>CM038220.1:137057066-138403573 GCA_021442155.1 Cymbidium sinense
TAGAAACAATACTCATATCGTGTGAGATTAGTTTCGATGAAAACTCACATGAATTCTATATGATATCACATAAATCAGGCCTCACAATAAATAAAGACATACGAAAATAAAATATTCAACTTAATACATCTGAATTTAATTTTTAATAATTAAATTATGCTAAAAATAAAATTAAAATTGACACATATTAAGCATAATCAGTTGTTGAGTGCAAATCCTTTCAAATTAACGTTAATTGCATTCAAATAAATTTGAATCCCGCTGATTTCACGTCCTTTATGGATATTTATAAAATCATTAATGCATTAGCGCAAATAATCTTGCTTATGGCCAGAGATTAGGAATTATTCGATGGTTCGCTATCTCTCATCCCGCCGAGTAGCTGAACCCGCCCGCCTCTTCTCTCTCTCACTCTCTCACTCACTCTCTCTCGTATTCCCCCATCTCACTCGCCATGTACAACCGGCATTCAATCTCCTACTCGCCCCGTCTTCTCCTTAGATCCCAAAACCTGCCGCTCGACCCCTCACTCTAGTCCGTCACTGCCTTCCCTTTGCCTTTCTCGCATCCGATCAACCCAGCCGAACGCCTCAAGGTCCGATCTCATGTTTTGCACTCTATCATAGCAATCCGATCTCACCCAAAGGTCGAGCAGCACACGACATTGCCCCGATTGGTCGTCTCTCGTGATAGTGAAATCCATCACACATAGAGTCGAACTCCAAACTCCAATCTGTTCCCTCTCTGTCATATTCGTATTCCTCTTTTATCCCCGTCTCTCACAGATGCCCTAATCCTTCCTCCAAAACTCACTTCCCCAAGATCTAATAGATGAGGTAAAACAGAGATATATGATTTCATATTTCTGTAGAGCGTATAGATTATCATTTTTAGTATTTAGTTGAAATCAAATCAAATCCTGTTCAAAGTCATGCTCCAACTTGTTATTAGTCAGCCTCGTAATTCTTAGATTAGCAAAAACTAGAGAGATGTGGGATTAAGAATTTTGTGCGATTCAAAATAGATATTTTTGGTTATTTGATAGGAAAGCTGAGGAATAAGATCTAAGATTATGAGTTATAGTTGTCATTTTCATTGCTTGTAAGAGTTTGAGTTAAGCTTATTTCAGAGTTTCCTCAAATACTATCAAATTAGGTACAAATACTATCATCCTGAATTGTCTCTTCGACAATAACTTTGAGTTGATAAAATAAGTAGTAGTGCGTGTATCTCTGTGTAATATGAAAATTCTATGATTTTTTATCTTTTCATGTAGGTACAATCTCATATATAATTTTCTTGGTATGATAGAGAGATGAGTTGTTAAATATCAAAATAGGTACTTGCACATGACTTTTTTTGTGTGATAGAAATTTTTTTTTTTATTGTAAGTATATAAGTATACTTACAATAAAGCGTGTCTATGATTAGATGCATTAGATTTGCCTTAGGTAGAGGTAGACCCTAAAGACTTGGTTAATGTATAAATAATGATCTTTATACTTGAATTAGATGAGAATTTATAATGACACAATGGAGCATTCATGTACCACCCACTATATTAACTTGTTATTGTTGTTGTTGTTGTTGTTGTTGAGTATATAAGTAACCCTAAACAGTCATGAAAAAATCTAAGCTATGAAGACCCATACTTGCTTTTCTTGGTATTGTGAGATGACACATTTGACCATGATATTTACTCCACTCATATACATCTTTATTGACATGATTGACAGACTCAACATATCTAAAGTAAACCCTAAACCCTAAATCATAAACACTAAACCCTACTATAGGGATGATGTTGGAATGTTGTCAAAATATTGCCCAAACTTATAGGGGACTTAAATAACTTAATATAAATTGAACTCTAAATCTAAAATTAAAATTATTGGTATTTGAAGATTCATACACATCTTTCTTAGTATAGTAGGATAGTATATTCAGCTATGATGTTTACACTAATTCTACATGCCTTTTTTAATGTGATGAGTTGGTCCAACATACCAAAAATAACCCTTTTGTGGAGACGATGTCGAGATGCCTTCAAAATTTATAGGGGACTCAAAATAAACTAATTTAAATGGAATTTTTGAATATTAAATTCAAAGCTAAATTGATATCAAATTTGATTTAAATTTATCAAATTTTGAGGCTAGAATAGACTTGCAAAAATTTGTATAGAGTAAAATTGAAATGAATTGGGTACTCGATGATGAACATGAATGTAACTTCATAATATTTCACTTCAGATAATCTGGAAGTAAATTCAACTGAGCATATGATTGAATCATTAGAGACCTGCATTGGGATTGAAATCTAACCTTCAAATATAAATGTAATTCAAATGAGGCTTATAGAAGACATATATTAAATTTAGTAGTTCACCATTTAGCTTAAATAAGCCATCTAATGAATGTTAAACTTCATTACAACTCATTTTAATTAAATATAAGGAATATTAAAGATCTTCATTAGAGCTCTATAATGAGGTCTATAATGAGCTTGAAGGCATGTTAATAATTGCAAGAGAGAGCATCATTGAATATTTGGATTTAAATGAATTCAAATATAAATGTAAATAATGTGAATATTCTCAATTGTAATGTGAATATGAACAACACCAGATTTGCAATACATATGTACAAATGAACAGAAGGCAACAACAATAATAAGCCTTTATCCCACTATGTGGGGTCGGCTACATGAATCCTTCTTCTCCATTATGTCCTATTATGTGTCAAATTCTCATTTAATTCAAGTATACTAAGGTCATTTTTTATACATCTTAACCAAGTCTTTTTTAGATTTACCTCTACCTTTCTTAACATAAGACAAATCTGATACATCTACTCTCCTAACCGGATCATCAGATGGCGAACGCTTCATGTGGCCAAACCATCTGAGGTGACTCTCTCTAATATTATTTGCCAATGGAGCTACTCCAACTTTTTCCTAAACATACTCATTTCCCATTTTATCTCTAAGAGTAAAGCCACTCATCCACCTAAGCATCCTCATCTCTACAAAACTTAACTTAATCTTATGCTTCTCTTTTATTGGCCAACCTTTTGCACCATAAATCATTGCAGGTCTTACCATCATTTTGTAAAATTTTTATTTAAGTTTAAGTATTTTTCTAATACAAATTTTAAATGAACTTTGCATGCACTAAAAGCATCTTTTTTGTCCAACTTAAGATATATATGTATATACATATATGAAATATATATATATATGTATATATATGTATATATATATATTATTTATATATATATATATATATATATTATATTATATATATATATATATATATATATATATATATATATATATATATATATATATATATATATATATATATTGTGTATATATATATGTGTGTGTGTGTGTGTGTGTGTGTGTGTGTGTTTTAAATGCTTTGAAAGGTGGGAAAATACTTAAATGAAATAAATTCATTGCATGAATTACAAAGCAAACTTTTATCCAATTCAAGTGCTTCAGAATTCATGCAAGTACTTAAATTAGATAAATTATGCATGCATTGTGAGATAATTTATAGTCAATTTCTTTGCATTAAAATATGTATTAATACTTTAGGAGAATTAAATTCTCTGAAATCCATGTAAGCACTTAAATTGAAATTCACTCACATGGGCTCGACACAATATCAAATACATAAACTTAGTGTATGAAAATGCTACACTGGTTAACATAAAATAAATTTGTATACCAAGCATGTGCTTCGATCAGTGTGTCAAACACTCAATTATAAGGTCTAGAATACTGCATAGGCTGAAATTAATATTAACTTAAGTTAAATCTCACATTAAAAGTTATATATGTGTTATGAATGATCAATAATTACTTTATCTGTAAAAATATAACCTTTTTATGTTTAAAGATAAACCTAAATTTAATAGTATATTCTCAAATGGGGTTCTTCACTCATATTCTGGAAGTTCTAAGTCTCACTCGATAAGTCTGATTCTCCTCATCATAAGAAGGGAATTGACATTACTGATAATGAGATTGAACATTCATTCTTAATCAAGATACTTTATTTTTACATCGGCATACCATTATCAATGATAATAATAGAAGAGCTTCATATTTAAAATGCAAGTTCCCAAATATAATATCAAAATGTACAGTCACGTGTATTAAATATAGACCCAATCTTCTATGTTTGTAATAGAGTTAACATGGTCTATGATAAGATCGATCTCCTAAAGAATTGAGGCTACACACAAATCATAAGACCCAATCCTAGATTTAAAAGATAGAGTTGATAAGCTCTATAACTTGATAAATATCCATGTCAAACCAACTAACATTTAATCAATTTTAGATCCGATCCTCTTGAATCAAATAAAAAGAGTTGACAAAGTATACCTGATGATGGTCAAGTTGATTGTATATTTCAACTAGATATATTATTATCATCAAAGTGTCTAAAATACTAATGTTAACTTATTTGAATTAAAGATATAATCTTAGATTTGATTTTCTGCTGACAAAAAAATTTGAGCTATAATGTCTACCCTTATGATGACCATAATGATTGTAGATTTCAATTTGAAGGGTTATTATCATCAAAGGGTTTGAAATACTGATATCAACTTATCTCAAATGCATGATATAAACCGTAAGCTCGATGCTCTGCAATAAAATAAATAGAGTTGACAATATCTACCTCAATAATAACTGTGTTGATTATGGAATTCAATCGAAGGGGTTGTTATTAACTAAGTTTCTAAAATATTGGTGTTAATTTATTTCAAAATTAAGTTACAAGCTTTAAACCCGATCTTCTACAAGCATATAAGCAAAATTGATTTTATATATATATATATATATATCTTGATGATATTCATGTTAATTATAGATTTTAATTGAATGGGTTACTATCATCAAAGTGTCTAAAATATTGATGTTAATTCATTTAAAGTTCAAGATAAAAACTTTAGACCTGACCTCCTATAAGCAAATAAGCAGAAACTCTGCCTCGATGATGGTTGTGTTAATTAAAGACTTCAATCAGAGGGGATATCATCATCAATATATATTTAAATTTTAAATCAAGTTATTATTAAAATTAAATTCAAATGAAATATAAATTTGATGAGTTTAAATTAAATAAAATTTAATATTTAATAGCTTAAAGTAAATAATTCATCCACCAATCCACAATAATTTGTCGGGGGTGATAAATTAAGAAAAATGTAGCTTATAAAGGAGCTAATGCCAAGCCAAGTGTATTATTATATTCAAATTCAAACAATCTCTTGCTAACAAGGATGTGGCCCGTGTCCACTATTCATATAATTTTGCTACCAAATGGCACCACATAAAAGTGTTATTACGTTCTCTAATTAGGTAGTTTGACTCTTAAATATTCCAACTATATTATAGTCATGACTATAGTCCATATGTTCCTCAATGAATCTATCCATTGATTGTGAATCATAAGGTATACTTGGCAGGGCACAAAGTCCTCTATTAGTTAAAGCAAACTTAATGTTGTCTTCTTTGCAAACATCAACCCAGTCTACAAGAATTACTTGGATGATACAACCCATGGTTATTGATAGAGATCCTTTGGTCAGGTTGGGTTGACTATTTTTGCTAAATAAGTAGACCAGGGGCCACAACAGCCCAGGATGATGGAACCAGAGAATCTTGATCAGACACATCATCATTTCACAACCTTATGCTTTAAGTTAGTGAATGATAAATTTCTTTAATTTTTTAAAACTCTATTTACTGTTATTATATGCTATGTAATTAATGACCTAATGACTAGCCTAAATCAAAAGTTATCTCTCAATATTGAGAGGGATAATTAACTATCGGTGCTTACACTTATAGGAAACATATAACTAGATCTAAAGTCCTCATAAAATAAAGGTGAAATCTCTAGGTAGTGTCATATCAATATTTCTCATTTACCTTCTGAAAAAATTAATTGACATAATCCAAACTCTCATCTTCGAGAGGTCAGGTGCTAATTTTTGAAGCCCACAAGAATATTCTTATTAACTAAAGAGATACTAAGTCTTGGTTTAAACCCAATAAGACTAAGCACTAACATTAGGCTAGTGGGCCCCACCTAACATTTCATTGCCCAAACAAACTTAGGCTCTCTCAAACTAAAACCAAATCAAACCAAATGGAGTCCAACACAAACTAATGCAATTGAACTAAGACTTAACCCAATTGACCTCTAATTGGGATAGTTGGGCCACTTAACTCAACTTAGCTTATTTGATATATTAAGGTCATCTTGGATCCAAATCCAAATCAAATCAAAATTGGCTCTAATCAACCAACTCTAAAACCCATGTTGACCTCACTTTTGGAGTGAAGATTCAATCTTTCCATCAGAGGTCTAGGAGTCTTCTAGACAATAAGAGCTCCTTAGTCATAGGACTCTTCTAGTGGCTAAGTGAACACATAACCTAAACTAGAGACTTTAGGAGGGTTTGCCATAGGATTAAGCTAAGCCTTAGGACCCAAGGTGACTTACCCATCCTATGGCCTAAACAAGCTCATGCCTTCCTCCTTAGCTAAAACCCAGATTGAATCCAAACTTAACGAAACACAACAGAAATCTAAATCAAACATATTTGAATTAAAATCTAAATTCAATTGAGCTTGAGTAGGGTAATTAGTTGGTTAACTCAATTAACCCGTTTAAGCTCAAAATCACTTAAGTCTAAATTAAATATAATTAAATCAAAATTAAATCAAATTAAATCAAACTAAAAGCTCATAATTAATGCATAAATACCAACAAACCAAAAAATAAATCAAGGTGGGACACAAAGTGGCAAATATATCATTTAATCTAGAGTTGACACATATGGGATCCACTAACTCAAAAGATAATTAATCGAAATGTAGCCAAATTAAACCACACCAGTAGGTTGTAAGTCCAGAAGTCGGTTGGGTTTATTCTCTCTTATGGAGATAAACCCTTATGTCTATATTTCACTTAGATTTAGGTCATGTTTTAGCTCGTGCTAAAGCTCACTAGATTTAAGATCCAAGGTAGTTGTTTCCTTCGAACTATAAGCAAAATTTCTCATCTCTTATGCATTTCCACAATATTGTATTGATGAATTATAAGCCCTAGCAATCTATTAAATTTCAACTTGAATAAAATAATTCTCTTCACTTTCAAACATATAAAGCTCAACTATAGGATATATTGAAATATTCATTAGGTTTCCCAGTGTCATGAGCATTTCCTACTTTCTCCCTTTGGATTCCAAAAATAAGTCTTCTCCTTGAACAATCCCACTTGATTTTCCAATATAACCAATCATTTAATAGTCTTAACCCTTGAAATCTTTGGAGACAATAAATTCTTACTTTAATCGTGAGTGTTCTTAGAAAATTTCATTTTCTATAATGTAATTAACTATGGAGGCTTGCCTCCATAGGGAACTTAAAAACTCGGCTTAATATAAACCCTATTTTACTTTTCTATGTAAAGTAGGGAAAGATTTCTAGTATATTTGAAGACCCATCATGCCTTAAGAGTTCTTATTAAGTGATTAAGTCTATTGTAGGTGATATTTTTATCTTTTGAGATAGTATATCATTCTTTAATATCATATCCGGTCACTTCAATAAGTACCCCTAAGATTTGTCTGTCTCCAACATCCAAATTAAAACACCATAGATTTTTCTGGTGACTCCATTGGGGATAGTTCCTCTCTCCATCTTTATTAGATAATTATTGTCTCCAAGTATCGACAGTGGACTTATATTTTATATAAGCCCAAGACTATCTTTCTTTCCATTGGCACTTTGCTTATTTCATCCTTAAGAAAAGGTAGCCAACATCTTTTAGGTTTTAGAACCTCACTCCATGTAGGTCTTAAAACCCCTATTGGGTCCCCCAATAGATAAAAATAAATTAACTAAAGATAAGAAAAATAACCAAATATAAAATTTAGAACCTCTTACCACTAGCTTGGTGAAGCAAGGTTCATCCCACGCTTAACAAAATTTCAATAAAATCCAAAGTAAAATAAAAACATATTTTACAAAAATTTTCAAAAGTCTTTTCAAATAAAAATCATATGAATCCTATTTAACACAATCCAATTTGTTAAATGGAGGTTCTCTCTTTAAATAAAAATTAAACAAAGACAAAAAAAAATTTCTCCAAAATTTTTCAAACCCCTTTCAAAATAAAATTAATTGAACCCCACTTAACATACCCAATTTTGTTAAATAAAGGTTCCTTCTTTAAAATCAAAATCAAATCAAATAAAACCTATTCTTCAAAAATAAATATCAAAACCCATTTTCCAAACAAAATTAATCAACCCCATTTATCATACCCAAATATGTTAAATGTGAGTTCTATTTCAAAATCAAAATCAAATAGAAATTTCTTCTTAATAATGGTAAGACATTCTCCAAATAAAATTTCAAAACATATTTTTGAACAAAATTAACTCTATTTAACATACCTAAATTTGTTAAATGAGAGTTTCCTTTGCAAAAATTAAAACAAAATAACATATCAACACACAATAATCAATACCAACATATAATTGAACCCCATTTAACATACCTAAATTTGTTAAGTGAGAGTTTAATTTTCAAAACTAAACAACAACAACAATAACAACAACAACAACAACAACAACAACAACAACAACAATAACAAAAACAAATTCTAAACTTTTGAACCTACTATCATATTAATATTTGAAAAGTAAGGTTCCAAAATTTCTTATTTCCCAACCAAAGCTCTCTGAACCTACAGTCATATCAACATTTGGCTAGTGAGTTCCAAAAAAATTCTCATCAAAATCTCCCCAAATAAAAATCTAATTATTTTAACCCCCTTATCATATTCAAATTTGATGAGTGTGGGTTCAAATTATTCAAATCTATCAAAAATTTCTAAATCAAATTTGACATAGAGCTTGAGAATCTTAAAATGACTTATGGTGGCTCAATATTCACTATTATGGGTCACAAAATTATGGTTATTAAAAATTTTATGATGAAATTCAACTTAAAACCAAAATGTGAATTCTCACCATAAAGGAGAAAGGCCATAAATGTTCCTTCAAGAGCCAATAATAAAACAAATAATGATTTTGAGTATGTCTTATCTATTCCAGATAAGTATTACTCAAATGACTTGAATCCTAATTCTCAAAAGAAGACAACTCTCAAAATGACAATCATAATAACGATCGTAATCCATAAAATACCAGTACCGATGAACTTAATGTCTTTAATGATTCCAACTCGGGTAAAAATGCCCCCATTCTAAGCTTTCATGGTGTCACTATCGATAAAGAGTTAGAATCATCATATTTTAAAGGTCTAATAGGATAAACTTTGGACATCAAAAAGAGTAGGTAGACATCAATTTCACCTCTCTTTTAGAAGATATCACAGAAGTCAATTGTTGTAGTGGTAGGGTCCTACCACTTTGATCAACACCATAGGAAGAAGTAAACTAATCAGTGGAAATAATCAAATTCTAAATCCTTCTTAAGATACACCTCTCAATCCAAAATAAGGGCATCAAACTATTCTGAAGGTTTATCTTAAGGTCCCAAACTATCTTGGAAGGTTGCCCACTAAACTAAATAATAAGTGCACCCTCACCTTCTCAAGAGATGGAAAAGTGTTTTATTAGAACTTAACCTAATTCTTCCTTGCTCGGTTAGTGGAAACCTCATCAAATCATACTTAACATAGAATATCCTTTGGAAAAGGAAGACAAGCAATCTCCTCCAGAGAACACAATATAAACAAAGGCTCAAAAAAGGAGAGAGAAAAAATGAAATAAAAAACAAGAGAGAGAGAAAAATGATATCCAAAAAAAAAAGAAAAGAAAAGAAAAAAAGGAGAGAAAGAGAAGAAGAAAAAGAGAAAAAGTAAAGCACCAATAATACACATTGATTTAGAATCCAAAGGATAAATCATGTGTACAAGGTGTAATTCAAGGAAAAAGGGTGAAAAGAATATACAAAATGAATTTTGAGTCAAATTTTGACAAGTCTTTGAAGTTAGATGGCAATAAAAAAAGTTCTAAAAAGATGATTCGTGTATGATATGACTAGAAACTTAGTAGGTATGCAAGCTCATTGACTCCAATTCTACTATCTCATGATATTATTATAGGATTTGAAGTTAAGAGTTGTTCCTAACCTCTAACAATATATAATGGGATTTCAAATTTCCACTTCATATCTCTTTCTTCAAGCTCGAAATACGATTCAATAGTTGTAGATAAGCCTTCAAATGAAGAAATAAGATCATCTTTTGCATAGTTTACCTACTTTTCATAAGGAATTTTGAAGACTTTCAAGTAGAGAATGCACTCTCTGAAGTTGAAAAGGAAAATAGATCATTAACTAATAAGTTTTAAGAAATTAACCTCAGAACATAAAGAGAGACCACCCACCCTCCCAACATCTATATATATATATATATTAAGTTAGAAGGAAAATGCCAATGACTTGGTTAGGTTACTTTTGTAGTTTAAAGACTGCTTTACCTAAGGCCATAATAAAGTGCCCAATACATCTCCAAAGGTAGCAGTCTACAAACTCAAAATTAAACATATTTTATTCTTATTTTACAAAATTTTGATGCAAACATTTGCACAAAGAATAGGATCAAGGTTTGATGTTAACCTTATTGAAGAAGTAAGATACTATCATGATTGCCCAACATTATTCTCAGTCAAAAGGAAGAACATTTAAATATGTACATACATCAATTTTGAAGATCTAAGATAAGCATGTCTTGAAGACAAATTCACATTACCTATATCAAATTTAATAACGGACATAACCTCCTTGCACACAGTCTCCTCATTCAAGGATGGGTCAAATGATTCCAAAGGATGAGAGGTTGTTTGCATTTATAATGGCCATCAAAATTTACTGCTATAAGGTCATGCCTTTCAGCCTTAAAAATGTTGGTGCCATATACTAGCTGGCCATAACTCAAATCTTCAATGAAATCTTTAATCACCAAGTTGAATGCTACGTCGATGATCTCACGGTCAAAATCGAAGAAAAGGAAGACCATCTTTGCGATCTAAGTAGTTGTCTTCAATTTGTTATGACACTATGAATCCCTTAAAGTATACAATTAGGATGGCTTTAGAGAAGTTTCTAGGGTTTGTAGTAAAGCATCATGGGATAACAAAACTTGATTTGAAAGAGATTAAAGTGATATTAGAGATGCAACCTCAAAAAAAAAAGAGAAATTGAAAAGCTTGAAGGTCTTGCAAATAAAATAAAAAAGGAAAAGAAAAGAGAGACCTCAATTAATGTTGGATATAGATGGTTTAAACTCTTTCAAAGTTAGTCTATCTCAAAACTCTTCAAATTAAGATTTTTCTTCTGATCATTAAAAGGCCTACTTTGGTTCTTCGAAGGATGCTAAGTAGTTTCAACTACTATGATAGGAGAGTGTCTTGTATTTCTAGTCAACAAGCACTACCTCAAAAGCCATTACACTCAAATTCAAAATCCAAATTTGGAAAATAATTCAAGTTGTTGGAATGAGAAATTTCTTTCATTCAAATGCAAATTAAAGTATAATACTTGAGAAGCCTTGGTAAATTTCTTTCACTATGGATGATCAATTACTATGACTAGGTCCCAAGGATTTTGGAGAAAGAACACAAGTCTTAGTTGTTCTTGTTCCATTTGCACACACCTAAAGAAATTTTAAAAAAAATATCAAAATCTTTTCCTTAGTAAAGTTGTGTATTTAAGTTTACATTGGTTGAGTCCAAATTCAAAATAAAATAAAATAAAATAATATTGATCAATAATCACGCTTCAAAATTCTTCATCAATCAGAACATTCCTTCAAACTTACATCCAAAACTCAATATTTATCTCCAATGTTATTAGGATATATGTAAGAAAACCCAAGAGGCATCTTATTTTGACTAGCACAACTAAGTTAGGTTTAAGAGATCCCGGGCAGCATCCTTCCTTAGTGGAGTCACAACGCCCCTTGTGGCACCATTTCATCTATTCTTCAATGTGTTTAGGGTAGGTGTAAGAGAACCTGACCGGCATTCTATCCCTCATTAACACAACATAAACATAAAATTACACACATACACAAACACAAAACAAACACAAATCCTTTGTCTCGGGCTACTTTAAGTTGAGATAACATGCCCTATGTCCCTCACTCAATAGCTGCTCTAGGTTAGGTTGATTCACTACCTAGCTAGTGTGTCTCCCCAGTGGCTTCTTTCTTAGGAAGATGTAAGTCTCCCACGCTTTCTTACTAACTTAACCACTGCACACTAGGGGTGCAATTAAGTCAAGCTGAGTCATGAGCCAGCTTGAGCTCGACTCAATTACAGGCTCATTACCTAAGCTTATTGAGCCTCGAGCTCAAGCTCAAGCTCACAAGATAGCTCGATCACTTTCATGTGCTTAAGTTTGAGTAATTGATGGCTTGGCTCATGGACTCGTCGAGCCGCTCGAACCCGGTTCACAAGTGGGGGATATTTTGCACAGGTGATATTCATAAGTTTGAGTTAAAGGCTTTGCCCTAACTCTAAGTCTAACACAAACACTCTACACTCTACAGTCGATAGCATTCCTCATGACTCGTAGTCTCGTGTTTCCCCTTTCTCACCTCTCTGAGATCTCTCACATCTCGCCTCCCTCACATAGAGCGTCTCTAGCGCCTACACCTTTCTAGCATCTCCTTCTTGGCTTCAAATCCTCGATCACTTTAGAGGTGAAAATGATCTTTTATGTTCGCTATCCTCTTAGTAGATAGAAAATCGATTTGATCTCAATTGGTTAGTGAGTAAAGATGATACTCAGTAAAATCTGCACTATATTTTTACTTTTCCTTTGAATCTCTTTATTTTAGGGTTATGTTGTCTAGTGTGAAGCATAAAGAATATTTATTTTTAGTGATATGTGAAATCAGAAACTGATTCACTTCTATGTTTTGATATTTCTTACTTTTTTTGTTTGATCATCTTTGCTATTTTGATTTGAGGATGATTATGATAGTTTTATGTCGGTTCGATGTCTATCTTATACTATATACGGATTACAGAATAATGGATACTGGAGTGGTTCTATGATTTTATTTGCTCTTCTTTTTTGTATATTCATTTCCTTACAATGTATACAGAATAGTAGAGTGGTTCTGTAATTTTTGTTTTTATTCTTAGGCTGCTCTTCTTTTCTATATGTTATAGTGGCTCTTTGATTTGTGACAATGAGTTGATTTTGCATTGGCTTCTCTGTTGTAGTGACTTACATCAACCTTTTGATATTTATCGTTTGATAGATAGCTGAGTGTTGGGTTGCATTGTTGCAAGCATATAGTGAGCAATTTGGTAATTATAAATTATATAATATTTAATAAATCAGTTATTTTCTTTATTCTATAATGAACCGTCATTTATCATTTTTATTTTAGATTAAAAATGGCAACACCACCACTTATAGATGATGAGTCATTGGATGTAAATAGTGATAACCTAGTCGCGGAAGTCCAAATGGGTATTGAGGAAAATAATAGTAATTTATATGGTAATAATTATGAGGGAGAAAATGATATTATTAATGATTTGGTTGATAATGGTGATGATGATGTTGATCTTAAAAATCCAATTGAAATAAAAGAAAAGAAAACATCACATGTTTGGGAGGAATTTAAAGAAGTTGTTCTATCTGATGGCCAGAGAAAAGGGGAATGTTGTCATCAAAAGAAAAAGCTTGCTATAAGCAACACTGGTGTAACCACATAATTTAGGAGATACTTAGATCGATGTGCAGCTAGAATGCACACAATAATGAAGAAAATTTTACATTTTCAGCCAAAAGATTGTGACAGTTCATTAGAAATAAATCATGAGGGATTTACTTTGACAATTTTAAGTTTGATCAAACAAAAGTAAGGGAGATGATTGCCCACTATATTTTGATTAATGAAAAACTCTTCTCAATGTGGTGGAATTTGGATTTAATCTTATTTTGGAATCCATATCACCATATTTTTTAAAATTTTCAAGAACAACTACTTATGCTGATGTGATGCTAGTATATGAAAAAGAAAATTAAAAATTGAAGAACACATTGAATAGCATAAATAGAGTGAGTTTTACTATCGATATTTGGAAATCAAAGAATCAGAGGATATCTTATATGGTAGTCACTGCACATTATGTGGACTCAAATTGGAAATTGCAAAAATGAGTTCTTAGTTTTT
Source organism: Cymbidium sinense (assembly GCA_021442155.1). NCBI lineage: Eukaryota > Viridiplantae > Streptophyta > Magnoliopsida > Asparagales > Orchidaceae > Cymbidium > Cymbidium sinense. The sequence continues at coordinate 137,071,326 of CM038220.1, forward strand.
TACTTCTACCACCTTCGCATACAACCACTGAAATTATTGACACATTCTATAAGGCCATAAGTGAGTGGGGTCTTGAGAATAAAATATTCACTTTATTAGTTGATAATGCATCAAATAATGATCAGGCAATCAAGTTATTGAAGGATGGCTTACTGATTAGAAAGAAATTATTCTTTGGGGGCGGACTATTTCATGTACATTGATGTGCACATATTCTGAACTTAATGGTGAAGGATGGGGTTAAATGTATAGAATTTTTTGTTGAGAAAATTCACAAGACTATTATTTTTATTAATGCTTCAGAACGTAAACTAATGAAATTTGCTAATGTTGTTCAACGGTTATAATTACCAATAAGAAAGCTTATTATGGATTGTCCAACACGCTGAAATTAAACATATAATATGTCGGTTGTTGCACTTTAACTAAAAGAAGCTTTCTTTTCATATAGTGAAAGAGAGATTACATATTATAATTTTCCCTACAAAGGATGAATGGGATAAAATAGAAAAGGTTTGTGATATTTTTGGTTTTTTTAATGAGGCTACTAATATCATTTTTGGCACTGAATACCCAACATCCAACCTATTTCTCTCACAAATTTATACAATAAAAAAAGTATTGAATGATAGTGCACTATCTTTTGATTCCTTCATCAAGGATATGACTAGCAAGATGAAAGAGAAATTTGAAAAATATTGAGGTGAATGTAATCTTCTGATGGCATTTGGTGCTGTCATGGACCCAAGGATAAAATTTATTGTTATTGAGTTTGCATACCTTATGATCTATGAAGAAGATGATAACATTCAAAATATTAGATATGTCCATAGTTTACTATTTGAGTTATATGAAGAGTATGTTGAATGCTTTGAACCAGAAGTTGAAGCTACAGTGGTGGGATATTTAGAGGTGAAAGTAGTACAAGCAATAATAACAAGTCAACTCAAGATACTCTTACTAGAAAATATAGTGGTTGACATGATTTTACCACTTACATATCAAAGAAATTAAGTAGAAGGCCTACTAAATCAGATCTGGATAACTATCTTGAAGATGGGTTAGAGATATATCCAGAAGATCATAATTTTGATGTAATTGCTTAGTGTAAGAGCAACCATCTAAAATATCATATACTTTCTAGGATGGCAGTTGATATTTTATCTATTCCAATTAGCACAGTTGCTTTGAAGTCGACCTTTAGTGCAGGAAAGAGAGTTTTTGACACTTATCATTCAAAACTTGGAGTGAAAACTATTCAAGCTATTATTTGTGGCTCTAACTAGATTCGCTCTCATTATGGCTTGAAAGGGAGAATCAAGGTATTTATTTATCACCTTATTATTTTTGAATTAGTTTCATATTTATTTTAATGCTAATAAAATTATACTACAATATATGTTTATTAGGAAGAGGATGAAGATGAAGAGATTGAGATACCCCTACCAATAACTTAATGGAGAAATGAGGATGGTTACTCTTCAACATGAAATAGACTTGAAAAACTTTATTAATTTAGTAGACTTTATATTTATTATTGATGACTTATGTAGTTCCATTTTCAAGTTTAAGTTCTTTATGATTTTCAATTTTTGTTTATTAGATTATATTTTATTTTTTCAATTGTTAATTACTTTTAATATGCTCCAGCAAAGAAGGAAGCTACCCACCAATGACCAATCCCATGAATGTCGGTAACTAGTTGTGATAGTTGCCCATCTTTTAAATGTGTGTTGGTAGTTATATTTAAATAAGTGCCAATTTTTGGAAATATTAGAGGGAGATTGATGATGATAGTTATGATGCAAGAAGTTAGTTAATTAAATTATTACAAGTGCTCATGATTTTAAATAGTTTCCTATGTATCCCTTGGATGTTGGTAACTAATTTATGATAGTTGCCCATCTTTTGGTTGTGTGCTGGTAGCTACCTAGTTACTTTCACTCTCTAGGTGCTCATTCAATCACATGAAATTTTATGAGCATGAATCAATGCCCTTTCAATACTTTGTAATGATGCTTTGCAATGTTCTTTGCTTAACTCTATTAAGCCTTTATTATCATTTGAATTCTATGATTTCTCACCTCTACTTGATTGTTGATATGGGCTTGATCTTGCTCTAGGTTATGTTGATCTTTGTTATCTGTTGTTGTTGTTTTGTTCTTGTTGGTTCCTTATGTGTTGTGGGTCTGGTCTTGTGCTAGTTTTTTTGCCAACTTGTGATCCCTTTTGTTCTTTGTCCAAGATTTGGTTGGACTGCTGAGCCAATGTATCCTTTAGAGTGTGGTTGGATGTTGGATGTTTGTTTCAATTTTGTGATATGTTGTTGGCATCTCTTTTGGTATTTCTCTATTGGGTTTTGGATGATAATTTGCCCCCCCTTTTGGTTTTAACTTTGGTTCTTCATATATGAGCTAAGTTTTTTCTTTATGTTGTGGGGTGACCTCTGGATGGTATTTGCCTACTTGGTGGCTGTTTGATGGGTTTTAGTGTTTGGGCTAGCTAGTCTTTTTGTTGTTTGATGGTTGTTGGCTCTACATGGGTGGACCTAATGGCTGTTGCTAGTTGTTTATTGTTTCCTCTGCATGAAGCTTTGATTGGTAGCTTTTGGGAGGTGATTGTTTGTGGTGTCTTACCTCATCTTGGGTTATTTTATTAACTCTGATTCTTTTGCTTGTCCATTGGTCTTCTCTAATGTTGGTGGTGGCTTTGCTACTAATCCTGCTATTTTTATTTGTGTCTTGGGCTTATTATGATTGGTCTATTTTTTGGATTTTGGTTTGTTGGGTGGCTGGTGATTCTTTTATTATTTTATTGGCATTAATGCTAGTTTGGCAGTTGGTGGAGGACCTCTTTGTGGAACTTGGTTGGTTGGGTGCTCTGTTGGGTTTTTGGATGATACTTTGCCCCCTTTTTGGTTTTAGCTTTGGTTGGTTGCTATCTTATCTGAGCTAAGTTTTTTCTTTCTGCTATGGGGTGGCCTTTGGATGGTACTTGCATATTTGGTGGCTATTTTATTGAGTTTTGGTGTATAGGCTAGCTGGTCTTTTAGTTGATGGTTGTTGGCTTCAACCGGTAGACTGACCTTCTCGCTTGTTATTTTTCTCTGCATGGAGCTTTGATTGGTGGTTTTTTTGGAGGTTTATTTATGGTGTCTTGCCTCATCTCAACTTTGGTCTTCTTCAATGTTGATGATGACTTTGCTACTAATCCTGTTGTTTATATTAGTGTCTTGGGCTTATTAAGATTGGTCTATTTTTTGGATTTTGGTTTGTTAGGTGGCTACTATTTCCCTTTCTGTTGTGTAGGTCTTGGAAGTTGGAACCCTTATGGCTATTTGTCTTGGTTGATTGGGTTGAATGAGGTATGCTGGCTGTGATGGCTAAGATGTTCCTCATTTTCTTCTCTTTGGCTCGTAACATTATATGTGATTGTAACCCTTCTTTATAAATTTGAATGCTCACATATATTGTTGCTCCTTGAGATGATTTGATTGAGCATGAGCTTGAGCCTTTCTCTTACACTATCCCTTATATTTATTCTTTATCTTTAATCAATTTACCTATGATCATTTTCTCTTTAGTATATTGCAAAAATTTTATTTAGGTGGTTGGATCACTGCAGCTGGAGTGATATTTCCTCAGTCGGATTAGTGTTGTTTGTATATCTTTTACTTTTCTCAAAGGGATTAAGAGATGCTGCTAATTTTATTTTTATTTTAGGTTTTTCTTTTTATACATAGATGGGGAATTGGGGGTTTAGCTCTTTGAGCATTAAATCTTTTGGTTTAATATTTTGTACTTTTTTATTGCTCTTTAATTGAGTTGAATTTGAATATCTTTATAATATAATATCTCCAATTAATTTAATAAATATTTTGTAATTTTTTATTGCTCTGTAAATTTTTTATTGCTCTTTTTAGTCTAATTGAGCTCTAATCAAGCCTACATATGAGCCAAGCTCGAGCTTTTTAATTGAGCTTGTAAAAATGAGCTGAGCTCGAGCTTGATTCACTGTTCATGAGCCAAGTTTGAGCTTGCTACCTAAGCTTGAGTTGAGCTTGAGCCCAAGCTAATTATCTATAGTACAAGTTGAGCTACAGTCTAATGTGGCTCGAGCTTGACTCGACTCGTCTGCACCCTTACTGCACACCAACGAGCACCTTGTTAGTATGGTATGCCTTATTACGTAGCCGGTAAGCTACCTCATATTTGCTTTGTTTAAGAAAATGTAAGTCTGTTATGCTTTCTTCTTGGACTTACATTCGTGCATTGATTGGGTTGAATATATTTGAGGATTAAGATAAGTCCCTCAGCGGCTCCTTTCCTCTTGAATACTTCAAGTCTGGGTCTAGTCCTTCTTTGTGACTCCCAGCTTAGTAGTCTCCCTTAGGTTAAGTTTGATTTGTTGTGCCATAACAAGTCACCCCAGTGGTTATTCCTTGCTTTGAAGATGTAAGTCTCTACACATTCTTCCTAGCACAACCATTGCACACTGACGGGCAGCCCTAGGTCGATAGCATATGTCGAGCCAATGACAGACTATCCCAACTATCATTTCTGCTTTAGAAAGATATAAGTCTACATGTCTTCTTCCTAGATTGATTGTTGCACCGACGGGCACCTTAGGTTGGTCGGTGTTCACTATGCTGATAGCGACCCACCCGATAGATACACTACTAATGGTAGATGTAAGTACCTGCCCTTTCTCCTTGAGTTTTCCATCGTATACCTATAGGCTTTCTTTTTCAGGGATCAAGATAATTTGCCTAGCGGCACCTCCCCTATGGGCACTCTATTTAGATCACGTCTTTTGCAACCCATCTAGACACTACCCCAGGTTACTCTTGGATTGGACAGTTCCCCTTTCTATGTAACCACTCCTATTGTTGGAAAGTATGTATTACGGATGTACAGACTCTCCCTTGGGCCAGTAAATCTAAGACAGGCTGAAGCCCCCGTGGCTCCTTCTTAGTGTGGTCCCTCACAAACCAATAGGGTCCACTCAAACATATAAATAATGAAACAAAATATATATTGGCTTGTGGATTAGGAGGACACCCCCCAATGCTACCTTTTTCCAAGCAGGCATCCTATCTTTAAGGCAGTGTCAGTAGAACTCCCTATAGAAATTGCATGACTACTCTTGAGTTGAGATAAGACCTAGGTGGAACTCACTCATTTGTCGCCTTTAGGTCAGGTTCGATTTGTTGTGCCACCAACAGGTCACCCCAGTGATTATTCTCTTCTTTAGAAGATGTAAGTCTACACACTTTCTTCTTAGCATAGTTGTTGCACATCGACTGGCAGCCCTCAGTCTGGTTTGATTTATTGTGCTATCAATAAGTCACCCTAGCAGTTATTCCCTACTTTGAAGATGTAAGTCTACACGCATTCTTCTTAGCATAATCATTGTACACCAAAATACACCCTTTGGCTTGGATAGTCTCATCCTTCAGCCGGTAGACTATCCCTTTAGATTGGTAAATCTAAGATAGACCCAGGCTCTCATTGCCCCTTCTTAGTGCGATCCATCGCACATCAACAGGGTCCATGTTAAATCAAATTAAACCAAGTCAAATTAATCATCTAGACTACTCTTGAGCTGAGGTAAGATCCCCAGTAGCACTCACTCAGTAGTCGCCCCAAGTCAGGTTTGATTTGTTGTGCTACCAACAGGTAACCCCAACGACTATTTCTGCTTCAGAAGATGTAAGTCTCTGCACTTTCTTCCTAACACATCTGTTACACACCGAAAGGCAACCCCTTAGGTTGGATAGCCTCATCCTATGGTGGGTAGACTATCCCTTTGGATTGGTAAATCTAAGATAGGCTAAAGCTTCCATAGCCCCTTCTTAGTGTGGTCCATCGCACACCGATAGGGTCCATATAAAATTAAATTAAGCCAAATCAAATTAATCATCTGGACTACTTTTGATCTGAGGTAAGATCCCTAATGACACTCACTCAGTAATCACCCTAGGTCAAGTTTGATTTGTTGTGCTACCAATAACTCACCCCAATGACTATTTTTGCTTTGAAAGATGTAAGTCCCTGTGCTTTCTTCCTAGCACAGCTGTTGCACACCAAAAGGTAACCCCTTAGGTTGGATAGCCACATCCTGTGGCAGGTAGACTATCCCTTTGAACTAGTAAAACTAAGATAGGCTAAGGTTTCCATAGCCCCTTATTAGTCTGATCCATCGCACACTGATAGGGTCCACATTAAATCAAATTAATCATCTAAACTACTCTTGAGCTGAGGTAAGATCCCGAGTGGCACTCACTCAGTAGTTGTCCTACGTCAGGTTGATTTGATTGTGCAACCAACAGGTCACCCTAGTGATTGTTTCTGCTTTGGAAGATGTAACTCCCTGTGTTTTCTTTATAGCACAGTCGTTGCACACCGAACGCAACCCCTTAGGTTGGATAGCCTCATCTTATGGCGGGTAGACTATCCTTTTGGACTGGTAAATCTAAGATAGTCCTAGGCTCCCGTAGCCCCTTCTTAGTGTCATCCATCACACACGATCGGGTCCATCAAATCAAATTAATTATCCTAACTACTCTTGAGTTGAGGTAAGATCCCCAGTTGCACTCACTTAGTAGTCATCCTAGGTCGAGTTCGACTTATTGCGCTACCATTGGGTCACCCTAGTGGTTGTTCCCTACTTTAGAAGATGTAAGTCCTCGAGCTTTCTTCCTAGCACAATTGTTGCACACTGAAAAGCAACCCCTTAGGTTGGATAGTTCTACCATATAGCTAGTAGACTACCCTTTTGGATTGGTAAATCTAAGATAAGCCCAGGCTCCCGTAGCCCCTCTTAATACGGTCCATCACACACTGATATGGTCCATGATAAATTAAATTCAAAACCAACCTCCCTAGTGGAGTCAAATAAAATATATCAAGCAAACCAAATCAATCTCCCTAATGGAGCCTAATTTAAAACAAACCAAATCAATCTCCCCTAGTGGAGCCAAATCAATAAATTAAATCAAACAAATTTAACTAGGCTTATATCCCTAGTGGATATGCCCCCAAATCAAACACAAATTTAAACTGGTATCTCTAACAGATCCCCCTTCCAAAAATTAAATTAAATAAATTAAATCAAATCTATATCCCCAATGTATCCCTCCTAATAAATCAAATATATCAAATCCAATCTAATTCATGTGTTATTCCTCGGTGGATCTTTCTTCATGTCCGTGGTGTTTTTTATTTCTCAAACTCTTGGAAGAATTTGAAAAATAAAAATTTGTATTTGTTGGGACACCACGTAGATCAGCAGATGTGCTCAATGGTGATCGAGTGCGAAATTGAGGAATGATGTACTATCTCGAGAGATAGAAGTCACCATCCTACAATGGACCTAATCACCTAATGAGGACTCCTAAAGATAATGGGTCTTCAAATGTACCAAAGATCTTTCCCCTATTTGACATGAAATAATAAAGTGGGGTTTATTTTACACTGAGTTTGTTAAGTTCCCTATGGAGGAAAGCCTTCATAGTTAATTACATCTTAAGGAATGAGATTCCTTAAGAATACTCTAGATTAAGATAAATGATCATTGTCTCTAAAGATTTCAAAGATAGGATTATCAATAAATTGGTTATTTTTGGAAAATCAAGTGGGATTGATCAAAAGGAGTTATTATCGAAACCAAAGGGAGATGAGTAGGGGATGCTCATGATACTAGGAAGCCTAGTGAGCATCCCAAACTATCCTATGGATGGGCTTCATATTTTTGAATTTGAAAATAATTATATGTTTGAGTTGAATTTTTATTAGAAATGTAGGGTTACAATTTCATAACACAAGATCGTGGAAATGCCTGAGAGGTGAGGATTTATGCTTGTAGCACATAAGGAGAAATAACAACCTCAGAACCTAAATCCAGGGAATTTCGGCAAGGGCCAAGGCACGACCTAAATCTAAGGAGAAAATGGGTATATGGTTTACCTCCACAAGAGAAGATAAACCACCCGACTGTGGACTTACAACCGCTTGGGGGTGGCCGCCAACTAACTCCTCCTATGATTTTAAATACATGTAGGCAAGTCTTATGGTTTGTAAGATAGCTAGGATGTTGTTTATATAGAAAGGATACTAAGTCCTTAAACACACTCTCTAAGAGACTAGATCATTAAGGGCATGAATAAATGACTTAATCTGATGCAATTTTTGTTAAGTTTTATTTTCATTTTATACAATTCATTTGACACAGGCTATGGGATTTCATATGCCTAATTCATGAAAAGATTGATTATGGCCTAAAATCAACAAGAAGAGGTGTGTTTCCACCATGGCTCTCAAAGGTGAAGCAATTTTCTCTGGCAAAGGTGGAAATCCTCCATTAGTAAGAGTGAAGCAATATGATTTTTATGCATGATGTGAGACATACAACATCTAGCAAAGGGGTTGTTAAATCTTTTATTATCTTGATTTATGTCCTAGGCTTTTTTAGGTGAGGTTATGGGTTATTTAATTTTATTTTGAGTTGATTAATTGGATAGAAAATTTATTTTTTTCTAAGAATCTAATCACATCTAGGCCATTCAACAACCATCAAGCAATTAAGAAACTAGAAAATCATGTCATTTCTAATGCATAATCTAAATAGACATCAAATAATTTTATAAAGCTAACACAAAAGAATAAGAGGCTGATGTGGTTGGGTACCACCGCACAACCTAAAAAGAAATGTGGGTAGCTGAGCTCTACCCTTAAACAACCCAGATTATAAATGAATAATTACAATCAAAAAGGAATTTATGTTATGGGGGTCTTCATTCTTCATTCTTCATTTCTTCTTTGTTCATTTCTTTCTTTCTTCATTTTTCATTTCTTCTTTTCTTCACTTCTTTCTTCATTTTGATTTGACTTGGGATGTGGCTTTCACCAAGGCTTCACATGGTACATAAGACATGCTCTAATGATCAATGTTCACCTTAATTCCCCCGTAATATTCATTCCAAATCTTAATTGCAAAATTTACATTAAAATGGGAAAGATAAATCTAATTAAACTTACAAAATAGAGATTAACTAAACATATCACACAACCCAAGAAGTTATAGGAATAATTTGATTTAGCACCCCACACATGGGTAATCAAGTCCACCTATCCTAATATGAATCATGCTTAGGAGTATAAGCAACCTGCACAACAAAATATTTTATATTTTTATTATAGTACCCCTTAAGCACAATCCCCTACAGAAGACATGATTAGACTAAAATTATCCTATCATCCAGTCTATGCACATGCACCCTAGTATCCAGTCTAAAAATAGTATATCAAAAAATAAAATTAGGCATCAAACCATGCACCGCCCTAACATAGAGCTAGAAATGATGACTTAGCCTAATGTGTGTGTCATTTAAGGCTTGTGTGGCATGTCTTAGCTAGGCTTTAAGGTTGGAATTTTCTAAGTGTGAAGGATTCAACTTAGAGGGTCATTTCCTTTAAGTGATTTAGTTGATTTGATAATTTTATTTAATGATTTTATTTGGTTTGAATGAACTTGCACTTAATTACTAAATGTTGAAAAGAGAAGAAAAGAGAAGAGAACTTCTCTTTCATCCCTACCTTAAGTAATTTTTAAGGTAGATTCATTAATGATTTTTCTTTAGTAAATATTTTATTAAGTGTTTTAATTAACCATGAGTTTATATTTGCTCTAAATAAACATATTCAATAAGAATGGCATTTTAAGATTAATTAGGTGAATTACTATCACATAACACACAACCATTTTTTCTTTCCACCATGTATATCATACATATGAATAATCCTAAGTATATCTTTACATGCAATGCAAATCTTAACACACCTTAATGATGAATGCAAAGAGATGTTGTTTAAGAAAAATTGAATATTCCATGAATGCATTTTTTTTTATTAAATAGAAAAGATGGACTCTTTTATCCATTAATCAAATACACATCCACATGTATAAAACACATAAGTGAGTATGGCATTATTTTCTACACCAGGGGTGTAAGGTACAAGACCTACTTGGGCCACCCAAAGCCTCACAATCCCGGGATGTCCAGACTAATATACCACTTCTCTTAAATACATATAAATGTACAAAAGAAACAAATGGATGAAGAACCATGCAAAAGATTTTTGTGTTTGTTTGATTTGTGTAATTTACATGTGTAAATGTGAAGATCCTTCTTAAGTCATAGCATAGAAGTGTATAGGAGTAGATTTAAACAAGTGTTATGTTCTTTTCAAATGAACTATACACTTTGCAAATCCTATACAAGTCCATGTTAAGAGAAGAGAAGAAAATCACATAAAACACATCTTATGCTATAATCACATGCAAACTTATAAGTACTTATAAGTAGCATCAGCTCATTTATAATCTTTTATTTTTATAAGTTTTGAAAATAATTTTTGGTTTAATAGTGATAATAGCCACTCATATTCTTACTTTAGCCAAAACATGTAATTTGACATAAAGGAAACATTTTATTTAATTTGATTTTTTTCAAAAGAGATGAATGCATGATTTCATATGGCAAATAACATTTAACATGCTTAGAAAGGAATAAAGTGATGTAAGCACATGACTTAATTCACCCTAATTAATTTCTAAAGATAATCTTATGAAATTAGATCATTTAAAGTAAATCAAAATTCTTTAAAGAGATTTTTATTTTTGAATTTGATTTGATTTAGAAAAAGTGAAAAGAGTTTGTTAGTCCTAACCCATTTCTCCCATGTGTGAATTATTTTGTTTAATTTTAGAATAATTAGGTTGACTTTATGTTTTATTTAGGTTAAGATGTGAATTAAGTTCATTAATTACCCCTTACATATACCACTTTAACATAATTAATCAAACAATTTGAGCCAATATATGATATGCAACCACATGGAATTTAAATTAGCAATGCACCTAAGAAATAAAGGGGCCTAATGTAATTGGCTCACAATTATTGATTAATTAAACTAAAGGATTTTCATTAAGTACTTTCATAACCTTCCCACACATATGAGTTGAAATGGTTTCCTCAAACTTATCTTAGGCTTTTGAACACCTAAAGATCTACCCAGCAAGAGATTGATTAACTCCAGGTTGATTTTGAAAGTTTGATTAGATTAATTAAGTAGATCATTAGTGGATTAATTCTTAATTATATTTGGATTAAGGAATAAAGGGCATTTAGGGAATAACTTAAGAAAAATATCCCAAACCCATTTCATAAACCTCCTCCTTACTTAGAGATTAAGTCACTGTTCATATGCTTAATTACTTTCAATTACATTAAAAAGATGATTAAGGATTCATTAATTAATTTCATTAATTAACTCATTAATAAATTCCAAGAAAATTAAGGGAGAGAAGCCATCCCACTAAACATGTCTAAGAATTTTGGAATTAATTAACTAAGTAATTAGATAGTAATTAAGATAATTAAATTTTTAATTAAACCCTAATAACGGAAAATCCATTATTCAAAATCAATTAGAAATAATTTTATTGGATTCCTCTAAAATATCTTTAGAACGAGCCCTCATTTATAATTTTTGGATTTTTCTACCTTTAATTATGATTTTATGAAGTTTCTATGATTAATAGATAATTATAAATAACCTAATTAATAATCTTCCCACGCGGTACTAACGCACATTTCCATGGCATGACGGATTAGTTATTTAAGTTATCACATCACATGCCGCATCGCCTGGTGCTTTCGCTTTCCTCTGAAGGATCGGACGACCGTGTTAATCTTGTGGTTCTAAAGGATTTAAATCAGTGGATCTAATCAATTTAATCAGGGTCGTCCATCCAAAATACATGGGATGGATGGCTCATGATTTATTCATACCTAAGCTATAGGAGACGGCGGCCATCTATCCTCCACTGCTTGATCTGAGCTCTCCTAAGCTCAGATTAGGCTGAGATTCACCCCCACACCATCAAGAGGTATAGGGAAGAACATCCAACAGCTAGAATCTAATGGGATTACAATTCCCTTCACAAAGTACCAAGCATTTTTTAAATTAGGATTAGTTTTGAACAAAACCTCGCTGGTGGCTATCACTAGCGCTTCCAACGGAGGAGGTAGCATTGTCAAGTGGAGACAAAGCCCTGTTGAAGGTTTCAAGTCTAGATTTGAAGTGGATTGCTCAATTGGCCAAGCTCCCCTTCAAAGGCTTGTGGCTTTGATCAAGATCCCTTCCCATGGCTTGGAGAGTTGGGAAACACTTTGGGTGAGCTCGACTAGCTCCCTTGATGCTTGCAAAGTGAATTTGGGTTTGGTGGAGAATTGAGTAAGTTGGAGTTTGGAATTACCTCGCCTATTTTGGCTTTGAAAAAAACTAAGAAGGAGAAAATGGAGAGAGCATGGGAATGCTTGCCAAGGCTTAGAGAAGCTTGGTTTGGGTTCCTAGGGCTCAATAAAATTCAGTGAACTTTGTTTGAGAAGGAATGAGGGGGAGTATATCTCCCCCTACTTGGATCAGACAGCCGAGGTTTACTTTATCGTTTGTGATCAATTGCTTGAATTGAAGAGTTCTTTTTTTTTTTTTGCTGTTAGGGACACCATGTGGTTCATTTTAGGAAAGGAGTGTAAGAGAAGGAGTGCCCACGTGCTAAGTGAGTGTGAGGTGATCCAAGTGGTTGATTCCCATCGAAGAGGTCAGTTTGTCCTTGGGTTGGGTCATGGCTGACCCAAACCCATTGGGTCATGTTCACCACATCCCTTGGTATCTAAATAGATCACTAGGAAGATGTCAAGTGGCCATGAGGAGGAATTGGCCAAATTCCAAGTGGATTTGGACATATGATACCCTTTGACCTAAGGGTAAAATGTTCATTTGGCCTTAATTTTAATTTGGACAGATTTGAAATGATTCAAAAGTGGGCTGAACCAAATTTCAAGTGATTTGAAGTTCATTTCATTTGAATTGGTTCAATTTGACCCATTTAAGTCAAAATGGGTCAATTTAGGTTAGGTTGACCAATTGGTCAAATTGCATCAAACCATGGGTTAGGTCAAGTTCAAATGATCATTTCGAACCTATGGATATCATTGGTTTGGTTCAATTTGATTTATATTTGGTTTTGGTTCATTTAGGTTCATTTAGGTCAAATGGATCAAGTTGACCAATTTGATCCATTTGACCCAATTGGGTTAGTTCATGGGTTGGTTTAAGCTTGGTTGATCATTTTAAATGCTTTGCAAGCTTTGGTTTCAATTAATTTTGATTTGGTTTAATTTCAAGTTGATTTAACATTTTAAGTCAAGTTGGGTTCATGGTCAATTGGGCTAGGTTGGATCTAGTTGGCCAATTGAAGCTTTGGTCAAGTTCAACAAGTGATTTAGAATGAATTTGACCCATTGGTTGCAATCAATTTGGTTTAGATCAAGATTTGACCCATTTTGACTTTTTAGGTCAACTTGGATCAACTTAGGTCAAGTGGCCAATTGGGTTAAGTTTAGCTTAAATGATGACTTGGTCAAGTTCAATCATTGATTATGAACTAGTTTAGATCAATGGTTTCAATAAATTTGGCCTATAGTAGATTTTGGCTAGTTTGGGTTTCATTTAGGCTAAGTGTTGACTTGGTCAAAGGCTATGTTAAACTTGGTTTGACCTAATTTGAGTGATTGATCATCTTAGGATGATTGTTGCTCATAATGTGAGGCTTAGATGGGCTTAGTTCAATCTAATTTGGGTTGGATTAGAATTTGGCTCAAAAAGGTCTTTTAGGTCACTTTAGGTCAAGTGAGCCTAAGTGGGTCAATTGGCTTGATCAAAGCTTGATTTAAGTTTGGTTGAACTCACATATGGACTTATGATTGAAATATAAATCCAATTGCAAGTGATTTGAAGTTAAATGGGTTTTGATTCATTTGACAATTTCAAGTTCAAATGATGAACATAGGTTTGACTTAGGTTAGTTTGATTTTGGTTTGATGATTGAAGTTTATGTTTATATTTAGGCATGTTATTGAAGGGATGATTGTTTAAAGAGAAAATCCAAAGGTTTGGATTGATTTGAAAATAAACTGGTTAAGTTCAAGAATTTGACTTGAAAGAGGTATAGGTAGGATTTAGGTTGCATTTGAACTTGAGTTTTGAATTTAATTTTGATTACTTAAATTTATATTTCATTTATATTTCTGAATATAAATAAGAATATAAATGGGTTATGAAAAAATATTTTGAATTTGGAGTGATTTGAATTTAGTTTAGTTAAGTCCATAAAATGAAATTAAATTAGCTTAGGAAAGATTTTGGGTTTGAATTCAATCATGGGTTTCAATCGTTTAGAATTGATTTATGATTTGAGAAAATCAATTGAGTTGGAATTGATTTAAATTTTGATTTGGAATTGATTCATGATTTGAGAAATTCCTTTGAGTTGTAATTGACTTAAGGTTTGATTTGGAATTGATTTGAATTTGAAGTTGATTTGAATTTGAAGGTGATTTTAATTTGAAGTTGATTTGAATTTGAGGTTGATTTGAATTTGAAGTTGATTTGAATTTGAAGTTGATTTGAATTCGAAGTTGGTTTGAATATGAAGTTGATTTGAATTTGAAGTTTTACTTGAAAGAAGGAAGTAAGGATTTGGTTCAAGCTATAGGGTTGGCAAGTTTTCCTAATACCCCTAAAGCATAACCTATTCCTATGGCCAACTCTTCTAAGTCTCTAGGGTTGGGTTAAGTTTTCACCTAATCACTAGAAGTGTCTTAATACTAAGGAACTCTTAGTGACTAGAGGAGTCCTATGTCTAAGATGAAGAAGTTGAAGGCTCACTCCAAAAGTGAGGTCAACAATGTCCTTAACATGAAATCAATCTTCAATTAACTCAAACCAAATCATCCTGCCTCTCTTATGCCCTTGGCATGAGATGAGTTGCATTGCATTAAGATCGTGATTCTATCCATCTCTTGGTTTAGGTGTAGATGGTCTCTGTTAGTGCTTGCATTCCTTTGGACATTGTTGATCATCTCAACATGTATGTGTGCTTAGAGTTACACCACACCTATTGGGGGTCCTTTTATTGACCTCATTTTGAAGTGAGGATTCAATCTTCCCATCATAGAGTCTTAGAAAGAGCTCCTTAGTCATAGGACACTTCTAGTGGCTAAATGAACACTTAACCTAAAGCTAGAGCCTTTAGGAGGGTTTGACATATGTTGACCTCACTTCTAGTGTGAGCTCTGAACTTTCTCATCATAGATCTAGGACTCTTATATACACTAAGAGTTCTTTAGTCTTAAGATACTTCTAGTGATTTGGTGAACACTTAACCTAACCCTAGAGACTTAGAAGAGTTAGCCATAGGGATAGTTTGTGCCTTAGGGATTTAGGGATTTGTACTAGAGCCTAAACCCAATCATTGCTTCCTTCCAAATCAAATCTCAAATTCTTTCAAATCTCAACTATCAAATGATTGAAACTCATGATCAAATTCAAACTCTAATTCCCTTCCTAAGCCCTTTGACTTTATCTTATGGACTTAGCCTTAACCAAATTCAAATTAACCCCAATTTAATTGATTTTCTCAATTATCAAGTTCAATCTTAAATCAAATTCCAAATCATAAAAGAATTCCAAACTCCAAATGATTGAAACCTAAATCAAATCAAATTCCCAATTTTAACCCTTTTAGCAAAATTCTTGAACTTGGCTAAATGATACCTAAACCAATTCAAAACTTATAGATTTATTCATGATTCAATCATTCCACAATCATTCACCCAAATATAAACATAAATCATCATTATCAAGCCAAACCCAAGTCAAGCCCATGTTGACCCTTTTGGCTTGAAATTATCATATGAATCAAAACCCATTTGGCTCCAAACTAGTTACAATTGGATTTATATTTCAATCCTAGGCTCATGTGTGAGTTCAACTAGATTTGAATCAAGCAATTGACCCATTTAGGCTCACTTAACCCAAAGTGACCTAAAGGACCTTTTTGATCCAAGTTCTAATCCAACCTAAATTAGATTGAACTAAGCCCATCTAAACTTCACAACATAACCAACAATCACCCTAGGGTGATCAATTGCCTTAAATTAGGTCAAACCAAGTCAAACCTAGCCTTTGACCAAGTCAACATTTAGCCCAAATGAAACCCAAACTAGCCAAAATCTACCATATGCCAAATTAATTGAAACCATTAATTCAAACCCGCTCATAATCAATGATTGAATATGACCAAACCCTCACTTGAGCCAAACCAAGCCTAATTAGTCATTTGACCCAAGTTGACCCAAATTGGCCTAAAAAGCCAAAATGGGTCAAATCATAATTTGATCCAAATTGATTGCAACCAAATGGCTCAAGTTCATTCCAAATCAATTTTTAAACTTGACCAAACCATAATTGAGCCCAAGTTGACCAATTGGTCAACTTAACCCAACTTAGCCCAAATTGACCTAAATGGTAAAATTAGCCAAAATCCAAATTAAACCAAATCAAAGCCTACATTCATTTTCAATTAGTCAATTGAACTTGACTCAACACCTAACCCAACCAAATTTGATCAAATTGATCAAATTGGTCAACTTGACCCATTTGACCTATATGAACCCAAATGAGCCATAATCAAATCTAAAATAAATTGAATCAAACAAATGACACTAATACACTCCAATTGGTCATGTGAACTTGACTCAATTGGTTTGACCCAATTTGAACAATTGATCAACTTGACCAACTTAACCTGACCTAAATAGGTCAAAAGCCAAATCAAATCAACAAACTCCAAACCACTTGAAATTTGGGCTAACCCACTTTTGACCCATTTCAAATCTGCCCAAATCAATCCCATAGACAAATGTCCATTTTTTTCCTTGGGTTTTGGGGATCCCATGAGATAAGACACATGCACATTAGGTCATTTCTCCCCTTAGTCACTTGACACCCATTCATAGGTCCACTTAGGCACCTAAGACCATGGCTGACCTGACTGGGAGGTTGTTATTGACTCATGGGAGGTCAAATCACCTTCCATCCCATTGGCATTTCAAACCACTAACAACCACCACCTCGACCACCTCACACTTACCAACCAAATGAAAGCATAATCCACCTGGACCTCCAAACCTTTAAATGGCCAATTGATCAAAGAATCCAAATAGCCATGGTCATCCGATCTAGGAATGAGGGTATACCCCTCATTCTCACTCAATATAAGACACATAGACTCATTCAACCCTAAGCACAAGGAGAGAATCAGCCATTTCTTTCCAGAAAAATCCCCATTCTCTATTTTACTCAAAAATCAAATAGGGAGGCTACCTTCATTCCCATTTGCTCAAACCTCCACCAAAGTGCAATAACTTTGCACACACCTTCCTTGGAGCTAAACGGGAGAATGAATCCTTTCCCAAGCTTCGATGGTAGGTAGAGTTCAATCAAGAACCACCTATGCCTAGTGGTTTAGTCCCAAGCAACCACACCAACTTATCTCGTTAAACAGGTTTATTTACCAAATGAAGCTTCCTCAATGGTTGGAACTGTCGGTCATAAGCTTTGGTGAGGTATGCCATTAAAACTAATCCTTGAATGAAAATAGGTTGGTCTTTTATGAAAGAAATTTTAATGTCATGCGATTTCCACCATTAGATTTGCTTATTGTGCTTCCCCAAAGGTGTGGGATCATTTTCATCTCCATCTGAGCTCGGGTGAGCTTGAATTGAGTGACGATCGATGGATGGTAGCCATTATTTGATGCTTGAAAGGAGATAGACCATGGACCGTCCACCTCGCATGATCAGAATGGACGATCCTGATCTAATTATGCATAGAGCCTATGATTAATCCTTTGAAACCATTTTAATCAGACGTCGATCTTAGATGACGGTCCACGAGTTACTAATGCATGCAAACCATCTGGCCGCATGATGACAACTTAAATAGAATCAAGTCACACACCACATGGAAAGCGCACCGTGCCATACATGGCCCGGAGATTAAGCTCTAAATAAGCTTAATTAATTTATTTTTAATCCTAAAACTTTCTAAATTTATAACTAATTCTAGAAAAAGTCCAAAAAAATATATAAACTTAGGCTCATTTAAAAGATATTATAGAGTAGAATCCCAGAAAATTATTATTAATTAATTTTGAACAGTGGTTTTGGCTTAATCAATGTTTAATTAAAAATATAATTAACCTAATTACTCTCTAATTAACCATCCAATTAATCTCAAATTTTTTGTGTATAACAAGGGGGGATGACCCTGCCTCCCCTATTTTTCTAGGACTTTATTGGTTGCTTAATTAGGGGAATCAATTGATTAAATCTTAATCACTTTTTAAGTTAATTAATGATAATTAAGCAAATGAACAATAAATTAATCAATCAATTAAGCTCGCTAACCTCTATTAATGGTGATGAAGTCTAGGGAAATGGATTGGGACTCCCTCTTCCAATCGTTTCTTTAAGCCTTCTCCAACCCTTAAATAATTAATTAATTAACACCCCATAATTAACTAATTACCTAGATTAATTAAAAATACAAATCATACCTGAACCTTAATTACTTTTGGGTAGCTCTTTGGGTGTTCAATAATCCAAAGTGAGAGATAATGAAATTATGGTTATCCATGTCAGAAAATCATAAAAGTAGTTGAGATCCCATTTTAATTCACTATTAATCATGACCCATTAAAGCCCCTTTCATTTCTTAGGAGCATTGCAAATTTACTTTTCATGTGGTTGCATATCATATTGGCTCATTATTAATTAGTTAATTAACTTAAGGTGATGTAGGCAAGGGTTAATTAATTGGCTTAATTCATACCTTAACCTAATTAAACCATAAAATCAACTTAATTACTTCTTAATTGAACCAAAATTAACTCACACATGGGGAATGGGATTAGGACAAGCAAACCTCTTTCACATTGCCTAAATCAAGTCAAACTCAAAAATAAAATAACATTAAAGAACTTTGGTTAGTTTTAAATAATCTTATTTGGTTTGATTGTCCTTAAGAATTAATTGGAATGAATGAGATCATGTGCTTATGTTCCATTATTTCTTTCCAACCATACTAAATGTTGCATGTCATATGTAATCATGCATTCATTTCTTTTAAAATTAATTAAATTAAATGGTTTCTTTTATGTCAAATTGCATGTGGTGATTTAAATTAAAAATAGATGTAGCTATTATTACTATTAAATCAAAAGTTACTTTTAAAAGCTCATAAATCAATTATAATACATGAGATGATGTTAATTACAAATATCTATAAGTTTGCATGTGTTGATAATATAAGATATGCAATATGAAACTCTCTTTCCTTATCTTACATGGATTCACAAATCTATAGTTCATTTGAAAAGAACACAACATTTGTCTAAATCTACTCCTATGTATCTCCAGGTTAAGACTTAGGAAGAATTTCATATCACATATGTAAATCATATAATTAAATCAAATATGACTTCTTGCATGACATCTCATTCTTGTGGCTCTTTTTGTACATTCACATGTATTTGAGAAAAGTGATATATTAGTCTTGACATCTCGGGGCTATGAGGCTTTAAGTAGCCTAAGTTAAATTTTATGCAGTGTAGAATAAGCTTACTCAAAAAAAAATTCTATATATATGTATGTATGATGACCAAATGAATAAGAATCAAAAATTAATCAAATACAACTTTCATGGATTTTTCCAATCCTTGTAGTTTTTATACATCTATATGTATCAAGAAAAGTGATATTACCCTGCTCTTTAAGTAAAAGAGTCTTGTACCTTATGCCCCTAGTGCAGAACAATGGCACTGAACTCACTTAAAACTTTTATACATGTGAATGTGTACTTAGATAATGGATGAAAAATCCCTCTTTTTTATTAAAAAGATATGCATTCATAATTTAATCAAATGAAATATCTAAATTCCAAACATACTTTTTTGCATTCATCATTTAAGTGTGCTAAGACATACATTATATGTATAGGTATGCTTAGGATTTAATCATATGCATGTTGACCTTAGTTTTGGAGTGAGCTCTCAACTTCTCTATCTTAGGCATAGGACTCCTCTAGACATTAAGAGTTCTTAGTTTTAAGACACTTCTAGTGATTAGGTGAACACTTAACCTAACTCTAGAGACTTAGAAGAGTTAGCCATATGAATAAGTTATGCCTTAGAGGTTTAGGAGGACTTGCCTACCCTATAGCTTAAACCAAATCCTTGCTTCCTTCTTTCAAACCAAACCTCAAATTCAAATCCAAATTCCAAAATCCAAATCATAAATCAATTCCAAGTCAAATGATTGAAACCCACGATCAATTCCAAATCCAAAACCTTCCTAAGCCTTATGAATCACATCCATAAGCTTAGCCAAACCCTTCAAATCAACCCAAAGCCAAGTGATTTTCTTATAAATCACTTATTCTATCAATTTTAGTCACAATTATAAATAAAATTGGCATCCAAATCATCCAAATTGAATGAATATAAATCAAACCAAAATCAAAACCCCTTTTTCAAACTTTTTGACCTACCTTAGCCAAATTCATAAACAAATCACTCCTAATTCACATGATTCTCTCATGGATCATTTATATTCACAAATATAAATGAAATATAAATTCAAATGGCCAAAATCAAATCAATATAAATTCAAAACTCAAATCCAAACCCAATTTACAAACTTTAAGACAATTTTTTGGATTTAGCCAAATCATTCTCAAATCAATCCAAACCCTTGGATTTTCTCTTCAAACAATCACTCCTTCAATCACATGCCCAAATATAAACATAAACTACAATCACCAAGCCAAAATCAAACTAACCCAAGTCAAACCCATGTTCATTCTTTTGACTTGAAATTATCAAATGAACCAAAACCCATTTGACTCCAAACCACTTGCAATTGGATTTATATTTTCATTATGAGTCCATATGTGAGTTCAACCAAACTTAAATTAATCCTTGATCAAGTCAATTGATCCATTTAGGCTCACTTGACCCAAAGTGACCTAAAGGACCTTTTTGAGCCAAGTTCTAATCCAACCTAAATTGGATTGAACTAAGCCCATCCAAACCTCACATTATGATCAACAATCATCCTAAAATGATCACTCACTCAAATTGGGTCAAACCAAGTCAAACCTAGCCTTTGACCAAGTCAACACTTAGCCCAAATGAGACCTAAACAAGCAAAAATTCACTATGAGCTAAATTGATTGAAACCATTAATCTAAACCAATCCCTAATCAATGATTAAACATGATTAAGCCCTCACTTGAGCCAAACCAAGCCTAATTGAAACTTGACCTAAGTTGACCCAAATTGACCTAAAAAGCCAAAATGGTCAAATCTTGATCTAAGCTAAATTGATTGTAACCAATGGCTCAAGTTTATTCCAAATCACTTGTTGAACTTGACCAAAGCTTTAATTGATTAATTAAACCCAACTTAGCCCAATTGATCATGAACCCAACTTGACCTAAAAGGTCAAATTAACTTGAAATCAAACCAAATCAAAATTGATTGAAACCAAAGCTTGTAATACATTTTAAATGATCAACCAAGCCTAAACAAACCCATGACCTAACCCAATTGAGTCACATGGGTCAAATTGGTTAACTTGACCCATTTGACCAAAATGAACCCAAATGAACCAAAACCAAATCTAAACCAAATATAACCAAAACTAATGATACTCATAGACTCCAAATGATCATTTAAACTTGACCTAACTCATGGTTTGACCCAATTTGACCAATTGGTCAACCTAACCTAATTTGACCCAACTTGACCTAAATGGGTCAAATTGAACCATTTCAAATCAAATGAACTCCAAATCACTTGAAATTTGGCTCAACCCATTTTTGAATCATTTCAAATTTTTCCCAAAACAAACTCATAGCCAAATGACCATTTTTCCCTTATGTCAAAGGGTATCCTATGACAA
Organism: Cymbidium sinense; assembly: GCA_021442155.1. Taxonomy (NCBI): domain Eukaryota; kingdom Viridiplantae; phylum Streptophyta; class Magnoliopsida; order Asparagales; family Orchidaceae; genus Cymbidium; species Cymbidium sinense. The sequence goes on from CM038220.1 coordinate 137,093,260, forward strand.
AATTCACTTGGAATTTGGCCATTTCTGCATCCTTCTATTGGTCCACATGGGCACCAAGGAGGGTGGTGAACCCAATGAGCTTGGGGCCATGACCCAAGGCAAGGCCAAACTCCCCAATCACATTTGAACACTTGGATCACCAAATACACTCACCAATCACATGGGCATCCACTCTCCCTCACCACTACCCAAAATGACCCATGTGGGATGTTTCCATCAGTGCCTCCAATCCAAGCCATTGAGCAAAATGGCAATCAGCCTCTCATCTCGATCCAAAGAGGGGAGATATACCCCTCATTCTCACTCAAACTAGAAGCAATCATTTTCTCAGAGCTAGAGAGGTTAAATCGAAGCCTCCCCAAGCTTTTCCAAGCCATTCTCGAGCTCCCCCATTTCCCATTTTCAGTTTTGCTCAAAGCCAAAATAGGGGAGGTGAACTCAAACTCCAACTCACTCAATTCTCAACCAAAATCAAATTAACCTTGCGTGCACCACCCTTGGACTAAGGCGAGCTTAATCGAATCATTTCCCAAGTCTCCAAGACACAGGAAGCTCCACTTCGATCAAGGCCGATCACCATTGAAGAGGAGCTTGGTCAACTGAGCGAACCACTTCAAGTCAAAGCTGGATACCTTCAACAAGGCTTCATCTCTACTAAACGAAGCTACCTCCTCCATTAGAAATGCCGGTGATAGCTTCCAGTGAGGTATGCCATTGAAACCGTAGCTATAGGAAATTTTTCTTGGTCCTTTGTGAAGGAAATTATCAGGTCATGTGATCTCCACTATTGGATGTGCATCCTTCAAAGGTGTGGGATCAGATAATGAAGCTCGGTGAGCTCGAATTGAATGAGGAAGATGGATCTCTCATCGCTGAGAAGGATCACGCCATCTCCATGATTCAGATGGTGATGATCATGCTAGATCCCCTCTGATTCCTTTCTAAACTACAGATTAATCTTGACTATCCGATCTTAGATCGAAAGGCCCATAGAAAAAGTGCGTCCGCCACCAGCTGACTCAGCCAATGGATGTGACAACTTAAATAACCTATGCCATGTCAAAAGTGCGCGCCGCATCACCATGGCCCCGGGATTGGGGTTTAATTAGGCTTAATAATCTGATTTTAATGGTGAAATTTCTAAAATTCATAACTAATTATAGAAAAATTCAAAAATTACAAATAAATACTCATGTTAAGGATAATTTAGAGGAGAATAATTTAAAATTAAAATCAATTAGGTTTGAATAGTAATTTTCACTCAAATTAAGTTTTATTAGAAATGTAATTAAGCTAATTACTCCTTAATTACTTCAAACATTAACTTCAAACTTCTTGAGGTTGATTAATGGGATGACCTCTACCTCCCATGATTTTCTTGAAATTTATTGTTGGATTAATTAGGAGAATTGCTTATTTCACCCTTAATCCCTCTCTTATTTAATTAAATAATTAATTAACATGTTAAACTATGATAAATTTATTAATTAAACTTGCTAATCATTATGAAACAGTGAATGGACATAGGGAATGAGATGAGAACCTCTTTTCTAATCTTTTCTCCTAAGTTAATTTCATTTGGATAAACACTTAATCAATTTGTAATTAATTAATGGCTTAATCACCTCATTAAATAATATTAATCAAATTCAAAACCAAATCATTCCATAACTTAATCATTCTTTGGATAGATTCTTAGGTGTTCAATAACCCAAGAGAATTCAAAGAAATTATAATCAAACTACATGTGGGGGAAAAAGTACTTAATTAAATCCTTTAGCTTAATTAATAATAGCCAAAGGCCCATTTCTTAGGTGCATTGTGATTTAATTTCCATGTGGTTGCATATCATTTGTTGACTCATAATTACTTGGATAATTATGTTAAAGTGGTTTAGGTAAGGAGTAATTAATCGATTTAATTCATACCACAACCTAATCAAAATATAAAATCAACCTAATTGTTCTAAATTAAAATAAATCAATTCACACATGGGGGAATGGGTTAGGACTAGAAAAACCTTCTCATATTTCCTAAATCAAATCAAATTCAAAAAATAAAAATCTTCTTAAGGAATTTTGATTCATTTTAAATGACCTTAATTTATATGATTGTCCTTAGGAATTGATTAGGGTGAATGAAATCATGTGCTTACATCCCTTTATTTCTTTCCAATCATACTAAATATTGTTGCCATATGAAATCATGCATTCATTTCTTTTAAAATTAATAAATTATTTCCTTTTATGTCAAATTGCATGTGTTAAAATTAAGAATATTAATGGCTATCACTATTAAAACCAAAAATTATTTTTAAAACCTATAAATCAAAGATTATGAATGAAGTGATGCTAGTTATAAATATTTATAAGCTTGCATGTGATTATAGCATAAGATGTGTATTATGAAGTTTTCTTTCCTTCTCTTAACATGATTCACATAGATTTGTATAGTTCATTTGAAAAGAACACAACACTTGCCTAAATCTATTCCTATGCATCTCTATATTAAGACTTAGGAAGGATCTTCATATTACATATGTAAATCATACAACCAAAAATCAAACATAATTTCTTGCATGATTCTTTATCCATTTGATTACATAAATCTACATGTATCTAAGAAAAGTGGTATATCGACATCCCAGAAAGGCTTTAAGTAGCTCTAAGTATTATACCTTACTAGTGTAGAAAATAATGGCATACTCACTTATAACTTTTATACATGTGGATGTGCATTTAGCTAATGGATGAAAAATCCCTCTTTTCTACATAATAAAGACATGCATTAATGATCCAATTAACAAATGGAATATCCAAATTTTCAAATCACATCTCTTTGCATTCATCATCAAAGTGTGCTAAGATTTGCTTTTGCATGTAGGTATGCTTAGGATTATTCATATGCATGGTATACAAAGAAATAAATGGGTGTGTGTTATGTAGTAGTAAGTCCATCCTAACTAATCCTAAGATGTCTTTCTTATTAAATAGGACTATTTAAGAGAGAGCAACTTAGAATAATTAAACATAATAAACCATTCACTAAAGAAATTCATTAATAATCAATCTACTTTAGAAATGTTTTAAGGTAGGGATGAAAGAGAGCTCTCCTCTCTTTTCTTCTCTTTACAATATTTAGTAACTAAATGTAGGTTCATTCAAACTAAATCACATCACCAACAAAAATTGACTAGTCAACTAAATCACTTGAAATGAAACCATCATCTAAATTGAATTATTCACACTTAGAAAATTCCAACCTTAAAATCAACAGACACAAATGGCACATTAGACTAAGTTACCATTTCTAGCTTTAGGTTAGAGTGGTGCATGGTTTGATGAATGTTTCATTTTATGATGTATTGTCTTAGGTTGGATGTTAGGGTGTATGCGCATAAACTAGATGATAGGGTGATCTTAGCCTAATCATATTTTCTGCGGAGTTTGTGCTTCAGGGGCATTGTAATAAAAATAAAAAAATAGTTTTTGTTGTGCAGGTTGCTTAGACCCCTAAGAATAACCCAAATTAGGATAGGTTGACTTGGTTATCAATGTATGGGGTGCCAATTCTAAATTATTCATATAACTGCTTGGGTTGTGTGGTATGTTTAGCTAACCTTTATTTTGCAAGTTTAGTTAGATTTACCTTTCCCATTTTGATGTAAATTTTGTAATTAATATTTGGAATGAATGTTATGGGGGATTAAGATGAACATTGGTTATAAGACCAAGTCTTATGTATCATGTGATGCGTTTGGAGCAACCATATCCCAATCAAGCCAAAAATAAGAGAGAAAAGAAACAAATCAAAATGGAGAAATGAATAATGAAGACCACCATAATATGAATTCCTTTTAATTATAATTATTCATTTATAATCCAAGTTGTATAAGGGTAGAGCTGACTGCCACATTTCTTTTAGGTTGCAATTGCAGGGCCACGCACTCTTATTCTTTTACGCTAATTTTATAAATTGATTGATATTATGTTTATGATTGTGCAATTAAGATGGCATGATTTGTTTTTAGTTTCTTAATTGTTTGATGGTTGTTGAATGGCCTGGATGCGATTAGGCTCTTAGGAGAAAATAAATTTTCTACTCAATTAATCAACTCAAGATTAAACTAAACAACTCATAACCTCACACTAAAACTAGAATTATAAATAAAATAAAAGATTTAGTAACCCCTTAGTTGGATGTTGTATATCTCTCATGCATAAATCATATTGTCTCACTCTTGCCAAGGAGGCTTCCACCTTTGCTTAAAACCTTTAAGAGACATGGTGGAAACACACCTTCTTTTTTCTAATTTTGGCTCATAATCAATTTCACATACATACATCTAGCGTGTGAAATAAAATGTCCAAAATCAAAAATAAAACTTGACAAAATTGTGTTTATTTTCCTGTTTCTTAATAAAAAAAATCACAATTTATGCTTCTGAGGGTTTTTTTTTATGTTTAAGGTTTTTTTATGTAGATCACACTTTGTTCATAACCTACTCGATTTATTTGCTTCAAGCTTGAAAGATGGTTCAATCCTCCATTAAATTCTTCATCATGAACAGAAGTGCTACCGAGTTTAACGCCTTTCTTTCCCTTGGATTTTCTGTAAATAAGAGTAATTAACCCGAAACTTTCATGCTTGAAGCTGCAAATAAATCGAGTAGGTTATGTTCTACTGAAGGAGACTACTATAGTGTAAAGTTAGTTTGATATCACATTCTTTTTTCCTTTAGATGCGATAAAAGGATGGTACTAGCAGTTTCTTAGTAGCACCCACTTCTCGATTCTCTTGGTGATCTCCTTGATGAATAAATCAAGAACTTAAGGGAGGCCAGCAACCACCGATGGGAGATGTACTTTCATGGTGTAGCTTCTTCTCAGTAGGAAGTTAAAATAAAATACAATCAAAAACTATCAATCATTATCATTTTCAGGTAACTTGCAGCCATAATCATATTCAATCGATTAGTTTGTATTTGAAGATCAAGCGGGATTGATCAAAGGGAGTTATTATCGAGCCAAAATGAGAAATAAGTAGGAGATACTAGGAAACTAGCATCTCAAACTATCCTATAGTTAGATTTTACATTTTAGAAATTGATTTAGGTTATGAGGTTGCTTTTCCCCAGGCACTCAGATCTCTTGAACTCTTAGGAAGCTTAGAAGCTTATAATGGGTAACCACTTGGGAAGCCGTCGTGTTGAACTATTTGTTGATGCCGCCCAATTTTATTTTGAGCTATCTATTAATGAAGTTCTTGATAGTATCAAGAGAAGATATCCTCATAAAAATGAAACCCAGCATAACGATCATCTTCGAAAAATCTACGAGGATCAACTCGCAAAGTGAGATCTGTCTATTATAAACCTTTATTGATATGGATTTATCTTTTGGGCATCCAACTCTTTGGCAAGCTTGGCTAAGACATCCATTATGATATTTTCTCCTCACGGGATCTTATAGACTATAACTTCTGAGATCTGAGCTAGTAACTCAGGGGAAAATACCCTAAACCCTAGAAACCCTAAACCATAAATCCTAAACCCTAAATCCTAAATTGTAAACCCTAAACCCTAAGCCTAGAACCCTAAACATGTTCAAAAATTAACTCCTCCCAAACATGTTCAAAAATAAAAAAATAAAAACTTGACAAAATGTGCATTAGATCTAGTTCATTATTCATGCCATCTAGTCTCTTAGGGAGTGAGTTTAAGGACTTAATTTCCCTTTCTAAATAAATAACTGCCTAGCCATCTTACAAAGCATAAGACTTGCCTACATGTATTTAAAATTGTAGGAGGAGTTAATTGGCGGCCATCCCAGGCAGTTGTAAGCCCAACAGTCGAGTGGTTTACTCTCTCTTGTGGAGATAAACTATATACTCATTTTTGCTTTAGATTTAGGTCGTGCTTTTCACCAAAACTCCCTATATTTAGGATTTGAGGTTACTATTTTCCCTTGGGGCTAAAAGCATAAATCCTCACCTCTTAGGTATTTCTACAATCTTGTGTTGTGGAATTGTAAACCTTGGATTTCTAATAAAAATTCAACTCAAACATATAATTCTCCTCAATTTCAAAAATATAAAGCCCAACCAAAAGATAGTTTGGGATGCTCACTAGGCTTCCTAATATCTTGAGCATCCCCTAGTCATCTTTCTTTGGTTTCGATAATAACTCTCCCCTTTTGATCAATCCCACTTGATTTTCTAAAAATAATCATTTGATTGATAGTCCTATCTTTGAAATCTTTGGTGACAATGATCATTTACTTTAATCAAGAGTATTCTTAAGGAATCTCATTCCTTAAGATGTAATTAACTATGGGGGCTTGCCTCTATAGGGAACATAACAAACCCGATTTAAATAAACCCTACTTTACTTTTCCATATAAAGTAGGGGAAAGATCTCTGGTACATTCGAAGACCCATCATGCCTTAGGAGTATTCATTAGGTGATTAAGTCCATTATAGGGTAGTGATTTTTATCTCTTAAGATAGTACACTACTCCTTTATGTTATACCGATCACCCTAATGAGTACATCAATGAATCTCTAGAGTCCCCTCACATAAATACACACACAACACCCACACATCAAAAAAATAAACCACCATAATGCATGATATACATGATGGAAAGTAATGAATAAATATGTGTTATGTGATAGTAATTCATTCTAATTAATCTTAAGATGTCATTCTTATTGAATATGGTCATTTAGAGTGAACCTAAACTTAGGATTGATTAAAACATATAATAAGTCATTCACTAAAGGAAATTGATTAATTAACTTGCTTTAGAAGTGACTTAAGGTAAGGATGAAAGAGAGGTTCCCTCACTTTCTTCTCTTTATAACACTTAGTTGTTATGTGTAGACCATATGAAATAAAAGAAAACAGTAAGTAAAATCTTCAAATCAATTAAATCACTTAAAAAAAAATCAACCCTTTATAAATTAAAACCTTCACACTTAGCAAATTACAACTCTAAAGCTTAGTTAGGACATACCGCACAAGCTTTAATTCACAGGCATTAAATTAAGTCACCATTTCTAGCTTTATGTCAGGGTGGTGTATGGTTTTATGTATGCTTATTTTGTGATGTATTATTGTAGACTGGATGTTAGAGTGTATGTGCATAATCTGGATGTTAAGCAGATATTAGCCTAATCATATTTTCTACAAGGGGGTTGTGCTTAAGGGGCCGCTGTAATAAAAATATAAATGCTTTTCGGTCCAGGTTGCTTATGCCCCTAAGCATAATCCAAGATAGGATATGTGGGCTTGGCTATCCATGTGTGGGGTGCTAAGTCCAAATTATCCATATAACTGCTTGGGTTGTCTAGTGTGTTTAGCTAATATTTATTTTGCAGGTGTAGCTAGATTTACTTTCCTTAATTCAATGTAATTTTTTCATTAGGATTAGGATGAGTATTATGGAGGATTAGGATGAGCATTGGTTATAATACCAAGTCTTATGTACCATGTGATACCTTTGGAGCAAGCACATCCAAATCAAGTGAAAAGAAAGAAAGAAATGGAGCAAATCAAATGGAGAAATGGAAGATGAAGAAATGAAGAAGGAAGAATGAAGAATGAAGACCCCATAACATTCATCATTTGTAATTGTAATTATTCTCTTTTAATCTGGGTTATATAAGGGTAGAGCTCGGCTACCCATGTTTCTTTTCTAGTTGTACGATGGTACCCGACCGCATTAGCATTTTATTCTTTTGTAATAGCTTTATAAAATTGTTTGATATTTTGTTTAGATTGTGCATTAGAAGATGCATGCATTTTCATAATTTGTTTATGATTGGTGATTGTTGTATGGCCTGGATACAATTAGGCTCCTAGGATAAAATTTAATTTTTCTACCCAAACTAAAAACTCATAACTAAATCTCTAAAATAACTCATAACATCATATAAAATCCTAGACATTAAATCAAGAAAAATAAAATATTTAGCAACCCCTTAGTTGGATGTTCTATGTTTAATATCATGCATAATCATCTTATTTCACTCTTGTTAAGAGAGGGCTTCCATCTTTTCCAGATAGTAAGGGCTTAACCTTTGAGAGTCTATGATGGAAGAACACCTCTTTCCCTTTTGATTTGTCCCATAATCAACTTCTCATGCATTTAGGCATACAAAATCTCATAGCCCATGTCAAAATAAAGAGTCCCAAATTAAATGAAATTTGATAAAAATTTGTATTATATTAAGTCATTATTCATACCCCTCATGCTCTAGTCTCTTAGGGAGTGGGTTTAAGGACTTAATTTTCTTTCTAAATTATAACAACCTAGCCCTCTTACAAAAGTATATGACTTGCCTACATGGATTTTAAATCATAGGATGAGTTAGTTAGCTACCACTCCAGGCAGTTATAAGTAGTAGTCGGGTGATTTACTCTCTCTTGTGGAGGTAAACCATATACCCACTTTTGCCTTAGATTTAGGTCATGCTTTGGCCCTCACCAAAGCTCCCTAGATTTAAGATCTGAGGCTATTGTTTCTCTTAGTGAGCTACTCGCACAAATCCTCACCTCTTATGTATTTTCATAATCTTGTATTTTGGAATTATAAGTCCTAAATTTCTAATAAAATTTCAAATCAAATAAATAAATTTCCTCAATTTTAAATATATAAAGCTCAACCATAGAATAGATTAGAGTACTCACTAGGTTTCTAGTATCATGAGCACTCCCTACTCATCTCCTTTGATTTCAATAATAACTCTTCACTTTTGATCCATCCCACTTGATCTTTAACAATTAATTTATTGATAGTCCTATCTTTGAATTCTTTGGAGATAACAATCGCCTACTTTAATCAAGAGTATTTTTAAGAGATTCATTTATCTTAAGATGTAATTAACTATGGGGACTTGCTCCCATAGAGAACTTTAAAACTCAATTTAAATAAATCTTACTTTATTCATCCATGTAAAGTAGGGAAAAAATCTCTAGTACATTCGAAGACCCATCATGCCTTAGGAGTCCTTATTAGGTGATTAGGTCCATTATAGTGTAGTGACTTCTATCTCTTGAGATAGTACATTTATTATGCTCATACCCGATCACCTCAATAAGTACACCCTCGATTGTGTCCCCCATATACAAATAAAATCAAATTAAACACCACACCATAAGATTAGGCTAAGCCTTAAGTCCCAAGGTGACTTACCCATCCTATGGCTTAAACAAGCTCATGCCAACCTCCTTAGCCAAAACCCAGATTAAACCCAAATTTAAAGAAACTCAATAGAAATCTAAATCAAACATATTTGAATTAAAATCTAAATTCAATTGAGCTTAGGATGAGGTAATTAGGTTGATTAACTCAATTAACATATTTAAGCTCAAAATCACTTAAGTCTAAATAAAATCAAATTAAATCAAACCCAAAGTATAGAATTAATGCATAAACACCAACAAATGAAAAAAATAAATCAAGACGAGGCACAAAGTGACAAATAGATCATTTGACATAGAGTTGACTCATATGGGCTCCACTAACTCAAAAGTCAATTAATCAAAATGTAGCCAAATTAAATCACTCCACGTAGTTGTAAGTCCAGAAGTCGGACATGTTTATTCTCTCTTGTGGAGATAAACCCTTATATCCATATTTCACTTTGATTTAGGTTATGTTTTAGCTCATGCTAAAGCACACTAGATTTAGGATTTGAGGTAGCTGTTTCCTTCGGACTACAAGCATAAATCCTCACCTCTTGGGCATTTTCATAATCTTATGTTGATGGATTATAAGCCCTAGTAATCAAATAAATTTCAACTCAAACAAAATAATTCTCTTCACTTTCAAAAATATAAAGCCCAACCATTGGATAGATTGGAATGTTCACTATATTTTTTAGTATCATGAGCATTTCCTACTTTCTCCCTTCAAATTCCAAAAATAAATCTTTTCCTTGAACAATCCTACTTGATTTTCCAATATAACCAATCCTTTGATAGTCTTAACGTGAAATCTTTAGAGATAATAATTGCCTACTTTAATCGAGAGTTTTCTTAACAAATTTTATTTCTTATGATGTAATTAACTATGGAGGCTTGCCTCCATAGGGAACTTAAGAACTCTACTTAATTAAAACTCTATTTTACTTTTCCATATAAAGTAGGGAAAAGATCTCTGGTATATTCGAAGACCCATCATGCCTTAGGAGTCCTTATCAGATGATTAGGTCCATTGTAGAGTGATGTTTCTATCTTTCGAGATAGTACATCATTCATTAATGTCATACACAATCAATTCAATAAGTACCCCCTAAGATCTACGTGGTGTCCTCCACATCCAAATTAAATGGCCACAACCCCTAAATCACTAATCATAATCAATAAAGGCCTAATTTATGCCTAATTTAGTTAATTGAATTACTTACCAATTGATCCTTAATGGGTCAATCAAAATTAAACCAAAACCCACTAATTAACCATTTACAAAGACTTCAAAATCTTAATTAAACATAATTGAAGCCTAATTGGGGCTCAATATAATCAATAGGATCACTTAATCCAAATTGATTTAACTGAACCCTATAGAACCAAAATCAAATTAAATTTAATCTAAACTAAATTATGGCAATTTAAGACCTTGGAATCATTACACAAACTCAATTAAACACAACCCATGCCTAGTTAGGGTCTAATTTGGCCAAATATGTCACTTTACCCAAAATGACCCAATTGAACCTCATCGAGCCAAATTCCATTTGAACTAAAATTGGACCAAACTAATTGTCCCAACATACTTCAAATTAATAAGTGAACATAACCTACAGTCCCTTAGGTCAATTTGGCTAATTTAATTAATTGGCCTATATTGAATCAAATTAACTTAAATAAGTCACATTGAGCTCAACTAAATCTAAATATAACCAAACCTGGCTAAACAATTCCTTGGGTCCCTAAGGGTATACCCAAGTTGGCTTAACTAATAACCTAATTTTTATCTAGCCAAAGTGAACCATGTCTCCAAATAAGAATAAAATCCTAAAATAAGACCTCTCTTTAACTTGGGCAGTCACCTAAACATCCCTTAGGCTCAAGCTCAAATGGCCAAACCAACCCAAAATTAGTCTGGAAAACCATTGACCCAATTAAAGTTCAAATCATAAAGGATAATCTTTTGTTTGCCCACCATTAGTTGTCCACTTCACCCCATTGCCCCAAACCTCCCTAGTTAATAAAGAGGCCCCATGTGACCAGTCCATGTCTATTTTAGGCTCAACCCACTAAGCCACCACCTCTTTATAGTTGAATCAAGCCAAAAGCTTAGTATACATATGGAGCTTCATACACTCTAAGTAGGGGATACTTGAAAAACTGAACACAATGACTACACTCTTAAAAAAAGGGTCCAAGCTCCCTAAGCCTCCTCTAGCACTAGAGCTCAAGCCAAATTTAACACCAACTTAAGTTGAACATCCCAACACTACCTCCACTCCTAGCCACTAATTGATCGAGTTAACTCGTCCAAATCCTTCTCTGACCTCAAGAAAACTAAAATGAACCAAGCCCTTCTCGATTTGAGCTCAATAAGGTAAAGAAAGACTAAGCCCTAGCAACTTGTAGCAGCACGTTGACCTAAGGAGCAATTGGCAAGGAGACAACAGGTGATCTTCATAGAAAGGCATCGCCTTTTCAAGGCAACACACCTTAATCAAAAAAATCTATGGACACTGGCTCTAGTGAGGTAAATCCCCAGAATACTTAGAAAACCTCAAAGAGCTCAAAAAAGAAGTCATGATTCATTTGGATATAGCCATAGAAATTCCCTGTATTTTATCCATTAATCCTTTTGAATGCATTAAAATCAAAAATATTAGCTAATATAGCTCAAATTGACCAACAAAAGGTGGACAGTTCCTATCTCTCACCATAGGTACGAGTTAATCATGCACCATCCATTTTATTTTATTAGAATGAATTTTTATAATCTCATTGAACAATAGAACTTGATTCAATCCTTTAGGAACTTTGGCTAGATATGAGTCATTCGATAAAAGATTGAACTGCCCAAATCAAAGCTGCGGCCATCAATGTGGATGCCACAAGGACCACAATTTATGATGAATCCCAACACACTGTGTCTAAAGTGTGTGCCACGTCAGCTTCCACATGGAATAGTGGATTAATTTGGTTACAAATTGATTTAATTAGCCAAAATTTTAGAAAATCATTACTAATTATAATAAAATTTTTAAAATAATAATAAATTCTCTCTAGATTCAATAAATGAGTAGACTATAAAGAAATTAAAGTTCTACTTTTAAATTTGTAACTTTAGAGTAATTAAGATTTTATTTGAAATAAAGTTTTGAAATTAATCTTAAAATACCCATCCAAATGGCATGAAAGTTTTATATGATGTCTATCATGATGTTCTCTATTCATAATAAAATTTTCATGGAAATTTGATGTGCGCATCTTAATTTACAAAATTTAGAAACCTTAATGATTAAATTAGCTTAATAAATCACAATACAATCATTAAAATTGAAAAAAATTATCTTAAGGGCTAAACACATTTATTTAACTTGGAAGCACATCGGAAAAATGCTTAAGCCTTCTTATTTTAATTAAAGTTAAAAATAATCAAAAATAGGGTTTATTCATAATTAATAATTAATTAAACTTAAAACAATCACAAATAATTACAAAATTTTTAAAAATATATAAATAGTCTCTCTATGTGCTTAAGCTAATACAGAGAAATTTAATTAACATAAAATCCCTAATTAGTGTTGAGTATTTTTAGAGTAATTGACATATTAGAAAAATTTTAGTCATTAAAATTAATCATAAAATATAAGTCCAAATACTTTGAAACTTTTAAGAAGAGTTTTACATGTCTTTACTTATTTATTTAATTTTTCTCAAAAAAATTTGGACTTGTATTTTTTGATTTATTAAATTATCAGGGTTATTGTGAAGGATAACTTCATTAATTAATTTAACGTTATAAAAATAATTAAATTTTTATCTTAATAATCTCAATCACTTAATGAACAGAGAGAATAATAAAAAAATATAAAACATATTTAATCATTAATAAATAAACTAATCACCTTAATTAGGCCTAATTACTCTTAACATGATTTAATGCATTAATTAAGCCATAACTTAGGAATCTCTGGATAATTTAATTCAAGTTAAAATGGTTTGGTAATCTCATGGTTAGTCTTAAAGTGTAGTAAGATTCTTTAGGATTCTTTCTTGAAATTTTGACTTAAGATAATATCCTTTTTTAAATTATAACTAATCATTTAAATAATATTAAAATTAATAAGATTATATATATTATAAAGAAAACTCAAATCATTTAATGTATTTCATTTATTGTCCTAAGTGAGAGGAATAATTTAGTATATTTACCAAATTAATTTTATATTATTTACATTTTTCTTATGGAATAACTAATTAAAAAATATGTTAAATATTATTTTAAAATTTTCCCAAATTCTTAAGGAATGCTCTTAAGGTCTCCCTTGATTTAGAAAATAATCTCATAAAATTTGGAGTTGATTGAGTCAATTAAAACTAATTTCAAATTAATGTATATTTACTTTAATTGACATTCAACTTAAAAAATTAGTAATAAATAAAATAAAAGTAGAAATTTCATCAACTTCTTATTGTATGTTTACATCAATAGAGAGGACATAATAAAAATAAAATAAATCTATTATGAAGATTAAAATATTTTTTATAATTTAAATATTTAAATTGATCAAAGTAATTATAATTTTATAAATTAAATTTTGATTTAAATATTTTTAAATCATATAATAATAAAATAATTAATGAAAATTTAAATTAATTCAAAGTAATTTAAATTTTTATGGGATACCTCTCTAAAGTTCTCCAACTCTAGATGATATTCATATAAATTTTGAAAAGTATTTTGATATTAACTTAGGTTTTCTATTTTCTAATTAACTAAAAATAATTTTAAATTAATGATGATTGAAAAAACAAAATGTCATAAAGTATTCCCTAGGATGTCTTCCTAACTCTAAGATATATCTTATGAGGATAAGAGATCATTTGAACTTGAAGAAATTACAACTTAGTGATTTATTAAAATAAAACATCATTAACTAATGAGTTAAATTTTATGAAAATCATTTAATTTAGAGCTTTGGAGTGAAACTTCATCCTTTAGTGGGGTGTTCACTGCATTATGAGCTTGGTGTAAGGAGGAGTGGATCTTATTTCAAGTGGAGCATATTATTCCTCACACTCTTTAAAATACTAAATTCAATTAAAACATATATAAATTTACAACTTAAAACTTATCTTTAAGTCATTAACCACCTAAACTGAAATCACCCAATGATATAAAATTAAATCTCAATTTTGAACTACAATTCAAATATTAAGGGCTAGCTTTGACTCATCATAGTAGTTTTGCACACATTAAAATATTAGGTCATTGATTCTAAAGTTAGGTTAGGATAGTGCTTGATTGTGATGTATTTATTTTTCTTATTTTATGATGTACTATTTTAGATTAGATGTTAGCATGTAATATATATTATGGTGTTGGCTATTAGACTAATATTATTTTTATAGGGGGTAGTGCATAATAAAATGTGGCCACAATAATAATATTAAAACTAATAAGCTTGCTTACATGTGTTATTAATTTAAGCCTCTAAGCATGGCCCATTATGACAAATAGGCTTGGTACCTACTAGTGTTGAGCCCAATTGTATGTGATATAATTGCTTGTGTGTATGTCTATTTTAACTAACATCTATTTTTACTAGTTTACTAATAATTTTATTTTTAAAATTTAATATATGATTAGTAACTAGAACAATCCATAGTGTTTAGTATAAGAAGTGAATAGAAGGTATAGACCATGGAGATCCTATGAAGCATGGAGTACTTGCACCATGAAGGTCAAAATAAGAAGACCCCCCATAGACTATTATTTACTCATTTCTAAGCTGGGCTATAAAAGGATAGAGCTCGATTACCCTTTTCTTTTCTTTTTCTTTTTTTTTTTTGCTAGGGTATATAATAAAACTTGATATCACTGGACTTTTCTATATTAATTTGATGTGATTGTGGTATTTATAAAATATGGGGTACTAAAAATTTCATGCTTTTTCTACTTTTTTTTATGATGATGTGATGTTTGTATGAAGCTGAAGTTTTTGTTAGGTTCTTAAGAATTAAATTTTCTACCAAACTAAAATGAATCAACCTAAACTAAATATAATGCAACTCATAACCTCACATAATTAAAGCCTTAGGTATAAATAATAAAAGCAACTCGAAACTCTAGTTCTTATGAACTATAAAGCACACTACTATCATTTTCTTGAATTAGACCCTTCTCCTATTATATATAAGAAGCATCTATCCAATGAGGATAGCCACCTTCTTGAGAAAGTCTATTTCTATTTTAATTTAGTCCATAATTATTTTTTAATTATATGGATGTAGGCATAATTGCAAACCCAAGCCTATTAAATAAATTTAGTATCTAAAAATACTTAAAAGTTGAAAATTATTTTATTAGCTATAAAATTTCATAATAGTCAGGATCTTATATTTAGGGAGTTAGTTTAGGTTCTTAGATTTATTTTCAAATAAACAACGGCCTAATAATCTTGCATTTCATAAGACTGAACACATAATTTTGAAGCATAAGAGATGTTGCTAGTAGTCTATAGGTAGGTTATAAGACCAAAAAAGTTGGGATAGGTTCATACTCCCTCAAAGACATGAACCAATACATCTCAATTTTCTCTCATTAGAGTAGATCGAGTGCCTTTAATATTAAGGGTTGAAGCATCTTATTTCTCTTTTGCAATGAGATTAATTCATCACCTCTTAGTCATTCATTCAGTATTGGATTGTTAGGATATAAGCCCTAGTATTCTAATGAAATGTTAATTCAAATCAAATTTAACACTAAAAAAAGCTCTATTGTAGAGTATGTTGTAGTGCTTATTAGTCTTTCTAATGTCAAAGCATTGTCTACTTCCCATTTGGAATCCAAAATGAACTATTCCTTGTTGAGCCATCTCATTTGACTTCCAAATTTAATGATCATTGATTCCAACTTTGAAATCTATGGAGCCAATAGCTAACTATTTTAATTAAGAGTTTTCTTAGAAGATTCTCTCTCTTAAGATGTAATTAATTATGGGAGCTTTCCTCTATAAGGAACATATATCTCAGATTAAAATAAACTGCCTTACTTGATCATGTAAGGAAAAAGGAAGAATATATAGTATACGTAAACCCATTGGTCTTAGAAGTCCTTATTAAGTGATTAGTTTTATCATAAGATAATAATTATATCTTTTTGGGGTAGTATGTTATTCCTTAATGCTATGTTTGATCACTTAAGTAAGAACCCTAAAGATCTACATGAGCTCTTTACATTTTAATCTCCACAGATTTTTTGATGACTCCATTGGGGATAGTTCCTCTCTTCATCTTTAGTAGATGTCTTATTGTCTCTATGCATCAATATTAAGCTTATTCCATTCATCATTTTATAATAGCGTCCATTTTGTTAGATATCTTGTCCATTTCTTCTTTGGATAATTATCACCAGCATCTTCATCTTTGGTTCTACAACCTCTTTTATCATAGTCAAATAAGTTAGAACCTCTCATTATATCCACTAGTGGGTTCCATTCCCTTTAACTTAGGTAGGATCCTAAAGCTCTACCTATAAATTCAAGATCAATCAATGCCATGATCAATTTTTGTCCTCAAAATTATCTTATTTCATTCAAAATCTTGGTCCTTTTTAGAACTGAATGTCACTAATAATCTAATAAGTCATGTTTCAAAATTTTTTTTAAATGCCAATAAAAAAATATCAAACCTATTTTCATTTGAACATAAAAGTTCCAAAAATATTTCTCCAAAAAATGATATAAAATTAGGAACCCCACTTATCATAATCAAACTTGATGAGTGTGGGTTCCAAATTCCTTAAATTTCATATGAATAGTATATTAGAATTCAAACATCATTCTTGTTAATTAAATACAGGAAGATATCTTTAGGAAAGCTCATTATCTTCTTTAACATTGGAATGAATTGAGTTATAGATTAGGCCCATATAGTAAATAATCCCATCATTAAGTTTTGCATGAAATTTGAGGATTTAAATATGACTTGTGATGGTCCATCCTTCATAATAGCAGACCACCAGCTCATAATTAATAGGAAGCTCCTTATATAATTCAATTTGAGATCATAGGTAGATTTTTCTTCTTTAAGGAGAAAGGTTATAAAGGTTCCTACACCCGACTTATTATTTGTATGTTGGTACTTCTAAGGTTAGTAGAGCTGAGATAGTGCTTGTGGTAGCCCTAACATCCAAAGGGAAGGCCAAGTCTAAGCTATTGGTTTCCCCCTCCACCTTTTAGATAAATTCCCCTTGACTTACCCCTATCATAAAGACTCAAAGGATGAACAAGATTATAAAGTTTAAGAAGAAGTATAGTAGGATGTTTAGGGAGATTGAGACTTCATATCATGCAATAGTGCATGGTTCATTACTTGGTACCTCTCCCTCTCTTAAGGATAGTAAGTTTCATCCTCTCTCTACTATTGAGAGAGAGGAAGATCCATGAAATATAGCTTTATCACCCCTACGTCCATTTGAGCTAGAGATAACTACTAGAGAGAGGAGAGGATCCTCTTAAGCTAACTTAAGGTCTATTTTCAACTGGATAAGAGAAAGTGATGGGCATAATGTGGCAGATGTTGATAGCAGCTTGAAGGGAGTTATGCTCATGAAGGTTAGAAATATGATTCTACATAATGAGGCCATAAAGGCTAAGATAACCATACATGAATATAGGAGAGAGAGAGAGAGAGAGAGAGAGAGAGAGAGAGAAGTTAATAAGTATCTCCAAAGATTTTAAAGCTAGACTATCAAAGGATTTGGCATTTTGGAAATCAAGTGGGAAAGCTAAAATAGGAAGACTAATTTATTAATCCCAATAGAGAATAAGTATGAAGTACCCATGATACTAAGAAGCATAGTGAGTACTTTAGTACCCTATAGTGAGGCATTATATATTTGAGGGAGAGAATTTACTTTTATTTAAGTTACAATCTTATTAGAATGCTAAGGCTTATAATACAATAACACAAGATCGTGGAGATATCTAAAAGGTGAAGACTTATGCTCACAGCCCAAAGGAAATAAGTAGCCTCATAACTTAAATCTAAATTGCCTTAGCACATGCTAGAAGCATGACTTTAACTCTAATTAGGAAAATAGGGCATAATAATTTACCACCATAAGAGAGGATGGACACATCCCAACTCTTCTAGGCTTATAATCGCCTGGAGTAGCAGCCAACTAACACCTCCTATGCTTTAAAACTATGTAGGTCAATCTTATGTTGATGCAAGATAGCTAGATTGTTATTTAATTAGGAAGGAAGCGAGAATCCTAAACTCACGTCCTAAGAGACTAGATCATGATTGGTATGAAAACATGACTTAAACTAATGCTAAAATTTACAACTTTATAAACCATTTTGACACATTCATTTTGGACCAAGGGCTTAGGACAATTATGCCTATATGCATGATGAAATTAAGTCATGGGCTAAATCAATTAGAAGTGGTATTCTCCACAACAAGGGATTGCCCTCAAAGGTCAAGCATATCCCCTATCGTGCAAGAGTGGAGACCCCTCCTATTCAAGAGTGGCACAATATGATATGCATGGTGTTATAACAAATAACATTCAGCTAAAGGGTTTTAAATTCTTTTATTTATCTTGATTAAGAGCTAGGCTTTAAAATGATGTTATGAGTTTTTAGTGAGGGTAGAAGATTTAATTTTATCCTAAAGAGACTACTGCATCTAAGCCACACATCAAATCATCAAACTTTAAGAAACCTATAAAAAGCAAGCCATTTCTACTACACAAACTAAACACAATAATCAAACATGTAAATTTCATAAAAGAATAAGAGGCTAGTGCAATCAGGTACTGTCGTGCACCCCAAAAATAAAATGAAATTAGGTAGCCAAGCTTTACTCTTATACAACCTGGATTACAATTAAATTTTTACAAATTAAATGAATGATATGGGGGTCTTCAATCTTTGTTCTTCTTTCTTTTCCTTGGATTAGTTTGCTCAAGACTTCACAGGGCCTCCCAAGTTTTTACCTTCTAGCCACTGCTCATCCTAAACCCCATAACACTAATCCTAATCCTATTGCAAAGATTACATATTTATAAAAAAAATGAAATATAACTACACCAGTAAAATAGATGTTAGCTAACCAAGTAATTGGACTTAGCACCCTCCACTTGGGTAGCCAAGCCCACCTGTCCTAATTGGATTATGCTTAAGCACATAAGCAACACCTACATGCAAGAATATTTATATTTACTTATTATTATAGCGACCTTTTAGCATAATCCCCTATAGAAAATATCATTAGGCTATTAGCAACCTAACATCTAGTCTACACACAAATAATCCTAACATCTAGTCTAACATATTACATCATAAAATAAAACATAACGCCACAACATACAGTAGCCTAACTTCAAGGATAGAATTGGTGACTTAATATTCTAATGTGTGTGCTAAGGTTTCGTGTGGTGTGTCTTAATTAGGCTTTAGAAGTGCAATTATCTAAAGTTCAGAATTATTTAAGTTAAACATTAGGGGAGGTTCCACTTTAAATATTTGATTGAACTAATTAATTTTAATCTACATTTTTTTTATTTCATTTGGTGTATACTTAATATTTAATTATTATCAAGAGAAGAAAGGGGGTTTGACCCCCTTCAGCCCTATCATAAGATAATTTCTAAGGATATATTATTATGACTTTGATTTCTTTAGTGAACTGTTTATTAAATATTTTTATTAAACCTAAGTTTGGGTTAGTCTTAAGGAATCTTATTCAAACATGAAAGGCATCTCAAGATTAATAAAACTGAATTACTATTACATGGATAACATTCAACCACTTCTTTCCATCATCAATAGCATACACATTTCTTCATTTTTATTATTCGTGATATTTGATTTAATATACATATTCATATTTTTGCACACTTGATGATAATTAATGCATGAATTTGGTAGAAAAGAAAGATTTCATTCCTTAGTTAAGCATATGTAGACATGTTTTAGAGATTTAGATAAGTACATGTTGTTGTTAAACCAGGGAAGTGAGGTTATCTAAGACCTCCTTGGGGCTACT
This sequence comes from Cymbidium sinense, assembly GCA_021442155.1. Lineage (NCBI taxonomy): Eukaryota > Viridiplantae > Streptophyta > Magnoliopsida > Asparagales > Orchidaceae > Cymbidium > Cymbidium sinense. The sequence continues at coordinate 137,113,517 of CM038220.1, forward strand.
TAAAGCCTCATGTTCCCGGGATGTCCAAACTATATACTTTTCAAATTAAATTCATGTAAACATATACATAAGCTTATGGATGAAAAATCATGCAAAGATTATATAATAGCAAATCCTTTTTTTCATGTAAAACATAATGACATGAAAAGCAATGTTTTATCTCAAATTCTAGCACATGAATAAATATAAATGAAATTAAGAAAGCACGTGTCATTGTTAAACCAAGTAAGGGAGGTTATCTAAGACCTTCTTAGGGCTACTTAAAGCCTCATGTTCACAGGATGTCCATACTATATACTTACCAATTCAAATGTATAAATATGTACATGAAAAATATGGAAAAAAAATAAGTTCTTTACTATTTTGAACTTATAATTAAATGTAAACTTTATTGAATATTTATAACCAACATTAACTTAGAATTTTCATCATTGGTTTATAGTTTTGAAAATATTTTAGGATTTCTTAGTGATAATAGCCACACCATATAATATTGTTTGTCCAATACATGCAACTTAGATGTAATCATGTTCTTTTGATTCTCTTTTTTTGTTGAAAACATGAACACATGTCACAAATGTCATGCACATTTATGATGATTGAAAAGAAGTAATTAAACATTGCCACATAATATATTCAATTACATTAAGTCCTAAGGACAATGAAGCCAAATAAATATTCCTTAAGACTAACTAAAGTTCTTATGAGGTTTGATTTTGATATTTGAATTATTGAAACCTAAGGAGGAGAGATGATACTTAACACATACCCCACACCTATGTTGGTGATTAAACATATTTAAAGAAGGCAAGTAAATGGATTAATAAGGTTCAAGTGGTTAAACATATCAATTTAATTATCCTTCCCTAAACTTCTTTAATCTAGTTAACTACTTGACCATGAGCCTTCATTGATATGCTCTTAGGAAAATAAAATTTGCAATGCACTTAAAGGAATCTAATGTAACTAGGCTCATGTTTAAGAGTTAACTATATTAAAGAAGGTAAGAATCTAAGTTAGGTACTCTTATGATTTTCCCATATCAATGGGTTAACCATAGTTTCCTTAATAACTTTATATTATTAAACACATTAAGAAAAATTAATAGATTATATTTGAATTATCTGAATCAATCATTGATTTTGTTTGATTTCTACTTTATCACTAATCTTCCTTATTAATCCCTAGTTATTACATATATTAAATAACCCTCCTAAGGCAAAACATTTAGAAAGATAATTAGGAAAGATGCCTTAATTATTTCCCCTTAGTATCCCCACTATTCATAATGATTAATTATCATTAATTTATTTAATTTTCATTATTTATCAATTTTAATAATTATTAAATTAATTAATGAAGGTAATTAGGATTGAAATTCCAATTTATTTAAATTATAAGGAAAATAATTCCAAGAAAATTATGGGAGGCAGAGAAAATCCTATAAAATCATCCCACTAAACTTAGAATTAATTAGCAAAGTAATTAACCCTTAATTAAAGTAATTAGCATAAGCTTCAAACTTTAATTAAGCAATGTTCACTTATCATAAATTAAGGATTTTATTTTTCTTAAATTCTCATATTTCTAACCTTTCCAAAGTGGATTTATTTATATTTTTAAAATTTATCTACAATTAGTTATGATTTTTTAAAGTTCTAACCATTTAATTATATTTTAAGGCCTAATTAACCCTTTAAACCGTCGGCACTAAGTGGCAGCGCTTTCCACGTGGCATCGTGGGATTGGATATTTAAATCATCCGACATGATAACTGACATAATGGCGGTAGAGGTAGTTTTATCTTGGTCGATCTTGGATCGAATGGCCGAGATTAATATCGTGATTTCAAAATGATTAAATCAAAATTTCTAACGCGATTAATCACGGCCATCCATTCTAATCAAGCAAAACGGATGGCCTGTGATTCGTCGTCCCACAATCGCCGAAGATAGAAGACATCGTCTACCTTCTACCATAAGATCCGAGCCCACTGAACGTCATTCAATGATGAAATCGACTCCAAAATGATTAGGGAATGAATCTAAATGGATCCTATAGTGGAAATCGTATGAAAATATTATTTATTTCAAAAAGACCAACACCTAAGTGGAAAACTATGGTTACCAGATTTTTACCTCACCATAGCTATAGATTGATGGTTCGACAATAGAGGTAGCTTCATCTTAAAGAGATGAAGTCCAATTGAGAAGATCACGAGTTGCTTCCCCACCGATCACTTTATAGGCCAAATGCTTCCATAAACCTTGCTGGAGTTGGTCTTCAGATGTCTTTTGATGATTGAAGCACTCGGGAAATGATTTGTTTTCGTTCGCCGGAGTGAGGTGAAGGTGTGGAAAGAATTAATTTGGGCTTCGTGGAGATTTTGAAAACTTGGATGGATGGAGCTCTCAGGTTCGATTAGGGGTTAGTTTGCCGGAGGTGGAGTGCACGATGAGCTCAAGAGAGGGTATGGGACTGTACGGAATGCTCTGAGGAAGGTGTGTGATAAGTTTGAATCTATGGGGAGGAGCATACTCTCCTCCCTAATTGAACAAAGGGCTAAGATTGGTTCAACCTTTGGCAGTCGTTGGGCCGGGGTAGGTGGCCTGAGATGGCAGAGGACTGCTGAGGTGGCTGAGGGTGAGAGGCTGAGGGAGTGTAGTGGGCTGGCACGGAGTGTAGGACCTCCCTTAGGTGGACCAATGGGTTGCCATGGGTGAACACACCCTCCCATAGCTAAAGGCTTAGCCCAACAACCTTGGGTTAGGTTAGGTCAGTGGTCCTCTTATACAAGAAGAGCCAAAGGTGATTTTCTTGGGGTAAGGGGGTGGAGAACCCACCCAAATGGGGATTTTATCCCATATAGGTAGTTTGGTTCAATGGGTTTGACCTAAATTAGGTTCATGATGGGTTGGGCCAACTTTCCAAGCCCATGATGACCCAAGGATGAGTCATGCCAAGTTTGGTTGAGTTTGAGCTTGGTTTAGTTAGGTTTGGCCCAATTTGACTCATATGGGTCAAATGGGTTCAACTAAATTAAGTTGACCAATGTGACCAAAATGGGTCAAACTAATGATTTGGGTGAGTTCAATTGATCATTTGGAGTGAGTGAGTGCAATTGATTTGATTCAATTTGGGTTAGATTTGAATTTGGTTCATATAGTTTGATTTGGGTCAAATGGGTCATATTGACCAATTTGAACAAATTGGCCAAAATGGCTTGAGCGGGTGTGATTTAAGTTCAATTAATCATTGGTGGTTGATTGAAAGAATTTATTTGAATTAATTTGGATTATATAGTGATTTGATTCAATTAGGTCAAATTAGGCTAAGTGGGCTAATTCGATTAGGTTGAATAAATTGGGTTCAACTAAAGGTTGGATTATGTTTAACACTAGATTAGAGATTGGTTAGAAGCATTGGTTTCAATCAGTTTGGTTTAGGATTTGATTTTCAATTGACCCTTTTTGAGTTAGGAGTCTAATTTAATTGAGCAATTTTCAATCATTGTTAGTGGAGTCAATTAATCACCAAATCATCAGAAGTTTATGATGGTTTAATTGGAATTTGGTTAATTTGGGTTTTGCTTAATTTTAGATTTAATAATGGGCTAGCTTAGGTTGGCCTTTGGTTCAATTGGCTTGATTGCAAGTATTGGCATGGCTTGAAATGATCTAATGAATAATTGTAGAGATTGAGAAAATTAGGTTGTATTTAGTTTATTTGACGGAAGTTTAAGTTTATAAGATTGTGATAACTTAAGACCCAAGTGGCTTGGAGCATGGATTAGAAAACCAAATTCAAGTAAGATTAATTGAATAGGTTTTAGGTTGGCTGTGTTTCATTTACATGAGTTTAAATTTGGATGAGTGAATAGGTATGAGTTTTGGTTTAGGCCATAGGATAGATAGAACCAATTTGTTTAGAGGTATATCTAGGCTTAGGGTTATGCCCTCTAAGTCTCTAAGCTTATGTTTAGCATTTCCTTAATCACTAGAAGTGTCTTAGCACCAAGAAAATCCAAGTGTCTAGATGGTTCCTAAGTCTAAGATGAGAAAGGTTAATCCTCACTCCAAAAGTGAGGTCAACAAAAGGACCCCCAATAGGTGTGGTGTAACTGGCAAGGCATACCGCACATATTGGTGTTGACCAAGATGATCAACAAGCATCCAAGAAGGTCATGAACACAAATGAAGGTTATCCATGCCTAAGTGGAGAGGTAAATGGAACTAGGATCCCAAAGTAGTTCAGTTCATTTTATTTCAAGCCAAGGGCATGGGAGAGAACTTGTTTGCATTTGGTTTGATTTTTATACAATTTGGTTTTGTGTCATGGTTACAAAGAATGATCCTGTCGGGGATCGAGTCATGTCAGGAGCACAAATGAGGTTTCCCTAAGCATGATGATTTAGAATTTATCTTTGTGTTAGATACAAAGAGATGGGTTTATTGAGGATTGAACCATGTCAAGGACATAATTGAGGGGCTTGTTAAAGGAGAATGATATTTGGTTTATTTGATTAAGTTTAGTAATTAATTTAGTTGATAATTTGTTTATTTAACTTAGGTGATTCGTGTTGATTTTGACTTGCATTTGATTATTCTGTTAATATGGACCATGTTGGTTTGCGATGAGTCACACTAAGGAAGGGCTACAAAAGCCTGGACTTATCTTAGACTTACTGACTCAAAGGGGTAGTCTACTGATCGTATAGTATAAACTATCCAACCTATGGTTTATGATGGCTGAACTAGGAAGAAAGCTCGAGGACTCACATCAACCAAAGTAGAATCAACCATCGAGGTGACCCGCTGATTATACAACAAGTCAAACTTGGCCTAAGGTGACTACCAAGTGAAGGCATCTAGGGGTCTTATCTCGGCTTGGATAATTGAGGCGAATCTTATAGGGATTTTTGCTGACACTGTCCAAAAAGATAGAACACCAGCTTGGGAAGAGGTGCCTATAGGGGTCTTATCCTAATCCACAGGAGATGTTGTTTTGTTAATTTGTGTTTATTTAGTGTGGACCTTGTTGGTTTGCGGTGGGCCACACTAAGAAGAAGCTATGGGGATTTCGCCTATCTTAGGTTTACTAGCCCAAGGGATAGTCTGTACATCTACAGTATAGAGCTTCCAACCAAAAGGGTGCTACTAGAAAGGAAAAAATTGTTCAATCTGATAGTAACCTAAGTCATGTATAGATTGGGTCATGAAGACGTAATCCAAATAAAATGCCTACAGGGAAGCTGCCTCTGGGGGGGTCTTATCTTAATCCCTAAAATATAAAGTCTGTAAGTGTACGGTGGTCAACTAAGGGAGAAAGAGCAGGGACTCACATCTACTTGAGCGGTGTTATCCATCGGGTGGGTTGATGTCAACAAAGCGAACACCATCCAACCTAAGGTGCCCGTCAATTTGCGATAATCAATCTAGGAAGAAAGCATTAGGGTATCACATCTTCCTAAGTGGAACTAATCACCAGGATAGTCTGTCATCGGCTAGACATCTACTATCCAACCTAGGGCGACTACCAAGTGGGGAGTTACCAAGGGGAACTGAACCCAAGCTTGAAGTAGTCAAGAGAAAGAGAAGCCATTAGGGGTCTTACCCTAATCCTCAGATATATAGGTTCAAACCCAATCATCATGTGATAACCAGTTTGAGGAGAAAGCTTAGGGACTCACATCTCCTCGAACATGATTAGCTGCCAAGATGGCTCACTAACTGTGTAGTGAAGTGCATCAAGCTAATAAAGGGGAACATTAGTTTACAACGGTCAAGCCAGAAAGAAAGCACGGGGAATCACATCTTCCTAAGCAAAGATAACCACAAGGTGATTCACTGGTCAAACGGTGAATCAGACCCGACCTAGAGCAGCTACTGAGTGAGGGTCGTTGGTGGTCTTATCTTGACTCAAAGTAGTCCAAGGTGATTGGATTTGTGTTTGACTTGTTTGTGTTTGTGTGTAATTTTGTGTTTGTATGCCAATAAGGTCTATGATGCCACTTGGGTGCTCTTATACCTACCCTAAACATATTGAGAGTTTTGTAATTAAAAATATTTTAACTTGAAGAATAATTCAATCAAAATGGTATTTTTATTGATGGAAAATTATTTGGGACATTGTTCATGCATAATATTTCTTTAGGTAGAGTCCGTTGATCAGGAGCATCGAGCGTTCACCATTGTGATTGATGACTTGATAGGATCTGCCCTAGTAAGCTTTTTTTATAAAGAAGGGTATTCCCAAGTAGGTTTAAACTTGCCTTCCATCTTACGATGGACTATAATCAATCTTCTTAGAACTAAGACAAGCTCGACTCAAAAAAAGCTCTAGGGAGAACCAACTTGTTATGAGTTTGAACCATTTTTGCTTTATACAACTCAAAGTTCTGACATGCTCGCAAGCATGTCTCCTCCAAATCCTTGAGTTCTTTCAATCATAGCTACGCTCGCTTTGTGATTTTACTACCTAACTATCTATGATGAGGAACCTCTCTAAAAAAGAATGGCCTTGGACCCATACACTAAGGAGAATAGGGTAGATTGTGTTGGAGTCCCATAAATAGTTTGGTAAGCCTATAAAGCTTCAGCTAACTGCTCATGCCACTATCATTTGTTATCATCGAATGTTTTCTTGAGTATTTGGATGAGAGTTTTGTTGAAGGAATCTGCTAAATCATTCGCCCATGGATAGTAGATAGTAAAGTACCTCTAATCTATGTTGTGTCTCTGGGCAAAGTTGTTAATTTTGGTGCTCTTGAAAATGGTATCATTGTCAGATATTATTGAGCGGGGCACTCTAAATCTATACATGATATGGTTTTGAAGAATTGGAGCACGTGTTGAGCTTTGACTTCCCTGAGCGGAATCACCTCTGCCTACTTGGAGAAGTAGTCCGTAGCCGCTGTGGTGTTCATATTCAGATGCATCGAGTGTACACCATACAGATCATAAAGGGGTACTTATTGAAATGATCGGGTATGACATTGAGGTATAATGTACTATCTCAAAAGATATAAATATCATAATGGACCTAATCATCTAATAAAAACTCCTAAGGCATGATGGGCCTTCATTTATACCAAAGATTCTTCCCCTACTTTACATGGAAAAGTAAAGGAGGGTTTATTTTATGCCAAATTCTTAAGTTTCCTATAAAGGCAAGCCTCTATAGTTAATTACATCCTAAGAAATAAGATTTTCTAAGAACACTCTCGATTAAAGTAGTCAATCATTATCTCTAAAGATTGCAAGGTTAAGACTATCAAAGGATTGGCTATTTTAGAAAATCAAATGAATTGTTCAATTTGAAGGACTTATTTTAGAATCCAAAGGAAGATAAGTAGGAAGTGCTAATGATACTAGGAAGCCTAGTGAGCACTCTAAACTATCCTATGGTGAGGCTTTATATGTTTGAAAGTGAGAGGATTCATTTTATTTGAGTTGAAATTTTATTAGATTCCTAGGGCTTATAATCCATCAACATAAGATTGTAAAAATGTCTAAGAGGTGAGGCTTTATACTTGTAGCATGAAGGAAACTAGCAATCTCAGATCCTAAATCCAGGGAGCTTTAGCATAAGCTAAAGCACGACTTAAATCTAAGCGAAAAGGGGACATAAGGGTCGACTCCATCAGAGAAGATAAACACGTCTGACCATTATGGACTTACAATCAACTAGAGTGGCCGCCAGCTAACACCGACGATTCAAAATCATGCGTTCGGTCTTATGAAATTACAAGATGGTTAGGCTTATTATCTAATTGGAAAAGAAACTAAACTCCTAAACCCACTCCCTAAGAGACTAGAGCATGAGTGGTATGAGCATATGACTTATTCTAAAATGCAAAATTTTCATAAATTTTATTTCATTTTGACACATTCATTTGGACAAAAGCTTTTGGATATTTATGCCTAAATACGTGATGAAATCTGTTATTGGCCAAATCTAGATAGACAGAGGGTGAAGCTCCATCATAAGGGGTTGCTCTCATAGGTCAAGAAGTCCCTAAAGTGCAAGAATAGAGGCCCACATTTTGTAGGAGTGATAGAAGAAGTCATACATGATGTGAGACATACAACATACAGTTAAGGGGTTGCTAAATCTTTTAATTATCATGATTATAACCTAGGCTTTATGATGAAGTTGAAAGTTGTTTAAAATTTAGTTATGAGTTATTAGTTGGGGTAGAAAAATTAGTTTTATCCTAAGAGCCTACTACATCCAGGCCACACATTAAAATATCAACTTTAAAGAAACTATGAAAATGATGCAATCCTAATGTGCAATCTAAACATAACATCAATCATTTTATAAAATATTATAAAAGAATAAGAGGTTGATGCAGCCGGGTGTCACCGTACAACCCGAAAAAGAGGAAAGATGGGTAGCTGAGCTCTACCTTTATACAACTTGGAATTACAAAATAATATTATAATTGAAATTAAATACATTTTATGGGGTCTTCATTCTTTATTTTCTCTTTCTTCTTTCTTCATTTAATTTGATTTATTTCAAGGCATCACAAAGCACCCCCAAGACTAAGCCTTCTAGCCACTACTCATCATAATCCCCATAACACTAATCCTAATTCTATTGCAAATTTATATTTTATCAAAAGTAAATCTAACTACAATTGCAAAATAGAAATTAGCCAAACACACATACACTCTCATGCAGTTATTTTATAATTTAGACTTAGCACCCTATGCATGGGTAACCAAGCCCACCTGTCCTAACTTAGATTATGCTTTGGGGCATAAGCAACCTACAAAGAGAACATTTGTATTTATTTTTAAGCAACACCTTAAATATAATCCCTTTAGAAAATATGATTAATCTAGCAATGGCCTAACATCCAGTCTACGAGTCATACACCTAACATTCAGTCTAAAATATTACATCACAAAATAAAATATAACATCACATATACACCGTCCTAACCTAGGACTAGGAGTGGTGACTTAGTTCTAATGTGTGTGCTTTGGCTTCATGATGTATGTCTTAGCTAAGCATTAGAGTTATAATTCTCTAAATTTGGAAATTATTTTAAATTAACATAATGGTTGGTTTCATTTCAAGTTATTTAGATGATTTGTAAATTTTAATTTGTATTTTATTTTGTTTCGGTTGATTTACACGTAGCACCTAAGTGTTATAAAGAGAGGAAAAAGAGTTATCCCATTTCATCTCTACCTTAAGCCACTTTCTAAACCACATTAATATGATTTAGTTTTCTTTAGTAAATGGCTTATTAAATATTAATCCTAAATTTAGGTTAACCTTAAAGAATCTTATTCAATATGAAAGGCATCTTAGGATTAATATGGTTGAATTACTACCAAATAGAATATGCTAAGTCATTCCTTTCCATTACCCATAATATACATATGATTTGATGCATAGCATACTTATACATACAACATATTTTAACACACTTAAATGATCATGAATGCATACATACATAATAAAAATAGGGGATTTTCATTCTCTAATCAAATACACATACATATGTAAAAAAGATGTAAGCAAATACGTGTCATTGTTTACCAGGAAAGTGATAATCAAATGACCTCCTTGGGGCTATTTAAAGCCTTGTATTCCAAGGATGTCCATATTATATACTTATTATCTTAAATATATATAAATGTATATACAACTATAAGGATGAAAATCATGTAAGGAATTATATTTTATTTAATTGAATTGTTTATATGTGTAAATTAAAGCTCTATCCAAATTCTAATATAAAAATACATAGGAATGAAATTAAATAAGTATGTGCCATTGTTAACTAGGAAAATGAGATAATCAAATGACCACCTTGGGGCTACTTAAAGCCTTATATTCCTGGGATGTATGGACTATATACTTATTATCATTCAAACATATGTTAATTTATATTCATGAACATAGGAAAGAAAGATTTACATTCACATGTTATACATTTTGGTGACTTGAGTAATTATAAATGCATGTATTTCGAATAGAAAAGAGGATTTTTATTCCTTAATCACATACACATGTATAAAAGATAAAAGTAAGAATTGTTAACCAGGGAAGTGAGATAAACAAATGACCTCCTTGGGGCTACTTAAATTCTCGTATTCCAGGGATGTCCAAACTATATACTTATTATTTTAAATACATATAAATGTATAGATAATTGGAGGAATAAAAAAACCATGAAAATATGTATTTTATTTAATTGAATTATTTATGCATATGAGTTAAAGCTCTATCCAAATTCTAATACCAAAATACGTAGGAATGAAATTAAATAAGTGCCTTTGTTAACTAAGGAAGTGAGATAATCAAATGACCTCTTTGGGGCTACCTAAAAGTCTCATATTCCAAGATGTCCTGACTATATACTTACTATCATTCAAACATATGTAAATCTATATATGAATCTAAGAAAGAGAGCTTCACATTCACATAACTAAACCATAAGCACATGCAAATCCTATATGTATTCAAACTATTACCATTCCAAACATTATTATCAATTTATGGCTTGATCTAAGCTCATTAGAGCTCGTGAGACATCAGAATTGATCCCAAAAGCTTCACGGAGGAAATCTAAGGGGATATAATGGTGGGATTTGCACGTAATCACAATTTCTTTCACAAAGGCCTAGAAAAAAATTAAAAATCTATTGTTTGCTAGAAATTACCTCACCAAAGCTCAGGATTGGTGGCTAATTGACCGAGGTAGTTTCATCTTGGAGAGAGGAAACCCTGCTAAGAAGATGGTGCCTTGCCTCCTCGCCAGCAGCTCTATGGGCTAACCATCATCAGATAATCTCATCGGAGTTAGGCTTGGAGTGGTCTCAGGTGCTCGAATAGATTAGGAGAAGATTCATTTCACTTCGATAGATCATGGTGAACATGTGGGTGAATTTAATTTGAAAACCGTGGGGATTTGGTGGAGTTGGATGGAGTTAGACCTTGTCTATTTCTTGTGCTTGGTTTCATCATCGTTGGCTGTGGGGAGGCCTTGGAAGCTCAAGAAATACTCTGGGGAACTCGTCTCAAAGTGCCAAAGCTCTATAAATGCTCAATCCCTGCATTTGAATGAGAATGAGGGTAGTATACCCTTCCCCCTCCAATCCAACAATGGATATTGCCTTTCCGACCACTGCAGACGACCGAGGGTGGCAGGAGGAAGTTGAGGTGGCTTGATTTGAGTGGCCAAGGGAGGGAATGTGGCTATCCTTAGCTAGGTGATTTTCCTTGGGTTTCCAAGTGTTGGGTCAGGTGAGCTAGTGATCCTTGTGTCCATTTGGAGCTTAGGGTGGCTGCTAAGGAGCGGAGAGTGGGTTTGACCAACCAAATGTTGGTTTTATCTCATGTGGGAGTCCTTACCAATTGGGAAATGGGTCAATTCAGGTTCAATTTAGGTTGAGTTGATTTGGGCTAACCCAATGTGACTTAAGAATAGGTCATGCCAAGTTTCAAAGGGTTTGGACTTGGTTTGAATAAGTTTGGCTCAATTTGACCCATGTAGGTCAAATTAGGCTAGGTTTGGTCAAGTTGACCAATGGTCAAATTGGGTCAAACCAAGGCTTGGGTCAAGTTCAAATGAGTATTTGGAATATTTTGGTTCAATTTATTTGGCTTAATTTGGCTTGGATTTGATTTGACCCATTTGGATTCATATGGCCAAATGGGCTAAGTTGACCAATTCGGCCAAATTGGTCAAATTGGCTTGGGTTAGCACTTGGTTTATGTTCAATTGATCATTTGAGAATGATTGTATGCTTTGGTTTCAATTAATTTGGATTTAGGGATGATATATGCCAAATTGACCTTTTAGGTCAATTTGGGCTAAATGGGTCAATTAGGTTCAATTGATTAAATTGGATTCAATCAAGGCTTTGATCATGTTCAATAATCAATTTGAAATGGATTTGAGTCATTGGTTGTAATCAAATTGCATTAGATTTTGATTTAACCCAATTTGGCCCTTTAGGTCAAATGGGTCAACTTAGGTCAAGAGGCCAATTGAGTTTGGTTTGGCTCAATTGATGGTCAAGTCATGTTCAATGATTAATTTTAGGCTGGTATGAATCATTGATTTCAATTGATTTGGAATAAGATGAGATTTAGTTCATTTGGCTCATGTAGGTTAATTGGGTTAATTTGGTCAAATGACCAAATTGACTTGGGACCTAATTGATTGCTATTGGTCAATCAAGGATGATCAACAATCATTGTAGGAGGTTTTGATTAGTTTGGCTCAATCCAATTTGGGTTGGATTGAGATTTAGCTCAAATGGGTCCTTTAGGTCACTTTGGGTCAAGTGAACCTAAATGAGTCAATTGGCTTGATTTGACTAAATTGATTATAATTAGGCTATCCAAGATGGTTAACAACCATCATGGAGAATATTTGAATTGATCCAATCCAATTTGAGTTGGATTGGAGTTTGGTTCAATTTGGTCAAATTGGTCACTTTGGGTCAATTGGACCAATCAGGCTAATCGAGTTAGATTAGGTTTGGTTTGAGTTGAATTGAGTTTGATGATTTTAATTTAGAATTGATTGGTAGCTTGGGTTACAATTGATTTTGGTATAATTAAATTTTGGCTTATTTGGACACTTTTGGTCAAATGGGCTAGTTTGGGTTAATTGATTTGATTTTGGCTTGATTAGTTTTGATTATAGTTTTTGGTATGCTTTGGGATGATGATTGAAGGGTTGATTTTGCTTATGAGAAAATCAATTGAGTTAGGATTGATTGAAGGAATTTTGGCTAAGTCCATTAGATTGAATCATAGAACTTAGGTTTGGGTTATTATGAATTTGATTTTAGTTTGGAGTTTGGATATAAATTGAAATTCAATTGAGTTTGGTTTGACTTGAGGTCAAATTTTGACTAAGAAAATAGGCATGGGTTTGTTAGGCTATAGGCTAGGTGGGTTTTCCTAAGTCCTAAGGCATAACATAACCTAAGACTAATCCTCTTAAAGTCTCTAGGTTTAGGTTAAGTGTTCACTTAATCACTATAAGTGTCTTATAACTAAGGAGATCTTAGTGTCTAGAATACTTCTAGTTCTAAAATAGGAAGACTGACTCCTCACTCAAACAGTGAGTTCAACAACTGCTAGAATGAAATGGTGGCCCTTGGATGAAGGATGATTAATCGAACCCACTAAGTCGGTACCCCAACACTCGAATGGCCATGAGGCTAAAGTTGGATGTAGAATATTGGGTGGTTGGTGGAGAACCACTCCTTGTACTTGGCATTGGTGGTGAAGCCTCGCTACATTCATGTAATTTGTGATCATCATCTTCTAGTAATATCCAAGTCTTTTAATTTTAGCTTTCATCTTGGGACTAGATTGATGAGCTTGCATAATCTAGAGTGCACCTCAGTCATGATCTTATGGGCTTCATGTTTGTCTATACAACATAACTACATATGATTGAAAGACCATCAGTATAAGACACCATCCACGAGGGCATAGGAGAGTGCCTTCTGCCTTACTTGATGGGCATGAGATTTCTCTTGAGGTAGTTTGCCTTTATTTAGGTAATCGATGAAGGGTTGCCTCCAATCCAACTCTTCATCTTTTTTGGCAATAGCAACCTCCCCTTCAAGAGTATGTTTATTGATGAGTTCAATGTCAATGAGAGACATGACTTATCTATTGTGAACCTCTATTGATATGGACTCAACTTTCGTGCATGCCAACTCTTTGGCGAGTTTGGATAAGGCATCTATTATGGCATTTTCTCCTCAGAGGATTTTATAAATTGTGACCTCTGAGATCTGGGCTAATAACTCCATGGTGTACTTATGATAGTGATTGGGTTTGGGATTCAAAATCTTATAAAACTCATGATCTGGTTGACAACTAGCTGTGAATCTCCAAAGATGCTAACACTTTTGATGCCTAATGAAATGCTAACTCTAGAATTATGATTAGAGCATCATATTTGGCTTTGTTGTTAGTGCAAGGTTTGGATAGATGATATGAAAATCTCATCATGTCATGGTCAGATGTGAGGAGGACTATCCCTACCCCTGACTTACCTGCGAGAGCAGATTATGGTTCTTCTCCTCTTTGAGAGGAAGCCGCACCATCAAAGTATATCTCCCAACAGTAAATGTTTGCATCCTTTAAGTTCATGATTTGTTCATCGGGGAGATCATCACTGAGTGAGGAATCTACAGGAAGTGGGTTCGCCTGCTAGAAAGTCCACGACTGCTTGTCATTTCACCATACAAAGGGGTACGAATGTGATGTCAAACTATGATAAAATCATGGACCATCGTGCCAATCGTCTGGATAGCATCGGTCGTGTCATGAGATATTATAGTGGGTTGACTTTAGAAATTAAGTTCACTTTATGGGAGCATATAATGTTGTAGCTTTTGTGCTATGAAAATCAAAGCTAGGCAATGCTTCTCAATGGGCGGATAGTTCGCTCAACAGGTATCAGACGATGGCTGAGATAGTAAATGCATTCTCATCATCGTTGGCTTGGGCTAACAAAGCACCTAGGGAGTCATCTAACACAACAGTGTAGAGTATAAGAGATTTACCCAGAATAAAGATGACTAAGACTAGTAGCGTCATAAGATATTACTTGATGCTTTCAAATGCATGTTGGTATTTATCATCCCACTTAAAATTGGCATCTTTCTTGACTAGTTCTGAGAATGGTTGACATCTGCTTAATAGGTTGGATATAAAGCATCTTTGATACATCAGCCTCCCTTGAAATGATCTAAGTTGGGTTATACTTTTAGGGGATGGCATTTCCAGTATCACTTTAATCTTCTAAGAGTTGATCTCAACCTTGTGGTGTTAGATAACAAACCCCAGAAACTTTCCTGAAGTCACTCCGAATGAACACTTTAGAGGATTCATTTTAAGGTTATATTGTCTTAACCAAAAAATTACTATCAAGTCAAAGAGATGGTCTTCCTTTTCTTCTCTCTTGACCACAAGATCATCGACGTAGCATTCAACTTGGTGGTGAATGAATTCGCCGATGATTCGAGTCATGGCACATCGATACATGGCACCAGCATTTTTGAGGTCGAAAGGCATGCCTTTTTAATAATAGATTCTGATCAGGGTTCTAAAGTAGTATTCTTTTTATCATCAGGTGTCATCTTTATTTAGTTATATCCAGATGAACCATCTATGAAAGAGAAGACTGTATGAGATGAGGTGATGTCCACCATCAGTTTTAGTGTCAGTAGTAGAAATTCATCTTTTGGACATGCCTTATTAAGATCCCTAAAGTCGACATATATCCAAATTTTCCCATTTTTTTCTTAGCCTGGATGATGCTGGCCAACCAGGTGGGATATTTTTCCTCCTAGATAAAATTGATATCGATCAATTTCTTGACTTCAGTACTGAATTATTGTTCAATATCTAATTGCATGCGTTTCAGAGCTTGCTTGATGGGGTTAGCGTTAGGTTGTATCCCTAGCTTATGAACCGCTACTTTAGTATCTAATACAGACATTTCTTCATAACTTCATACAAAGTAATCCTTAACTCAATGAGTAGCCTGACTAAGTCATTAGTTTCAAATTAACTCAATAAGGAGCAGACATATGTTGGGCGTTGATTTTCTTCAATCCCCAAGTTGATTTCTTTAAGTTTGTCGATGGTTGATTGAATTTCTTCTTCAAATTTTTGGGGTGCATCTTTAACTTGGAGCTCATCTAGATCATCTGAATTTTCTAAACACACCTCCTTATATGAGTTAATGTGGTTTGAGGAGAACCAATTAGATTTCAAATGATTAGTAATAACCAAGCAATAATCATCATCGTCTACTGGGTCTACTATACCAAAGCCTAGCACCGGGTCTCGACTGCGAGTTCTTGCACTCATTGTCTTATAATCTCTCAAAATAATGACCTGTACTTAAACCATATATGTGGAATTAAACCTTTCTTTGCTAAATTTCAGTACCAATCAAATGATAATTATATTAATTATTTGAATGAATCATTCTCAAGCTTTACATCAACTTCTTGGCTTGAGGATGGTGCTCCTAGTTAAAACCTTTGGGGTTTAGCATTTGCAAATATTTTGGGAGCTTCCTTAACTACCAAACCCTCAACTTTTTATGAGGAAGGTGGGGTTAAAGCTAAGGCACCCATATGCTATCTAACAGTTTCACATATAAGAGATTTGGATACATCAAGTTTTTGCTTGGGAACCTGATCTTCATCACTATCAAAGATCTAGTGTCACCTCCAATGGGATTTGCTAACGTAAAGAGCTAGCAAGTGTACTCACTACATAAGGCTCATCCTCTGAACTAGATTCTAAATATATGTAAATGGCAGGTGTACTTCTGGATGTTGGAATGAACCTCCTAGTAGGTGGTAGTTATGAGGTCTACCACCCCTGCGGCTTCCTTTAGACTTGCCTCTTCCTCATCCTAATAGAGGTCGGGTCATCCTCCCCACTTCTTGGAATGCAGTAATGAATTGTGAGTGGAACCTAATCTCGGGCTCTATCTCCTCCCTAATGTCTTCTTCTCGCTCCATTTCCTATTCTTTTTTTATTCTCTTTTTTTCTTATTTTTTTCTTTTCTCTTTCTTTTTCTTTTTTTTATTTTGACTAAGTTCATGAGAGAAGATATTTTATTTCTTATGAAGCTAATAAGTCGCGTCCACATAAATCTCAACCTCATGTACTACAAATGATTTGAGATCTCCTTTGACATAATATTCGATCCCATCCCTGATGAACTTGATACGCTAATGTAAAGAGGATGGAACCATGTTATTCTCATGAATCCAAAAGCATTGAAAGATGTATTAGAATCTATTTTGTGAAACTTAGCTTCTGTCCTCCAATCATCTATCTCCAAATGCAACATTATGGAACCTAAGGCCCTCCCATCTTGTTCATTAAATCATTTCAATATCATCTTCTCATATTGGAGTTTAGAGATGTTGATCATCAAGTATACAAAGGTTCTTAGACTCATAATATTTATTGATGCACTTTGATCAACTAATACTACATAGCCTGAACTTGCCAACATCCATAGTGGTGTAGAGGGGGTGGTTGTGCTTTATTATCCCCAGTAGTAACTCTTCATCTGAGAACCTGACTCCTAAGGCTTTCTTTGAAAAACATGCCTCCTCTCTAGCTGGATTAGTAGCGGACAACTAAGCTAAGAATATTTCAGGCTTAAGTAATGCTTTGATTAGTGACTCTCTCAACTCTTTGGATAAAACAAGGGTGTCATATATGCTTAACTTAGTTAGAAACTTCATAAAGAGTGTGAAGATGTTATAGTCAACTTTAGGTTGGTCATCCATAAGCATATCCAAAGGTGGAGCATCTTGTGGAGGGGCTATCTGTCACTAGAACCAATGACATGTTTACCCTTATTTTGAGGTGCTACCATAGGAGGTAGAACTTTACCACTACAGAGATTAACTTCAATGACTTCTAGTGATGAGGAGCTTGTGAAAAGTTCTACCTACTCATCAGGTATACCTACAGCTTCTCTTAAAGGATCATCGTAGTCGGATGACTCCAAATCTATCTCGAGTGATGAATCCTGAAGATTCAGAAAAGGGCAATCTATTCCTGAATCATAATGGAATTGATCATAATTATTTATATTATTATTATTATTATTATTATTATTATTATTATTATTATTATTATTATGACTTGGAGAGCTATCAATAGAAATAAAATCACTGAGATCTTCAAAAGTAGATAAGATGTAAGCAGAATTATTCTTTTTCATTAATTTCTTCAATTTGGTACATGATAAAAGTCAAGTAAAGTAAGTGGTATAAGTGGCTTGGTGCTCTCATCCATAGATACAACACTCCTGCTAATGGCGATAGAGCTAGTAGATGTGGTAACTACAATTGTGGGAGGAAGAATGTTGAACTTGGACGGTGGTGGTTTTATCGAACATTCTCGGGCACATGGTAGCTGCTACTACTGTTGGGCTTCCACCCTCCCCGAGTTGTCCCTCATAATTAGCAAACATTCATTAGTGTTGGAGGTCTGAGCTAAGTCAGACACCTACAGAGAAAGTTTCTTGATTTTATAAATAATCTTTTTAGAGGTATGGGATAAAGAGATAGCTCAACCTTCTTTTATCTTAAGAGGATCAGATGTTTCCTCAAAGATTACTTTAAAGGAACCACAAGGTTGTTCCACTAAGTATTCTTTGGGGATCCCTATTTCTCCTGACTTGTAACTTCACTCAAGCCAATCCTTGAATCTAAAATAATTCTCTAAGACATGACTTAGCATGCGGTGGTAGGGACAGTCAATCATTAATCTTATCCACCTCTTCTGGCTTTCTAGGCTTGAGTAGTTGGAAATCAGGCTTCTTAAGAAGATTCTTGAAGATTTTACTAATTACTCCCCTTGAATGAGTATAGATTGTTGAGTTTATCAGTAAGAGTAGGTGAATAGTAGCTACCTGGTGTTGGATATTGTATCATTTCTATGTAGGCTGCTATGGTAGCCTTTATAGGGGTCGAGGTAGTGGAAGAGAAGCTGGGAGTGAAGTATGTTGAGCTCTAGGCCTCTAAAACTATGCTCTCACTAGATGTTTCCCCTTACCCACTATTACCACAATCCCTAACTTCTTCTCAAACACTTTCTAGGATTTAAGCTTGGATGATGGTCTGAGAAGGATAACTATTTAGCTTCTTCTTATAGGTTAACCGCCTTACTGATTAATTTCTTGTAGGTTAACCGCCTTGAGTATGAAGGTGATCGGGCCATGAATATTCTTGAGAAGAATTTTAATGGCATGTTGCTCATACAACTATGGTTTGCATTTCATACTTAGGTTTTTTTGCCTGAGAATATAATCAACAAGGGAAGGATTGGGTTTTTGTTTCTCCACAATGAGGTCCCCTACAATCACTCTCTGTTAAGCTCATGTGAATCTATTGATAAAAAGTTTCTCTAATTTCATAAAGGACTTCATCGAACCGTTAGGCAATTTGGTGTGCCAATCAAAGGCCACACTAGAAAGACTATTGACAAATTGAAGAGTAAGGCATCACTACCACCGACGTTACAACAATTGGCTCTGAAATGTGCAATGTACTACCTAGGGTTTCCACTACCATCAAATACCTTGAAGGATGGTAGCACAAAACCCTTAGGGTATTGAACTACATCGAATTTCTTTGGGTAGGGTATACCCTTTGGAATCGATGAGCTCCCTTAGGCTATGCCAATGCCTCCTTCACTTACTATTCTACCATCTTCTTGATATCTTTTTCATGCATGGGGGTACTATCAGCTATTTTCTTATGCAGGCTACAGATATCCTCATCCATTGAACTAATGCTTTAGGATGATCTAGTATATGCACTAGCTTAAGTCTGTTGTCCTCCATAAGAGTGGGCTGGAAGATAAGTGCTTGATTTTGTAATACTAATACCACTACCATCAACTCATTTACTCTCCTCTCCATCCTATCAAATTGATTAACCTTGAGCTTGATCTATGGAGAAGGCATTGAGTTGAGTCTGATGCCTCACCTTCCTTAACTATAATGCCCTAAGCTTCATGGCTGGGTTGTTCTCTATGCAAGGATCCTAGGGTATCAACTATATGGACTTTAACAGTATCATCCAAAAGGTCATCCTCATTGGTATTGAAGTCTATCATACCCTCCTCTTGACCAGAATGATCATCTCCAACTATCTTCCTCACCGTGACATGATAGTCCTCTAATATCTCTTCTAATGATCGGTCATCCACTACAGAACTACTAGGACATATGTCGTGGTGACTAGCTAATGAGTTGTCTCTTAAAAAGGTGATACATTGCACATTCTGGATATGGGGAGTGTTATCTCTGACCAGCTCGATAATCATGGGAGTCAACTTTGTAATTCCTTCTTTCTTCTCCTCTGGCTGATGTGGTGGAGCGACAATGCTCTGGGCTACCACACTTTCTTCTCTACTGTTAGGGCGGGAAGTCGAGCAGGAGGAGCTCAGCCTCACCTCAACTAGTGGAGTAGATGGTGTGTGGTCCTTGGACCATAATCATATCACTAAGGGGGGGTGCCTTTTCTCCATATGCTTATTTATGGTATTTGGCGGGCACTTTGAATGATGGGACATAGACTGGTGACTATGATTGACAAGTGGAGCGATGTGGTGGTGGTGACACCAGCTGCCTCTCCGCTGAAGGTCGTCGCCTGTGACTAAAACCAGTGAGAACTATCCTGTCTAAATGATCGGCTCTATCAGCTCATTGATCATTTTAGTCAATCAATGTTTAAGTTGTTGACTAAAAAACCTCCTCCTACCTCTCTTTCCCACTTAGGTAGCAACTTTGGCCTCCATGGCCTTTTCTCTATAGAGATAATCTCTTACACTTCTAGGGATCACTCGTCTCAAGTCATGAATGTGGCAGACTAGGAACGTCCATGGACCCTCCCTACTCTCTTGAGCATGGATCTCAGACTAGCATAGGGCTTCCTTTTCTCCCTATCCAGTATCTCATATTCTATGAGTCGTGGGGGTGATGCTACTATCCTCCTCATATCATCCTCTCCCTATCCGGTGTCTCATACTTTATAAGTCATGGGGGTGATGCTACTATCCTCCTCATATCATCCTCTCCCTATCCGGTGTCTCATACTTTATAAGTCATGGGGGTGATGCTGCTATCCACCCCACATCCTCCTCTCCTTATTTGGTGTCTCATACTGGATCATTGGGGTGATGTTACTATCCTTCTCATATCCTTCTATCCTCTATAGCCGAGAGAGGGTGAAACTTACTACCACCAAGAAGGGGAGAGGTATCACGAATAGACCCCTCTTCAGCTACATGGGAGTCTTCCTCAAGCTCCTTGGCCATGCACTCATGGTACCTCTTGATCTTCCTATTATTAATACAGTGCTAAGTCTTGGTCAAGGGTGCATGATAGGAGCTAGTACTGACCTCAAAGGTGAGAGAAATAATCTCATATGCAAGAACTGACTTCCCCTTAAGAGCTGGGGCTATAGTAGAAGTGGTACTAGTCCTAATAGAAACTATGGCGCATAAGTGGTACTCGTGGCATGGGAACCTCAAGGCTTACCTCTTTAAGGACGAGAACTTGATATTTGATTAGATATCAAACTAAAGAAGTGGCTTCTTATCGACCACCTCCTCCGTACTTACTATGCTAAGTGTATGACCATCATAAGTGACTTTAAATTGCTCAAACCCAAGGATAAATTTAAAGACTCAGGATGAGGTGAGAATGGTTTGATCCATAGCCAAATCCACACCCAAAGTAAATGAGAAGATGAGATTTCCAAAAGAAATGGCGACTAAATGCTTAAAAGAAATATAATTAGGGCTTTCCTCTTCATTGTTGGAAAATAAGGGTATAAAATTAGACTTTGCCTTGATTGTTGTTCTTTTAACTTAATTTTAAATTGAATCCCTCATTTAACAAATTTGGTTATGCTAGATGGGATTCATATATGTATTGGAGAGATTCGTAGTTTTGAGGAGGAATGTTTTATTTATCTCAAACTTCATAGAAAGTGAGTTCAAATGAATTTTGTGAATCTTAGGTGAACCTTTCTTCACCATGCTAGTGCAAGAGATTCTTTAAATTTTAGATTTATTTTATTTAATTTATTTTGGGCAACTTCTTTGATCAATTCTTCCAACCTATTGGGGGTCCAATAAGGGTTTTAAGATCTACTAGAGTGAGGTCCTAAAATCTAAAGGATGTTGGCCACAATTTCCTAAGGATGAAATAGGCTAGGTGCCTAATGAAAAGTGTGATAGTCTTGGACTTACATAAAAAAAATAAGTCCACTATCGATGTTTGGAGATAATGATTGAGTACTAAAGATGGAGAGAGGAACAGTTCCCCAATGAAAATTTCCAGAAAAACCTCTCATGTTTTAATTTGGAGCCGCAGGAACACCATGCAGATCTTAGGGGGGTACTTATTGAAGTGATCAGGTGTTACATTAAGGTATGATGTATCATCTTGGGAGATAGAAATATTACCCTACAATAGACCTAATCACCTAATAATAACTCTTAAGAAGATGGGTTTATGTATATACCAAAGATCTTTCCCTTACTTTACATGGAGAAGTAAAGTAGAGTTTATTTTATGTCAGGTTCTTTAATTCCCTATGGAAGTAAGATTCCATAGTTAATTTTATCTTAGAAAATGAGAATCTCCTAAGAACACTCTCAATTAAAGTAGTCAATAAGTATCTTCAAAGATTTCAAAGCTAGACAATAAAAGGATTAAACATTTATGGAAATCAAGTGGGAGAGTTCAAATAGAAAGATTTATCTATGGATCCAAAAGGAGAATAAGTAAGAAGTATCCATGATACTAAGAAGCTTAGTGAGTACTTCAATCTACCCTATAGTGAGGCTTTATATATTTGAAGGAGAGAATTCACTTTTATTTAAGTAGGAATCTTATTAGAATGTTATGGCCTATAGTCCAACAACACAAGATCGTGGAGATACCTAAAAGGAGAGAACTTATGCTCAAATACCGAAGGAAATAAGTATTCTCAGAACCTAAATTTAAAATGCCTTAGCACAAGCTAGAAGTATGACCTAAGTTTAATCAAAAAAATATGACATAATTATTTACCTCTACAAGAGAGGATAAACACATCCTAACTCTTTTGAGCTTACAACCGCCTGGAGTGGTTGCCAGCTAATACCTTCTATGCTTTAAAATCATGTAGATGATTATATGTAGATGCAAGATAGCTAGGCTATTATTTAATTAGAAAGGAAGCTAGAATCTTAAACTCACTCCTTAAAAGACTATATCATGATTGATATGAAAACATGACTTAAACTAATGCAAAAAATTTATAACTTTAGAAATCATTTTTGACACATTCATTATGGACCAAGGGCTTGGGATAATTATCCATATATGCATGATGAAATTAAGTCATGGGCTAAATCAATTAGAATAGGTGTTCTCCACTATAAGGGATCGCCCTTGAAGGTCAAGCATGTCCCCTATCATGCAAGAGTAGAGACCCTCCCTATTCAAGAGTGGCATAATATGATATGCATGGTGTGATAACATACAACATTTAGGTAAGGAATTTCTAAATATTTTATTTATCTTTTTTAATAGCCTATTATTTAAAATGAGGTTATGAGTTGCATTAGAATTTAGTTATGAGTTTTTAGTGAGGGTAGAAGATTTAATTTTATCCTAAAGAGCTACCGCATCCAAGCCACACATCAAAATCATCAAACTTTAAGAAACTTATAGAAAGCATGTCATTTCTACTTCATAAACTAAATATAATAATCAAACATAAATTTCATAAAATAATAAGAGGCTAGTGCATATACACCCCAAAAATAAATTGAGTAGCTTTATTATATTACAATTATTTTTTATCAATAAAATGAATGCAATAATTTAGTATTTTTCTTGGATTAGTTTGTTTACCTCCCAAGTCTTTACCTTTTATCCACTACTCATCCTAAATCCCATAGCACTAATCCTAATCCTATTATAAATATTACATATTTATATAAAAATAAAATATAATTACACCTGCAAAATAAACATTAGCTAACCGAGTAATTATATTTCATATATTTGGACTTAGCACCATACACTTGGGTAGCCAAGCCCGCATGTCTTAATTAGATTATACTTAGGGGCATAAGCAGCATCTACAAGCAAGAACATTTATATTTACTTATTATTACAATGAACCCATTTAGTATAATCTTCTGGAGAAAATATCATTAGGCTATTAGCGACCTAACATCTAGTTTATGCACAAACAATCCTAACATTCTGTATAAGATATTACATCATAAAATAAAACATAGCACCACAACATACATCAGCCTAACCTAAAGGCTAAAATTGGTGACTTAGCATTCTAATGTGTGTGTGCTAAGGTTTAGTGTCGTGTGTCTTAATTAGGCTTTATAAGTGTGATTATTTAAAGTTTAGAATTGTTTAAGTTAAACATTAGGGGCGATTCTGCTTCAATTCTTTGAACAAATAGATTAATTTTAATTTATATTTTTTGTGTTTCATTTGATGCTTGCTTAATATCTAATTATTATGAAGAGAAGAAAGCGGGTTTAGTTATTCTTTAAAGGTATATTATTATGACTTTAGTTTCTTTAGTGAACCATTTATTAAATATTTTTCATTAAACCTAAGTTTGGGTTTATCTTGAGGAATCTTATTCAAACATGAAAGGCATCTCAAGATTAATAAAATTGAATTACTATTACATGGATAATATTCCACTAATTTCCATCATCAATAGCATACATATTTCTTCATTTTTATTATTCATGATATTTGATTTAATACACATATTTATACATACAATACATATTTATATTTTTTCACACTTGATGACAATTAATGTATGAATTTGGTAGAAAAAAGATTCCATTCCTTAGTTAAGCATATGTAGACATGTATTGGAGATTTAGGCAAGTACATGTCATCGTTAAACTAAAGAAGTGAGGTTATCTAAGACCTCCTTGGGGCTACTTAAAACATGTAAATATATACTTGCCAAATTAAATACATGTAAATATATACACAAGCTTAGAGATAAAAATCATGCAAAGATTATATAATAGAAAATCTTTTTATTCATGCAAAACTTAATGACACAAAGAGCAAAGTTTTATCTCAAATTCTATCACATTAATATATATAAATGAAATTAAGCAAGTATGTGATGTTGTTAAACCAGAGAAGTGAGATTATGTAAGACCTCCTTGGAGCTACTTAAAACCTTGTGTTCCCGAGATATCTAAACTATATACTTACCAATTCAAATGTATGTAAATATGTACATGAAACATAAAGATAAAACAAATTCTTTACTATTTTGAAATCATAATTAAATATATACTTTATTGAATATTTATAACTAATATTAACTTAAAATTGTCATCATTAGGTTATAATTTTTAAAAAAATTTAAGATTTATTAGTGATAATAGACAAATCATATAATAATGTTTGTCCAACACATGCAATTTAAATGTAATCATGTTCTTTCGATTCTCTTTTTTTTTTGTTGAAAACATGAATATATGACACAAATGGTATGCGCATTTATGATGATTAAAAAGAAATAATTAAACATTGACACATAACATATTCAATTACAATAAGTCTTAAGGATAATGAAGCCAAATAAATATTCCTTAAGACTAACTAAAGTTCTTATGCGTTTGATTTTGATATTTGAATTATTGAAACCTAAGGAGGAGAGATGATACTTAACACATACCCCATCCTATGTTGGTGATTTATCATATTTAAAAAGGGAAATTAAATTAATTAATTATGTTCAACTTTTTAAACATATCAATGTATTTATCCTTCCATAAACTTCTTTAATCTAGTTAACTACTTGACCATGAGCCTTCAATGATATGCTCTTGGGAAATTAAAATTAGCAATGCACATAAAAAAATTTAATGCAACTAGGCTCATGTTTAAGAGTTAACTATATTAAAGAAAGAAAGAATCTAAGTTAGGTACTCTTATGATTCTCCCATACCAATGGGTTAACCATAGCTTCCTTAATAACTTTATATTATTAAATACATAATGGGAAATTAATAGATTATATTTGAATTATCTCAATTAATCATTGATTTTGTTTTATTTCTACTTTATCATTAATCTTTCTAATTAATCCCTAATTATTACATATATTAATTAACCCTCCTATGGAAATATATTTAGAAAGATAATTAAGAAAGATGCCCTAATTATTTCTCTTCACTATTCCCACTATTCACAATGATTAATTATTATTAATTATTTAATTTACTATTTATCAATTCTAATAATTATTAAATTAATTAATGAAGGTAATTAGGATTGAACTTTTAATTTCTTTAAATTATATCGCAAATAATTTCAAGAAAATTATGAGAAGTAGAGGACATCCCATAGAGTCATCCCACCAAATTTGGAATTAATTAACTAAGTAATTTAGCTTTAATTAATGAAATTAGCCTAAGCTTCAAACCTTAATTAAGCATTGTTCACTAGTAATAAATTAGGGATTATTTTTCTTAAATTCTTCTCTGTTTAATCTTTTCAAAATGGGTTTATTTGTTTTTTTTAATTTTTCTATAATTAGTTATAATTTTTTAAAGTTCTGACCATCTAAATATATTTTAAGGCTTAATTAACCCTTTAAACTATCGACACCACGAGGATGCTGACGTGACAATGCTTTCCACATGACGTCGAGGTATTGGTTATTTAAATTATTCGATGCGACAGCTAACTTTGATAAGATGGATGTGGTTTCATATTGCTTGTATGATCTTGGATCGGATGACCGAGATTAATCTCATGATTTCAAAGGGATTAAATCAAAATTCTAATGTGATTAATCACGAACGTCCATTCTAATCAAGCAAAATGGGCACCAATGATTCGTTGTCCTATGAGCTGGAAGACAGACATTGTCAACCGCTCGATCCGAGCTCATCGAAGCTTGTTTAATGAAATCAACTCCAAAATGATCAGAGAATGAATTTAAAGGGGTCCTATGATGAAAATCACACGAAAACACAGTTCACTTAAAAAAAACACCTAGGGCAAAACTATGGTTATCAGATTTTTAACTCGTCGGAGTTATAGACTGGAGGTTCACTGATAGAGGTAACTTCATCTTGAAGAGATGAAGCCTTGTTGAAAAGATCACGAGATGCCTCATCGCTAATCATTGTAGATCAAACATGCCGCAAAGCTCGCTAGAGTTGGTGTTGATACTTATTCTAGTGATCGAATCGCTCAATAAATGATTCATTTCAGTTCACCGAAGTGAGATGAAAGTGTGGGAGAATTTCTTTGGGTTTGGTGGAGATTTTGGAAACTTGGACGAACGGAGCTCGAGTTCAATCGAGGGCTAGTCTTGTCGACGGTGGAGCACACGAAGAGCTCAGGAAAAGTAAGAGACTGTGCAGAATGCTTTGTGGAAGGTGTGTGATGAGTTTGAATCCACGAGGAGGAGTATACTCTCCTCCCCAGCTTAACCAAGAGCTGAGATTGGTTCAGCCTTTGGCATCTGTCCAACCAGGGTAGGCGGCCAAAGATGGCAAGGTACTACTGAGGTAGTTGAGGGTGAGAGGCTGAGGGAGTGTAGTGGGCTGGCATGGAGTGTACAGTCTCCATTAAGTGGACTAATGGGTTTCCATGGGTGAACACACCCTCTCATAGCCAAAGGTTGAGCCCAATAGCCTTGGGTTAGGTTAGGTCAGTGGTCCTCTTGTCCAAGAAGAGCCAAAGGTGGCTGCCATGGGATAAGGGGGTGGAGAACCCACCTAAATAGAAATTTTGTCCCATTTGGGTGGCTTGGTTCAATGAGTTTGACCTAAATTGGGTTCACCATGGGTTAAGCCCACTTGAGCCCATGGTGACCCAAAGATGAGTCATACCAAGTTTGGTTGGGCTTGGGCTTACTTTAGTTGGGTTAGGCTCAGTTTGACTCGTATGGGTCAAATGGGTTCAATTGGGTTAAGTTGACCATTATGATCAAATAGGTCAAACTAATGATTTGGGTGAGTTCAATTGGACATTTGGAGCTAGTGAGTGCAATTAATTTGTTAAATTTGGGTTATATTTGAATTTGGTTCATATAGTTTAGATTTGGCTTGAGCATGGGTGTGATTTAAGTTCAATTGATCATTGGTGATTGGTTGGAAGAGTTGATTTGAATTAATTTAGATTATGGAGTGATTTGGTTCAATTTGACCTTTTAGGTCAAATTGGGCTAAGTGGCCTAATTGGGTTAAGTTGACCAAAGTGGGTTTAAGTGAAGGTTGAATTATGTTTAATATTATATTAGTGTTTGGTTTGAAGCATTGATTTCAATCAATTTGGTTTAACATTTGATTTGATTTGGTTCAATTTGTCCCTTTAGGCCAAATTGGGTCAACTTGGGTCAAAGGGTCTAATTAGCTTTGTTAGGCTCAATTGACTGTAGCAGAGTGTTCAATAATGATCTACAATCATCAATGAAGGGATTGTATAGCTTGATTTGATTCAATGGGAATTTAATTAGAGTTTGGCTTAATCACCTTTCTTAGGTCACTTTGGGTTAAGTGACTTAGTCAAGCCAACTTGGGCCAATTAGAGTTATGAAAGGTTGGGGTGTGTTCAATGATGAATTTGAAGTTAATTGATGGCTTTGGTTGTAATTTATTTGGGCTCAATTAGGTTTTGGCTCATTTGAACCCTTTGGGTCAAATGGGCTAGCTTAGGTTAGTCACTTTCCTTTGGTTCAATTGGCTTGATTGGTATTAGCATGGCTTGAAATGATCTAATGAATAATTTGAGGGGTTGAGAAAATTAGATTGGATTTAGTTTACTTGAACAAGCTTAAGTTAAGTTATAGGATTATGAAGGGGATTAACTTGTTAAGACCCAAGCTAATTTTGCTTGGGGCTTGGATTAGAAAACCAAATTCAAGTTGATTAATTGAATATGTTTGAGGTTGGTTATGTTTCATTTACATGAGCTTAAATTTGGATGAGTGAATAGGTATGAGTTTTTGTTTAGGCCATAGGATAAGTAGAACCTATTTATCCTGAGGTATATCCTAGGTTTAGGGTTATGCCCTCTAAGTCTCTAAGCTTAGGTTTAGTATTTTATTAATCACTAGAAGTGTCTTAGAACTAAGAAAATCCAAGTGTCTAGAAGGTTCCTAAGTCTAAGATGTGAAAGGTTAATCCTCATTCCAAAAGTGGGTCAATATATGGATAGACTATGAATTCCAAACATTTACGCTTGACTTCTCATTGAAATAGAGTGTAGATTTGCACCAAGTGAAAAATTTAGAGGGTAGA
This sequence comes from Cymbidium sinense, assembly GCA_021442155.1. Taxonomy (NCBI): domain Eukaryota; kingdom Viridiplantae; phylum Streptophyta; class Magnoliopsida; order Asparagales; family Orchidaceae; genus Cymbidium; species Cymbidium sinense. Next base: position 137,142,389 of record CM038220.1, read on the forward strand.
TGATTTTTAGTTTTAGATAAATATGATATTATTTGAAGATTTCACCCTCATTTTAGAGGACTTTAGATTTTGCTCCAAGTTTCCTATTGGTGTAAGCACTTTTAATTAATTACCCCTTTTCACAGTAATAAGAGAGAACTTTTGATTAAAGCTAGTCATTAGGTCACTAATTGTTAACATATAGTAGCAATAATTTTGATTTAAAATTTATGAAGTTTAATATTTTGGACTTAAAGCATAGGGTTAGAGGAATGATGATGCTCTCAATTAAGATCTCTTGGCTCCATTTTCTCTGGTTGTGTCATGGTCCTAGTTCACTTAGTCAAAGAAGGTGGTCAACCCAACCAAAGTATCCTTATTAGTAGTCATGGGTTGCTTCATCTAAAGAGACCTTGTAGACTTGAGTTAATATTTGTCTAAGAGAATAATTTGAAGTCTATCCTAGTTGATAGAAGGCTTTATGCCCTACTAAGTATACCTTATAATTTGCAACTCAAATAAATAGAAAACCATTGGGGAACATATAGACTACAACTATGATCATAATAGTCAAGACTACTTGCCAAACCACCCGGTAAGAGGGTATTGTTCGTAACCACTTAATGTGTAGAGTCTACTGGTCAAACACATAAATAGAGGACACAACTCATGTCTTTACTAGTGTAGACTATTTTAAGTATAATATAATAATATATTTAATATGACATTGGCTCTTTGTGATCTTAAATTTTTTAAAATTATCACCCTTAATAAATAGTTATATAGGGTAGTTAGATGAATTTCGATTTAATTTTTTAAGTGATGAATTTATGTTAAGCATTTAGTGATTGTTAAATTTTTTTAATATTTATCAAAGTTGGAACGTGAGATGACTTGACATTAAAGTCATGAAAATTTTGATTGCAATGAACTCCTTCAGTTGACATTCTCATTCAACGCAACTATCATCAAAGTGTGAATTATTTGAGCACACATACTATAATTTGATTAATTGAATCTATATAGCTCTCGACCTTGTCAACTCTATTCAGTTACTAATAGAGGATATGGTCTAAGATTTTCATATGATTAATTGATTTTAAATTCACATTATATCATAGGCCATGTCAACTTTACCTCCCATATGTAGAGGATTTGGTCTGTTATTTACATTTAGAAGTTCAAATTCACAATGATTTAACATTAACATTTGGAAAATTTAAACAATGATGATTTCTCTACTTGAAATCTTCAATCAAAACACGTCCATCATCATGGTGTGAACTATTTGATCATTCACACCGTGATTTGATAACTTTATTTTTTATTGCACTTCTCTTATTGATATTTTCAATCAATACAATTATCATTGTTGTAAATCTTGTCAACTCTACTTATTTGCTCATAGAAATTAAATGTAGGATTTGCACTTATGAATTTAAATTAGAAATGATTTTACATCAATACTTTTTTAAATTTTGATAATAATAATATTTTTTGATTGAATTCTATAATAAACATAACCATCATTTGACATTTGTTTGAATTTATTTTATAATTCTAGACCATGTCAACTCTATTAATTACTAACAAAGGATCAGGTCTAGGATTTGTGTATGATTAATCAACTTTTAACTCACATCATGTCATAGACCCTATCACCTCTATTCCCATATGTTGAGGATCAAGTCTGTAAATTAAAACCAATTATTATACTATGCATTTTTTTTGTAATTTGTGGTTCTTTGAATTTTAAAGGACCTCAATATTCTTAAGATGATTAATAATCTTCTAAAATATTTACTCACTTTTCAATGTAAGAAATTTGAATCAATTTAATTTCAACCTACGCAACACCTTCAGACATTGAAATCAAGCATTCAGTATTATGTCGTGACATATGCAAGTGTCTTGGGTTTTAAATGAATGTAAATTTTTGTGATTTATAGAATATTGATATGCTTGCACATCTTTCAAAAGCAAAATGAATTTTAAGTTTATCTAATATTAACCCACACAACATCCTCAGATACTGAATTTAAATATTCAGCATTATGTCAAGGCAAATATGAATATTTTTGGTTTTAAATGAATTTAAAAATTGATATTTTGTAGAATATTGATATGCTTGCATAGCATTTAAAAAAAAATAAATTCTAAATTTATTCAATTTCAACTCGCACAACATCCTAAGACACTAAATTTAAATATTTAATATAGTATCAGAGAACATGTAGGTGTTTTGGGTTTTAAATGAATTTAGATGTTAAAAATTTTGTAAGATGTTGACATGATTTCACACCTTTAAAAAGAAAATAATTTCTTGGCTTTGTTTTACTTTAACATGTACAACATCCTTAGACATTGAATTTAAACATTCAGAGTTATGTTGAGGCACATGCGGGTGTTTTTTAATTCAAATGAGTTTAGATTCTAGAAATTTTATAAATATTAATATGTTTACACACCTTTGAAAAGCAAAATAAATTCTAGGTTTATTTGACCTTAACTCGAACAACATCTTTAAGAATTAAGTTTAAATATTTAGTACTGTGTTGAGGCACATGCATGTGTTTTGGGATATTAAATGAATTTAGATTTTGAAATTTTTGTAAAACATTGATATGCTTGCACAATTTTTCAAAAGAAAAATAAATACAATATTTATTTAACTTTAACAAACGTAGCATCCTCTTACATTGAATTTAAACATTAATCATTATTCCATTAGGGTGGTTTTATAAGGTAGATAATTTCATATTCAGCTTGAGAGATTAATTTTACATTTTAACTCCTGAATTCAATTTGCATAGCCTTTTCAAATATTAGGATTTTACTATAAATCCTCCAGTATGAGCACATGCATTATAATTTCAAGTGATTTCATGCAACTATTAAAGTTGTTGATTTTAAATCGTTGAGAATTGAAAGTGAAATCACTTAATTTAGATTGAAGGGAGCATTATAATGCGTGCAAACCCCTTATCTTCAATTTACTTACACACACTTAAGTGTGCTCAGATTGGGTTGAAATTTACTCTGTAATGTGTAAAATTTTATTTGGAGTCATTTATACGCACTTTAGTGCGCTTGAATTGGATTGAAGGTTGCTCTATATGGGCTTTTATTTTGAAGATGCTCACATGTAGTTTAGTATAATTGGGTGATGTATTTTGCATAATCGCATAATCGTGATGCACATATATTACACATTCATATGACTTTCATTACATCTACATAGCATATTTATATGAATTTTAATATAATTGAACTGTGCATTAGCACTCATTTTAATGTACTAACATGATATATTTATATGCTAATGCATATTTAGAATACTTGAATGACTTTTGAAGCTTTATGGTTAGCTAAAAAGATTATTTCGTTAGGCATGTAAATCTTAAAGTAACTCAAAACTTCAAGTATTTGTATAAACATTTTCATCATAAAATAATACACAAATTTTATTTTATTTTTTACTTTTAAACAACACCTTCTATCTGCTTGTGTTTGAGTATTGCAGGTGACGAAAATTGGAGTAGAATCAAACATTTCGAGTTTTGATTCAATTAAAATTAGCAATCTCTCTCTCTTTTTATTCTCTCATAATTATTTATAAACAATTTTCAACTCTCAAAGAGATTTGATTTATGTTCATTGCAAAGCATTCTAATCATTGTGAATTCACCATATTCAACGCTTATTTTTGCTCCTAAATGAGTTGTCAAATCCCCCCTAAAGTCTGCTTATGTGAATTCAAGCTCTCATTAATTCTTTAAATGCGAAGATACAATGATACTCAAACATCTATTAAAATATCTTGTTCGTGTCAATAGGTGAACACTTGGTTCATCACAAGCTTTATTCACATTTGCTGACAAGCTACTTGGGTTTACCATAAGTTACTATTTAAATTCTCTCGGCTATCGACTTGAACTTCTCACATGCAGTGCAAAGTTTGAATAGAGAGAGAGGAGAGTGAAGATTTTGGCGTATGTTCCTAAGCCGAAGATGAAGAAGAGAGCTGCTACTGTGTTGGTTTAAAAAGGAGAGATGAAGATGGGTTTTGCTCCGCGATGGGCTTGGATTGTGAGAGACACGAAAACAAAGGAAATGGGATTCTCGAAAATGATAATTGCCTAAATCAGAGGTCGAATGGCTAATACTATTATGTTTAAGAGAATTTTTTATCTTTTTTTAATTAGAAAGGATACGCAAGTGGCTGAATGGGGAGAGTGGGGTATGGGAAACGGAATGAGGTAGTATAAGATGATTTTCGGTGCTAAAAATTTCATAATTAACATTAATTAATCTAACTATAAATTAAAGTGAATTGAAGTAAATTAAGCATTCTTAGATGGGATGTTGCCTGGTAGCAAAGGGAGATCAATGAGCTTGTGGAGGACAGGATGAAAGCTATGGAAAAGACAAAAATAAAATGGGAGGAGAACAAAAAATTAGATGTCTCGGATGAATCGGTGTAGTTCATTTTACAAATGAATGATGTTCGACGGCTTTGATGATAATTGAAGCAATTCTAGTTTAATTCATGCTACAATCTTCTATAACCCACCATTTCCATTTTATTTCAATTGATTGATTGTGATAAAGCTTCTCTTCTTATATCTTTGTGCTTCAAAAACTTCAGTGTAGTCGATTGCATGGATGAACTATGTTTGGATAGTCTCAATGACGATTGAGTCATTTTGACTTAAATTTATGAGCATTTGTTTTTGTCGTCACCATATTTGCTCAACTCAATTTATGGAGCTAATGTTGAGGTCAACATAGACGCCATGGCTTACACTGACTTGAGTGCATAGGGGAGCCAAATAAAATCATTCTCACTAGGTCTAATTGTGCAAAGTAGGTGCTTATGGGGCCATAATTGGTATAACCGTCACAATGTTTGATGCGTTGGTCACCTTCTTTGATTTAATTTCTAGCATCAGATGTACCATAAAAATATCAAAAGCAATCTAAGAAAAGAAAACTCCACGTTAGTGAATAGGGCATAAAAGGCCGAGGACCCTCGTTTAACCTACTGTTGCATCAGATGAGAAATATCCATGGCAGCCTAAGAGTGTAGTTGTGGTTCCACCAAAGTCACTTAGTGTGAAGGAGGAAAAGAAAGGGGATTAGCCCACACATGTAGAGCTAGAGTTAGTTAAAGAGTAAGAGGAAGGAAAAGAAGAAAAATGGAGGTAAAATGGCTTTAGAAAGGATAATGATCACCATAGATATGTCCTAGTATATTCCAAGTAGATAGATGATCGTTCCTTAAATGAGATTTTGGATGATTATCGAGTCACAACCAACCAAAAAATAGTAGATAAACATCATGATCAGGACAACGGGATGATAGATTTTAACCTTGATGATGATGATTTGCTAGATGACCCCATAAAGATTCAAGTGATTAAGACAATGGCATTGTCTTATAGAGATTAACATCAACATTTCATGCAAAAGATGTTATTTTTGAGAAAGACAAGACACTGGACTTAACCCATCAACTATTGCATAAGTTGAGGTAATCGGATTGGTCGTATGCAGAGGAGAGTTGAAAAGTTGATGTTAGTTGTGTTAGCTCTCTAAGGATAGAACCCGTACCTTAGTTCACAATAGTGGAAATAAATAGCTAGATGTAGTGCACTTAGTTGAGAGGAACAAATGCACCACACTAATATATGAAGATTTAGGTATCCTGCATTAAAAAAAATGTATTAATAGTATAGCATTGTGAGAGAGACATTAAGGAGATGGCGGAACAACAAGTCAAGGAGGCATTGGCACAAACCTAAGTGGTCTCATCAGCTCTAAAAGGTAGATCCTACTTGGAGGAAATTTGATGCAATACAATATCCCAAGGGGTTTGTGATGGCATTCTTTAAGGTATTTGATGGTATCGAAGATCCACGACAACATATATCACATTTTAAGGCTAGTTGTTGCAATGCCTTAAAAGTTACAATTGCATTCATCTATTAAAAAGAGTACAAAATATGTAAGTCTATGACTCTAGACATTTACAAAAGATGTTCTATCTTCATCTGAAAGAGAACAAAGAGCAAAAGATGTCCAATTATGTGTTTAAAGTGATTTAAAGTATCTAATTTTAATTTAATTTAAATTAGACTAAATAGGGTCCCTTTGAGCTTACTTGGGTCAAGTGGCCTAATTAGTTACTTTGAGCCTCAATTGAATTCATTTTTATGTTTAATTGAATTCATATTATAGTTTTAAGTTCTTGGGATAGCTTAATTTGATTTAATATTGATAGATTTTGTCTTGACATGGTGAGACCCACATAAGTCAACTTAGGTCAAATAATTTGGTTAGCCACTTTAAGTCCCCAACTAGAATCATTTATATGTTTAACTAAATTTGAATATGAATTTTGGCCCTTTGGATTGATTCAATTTGATTTAATTTTGATTTTATTTTAGATTAAATTGGGTTAATCAACCCAATTAAACCATTTAAGAGTCAATTGAATTTATATTTTAATTCAAATAAGTTTCATTTAGTATTAAGTTTAGTTTGATTAAATTTGAAAGTGATTGGTCTCATCTAGCCCAATTGAGCTAAGTTAAGTCTAGGTGGGGCCCACTAGCTTGACTCATATCTCATCTTAAGGCATTGACTTTTGATTTAGTTTTATTCTAGAATTTAGAATTTATATTTGATTTAGTTTTTAATTATTTGATTTTGATTTTAGGTTTTGGCTACACACCTAGACATTAAGTGTAGTATCTTAAGTGCCTAATTAGGAAGATCCTAATTACTAAGATTGGGATGGATGCCAATATTATCCAAAATGAGGTCAATAACTAATAGGCAAATTATTAATATAAGGACAAAATTAGGTAAAGCACTTAGGAGCTGTTGACCAACATCGTGACACTCCCTTAATGTATTCAGTAGTTAACCTTATTTTTTGTACTATAATCATGGCTGTTAGTTCATATTTAGTGATATATTTTTTCCTTTTGATCTAAATTTTGATCATCATTGACTATTTGACCAATGCTAGATGCTTTTAGTTAGTGCCATAGTGATACACATTAGAATGCAGAACAATAAGGATAGCATTACGATCCTACATTCCTAACACTATAGAAGTTGATAAATAAACCATTTGGATAAAATTATATTGTTCATTCTCTTCTTTCCCAAATCTTTTAGAGTTTCCTTGGCCTTTTGAGGCAATCTCTTCCTAATGCCATGTCGATCAGGCTAATCACTAAGCACTAAGATAAAGAAATCTACATCTTATGACTCTAAGAAATTAATGAGTGTGGATGTAGAGGATAGGCACACTTCTGCACTTATTCATAAAAACTTTGATTCATGATAGGGGATTTTGGATAAATTTTAATGGTGCTACCATTAATAGTATTTTTTAGGATAAGGGATATTGAAAATGATGAATACACTATCTACTATAATGATCACTTCAATTTTGATGATATCATTAGACTCTTTAAAATTAGAAAATCATTTTAGGGGAAAAAGAGAGAAAAATAATCAATTTTTCTGGTACTGGCATGATCGTTGAAGCAAAGACTTGACATTATTTCAGTTCTACCAAGCTAATGGCAAGTGTGAATATTAGTAAGGTGATTAAGGATAGAGTCATCTTTAAATTTACCATCCAAAGAGTTATCTATAAATGTAGATAAGATTATATATATATATATATATATATATATATATATATATATATATATATATATATATATATATATATATATATATATATATATATATATTCATGAATATTATTAAGGGTAGTACTATTGTATGTTTTAGGCACCACTCTCTCATTTATCAACTTTACATTAGAGTTAAGGCTCTAGGAGATCCAAATGAGAAGTAGTTCTAAGGCTCCTATCATTAAAGAGAGGATTTATCTTTTGGATCTAAATATGAGTCGGGTGAGTTATACAATTCCCTAATGAAATTTATATATTTTTATATGTATATTTATGTTTAATTAATGTTAAACTATAGTTATTTTTATTATTTTTTTTTTATGATTTTGGCAATAACTTCTCATATGAAGCAAAAAAAAGAAAAAAATCTAAATTTTAATATCAACACTTAAATATTGTGCAAAGCAACATTGAGATGCTATACCAGAAGAAATTTGGTGAAGAGACAAATATTTCAGTAGCAAGACACTGTAATAGGCAAAGATTTAGGCTTCAAGATAGTAAATCAATGCCATGACACTATAAGTAGTAGCATAGTGATTCTAAATTAAGCTTAAAGAAGCCTAAAAATTCATGAAAATAATAATCAGAGCACATTGGCATAGAAGAACTAGGGCTGAGGTGCCAAATCCTTCATTTTAAGCATAAAGATAAAAAGTCAAGCGTGATGGAGTTAAATATGGTGTCATGGCACCATAACAATTCATATTTAAGAGTTCATTGTTGCATCACTGCAATTGGATGTTGCGATACTATGTCACAATAGATGTAGTTTTAGACAATTTTAGTAGCCAATTTTGGATGTTTCTGAGGCAATTTTTAGAAATTCTTTGGGGAGACATGTGAAATAATTGAGAGAGGATACACCAATTATAAATAAATTTCCATTTTCAATGGGAAAGAATTTTTGCAAGTGTGTGCACATTATGTATTAATGAGTGTGTGTGTAAATATGTATGTGAGTTTTATGTGTTAGTATGTGAGTGTAGATGGAGAAATAGTAGATCCAAAAGAGAGATTCATTGTAGGATGGCAAGGGATAAAAGCAAGAACATAGAAAAAAATTATTTAGTTCTATCTTTTCTTATTCTTGATTATTTCTAAATGTTATTCTACATTTACGAATGTTCTCTTTTCTCAAATGAATTACTTAGTGTATTATACTTTAGATTTGAGTAATTTTGTATTATTTTTTATGGATAATATATTATAAAGTTTAAAGTAAATATTTTGTGCTATAATTTCTTATGTTGCTTTGCTTTCTCCTCATTCTTAATTTAATTATAATCTAGCTAATTACAATCTTAAGATTAAGTGTGATTTAGAGATATTAGAAGAATCCTAGAAAAACAATTAGGGAGAAGGAGTCAAGTCTTTTGAATATACAAGCATATGATATTTAAGGAGTTGTAATCATACATGGAGATAATAATAATGCAATCAATCATTTTAATTAGTATATAGGCATATAACTAATTAATGATATTAATTTGATCTTTTTGATCTCAGTGGAGATGAAAAGATAAAATTGCTCTTGATTGAGAACTACGTAAAATAACTTTTTCTTTATAAAGTTCATGAAAACAATTAAGTGATAATAAATTCATAGTATAATTTCTAAAATTAAATAAAAATCTTTATTTTCAAAAATAGTTTTATAATTCTAAGTTAATTAATTTTTTCTTTAAAAAATTAAGGATGGCAATAGATTGTATTTAACTTAATAACATTTTATAAAAGATTCTCAAGAGAATGATACTCAACACATTATTGTATTACTTAAACAATATGTACACTTGTGTACACCATTTTAGCCGATATGAAATTTGAATTAACTAAGTCATCACAGTCATTATATTAATGAAAGAATCCATACTAGCATTCATACTATTAGATTAAAGGTCTATATTTTCTTCTTGAACTCTCGTAGCTTAAGGTTCATCAACCCTAACTCCTCTTACTCTACTATTAGTATAATCAATGTCCATAGGCTTATAGTAACATAACATAATGAAGTTAAGACTAACTTATTAAATAACTATTCTCTTAATTATTCATCCTAATCACTCTTTTCATATAATATTTATTGGCTAATTCATTTAATCTATTAATCTAATACCACTCTTATTATGATTTGGCTCGGGTGCTTAAAGTATTGAGGTGGAAACGGACGGTCTGATGTATAATAAAAATCATTCTCTCATTATTAGTGATCATCTCATATATTATTTTAATTCTAGTTAAAATACTTGGCACTCTAAGGGAACCTTTTGTTATACATGTATTATTGTCTTTCTTTCATTTAGGCAGTTGGAGATTTTCCTAAAAAATAATCATCAAGTTTAATAATGAGGTAAACAACTCAGTGGATAATTATATTTCTAAATTATAATAATTCAAGAATTATGAAACAAAATGCGAGCTAGATCCTTATCAATAAATCAATATCATAACCATTTCATAAAACAATATGAAAATGCATAACAGAGTAAGATTAAGAAATGTTTATCTTTTCTTATATTTTTAATAGATTAACTTTTATTATATTAATCACTCACCACATGAGTAACTATCTAAATATGCACCTGAAATACACATCATTTTATAATATTTTCTAAACCACCCCAAAATGGAAGGTAACCTTTTCAACCTAACTCAAAAGGCTAGGCAACATTTTCCATTTCTATTTATGCACATAGGTAAGTTGTGTCCTCAATCAATATCATAAGGGGGTGAACTATATCAATCAACATGCAAATATAATCACTTTACAATATAACCATTTTCATGCTTGTCATCATGCATTTAATAATATCTTTAACTTTTCCATTATTAGGGAGACCAGTTTATATTTAATCATAAAGTGATCATTATATCAATATGAGAAATTCATAATACAACTAAGTTCAAATCTAGTTTGAACCTAATTTTAAATCTTGCTTTGAAATAATGGTCAAAACCTAAGTTAGAATTCAAATGCTTGAACAAAGGTATATGATTTGAATTCAAAATATGGGGTTTGAACTTTGCTCTAATCTTATTCAAACCATGCTTAAGCTTGTTAAACCAAATTTTTAAGTTCGAAATATGTTCGAACTAGATTTGAATAAGGTTCATGCATATAATGTGAGGTGCAAACCTTGTTTAAACCTCATAGTATGTGTGCAACCTTCTTTGAACATTGATTCAAATTTCAAATTATTTTTAAAAGTTTGTTTTAGAACATAGGGCTCTAACCTATTATTTAAGTATCTTATTCAGATGTAGCTTTTGAATTCATCTCCTTCCTTCTCCTTATTATAATTGAAGAGAACTATTGACATTGAAAGTGATGATCATAGATTCTAATTTAAATAAGAAAAATTCTTTTCTTTACTATAAGTGGAGAGAACTACAAACATTGAAAGGGAGAATGAATGATTCTAATTTAAATAAAATATTAAAAAATTATTTAGTGAGAAGCTTGTTGCATGTTATTAAGAAGATTGACAAGGGAGATCAAATAAGCATTGAGTAGGTGAACAAGATGCTTGCAAGAGAAAAATTTGAGTTTTGATCTTTTTAAAGATTGAAGCCATGATAAGAGACCATATCCCTTATATTACAAAGATTAGAATATTTTAATTCATGTCGACTATATTTTTATTTTTATAAATATGACTATAATTTTATTTTGGATTAAAATGAAATTTTAATTATATTTCTATATGAAAAAAATGTAGTGAGCATTTTTATTAAAATATAATTATATAAGCATGTAAAGTAAAAAAAATTCATATTTATTGAAAATTTTGATTGAAATTAAATTTCAATCAAATGTTTAAATATAAATTGAATTAACATATTCATATAAATAGTATTATTATTGTTGCTGAAAATCACTAGAAGAAAAGTTTTCATCTTAACTTCATGAATCCAAAGACACACACAGTATAAAAAAGAATAAAACCTGAATTTTACTCAAACCAAAAGGGAAAACCACTACCAAGAAAAGCTTCCACTATGACTGTTTCAGTACAAGTTTTCCGATAACGGATTACATAATCAGTATATGAAAAAGGCCGACAATGGGAATCCCAAAATCGACAACAATAGCTATATAGTCACGGGTTGTAATAAGTAGTAGATGATGCTGAATGGTATGGAATCACCTGTAAATACGAATTACAAGAAACGCAGAATCAAAGAACGCAGAACAATCACCGGTATCATCATGAGACAGATCGACGACCAGCGATCAATGGTAATACCGATACGGCTACGGCTGTTTGACGACCGTCGGTGGCAAAGACGATGCTGGAGGATCTTGAGCTCTCTCCTCTCTGCTCTCCTCATATGAGAAATGACTATTTATAAATGGAGGATGGTCTATAAATACACGCAAAACCCGTATCACCCATTTCATCGACGCTCACAATGATCCCTTTGATCATTTGATGTATTTTAAATATTTGAATGCTCAAATGAAGGAATTATAAGATCTTTGGCTTGTTGGAACTGCCGTAGACGCCGATTGACTATAAACACTCTATATTTGAGCTTTTGAATTTAACCGACGTCTCAAAGTTTAACGATATTTTAAGTCTGATCGACCGCTTTAATTTCGATCTTTCACATCATTCATGCTTCGACTAAAGAAATTTTCAACATCATATCAATTATAATCATATAGAATCAAATTTTACAGTTAGAGCCATCTTTTTCTATTGAGCTTTAAGATTTAAATTTTCTCTCCTGAATATTTCTGGTAGCGGCTCGGGAATTGCGGGCTTTTCCTTCCACTCCAGCGACTGACTGAGTCAACTCTGTCAGCAGGTCAATACACCCAACGTAATTTTCCCCTGCGGGAAACTTTCTTTGACATTTTTTACCCCAAATATATAACATACTCCGGCTGAACAATCGCTAAAAATGAGTCGCCGACTTTGCACCGATCCGCAAGCAGCGAGCTGCCGAGCCGATGCATGACAGCATTAACCTCCCTAGATCCTTTCTAGCGCCGCGCCTAGATCCGCCAATGTCATCACCCCCGTCACCCTCCGCCGGCGCTGGCCGCGTCGCTGCAATCTCCATCCGCCTTCCCCCGCCCTGTCCCCACCTAGCCGCCTACCGCTCAGCCGGAAGCTCTCATCCCCTCCGCTCTCTCCATCGCTGCCTCCGAGTGCGTCCCCTCGGCCGTGCCGAAGTACGATGCGATCCTGGCGAGGTCCCCCGCTGCGCTGCGTGCCCCTCAGCTAGTAGTCCCCGCCTCTATGCCTGCCTAGCCTGCGCCGCTGTCCATTGTCCCGCTCACGCTCCTTCCCATGCCCATATTGGCCACGAGATCGCCGTCGACGTTGACCGCGCTGAGCTATTCTGCTGCGCCTGCAGCGATCAGATCTACGATCGCGACTTTGACGCCGCCGTCGTGCTTGCGCATGCCGCTGCTGCACGCCCGCCGATGAAGTTGGAGCCTACCTTGGCTGAGGATGGATTCAGAAAGCGGCGGAGGATTGAGTTCCGACCGTGGTCTCCGGATCCGACGGAGAATGTCGTGATTTGGAGGAGATCTAGCCCGATCTTTGTCAATGACGACAATGTCTTGTCGCCCGCTGGATCGCGGCTGCCGTGGGGACTACGAGGACTGAATAATCTCGGCAACACCTGCTTCTTGAACTCTGTTCTTCAAGCTCTACTTCATACTCCGCTCCTGCGGAACTACTTCTTGAGCGATCGGCACAACCGCTTCGTTTGCCAGCAGAGAAGCAGAAGGAATAATGGTGAAGGTGATGATGAGCAGATGACTGCCACATTGTGCCTTTCTTGTGATCTGGACGCGATGTACTCTGCGGTTTTCTCTGGTGATCGCCGACCTTACAGCCCTGCCAAGTTCTTATATAGGTATGATATACCTGCATCGTTCCATTCCCTTCTTTAAGATATAATTGCGGGCGGGAAGTTGGTTATCGTTTCTTCAACTGTTAAATTGCAAATAGTTATTGTTTGTTTGGCGCAAATGAGGATAATAACGGCTGTGATTGGGATTTCGTGCTCATTTAGCTAAGAAGTCCACATTTTCAAAATTTATATAAAAACTTATTTTAGGCTAGCTATAGAAATTGCATAAACTATAAAACTTCTTCCATTAAAGTATGACTGGCTCAGTGTCAAATAGAAGGAAAGCGGGCTTATATAGGAATATGATCTTACGTTCACATCACTCTAATGTTGGCCTTTTTTGTGTATAGGAGGGTGGATTTTATTTTATTTCATATATATTACAATATGCATGCATCAGTAGTTCCTTCAATGTTGCAATGGGTCGTTTGCATTCATTTTCTAAATGTCTTAAATGCTACATTTGTATGTCCAAATTTGCCTATATTGGGTAAGATTGGTCTTGCTGATTGAATAAACTGAGTTCAAAACAAGTTGGACATTTAAAGATCTCCACAAGGAAGAAGTCACCATAATGTGTGCTGGTCGCATCAGTGAGTTCAAGTAATCAAAGATGTTCAACATTTTTCTGGTATACTCCGAATTAAGATTATTTTAAGTCATTAAGGGTACTCATGCATAATGAAGTAGCTAGAGACATCATCAGAATTCAGCTAACCTATGCTAAGTTGACATCTAACTTTATTGAAACTTGTCCTTTGCTTGGAACTCAATATGATCTATGTATGTATTTTTACAACAAGCACTTGTTATGTCATATAATTTTAATTATATTACTCAAATGTACTCTTTTCTATTTTATCATGCTTCGACGTAAGCCTATCAATGGGGGGCCAATCACATTAATTTTGTATTTACTGTCAATTAAGTGACATTCAATAGCTTCTCTCTTAAAGTTCTCTCTCTCTTCTCCTTTTTGTTTTAGCTTGATCCATACTTATTAGTAAAGTTCCAACGTTAAGTACAAACAAATATATATCCAACAATATGGTCTCTGAATTTGCTTTTGAGATATGTTCATTCTAGTGCAATCAATAAAAACTAGCACATCTACGTTATTTGTTTCAGAAATGCTTTGGAATGATTTAAGGATGTCTTATCTTATTCTTGCATTTGATAGTTTATTATAATAGAATCATTATAGAACTCAAATTTTATGTATCTTTACTGGAAGAGCTTATAGAATTTTTATTAAAAAGAAATTAATTGTTGAAGAATCAGTTAATATTATTTTTATGTGAATTCACTTGGTTTTATTAGAAATATTTGATTGAAGAAGAAATAAATAACTCCCAGAAGATAAATCAGAAAGATAAAGTGGTTGATTCATTGCTTAAAGAACGAAGGCTAATGTGAATCACCTAAAATGGTTGATTATAGAATCTCCATCCTAAAGTATTATGATTAAAAGGCAATAGGATATGGTAAATCATTCAGTATTTTTTTTTAGGAAATTAAACATAAAGCAACTTTTTGTTTTCAATAAAATATTCTTTATGCACTAACAATGTGGGATATATATTTCTAGTATTTTTAATCTTGATTGTTTCAAGAACTGGGCATAATTTTTGCAATGGGTATGAATTATAGTGTTTTTTCACTATAGGTATGTTTCTAAAATAAATACTGCCTTTTGGGTCTTATTTAGATCTGATTTGGTACTGATTGGCAGAATAAACCAACCTTCATTGGGATTTGTTACTTGATATTTGCTTTTATTTTGGGTCCAATGCAAAGCTTAATATACCAATTCCTTTTGTTATGTTACATACCTTGTTTTGGTTATCTTTGAATTTTGTAATTTAGAGAAATTCTCTTCTCATTATAAAATTGGATTAATGTTGTTAGGCACCTATTGATGAATATCTCCAACCATTGTTTATTTTAGATAAGATTTTTCATGCATATGCCTATATCTTATAGATAATTCTAAACGTTCAATATTCAGGGTTTGAAACCAACACATAGATCCTTAAGTTCTTATAAATTACAATGTGTTACCCATATGGTATTCTGTGGGCATCAAGACTACTTTTCTTATTAAACTAAACCTTGATTGTAATGATTTACTGAGTTGATTGCCTTTTGGGAGGGTTATTTGATTGGTGTCTGTTTATGAATCATTATACATTGGATCAACAATGCCAACACTTTGTTTTTGAGTCCATTACGAAGATAAATTTAGCAATTAATGTATTTGCATGTTTATCAGCTACTCTTAACACTTAAGTATTTTGGTTATTGTCGAACTATATTGTTTAGCTCAATTTATCTCTTCTAGGATTTTAAACCAATTTTTGGTATTCTTTTAGCTACAAGAACTTCTGTTTTGACGTAATATAGAAATGATATTGCTTCTAAATCTATCTCCAAAAGCTTGGCAAAAGATAGGCTAATTTGTTAGTTGATATAGGCGAGCTTTTCTTGGTTGCAGTTCTTGGCATATTTTCTTTCAGTATTTTTCAAACAATTTCTATCATGCCTTAGCTACCATAATTTTTGTTTAGATAATGTATAAAAATGATATTGCTTTTAAAGTATCTCCAAAATCTTGATTAAATAATAGATCATTTTGCTAACAGAGATAGGTGCTATTTCCTTGGTTGCAGTTGGTGGCAGCATGCCTCACATTTGGCAAGTTATGAACAGCAAGATGCTCATGATTTTTTCATTACCATGCTTGATGGAATCCTTGAAAAAGAGCATGAGCAGTGCAAACCACACAATGAGGGTAATATCATTAACTTTTTTCAGATCCCTTTATTCATCTCTCCATTGAATCACTTATAAGAGTTGATCTACATTTAATTTATAAAGTTGTCTAACAGTTTTTTTATTGAAATTACAATCAAGCAATAGGTTGTTGAGATTATCTTCTCAGAAAATTATAAATGTTTTGCCAAATTACAGCAGCTTATATAATTGAAGCTAATTTGCCTAAGTTGAGGGATTCTATTAAGTGATTTAATGTGCAATAGGTTCAAATAATTCTGCAAAAAGGGAACAAGTTTATAGTGGTATGATCACACTATTGTCTCATCTGCTGTAGACTCTCTAAAACCTAGGCTTTAGAACTGAGTATCAAAGATAAAATTGTTAAATGTAAGAAATTTAAATGATTGTCTTGTACTAAAGAAGGAAAGCACTGTCATGATCTTATGCTATTTACAAATGGATATGAAGGATCCAAAGAGAGATTGAATCTAAAAAAATAATTCTTGATTCTCACCAAAGTTTAGCTCTTTTAACTCATCAAAACTTTTTTTTTGCTACACTTAATCTATAGTACTTAGAGATCAAGTTTCTCTTGATGATTCTTTTCAGTTAGATTTCCAACTGGCAAGTGAAGTAGACTTGTTTTCTTGAAAATATCTCAAATAGGGTTCATGAAATAATGTATATAAATGCATCTCTTATCATGGATTAAGATAATAAGCAATATAAATAGAAGGAAGAGAAGAGGCGTTGGAAACATAAAAATCTGAAAGAAATTACTCGTTTTCTAATGTTGGTTAGGTTGGAATAATTTTGACTAGGTCATAGAAAGTATAAACACAATAAAGAAACAAGAGGTGTGTTTCATTACTAAGATCAGTTTCAACAATTGTTTGTAGTAGTATACAAGATTTGAAAGGATGCACAAAAAGTTGTGTTGTGTCCATACAATTATAGATGCATACTTTCTACATATAGAATTATGATAAATTTTTATCTTCTTGTGCTAGTGGACAAATTTAATGCAAATGAAGCTTCACACATGCATGTTTTTCATGCTTGTAGAATTTACAAGAAGATAATAAAAATTAGTTGTGTCTGTAATCCTTATCAACTATGCACATTGTTATCATAATTAACATAATAAGTTATAGGGGGTCACTGCGATTAGTTTTTACTTATTTTTTTGAAAGCATGCAATGAAAGAACAATGTTAACATAATAAACTTAGTAAATTATTTGAAGCCATTGTAATGACCCCACTAACCAAATACAAAGTAATGAATACTTAAAGATTTTTTTATTTGTTCCTAGAATTTTAACACAAAATTGGTTTGTCTCAACATTTCAAACATATGCACTTTAATATATTATTGCAACATCAAACATGTAAAGAGTTATTACAAGCATAAACATGATAGATTATGCATAATATGAGAAACATGAAGTGACTAGTACAATGGAAAAATACAAAATAAAAAAAAATCATAAATCCTTGTTTGTCTTTAGTAAATTTCATATCTTGCATATTTATTTGAAGATTATATGTAAAAAAAATTATCGTGGGTTATAAAACCCAATAGGACCTATATATTATACAAAATTATAAAATATTAGATATATAAGAATTGATCAAAGTTGTATTTATTCATTTGTGTATACTTGCTTATACTTGTATAGAATATAAATTAATATTTTTACTTATAAAATTCCAAGTTTGGAGTGCAAAACCCAACTTGATCAGAACAAATGACAATCACAGATTATTAGGACCCTTCAATAGACATATATGGGGTTTGAGACTCATAAACATATATAATATGCTTGTCATCAAGGACACTTATAAAAGTTGGTGACAAAATATATGCATACATACATAAAATACACACACACACACACACACACACACACATACATATATATATATATATATATATATCATATATATCATATATGTATACATATATACATATATATGCACAATCTTACATGATAATTATTATCAATATTAATTTGAAGTATACTTTTAAAATACTATAAATTTTTTTAAAATAAATTATTCATATTTACTATTAAAGGATATTCTTTCAAAAGTAATAATTTATTCATATTCTCAAACCTTTAATTCCATACTTAACTCTTTCTTGCTTTAAAATAATTGTAATTTATAAATAATTTAATATAAATATAATAAGTAAATATTTAATTGAAGATAACTCCTTTAAATTTTTATAATTTTCTTATGGGGGATTTATGAACAACACTTAAAATGTTAGTATTTACATTTCTCATGCCTAAAACTTAATATTTACTAATATAAAACCTAAAGTTTTTTAATACTCAAAACTAGCACTTTGTCTTCCTCTATCATCTTCTTCGATAAAAGCTTAGTTGCCGTCCTTTATCAACTCAGGTCCATTAGAAGAAAACTAGCCTTTGCTCAAAAAGGATTTTTGAAATTATATAAAGATTGCTTATAAGATCCAGTGGCACCTAACCGGAGCTCGATGCCCTTTCTCGAAAAATTGGCTGCAAGTGATGCCATCACCTTTGCCCTTGAGCTTGCCTTCTGGATTATATTGCGTAGCCATGTTCCATCTTGTTTGTGTTGTATTTAGATATGTATGTTATTTGTTTGATTTGATTTGTCAAATTTTGATGATGGGACTAATTAGAAAAAAGTGGAATGTGTAAGTTGCAAATCATGAGGTCACAAGACTTCACGACAATGTTCACGGAGTAATTAGAATAGGAGGTGGTGGTGCTCTAATATAATTTGAGGATAAGAAGCTGTTGTGGGTGACTAGCCATCATTTTATGTTGAAATCACAAACTTCACCTTTTTCTAATTAGTTTCATCACCAAGTTTGACAAATAATAATTTGCAGCATTCATTCTAGCCATCAGTTGTAGTTTGCATGCATCATCAAGGGCAACAGTTATGTTTTTATTGGAGAAGATGATGAAGAAGTCCGAGTGTTAGTTTTAGGGCATCAAAAAAATTTTAAGAGCTATATTAATAAATATTAAGTTTTATGTGTGAGATATATAAATATTAATGTTTTAAGTGCTATGTTGTTGAACTCCATATAGGTGTCATAAGTTGAGTCAAGCCTACAAGTCTAATTCGACCTGACTGAAGTGACAAAAATCGGCTCAAAATTTATCATCGAAATGACCTCCGATCGAATGACTTTCGCCGAGCTCAACGCCGAAATCTAATATATAAATATTCAACAATCTAACGAGCAATCGATCAAGCGATGAGCTATCAATGTGCCGACGCTGTATCGGAAGGGGCTACGACGAAACGATCTTCGCTCATGAAATTGATCGTTAGCTTCAAACATCAAAACTATCAAATGACACCGCCCACGCCAATTCGGACGAGTTTGTGCAAATGTTGAATGATGACAGCGACGCATAAATCGAAATAAATACACATCGCCAAAATCAACCAAATGACTTTCGATCGGCGGACTTCGCATCGCGTCGTAACGCCGAAATTGGCCGATATAAATATTGCATAACTTGATTATCAATCGATTAAGTTATCGAGTCATCTACGCCGCTCGCGACGCATATCGGCGCATCCAAGCCAAACCACCGCTCGCGAAATTGATTGAAGCCGTTATTTCAACCAACTTTATCGAATAAGATTGCACTTAAGGATAAGTCCGAAAAAAATCGAAGCATCGAAATGATAGGCACATTTTGAATAAATTAACCCATGACGCCAACCAACTACCCTGTAAAATGGACAAAGGTTTGGAACATCGTTATAACCTTTAATCAACATATATATCAACTCTATATTGAGGTTGGTGTAAAGTCCATATTAAAGTAGATTAATCAATTTAAAAATCAGTTTAAAAGTAAAAGCCCTAAATCTAACCTAAATCCCTAAAACTACTCGTCGCCCTATTCTTACAGACAACTTTATATATTCTCACGCGGATCGAACTCCTTCACGCACATGGCCCGCTCCTCTTCACGGCACAAGCTTTTCCTCCCTTCATGCGCACGGATCTTCCCCTTCGCATGCAACCGCCCGTTCGGCCAACCACTCCCGCAAAGTTTCACAATCGTTCCCACGCAGCACTCCCACTTCTTCCTTCGTTTAACTGAGCAGTGAGTTCCACTTCCTCCTCCCTTTTCTCCAAACCGCAAAGGCAACCCCACTTCCTTCCTCCCTTTTCAACCGGAGGGTACCGTAGATCTAATCCTCTGTTAAGAGCTAAACGGAGTTGACAGGATCTAAAATTCTCAAATATATTCGAGTCAATTAATTAACTATCCAGATGATAGCTATGTTGAATGGTGATTTCAACCGGAGGGGATAATTATATCAAAATGTGATTCTAAATTCAAATCAAATTAACTTAAATCAAGTGTCAATCTAAAAACTGTTTAAATGAAGTTCTATCATTAAAAGTTTAAAGCAAAACTCAATCTATCCACCTTTCGCAATGTTTGTTTGACAAATTAAGAAAACTCTAAATTTCACAAAGGAGATGCCAAATCAAGTTTACTATGTTCACTTTCAATCAATCTTGTTAGTAAGGATGTGACCCCACGCCCTTCCATCAATGGCCCCATGCTCCACAGATGAAGCGATAAGTAGTCCTCGACGGTGGTTTGGCCAATCGATTATATTATCACCATAGGATATGTTCAATGGCTCGCCATTTGAGTTGAATCATAGTAAGATACTTGAGCAAAAGCTCTATCGAAGTAGACTTAAGTCTATCTTCTTAGAAAAATATCACCCCAGATCTACAAGGATTTCTTGGATGACGTAACCCATGTGTCAAGGATCCTTCTGTTGTCATTACCTCCGACTAGTACTGGGACCACGATGACCGATGACAACCATGGGTTCTAGATCGCACGCCATCATTCCCCAATCATCCTACGAAATGATGAATTTCATAATTTCAAATTCTAAAATTTCATGCGCTACTATACGCTACACATTTAACATCTAACGACCAAATTTTAATCAAAAAATTCTCTCACTTATCGAGAGGGTAATTAACTGTAGCTGTGATGAAAACCTAAAGCCATATCTAACGTACCAAATGAGGACAAATGGGTAGTGTCTTATCTACTATTCCATCTTCAAAATTACATCGACTCAAATCACTCTCTTCAATTCAATATTGTCGAGGTGGCAATTTTCTGAGCACATGATTGACGATTCCACGGGATAAGATTCTCTTCCATCATCACAATGAATTGATATAAGAATGTGAAGCATGATAAAAATTAGAATTTAAAATCAATTATCAATGAAATTAAATTTAAATTAGGCTTCTCCTCATGTCTAATATGTTCATCATAAAGTAGTCAAGCCCATATTCGCTAAAGTCATATCAATATTGGGGATGTTGGATACCGCTCAATTTGGTATAGACTCTCCATCGCCGCAAATAATCCTCCTAAAGCACTTGATTCTACATCTAAATCAAGAAGATCTGCTCTCATTGGGAAGTGACACACAAGAAGAAGAAGATATTCTATCAAACTTAAGAGAAATTTATAAACTTTTAAGAAAGGCAAAATATGAAATAAGTGATTCGATGCATATGATTTCAATCTACTTATGGAAATAGTTCGAATGATCGATCGAGAATGATAAATTACTTGTAGTCGATGACTCACTCAAAATTATACCCATTCCTCGCTCAAAAAATATTACCCACCGGAGGTCCATAACATCAAGAGTTGATAACATTCTATGTGTCACCGCTGAAAGCAAGAGTGAACAGAACTATTTTACAAATCTAAAGAGTATCAGCCTCACAATTTTGATCAGCCTGCTCAACATGAAAATTATGATGAGATTAGCCAACAAGAATACTAATATACTATCCACAGAAATTGCGAAGAATGATGCATAAGCTTGTAATTCATATTGGAACTACTAAAAATAGAACTCAAATCTTTAATAGGATGTTGAGTCAAAGAAGTTCTCAAGCATCACGAATAAGTGATAAGTTTATAAGCCTCACTAAAGGTCTTGGATTCATCCACAAATCTCATCAAAATAAAGCCTGTTATAATATAATAGAAGTTGAGATCGAAACTAAGAGTGACAAAGAAGATGATCTTCATGAAATTCTTCTCACAAATGATGAAAAAGTATTGCTCGCACTGGCACTAAGATGGTGGACAAATACTACTATGGATGAATTCATAGAAATCAACTTAGAGTCAAGATGATCCCCATCCAACTTTTGTCGCTCTTACTAGAAAGTTGAAGAGCTAAAATGCTACTTTGAATTGGGATTGCTTTGCCTCGGACATACAAATGTCGCTTATATACCGATGTACAGTTCATAAACTTACTATTAAATCGAGCATAAGTAAAAGCTCAAAGAATGAGATTGGAAATTGAAGAATGTAATGCGAACTAAAAGACAAGGTGCTTCATCCGGAGAAGTATGCGATTAGAAGCTAACATTGTCAGAAGAACGGCCAAATCCATCTATGCATCGACCGACCTAAAAGGCGCTCCAAAAGTTGATTTTTTGCTTATACATCTTTAAAGTGAACGATACTTCTAATTATGACATGTTCTCATTTATAGATGGATCATCGGGATATAATCAAATGAAGATGACACCGGATGAAAAACATACATCGTTCAGAACGCCTATTGACATCTATTGCTACATTGTCATACTCTTTTGTTTGAAAAATGTTGGAAGCCATGACGCGTATTTTTTATGAGTTGATTCACTAGAAAGTGGAGTGTTATGTTGATGATTTGGTGGTGAAGAGCTTAAACTGTGAAAACCACTTCGAATATTTGAGAATTGACAAGAGAATCGAAAATATGATCTCAAGATAATCCTCTAAAATGTGCATTGGATATCCTAAATATTCTTTCGGGTATATCAGACGCCAGAGGAATTGAACTGATCCCGCCGCCAAAATCAAGGCAATCGGGAGATGCCTCCATTGAAGAGTTCATAAATTTTGTTCTTTACAAGGACATCTTCTGATTCATCCCACGATTTATATCAAAACTATCGTGAGCCAACCATTTGCAAAGTTGATGAAGAAGGATCCAATTCAAGGGACAAGAGTGCTAAGCCTTCAATAAGATAAAAGTCACAACCATTTGCAAGGTTGATGAAGAAGGATGCTCAATTCAAGAGGAGTGCTGAAGTCTTCACAAGATTAAAACTTACTTGTTAAATCTACCACCTTTGCGTACTTTACCGAAGTCCTTCATTCTATACACAATCAGAAAGAGTCCATCGAGCATTGTTAAGACAAGAAAACAAAGAGAATGCTATTTATTATATCAATCGAAGATTAATAGAGCATAAATGATACTCTCAGTGAGAAACAATGTTGACATTAATCTTCTCAAAAGTTCATTATTATATGTTATCTCACAAGATTATCTTCATTATGATCGATTCATTTGATGACAAGACCGTAACAAAGCTGGCAAGATGGATAATATTACTTCTACAATTTGATATCACATAAGTTTCGTAGAAAGCAATAAAGAGACAAGTTTTAGCAGATTTTCTTGCTGCACATCCTATGCGGACTCTTCTCTTAACGACGATTTGCTTGATGAACAAATTGTGCTCATTCATACAACAACAACAACAACAAGCCTTAATCCCACTAGTAATTTACATGAATCCTTCCTATCAGGTCATATTAGTCAAATTCTCATTTAATTCAAGATACTAAGATCATTTTATACATCTTAACCAAGTCTTTTTTACCTCTACTTTTCTTAACATAAGTGCAAATCTAATGCATCTACTCTCCTAATCTGGACCCGACGCTTTATGTGGCCAAACCATCTAAGCGACTCTCCCTAATCTTATCTACCACTGAGCTACTCCAACTTTTTCCCAACATACTCATTTTGCATTCTATCTCTGGTAAAGCCACTCATCCACGAGCATCCTCATCTCAGAATACTTAGTCTTATGTTTCTTTTAGCCAACATTCTGCACTATAAGTCATCAGTGTCTTACCACCATCTTATAAAATTTTCCTTAAGTTTAAGTGGAACTTTTCTATCACATAATAGCCGATGCATTCCTCCACTTCAACCATCCAACTTGAATTCTACTAATAATATCTCCATCTATTTCACCATCATTTTGAACAATAGAGCCTAAATATTTGAATCGCCACTCTTATTAATGACTTGATCACCTAAAGTCACAACACTACTACAACTAAAATTACACTCCATATATTCGCTTTAGATTCGCTTAAACGAAAATTTTAGACTCTAAAGTTGACCTCCATAATTCAAGTTTCATTGGACTCTCTCTAGCCTCTTATCAACAAGAAGAATGTCATCAAAAAGCATACACCAAGGTACATCTTCTTGTAAATGTCTCGTAAGAACATCCATAACTAAAGTAAAAGATAAGGGCTTAATGTTGATCCGATGTAATCCAACCGAAATAGAAAATAGTTTGTCAATCCTCCTGTGTTTGGACACAAGTGACAGCCTAGTATACATATCCTTAATGACTTGAATATAATCAATATTAACTTCTTTCTCGTTTCTAACTCTTCAAAGAACATCTCGAGACTTTATCATGCTTTTCTAAATCAATAAATATCATATGTAGATCCTTTTATTTTCTATGCTTCTCCATCAAACCTCTTAACAAATGTATAAAGATCCATAGTAGATCTACCCATGAAACCAAACTGACAGGAGAAACTGTATCACATCGTAACCGCTCAATTACTCTCCCATAATTTTAATGTATGACACATTAACTTAATTCCTCTATAATTTGCACACTCTTGTGCATCACCTTTATTCTTTAATATAGAACCAACAAACTCTTTCTCCACTCATCCGATCTTTTTTCTTTTTAAAATAACATTAAAAGATTTGTAAGCCAAGAAATTCCTGATCTCCTAAACATTTTCACACTTCTATTGGAATATTATCCGTCCATCGCTTTCCACATTTCATTTTCTTTAAAGCTTCACTAACTTCTGATTTACTAATACGACGATAAAATGAAATTCTATTTTTGTTTAGTATTAAGGTTGCTAAAATTAATCGCATTTCGTGATCCTTCATTGAAAAGTTTATTAAAATACCTCATCCACCTATTTTCAATATCTTTTCTAAGAAAAGACTTTATTATTTTCATCCTTAATACTCACTTGAACTATATCTTTATTTCTCCTATCTCTTCTTTATTGCTAACTTATACATACATCTTTCACCTTCTGATCTAATCTATCAGAAATCACTAAAGCTAAATTTTTGATCATATATTTTCTTAATCTCTACGTGTCATTTTATATCTTTCCCAATTCTCCGTTTTTACATCTAAACCAAGTTTTATAAACAATCGCTTTTATTTTTATCTTTTCTTGCACACTGACTCCACCACCAACTATTCTTATTAAAAGAAGTTTTTCCTTTTGATTCGCAAGACATCTTAAGAACTTGTTTAATAAAGATTGATACTTTTTTCCCACATAACGCTTTTCTTTGAAACATCCCAAACTTTAATTTCTCAGCTGTTCTTAAAAAATATTTTTATTTGTGTTCTTAAGTGTCCCCATCTAATCCTGACAATAATTAAGTTTATTTTTCTCTTACAACCTTCATCTTAAAATCTAAAACAATAATGATGCCGGTGACTTAAAATTTCACTTGGAATGACGTATAATCTTTACAATCTAAACGATTTATTTTTCTTATTAAAAATAATCAATCTGTTTTACTAGATCCATTTTATAAGTAATAATATGTTCATCTCTTTTCTTAAATAAAGTATTAAGAACTACAAAAAATCATAAGTAAAGAAAATCTAATATACCCTACCTTCTTCATTACCACTCCAAATCCATACCCATTATGGATACTTTAAAATCTTCTATCACTCTACCAACATGTCCATTTAAATCTCCCCAATAAATACTTTTTTCTTCAAGAGATCTTTGTATTAATCCTCTAATTCATTCCAAAATTTTTCTTTGAAGCTTACCTCCAAACCTACTGAGGAGCATGACACTTATAACATTGATAATCATCAACAATCTTTAAAGTATAATTTATCTCCACATCTATTAATACTTATAACATTATCCTTCAAACTTTATCTATAATCACACTTACATCATTTCTAGTTCGACTTTTACTCAATATCAAAGTTTAAAACCTAAACTATCAATCTCCTTAGCCTTCTCCCCAACCCATTTAGTTTCAACACATAAAATATTTATCTTTCTATGAACCATAAGATCTATTAATTCCATTAATTTACTCGTAGTACCTATATTCCAAGATCCTAACCTAATTCTAGTTTCGGACTAACTTCTTTGCCCGATCCGTCCATAATGGGGAACCTCTATTTAACATCGCATGCCGATGCTCCATTCATGAAAGAGAATTGAAGCATCTCTTACCACCTCATCTGAGGAGGAGCCTTTGTCCAACATCTCTCACCATTGTCTCTTGCCCAAGAAATCTTCAACAAATTTCAACATTCTACCTCGTTGGGTTCATGGCAATCAAGGTAGATATGAGCAGCCTATGATAGGATGAGTCATAAACCTTGGAGCAATGCTCTTTCTTTTGGGGTTTCACGTTGAAATGGGTCATTCAAGTGTCACCCATCCTGGTACTCCATTCTTTTGAATGATGGGAGGACCGAGTGGGTAGAGCTCAGAGTGGCTTTCGCCAAGGGTGTCCTTTTCGCCTCTACCTTTATTTTATGAGTCGCTTACTGCCTTCAAGCAATGCCAACTAGCATATGATTGACCCGAGGTACTGTATCTCCAACTTACTTTATCTCGACATTTTGATTACCTCTGCTTTGTGGCACATGGTAAGCAAATCAAGGCTATCCTCGATGATTACTTTCTTGACGGTGATCATGTTAAGACATCCATCTTGTTGAAGGTCGCAAAAGATGGAGGACCAACCGCATACCGCTTTTGGTTCGGAGGGTCCTGAGAGATGGACTACTGGGACTCAAACTATCGTAGGTTGTTCGTGACGGATCACTCCGATTGAGGCCGGGAGAAGATTTGCCGGGGCACTGCACCTTTCCCTCGTCACACTTATTTCCACGTATCTCCGGTTCGCTACTCACCGACACATACTATGCTACCCATGAATGTGTCACGAGATCGAAGATGCGTGTCTTTCTTATGGGACAAGAGCTCTTCCTGCTAAGAGCATCCATTATATGAAATGGGCTATTTGTACTCAGAAGCTGGGGTCTTGGGTTTCACCGCCACCACTATCGCCCCCTGTGGCACGATTCCCGGACTTCTTACGTAAGCGACTCCCACCGCCTTCAAGAGCTACGGGATGATATCTGGATTACTCGAGGAGAGTGACTTAAGTCATGGGTCAGGGCTCAAAGCCTCAAACCTGATAGAAGTCGGCCGACGAACAAAGTACATGTCCTTTCCTAGAATTGGTTGACTGACATCCCATTTTTCAGGAAACCCACATTCTTGGATACTGTTACCTTGGAAGACCTTCGTGTTTTCTTTATTCCCGACATCGGGACATTGGAAGATGGAGCTTCATTTTGGGAAGGGCTCTGGATCGATCACAGTGAAGTTACACTGAAGTTAGTTATGAGCGTGAGTACATCTCCCTAAGCAAGTCCTCACAGTTGCTTATGAGGCTCTTTCCACCCACTACACCTATCGTGTGGTTTCAAGCTTCTGCATCCACGGAGAAGTTCTTTTGGTGGCGTGGAAGGGGCCCTTCCAACACTCTACGCCACGCTGAGGAGGAATCTTCGCACCGGTGAGGAGGACTTAGAGCACATCCTGATGCTCTCTCATGAAGGTCGCCCTCGTGTTCTATCCTCTTGGGGCTTTGTCATACCTTCCTTATCTCGTGATCTCTTGAGGCTGACAAAGATCCCCAAGACCGATCTATTTGGGGAAGGCATCGCTATGTTATATACCGTTTGAGGCTAGGAATGCCAGATTCACGCCCTCATGGAATCAAGCTTTAAACATCTTGGAGGCATTCGTCAACACATCCGCCTTTCCATTTCAGCAATGGGAGTTCCAGCAGACCTCATCTGATTCCTCACACTTTTGGACTCCCCCTGGGATGGCTTAAGGCCACGTTGATGGTGCCCTTCCTGCCCGCGGTGTATTGGAGTCGCCATCGAGATGATACCGCAACCTCATCGCGTACGGGATACATCTTCAAGACTGGATAAGACTTCAGAGGCAAATGCTTAGAATTGGTCACATCCTCGAGGATGTATGAGTGCAACGATCTGAAGACAACCAGGGTGGTCACTTATCTTCATAAGCAGACTTATCGATCGCTCTTCCGACAAACTGATATTGGCTTTCTTCGGGTTCCAGGTGATCTTCTCCCACATTTGCAGGGACCAACATTTGACATCTTTCTGCTCTTCCATCGAAGTCGATTTTGTATGACATCTTGATGCTTGTATCTTCCCTTCGCTTTTCTAGCATTTTAGATATG
This sequence comes from Cymbidium sinense, assembly GCA_021442155.1. Taxonomy (NCBI): domain Eukaryota; kingdom Viridiplantae; phylum Streptophyta; class Magnoliopsida; order Asparagales; family Orchidaceae; genus Cymbidium; species Cymbidium sinense. Next base: position 137,171,231 of record CM038220.1, read on the forward strand.
GACCGCGAGTCGCTACTAGTCTTGTTTTTCCTTTCTAGTTTTGCACTTTTTGGTGCTTTTATTTTGTAACCTTTTACTTTCCTTTTAAATGCAAAATGCAACTTTCGAGAAAGAGAAAAATCACAAGTTTGAGAAATGTACTTTGATGGAGCCTTATCGATCAAATAAGTCAAACCTCTAAATTTTCCAAGGGCAAGGATAGAAATCAACATGTTTTCATAACACTAGAATGAGGGATAATGAGACGATCATATGGGTTGACTGAGCCAAGAACTAATAATGAAGCCGAGTATGAAGCATTAGTGACAGGTCTTGAAGAAGCTATCTTTATAGACATTCATAACTTGTATATTTTCGGCGATTTTCAGCTTATTATAAATCAAGTAATTGACATATATAAAATCAATAAGTTTTAGTTAGCTTTCTATCACAAGCGAATTCTCGAGCTTATGAAGTAGATACCAAATGTTACACTAACTCGAGTTTCTCGATTCGAAAATAGCAAAGTCGATTGCTTAGCAAAATTAGCTAAGAAAATGACAAGTATGAATGGTGATTATGTCATGATCGGCATATTTACTCGACGAGTTCTAGAGCCAGCAAAGTATCCATCCCCGCAGGTAGAGGGGTTATCAAATTTGATACAGCAGGATGTGACTCAGGTTGCTCCTCATACTCTCCAAAATCGACAAGGATTTATACTTAAAGGAGCTAAGAATGACATTACTTCAGAAAAGTAGTGTGAAGCTTTTATTGTAGAAGAGCTACATGATTGGAGACAACCTTTCATCGATTACTTTAAAGAAGACAAATTATCAAATAATAAATTACTGACTGTGCAAATTGAGAAGAGAATGCTGCATTATGTTTTTGTCAACAATACATTATATCGTTGATCCTTTGAACAAATGTGGCTATGATGCCTAAATGAAGATGAAGCTAGCAAAGCGATGATTGAAGTTCATGAAGGACTTTGTGATGCACATCAATCGTCAAGATGACAAGAAGATCAAAAGGATGGGCTATTATCACCATTTATGGTGAGATATCATCAATGCTGCCAGAATGTCAAATACATGAATATAATCCATCAACCTCCAAATCCACTACACCCAACGATAGCATCTTGGCCATTCAAATGCTAGGGTACAGCTGTAATTGGACCAATTGATGCACCGTCGTTAGCTGGACACCGCTTCATCTTAAGAAGAATCAAGTTACCCCATTTAAAGAAGTCACGACCGAGTGATCAACTTCTTCAATGCGATAATGTCTAGATTTGGAGTGCCTAAAAATTTCTGATAATGGCACAACTTTCAAAAGTGCAAAGATTTATAGATTTGTTGATCGACACAAAATTAATTGACGATACTCTTCAATATACAATTTAAGAGCAAATGGTTTGGCGGAAGCCTTCAACAAGATATTAGTCAAGCTGCTCAAGAAGATTCTCGCTAAAAATAAAAGAGAATGACATATCAAACTAATAAAGACACTATGAGCGTATCGAACAACTTACAAGACGCCGATTAAGTTACTATCTATTCATTGGTATTTGGAAATGAAATAATTCTTACGCTTGAAGTTGAGTTGTCTTCACTTCGAGTAGCCATCCAATACAATCTAACTGAAGATCAAATTGCATGTCTGAGGATGGAGGAACTCGACGCGCTTGATGAAGTTAGATTGCAAGTTCATCAAAATCTGGAAGTTTATCGAGCAAAGATGTCCAGGGCTTTTGATCATACAGTGCGGCCTCGAACATTCCAAAAAGGAGAATTGGTCTTAGTGCTAAGAACAATTATCCCCAATAGAAAATTTGGTGGTAAATTTGAGCCTAATTGGGAGGCCCTTTTCAAGAAAAGTATATCAAGAGGGGCATACCAACTCATTGACTGTGAAAGACCAATGCCACCAATTAATGGTCGATACTTGAAAAAATATTATGAAGAATACGGTACATAGAAATCCCCCTGCAAGACAGGGGACATTTTTTTTAGTATATCTATTTAGGTTGACATCGTGCTTCATGCCGAGATTCCTAGATAAATATCCCAGATGAAAAAAAAAGCTTTTCTGCGAAAATTTCCTTGTTACACAGTGGACATTTTTTTAAAAAAATATATATATATATATATATATATATTAAATTAATGTTATAAGTGAAATATTAAAGCACTTTTAAGAGCATATCAATTCAAATATTGATGTATTTGTATATTTTCATCATGAAAGTTCTTATAAATGTGCTTTAGAATTCCCCTTGCAAGACAGGGGTCATTTTTATTTTACGTTACGTTTATTTGAGTTGACGTCGTGTTATAAGACGAGATCCTCGAATATATTCTGATTCAGGTTGACATTGAGCTTTACGCCAAAATCTCTGAATATATCCATAATTATCATTGTTAAGTTGCAGGTTCTTACTGTAACAAAAAAGAATCTATTCCTGCACATGAAAAGATAGCCATAAATGTCAAGAAAAATTTTCTCCTAAAATCGTCAAATGTCGGAGATCAATACACAAGAACTCTCAATTTTAGATGCTTCAATCAACTGAGTTGAAAGAAACATCATCCTTTACATCCAGAAGTCTAGGACACGGATGGGTTCTAAGGTCGAACTCAATAAGCCCACAAATGGCCGAGTTGTTGATGCTTTCCTCACTCAACAAGTCGCAAGGGAAGACCACAGTGAAAGAGCCCTTGTTCGTCAGTCTGATGACAAAACCACCAAACCATTATAGCTTAAGTCAATGACTTGAGTAGGTTCTAAAGGTCGAACTCATAAAGCAAATGAGTTGTTGACGCCCTCACTTAACAAGCCGTAAGAAAAGTGTGAAAAAGAGCTCGCCGTCACCCAATGATGATAACTGTTTAATCTCAAACCAGATCAAGCTTAGTGATTACAAGCAACCAGGATCCAAAAGATCTTTCTACTTGATCGATAGACCAAGACAATTTGAGGAAATAACTCACAATTCAGGGCTATCTCAAATCAATCTATATATTGTCCGCAGGTTATATTTCAATTTTCTCGTGAATGATCTGATCAAGCTCAAAACACAGATCAAAGCCAATCTCCTCATCAAGTCCGTCAAAGCAGAAAGTACAGAATCGAGGGAACAATTTCATAGTTCATACAAAGCCGATAACCAAATTAAAAAATTTCGTGGTTATTTAATCTGTTAAAGTACATATTGCTAGATTGATAACTCAACATAAAGATAAGCGGGATGGGTCATCCATGCACCTTCAATGAATGTCAAAGCATCAACCACATGATTCATGGCATACATTTCACAAGTCAATATAACAAATCGTCCCCCTTCATCAAGTCGAGCTTAAAGCTAGAGAGAATTTTAAATCCGACCAAGCACGGATAAACCAATTCCCCAGCGGAATCCTTCATCAATACAAATAAACCAATTCCTTTATTAAACCCAACCAAGCCTAAGCTGGTTGAGGGAGGCTCAAATCTAAGGACAGAAAGAGATCTTCAGCAAAGCCATCGAAGCAGAGAGTAGATGGTGTAAGAACTCTTATCTATTCAACAGTCGATTTTGACAAATCGGTCAAACCCGTCATTTAGTATGTTCTAAATAAGACATCATACTAATGAAAAATCCCATCAAAAGCTCCGTAAGCTAGTGCAATCGAAGCTAAAATTATTCAAATTCTGTAGCCAGCACAAAAATTAAACCAAAGCACAAAGTATACAAATCAAGCCCAAAGCACAAATCAAAGTTGATCTTCTCATGAAATCCCCCAAAGATAAAAAGCATAAGAGTAACAGAGGAATGCTGATTTCACTAATACAATAAGATAATACATGACTGATGGAAAGAAAAAAAAGTACATCATGGGAGCTTAGATCAGGGCCGTATAAATATAAAGATTCGCTTACTCACCAATCCAAAGCATCAAGAGCTCAGCAAAACCAACATCTACCATAGCTGATGTAGAAGAAGGTCGCTCCTTCTCTATACCAGCCCTCTTGTCCGTCAACTCTGATCCCGACAACCAACTGCCAACACGAAGAAGCATCTATCGAACTTTGATGGTCATGTTGTAGAGCCTTACACTCTCCTCAAACTCATCATGTGCTAGTGCCTTCCCTACAAGTCGACCTTCTCAAGCTCTGGAGAAGAGTACTACGAACCATCTCATCAGGTGGATCAAGAACTCTACGTCTACAGAGAGTCTCCATACTGAGAATGCTCGCCAAGCCGGATGAGCTAAAAGATCGAATTGTGTTATAGATGTGAAGTGCTAGAGACTCGGTGAGTCCAAAGTACGAGAAACCACATCCTCAAAACACCAATTTCAATCTCGCGTCACTATGCCGATTGATGGATCTCGGACTCATACACATCGACAAAGGAACAAATGAAAAATCAGCATAAAACATAGTTGTAAATGTAAAGTGCACACAACAAAGAGAGAAGAAAGTACCGAACATGGTGAATCCACACGGGTGTATCGTAGTGACGTAATCCTCGGGACCCTCCATCGATAAGCTCTGGGGTATGTGTTGGCTCAAAAACCTCAGCATGAGATCTCTCACCTAAGTCTCCGGGACAATGAAAGAGTCGCAGAAAAAGTGGCTCCAGAAGGAGTAGCAAAAATCAAATGGTAGTATCAAAGTAGGCATGCATGCCGCCACCCTAAGTCTGATAATATCAGTCTTATCGACACTGGGCACCTCATTAAGTCATAAACTATTGTGGAGGAATAAATCAATTTAAAGCCAAGACAGGTAGTTGTCTTCCACAAGCCAAGACCCCACAGAACAAAATCAGCTTAAGATGGAGGGGTGTCTCACTAACCTCATCAATCATCTATTTGTCAGTCAAGATCGATGCATCAATATTTTTTAATGATGCAACAAAGAAGATGGTAGATTGAAAAGAAGAAAAATAGTAATTATACCCGCCGCCGTATCGATGGTGGTGACGAGGGCCTCTAACCTTCGAAATCCCACACGCTTCCTTCACCGAAGAAGCCTGTACCGGTGAGGTATCAACCCCGCTGACTGAGAACTATCAAAGTGAGCATCGATGCCTCGAAATATAAATAGTAAGCCAGTAATGTGTCTCAGGGGAATAATCATCTTCCTAATGTCATTACACTTGGGATGAATGGCTACCATCATGGCGGTCACGAAAGAAATCAAATGCGCAATGCCGAGCCCTATAAGACGCCAAATTGATAATATAACCATCCTGGATGTATACTGAAAAAATATTATTCTATTCAGCCATGAAGCGAGGAATATTTGATTCTCATCAAGATCGTTAATAAGATCAACCTTATCGCATGATAATATCAGAACTAAAAGCAAAAAGAAGAACATGTGACCGCTCATCTTACATCGATAACCGCAAGATTGTAGATATCCTTCTAAAAGAATAAGATACTAAACAAAGAATGTATAGTGAGCCCAGTAAAATAGTATTTGTTGAATATTCCCTAAAGAAGTCAATATCTGAAATCCTGATATGCGGGCTAGAAATCGCCACCGAGAAATCCGTCGCTAATGACTGATCATAATGGGAAGCACAAAATGTGAGTCATGTCACATAAAATTAAGACAAATCCTTCTCAGCGTCAGAAGTTGCTCACAAATGGCTCTGACAGTATCGACATACTCAAAAGAAAGTGTTACTCTTCGCAGATAATCTCAGAAAGAAGCTCAATCCATGTATTGCGTAGTGCGATCGCCTGAACGCACGAAAAGTCTTGTGAGTGGTGAAGATTGACGAGGCATGGCTGCATCTCATCAATCACAATCATTTGAAGGTACAAATAACATCGTGGAATGCACTTTAGTGCGGTATCACAGACATCGTAGTCTGAACGTCTCCCACCATTCAGTTACATATATCTCGTAACTCGCTATTCGAGCCCAAGAAGAAGACATACCTTCAAAATCAAATAAATACACATATATTGCCTCATAAATGCCTGGTATTCGTAAAATGCCGGCGAAGATATCACATGTGACGTATCAAGTGGAAGAATCTAATAGATGAATCTCGGCAATTCGATGATCAGTTAACCACTGGATTAAGTGCATCGCCGTCAATGTTAGAAGAAGATAAATATCATAAAGATATCAGACTGTTATTCAAAGGATTGTAGTCCGCATTTTAGCTTTAGCCAATCTGCGGGATCCTCGGTAACAAACACTGAAGCATGGAAGAGCATAAAACCTTGGTAAACGTCTCAGTGTCTTTATCCTCGATATCAACATCTCATGACCATCCGACCAATACTTCGCTACTTAGATGATGATCGGTCTTCTCAACATTCTCTATCAGTGATAAGAGAAAGCGATATAAAATTCAAATGACAGCATAATAAAGCGTCAAATAAAAAAAAAGAGGGAGTTTTATTAAGCAGTAAAAATAATTGAAACAAAAAAAGAGAAGAAAGAAGGAGACCAAAAGGTCAACCAGTTTTCAAATAAGAAAATTTTAAAGGTCAACACATATATGGAGGTCAACAGCCCCCCAATAAATGTGATTCGCGCATGGAGTGGGTCACGTTTGTTGAAAATTGGTTGACATTTTGGTTTTCTTCTTTTTTCCCTTTTTTGTTTCACTTTTTACTACTTAATGTAACTTTTTTTTTATTTGACGCTTTATTATATTGTCATTTGAATTTTATGCGTCGCTTTATCACTGACAAGAATGGAGAAGATGATCGTCATTTGTCATATGTGAGGCTATTTGTCGAGATCACGTATTACGATCTCGAGTGATATCGTGGATATGATCGCACATCGATATGTTGAGGGGCGCCACTTTATCGTTTTTTTGCGCTTCTTCCATGCTTCACCGCATTTCGTATTGTTGCTTCCGAGGATCCCGCAGATACATTAAGTCAAATGCGGATTACAATCCTCTGATAGACAAGACAGTGCCTGATACTGATATTTCTACCGCTTCTAACAACATTGAGCGGACAAGATGTGACTTCGAGCAGCCGTCCGAGCTCATCAGACTTGTTTCGAGATTCATCTATTGGCAAGATTCCTAGTCTTCCACGATACGTCAAGCTGATACATCTTCGCTTAGACACTTAGAGAATGACATTTATGAGAAAGATATGTGTCTTTATTGATTTTGGAGGTATGCCTTCTTCTTGCTGAGTACGGATGAGATGCAAGTAGAATAGTGTTGGATCGGAGGACGTTACTGACTTACGAGTGAGTCTCATACTTGCTCATACGGTGAGTGCGCTCCACGATGATGAGTTATTTGGCGTGCCTATGACGGACCGACGAGGTAGGCTAGCTATGACTTATGTTTATATTGATCTTCTGAACCACTATCACCGATTTTCGATGCTAGACGTTGCATCAATGAAAGCACTACCTATGAGTACATGGATTGAGTTTACGTGATTATGCTCTATCTCGAGAAGACAGAAGACTACATGACCCTTTTCGATTGGGTGTGTCGATGACTACTTTATTTGAGGAGGCTGCTGAGCCTATTTTATTAATACGAGCTTTCTCCAAAGACATTGGCGGATTTGTTCTAGACTTTATAATGACATGGCTCTACATTTTGTGCTTCCCATTATAGAGATCGATCCAAGTGCTTTATTAAGATGCAGTACGATTTCTCGAGGTGAGTGAATTTCTCCGCAGTGTTAGCTGGATTTACGGATATTGGGAGTGATTTCTAGATTGGTTCTTTTAGTTACAGACACATGGTGGTAAGACTTGACGCCAGCTCACATACATGATGCATTTGCTTGTTTCGGTATCCGATTCTTTTGAGGGATATATGTCTTGCGTTAAATCGAGCATCGTTTACTTTGGAGATGGAGCGGACTCGTATGTTCTTCTTTGCTCTTCATTTAATCAGAGATCGATTTTTATTGGTTCACCAGCCGGATATATTCGGCTTACCATCTGGCTTAATAGGGGTTGACCTTATTGACATTCTTGATAAGAATGACAGATATTCCTCGCTTGGTCCGACATCGAGAGTAACAAGTACCTTTTAATATAGCCCGTGATGATTATGTTATTGATTTGGGTAGTTATGAGGGCTATCACCCAACCGAAGTTGTATGACAGTTTGGTTTCTTCTTGACCGCCATGATGGTAGCCATTCATCCTCGTAGTAGATTAGGAGATCAGGATGAGTCCCCTTGAGACATGTTGCTTTACTACTTCAGCTGTTTGGCTACATTTACTGAGGCTTGGTAATGGTGTTCACTTTTGGATAGTTCCTCCATTGGATCACACAGGAGTTAGTTATACTACCTTACATGGGTACGGTTGTCTTTCGGTCCTTTTCTGGAGCGTGGTGCCAGGAGATATGAACGAAGGGTGAGATCTTTAGGAGTTCCTCAAGGTTAGAGGCCTCGGCGTCAGTCACCACCATCAAGACATAGCAACACTAGAGGTATAATTACTATTTTTCTTCTTTTCAATACTTATACCATATTCTTTGTTGCATTATTAAAATATATTCGATGCATCTGATCTTGTAACTTGATTCGATGATACAAGATGATGAGGTTGAGCGAGGACACCCCTCTCATGAGTTAGAGCTAAGGATTCTATTTCTTTTGAGATTTCTTCGCCACCGACGTAGTAGCCAACCTACGAGCTGTATGGCTTCATGATTGTTCCATGAGTCCACCTCCACGGCGAGCTTTATGACTTTTCGATGAGGTGCCAGTGTCGAGAAGACCGGAGATATTATTAAGGACTCGAGTTAGAGGCGTGGTCGCTTTGATCTACCATTTGATTTTGTACTCCTTCTATGAAGCCATTTTTCTCTATTGAGCCTAACTCTGCCCTTTGTCTTGGGGAGACTTCTGAGGTGAGAGATCTCGCTGGGTTTCGTTGAGCGACATAGCTGAGCTTATCAGATAGTGAGGGTCCTCGAGGATTACGTCGCTTACGATACACCAGTTCAGTCGGATTCACCATGTTCGAGTACTTTCTTCCTCTCTTTGTTCTTTGGTTGCACTTCTTTACATTTACAACTCTATTTTATGCTGATTGTTTTCATTTGTTCCTTGCAATGCCTGATGAAGGTTATGAGTCCGAGATCTACCATCGATATCCCCAGAAGCCATCCATGGATGAGAGCATGCGTGATCGAGTTGGTGTTTTTGAGGGATGTGGTTTCTCAGCTTACTTTGCACTCACCAGAGTCACTAGACAACTTCACATCTTATGCGAATACCATTTGGATCTTTTAGCTCGCATTGGCTTGGAGGAGCAGGTTCTTAGGTATTTGGAGACTCTCTGTAGAGATGTAGAGTTCTTGATCCATTGGATGAGATCGCTCAGTTATAGGTCTCTTTGGAGGAACAACTCTAACCTCCCTAAGGACAGGACCTTCGTATTTTTCTTTTTATCAGTCTTTTCTCTTTAGTAACTTTGAGGACACGATGCACTCTTGCATATATAGTTTCATGTTTTCTCACTAGAGGTTGGAACCTGACGTTGTCGGGTCTAGAAGGACTGATTATTTGACCAGTAGAGCTGGTCCACTTTATCCATCTTAAGCTGTCAAACTTGTTATGGGTTGGAGCACTCACTTCTGGTCACAGCTGGTTGTACAATTGTTTGCTTGAACAATGGCTGTTGAGTACGCATTTCAGCATTTCTCATTCTCCACTATCTTTGGGTTAGCTTGCATCTAAAATGAAGAAGCTTTTGCGTCGCTACTTCTTCTCGAGGTTTCGACCTCCATATTTATTTTTCTTTCTTGTTAGAACCTTTTGGTAGCGGATTCCCGAACATGCGATTCAGGGGTCACACCTCAATGTTCACCATGTAGAAATTACTTAGAACGATCTTGAGTACACTAAGAGTAGCCTTTTTATTGAAGCTTTCTCATTTTCTCTGATGATCAGACATTGATACTTTTTCTTCATGAGATCTTTCTCCTTGACAACTTTCAGCACCATGTGCACTTTAGAGGACTGAGTTTCGAGATACCTCCTTTGTGGGGTTATAGCTTGGTGTCGTTGACCCCAGAACGATTATTTGATATAATCAGTAGAGCTATTTCTTTTCACCCACTTGAGATTTTCATACTTGTTGGGAGTGGGAACACTCGCTTCTAGTATCAAGTCTGGTCAAATGACTTGTGATTCAGGCAGTAATTATTGACCTCGTAGTTCGACATTTTCTCTCCTTTGCCTTCTACTTAATTTTCCTCTAAAAGGGGAGGCTTCAACATCATGTCTTCCTAGTGCGAAAGGTTCAACTGGTAGAGTGAACGCATTTACAAGTATGACTGAAACTTTTGCCCAGTGACGATTCTTTTTAGGACTGCCACCTCAGAATGACCCAATCTTTTGAATAGAAATGCTTTCTTTTGAGGAACTTCGAGTAGTAGTGGTCATTCTAATTGTCCTCCTTCATTGCACATGTTGGTGCATAGAATATGCAGTTGCTTCAGGTAAAAGATTATTTGCAACAATAATGGTTGGGAAGTCTATACTACCAAATTGAATAGTAGCTCTGCCATCTCCAGTATTAACAACAGCATTAGCTAGATGGATTTTGGCTCCGCCACTTAGCTTCATGATGAACTATGTTGGGAAGTAGCTCTGCCACTTAGCTTCAGGTAAATGATTATTTGCAACAACAATGGTTGTGAAGTGTATACTACCAAATTGAATAGTAGTTCTGCCATCTCCAGTATTAACAACAACGTTAGCTAGACGGATTTTGGCTCCGCCACTTAGCTTCATGATGAATTATGTGCTCTGAAGATCCATTTGAATAGAGAGCAAAAAGATTAGTCGTAAAGACATGATTAACTTAGATTTAAATTTAATTTCATTGATAATTGATTTTATATTTCAATTTTTATCATGCTTTATTGTTACTATAACTCAAATTTAACTAGCCAAAGATGGAAAGAGAATCTTGTCCCTAGCGGAGTCGTTAGAAATCTGCGGGCTCCGAAAATTCGTCACCGACCTCTCGACAAATATTGAATTGATGAGAGTTTGATTGAAAGTGTCGGTGTAATTTTCAGAAGGCAGATGAAATAGTAGATAAGACACTACCCAGAGATTTCATCCTCATTTTGTGAGGACTTTAGATCCGTCCAGTATAAAGCAAACCCCTATAGTTAATTACCCCTCCCAATAAGTGAGAGAACTTTCGATTAAGGCTAGTCATTAGATCACTTAATGCGTAACATATAGTAGCAGCATGTGGAGTTTAAAATTAAGAATTTATGAAATTCATCATTTCAGGTTAAACCGGATGGTTAGGGGAATGATGACGTGCCCAATCTAGATCCTATGGTTTCGTCATCCCGGGCTGTCGTGATCTTTAGTCTACTTAGTCAAAGGAGGTAATGACCTAACTGAAGATTCTCATCGCCAACACATGACGGTCGCCCAAGATCGTAGGGTGGTGTTTGTCAATGAGAAGCTTAAGTCTACCTTAGTCGAATGTTGCTCTATCAAGTATACCCTATGATTCACAACTCAAAGAGCAGAGCCATTGGGGAGCATACGCTACAGTGATCGTAATATAATGAAGTTTGATTGAAACCACCCGTCGAGGAATCGATCGCTTATGGAGCCTACCTGCACACAGGAGAGACAACGCCCCTGGTAAGAGATTGATTGTGAGTGAATATAACAGAACACTTGAATTGACATTGACTCTTTTATGTGCTAGAGTTATTTTAATCTATCACCCCCGACAAACAGTTGCAGAAGGTGGATAAATTGAGTTTTGATTTAAGCTTTTAATGATAGAATTTCATTTAAGCTTTGATTTTTACTTAATTTGATTTGAAAAATTGATTAATTTGAATATGTTTAAGTTTTTAGATCGAACTCTGTTAACTTAAGATGATTAGATTTACTGTCACATGACATAACCAATTTCTCAGATATTTTACTGATTTGAAACTCTTATTATAAATTTTTAGGTTTTGTTAATCCGGACCTAGTCCTAAAATTAAACCGGAAAGCAACCCACGCAACATCCTCAGACACTAAATTTAAGCATTCAGCATAGTGTCAGGGCCCATGTGGGTGTATTTAAGACTCTATGTAGTGTTTATTTCTGAATTATGAGATTGATTTCAGATTTTCATTTAATTTCAATTTAATCTGCGCAGCCTTTTTAAAAATTAAAATTTGCACTTGAAATCTCTATGTCCGAGCACATGCAGGTGTTTATAGCTTAGTTAATTTCATCTAATTAATGAAATCTTTGATTTTGAAAATCATAATTTAGAATGAAGTTTTTTAATTTTTGTATTGAAGGAAAGCTCCATCATTCGTGCAGCATTTAGTTTAGTATCGTCTTCTATCTTCTTTGTACAAAGAATTGCAGATCCGGTGACGATCATTTAAAAGTTTGCACAAGATTTGAATAAGAATATATTCATTTTAAGTATGTATAATGAATTTATTTTCATTCAAGCATTTGCATGTATTTTGGAATATTTGACCTAAATGAGTGACCGCTATAAGATATGTGCAAGGACATACTTTATGCAGTTGTATTCATACAAGTTTATATGCACGAAGTTCACCAAGAAGAAAGCTTCAAGTTTCTCTAATTTTATCATTTAAAGACTTTTTATATTTTCTACAACAAGAGTTGTTAGACCCAATTTAGATTCATTTTTAACTTCATATCAAATTCCTTATTCATTTGAAAATTAAACTTCAAATTTATTGTAAGTTTGTTATGAGTTTGACATTTGCTCCCCAAGTTTCAATCAAGGTTTGTTTAATTTTGAGAAATTTGAATAAAAAAGAACTCACTTTTTTAAGCCATAGAGAATCGAATTAGAGTTTGAGTTTAATATTAGCCTCCCAAATTTTACTTGCATTTTAAATGAGTGTTATATTCTTTCCAAAATTCTCTTTAAATGCTCTCCCCCTATTTCTCTTTGATTTAATATTTATTTTCATATTTATCATATATCCTTTTGTTTGACTTAAGTTTAAATAATTTCCATTTGAATTTGTTTAAGTCTTGAATTTTAGTCTAAATTTCGCCTCTGGCCATCCCCGTCAGACGGAGATTTTGGCTTTTGACGTTAATGAGCATAAGTGGTGTCTTGCTACACCGAGTTGGTTTTATCTCGTCACTCGAGCACGACGAGACCTTCAAATTTGAAAGAAGACATACAATGCAATATTTATTTATCCCCCCGCCCTTTTTTTTTTCTAAGTCTAGAAATTAGACAAAATAGCATTTCGCCTGGTAGCGACATCTAAGGATGGTTACTCGACGCCTCACGTGGCGGCGGTTCAACATCACAATTGGTTTTTCATCTCGTCGCGCCTTTATGAGCACGACGAGACCTTCAAACTTGCAAAGAAACCCAAGCATGTATATATCACATTCACACATTCCACATGTTTTGACTCATTTTTCTACGCGCTGCAAAGAACGACAAAGAGACGGGATTGGATGTGCCGGAAACTAAGAGAAGAACCCGCCTCATGATGATGTTCCTCGGGCCGCCGCTAATGGAAGAAAGAGGGTTGTTTGGTCAGGGATAGTGGAAACGCCGAAAACCTAGAGAAGAATCTGGCTCATGACGGTATTGCTTCTCGGTTTTCGTCGTTTTCAAGGGAAGAAAGAGGGGTCATTTTGCGGATAGTGGAAGCGGAAACCTAGAAGAACTCACCACGACGGGTGCTTCTCGCTTGCCGTGGATGTGACAGGAACCGAAGAAGAACTACCATGACGGTGCACTCATGGAAGAAAAATGGAAGAGTATGTTAGCTTATCGGTAGGAACTAAATAGGGTTAGGATTAGATTTCATGCAGTCTCCAACAGAAGGAATTAGGAGGTGAAGGGATGAGGGTTGTCTCTGCGGGTCGGTTCAGTTCGGCTGAGGGGAGGTGGAGTGGAATTCAGCAAGGGGAATTTGGCTTCTCTTTTTTGGATGAGGAAGAAACAGTAAAGAGAGAAAAAAAAGGCAAATCTTCTCGGTTGGGATGAGAGGGAGGAAAATGAAGAGAGGGGCTGTGGTGGAGCAGGAGGGGCCTCTTCGTGTTTTGAAATTTCGATCATCACATGAGATGGTACATTAGTTTTAGTTTGCAAGGGGTAAGTGTTGAAACTAGATCTTTTGTATTTGGGCGATCTCTGGGTTCATATTGCAAACAACGAGAAGTAAAGCAATAGCTTCTTCTATGGAAAACTTCCCCTCCAAATGTGAATCCATCAAAAGTAGGTTGTTCTTATCTCTTATCATATCAAGAGCATGAGAAGGAGGTATATGCTTCCCACTAAGCATATCCAAGAGAACTATACCGAAACTGAATATCATACTCTCGGGAGTAACCCTTCCATTTCTTAAGTATTCTGGAGGAGTGTACGCTAGGTTTGTGTTGTAGCTTTTTCCATCCCTGTTGTTTTTCATGAGGCCAAAACAAGAAAGGCGAGGATCACCATCCTTCTCGGTTGGGATGAGAGGGGGAACCATTGGAGCCTTCGTGCAGCGGTTTTCTCCTTTCAACAAAGAGAAACCAGAGGGGGGGGGGGGACGGTTTGTGTGTTTGCCGCGTGAGGGAGTCGATCGTTGAAAGAGTCGGCGCCGCATGAATCGGGTCGTGTAGGGTTATTAGAAGAAAATAGTTTTTTTTTCTTTTTAAATTAATTTTTAAAATGTGTAATCCACCTTAATAAGAATTTTACCGACCTCAACATAGGGTTGATATATATATCGATCGTTGTTATTCAACGCAACGACGCAGCTCGTTCGCAATCGAGCCGTTTGGTTCAAGCCAACGCCAAATTGAGTCAATTACCAAAATACGCTGCCGCTGACCACTGACATTCATGCGCTCGTCCAAGTAACAAACTTACTTGATAGATTTTGACGTTTCGAAGCTAACAGTGCGATCAATTTTGCAAACGGAGATCATTTGGCTTCCAGACCTCGATATGTGCGCGAGCGCGTTGATGACTCGATCGCTTGATCGGTTGATCATCAAGCCGTGCAATATTTATATTTTGATCAATTTCGACGTTCTGAACGCGATGACGAAGTCCGTTCGTTGATCGGAGGTTATTTGGGTTGATTTTGGCGATGTCTAGTGCATTTCAACCTCGATTTGAGCGCTATCACCTCCGATTACTCGATATTTGCACATACTCATTCGAATTGAGCGTGGACAGTCTCATTTGATAGATTTCAATATTGCAAAGCCAATGACACAATTAATTTCGTGAACGGAGGTCGTTTGATCCGCGTCGGCTCCTCCTGACCTCGATATGCGTGCAAACGCGTTAATGACTCGATCGCTTGATCAGTTTCTCATCAAGTTGTGCAATATTTATATTTTGACCAGTTTCGATGTTCTGAACGTGATGACAAAGTCCGTCGTTGATCGGAGGTCATTTGGGCTAATTTTGGCAATGTCCAATGCATTTCAATCTCGATTTGCTCGCTATCACTTTCGATCACTTGACATTTGCACAAACTCATCCGAATTGAGCGTGAACAATCTCATTTGATAGATTTTGATGTTTTGAAGTCAACGATACAATCAATTTCGCGAACTGAGGTCGTTTGATTTGCGTTGCCGCTCGATGGCGTACGTTGGCGACGACTGACTTGATTGGATCATCGTTGTGCAATATTTATATTCGATTTGATGTTCAACGAGCGTGATGAAGAAGTCGTTCGTTGGCGGAGGTCATTTGAGTTGATTTTGGTGACGTCGATATTTTCGCCGATTTGCGCCGCCACTTATTATTCGATTTGTGCGATTCATCCATTAAGCGTAGCCTCATTTGATAGTTTTGATGTTTTGAATGACGTGGTCAATTTCATGAACCGAGGTTGTTTGGACATCGCCGCAGCCTTCCGACTTATACTGCGACATTATCGATAGCTCGATTGCTTTGCCGCTCTTTAGATTATGCAACATTTATATTCGACGATGCGCGGACGGCCAAGTCCGCTCGTCGATCGGAGGTCGCTCGACTGTTTGCGACGCCCAGCATTTTGAGCTCGACGGCGCTGCCACCTCGCCGAATTTGAGTCTGACCCGGTTTACGGCACATATGTGAAGGTCAACGTCACTGAAATTGGTCGAAAAGACATCCGATCGACGAACGGACTTCGCCGTCGCATTCAGAACGTCGAAATTGATCGGAATATAAATATTGTACAATCTAACGAGCAACCGATCAGACGATCGAGCTATCAATGTGCCGATGCACGTATCGGAAGGGAAGCTATGACGATGTCCAAACAATCTCCGTTCATGAAATTGAGCACGTCGTTAGCTTCGAAATACCGAAAACTATCAAATGAGATTGTCCACGCTCAATTCAGACGAGTTTGTACAAATGTCGAAAGATTGAACGTGATAGTGCGCAAATCGCGGCTGAAATACACAGGACATTGCCAAAATCAACCAAATGACCTCCGATCGACGAACGGACTTCGCCATCATGTTCAGAACGTCGAAATTGGTCAGGATATAAATATTGCACAACTTGATGATCAACCGTTTAAGCGATCGAGTCGTCAACGCGCCTGCACGCATATCGAGGTCTGGAGGACTGACGCAAGTGAAACGATCTCGGTTCGCGAAATTGATTGCGCCATTCGCTTCGAAATATCGAAATTTATTGAATAAGATTGTTCGTACTTAATTCGGACAAGTTTATGCGAAAATCGAGCGATCGGAAATGTTAGCGCATTTTGAGCTGAAATTGATCCAATTTAACGGTGACCTGAACCAAACGGCTTTCGATTGCAAAACAGACTGTGCCATTGCGTTCAGAACATCCGAATAACCTTACATCAATATTTATATCAACATTATATTGAGGTCGGCGTAAAGTCCACATTAAAGTTGATTAATCAATTTAAAAATCAGTTTAAAAGCCCTAAATCTAGCCTAAATCCCTAAAATTGCTTGGTTCAGCCCTATTCCTTACACACATGACCCGAACCAGCTTGTCCTATTTCTCCCTCACGCGATCAAACTCCTTCACACACATGGCCCGCTCCTCTTCACGGCACGAGCTCTTCCTCCCTTCACGCGCACGGATCTCCCCCTTCACATGTAACCCGGCCAACCACACAAAGCTTCATTAACTGTTCCCATAATGCTCTTCCACTTCCTTCCTCTCGTTTAATCGACAAAGGAGTTCACTTCCTCCCTTTTCTCCAAACCGAAGTAACCCCACTCTTCCTTTTTTCTCCAAAACGTAATCCACTTCCTTCCACTTCTCTCTTTCGATTTCTCCTCTCAAGTGCAGAGCGTTGGATTCTCAGCCTCTATTTTTTCCATCGCTTTCCAGAAGACTTCTTCCGTCCCTTTGTCCAAGCCAAACGATCCTTCTTTAGCCTTCACTCCTTCCTCCTTCCACTCACCGCTCTTTCCTCTCACCATCTTTCGAGTGCTTCTGCATCTCTAGATCCCATAAATCCGTTGGGTAAATTCGGATTTAATTTGCAGAAATGCTGATTGGTAGGATTTAAGTTAAATCCAACTTAAATCCTGTTCAAATCCTACAACCAAATAGCCCCCGACAATTCCCCTTCCTACCTTTCCCGTTTTCTCCTCCTAGTTGAACACTCTTCTTTCTAATCTAAACAAATCGAGCTCTCTTCCTTTCATTCTCTAATCTGGAATAGGGGATAAGGTTGCAAGAAGTTGTTGATGCATCGAAGTATAAGCTGTGGATGTGTATGAATGTCAATGTGGAAGTATATGTGTATATGTGTGCTTTTGATTTTCTCCTGCAGGTTCCATAACCCTGCTAATGCCCCATAAGGGTAAACGGCCAGCGTGACACCACTCACCACGCTTCGTAGATTAAAAAGCCAAAAAAATAAATCGTTAGATGTCGTAAATAGAATGTTGGAACAAATTGACTTAAACAAATTCAAATGAAAATCATCTAAACTTAAATTGAGTAAGAACATACACGATAAACATTAAATCAAAGAGAAATAAGTGGAGAATATATAAAAGATAAACTAGAAAAAAAAGAAATATTATAATAAAGTGAAATACTTTAAATGCAAGCAAATTCCTTTCCTTTCTTCAAAATCTTTAAGGGCTATGAAACGTTCTCAAGCAAATGATATGAAAGGCAAGATCCCCTCTTAGCTTTATTTATAAGAAATGAAAGCAATCTTTGTGAGACCCGCTTATAATTAAACTAACAATTAAGTACAATGACGGATGTGACATATGTAAAACATAACACAACTACCTTGTTTCACGTTTGCTACGAAATCAAATACAAGTGAAACTTAAGGAGGTTAATACCAAGCTCATAAGAGATTTACCATAAACTTAAAAGTCTAATTTTCAAATAAACATGAAAATTAATGTGAAGTTAAGAATGAATCCAAATGGGGTTTAATAGTTTGCATATTAATATGAATGTCAGTACGAAGCTAGTCAATAAACATAAATATGACTAAAGCAGTTGACACTAAAGTTATTATAACTTATTCCAAGAGAATTAAAAATGATTTGAATTGAACACAATCAAATTTAAGAATTTATATGAAGCTTGATAGCCTAAGTATTAGCATGATTGAGACTTCTTACTGAATAATCGATTTGTATTCAAAAGAAGCTTGAAATCAAATAAGTTCGTTTAGAGGAAGTACAACAGCTTGTATGAGCGAATGTCAAATTTGAATGTTGAATTTGCAAAGATCTAATTGGTCTTTAATGAGCATAAGCCTACCATGAAAATTTAGAAAATTTTATGTATAAATAAAATGCAAGTAGAAATACAACATTTTGAGTGTAAATATAAATCTAATTTTGTTTCAATATGCCATCGAACTCATAATACTCAAATGCAAGCGGACAGAAGGCACCATTTAAAAATTCTAAGTAAATACGTCACCGGATTCGCAACATTTTGTACAAGCGAACAGAAGACGTTAATTAAGGCATTCTTAGATATACTTGCATGTGCTCGAACATAGAGATTTAAAGTGTAAATTTCAATGTTTGAAAGGCTGCGCTTGCTAAGTTGAGATTAAATAAATACAAAATTAATCTCATAATTCAAACATAAAATTATCTGAATTATTAAATACACCCGCGATATACTACGAATGCTTAAATTCAAGTGTCGATGCCGCTGTTGTTTTCAGTTTTGGGATTGGGTAATTAAAAAATCTTTATAATGATTAACTTATAAATATAAACCCAGTTAATCAACCAATTGACAGGATTTAAAATTTTCAAATATATTCGAGTCAATTAATTAACTATCCAGATGATAGCTATGTTGAATGGTGATTTCAACCGGAGGGGATACTTATATCAAAATGTGATTATAAATTCAAATCAAATTAATTCAAATCAAATTAACTCAAATTAAGTCAATCTAAAAACCGTTTAAATGAAACTCTATCATTAAAAGTTTAAAACAAAACTCAATCTATCCACCGTGATAAATTAAGAAAACTCTAGCTCACAAAGGAGCCAATGTCAAATCAAGTGTTCTACTATGTTCACACTCTCAATCAATCTCTTGTTAGTAAGGATGCGACCCGTGTCCTCTAAGCTGACCTACGTGCTCCACGGATGAAGCGCATTACGAGTTCTCGTGGTTTGGCTAATTAGACTCCATTATATTATGATTACCATATCGTCAGATGCTCCCAATGGCTCTTGAGTTGAGAATCATAGGTATACTTGATAGACAAACAACCTCCGTGGTAGATTTGAGTGCCTCTCTGGGATAAACACCACCCCGCTACAGCTGATTTTGACATAACCTATGTTATTGATAAGGATCCTTCTGCGGTTTCGACATCTCCTGGAAGTAGAGTAGACAAGGAATGACGAAATCATGGGATCTAGATCAGACACGTCATCATTCCCCCAACCATCCGGTTTAAGCTGAAATGATGAATTTTATAATTTTAAATTTTAAAACTACATATGCTGCTACTATACGGTACACATTTAGTGATCTAACGACTTGCGTTAATCGAAAGTTCTCTCTTACTTATTGAGAGAGGTAATTAATTATAAGGGCTTGCCCCTATAGGAAACCTGAAACTAGATCTAAAGTCCTAACCAAATGAGGTCGAAATCTCTGGGTAGTGTCTTATCTACTATTTCATCTGCCTTCTGAAAATTATATCGATACTCAAATCACTCTTTTCAATTCAATATTGTCGAGTGGTCGGTGGTGAATTTTCGAAGCCCACATATGTATATGTAAATCATCCTTTTTTTTATTTTTCTTAAAGTATGCTAATAATTTATTTTTTATTTTAAAATATGGAGATAAGTAACATCTTAAGTTTCTTTAAATATGTTTATTTTCTTTAATTTGTACTCATATTATTTAATAATATTTTCATAAATAATTAATAATAAGAGTATTTTATTTATTTTTATTTTCTCTAAACTTATAAAGAGCAAGGAAATATAAAATTTAAATTTCATGAATAAATTTTTTATTAATATAATTTATAAACACATGAATAATTAAATTTTTTATATATTTTATTATGTTGACATTTAAAAATTACATATGTTTTGAAATTATCATTTCAATGAATTAATACTAAATGTATATGTCATATAAGATATGTTCTAATTTTATAATAAAATATAACATTTAATAAAGTTGTCATGATGTGTATATGTTATGTAAATACTAATGAAATAAAATGACATATATATATATATATATATATATATATATATATATATATATATATATATATATATATATATATATATATATATATATATATTTGCAAAGATTATATACTTGTTCTTTTTTAATCATCAAGTGTTTTACATGCATAAACTCATTTTCATCCGTAAATATGGGAAAAATATGACTCTTCATAGAAGAAATATTTTGTGAGATAAGATTAATAGTGAAGTGAGGAAAGAAGATACATTTTAAGTTAGTTATGGGAAGGAAGAAGAAAAAGAAGAGTAGCTAAAGAGATGAAATTTTTGAAAGAGATAATTTGAAATTTTTTTCAAAATATAAAACTCACAATCTAGCTTTATTTGTGGATTTCTTTTGATATCATCAAAAGTTGGTGGAAAAATTTTTTATTAAGAATTTTCATTTATTATATGCTAATGAAGGATTTGAAAGTACGATTGATTTTAGCAACTTTAATACCCTTAACAAAAATAGAGAATTTCATTTTTATCGTTGTATTAGTAAATCAAGTTAGAAGCTTTAAAGAAAATGAAATGTGGAAAGAAGTAGTGGATAATATGTAAGTGTGGAAATGTTTAGAGATCAAGGAATTTCTTGGCTTACAAATCTTTTAATGTCATTTTAAAGACTAAAAGATGCCGATGAGTGAAAAAATAGTTGGTTCCTATATTTAAGAATAAAGGTGATGCACAAGAGTGTGCAAATTATGAGGAATTAAGTTAATGTACATTAAAATTATGGGAGAGTAATTGAGCAATTACGATGTGATACGTAAGTTTCTCACAATCGCTTTGGTTTCATGCCGTGTAGATCTACTATGGATGCTATACATTTGTTAAGGGGTTTGATGGAGAAGCATAGAAAAGTAAGGAGGATCTACATATGATATTTATTGATTTAGAGAAAGCTTATGATAAAGTTTCAAGAGATATTCTTTGGAGAGTTCTAGAACAAAAAGGAGTTAATATTAATTATATTCAAGTCATTAAGGATATGTATACTAGAAGTATTTGTGTCCAAACACAAGGAAGATTGACAAAATATTTTCCTATTTCAGGTTGGATTACATCAAGGATCGCCTTTAAGCCCTTATCTTTTACTTTAGTTATGAATGTTCTTAGGCATTTACAAGAAAATGTACCTTGGTGTATGCTTTTGTCGATGACATTCTTCTTGTTGATAAGACTAGAGAGGAGTCCAACAGAAACTTGAATTATGGAGGTCAACTCAGAGTCTAAATGTTTTGTTTAAGTAGATCTAAAACCGAATATATGGAGTGTAATTTTAGTTGTAGTTCTAGGTAGTGTTGTGACATTAGGTGAACAAGTCATTAATAAGAATGTGCTTCTTTATATTTAGGCTCTATTGTTCAAAATGATGGTGAAATAGATGGAGATGTTATTAGTAGAATTCAAGTTGGATGGTCAAGTGGAGGAATGCCTCGACCTATTATGTGATAAAAGTTTCACTTAAATTTAAGGAAAAATTTTATAAGATGGTGGCAAGATGTCACACCCGATGACCCCTTATGCTGGTGGTCAATGGAAGTGTATGTATCAGACGAGTGACACAGATTCAATCGACACATCGCTCCAACCTCGCACGCTGAACGACAAAGCGTATCTAATCAAATCATCACTAAACTATTTACAATTCATATACCACTTAACTTAATTCATATCACATTTATAAAGCAAAATCTTTGTAAAAAACAGAGCAACTAAAGACATTTAATCAGACGCATTCAAAAGCCTTTGCTTCCCAAACTATACACTAACAAAACAGACTACTTTCTACCCAAATTGCCTTTTCCGAAATTATCAACCAGAAGATCATAAGCTAAAAGCTAATGAGACAAGAATGCTAAAACAAGCTCAAGCATAAAGACAAGAAACAATCGCATGTATATGTAAATTTGTTCGGTAAAACTCAGTAAACTGCATCGCAAGAATGTAACATCAGAATCAACAATATGGCCAGAGGTACGTAAAATGTAACAATATAATCAATAATATGTAGTTCACATCAGATCAATCAACGCGAACAGCCGATTTTCATTTCGCCAGTTATATCAAATCATTTTCTAGAAATGTCATTTATAACAGTTTTGACTTTCATTCATAAGCCGCCACACCGCTACCGTCGGAAGAAGTCAGAAAAGGCGTCGAACCATACTCTACATACCTAATACCGACACCACGTTAACGACACCAACCAACCCTGATACTAAGATCCCCTAATCACTCCATCTCAACCTCCTTCGCAGATTCTCGTAACATAGCCTTTCCTATCACAATTTTCCCGACATTTCCTCGCTTATCACATTATCGCTTTACAACACGTATTAAAAACATTTCTATACGCCAAATGAAATCAATGCAACTAACATCAGAATCATTAATCTACGCAGGCCAAATAATAAACATTTGTATTTACATTCAATGACAAGACATTCATAATAAATCTATGTCATTCATACAATTTATAATGGCGTAAACAAATACATACATAGATAAACCGAATTTACATTAAGAATTATGTCTCACCTCAAGTCCCGTGGATGCACCTCGATTCCTCCTCGAGTACACAACCTATAATGAAATAACTCTTCTAAGCAATTCTATAACATACAACTCATAAATGAAACATAATTAACACAATCTTACCGAAATTGATCTCCTCATAAGTTTTAAACACCTGACACTCCAAAGTAATCTCCAAAGAAATCTCCTAACGCCACTATTAACGCTCAAATTAAAACTAAAATTAACAAAATGTCAATTCTAAACCCCCTTTATTACACAATAATTCTACAACTCACCTACAGCCAAAACTAAAAACTCCTCAATCACGATTTCAACATCAGGAAGGCCGTAGAAAAGAGGATAGGGAAAGAAATTAAGAACTTACAAAACTTCCCTAAGTTTCCGACCGAAATGAATTCTACGAGCCGACGGTTCACCTGGATTTCCAAACCGACTTACGGGATCTCCAACCCGTTGTTCACTGGAACCCATGGCCGAATGGCGGAATTCGGCTTCCACCGAAAGTGGCAGTCCAGGAAGGGTTACGAACGCAGATACCACCTGAGCTCATCGGGGTCGAAGAGTTCCTCGCTTCTGTCACGACGAACCGTCGGCCAAGGGAAAGGAGGAAACGAAGAACTCACGACGGAAATGAAATAGCCGCCATGGAAGGAAATAAAATTACCTTCGATCGATCCCTACCATACACGTCGAGGCTTTAATCCCGCCGTCGAAGTAAAGTGGATTTGTTACAGTGCTACAAGAACAACGTTAATTAGCTTAAACAAAAATTATTAGAAATAATTAATTGATATTACACTTCTCTTAAAAAAATTTCGCCTCAAATTTCTTCAATCATTCAAACAGAAGGAAACTGCCTCATCTCTTGTTCAACCTCCCAAGTATTTCTTTGATTGGTTCAGGCTTCCATTTAATTTTAACATAGAAATTTGTCTATTTCAGAATCTCACATCAAATTCTAAAATCTTTTCTCCAATGCAAGTCAAACTATATGGAATCTTCTCGCTCAGATTCATGATCCATTTTCTCAACATTGAAATGTGAAACGCTAGAATGTCACAATTCATGTAAGCAAAGTTATATCATCCTTTCAATGATTTCAAAAGGTCCTATGTACCTAGGCTCAATTTACCTCCGCGACCAAATCTACTAATTCCTTTCATAGTTTGACTTTCAAAATACAAATTCTCCAACTTGAAATTCTACAAATGCCGCTTTTAATACTGACGCATCCCGAAATTTTCAATCTATCTCTCGATTCCATTTTCTCAGAATTGATCAACCAACTCGACCTAACAAATGCCTTTTCTCCCACTTCACCCAACTTAATGGAGTTCTACACTTTCATACAATGCTTCATACGAGCCATCAATACTGGGATTGATATTATCAGAAGAAACTCGATCATGAATATGATCTTCCCGCCTACCTCCAAAATCCAAAACACATAACCTCAACAAATCTTCTAGACTTGAATTGTTTTCTCGATTGTCCATCGGCCATGGATGAAAAGTCAGACTTAAGTGTAATCACAAGCTCTCTCAATTCTTTCCATAATCTAAGTAAATCTACCATCTCGCCGAGACGATCACTTTTGTACACCAAGTCTTACAATTTCTTTAACATATAATCCTGACAATTTATCAATCAATTGCTGTTTCATGTAAGAAATGAAATGACGGTCAATCTATCCACAACAACCCGTGATACTATCACTTGCTCGATCTAGAAATCCCATAACAAAATCCATACTTTCTTCCACTTCCACTCCAGATGTAATGATCAGAATAATCCACCGGTCTGATGCCGCCTTTAACAACTGACGACACTTTGAGACATATTCCTTTCTTTTCATACCGACCACCAAAATGTTTTAAATCTTTATACATTTTTGAACTGATGATATCCCGCCGATGAGCCTCCTCAGAAATTTCTTGCCTCAATCACCGCACACCATAATTGTAAATTCTTCAATAACACCCTCTGATCTACAAGTCGCTTCACTAATGATTTGTTCAAATCGATATCCATCCCAGAATTCTATCAAATAAAGCACCGGCCAATCGAGATAAATGCCAAGATCAATCAATTTTCTAACTTCTGTAGATTCTAATTCTCTAATCAACTCGACTTTGAGTAATAATAACCCAAGATTTCCATGACTTAATTAACCATCACCACCACATTACTTTCCTGACAATCAATATCTAAATCATAATCTTTAATAAACTCAAGCCATCTTCTTTGTCTTCGCCTTTTTGAAAAGATATATTTAAGACTCGATGATCAAGAAAATTTCGATTTCACCCATACAAGTAATGCCTCCAAATTTTAAGAGAAAACCACAAATGCTAATTCTAAATCATGCACGGATAATTTCTTTCATGGGTTTTAATTGTCAAGATAAAGAACTCTTCTCTCGCATTAAGACACAACCCAAACCTTTAAAGAGATCACTAAATATTTGAATCCCCCCCTCAAATAAATAAAACTTCAAATGCTTTTTCAATTTTGAAAACTCGCCACATTCAGCCATCAAATTTGACATCCTTTCTCAATAAATTGGATAGAGAAAATAAAATCTCGACAAACTTCCTGTAATAACCGCTAAACCCGTAAAACCGCAACTTCAGAATATTCACCCATTCTAAAATTGCTTTTACTTTTGAGGATCAGAAACTCCTTCGCCACTTATAATGTGACTAAATGCGACGCTATGCATCCAAAATTCACATTTTGAAAATTTGCATATAATCGATTTTGTAACAATTCTAAAACAATCCTCAAATGATTTCAGATGTTTTTCATCGCTTTAATAAATCGTAATATCATCAATAAAGATGATAACAAACCTCCCACCAAGCTTGAAAACACGATTCATTCCATAAAGATAGAGTAGGCTAAAACCAAATGGCATAACAAGAAATTCACCCATACTCTAAAAGTCGTTTTAAAAATATCAAGATCTTTAACTCTAACTGATGATATCCGATCTCAAATCAATTCGAAATAAATGGCTTCCCTCCAATTGATCAAATAAATCATCAATCCTCTAGAAGGGATACTTGTTTTTGATGGTCACTTTATTTAACTCTCAGAATCAACACATAATCGCATGTACCCATCCTTTTCTTAACAAATAATACCGACTCCATGAGTCTTGCCGAATAAATCCTTTGTCTCAATTCTCTGAATCACTTCACCTCGCAATTCTTGAGCCATCCCTGTAGCGAGATTTATGTATAAGTTGTACCGTTGTACATCAATCCCAAACTCTACTGTGGCAGAACCCTAATTCCTCCTGAAACACATCGTGAAATTCAAACAACGGAATGTTTTTTACCAAACACCTCCTTATTCAACACATCTAATTTCTAAATACCATTTCACCGCTTCTTAAATATTTACTCAACTTCACCGCACTAATCAAAGAAGAACATATTCTTATCACAAGAAAAATAAAATGATTTTTCACCGTATGCAAAATTTCACTCTCCTCTTCCAAAGATTCAATTGTCAAATATATTGATCAACCAATCCATACCTAAGATAACGCCAAAATCTCGACGGTAAAGATAATTCTCAGAAAGTGTTTATCTTGAATGTTAATGTCAACAACACATTTCCTATTCAGATTCAAACTATCGCCGTAAGATTACCACATTCAATACGGTGTAAAATAAATAAGATCAACCCAGAACCGCTAAAAGGAATCGAAATGAACGAATTTAATCAAACATAATCAACCCAAATGATCAAATTTTATACCCGACACCACTTCATTTGATTCTTCGCTTCATGGAGTGATAAAGAAAACTCGCTTTTGCTGGAGGGTTGATTTTTCGCTCAAGTTTCTCCTTTTTCGAATTGAGCTTCCCAAAATTGTGTTACTGGCCCCTGCTTCCAAAATTTTCTTTGTCAATTTCGCCCCGATAATTATATTTTATGTCCTTCTTCTTCTCCATCAAGGGCACATGTCCAATCCACATCTCAGAAGATCTCGATCCCATACATATTTGTCTTTATCACAAGCACTATAAACTTATCATTAAGAAATAGCCTTCTTTCAAAGCTTTGCTGCCAGAATACTCGCTGGAAAAATTCAACTTATTTCAATTCTTCTAACCTAACTCACTGAATTTAATATATTAAAGCAGAATGACATTTCTCTTGCATATAATGCAGTATATCTGAAAAGAGATAGTGGTTTGTCTTTAAAGTTTTGGCTCCTCGATGAAAAATTTTCTCTCCCATTGATTCAGTAAGTGTCAAATCTTTCCCTGGTTGAGCTGCCACCACCTTTCTCGCTTCTCCTTCTAATACAAAAGAAGCATTTTCTGCTTTCTGGCAAATCATCCCATCCAAAATTTTTCCAATCTTAAGTACCAATCTTCCGCCACTATAGATCACGCTCCCTCAATGGTGGTTTGAACGCTTGAAAGATCCTCAAATGTTGGTCCAAACCATACTCGATCTATGCGGCCGCAGATTTTTCCATAGAGGCTTTTATCAACAACCTGGAAATCAATCAACTACCCTCAGAATTCATCGATCTACCTTCACCACTGCTTGCCAGATTTCACTCGAATTATCTTCACCAGAATTCGTCCAGATTTAGCCTAGAGAATGACTCTAACCTTTCTCGCATTTCTTCAAATTAATCTGAAATTAAAAAAAGTATTTATATGATACATATTTATTAAATATCATACATGCATGAAATTAAGAACATATGGATTCCTAACCCAAAATTAACGCCCTATACTCAGATAATTGATCAACTCTTATCCCTAAATCCAAATCATGCTTCCATTCCTATCAATCTTTTACTCTATCAACCTTATCGCTCGATACTTCTTCCACCCCGATGACCCCTTATGCTAGGTCACCTGTAATGTATCAGGATGATTACGACACAGATTCCACCGACACGCTCCAACCTGCACGCTAAACGAAAGCAAGTAAAGCAGTATCTAATCAAATCATCACTAAACTATTTACAATTCATATACCACTTAACTTAATTCATATCACATTTACCTAAGACGAAATCTTAAATAAATACAGAAAGAACTAAAGACATTTAATTTCAGACGCACTAAAAGCTTTAAGCTTCCCAAAAACTATACAATTCAACAAAACAGACTAGCTTCTACCCAAATGCCTTTTCCGAATTATCAATCAAGAAGATCATAAGCTAAAAGCTATGAGACAAGAATGCTAAAACAAGCTCAAGACAAGATAAACAATCGCATGAGTAAATTTGCAAAGTCGGTAAACTGTAGAACTCATCGCAAGAATGTAATATCAGAATCAATACGCCAGAAGGCGTAAATGTAACAATATAATCAATAATGTCAGAAAAGCTCATAATCAGATCAATCAACGCGAACAAACGATTTTCATTTCGCCAGCTCTATATCAAATCATTTTCTAAATGTCATTTATAATCAGATGTTTTGACTTTCATTCATAAGTCGCCACCCTCTACCATTTAAAGGTCAGGTAGGCAGGAACCATACTCTACATACCTAATGACACCTGGACACTTTAACGACACAACCTCAATGTAGTGGGATACTAAGATCCCTAATCACTCATCTCGCCGAACTTTTATTCAAGGCAGATTCTGAATATGCTTCCTATCACAATTTTCCCGACATTTCCTCGCTTATCACATTATCGCTTTACATACGTGTAAAACATTTCTATACGCCAAATGAAATCAATGTCAACTACCGACACATCAGAAATCATCTACTACGCCAAATAATAAACATAGTATTTACATTCAATACGACAAGACATCTACGTAAATCTATGCCATTCATACAATTTATACAAGTGCAGTAAACAAATACAGATACATTGTAAAATTGAATTTACATTAAGAATTATATCTCACCTCGTTTAAGCCACGTGACAAGCACTCGATTCCTCCTCGAAGTACACAACCTATAATAAATAACTCTTCTAAATTCTATAACATACAACTCATAAACTAAAACATAATTACCCAATCTAAATCGATTCTTCCTCATAAGTTAAACACCTGATTACTCCAAAGTAATCTCCAAAGAAATCTCCTAACGCCACTATTAATAAATTAAAACTAAAATTAACAAAATGCCAATTCTAAACCCCGCTTTACTACACAATAATTCTACAACTCACCTAAGCAAAATCCAAAAAACTCCCAATCACGATTTCAACATCAAGAAGGTCATACCGAAAGAAAAGGATAGGAAAAGAATTACTTACAAACTTCCTAAGTTTCCGACGGCCGTGAACAGAATTCCTACCGAGCCGACGGTTCACCTGGATTTCCAAACCGGCCATTTGGATCTCCCAACCCGTCTCACGGACATACCATGCGGCCGACGGCGGGAATTCGGCTTCCACCGCAGTCCAGAAGGGTTACGCCGAACGGCAGATCGCGCACGGAGGTCAGCCGACGTCGGGGAAGGGACGCGCTCGCTCCGGTCACGAGCGAAATGCGCCGATGCCGGGCCGCGGAAGGGAGGAAACGAAGAACTCGCAGTGCGGACGAAATGAAATAGTCAGGCTGAAGGAAATAAAATTACCTTCGATCGATCCCGCCATACACTGCCGAGGCTTTAATCCCGCAGATGCTAAAGTGGATTTGCGCAGAAGCTACAAGAACAACGTTAATTTTTAAACAAAATTAATTAGAAATAATTAATTGATATTAAAGACTTGCAATGACTTATGGTGTAGAATGTTGGTCAATAAAAGAGAAGCATAAAGACTAAGTTAATACAGAGATGAGGATGCTTAGTGGATGAGTGGCTTTACTCTTTATATTCTGAAAAAGTTGAGTAGCTCCAGGGTAGATAAGACAGAAGAAATATTTTAGATGGTTTTCACATAAAGCCGGGTCATTCTCCATAACTGACAGAGAATGCATTGGGATTTGCTTTATGTTAAGAAAGAGATGTGAATCTAAAAGACTTGGTTAAGATGTATAAAAAATGATCTTAATATACTTGATTTAAAATGAGAATTTGACACATAATAGATATAATGTAGAGCAGATTCATAAAATAATCCACCCAAGTGGGATTAAGGTCATATTGTTGTTGTTGTTGTATGCTAATGCAAGTTATGTATTATGATTTTGAATTTATTTATTTATCTTATTTGTTATTTTGAAAAATTTAAGAGTTATTATAGTATTATTGTTGACATTTTTTAAAATAATGGTTAACATAAAATAATTTGATTGATATTCTTAAAAATTTTGATGTCAATTATTTATGAAAATATTATTTCATAAATAGTTTAATCTTAATATTTGAATTTAATAATATATCTTAACTATATATATATATTGACACACACACACACTTTAAAATTTAAACTTTATAAAACTATAAAGTTTATACCTTAATATTAAATATTTTATTAGTAATAATTAATTATGATTTATTCATTTTTCAAGGAACATTTATTTCATAAAAAAATTAACTTATTAGTTTTTACCAATGTTTCATGCAATGAGAGACATTAAGGATGACAAGATATCCATTAGCAAAATAGCAAATGAATCTGAATGATACAATCTTGTAGATTTATAATTAATGTCACGATTTGTGGTGTAGGTGTGATTATAGATAAAAATTTGGAGAATAATGTTATAAATATTAATAAGATTAGAGATATAATTATAGTTTTAAAGATTATTCTTGATACTAAGATTATCAATATTAAAAGTATTTATGCTCCTCAACTAGGTTTGGTTGTAGGCTCAAAAGAAAAATTTTGGATGACTTAGAGGGATTAATACAAAAAATACATTTTGAAGAAAAGGTATTTATTGGAGGAGATTTAAATAGACATATTGATAGAGTGATAAAAGATTTTAAAAGTATTCATGGTAGTTATGTATTTGGAGTGATTAATAAAGATGTTTTGACTATATTAGATTTTACTTTAGCCTATGATTTTGTAGTTGCTAATACTTTATTTAAGAAAAGAGATAAACATATTATTATTTATAAAAATGGATTTGGTGGAACACAGATTGATTATTTTCTGATAAGAAAAATAGATCGTTTAGATTGTGAAGATTGTAAAGTCATTCCGAGTAAAAGTTTAAGTATTCAGCATCAACTGTTAATTTTAGTTTTAAGATGAAAGATTGAAAGATTAAAAATAAGTTAAATTATTGTCCTAAGATTACATGAGGACACTTAAAGAATACTAATAAAAATATTTTTAAGAGCAAGATACAAGAGCTTAGAATTTGAAATGTTCATAAGGAAGCTAATGTTATGTTGAAAAAAGTAATAAATAAAATTAAGCAAGTTACAAAAAATATGTTTGAAGAATCAAAAGAGAAAGCTTATTTTAATAAAAATAATTGGTGATGAAGTCAAAATGTGTAAAAAAAAGATAGGAAATAAGAAGTATTGTTATAAAACTTGATTTAGATGTAAAAACTCAGAAAATTAGGAAATATATAAAGTAACTTGTAAAGATTTAAGAAAATAATATATGATATAAAAAATTTAAATTTTAGTGATTTATATAATAGATTGGATACCAAAAAAGGTAAAAGATGTATGTATAAGTTAGCCAATAAAAAAAGATAAGAAAAATAAAGATCTAGTTCAAGTAAGGTGTATTGAAGATGAAAATCATAAAACACTTTTTTTTAGAAAAAAGATATTAAAATAGGTAGATTATGTATTTTGATAAACTTTTAATAAAGATCAAAATCTGATTGATTTTAACTTAATACCAAAATAGAGAATTTTATTTTTATCGTTGTATTAGTAAATTTGAAGTTGAAGAAGCTTTAAAGAAAATGAAGTGTGAAAAAATAGTATGATCAGATGATATTCCAATAGAAGTGTGAAAATGTTTAGGAGATCAAGAAATTTCTTGGCTTTTAAATATTTTTAATGTTATTTTAAAGGTTAAAAAGATGTCAGGTGAGTAGAGAAAGAGTTTGTTGGTTCCTATAAAAGAATAACAGTGATGCACAAGAGTGTGCAAATTATTGAGGAATTTAGTTAATGTGTGATACATTAAAATTATGAGAGAGAGTAATTGAGCATAGGTTATGATGTGATACAAAAGCTTCTCAAAATCTATTTGGTTTCATGCTAAGTAGATCTATTATGGATGATATACATTTGTTGAGAGGTTTGATGGAGAAGTATAGAGAAATATATTTGTTGATTTAGAGAAAGCTTATGATAAAATTTTAAGAGATGTTCTTTGGAGAGTTCTAGAAACGAAAGAAGTTAATATTAGTTATATTCAAGTCATTAAGGATATGTATCTTAGAGCTATTATTTGTGTCCAAACACAAAGGATTTACAAAATATTTTCTATTTGGTTGGATTACATCGAGGAATGGCTTTAAGCCCTTATCTTTTGCTTTAGTTATGGATATGTTCTTCTTAGGCATTTACGAGAAGATGTACCTTATGCTTTTCTTTGATGACATTTTTCTTGTTGATAAGACTAGAGGGAGTCCAAGAAAAGCTTGAATTATGGAGGTCAACCTTAGAGTTTAAAGGTTTTCATTTGAGTAGATCTAAAACTGAATATATGGAGTGTAATTTTAGTTGTAGAAGTTCTAATGGTGGTGTTGTGACATTGGGTGACCAAGTCATTAAAAAGAGTGAGCTATTTAGATATCTATGTCACGACTACTGGGAGCTTAGGATATGGTGAATGACGGACGGATAAAGAAAAATTTCACATGCTTTCTTAAATAAAATCTCCGTCATACAAGGCATTCTGATCCAAATGATTTAATTTGTCCACGTATATATCACAAAGTTCGTATGATATATAATTTAAACGTAATTCAACATAAGCGGCGTAATTACATCTCAAGTCTCTACGGCGATAACATAACCATCCTTTATCGAGTTTTAGTTAGGATGGTTCGCGAAAAAATTAAACAAGTAACAATTGAATAAAATTGATTGGGTAATTATCTTTGTTATATGTAAAAGAAAGTAGTAGTAATGTTTTTTTGTTATCACGTCGTAAAGAAATTACTCAAGCAGTCGAAAATATGGGAGGTAGGTACACATAAGCGTTCGTGTGAACTTTTACTTCATTTATCATCCATTTTAGAGTCGCTAAACCTTTATCAAAAATTTTTTTTACTAATCTCATCCAAAGGACAGTAGTTCTTGTTGCCAATTTCATTGACCATTTTCTTTGGACTTTCAATTATTATTACAATCTCCATAAAATTTAGTCTCATTAAATAATGATAATAAAAATAAACATACCTTTAATTAAACAATTGAGGATAAAATCGCATTTCTAATTCTTTCTCACGTAGCTTTCGATAATCCATGTTTTCCGATTACGGACAATGAATTTCCATATTCTGAGCTTAACATCATAATATAATTCTTTCGGCTCCTCCAAATGTGAGATCGGTTGAATATCGATAGGATCCAGATAATTTTTGGCTTCATGTAATATATTTTTGAGAGAAATATAAAACACATTATTACTCACTGCATATGAGAAGGTAAAGCGGTCATAAACTTTCTAATTCTTTCCAAGATTTCATATGGGTAATATAAGCGTGGACTCAACTTTTATTTTATAGTATAGAATCAGTTGATCTGGATAGAAAGTATGTCATGCCCTCTAGAAAGAAGAGTTGCTTTGGCTTTTTTTTGCTTTTGAGGGTAAAGCTGAGAGATGGTGGCGTGGATAATTGCAAGAGAAATTTGAAGGAAGACCTTGCAATCTTGTTTCATGGGAGGACTTTGTGAAGACTTTAGAGATTGGTTTGTACTCTCAACTTGGAGACAATAGACAAGTTCATTGATTGATCTGGGGAGATGGTTATATCTGATATGAAGGCGGTGTAATCTTTCAAGGTATGTACCTCAATTGATACCAAATGCATAAGAAAAATGCCATAGGTTTTTCTCTGCACTAAAGGATGTAGTCAGAAAGCCCTTAATTCCTTTGGGTATTGATGACTATATTGTATTGGTGGAGTGGGCTAGAAGGATAGAATTGGATTTGCAAGCTATTTAGAGCAAGAGAGATATTCAGAAGAGGAGGAATGATGATAGACCAAAATCTGGGCAAAATATTCTAATTGAAAAATCAAACTGAAAGAAGCAAGTCATATACTAATAATGCTAGCGGTATTACTAAAATGTGGAAGAAACATAAAGGAGAGTGTCTCTCTGCACAAACACGTCTTGTGGTGCCCATTAGGACATATGACAAAATCTTATCTATCTTGGGTGAAGTCTTGATGAATCTTGGACAAGTGTTCCTCCTCGAAGGGCGTTGGTAGACAAAATGATTGAATCATTGCATCGGTTATCTCAAACTTCGGAGAATCATAGCACCGAGTTTATGCACTCACGCAGGAAGAAGCAAAAGACTCGCCTGATGTTATTACGGGTATATCTTTATTTAAATTAACATTATTATATTGTGTTAGATATATTTGTTTTATATGTTTACTCATTTATAGGTATCATCTTTATTGAAAGTAAATCAGTTAGAGTTTTATTTGATATTGGAGCATCACATTTATTTATATCTGAGAAATGTGTGAGAATTTTGGGATTCTGTTATGAAAATGTAAGTAGTACTTTTCGGTGGCGATGCGAATGGGTCAGAATCTAGAAATGTTTTAATGAACTGAATATTTGTGAAAAAGCTTGGATGATTTAATAGCATTCTTAATATATGAATTTGATGTGATTTTAAGAATGAATTGTCTAAACATTATCTTCTTATATATTGTTGTAAAAGATAATCAATTTCAATATTCTTGGAAGAAGAATTCAAATTTGTCATGAGGGAGTATTAATATGATTATGTCGTCTTGAAAGTTCATCTTGTAAAGTATGAAGGCTTTCTTGCTCAAGTTATTGATGTTATTAAAGAGGTAAAGAAGTTAGAGGATATATCAGTAGTAAAGGAGTATCCATAAGTCTTTTTAGATGATTTACCAGGTTTACCTCCAGTCAGAGAGATATATTTCTCTATTGATTTAATTCAAGGTGCAAAACATAGAGTACCATATAGAATGTGATCGAAGAATTACAAGAGTTGAAAAATCATACAAGAATTGTTAGAAGGGATTTATCGGCTGACATCTTCTTGAACTCACATTATTTGTGAAGAAGAAAGATGGGAGCTTAAGGCATCGTCGATTATAGAGAGAACAAACTCACATTAAAGAATAAATATCCTTACCGATTGATGATCTTTTGATCAACTAGAAGAAAACTGATATTTTCAAAGATTGATTTAAGATCAGTTATCGGTGATAATCAAAGAAGAACATACCAAAGGTATTGATGAGTATGGCGATGAGTTTGTGGTGATGCCTTTTTTGGCTCAAATCTCAGTTATATTTATGGATCTCATGAATAGAATCTTTTAACCCTTTTTAGATTCATTTGTGATTGTATTCATAGATGATATTTTATTCTAGAGATGAAGCAGCTCATGAAAATCATATTCACATTATTTTGCAAGCTCTGAAACGAAATGAATTGTATGCAAAATTTTAAAAGTGTGAATTTTGGTTAAATTGCATTATATTCTTGGGGCACATGATTAGTAGTGAAGGAATTTCAGTGGATCAAAGTAAAGTCGAGAATAGGCGAATGACCCAAAGTCAAAAGTCGAAGTTTCTTAGGGTTGAGGATATTACGTGATTCGTTGAAGGGTTTTCCGATTGTCATGCCATATCGATCTTGCTGAGCGTCAAGTTTGAATGGTCGGTCGGTGTGAAGAGGTTTTCAAAAGTGAAGAATTGTTTAATGGCTATATTGCTTCCATCGACGAAAGATTTCAAATTTATAGTGATGTCATTAAGAGGCTTGGGATGTACTGCTCGAGAATGGAAGAGTGATTATCTTGAAGCAATTGAAAAATCATGAAAAGAATTATCTAACTCATGATTTAGAGCTAGCAGCAGTGGTATTTGCATTAAAAATTTGGAGGCATTATTTATATATAGAAAGATGTGAAGTTTTCATGATCATCAAAACTTGAAATATATCTTTATTCAGAAGGAATTAAATTTAAGGCAAAGGAGATGGTTGGAACTCATTAAAGATTATGATTTGAATATTCAATATCATCCGGGGAAGACAAATGTAGTTGCTGATGCTTTAAGTAGAAAAATATATGGTAGTGCTTATTGGTTGATCTCTCAATGGGAGGAGTTGATTAAAGATTTAGAAAAATTGAAAATTTAAATTGTTAAATCTATAGATGATCATGCTTCTTTGTTAAATTAAATGGCTATACAATCAAATTTGAAAAGATCTGAGATCTTTATCAAGATGATGACTTTCAGAAAATTTTAGATTTGGTAAAAGTAGACTATATAAAAGATTTTGAAATCGATGAAGAGGGATTACTGAAGTATCATGACAGAGTTTGCATTCCAGATGTTGGAGATTTGAGGAAATACATCTTACATGAAAAACATAATTCTAATTATACAATTCATCAGAGCGGTAAAATATATCAAGATCTTAAGGAAATATTTTGGTGGCGAATGAAAAAGTGTAAAATTTGTATAAATGTCAATCATGTCAGATGGTTAAGGCTGAACATCAGAAGCCAAATGGATTTTTACAGCCCTTGCCAATACCTGAGTGAAAATGGGATGATATTGCTATGGATTTTGTGGTTGACTTACCTAGATCCATAAGAGGATGCGATGTTATTTGGGTCATTATTGATAGGTTGACTTCTCACACTTTACTATCAAACAATTTGATCTATTGAAAACTAGAGGAAGTATGTTGATGAAATCGTGAAGTTACATGGTGTGCCAAAATTTATAGTGTTATTGGGATGGTCGATTTACATCTAGGCTGTAAATTCAAAGCTTTAGATAAAACTTACTTTCGATCTGCATTCCACCTAAATGATGGTAGTTAGAAAGAATAATTCAAACACTTGAAGATTTGCTTAAAATTTGTATACTTGATTTTGGGAAAAATTGGGAAATTCATGTCTTTAATTGAGTTTGCTTACAATAATAACTTTCAAGCAAGTATTGGTATGACCCCCTATGAAGCATTGTATGGAAGGAAATCTGAGAACAGCTTTGTTGTGTGGAGACAGTGAAAGAAGAATTATTATGCAGTAGTAGATTAAAACTAAAAGATCCAGATTGATCCGTGATAGATTAAAAGCGTCAAGATAGGTAGAAATCTTATGATGTAACAGTAGAGTTTGAAGTGGGAGAATATGTATTTCTTAAAGTCAGCCCCATGAAAGGTATAAAACGTTTTAGCAAAGTTGGAAAGTTGAGCCCAAGTTATATTGGTCCATATGAAATCTTGGAAAGAATTGAGAAAGTGGCTAATAGACTGACTTTACCTTCTCACATGCAAAAAGTGCATAATGTGTTTCATATTTTTATTCTGCGAAAATATATTACTGATGAAACCAACAAAATTATTGCGGATCCTATTGATATTCAATCGGATCTCACATTTGTGGACTCGGAAAGAATTATAAATTATGATGTTAAACATCATCTAGAATAGGAAATTCCATTATCTTGTGGAAACATGGATCAGATCGAGAAGCTGCGTGGGAGAAAGAATCAGAAATGCGAGGACTTTATTCTCAATTGTTTAATTAAAGGTATGTTTATTTTTATTATTGTCATTTAATTTCGATGACGAAATTTTTATAAGAGGGAGATATTATAATAACCGAAAGTCAGAAACAAAAAGAGAAAACAAAAATAAAATGAAAATCCAATGCATGATGGTTGGCATGATTGGAAAAATCGAAGGGGAAAGATCGATTCGATTCTCAACGAAACGGAGCACGAGAGAGAAAGGAGAGAAAAGAGGAAGGGTTGAGGAGGAACCGCACTACCTGCGTGCGATGCATGCAGACACCTGTCTTGTGACGACATAGAAGGAAAAGGGCCTTTTTGGTCGGAGGAAGGAGGATGGTCGCGTCTAGCAGTGAGAGGCTTCCCTGCCGACATTAGCAGGGAACCGTCTGTAAGAGGCGAAGCGAGTCGTCGTCGCGGTATATATCTAGAAAGAAAAAGAAAAAAAGCGGTAAGTTTATTTTTTTTGTTTTTTTTTTTGTTATAATAACGGAAGTGCATTTTCTATTATAAAAGAAAATATATTTATATTATATAGGTTTCAATTTCAGAAAGAAGTGCAAATCCAAATGACCATTTTATTATAAAACTATCTACATAAGTATTTCAATATACAATATATATTTTAATGATATTAAAGGTTATGTATGTAAATCATATGTTGAAAGATTTATGAGAATAATTAAAATATTAAATTAAAACTTATAAATGAAATGCTAGAAATGAAATGCTTATAATTTAGATGAATGTACAAAAAAATGATTATGTTATATGCATATTTAGTAGGATCATAATCTAAAGGTAGTAATAAATAAAGTGAAATTGATAATTATAAACAATATTATTAAGGAATTTAATTTGATTTAGCAAATAGACAAGGAATATTGATGAATGTGAGCATCAATTGATAAAAGTTATATGTAAGTATCATAGACAAGAAATGAAGAAAATAAAATACATTGCTTTCTAATATTGATCCAATCAATATTTTATTTTATAGGAATTTCAATTAAGGAAAGAAGTATTAAAGAAAAGGAGATTCAAGAGGAAACTGCAAGTTAAGGTGAGTGATTATGTTCTTATATTTATGGTAAAAATGTCTTTAATTTCTTGTAATGAAATGCATATTTATATGATTATGATTTTCTATTACGAGTTGTGATTTATTTTCATAACCGTAAATTGTGATGTAGTTTCGTATCTTCATGTTAGATAATAACACGAATGTTAGATCATATTCTTACATTCGTTTTATAAAGTTAAGCGATTCTTAGTTTATGAATTAATATCATAATATAATTGTATCTTATGAATGTGTATGTTGAAAGTAGAGTTCTCCTTATAGTCTTGTAGAGCATGATATGTGCATGAAAAAAAAGGTCAATGAAATTAGCAAATGATAATGACTACTTATCCTTTGGATAAGTTTTGGTAAAGGTTTAGACGGTGACTCCTAAAATGGATGATAAATGTAAAAGTAAAAGTTCACAAAAAATGTTTATTTGTATATAGCTTCTGTATGTTTGATTGTTTGAGTATTTATATGCGTGTTATAGCATCATCTTAGTTATCTTCTTGTTTACTATAGTGTAACAACATAATTGACTCACTGAATTTTATTCAATTGTTAATTGTTTAATTTTTTCAGGTCACCATCCTAACTAAATGGTTGATAGAAATGAGGGTTATGTTTATCGTTGTAGAGAGACTTCAGGAGATAGATAATTACATCAGTTATGTTGAATTATGTTTAAATTGTATTTCATATGAATTTTGTTAGTCTATATATGTGTGGACAAATTGTTAAATGATTTGTGAATTATAGCGGCTCTTATATGATTGGAGATTTTGTTTAAGATTGGAAATGTTAGGTAATGTTTTCTTTTATTAATTAGTATGCATTCCCTTCAGATTCCAAGCTCCGGGTAGTGACGAGATTTTCCCACGACTTTTTCAATCGCGCCAACCATCGTGATTGGATTTTCATTTTATTTTTGTTCTCTTTTTTTTTTCTGATTTTCGGTTATTACAATCTAGACTGTATTGTTCAAAATGATGGTGAAATAGGTGGAGATGTTATTAGTAGAATTCAAGTTGGATGGTTGAAGTGGAGGAATTGGCTTTGTTGTGTGATATAAAAGTCAGCAGACTTAAGGAAAAATTTTATAAGATGATGACAAGACCTGCAATGATTTATAGTGCGAATGTTAGCCAATAAAAGCATAAACTAAGTGTTGAGATCACGAATGTTGGTGGATGAGTGGCTTTACTCTTAGAGATAAAATGAAATGAGTATGTTTGAGAAAAAGTTAGAGTAGCCACAGTGGCGATTAGATTAGAGAGTCGCAGATTGGTTGGCCACATAAAATGTTGGGTCAGATGACGATAGTATCATGACGGCGGGAGCTTGGAATCTGAGAAACGACGGTCGGACGGATAAAAGAAAATATTTCTTAATATTTTCAATAGAAACAAAACTATACAAGATATATATTTCTCGAGTCATCTGAAATTCTGAAATGCTTCTGATTAACAATTTATCTACACATATAACATATCCAGTCATATGAAATACAATTTAAAATATAAATCAATATAATACCCATCTCTTGAAGTCTCTCTACGACGATAAACATAACCTTCCTTCATCCTCCATAGTTAGGAAGGTTCGCGAAAAAATATAAACAACTTGCAATTGAATAAAATTCAGTGGGTGAATTATGCTTTTACATTATAGTAAAACAAGAAAACAAAAATAATATGTATGACATGTTTTGCTATAACATATATGTTAAAAAGAAAATGCTCGAACAATCAAACATATACGAGGTATGTACAAATGAAAATTTCTTAGAAACTTTATTTTTATATTTATCAACTATTTTTTTTTAGGAGTCACTATCTAAGCCTTTACCAAAAGAAAATTTTTATCAAAACTCATCCAAAGGATAAATATGACATTTCATTTTATTTGTTTTTTTTTATACACATTCGTCACAAGTCAGTAAAGGGTGAACTCCATTTTCAAACATACATATTCATAGAATATAATTTATACAGTTATGTATATTAATTCATAATAGTAAATCAGTTAATTCCGTGAAATAACGTAAGTAATAATATGATCTAGTATTCATGTTATTATTTCAATATGAAGAAAGAGGAAAATCAATCACAAATTTGCAGTATAAGAAAAAGTTATAATCATATACAAATGCATTTCATCATAAGAAAATAAAGAAACTTTTACTATAAATGTAAGAATATAATTACCCACTTTAGTTTGAAGCTTTCTCTTGAATCTCCTTTCTTTTTACACTTATTTTCTAAATTGAGGTTTCTATAATTAAAAATATTTACTTAATCAATACTCATAGTTATCTATGTGTATATATTATTGAAATGTAATTATCTCTTTTATAATAAATTAATAATCCTACTAATTCATCAGGGACATTAAAATTTTCAAGTAATCTCATTATTATTTAGATAATCACTGTTTATCCAAAATATCTTACTTTACTTAATTCTTTATCAGTCATCAGATTTACTTTATTCATTATTAAATTTAAATTAGGATTAAAATTGTATGCATAACACAATCTTTTGTAGGCTTCTATCTATTTTCTTCTTAATTTCTCAATTAATTATTTAAACCTATTCATTTTTCTTTTATTCGTCTCATAAAATTTATACTTATAAATCCAAAAAAAAGACTAAATTTTTATTATTATAAACTATGACATATGTTATTTTTATTTACATTTATTTAGCTAAATATCAAGTTAATATTTAAGTTGTATTTTACATGTAAAGATTTAATACATAATTAATTGAATTTGATTTATCTATATGTTTCCAAATTAAATTTTTGTAGAAATCTATAAACCTTAAGTTAAAATTGAAATCAGATTTTAATTTAAATTATATATATATATATATATATATATATATATATATATATATATACCTTTTATCATCTCCTTTCTATTCTCGGTTGCTTGAGGACCCATGCCCATCCAGTCAGGTCGCATGAGCTCTCTGGTGCTCCCTCCTTCTCTCTCATTGCTTTCATGGAAGCCTCAGGTGGCTCAATGTGGCGAGACCTCACTCGTCAAGGGCACACACTCAAGAAGTTTCCCCTTCTCTTTCTCCCTCTCTTTCTCTTGCGATTCCTCTCGATGCTTTGGGGTTCGGTTTCAGCAAACCGAAATCGAGCCCCATTCGATTCTTTTTATTTCACGGCCAACTGTCATGACGGTTGGATTTTATTTTTATTTTATTTTCTCTTTTTTTTTTTCTTTCTTCGGTGTTGATTTTTCGGTTATTACATTAGGAGAGTAGATGTTTTAGATTTGCCTTATGTTAAGAAAGGTAGAAGTAGACTTGGAAAGACTTGGTTAAGATGTATAAAAAATGACAGTTTATTAGAATTAAATGTGAATTTGACTCATAATAAGACATAATAGAGAAGAATGATTCATATAATCGACCCCACATAGTGGGATAAAGGCTTATTGTTGTTGGGTTGCTTCTTGATAATATATAGGCCATCATAAGCCATTCCAACCATACCAATGTGCATTTTGACAAGTAGCAGCATCCACTTTCTTTAATAATAGGTTATCAGGTTGGAAGCTCCTCTCCTTAATGTTGTTGTTGTAGTACTCCGTCA
Organism: Cymbidium sinense; assembly: GCA_021442155.1. Classification (NCBI taxonomy): domain Eukaryota; kingdom Viridiplantae; phylum Streptophyta; class Magnoliopsida; order Asparagales; family Orchidaceae; genus Cymbidium; species Cymbidium sinense. The sequence continues at coordinate 137,213,764 of CM038220.1, forward strand.
TTCTTCTCTTCCTTACATCTTGCATAATGAAGCCTAAGTTTTGAGTTCCTCCAACAAGTTGAGTGACATCTCCATCCCTTCGTCACTCCATTTCTCCTATTCAGGTGATCATACTTGGTAGTTATCATAGCTCACTAGCTATGTAGTTTATACTTAATGAGTAGTTTGACAGTATGAATTGTCACGACCCGGTTAATGGAATCAAGCGAGAACGGGCGGTGGACGGATAAAAGAAAAACTTACACTTAATCTCAAATAAAATCTTTGTCATACAAGAATCATTCTGATCCACAAATGATTTAACAATTTGTCCACACATATATATACTAACAAAGTTCATATGACATACAATTTAAACATAATTCAACATAACTGACATAATTATCTATCTCCTGAAGTCTCTCTATGGTAATAAATATAACTCTTCTTTCTCTCCGCCATTTAGTTAGGATGATTACCTGATAAAATTAAACAACTAGCAATTGAATAAAATTCGATTATCAATTATCTTTGTTATCTTATAGTAAAGCAAGAAGGTATATAAAGTATCGTATGATTTTATTTTCATATACATAAAAGAAATTGCTCAAACAATCAAATATGGGAGGTAGATGAGATAAACATTTAGGTGTGAACTTTATTTTTTATTTATCATCCGTCTTGAGTGTAAACCTTTACCAAAAGAAAATCTTTATCAATACTCATCCAAAGGACAAATAACCATTACCATTTGCCAATTTCATTGACTTTTAGTCATTTTGCCGCAAGTACATTCGCGTCGATTATCATAAGAGTGAACTCTACTTTCTACACTCATTCATCTGATTATCTGATTATATATTAATTCATAACGATTAAATCGATTAATTTTATAAAATGGCGGTAATGATATGATATAGCGTTCGGGTTATTATCCAACATGAAGAAGCGAGCTACATCACAATTTATGAAGAAGCGAAAATAATCACTCTGCATAGGAAAAAATAATCATACAAACATGCATTTTATCACAAGAAATTAAAAATATTTTTATCATAAATATAAGAACATAATTATCCACTTTAATTTACAGTTTTTTCTTGAATCTCCTTTTCTTTAATGCTTCTTTCTTTAATTGAAATTTCTATAAAATAAAATATTAAGTGGATTAATATTAGAAAGTAATTTATTTAATTTAATTTATATGATACTTACATATAACTTTTATTATTTTGTGCTTATATTAAATTCATTCGTTTATTTTTTTAATCAAGTTAAATTAACCTTTAATTCATTTAAATATAATGATATGTCTAATTTTCCATATAATACTTCTAAATCTATTAATCCTATTATTTTTTTTAATATAAAATATTAAGTGTTAAAGCTTAATATATTTCATTTAATGTTTATAAATCTTAAAATGATCTAAATTAATTAACGTATAGATAAATTTTATTTTCATTGAATATTTATCATTTCCTTAAGATGATTTTAAATTAATTAACGATAATATAACTTAGCATATGTTTAAGGTTTTATTAAATTTATAATTATATTTCATAGGTAACGGTTTAATACTTAATTACTTAACTTTGATCCATTCTATATATTCCTAAATTAAATTTCTTACTGAAATCTATAAACCCTAAGTCAAAATTATAAACCTGAAGTTAAAACTTGAGATAATAACATTAATATCAGATTTCAATTAAACATATAGTTATATAAATTATTTATTTACTTACCTCTTTCCTCCTTCTACCCTAACCCGTCAGCTTGGGACACACGCCGCGGTCTTCCCTTCCTCCTCAGCGCATAAGACTTCCTCTCACGATCGATGACGCTCAGACTGATGTCGTGGTGGAGCCGCCTCACTGGAGAACGCGGACGCCGAGTTGTCGCTTCTCCTTTTCTCCCTCGGTCGTCGGCCGCGAACGCAATCTCCTCTCTCGATTCGCGCAGAAGGTTCACGCCGCGAACTTTCCTTCTTCTCTTTCTCTCTTTCCGTTTCCTCTGTTGTTTTGGGGTTGGTTTTGGTGAAATCAAGGTTTTCCCCCTTTTTGACTTTTCCAATCGACCAATCGTCACGGCGGTTGGATTTTTCATTTTATTTTATTTTTCTTTCCTGACTTTCGGTTATTACATGAATGGCGTCTGCCCAATTGGTAAAAGTGTTGTCCTAAAACCCAAGAGAGTTGATGGCAGTGCCTCCACCAACTTAGCCTTAACGCTTTCAATCTTTTTATTTAGTTCATTAAGGATTTGTTTGTTTGTGGCTTCGGCTTAACCATTAGTTTGTAGATGATGCACTGAGACAATCTTCAAGCGAATGCCGTAAGATTTGCAGAATTCCTTTAGACTCTTGTTGGTGAACTATGTCTGTTGTCAATGGTGATGACCATTGACACACATACATGCAAATGATTTGAGACCATATAATTTTTTTTACTAACCTCAGCAAGTGTCTTGGCTTCAATCCACTTGAAGAAGTGGTTAACCATCACAAGAATAAACTCCCTCCGACCACTACTGAGTAATAAGGGATCGATGAAGACCATTCCTTACACGGCAAATGGCCAAGGGCTGCTTATAGACTTCAACTGGTATAAGGGTTGCAATTAAATTAGCACGAACTTCTGACGCCACTTGCATCTTTGTAAAAAGTCTTCAATATCTTTCTTTAAAGTTGACTATAAGTATCTTTACCTTAAGATTCTATGAGTGAGTACCCTTCCTCCAAAATAACTTCCACGCTCGTCGAAATGGACTTCCTCCAGCACTTTCTCCCACTTCAGCTCTTGAAAAAATGATTTTGCATTCCTTCATTCACTCAAACCTCTTGTCACTCTTCAAAAATCTGAAAGAAGGATGAGCAATGCTCACTTGCCTTAGAAATGAAGCAATTTACCTCAACAATTCGCATAGTGAGTAACTACACTTCTTTAGTCATCTTTGATAATGGCATGATAAATATAGCATTTTCCTTGATAGGGTTCATCTTTATTGCTTCGGGAGTGAAGAGGTACCACAAGAAATTGTTAGATCTTACACTGAATGTGCACTTCAAAGGATTAAAATGCATGTTACACTTATTCAAGGTGGTGAAAGTCCCCTTCAAAAATAATGTATTGCTCTCACAACTTGCTTTTCATTAATAGGTCATCCACATATACAAACCTTAAGGAGAGGGGACCAAGTACAATGGAGAGGATAGGGCGAGTGTGCAAGGGGGAGAAGAAAGTGTAGTGAGTGAAAAAGAGAGAGGAGTAAAATGTGAGCGAGCATGAAAGCAAACCTGCGTGTGGCAGCGATTTTGAGCATGATTAACTTGTTTTTAAGCATCCGCGCAATAGGTGACAAGCATGGACGAAGATAAGAAAGTTTAATCCTTATTTCTAGACATTGGAACCGCAAGGATGTTAGGTCGACTTGCAAAGGAAGAAGAAGAGATTAGAGTTTCATATGGATTGTTTCTTTATTATCTGTTCTTATAAGATAAAACCATAAGCTTATTCTTTTCCTTAATAGTCATGGCAATGTAAGGGTTGTCCTTGGAGTTGAGATTAATTTTGTTGGGTAAGAAAATGTCTATTTATGTTAATCTTAAGTTTCTAAATAATATTATTTGAATAATTGGCATATATGATTTTAAGATTTGGTTTTTTTTCTCATCAGAATAAAAGAAACTTAACCCCATCTTCTATTAGTTTATATTTAAGATTTTAATCATCATAATTAGTTGATTAATCCTTAATGATTCTATTAATGATAAACTTAATAGTTAAGATTATAAGATAATATGCACTGTAATTATATAAAATCACTATAAATATTAGAGTAAACTGGTACATATATTTTGAAATGAAGCGAGGATAGAATGTTATGAGACAATATAACATTAAAAAAGTATAAAAGATTTCATTGATCTATGTGAATGATCTTCTATATTAAAAGCATTAAGTAATTCATGATCTTTTAAGGTTGATTATGAAGCATCGATTAGGGGAAATTTTATAGAATCGTCATACTCATAGAATATATTTAATTTGTTGTTTTATCATTAATGTCTCAATATGCGATATAAAAATATTTAATTAATTTAGATTCTTTTGAATCTAAGATCTTTGAAGGATAATGTGTTGGAATAAGAAGATTGACTTCATGGTTGGATTGACTGTGGTCTTCATTAGTTAGGTGATTACTTAGTAAGAGGTAAATAAACCCTTCTTTATTATGTGCATAATCCTTACCACTTGTTGGTATGCTTAAATTATTGATAATTAGTTGTAGATTGTCCATTTTTATTTTTAGTATTTTGTATAATTATTTGAATTTAATATGACAGTTTTATGTTATTTGTTGCACCAACTCTTAGGAATATTACATATATTGTTTTGATTATTGAGAAATACACATTCCTTATATAACTCATAAATTATGATGAGATGTAAATGAATTCGATCTTGTTATAAGTTGTATTAAGAAATTCTACAATAATTGAAACTTCATATGATGTATGCTGGCGTATTTAAATGAATGTATTGTCAGCACTAAGTTCTTTTGAATTAAGGCAAGCTGGACCAATTGGTCCACAAAATGACAACTCTATAGAAAATAATTGAATTTTCTTGAGATTGATGTTTACCTTTCGTACAATGTAATGAAATAAACCAACTGTATATATATAGTTTATATGACTAATGAGCCTTTTTATCGAACATAAGTACAATTTATATTCAAGTGAATGTGTTAACACTCAAATGCAATGATTGTTAGATGCATATGTAAGTTTTTATGAACTATGCAGTATGATAAGCATCAATGAATGAATTTTCTATGATTAAAAAAAAAACTTATCTTCTATACATTATTTATAATGCTATAATTTAACTTATTATTATAATTCATGCCCCTTTTCTTTGTTTATATTTTTGCCCTGTATCTTACCAATTATACTTTGATCAGCGGGGTTTCACCTACTGGGTTTATTTCTTGCAAGCTCACATCTTATTTACTTTTTGATTTTAGGTTGCTAGTTTTGCATCACTTAGAGGAGAGCATTTAGGCTTAAGTTCAAAGCATACCATTGGAGTTGTTTAAGGATAGAATATTTAATTATTTAAAATGGTGTAGATAACTTTATATTACATTTTAGCAAATGATTAATATTTATCTTTTCTTGGCTTTGGATGCTCTGATGACCTTATTGGTAGATTAATGTTTTGAAATCATGCTTATATTGATTCTAATTATTTCACAATTTTCAACTCATACCACCATTGCTAGATTTTCACGTGTTCCTTGATGTTAAGATTGAAATAACACAAATATTTGAACAAAAGTAGGCACGGGTTGAACATTAGAAAGATTTTGTATGTACGTTCCCTTGTTATTTTTTACTTACTTTTTTCATGATTTACATCTACTTCCACTTATCAAAGTGATGAAAAAGAGTGAACTTTTTAGATATCTCGGATCAATTGTTCAAAATGACGGTGAAATAGATGGGGATGCCATTAGTAGAATTCAAGTTGGATGGTTGAAGTGGAGGAATGCATCTGGCTTGTCGTGTGATAGAAAAGTATTATTTGACTTAAAGGGAATTTTATAAGATGGTGGTAAGATCAGTAATTATTCATGGAGCAGAATGTTGGCCAATAAAAGATAAGCATAAAATTAAGTTTAGTGTTGCAGAGATGAGGATGCATAGGTTGATGAGTGGCTTTACACTTAGAAAAAAGAAAAAATGTGAAAAGAATATATATGTGATAAGATTGGAGTAGCTCCAATGACATAAGATTCAAGTGAGTCGCCTTAGATGGTTTAGTCATGTAACCTAATTAGAAGAGTAGATGTATTAGATTTGACTTATATTAAAAAAGGTAGAGGTAGACTTAAGAAGACTTGATTAGGTAGTATTGTTAGCTGCCAAAAAAAAAGAAAAAAATGAGTCATAACCACTCCCGCCAACAGCCATCCCATCAGTGATAACCACCCAAAGGGAAAGTTTCTTATAAAAAAGGGTGAGGGATGACTTCACACTCTCTCCACACTCTTCACACTCCCTCCAGCATTCTCTCCAGCCACTCTTCACCGTCGTTCTCTTGGTCGTGCCCTCCTCTCGCACGAAGAATCTCCTTCTCGCGCGACACATCTGAAGCTAAAGGAAAAGGCCTTTGTAAATGCCGGTTTCAGGTAAAATATGAAATGAAAGTTTTTCTTATGCAATTGATTCCTTGCCTCATTGAAAATTTCTAAAGACATCCACCATTAATCTTAGATCTGGTGCAAGATAATAGTCCTCCATTCGTCGATCTTAAATCCGAAGCAAGGGAGAAGAACGCAATCGCGTTAATTACAAATCTTAGACATTGCAAAGATAAAACTCTGTCAAAATTAAGATTAACTTGAAATTTAAATTACTAAATCACAATTTTTAAAATATGAAGACCTCCGCCGTCGAACTTGATTTTGGCATGAGATAAAAAATCCTCCCTCTATTGATCTTGAATTCGAAACAAGGGAGACGAGCACATGTTGCACTAAAAAATTTCAAAACATAGCATTGCTGAAGTGTTATGCTACCAATTTTTTATAAAAACTATCAAACTACGCAAGAAAATTACCCTAGAATAGAGTCTCTCAACTCGTAGCACCGCGACACTACTACCCAATGCCTAGGTGCTAATCTCTCGGGTATTTGGACTTGTGGCACTCTGCTTCACATCACTGCAACACTATCCTGTAATGCCAAGGCGCTGAAATCAGCGTCGTGGCGTTGCATACTAGCGCCGCAACGCTGCCTTCTCAGATCATAAGATCAAAATCTCTATCTACTGACGCGCTTTTTTTAAGCCGCGCCTCGTTTTCAAGTCCAAATTTTACTATCTGACACCACGACGCTACTTTGGCAGCTTAGGCGCCAGTTAACCAGTCAACTTGCTTTCTTTTATTTTAAATCAGTGCCTAAGCACCATGATGATGGTTTTACAATACAGAAGCGTTGCCTTCTCTAATTTTGATGCATAAATTTTTGATCTACTAGCGCCAAGGTGCTAACTTCTCAGCGTCTTACGCTACACTTTTAGCGCCTAGGCGTTGATTTCCTAGTGTCTAGGTGCTACAAAATCTATGTTTACAAATGCAAACCATCTAATCTATATATTCGCCATGCGAACAACCTAAACAACTATATGGCATTCCAAAGAGATGTAAGTCCAATCTTTTCGTTTGCTATGTGAACAACCTAAACAACTATCTGGCATTCCAAAGGCATGCAAGTCCAATATATATATGTTCGTCATGCGAACGTAAATCCTAATTGGCATTCCAAAGGGATGTAAAACCAATTTATATGTTTGCTATGTGAACCCCTATAAATCTGACATTCCAAAGGGATGTCAATCCGATCTATGCGTTCACTATGCGAACACCCTTATAATTTTAGCACTATAAAGGGAGGTAAGTCTAACTTATATATTCGCTATGCGAATTATAAATTGTATGTGGCACTCTAAAGGGAGGTAAAGTCTAACTCATATGTTCGCTATGCGAGCGAACTCTAAATCCATACTAACATTCCAAAGTGATGTAAGTCCAAGCCACTTGTTTGTCGCTCGAACTATAAATTATAACTAACATTTTAAAGGGATGTAAATCCCATTTATATGTTCATCATATGAATATCATCCTAATTGACTTTTCAATGAATGTAAGTCCAGTCATTTGTTCGCAATGGGAACACCAATCCAACCTTGACATTTCTATGGATGTAGCCATATGTACATCTGCAAATGCAGACTTTATAAAATTGAATTATTAAATAGATTTATAATTTAAGTCCAACCTAAATAATTTAATAAACACTTGCACTCATAGTAACACCTGCATTACAATTCTAGTCTACTTGAGATATCTGAAACAAGACAACCCATGACTGCTAATTAGACTCACTCGATAGTACGCTTAATAGCCCTCTTATATTAGACTGGAATAACGAGTCACAACACGACGCAACCATGAGATCTTGATCGAGACTACTCTCATTTTTTCTTCTAGACAGTTATCCACACCACACCATTAGATACTAATTTATACCAGAGATTTATGTTTATTTCCAATCTTAATTGAGAGTGCTCTCTTATTGTGGTAAGAGAGATAATTAATTATAGATGCTTGCGTTCATAAGAAGTAGAACTCATATCTAAATAAACCCTAACATAATGTTAGGAAAAATATGATTGAATATACAACAATCACCTCATGAAGAACAAACTCCCTAAACATCCTATAAAGATGATGGAGATTTGCAAAGACATTTTTCCTACGCGAATATATTTCTAGCTACTCTGTTGGGGATTACTTCTCTCTCTATCTTTGATTTGAAAATATAAAATATGTAGTGTTATCGTAGATTTGCAAACTTTTTTTTTCAAAAAAAAAAAAGGTTCCTGAATCTAGTAGAACCTAATTTCGAATCTATGATCAAGTGTGAAAATTTTGATGGAAAACCTAATAAATCTAATAAATATCAAGTTGGGAGAAAGATCTACTATTAGATTCCCTCAAGCTGTGATCAACGCTTGTTTTGTTGGAGCCTCTCTCCAGTTTGGGACAATTTCTGAAGTTGTATAGTTTGTACCTGCTGGACTGTGACCAAGTCCATCACTAAGGGCACCGAAATGCCAAAAGCATTCAAGAAGCTATATTACAAAGCAAAAAGATCAAATGTAATAATTCATAATAAGTCTAGACAACTGAATGCTAAAGTCTTACTCAATTAGGGAAAGAACTCAACTATTAAAAAGGGTTCTATTTTCGATAGATTGTCAAAAATATCTCCAACAGTGCCTGTTAAGGAGAAGATGGTCATTGAACCTAAGCTGAAATCTATCATTGTTGATCCACTCGATAGCCCATCAGAATAGCCTACTATTCCACAAGGTACTTCCTTCGCTCCAGGCAATAATGATCATGAAGCATCTTCCTTGGGCATTAAAATGTCCAAGAAAGCTAGAAGAAAATATGTCTGTTGTAGAGGTGCTAGTATCTGTAAATGCTAAACAATAGTACGAACCATTGGTGGAAGCAAACATATCAACAATAATTTTGAACTGCTTAGATGGGTCAAAAGAAATAGCCCTGAGGGAACTATAAAGAAGTCCTTTCGAAATAAACACATACATTCTATCTCACAAAAAATAGCCAAGTAAAAAGGAGATTGTTTCATCTAAAATTTATAAAGTTTTGAAGGTTGTTAAAAATAGAAACCTTCAAAGAAGAATTAAAAAACTAATAAGCCAAGTCACCAATCCAAGAAATATCTATCATAAACAAGGCAGAAATATCAAAAGATATCAAGCTCACATTAAGTAAAGCTTAAGACCTAGAAGTCTATTCGGTAAGCACCGACAATGAGCCCTTCAATACAAGGGTACTAAGTGGCTAGTTGTTGGAAGGTTTTGATAACCTTCACAAAAAAAGATAATATTAATTATGTCACGACTGAGCTTGGAATCAAGACGGGCATTGGACGGATAAAATAAAACATTTCTTAACATTTACAATCATAAATAAAATCTCCAATCTCCAATCATAAAAAAGCCACTACAAATCACAAATAATTACAATTTGTCCATACTTAAATATTCTAACAAAGTTCGGGAGAAACACACTTTAAACATAACTCAACGTGACATAATTACCTATCTCCAAGTTACTACGGTAAATATGACTTTTTTATCGATTTAATTAGTAGGATTACACGAAAAGATTAAGCAACTAATAAATGAATATAATTCATGGTCAATTATCTATTACTATAAGTAACAAGAAAGAAGCTAGTATGCGTCAATTTTTTATTGTCACACGTATAAAGAAATCTCAAACAATCAAAATGTAAGAACATGCTAATTTTTTATTGTCAACTGCGGTCGTGAAAAGTCATAATCATATGAACGTGCTTTAAATAAGAAATTAAGATATTTTACCATAAATGTAAGAATATAATTACCTACTTTAACTTGCGGTTTTCTTGAATCTCCTTTCCTTTAACGCTCTTTAATTGAAATTCTTATAATCAAATATTAATTTAATCAATACTCTTGAACCTCCTTACATATAGCTTTTATAATTTAACACTCACATCCTTCCTTATTCATTATCTATTTTCTAGGTTAAAATTAAATCTTCAATTAATAATAATAATAATTATTATTATCATATTTTGTAATTTAATTATTAAATTATGTACATACACAATATATTCCATTCTTCTCTTTTCAAGGATTAATTTTCCTAATTTAACCTATTTCTTTGAAATTAATAGATCTTAAGTTAAAACTATAAACCTTAAATCAAAGTTTGAGATCATAATATTAACATAAAAAATTCAATTAAACATCATTTTATAAATTATATACTTACATTACCTCTCGGTTTGACTAACACACGCGCTAGCTTCTTCACTCACGCCGCGCGCGCGGAGGCTCGACTCTCTCTCCCGTCGGCTTTTCGCTTCTTCCTCGGTCACGGTCACGTCGGCGGCAAAGGCCTTCTCTTCTCCTTCCTTGGTCGACGGCGCGTTGGCCATCGGTAGAACTGACGGTGTAGCGGCGCTTCTCTTCTTTCCTATGCGTCGGCGTCACGTCGATGCACTCATCTTAGAACGCGCGGGTAGAGTCTCCCCTTTCTCCTTCTCTCGTGTTTTGGGAAAATTGACTCCCCTCATTATTCTTTTTTCTTTCCTTCCATGCAGCGCGGTTGCATATATTTTTTTTTCCAGTTATTACAAATTATCTTATTTTAATCCATTCGGTGAACATCAGGGTGTGACATCTAAAATACTTTTTCAGAGATCCACCACTAGGAGGTCCCGATCAATCTAGATACCTAAAAAATCCAAAATCATCAAAGATGAAATAAACCAATATGTGCAAGCTCAACAAGATGACATAAAGGCTGAATCACCCATCATCAATTGGAAACGCCGTTCTAAAAACAGTCAACCAATGGTTGATGATGCGGACAATCAATCTTTTTGTGAATATGACGACTTTCTGATTGATGAAGAACAACAAACTCCTGGTTTCTAAAATAATGAGAATATTGATTGCATGGAAGCCGAGGTTGTTCGTATGGTTGATACACGTTTACGAAACAAGAACATAGTACTTGAACAACAAAGTGAGGAACAACACCAGGAGTGCCCAAGTCATCAAATGCCCAAAGGCCAATCTCAAAGTAAAATTTGAAGAAACTAAAGAGCTAATTGATGTTGTAACAAGGTTACAATGACATATAGGTTCTCAACTCTAAGAAAAGACCAAGAAATCAACCAACTCAACAATTATCTCAACGAGATGAATGGGTTAATGAAAGAGCTGTTTGGTCAACTTAACCTAATAGTAACTGCAACACAATAAATACCTCCAAGAAATCCTCTGGAGACAATCAATCCAATAGCTGAAACTGGGACATATAAAATGCTTCGCCTAACTTATCAATAGCTTCGACGCAAAGACAAGAACCTCTTGGAGAAGTTACACTAAGTGCTCACTAAGAGGTTGATGTAATTACGAAATTCCAAGTAGAAGATCTCATCAGTCAAAATATCAAAGCAATTATTGCTTCAGAGATTGTTGAACAATTAGTTGAAAAAGGCTGACCATATCCGTTAGAATATGATCAAATACAATATCCTAAAGGGTACATGATGATGAAATTCAGCACTTTCAAGCACGAAAAATTCAGGCAATATTTAGCACAATTTAAAACTACTTGTAGAAATACTGGAGGAACAGATGTATTGCTGTTACGACAATTCATTAGTTGTCTTACGAATACAACTTTTGAATAGTATGCTGAGTTACCCAACGACTCAGTAAAAACTTTTTTCGATTTAGAAATACTCTTCGTCAAGAGATTTACAGGAGCAACAAAAAAAAGACAATTATAGATCTCACCTTAAAAAAGAGAAAAAGGACGAGAGTTTCACAAAATGTATTACCAAATGGAGAAATCTGAGCTTGAAATGTGACCAACTCATAAAAAAGTATGCAGTAGAACTCCTAATGGAAAATATTGATGATCAGATGGCCTCATATCTAGTCGTGATTACGATTAATATATTCCAAGAATTGTTGGATCGTGTAGCCAAGTTCGAGAGGCTACCCAAACAAAAAAACCTTAATAATGGCTATAATAAACATTCTTATGGGAAAGGAAGCCAACCTAAATCATATGATTTAAAGAAAAATAATGTGAATACAACATTCACATTTATAGTTGATAAAAAAGAAAATGGAGGTGCAACAACCTCGCAACAAACGATAAAGCCCACAAAGGATAAGAAAAAAGAGTCTACCCTCCAAAAGAAAATGATCAAATAATATTCATTTAAAAGAGAATGTACTGCTAAAATTTTTAAGCATGCCCTAAAGTTGGGATTGCAATTACCAGAGCCACGTCGACTTGAACAAGCAAATAAAGTTAACGATCCCAACAATTGCCCTTGGGTAAAAAAAAGTATCAAAATGCGGAGCTCTCCTTATTTGATAGCATATTGGTGCATCTTAAAAAGGAGAAAATAAATGTGATTATAGTGCCCCCCAAGTCAAAAGACAAATATGCCGAGTTAGTCAAAACACAAAATGTCAACAATAATAAAGGCAAAACCCCACAAACAGAAAAAAGGTGGTTGATAGACCTTCATCTGAAAGAAGACTAAAAAAATGATTAACATTCTTCTAGCTATAAAAGGCATTCGTTGAAAGAACACTTTAGAACTTGAAATCAATCCAATAATGCTCTTGCCCAACAAAGGGCAATTTTTATTTGATATAAAGGAATAAACAAAAATCAATCAATCATCTTCGTCAAAATCTTGTAAATCAAGGAAAAGGAGGAAAAGGAGGAAAAGGAGGAAACCTCGAAAACCAAAATCTCAAATACAAAAAATGATTGACTCTTTGAAGGAATATGAGCAACCTCCCTGAAGGCCAGTCAAATTGGAGGAATATATGCTTCACGTACAATTTGACACAAAAAATCCCGAAGAAGAGGTTTCAAGAGAAATGTGTCAAGTCATAAGCATGTGTGAAAATTCTTATAAAGATAATTTTCAACTTCAAAGAGGCATGTTACGTAATTGCAACATCAACTGACTCTGAAGAAGAGCTATGCTTTCCCAAAGAAAAGTCTATCCAAAGGAAAATTAAATCGGGCTCAAAGAAGCTACGTCTTAAACTAGGCAGCAATTCTGAGAGTTTTGAAAGCTCTGAAAATTCTAAAGAAGTACAGAGTTCAAAAGTTTCCTCTGATAAAGAAGATTTCATAGAAGAAATAACTTAAATCTAGTTAAAGAGTGAAAAGCAAATTTCTCCACCACCATAGAGAAAAACTAGTGATAGAGACAAAGAAATTTAAATTAATGAAAATGTTTTACCCCCACCATCAACTAAACCTCAAAAGGTCACTAAAATGACAGTAGACTATAATGTTTGGCCCATTTATACAAATTACTAGATTTATTAAGTATCTATGATACTCTCATATTATCTAAAGACATAAGTAAATTATTAATTAAAGTCTTGCAAAATTCTGAACAATATGAAGCTTTCTTTACTGAAGAGAGGATAAAAGAAGACTTGACCTCTCAAAAGTCAGCAACTATCAAATTCAGTGATGATGACTTATTGTTAGGGATGACCGGATATAATCGACCCCTTTATGTCACAATTGAAAGCAATTCCACCCATATCAAAAGAATATTGATCGCCCCTAGTGCTTTAGTTAATCTCTTAATAGCTAAGACGTTCAAAACATTAGCTTTGGATGTTCATTATCTGGATAAAAGTACAATATTTCTACAAGAATTCAATGAACAAAGATAACAAACATTGGGATCTCTTGTTTTGCCTATACGCTTTGGGAAATTGTATATATAAGCTAAATTCCACATGATTGAAGCTATTGTTTCATACAAAGAACTCTTTGGTAGGCCATGAATTTATGAATATAGCATAGTGCCTTCAACTCTTCATCAATGTATGAAATACATTCAAAATGAGAGTGTTGAATTGATGGTGATATAAATCCATTCTTAATACATGAAATCAAGATCTATGATGATGTCAAATATTTTATTCTCAAAAACGTAGAAGTCATTGTCCAAAAGCAAGTGACTCCATCTACTAAGGCAATTCTGAAAGGTGAGGGTTCAAAGGGCAAAGACACTAATCAATCAAAACAACTTAAAGTAATTCCCCATCTTGACAGTGATATTGAGGATGATGAAGAAGAGTTGTTACTTTATCAACCTACGAAAACCTCAGCTAGCCAAAGGAAAGGAGCTAGTACTAGTGATATAACAAAATAATTAGAAAAAACTCATATTTTTCTAATAAGAGTACCCGATTCTCAAATCTCTAATAAGGTTATGAAAATAACTTACAGTGCCAAAGGTACATATAAAAGCCTTAACAACTTCAAGAAAAGAAGAAATAGAATAATTGAAAACTTTTGATGCCCCTCTTAGAAGAGGTTACGATGAACTTGGAATCTTTTTCTACAAAACAGAAGGACAAACTACAAATTCCACTTAAATATTATTTGAAAAAGATAATTTTGAGGAAGAAGACATTTCAATAATTATTCTTCAATACTTTTCATTAACTCTAAAAAAATTGGTTAAGAACAATGTTCAACCTATACAATCAAGTATACAAGCACAAATGTTTAAGAAGCTTTAGCAAAGGGATAATATCCAAAATTCTATAAGATATGCAAAGTTCACTACATGGGAATTGGAATATATTGATCATGTATTTCCCTCAATGAGCTCATGCTATATCATATCTTTAAAAAAAGAAGTTTCTTTTGAAGCTGCAAATGAACAAAGGCATGTTTCACATGAAAATGAGAATATACCCGAAGATGAATTAATAATTGACCTCAAAGAGGTCCCTAAGGAATTTGAAGAATGCAATCAAGGTACTATTGATGAATTTCAAGAAATCAACCTTAGTAATGAAGAAGAGCCTAGGTCAACCTTTGTTAGTGCTCAACTCACATCAAAAAAATTGAATGAAGTAAAAGCATTACTTTACGAATACAAAGACTATTTCAATGAAATTACAGTGAAATATCGGGCTTATCATCAGATGTCAATGTACATAAACTTGTAAAGTAAGCATCAAGGTGAATGCGATTAGAAATTAAAGAGCAAATAATCGCTGAATCCAAGAAGCTTATTGAAGCAGGATTTATTCAGGAAGAAAAATATACTGACTGAATCACCAATATTATCCAGTGAGAAAAAAGAACGTGCAAATCTGTGTCTGCATTGACTTCCAGGATTTAAATAAAATATGTCCAAAAGAAGACTTTTCATTACCCAATATAGAACTCATGGTAGATAACACATCAAACAATGATATATTCTCCTTCATTGATGATTGATCAGTCTATAATTAAATTAAGATGGCTCTGGAGAACAAGAAACATACATTCTTTCGTACACCGATAGATATTTATTGCTATAAAGTTATATCATTAGGTTTGAAAAATATTGGTGCTACATACCAAAGAGCAATGACTTGCATCTTTGATGGTCAAATACATAAGTATGTAGAATGCTACGGTGATGATTTGATTGTAAAAAATAAATCCCAAGATAAGCACATAGATGACTTAAGAGCTGTATTCGATAGAATACGAAGTTTCAACTTAAAAGTGGATCCTTTGAAATGTGCTTTTGGCATGACTTTTGAAAAAATTCTAAGTTTTATTGTGTGTCATAGAGGAATTCAAATTGATCATTCTAAAATCAAAGCAATAATAGAGATGTCACTGTCTAAAATCTTAAAGCAACTACATTCACTACAAGGCAAGTTAGACATATTAGGAGATTCATTTCTGCTCTCTCGAGGAGATGTCAACCTTTTGCTTGATTAATGAAAAAGAATGTAAGCACATAAATGACTTAAGAGCTGTATTCGATAGAATACGAAGTTTCAACTTAAAAGTGAATCCTTTAAAATGTGTTTTTGGCATGACTTTTGAAAAAAATTCTAAGCTTTATTGTGTGTCATTGAGGAATTCAAATTGATTATTCTAAAATCAAAGCAATAATAGAGATGTCACTGTCTAAAATCTTAAAGCAACTACATTCACTACAAGGCAAGTTGGATATATCAGGAGATTCATTTCTAATCTCTCGAGGAGATGTCAACCTTTTGTTTGATTAATGAAAAAGAATGTATCTTTTATATGGGATGATGTTTATGAAAAAGCATTTGACAACATAAGATAATATTTATTACATCCCTTAATTTTGGTAGTACTAATAATAGGAAAGCCATTAATATTATATACAACAACCCTAAAGGAATCACTTAGAGCTTTGCTAGCTCAAAATAATGAAGGAAAAGAAAATACCATGTACTATATAAATCAACATTTAATAGGAGCTGAAATAAGATACTCTCCTATTAAAAAATAATATTTAGCATTAATATTTACTACTCAGAAATTACGTCACTATATGTTATCATATAAGATAACTTTGATATCCAAAATTGATCCTCTCAAATTCTTAATGACTAGGTCTACCCTAACGGGTCACTTAGCAAATGCAGACTTTATAAAATTGAATTATTAAATAGACTTATGATTTAAGTTCAACCTAAGTAATTCAATAAACACTTGCACTCACAGTAGCATCTACGTTACAATTCCAGTCTACTCAGAATATTTGAGACGAAACAACTCATGTGCTAATTAGACTCTCTGAATATTATGACTAATAACCCTCTGATATTAGTAGACTGGAATAACGGTAGTCCTGAGATGACGTAACCATGGGAGCTTAATCGGAACTACCCTCTTTTCTTCTTCTAGACAATCATCCACATCACACCACTAGACACTAATTTATATAAGATATTTATGTTTATTTTCAACCTTAATCAAGAGTACTCTCTTATTATTGTAAGAGAGGTAATTTACTATGGATACTTGTGTTCATAGGAAGTAGAACCCATATCTAAATAAATCCTAACATAAAGTTAGGAAAAATCTGAGTTGAAAATATATCAATCTGCCTCATGAAGAACAAACTCTCTAAACATCCTATAAAGATGGTGGAGATTTGCAAAGACATTTTTCCTAAGCAAAAAAGTATAAAAAATGATCTTATTTTATTAGAATTAAATTAAGTTGTGACACTTAATAAGACACAATGGAGAAGAAGGATTCATGTAGCTGTACTTACTTTCTTGCAAATATAATTTTTTTATTTCATATTTGTATAAATTTTTACATGTATTTTTTGAAAAAGCACCAACTCATCAAGTCGTAGTTGTAACATACACTTCCCAACCGTCCTTTCTCCCTAATCCACACAATAACACCCATCATAGGTTCTTAAAACTCTCAACGCCCCTTACTAAACCTCATAAGCAAACAACTTATCACTTTTAAAAGTACCATTAAGATCACCTTACCATCGCATGCTTCAACAACATCATTCACCATCCGACAAGATTTGTAGCTATGACAAGATTACACACAATTTTGATATAGATATGCTTTGGTATTTTTTACAAATTAGATGTAAAATCACAAAAAAAAGATATTGAACCGACCAGTGCAAGTTCAACTGAATGGATGCTAGTCAGTTCGACTTATTAAAGCAAGATTAGGTGAGAGAAAGGGGGGCCGAACAAGATAGAGGGGGAGGCGAGGGTTTCGAACTGAGACTATGTGGGGACAAGAAGGCAAGACCAAGTTAGAGACGGTGATGGCAGCATCTACATCAGGAGAGCGAGAGGAGGGAAGGAGTCGAAGCCAAGCATGAGCACGAGCATGAGCATAAGAGTGAAGTCGAGTGAGCAAGCTTTAGTGGGACAAAGAGCATCGGCCGAGTGGGGAGGTCGAGTTCTAGAAATTGTGAACACCGTGCCCAAACAAGCCAAGCCAAGCAACGATCTCGTCCCGAATGCGAGCACACAATACCAAGCAAAACCAAAAGGGAGAGGAAGAGGTTAGGGTTTATATTTATGAGGCCTATGCTTTTATTTGTGTTACTGCTTAATAGGTAATTTTATATAAATATATATTTTTGAAATTTATGAAGAATGAATAATTTTAGGTGATAAATGTTATTTAAAATATTGCTTATAATATTTTGAAAGTTAATCAAATTTTTATAATCCTTGAAATTAAATTTCAGCTATTACAACATTTAATTTGGATACAATTGTGATCAATTTCAATGATGCAATGAAGTATTTTGAATCTTTTCACCAAAATATATTCCTTCATTTACAATTAAATGATTTGAGCAAAGAGAACTTTATTTTAGTAAGGATATAAATTTTGTTTTTCAGATTTGTAAATGTATACGTATGAGCAATTTTATGAGTAATGTTTTCAGTTTTGTAATATAATAATTTATAAGTTAATATTTGTTACCTAAGAATAAATTTTATGAATAAAGATAAATGGGAATAGTTTAGTTAAACATTAATTTAAAAATCTATATCATTATGTTATATAATAAATTAAGATTTATTGCATGTTATTAAGAAAATTAATAATTTAAATTTCCAAGTATAAAGTTATTGATAATTTTAAAATTTAAAAAATAGGAATTGTTAAGTTGTAAGTATAAATTTAAGATTTCTAAAATTTATGTGAACAAGTATAAAATGCTATAATTTACAGGAAGAAATACAACGGCCTAACGAGAACTATTGTATGTTGAACAAGAAATTTATATAAAAGAAATCTTATTAGAGTTATGATTTTATGACTAAAATATGAATTTGCAAATGTTTATATATATATATATATATGTATAGTTCAACTTTAATAATTAGCTAATTGGTAATTTATATTTATTAAGTAAAATAATATAAGTTTAAAAGAGGAGATTTTAACACAGAAATAGTAAATTTGAAAATAAACTTTTATATAGGTTATTTGCAATATATATCTTATAGTTATAAATTTAAAATTATTGTAGGTATCAAATCGAAGGGGGCATAATTAAAGACTAACTAATGATTTATAGAAACTTGTCAAAACTTTAAGGTAAATACTCATATTTTTAATTTATAGTAATTTCCTTGTTTTATTCTTAACTATTTGTTCGAAATGTAATAGATAGATTTATATTGATTTTGACTATGATATTCCCACTGAATTATTATTCTTCGAATTATTAATCATTGAAATGTCAAACTTTTCATTATTTAATGTTTACTCAAGTTTTATATATTATTGAAAACATTGAATGCAAATGAACCATTTAAATGCCATGAATTATATAGATTGCCTATATGTGTATGTTGACTGATAAAGTTTTGCTTCCTTATGATATTAGCTATGGATGCTAAAGTACCCGTGCATGTATATAAAAAAAATTATGAAAAAAATTATTATTATTAAAGGGCCTTAAATAATACAACTTAAATAGTGACTCTTGTGACGGATGTAAACATTATAGATAAGATAAGATATTATACAGTAATATAGAATGTGTTTTAAATCCTCTTAAAATACTCATAATTGGATATAAACTATCACTTGATTGTTTATTGATTTATTAGGTTTAATTAACATGCATAATATTTCTTTTTCATTATGTTATTATAAATTAAAGGTATAAGTATTCACTACATATAGCTCAATGTGATTTTAAATCTAATACTTGTAAGTTGAAATCTTGATATAAAAATGAACAATAAATAAGAGAATGTTTATAGATGGTGAGTGCAGAATAAAGAAAGGTACATTAATAATTATCTTAATTTCACCCTTTTTATTTTTAGTTACTCTTTCAATATATTGATGAATTATTAGATTATAATAAATTTTGTAAATTTATCTTTCCACAATTCATTCCTGCCTTAAAAAATTTAAACCCAAGGCCATTCTAATTCGACTTCTACCTGAATACTAAATTTAAAACTTAAACTATCAATCTCCTTGGCCTTCTCTCCAACCCACTTAGTTTCTTGAATGGATAAAATATTTATCTTCCTATGAACCATAATATTTATTAATTTCATTAATTTACTTGTAAGTGTACCTATATTTCAAGTTCCTGCCTAATATTAGTTTCATGGGCCAACTTCTTTGCCCGCATTCATCCATAATGTAGGAACTCTTACTTATTTAACATTGCACCCAGGCGCTTATGTAGAGGCCCTTGCACACTTTTTATTGTATTCAAGCCATACGCGTCACTTCCACTAGACGCCCTAGTATTAACATAATGTTTTAAAGGATTCATATCATGATGCAACTCTACACTTTTCACATCCGAGACTTGGGACCTGATAAAGACAGTGTTTCAAGAAGCAACTCGATGATTAATAATTTTGAACTCATTATGGGAAGAATGTGCCAAGGACTTGGAGTACTTTTGATTTGAAGAAATTCTATCATTGTGGGAAGTCCCAATCATTTTATTTTTTATGATATATATAAATCTTTTTCAATTTCTAAACTTGTAAAATTTTGTTTTGAATAGTCAATGAAAAAGACTCGCCCTGCACTTGCTTGCTTGGTGAACTCATCGCATGGACTCAACGTGATTCATCATACTCACCTTATTAAAAAATGAACTCCCCCATCTTTATCACACTGGAGGAACTCGCACACCAAACACAAGTGCACAATAACAAATTGTCTACATCATAAGTAACAAATTGCCTGCACAATTAGTCTACTCAAATGTTTCTAATGTTGGCTAACTTTTGGTGTAGGTAGAGGAAGATCAAGACAAGCATGAACTAATCGATTTAACTAGAGCCTTTGACTATAAGTACGAGTAAATTAACTTAGAGATTGACCACCCTATGACCTCGAAGCATTAAAAGGATGATGAGACTACTCATTGTAGATGAGTAGATCCCCCACGCAAAACACCTTTAGGACTTTAGGAGAAGAAAAGTGCGAGTATAATATGATTACCCTTATCTATGGCCTAATCTCTCTAGATTGTTGAGCATGTTCTAGTCGCCATAAAACAAATACATAGGTGCCAATCCAAAACACTCGAAGTACTCTACTTTCAAAAAAAAAAAAAAAAACAAAATCAAAATAAAAAAGTTGCTGAGAAGACTTGTGAGTCTAGTGAAGGGAAGAGTAGCCAAACTTTAATGAGATAACTACCCTTTTTGAGATAAACTTTGCATTTGTTAGCACGTAAGTCCTTTATAGTAGACAAGTTTTGACGCATACCCCCACCAAGACCTGTGAGTTTAGCGAAAGTGTATCCAAGACGATGGTTATAACCATAATGAGTTGTCTCTCCCTTTTGCGATGAGTTCTGTAGTGAGTAGTATGCGAGTTCCTCTTATTGATGAGTCTAGATGAATGCCCCTATGAAGACCCAAGTGTTTAGCCTAAGGTGAGGTGCATTTTAAGCAATTACCCTACCCTTCACACTCAAATTTATCAACGTTGACAAGTACCCTTGCAAAGACCCATGAGACTAGCGAGAGAGAAAATACGAACTACATATTTGCAAGTACGACTACGACCAAAACTACGAGTAATAACAAATAAAAGCCATGATCGAGCATAGATGAGTTTACTACAAAGCTTATAATAGGGTATTCATCAACATTTATGATGATGAGTACATTTATAAAAAAAAGCCCATTACTTAAATATATGTAGTTAAAAAGAATAAAAATTCTCTCTTTCATTATTTTGAAGTAAAAAGTTATGTGTGGTGAGTACAAAATATATCTAAAAAAGAAATAAAATTAATTCTCTCCTTGCACATAGGTACAAAAAACAACTAAAAAAAGAGAAAAAAGAGGCTTGACTAGCCCGCAACACTCGTTTCATCACTATCCTCGAAGTTTGACAAGGCAAGAACATTGTTGAAGTTTAAGAATCTGCCATCATGGTAGTTGTGTTTGACCAATTTCTTTATGCCAAACCTCACACCCATTGGAGCTTCGCCATAAGAAGATCCTCTATATTCCTTAATTTGCAAATAGTTGGCCCATAGTAGCACCTTTTCTTTAAAATTTGCCTCCATTTGACACAATTTTTCCTTGCAACGAGTGAGCTTTGTGGTGTGTTTTCTTTTCTTCTCTTCACTGCTAGTAAGTTTGACTACTAGCTTATTTTTCGCCTCCTTAACCTCTGCCAAAATACTACATAGCTGCTTTACAGTGGCTGAACTCTTTGGTGAGCAAAGTTCATGCAGAGTTACGTTCCTTTTGAGTCTGCACCAGCTCCTTTAGCATCTCAACATACTTCTTGCACAACTCGAAGGTAGTTTTCCAGTTCACTGTTTGAGCATTCATCACAATATAGTTTAGCCTCTTGTGGGGAATATCAGTGAGACTCTCCTCGATGAGTGGCGAGTAGATGAGGTTTCCTATGCTTAAGGCAGTGCGAGAAGATTTGTCAATCCACTGGTTGTAGAAACCTTCTAGCCTCCCAGGAGCCTCCAATGAAGTGGTCGACCTCACGTACCTTTGCCTTTTCCTTGTATTGGACCTTTCTCTTGGGTATAACTTTGGGCAATGGTGATTGCTGCAGTAGCACTTGCTATCTTTCTTCTTGGCTTTGGAGTCGGCACCACAGTCTTGAACACCGACGCAGCCTCCACACTCGTACTGAGAAGTTGGGATAGGTTGAAGTTGAGCCAACACGACACATAGAGTTCAAGATATCTGCTAAGTCAGGGCAAATAGGAAATCACGAGCGAAGTTAAAAATGGTTGAAGGGAATGTAGAGTTTGTCATCATAAATGGAAGAACTGCTCATCTTTATGTGTTTGCATTGAGAAGTTGGTGTAGGGATACATAATTTTTTACGTAAAATTCTAGGAGGTGAAAAGAAAGTGAAGCTTAGCCTAGGTGAATTAGTTTCCACTAATAATATATATGTAGTACAATGGATTTCCCTTCCTCAGAATAGGGGATGACATAAGAAGCAAGTAAAAGTAGGCTATTGCTAGTGCCCTTGTTGTTGGAGACTTGATACAATTTAGTACAAGGATAGTCCTCCATAAGGATGGTGTGTGATTGTAGAGCGATGGAGAGTGTGGAGGCAACTAAAGGTAGCACGATGTAGTAGACAAAGTAAACACATGAAGATTGTCATGACCTCAGTAGACAAAGTAACACATGAAGACCTCCTGTTTCAGTCGAACACAAAGTTTAATAGATGAAGGTATGACTTAATTGATTAAATTTACCATCGATACTTATTTTGTTCAATTCTTGCTATAAATAAGTGATAAACTCAATCACCAGAATGAATCCAAATGTATCATATTGAATATTTTCTAATTCATATATATTTAATAATTATCATAAGTCAATTTTGCGAAAGCATTTTAATAATTTTGTTTTTATTTAATTACAAAGAATCTAATAAATATGATAATTTAACTATATTATCAAAAATTTTCTTTATTTATGTACTTGTTTGTACTTTATCTTATATCAAAATTATGCATCAGAATAATCAATAAAAACTTATTTCTCACTTGGGTTTCACTTTGATTTTTTCTTACTCGAAACAACATTGAACCCATTATCTAGTGAGCCCTTAGCTTGAATACAAATGCAAATATTTTTAAAATTAAAATATGTTCATGGACTAGTCTCGAACATGCTTTCAATACTTTAATGTTATGCTTTCCATAATTAATTTGATGCATAATCATTTGACCATGAATGGTAGGACACATGCAATTCATAGTATGAAATATTCTAATGCATTGCTTATATACAATTTGATTGCATGAAACTTACATGCAAGTTACTAAATGAATTTGCTTTCTGAATTTAAAAGTGAGAATCTTACACAACTAATGATTAACTACATAATAAACATGATAAACTTTCTCATTATGATCACTATAAAATCTCTTTCCTTTGTTAACAATTTGGAAAAAATAGATATGTTACATTAAGTTATATTCCTAATTTTCAACTCAATTTAAATCTATTTAATCTGAAACTAATCTTTCTACCTCAAAATAGCACTTACTCATGCATACCTTGAAGTTTACTATCTTAATTTCAAGTTATTTTGTGGAAGAATGCACAATAATCCTGATTTTATCGTAATTTTCTAACTTCCTTTTTTTATTCACCTCTTCTTTTTCTTTTTCTTTTCCTCTTCTTCATTCACTTCTCACGGCTTGCTCACATGCCACTCTCTATTTCAGACCAACTAAAGGGTTATAGGAAGATGGAATATATTGAGAATGAGAAGGTTTAGATTTTAGTCGATATATATGTATTTCCACTTCCCATTACAACTTGTGATATATACACACACACACGCACACATGATATTCTTTTATCAAATCCCATCACGATCCTACCCCGTTTATTCATCTATCAATGCATTATGGGAAGTGAAAATATGCGGATAACTATAATGCATTAGTGGCTTAAACAGTAATTAAAATTCTTTTACAGTAAAATTATTAAAACTTTAGGCTTAATTATTTAATTAATAATTTAATTTATAACAATTATCATGCTTATATTTTTTCTTATGCATCTATCTATTAAAATGATCCTTTTAAAATATAAGATTATCTAAAAATGGTTTTAATCTTTTTTTATAGGTGCAAAAAATGAGGTATAAAATTATTTGAATAAATTTTTACTTTACCCTAGCTAAAATTTTAAATATTACAAAGACAGACATTGTAATGGGTTGTTTCATGGATTAAGTCACATGTGAATAGATAATTGGTCTATTAGCTTTTAATTTACATTGTTTCATGTAGATATTGCATGTGCTTATATGCCTTCATTGTTTAAATGAATATATATTTTGTTGTGACAACAGGTAACGGAGACTGTTGCATTGTACACAAGGTTTTCTCAGGTATCTTGAGATCAGATGTTACTTGTACCATGTGTGGTTACACATCAACGACGTATGACCCTTGCATGGACATCTCATTGGACTTAGATTACAGCAATGACTCTATTAAAAGTGCTAGTTCAAGCTCTCATGTCTGCAATGGAGAAAGTGATTATTTTGTCCCAACTCAGAGGTGTGGAATGTCTACTCTCCTGGGCTGTTTAGAGCACTTTACAAGGCCAGAGAGATTGGGTTCTGATCAAAAATTATTTTGTCAGCATTGTCAAATGAAGCAGGAATCTCTAAAACAGTTGTCCATCAGAAAACTTCCTTTGGTTGCTTGTTTTCACATTAAAAGGTTTGAACATTCCTTGCAGAGAAACATGGCAAAGAAGATTGATCGTTATGTGCAGTTCCCATTCTACTTAGACATGATGCCCTTCCTTTCCTCATCCATTCTAAGAAGTCGCTTTGGAAATCGTTTATTTAGCATTAATGATGGAGATTCGGATATAGATATGGGCCTAGCTTCAGAGTTTGAAATATTTGCAGTAATTACACATAGTGGTAAATTAGAATCTGGACATTACACAACATATTTGCGACAAAATAATCAATGGTACAAATGTGATGATTCATGGATCACTCTTGTAAGTGAGAATACTGTGCGAGCATCACAGGCATACATGCTATTCTATGTCCAGAAGATTCTTCACTAAAAGGCAACTGAAACTGAGGTTGCCTTTTGATTTTGTTACGGAATCCTGAGAAATAAAGTCTGGTTTAAGTGTGAAATTGTTATGGTTTTTTGTTCCATGCTTTTTATTTACCTGCCATCTGGCATAGAGTATATTTTCGGTGGAAGCTATACAGTGCTTTTACTTCAGAAGATGTCTTAGCCTGAGTTACTTTCGGACGATTAATGATGAATTCTTAAATCACTGATATTTATTGCATACAATGAGGATAGGTGTAACTTTGAATCCAAGAGATTACGGAAGCCCAAGTTTTTTGAGGTATTCTTTTCAGACTGGGATACCTTTTAAAATAGAGGCACAGGTACAATTTCTTTTAGAAACTTATGTTCAAATTGGATGTTCTTGTTGTTCTTTTTCATCAAGGTTTTTAATTCTTTCTGTACTTGGTTCATGTGGAGTGTATCAGTGTGTACACTGGTTTTTCAGTATGATAACACTTGCATTTTGGTAGCTGATTGGAAGCATTGTGTTGTGGTGGAAGCAATAATCTTCCAGCAGTGCATGTTTTGTCATGTTAATTTGAACGTTGTTTTCTTCATCCTCATCATCAACCTTATCCCCACTACTTCGAGCTACTTATATATTCTTATTTACTGGACATTTAGGATACTGGCATCATTTGTGTATGTTTCTATCATGTCTGGCACTGCATTATACGCCTCAAGACATTATGCCAAGCATGTTGTTAGACATTTAATTTTACTAATATAGTTTTTGACTCATCTTAAATTCCACCAGGATACAACACAGAAATGACACAACTTGGATGCAACTCGTGCCACTGTAACATGGCTATCTCCGTTCAAATTGATTTCCTCTTTTTTTATATCTTATCTTTAAATACCTCTCTCTTAACTAGCACATTATTATTTTTCCTATATATCTTTACTTTATACTTTTTAGTTGATATGCCATTACTTTATTTTAGTTAGAACTTCGTGCCATTAATTTCTACTTTCTGGTTATTACTTTAATCTCTAAATATCATCCATCATATTTAAAAATTTTAATCGTAGTGGCATATAGGATTTCATGCATGCTCAAGATCATATTACCATTTATTTATTTATTTTTCCAATGAATGACATTGATTGTGGAAGAAATTTTGATTTTTGTTGGTAAGAGCCTTGGTTTGGAATTAAATGAATGGATTGCACATGTTATTTATGGTATATTTAGATATTTTGATTGGTTAAATATATAGGTTGATTTGAGCTTTTTTGGTCGGCTCTTCTATAAGCTATCTAAACGTTAATGTTTTTTAAACGTTCTTGATGAATTATTAGATCATCATGAAAAAAAAAAAATATTTGAAGGTCATACAATGCAAGGAAGTTGTAAAGAAGCTTCAAAGTATAACTCTAAGGACAGAAAAAAGTCCATTTCTAATACATGCATGAACAAAGAGAGAGAGAGAGAGAGAGAGAGAGAGAGAGAGAGAGAGACAGGCAGATAAGAGGGATTGGTAGAGAGAGAAATTAAAAGGCAAAACAGATAGGTTGCTTAATTGGTAGATAGATGGATATTGATTTTACTATATAGTTAGCTTAATATTATTTTTAATTTTTATCATCAATATGAGTCGTATCTTTGATTCATACTAGTCAAACTAAAGCGACATCATTGGTCATATTACTACTATGTTAAACTTGTTCTTCATTAAACATGATAAATTATTATTAAAAGGAACTTTAGTGACACTGATTTAGGAGGAAGATAAAAAAAATCTATACTGGAAGTGGCTAAAACAATCCTGTACCCGAATAATCACAAATGAAACTCATAAACTGTTACAAAAAAATAACAATTCAATTCTAACTCAATACAAAAAAGAAAATAAACGTAATATCAATAAAGATCTATGGAAAACAATCTTGATTTCGTCCAACATAGGTCACCAACAATGAATTACCACGGACCGTATCCCTCTCTGAATCTGGTTTGGGAAAGATTTATTCCTGCCAATCCTAATGAGGCAGTGGCTGTTTTGACACGGGATTGAAGAACAGCTGCTGTTCCTTCGATTTTTGACAGAAACAATTCACTGTTCTTGAATTGGATGGCTTGGTTGGTCTATAACAACACCTTGTATCCGGTAGATCACTATTCCAAGAAACATAGAAAAAATTAAAATATAAATTGAGACTGAGAACCTGTAAGGATTTGTTTAGTTGAATTAGGATTGGAAGTTGCTTGAGTTTTTAAATTCAGAATTCAGAATTTCCATGTTCTTTAGTAATTGGCTGAGTGGTTTGTTGTTGCTTTTGTTGGAATTTCCTATCCCTGCACATTAAACGGCAAGAACAATAATTATCTATTCAAGAAAAGGATATTCAAGGTTTGCAATGTAAGGTAGATAATGTAACCAAGAATAAGATACAACCTGAATTAGAATTAAATTCTTGATGCTAAAACCTTTGAAATGGATAGAATGATCTTTACTGGCTGTAACCGATAACCCTGAAAGCAACTTCCTTTGGTTTGTTCACTTTTTCCTGTAAGAACCTTATAATTCCTAAACCTAGAGTCTTTGGCTGCTGGAAAGATGATAAGAATACCTCCCCTGGGAATCTTCAGTTGCAGGAACCTCCCTGCATGTCTCTTGAAAGGCTGTAGAAGGCTGGGAAATTCTTAATCCTTCAGGATTGTTAATCTCTGCAGCGTTGCAGTGCTGAACGGACTCCTATAATGCTGAACCGAGGCCTGTAATTCAGTCTGCAGTGATGAACTGAGATGTGGAAACCTTCTCCCTGCTGGCACCAACGCAAAAAATGATTCAACAGTCACTGTGCGGCCTGAGATAAAACTTGGAGTCAATCTTGAAAAGGTCTTGGAGCCCACTATGGCTTTCAGCTCTTTTCACCTCTCCAAAGCAGGGAAATCCACCCTTCTCCCTAGGGAAATCCATCCTGAACTAAACACAACAAAAAAGACCCCCTCTCTTGCATAATGGGTGGCATTTATAGATTTTAAGAGGAAAGAACCCTCTCTCCAATGAAGAATGACTTAAAAGCCCCTAAGTATAGAACAACACAACTTGAAATTAAATAATTAAAAGTAATAAAAAATAAAAGAAATTAAAGAAATTAAGCAAGATAGACACATCGTGGAGAAGACTCATCCTTGATGTTTTAGTGATCATGATCCGGGTAATATGGTGAGAGGTTCAAAACATTAAATGTGGTGGATTTATTTGTATCCCCTGTTTGTTCAATCTTATAGGAATTTTTCATTTTCACCTATTTGCTTAATAATTCAAAAAGGACCATTGGCCTTAAGTTTAAGCTTAGCGAAAGGACCCAGAGGAAAATGCTTGGGATAAAGATAAATCCAAGCTAAACCTCCCTCATTGAATGAAGCTTTAATTCAGTTCTTATTAGCTTATTTATGATATAATAAATTCTTTTTCTAAATCATTTTTTCTAGTTGTTGATGCATTTAGCATCAACATTAATGTGTTTTAGATCATATACTATTTTGAAGGGACTTCTACCCATAGTTTGATGGGTGAACCTATTATAAACAAACTCAATGTGAGCCAAAGTGAGATCCCATTGCTTAATATTTTTCTTAACGAAACACCTTAATTGTTTCCAAGTTTGTGGTTGACGGCCTCTATTTGTTTGTCAGTTTGAGGATGGCTGGAAGAACTAAATTGAAGTTTGATACATAATTTACTCCATAACATTCTCTAAAAATGATTAAGAAAGCGCACATGTCTATTTGTAGTTATTGTTTTGGGAATCCCTTTAAATGAATAATCTCTCTAAAGTGGAGATCAGCTCGTATGATGTATCATTCATTTTTTCTTATAGGGAATAAAATGAGTCATTTTTGAAAAATGATTAACAACTATCATGATGAAACCCTTTTGAAGTTGGGTATTAGGTAGTCTCACCACACTACTAACATTGATCCACGGAGCTTCAGGGATATGTAAGTTTGTAAATGCCTATTCTCTATTTTCTAGTTTTGGCCATATGACATGTCTTGCATTGCTTGATATAGTGGTTTACATCATGCTATAATAATGACGGCTAATAAACATTTTGTTTGACTAATGCAGTTGTGTTATCATGACCAACATGTCCTCCTAAACTTCCATTATGTTATTTAGACAAAATGAATTCTCTTAATGAGCATTTGAGAATATAGATCGATTGTGAAAGAATAAGTACCCATTTGTTTATGGAAGAATTTGTGGGATCTTTATTAACATAATTTCCAACTTTCCTCCGAAATCTATATCTATAGGATACAAATCTTGAATAGATTCATAACCTGCAATCTTAAGTTGAAGTGTGCTAAGAAGAGTATAACATCAACTTATTGCATCTGTCACTTTATTTTGTGTTTTTGATATATGCTTTATTGTGTAATGAAAAGCTGAAAGAAAGTTAGCCCATTTAGCATGTTTTTCATGAAGTTTGTTTCGATTGTGTAAATATTTTAAGTCTTCATGATTCGAGTATAACACAAAGTCATTTGATAATAAATAGTGGTTCCAGTGTTCTGAAGGCTGGACAATTACATAAAATTTATTATCATATGTGGAGTATTTACGATGAGATTCATTTAGCTATCACTAAAATAGGCAGCTGAGTGTCCATTCTAACTCAACACCGTGCCTATACCTATATTAGAGACATCACAGTCAACTTCAAAAACTGTGTTGAAGTTAGGAAGATGAAGAACTGCTCCGTGTGTAACTGCTTGCTTTAATTTTTTAAAGCTAGTCTGAGCATCATTTGTATAAAAAAACTTTTCACCTTTTAGGATCTTAGTTAATGGAGTTGTGATAGAGCTAAAATTTTTAATGAACTAACAATAAAAGGATCCTAATCCATAAAAACTTCTAATATTAGTAAAAGATTGGTGGGATGGCTTGGACCTTTCCAGGATCCATTTCTATGCCTGCTCCAAAAATAATATATTTTAGGAAATTTATTTTAGATGCTAGAAACTTATATTTTTCAGGATTAGTGAAAAGCTCTTCTAGTCTCAAAACCTTAAGTAGCTATCGCAAATATTGTAAGTGTTCTTGCAATCGATTATTATTGATTCCTAGTTAATATTCAATGGTATAGTTGTAGCGCAGGAGTTTGAGCAGGAAGTGATACTGCTCTAGAGTTTGATTTGTTTGTGACATGAGTTCACGAATGCTTCTCCGATCGGTGTGAATGATGAACTTAACGCTAAGTAGATGTTAACGCCATTTGGCTACCGGAGCTAAGATCGATGGAGGGAAGTTGTCATCTCTTGTCAGACCTAAGATTAACGACAAAAGTCTTTAAATTTTGCCTGACGGGACCAAAGATCAATGGTACAAGTCTTCAAATTTTTTGGCCTCTAGTAAAAATTTTTAAAAGAATTTTGAAGATTAACAAACATTATCATCTAAGAGTTTCAAAACTATCCCAAAAATAGTCGTGTGGATTTTTTTCTTAATGGCTCGATTAGGGTTATTCACGTAATTTTGTTCGGTAGGTCTCTTTTTTACATGAAATAGCCGAATAGCATGGGTTTGAGGAAAGGTCATGTGTGTGTTGGTCAAACATGGGATTGTGGTCATGTGTGTGTGCTAGTCGTGGCCGAACGTGGGATTGAGATCAGTTGAGGTGTGATTTTTTTCCTTTTTATGTGTTTTCTTTGATTGCAAACAATATCTCACTTGGGTTATCGGACTAGTCTCACGATGAGCTCACCTCCTTGAATAAATAGCCTAAAATTACAATTCCCTTTTAAATATATGAAATTATTACAAATAAAAATAATTTAACACATTTATAATCTTAATTGCATCTCTTGGAATTGACTTCCCCTCATGAATTTTCCTAACTCAAGTTTTCTTCGATCTTCTATTTTCTTATTTCTTATCTCCACCAACTCCCTATAAGTCCTCAATTTTGCACTAATGTTGGTTACTTGATTGAAAACAAATTAAATTATTAATACTTATATCAAATATATATAAGTTATTATAATAATTTTTAATTTTTTTTCTAAGTTTCTAACAACCCTAACTTCAAAATCTTCCCTAAATAAATTTTCCAGCAATTTCCTACAAATTTTGGCTGCTCATAGTTAATTAAAATTAAAACAATAATTAAGTAATTTAATTGTTTAATCTAATATATGTCAAAATGGTTGAAATGAATAATAGGATTTTATAAAAAATATTTTTAATGATTTTCGAGGTGTGTGAAAATTGAGGTATAACTTAAATGCAAAGCACCACGGAAGAACCAATTTAGTCCTGATCAAATTGTCAAGGGATCAAAATCCCTGTTAGTCTAAATTATTCCTTCATAAATAGTTGAGAGATTAATTTAGTTCTGAATTTTGCATTTAATTGGTCATTCATCATATAGTTGTTTTTACAAAATGATTTTTTTGTGCTTTGTTTATTATATGATTACCTTGAATTAAAACTGATGCTTTAATTTTCAGTTGCTCTCTCCCTTGCATGATGAATTGTCATGGCATACCGTGCATTCTCCTCTGGATGTATCATGCAGCAACGTCTGATGGTGTAAAACAATTTGCCTTTTTTGAGTTGTACGGAAATATTTTTCCATACAAGTTACTTGCCTGTATTGTATTGCCTTTTAGTTGGAATATTACATGCAATAAGGCTGTTATGGTGATCTGTTGGCGCTTAGATATTTTTTATCCTTTCTCCTTTATTATCAATTTTAGTCGAAATATTTCTTGCACTAAGTTGAAAATAGCATCATATAAGACCTAATCTTGGTGGGTACATCTTCTTTTGAATTTTTCATTACTCAATTTTAATTTTTCTAAGAACTTTATTAATTATCATTAAATTTTTTTAATTTATATTCCTATTAATTTTTCCATTGCCATGTTTCACATCCATATATGAAACTTTCTTAATTTGTAAATCTACTACCATATTAAGCCTTTCAAACATTTTGTTTTAAACTCTCCCATGATCCCATTAATGTTGAATTCTCTCTCTTGACCTTTTAAAATTTTGAATTATGGCAAGAACTTTTTGGAAGTTTTATTATTAAAGATTATGCAGTCCCTTCTTGGTGCTTGTCTCCTGATCTAGAATCCTTGTTGTCCCATTTGGATTGAATAATGGTGATCAATACAGAAGACATTGCATATTGATGAAATAGAAGTCTAAAATTTAAAGCATGACAACCTAAAATTAAGAAATGGACTTGCCAAGAGAGTTTATAATTTTGTTATCAGTGTACATTAAATAAAGTGTTAAGAAGATAGTTAAAGGTGGTATAATTAATATATTTATGATACTGGGTGAAGAAAAAATATGATTGAGGATCCTTATTTTTGAGATAGCATGAGATAGAACATGAAATTATTTTATGTATTTATGCTGTAAATTTAAGGGGGTAAAAACTTTTTGCCCGACTTCTACGTTGTTTCCTTGTGTTTAAATGTGCTGTTACCATTGGGTAAAATCTTTAAAATGTTTTTTGAAAGAAGGAAATGGCAATAGCATGCGGGTAAGAAAATTAAAGTAACAGATAAGAATAGCTATTGATGAGCATTTTTGAAGAATGCATATCAATTTAAATGTTGATGCTCCTCTGATCATTTTATTTATGTTCTACCAATGAGTTGCAAAATATTTTTCAACCTTCATAATATCTACTGGGAGCCGAATGCTAAGTTTTTTAGGTTCTCTTGCCATTTCATCAGGGCCATCCTGATCTTCGAACTGCAGCTATTTCTCCCATCAGGCCAAACCTGAAGTTACATGAAAGGTACGTCACAAATATTTGTTATAAGTACATATCATTGCTTTCTTATTTTTTTTTGTTTGTTTTACAAAAATTGTTGTAGTTCGGACATTGTTGGATCAACTTGTATGCAAATTGCATTTTTTTTTTTTAATTTTCTTCCAGTTTTTTCACTTTTTGCAAGCAGTTAGATCTGATATTGATGCTGGTATAATGGTCTATTATTCTTACGCAAATTTAATAATTATAATAAATGCATCATCTGTTTATTATTGTTTTTCTGTCATTATCCATAGTAGACATATACTTTCAAAATCTCCACCTTGATCTTGTTTACCTTGTTCATTATTTCCTTGGTCCTCTGATGTAGAGTCAGAGTGGAACATAAGTAACCAGAATCCACTATGTGAGTGAAAGGAAAAAAAAGACTTTCAATTATAAGTCAATTGATCCAAAATACAAGAAGAGAAATTAAAGTCAAAGAAGAGAGTAGAAAAATAGAAAGCACAAAATTTTGGTTTGTTTAACTACCTTGCCACAAACTCATCAATTCCATCATCTATGTGCATAAGGTATAAATAAAAGTAATCTTGCCAAACTATCAAAAATAATTACCCGTATGTATTTTTTTAATGTGACAAGAAAATAATGCATCGTGAAATTTTATTCATGCAAGTGGAAAATCTATATCCATATTTCTTAACGTGGTGAGATATAAGACTTAATTTTGGTGGGTACATCTTTTATACACCTATACACATCTTTTTGGTGTGGTGAGTAGGCCTACTACTCCACATAGTTGCTCTTTATGTCACAACTTCTCTCGGGAACTCAGAGTGCTGAGGTGGGATCAGACTGTTGGATAGATAATTACAAGTAGGCTAAATTTTCATATTAGGATTAATTAAAATTTTAATTAGGTAATTAAGTACAAAAAAAAATATAAAAATAGACCTAGTCGCCCGTTGCCCGTTCAACGGGCGACTATGCCTGAGTTAAATTTTAAAAAATAAAAATTTGGCACAACCGCAGTATTTTGCCAGATTGACTCATCTGGTGTCAGAATCGAACAAGTTTGGTATCGTTGGAAATGTAACGAAATTCCCCACAATTTTTCTGTTGACAAAAATCTGCGATTCCAACCCGGTAAGTCCTGGTTTTTGCAAACACTCGAAAAAATCGGTGGAATTGAAAGTTTTAACGATTCGGTATTTTTTTATTTTATCATCCGGTCGAATCGGCGAAGCTTATCGTTAAACATAAATTCCATGACTTTCACGCGTTGACAAAAAATCTGATTCTAGTCTCGCCCTTTTGCAAATGCTTGCAAAAATTGCAGTGCGGAGTTGAAAATTTTGGCACAATCATAGAATTTTTTCCGTTTTGAACTCATCCGGTGTCGGAATCGAGTGAGCTTGGTACCGTTAGAAATGTAACGAAATTTTCCACGACTTTTATGTTGACAAAAATCTGCGATTTTAGCCCGGTACTCCGCAGTTTTTGCAAACTCTCGGTTCATTTGCATAGCTTATGCAGAACAATAACAAAGCGTAGCTTATGGAACACTCGGTTCATTTGCGATAGAAAGAAATGGGATAGTAATGGGATAGTAGTGCACTTACGCTTTGTTATTACTCTCCAAATGTAGAGCTATCCACTGTATCCATACCTATATTTTCACCTGTTCAAAGACTCTGAAGCTCTCTTGCAAAAGTTAACTGTTATTAAATAAGCTTTTATCTGAAGGCACAAAATCACATGAGAAGAAAAAGAGTATTTGTTAGCTCATAAGTCCATACTGCCCAATACCACATAAAAGAGTTAAAACAGACACAATAAATCAAATAATTGAAAGCCTCTTTGAGACTCATATGTAACTGCATACATATATAGGCATAAATGTAACGTAAGACAAACTCTTTGAACCGAAAAATCAATGCAGGGTGACACAATTGAGCATGTAGACATGTAATCAGCTCGTTGAACAGAAATTACACAAAACACAGTTATCACATGTTGAAATCCATCAAGGGAGAATGGAAAGAAGCCTTCTCATCAATCTCTCTTTGAACAGAAAAAGTAACACAACATAGTTATCAACAAACTCTCAAGTAGCAGAAGTTGAAGGAGTGAGTTTCATTAGAGAGATTATTAAAAACACTCAACACAACAATCGAGTGAGCTCTGCTTCTTCCGCACTGCAATTTTTTCGAGTGTTTGCAAAAACTGCGGTGTACCGGGATAGAATCGCAGATTTTTGTCAACATAAAAGTTGTGAGAAATTTCATTACGTTTCTAATGATATCAAGCTCGCTCGATTCCGACACCGGATGAGTCCGATACGGGCAAAATACTGCGGTTGTGCCAAAACTTTCAATTTCATATCGTGATTTTTTCGAGTGTTTGCAAAAATTATGGCTTACTGGGCTGGAATCACAAATTTTTGTCAACATAAAAGTCGTGGGGAATTTCGATACGTTTCCAACGATACCAAGCTCGCTCGATTCCGACACCAGATGAGTTCGATACGGGAAAAATATTGCAGCTGTGCTAATTTTTTTTTTTAAATTTAGCTCAGGCCTAGTCGCCCGTTGAACAGGTGACTAGGCCTATTTTAAAAAATTTTTCATGCTTAATTACCTGATATTAAGTATAATATGAAAATTTAGCCTTAAAAGTATTCTCACATCACTGTAATAGCAAACCAGTCAAACTATCATAATTAGCAAACATCTTATATTATCCTTTATACATTATTTTAATATTAGTTAAAATACCTAGCTATCATACAAGTATTCCCTTCTTCAATCCCATTTACACTACTAAAAATTTTCTAGAAAAATAATCAATTGAACAGTGAGTTAAACAACTCAGTGAATAATTATATGTCTAATTTACAGCAATTTAAGAATTAAGAAATATAATGCATTTTAAATCTTTATCAGTAAGTCAATATGATAACTTTTCAATAAACAGTATGAAAATGTTTTACAGAAGAACGATTTACCTTGTTTTTGTCATTTTCATATTTTAATGTTTTTTATAATATACTCGCCACAAGAGTATATATATATATATATTCCCTTATCCCTTGGTTTACTTTAGCCTATGCTGAGTCGCATGCCACCACTACTCATGAGCTCATGAGGTCCTTGCATCCGACTCAGATCAATTTCATCTGCTCTCGACTTTGCTTACCTTGGGTTAGCCTACCCCTCTTCTTTCTCTCTTTCTTTCTTGGTTTCTCCCTTCTCCAGCTTCATCTTCCTTAAATACCACAAGTAAGGTGGTGAGAGGTCGGCTTGGCTTTACAACATTTGTTTTGACAAGAGTCGCTTATAGTACTAGTCCATTATTGATCCTTATCCAATTAGCTGTTTTTTTTCCAGTTATTACACCTTACAAAAGAGATGTTTGGGTAGTTGCAAGAATTTGGAACTAATGAACTTATAGAAGAAGAATCTAAAAGAACTACTATGAATATAAGCACGGCTAATTTAAAGAGCAAAATGCAAGTTAAGAGCAAGATTTAAACATTCTTAATGTCATGCAAGTAATGCTGAACAAGAATTGAATAAGAACATGAACATTTGTTGGGGATTTGCAATGAACTTGATAGCTTGCCTATGAACACAAATAGACTCTATCTTTAGAATACTCTTGTCCGTTTAGAGCCGCACATGTACTGAATGCAAACTTGGAATGTGAAAATAAGCTAAGGGATCTTTCTATTTATATAAGGAAATTTGATCCATTGTGGGACCTACCTAGCTAAAATACAGTCATATAAAAATTTATGATATTTTGAAATACTTAAAAGATTCTAATTTGTGACATTCATAACCAGTTTTGCAACACATAAGTGGACATAATGCGATTGTTAAAACCTCTAAATAAAATTTTATGCGGATTGTAATGATGATACATTTGCACAAATATATTCAATCTCGATATTTTAAGACTTACATGAGTTTCAAAGATAAATTTTGATGCAGATGCAATTTCTTGAAATTTATGTAAGTAGTTTGAAAAGCATAAATATTTTCTAAATTATGTTAAAGTATTTTAAATTAATTAGATTTGCATATGCTCCAACAAATATGCTAAAATTCGAATTCAACATGAGAATGTTGTGCGAAAAAAAAAAAGAATCCAAATCTAACTCATCTCAATAAGTATGTAAATAGTTTGAATATCAACAACTCTTCCTCGATAATTCTAAACTCAAGTTCAATGCTTTAAGGAACCACAAAATTCTTTTGCATTTACATCTCTAATATTTATGTATATAGTATTTTCTTATGCATGAAAATATGTATTTGATTTTAAAAAACATAATGATAATGATATTTTATGTGATATTAATGCTTTATATATTATTTATATTAATATTAAAGTTTAAGTATTAGATATATAATCACATAAGCATTGCGTGGTATGTTTGAAAATCCCACTACTTTAAATGCACACTCTAGGATGTCTTATTTTTAAGATAAGATCTTAAGTCCCACATTTTCTTGTCACATCCCATGATTCAATTGATTGTGTACACCTCTAACATTCATTATGGCATTCTCCTCATTAAAACATTAAACTTCATTTAATCCATACTTCGATATTATTCATATATTATTTTAACTATCCATCAAACATGATTATAAAATTTAATCTGGTTCTTACTCAAATCCAACTTTTTCTTTTTCTTTTGTAAAAATAGTCATAGTAATTTGGTGAGCTATAAGGCTCAGGAGGATAAGTAATTTTAACAATGAATTCAAATATACAATAATTGTAAGCAATATATATATATATATATATATATATATATATATATATATATATATATATATATATATATATATATATATATATATATATATATATATATATATATATATATATATATATATATATATATATATAATCATGACCAGACATAATCACATATTATATATTTGAACATTAAATTTGGTGGCATGAGATTTAATATTAATTTGCCTACACAAAAGAATCATATCAAAATTTTAAATATAAATTTTTTTAGGGCATTATGCCAGTCAAGAATATACATGCCTACATATTAATTTACCTACATTAAGACATTCATTTGATTATTATACTATTTTATGCACTTTTGCTTTATAATATGTCATGTACAGTTGTTTAGGTTTATTGGACATCATAAGGTAGTGTGTTGTAGGCTCGCATCACAAAACATACATCATAAAGTTCAATGAGTCTAAGGTTATCACTATTGAATAGGGTTGCAAATGAACCGAGCATTCAACAAACTACTTGTGACTTGGCCGATTAGAGCTCGTTCATGATCATTTGATTAACTAATCGAATGAGCTTGAATACTTTTGTAAATACTCGATTGTTAAATGAACAAGTTTGAACAACTTGTTGTTCAATTCATTTACGTCACGAACGATCATTTAAAGTCGAGAATAAGCTCATTGCTGGAGCTGACATTACCGATTTTGTTCAGAACGATGTTGTTTAAAATTTTATTTTTAAGCTTAATAAAATTTAATTGATACAACTTGTATATATTTCTCAACAAGTTGTTCGCAAATAAGCTCGATTAGGGCTCGATTAAAGCTCGCTTATTTCATTAAACGAACTGCTTGTTAATTTGCTCGATAAGTCCAATTTGAACTGAGCTTGCAAACAAATTTGAGCCGAGCTCGAACAAGGGTTTTTAAACAAGCTCAAGTTTGAACACCATCCTAAAAACTCGAATCGAGCTCGGCTCGAGCTCGAGCTCGATAATGATAAATGAGCTTGGACTTGAACTAGCACATACGCGGCTCGGCTTGGTTCATTTGCAGGCCTACTATTGAACCACATTAATATATATATATATATATATATATATATATATATTCATAGGAGATCCTTTTTCCCCGCTTGCATAGGTATCATAAACATGTCATTGTCAACCTATATTCTCATGATATGACATTTTCTAAGTTTCATATATTTTCATTATTGAACATTTAAATAAATATTTACTTTATTTATAAAATATGTTGGCCTATTGTATGTAAAAATGAACAAATTACATATATTTGATGCATTCTTTTTAAAATGTCACCTATCGACGAAATATTTATATAATCATAATACATTTAATTCTAAGCTCATATTTTAAAATTTATGTGCGGTCATTTAAACATTAATAGTAACATGTAATTATACATCCAACAATATGAAAATTTTTAATATAATTCACCCATAAATATAATTTATCTTTTCGCGCACATGCAAAAAGTCTAAAAAATAATTGCTTCTTGAATTAGAAGTTTTATATCTTAGGTGATTGACCACAAATTGGTCACCCTATAATTTCTTTTTTTTAAGCAACCTAAAATAAATAAATTGTTTAATTATATTCTTAATTTTCAATGTAATTAATCAAATCTAATCTCAGAATAATATTTACTTTACAATAATTCTTTCTCATATAAGTTCTAATGCTTATTTATTAGAATCTCACCTCGATATGAGAAGATGTGAAAAATAAGACTTTTAACTTCAATCTAACTTAATTTGTAAAAAGGAATACTAAAAATTGGATTTCTTTCTTTGATTTTTCTTTTCCTCCTTTCATTTCCTTCTCAGTCTCATCTTTCTCTTATTCTTCCTTTATTCTTCTTCCTTCCTTTTGTTCTTGCTTCTCTCTGTTTATTTTTTATTATTTTTTTTTTTTTTGTATGTTCTTTTCCTCCCTTTTCTGCTCTTTGCTACCCGAGCTGCCTACCCTTTCATCCCTATCTAACGCCACAGTAACCAAGCAGCCACGGGTTAAGTAAATTAATGAATAAGATTTACGGGGACTATTTTAAGACTATTCTTTTAATTATTTAATAAATTACTTAATTGTTAATTAATATTATACATATTTTTTTATATTTACTTCTATTTATCAAAAAATCATAATAGATTATAGAATTTTATAAAAACATGTTTTATTATGTTCAGGTAGGTGAAAATTAGGTATAATTTTTAAGAAGAAATTTTCATGTTGAAATTTCAAAATTTTAGAGTATTACATTTCCTTTTTTTGGCATTCTATTGACAGAATCTAATTTTGCACTCATTATACTTCACCAGGCATCTGAAATGTCCAAATACCTTCCATTTAGATACTTTATGTCTACTGTCTCAAACCTAACCATTTTTATTATGTTATTTTATATGATTGCTTTGTTGTTTTATTAAGTTCTTTTATCCGTCTTAAAACTGAGATGCACACTTGAAGTTAGTACTCTCTACCTTCTTGTTAAGACTAACTTGTTGAACAATTAATATGCACTGGAATTTTTATACTCTCTGAAGGCCATGGTATGTGGTAGTGTCTTACAGCACTTTTTTCTTGGATGGTGTGCAGTGATTTAAGCCCTCTTTAATGCAAATCAGTCCTTTTTTTTAATAAGTCTACACTTTAGCTTGAATGCATCAAAATCCTTATCCCCTATAGCTTTATCAGCTTTTTTGTCACCCATGCATTATTTTTTTCAGGAAAAAAGCGCTTGAAGGGAAGCATAGCAAATTGCAAATTTAATTGAAGAATTTTCATTTGATTGTCTTATATATCATTCACAAACTTATCAGATTAGTTATTATTGCTTTGGGGATCGTGCAGATAGTAGAATTTTTTGTTCCTAAAGTGAAAAAAGTGAAGTCTTAAAGCTGTTTTTTTTTTTTAAATCTCAGAACAGGCATAAATCTGTTTCGAGTGCAGCTGCTATTTGGACACCAACAGAAGCCCAGAGAATTGTCCCAATGCTTGTGACTTGTTTAACCCTGCAGTCTCAAAGATGTCTATATTTTAGGCTTTGATGTGGGACTGTGTTTTCGAATTGTAGCTTTTTCACTCGTTTTTAAATTTATCTTTAAAAAGCTGCTTTTCAAAAACCTAATCTAAAATTTGATTGAGAAAGGAGCTTTCAAAAGGAAAATAAATAAATCAAGAAAAAAGCATAAACCATTTCATACGAAGCGTTAGTCACTATAATGTTATAATAATGTGTGACATTTTATGCTTATTGTGTGAAATATGTTCTTTAAAATTCTTTTCAAATTCTATACAATTGCACAAATTAAAGTTAAATGAATTTAACAATTAAAATTAAATACAAAGAAGCAATATGGGATTTCAGCCACTGGAAAATTTTATTTTAGCTGATGCAAAAACTTGCTTATATAAATGATGAAAAGCAGCCCTTGAGAATTTTAGCTTATGAATGATGTAGATTTTAGCAAAATTATTTTGATTCAGCAAATCACTTGAAAGGGTCAATGGATATAGGATTTACTAGTTCTAACTTCACGTATAATAATTTGAGATTTTGGTAGAGGTTAGATAGGGTTCTCTTTAATAATCATTGGATTGAGAAATGATCCTTAATCTCTGTTGAACATTTGAGTAGAACATGTTCTCTGTCTTGTTTCTATTAAAATGGAAAATTATAGAACATGTGATGGTTTAGATTTCAAAATGTGTGGCTCAAAGATTAAAGTTTTTTTTTGTTTGAGGTAATAATAATAATTGGAAAGAACTTTTACAATCAGATAATTCTGTCTTGTATGAAATGGTTCTGGTATAATTTAAAAAGGCTTAAGTAGTCTATCACCTATGGAATAAAGATTGCTTAAAAAAATTATTTAGCAACATCAGAGAAATGGAAGAAACAAGTTAGTAATCAGTGATTCATCCAAAACACTCTTCTCATGAAAGAAAATTCTTAACTTACTCAGCTCTAAGATATAAAGGAGATTTACTGGAAACAAAAGTCGGCCTCTAAGTATATTATTGAAGGTGACAATGATACAAAATGCTTTCAAGCGGTTGTTTATTAAAAAGAACTATTAATTAAATTCATAAAATCAAACTTGAGAATGGTAACTATTGTGATAAGGATAATGAAGTAACTGCCTCTACTGTGGATCATTTTAACGTCTTAAGTAAATATTTCGCCCCTAAGCCTATGTCTCTTGCTAATGTCATTGCTTCCATTTTTTCTTTGGATGTTAATCTTCTGCTTGATGTCATCCCTTCTGAAGAGGAATTGGGGCAAGCTTTGTTCAATGTGAACTTTGATTGGTTTGCAGGTATTGATGGCTATACCACCCAATTTTTTCAAAAAACTTGGTATATAATTAAAGAGTATAATGAGGGATATTATGGATTTCTTTCTAGGTTCTTGTGCCTAAATACTTTACTAGCACCTTATTAGTTTTAATTTTCAAGAATGATTACCTTGAAATGTGGCATGATTTTCTTCCTATAAATCTTTGCAACTTTTTTAATAAGCTAGTCTCCAAAATATTAGCCAATTGACTTAGTGCCTATTGACTTCACTTTTTGGTGAGGTTGATAATCACTTTTTTAGATTTAGTATTTAATCTAGTCATTAAGGCTCTCCTAGAACTAAGATATTTTTAGTGGCCAGGTGAACAATGACCCTAAACTTAGAAGACTCATAGGGCTCAACTTTCATGTTAGATCTCGACCTAGGCTAGGCAGGATCAATATACCCCAAATTTAAACTAACTCTTATACCCAAGCTAATCCTTCAAACCAAAACTTTTTTTTATTGCAAATCAAGTTTGAGCCAAGGCAAATTGATTTCAAAC
Source organism: Cymbidium sinense (assembly GCA_021442155.1). Taxonomy (NCBI): domain Eukaryota; kingdom Viridiplantae; phylum Streptophyta; class Magnoliopsida; order Asparagales; family Orchidaceae; genus Cymbidium; species Cymbidium sinense. The sequence continues at coordinate 137,256,752 of CM038220.1, forward strand.
CCATTCTAACTCTATTAGACCCAATTTGGTGAATTTGTTAAGTTGGCTCAATTAGACTCATCTGAGGTATAAAAAGGCTAAACCCATAATTGACCTAATCCATTTGAAATTGAACTCATCTAAATTCTCCTAAGCCTCAATTGAATTTGATTGAAGCTCAATTCAAATGCAATTTATCATGTTAGCTCAACTTGACCCAAGTTGGCCTAAAAATCTGATTTGAGCCAAAACCAAATTAAATCTAAATTAGACCTAATCAAGGCTATCAATCACCTATAAATTAATGATTGATCATATTCCAATAACAATTGATCCCAATTGATCCCATTGAACCAATTTACTCATTTAACCTTATTTAACTTAAAGCTCAAATTGAGTCAAATCTTGATTCACAAATTGGATCAAATCAATCACTCCAATCGAAAATGATTAATGATCATGACCAATCACCAAATTGCAATCAATTAAACCCAAGTGAGCTAATTTGGCTAATTGACCTACAATTATTTGGCTTGATTTAAGCTAAATTGGATTGAATCATTACCTACAATTATTTCTAAATTGATGATTGAACACTTTTTAATCATCAATTTAAGCCAATTTCACTAACCCAACTTAATTGACTCATTAGCCCTATTTGACCTAGGTCAAATTAATCAAAATTCAATCCAAACAAAAATAATTCAAATTAAAGCCTTCAATGATTTTCAATTGATCAATCAAACATAACTCAACCTCTTATTCACTTAATTTGACAATTTAGTCAAATTGGTCAACTTAACCCATTTAGCCTATATGAACCCATATGAGCCAAATTCAAATCTAACCCAAATTAAATCAAATCAATTACACCATTATGTTTTAAGTCATTATTTGAACCTAATCCAATTGCTCCTTTGACACAATTTGGTTAATTGATTAACTTAACTCAATTAGATTCAAATTGATCTATATGAGTCCAACTGAGCCAAACCTAACCAAACCAAGTTCAAAGTCAACCAAACTTGCCCCCCTGGATTGACAAGCCTAAGTGAACGTGAACCCAACCCAAGGTGAACTCGACTTAGCCTAAACCAAGGGAGGCAATTGTTCCAAATGAGACAAAATCTTAAAATAGAATAGTCCAACCCCTTTATTTGGCTTCGAGAGTCACCTTAGCATGTTTTGAGCTCACCCATGTTGTCTAGACTTAACCCAAAGTTGTTGAGCTCAACCATTGACTAAGGAGAGGTCACCCTCACCTTGGTCAAACCTTGGTTTAGCCACCATGGCTTGTCCCCTTCACCTCTCACCACAAAACTTTCCCAACAAGTGGAGGAGGTCCATCTCACTAATCTTGTCACACCCCAGATGACTCCCTACCCTTATACTAGGGTCAATCATGTCGTAATAGGATGACATTTATAGATTCCAATTAATGTTCCAACGCTGGAACCAGCAAGTTAAATTTGTATCTAATCAAATCATCACAAAATTTGAAATTCATATACTACTTAATCTATATCAAGAAATTGGAAGCATGAAAATCTTTAAGTTTGCACATAAATACGAGTAACTAAAGTGTATCAAGATAAAGTTTCAGATGCACTCCAAAAAATCTTTAATCTTCCCAAAATTATACACCCCAAAATTGTACAAATCAACAAAAGCGGACCAAATTACTTCTACCCACCTCATCTTTCCTGAACTCAATAGGTAGCATCATAAGTCAAAGCTTAGTGAGATCAATAATGCTAAAGTAAGCTCAAAACAAGGCATTAGAAATAATCGTAATGTATTTTAAATTTACATAAAGGTAAGAGTGGTAACTCACAGAAATGTAAGTGAACAATATCAGAGAGTGTATCAATATCATTTCAGAGTTGTCGCTCATTTATTCGCTTATTTAATGAAAGCAATTTCGCCTATATCAAATCCTTTTCCTAAATGTCATTAATAATTGAATGTTTGACTTCATAACAAAATGTCACCCCGCCTGCCTACTCGGTTGAAGGGTAAGGCTGAACCATACTACTTCCTCCCGACATACGCGACAGTAACTCCAACCTCAATGTCGAGTCGAGATGCTAAGATCCCCGCTTCACGGCTCATCTCGTCGAACTTTTGCCTATCTCAGGCAGATATCTATAGTCTTCCTATCATTTTTTCCGACATTTCTCTTATTACATTACCGATTTAACAATTAATAATGCATGTTTTAAAATATTTCCATATGCCCAACAAAATCATATGCTATAAGGAAAATGAACTAACTGATTTATAATCTATACTAGGTCAAGTAATGAGCATTTGTAATTACATACATATGATAGAAATATCTATATGTTATTTATACAATTTATAAGAATCGGTACAAGTGGCATACATAACTATAAACGAATTTAAATTAGCAATTATGTCTCACCTCGCGCAAGGTCGTTTGTGCTCAATATTTTCTCGAGTACACAACCTATAATTGAATTACTCTTCTGAATACATGAAACTCATTAATACATTTAATACGCTTGTATCAAAAAACTCAGATTCTTACCTAAAATTGATGTCTCCTCATATCATCTTTCGAAACACAGAAGCATGACTCCAACGTAATCTTAACTCCTGCCAATACTAATACCTGATTAAATTAATTAACAAACTAAAATTAACAAAATGCCAATACTAAACCCCATTAATACACAAAATTTTGCAACTCACCTCATATTAACTCTACACACATACGCACCAAGGAAATAGGAATGGAAAAGAAATTCACCAACTTAACTCCTAAGTTCCCTGACGGCTGGACTAGATCCCGACTGACTGAAATCCTCCCATCGGTTCTCACGGACTTCCCAACACGCAATTTACCTTACCCAGCGAGATTGGGTCCAGCGTTTATTGACCGAAGGACCACTGAGGTGGCGCCAATCGAAGTCGACGGATTCCACGGCCGGCGCTCGCGGTCACGGAGCGCAATCCCTATCGATGCCGACGCCGAGTGGAAAGGATCGGCAGAGACGACTGACAAAGGAACCGAGGCCGCCAAGAAAATGAAATAAAAAAGGGTATACCTTTGATAGATTCCATCCATACGCCGAATTCTTAATCCATGCCATGCTACAAGAATAATGATTAATTAGATAAAACAAAATTAATTAGGAAATTAGTTAATTTGGATATTACAAATCTTAAGCCCCAAATAGCCCTGCCCACTAGCTGGCTGGTTACCATGTCATAAACCAATCTCTTTGGTTGGTTCACATGGGCAGGAGGGTATACACCTCCTCTCCCATTCAAGCTCAACACACACATTCACCATAGTCTTAGAGCTAATGCCATAAGTTCCTAAAGCTCCCCGAGCACTCAACTGTCGACAAGACCAACTCCTCCCTCAGCCTAAACATCCCACTTACTGAACTCCATCATATCGAAGCCAAATCCATATTAACTATTCTCACACCTCTTAGCTCCAACGAGTCAAAATGGATCATGAACCACTCGATTCAAGCATGGGAAGGCAGTCCTAGACCAACTCTGGCGAAGTTCACGATGATGTTTGATCTAGAGACCAATTAGCGAGGAGACAACACGCGACTTCATCAACACGGCTTTGTCTCTACTAGAAGAAGTTACCTCAATTGTTGGGCCACTAGCCTTTAGCTCCGATGAGGTAAATTCTTTCAAACCATAGAAAATCATAGGATCCTTGGTCCGAAGTGATTTTTTGTTTGGAACAAATCATTAGAATTATTTCTGGATCATTTTGGAATCTTTTCCTAGTCAAAACAAGCTCTAGCCAACTCAGATTGACCTGCAAAAGACAAACAATATTTGTCTCTTATTGGATGTTGATGTCAGATCACCCACCGTCCATTCTGCATGATTAGAATAGACGGACTTGATTAATCACATTAGATTTTTTTAAATTTATATTATTTAAATCACGATATTAATCTCGAACATTCGATTTGAAAATGATTGAGATGAACCTATGTTCACCACCGTTGAGTCAGTATGCCACGTGGGATGTTTTAAGTCATGAAGCAAGAGACGTTACATGTAAAGAGCTGCCACGTCAGTGTTGACGCTAACTATGTAATCAATTAATTAAGTTTAGAAATCTAATTAAATGGCTTGAAGTTCAAAAAAATAATAATTAATTATTGAAAAAATTAAAATATATAAATAAACCTTCTATGGAAAGCTTAAATAGAGGAGAATCTAGAAAAAAAAGCCTTAAATTTTATTAAGTGTATAATGAATAATTAGGATTTAAAACTTTTTCTAATTAGTGAAACCCTAATTACTTAGCTAATTAACTTAAAATTTTGGATGATTGTTTTATGGGATGATCTATGTCTTTCATAATTATTTCAAGTTAATTGATTGAGTGATCTGGGAATTACAAATTTTCCCTTAAAGGTTATTTGTGCATTTAATAAATTGTGGGCTCCAAAAATTCGCCACTGACCTCTCTACAAAATGAATTGAAGAGAGTGATTTAGGTATCAGTGTAATTTTTAGAAGGCAGATGTAATAGTAGATAAGACACTACCTAGAGATTTCGTCCTCATTTGGTGAGGACTTTAGATCTGTTCCAGTTTCTATAGCAAGCTTATAGTTAATTACCCTCTTAATGTCGAGAGAGAACTTTCATTAAGGTTAGTCGTTAGACGCTTAATGTATAAGAAAGAAATATATGGAGTTTTATAATTTAAGATTATGAAATTCATCATTTAAGCTTAAACCAGATGGTTGGGGGAATGGTGACGTGCTCGATCTAGATCCCATGGTTTCATCATCCCACGTCAGCCATGGTCCCTAGTCTACTTAATGAGTATGTACCCAACCTAACCGAATGATCCTTATAAGTAACACATGAGTTATATCATCCAAGAAATCCTTATAGATCTGGGGTGGTGTTTGTCTAAGGAGACAGTCTTAAGTCTACCTTATGATGAGATCTTTATCATTATCCTATGATTCACAACTCAAAGGGCAGAGCCATTAGGGAGCATACATGCTACAATCGTGATTGTAATATAATGGAGCATTACTGGCCAAACCACCCGATCATAGGACTCTGGTCGTAACTTCATCATCTGTGGAGCTTATTGGCCAAGCCACAGCAGGAGGCCACATCCTTAAGAGAGTGATTGAGAGTGAACATACAACACTTGATTTAACATCAATTTTACGAGAGTTTAATCGCCACCTTCAACAAACTATTGCGGAAGGTGGATTGAATAGAATTTTTTTAAACTTTTAAAGATTAAATTTCATTTAAGAATTTTTAGATTGCTACTTAATTTGAGTTAATTTGATTTAAAAAATTGATTAATTTGAATATATTTAAGAGCTTTAGATCCTATCAACTGTTTTAGCTCCTAATAGAGGATTAGATCCACTATCACATGACAAGATTAGCTTCTCAGATATTTTACTAAGTCACAATTCTTATAATAAGTTTTTAGATTTTGTTAATCGGGACCCAGTCCTAAGACTAAACCGGGATGCAACCTGCGCAACATGCTCAGACACTTGAATTTAAGCATTCAACGTAGTGTCGGGATCCATGCGGGTGTATTTGAGAACGTCTTAATTAACACATTTTGTTTGCTTGTATGATGTATTGTGAATCTGGTGGCGTAGAAGATGTTATAGATTTTATATTGCAATTTGGAATAGTACATCGTGATTCATATTTGCTTCTTTAGTATTTGGGCTTTAGAGAATTCATATCTATTTCTTATGCTTATTGATAAGCCTTCGAATTTTTTGCATACTTCTAATGAATTGACTTCTCTCGATTTGATTAAAGTGAATTGTGAGAAAGTCTATTATTCATTAGAGAACTTATTGCACTCAATAATGACTCATTGAAGTTATTGTAAGCATTTGTATAGTTCAATCATGGATAATCCAATTGACTTAATATATGATATGACTCCACCATTTATTAGGAATCAATACTTATGATTAGTGCTCATTGATGAACCACTTAATCAACCTCCTTAATTTGTGGATGCACATTTAAGCTTCTTTCAGACTTCAGATAGTTAAACTATGTACTCATATAAAATATTTTATTTATCTCAAAGTGAATCAGAACGTAATCATAATGATAAGTGATGACTCTCTTTTATGCTTGTTAACAAGCCATTTAAACTAATTTCTAACCTCCCACAAAACTTTTCCTCTCCTTCGAGTCATTTGAATTGAATCATTGTAGAGTTTAGTATTAACAAGGATGACTTGTTCTTATCCGACGGTGAGTTATTTGGCTTAATATAAGTCCTCCTTTCAAATTTAACATGTGCACTTATATTTATTTTATGCCTTTGTAACTTCACTTTTATTATGCTCAAAATTTCAATTTAAGTCTTTTATTTAATTCCATATAAACTCCTTAATTATCTATTTTTCATTTTATTTTGTAAGTCCAAAAATTACGAATTTTGCTCCTCATGTCATCTCCATGTCGATCAAGTGTGTTTTTTTGGTAATGCCTCTAATGAGTTGAAAAGGTGTCTTATAGACAACCAATTTCCATTTCGTCATGCCCTAATGAGCGTGACGAAACCTTTAAACTTGAAAGAAGATACATGCAAGGCAATATATATATATATATATATAGAAATTTGACAAAATTTTGACATCATTTCGAGGAGAGACATCTAAATGTTGTTTACTCTAATGAGATAATATAAGCTCTGCACAAGAACTAATTTTTCATCTTGTCGTGCCCTAATGAGCATGACGAGACCTTCGAACCTACAAAGAAATACAAGCACAATATACACAATCACATATTGATCCCACATGTTCTGACTCATTTCTTCTGCACGTTTCAATGATCGGCAAAGAGATGGAGTTGGCGATGTCGGAAACCAAGAAAAGAACCCGCCTAATGATGGTATTCCTCTCCGATTGTGGTAAGGGGAAAGGTCAGAAAGGGAGAAAGAAAGGGAGATGCCAGAAACTGGGAGAAGAACCCAATGACTTCTCCAGCAAAAGAAACAAAATTGGAAAGGTAATGGAAAGAGGCGAAAAAAAAGAAGAACCCTAATGATCTTCTTCTCGATTATAAAATGGAATTGGAAATTCAGATTGGAGAAATGGGGAATTTTCGGATTGAGGAAATGAAGGAATTTGAAAGTGGATTTTCGATTTTGGGAAGCTTTGGTAGAAGATGAGGAAGAAGATAAGATTTTGGCTAGCTTGAAGGGCTTTGGTTGCTCCAAGTGAGGAGATGGAAGTGGTAAATTTCGGTTAGGGCAGAAAAAAGGAGAGAGAGGGAAAAGGAAGAAGAAGAAAGGGAAGAGAAAGAAGAAGAAAGGGAAGAGGAAGAAGGAGGAAGAATAATGGAAGAAGAAGAAGGAGGAAAGGGAAGGGAAGAAGAAAAAACTTACCTTGCATTTTTGGTTTGGAGAGAGGAGGAAAATCGGAGAGGGGAAGAGTTCCTGGTTCTGTTTGGAGGAATGAGGGAGAATATGCCCTCCTCTGCTGAAACCTGAACGAACAGAAAGTCCCTCACGCAAGAGGGGAAGAAGGGATCTGGGGAGTGGTGGAGGAGGTGAAAGAGGATGAGATTCACAGATAGATGGGCTCATGGGATTAGGATGGTCGAGTGTGGAAAGGAGATTGAACCGAGTATTTAGGATTTAGGTTTTAAATTGATTTTTTATCGCTAAGACTATAATATGAATTTTATGCGTCTCTAAATAAAAGATATATGTTGATATGTTAGAGAATGTAACATGCTTTCACAATCGAGATCGTTTGGTTCAAGATCACCAATCATAAACACGTTATCATTTTCACGCTCAATTTTGTGTGCACTTATCCGAATTGAGTGAAAACAGTCTTACTTGATAGATTTTGATATTTTGAAGCTAACGACGCAATAAATTTCATGAACGGAGGTTATTTGATTTAGCCTCCTAACCGACATGCATGCGGCGAATTGACGCTTGATCGTTGATCATTAAGTTGTGCAATATTTATATTCTAACCAATATGTTTTGAACGATGGCAAAGTCTGCTCACGATCGAACCATTTCGACCATTTTCGCAACCAGGCGTGTCACTCACTTCATCTTGAAATGCATCGCCCCGAATTGACGAAAAGATCATTTGGTAGTTTTGACATTTTGAAGCTATCAATTTCATAAATAGATTGTTGGACATCAGCCTTTTCTTCCCGATATGTGCATCAAATATTGATAATCTTGATCGCTGATCGTGCAATATTTATATTTATCGATTTCGATATTTTGATGATAAATAAGTCCGCTCATCATCGGAGGTCATAATTTTGATGATATCCGCATTTTGACCCCGGCGAGACCGTCACTTTCAAGTCCGTCAATTCAATTGGCTTTCGACTTATGACACATATATGGAGGTCAATGCCCTCAACAAATGTGATTCGGGAGCGAACGCTTGTTGAAAATTGATTGATCGTTTGGGCTGGCCATAGAACTTGGATCATTTTAGCTTCGATTGCAATAGCTTATGGAGCTTTAATAGGATTTGTCATTAGTATGCTGCCTTATTTAGGACATACTAAATAATGGGATTGATCGATTTATCAGAATTGACTTGTCGGATAGATAAGAGTTCTTACACTATCTACCCTCTGCTTCAATATCTTTGCTGAAGATCTCTTCTTTTATGTCCTTGCAGATTTAAGTCTCTTCCATCCCTATCTTCATGCTTAGTTGAGTTTGGTGGAGAAATTAGTTTATTTGTTTTGATGAAGGGCTCCACTAGGGAATCAGTTTATCCGTGCTTGGTCGGATTTGAAATTCCTCTCGCCCCTTTAAGCTGGACTTGATGAAGGACTTAATTTGTTCATATTGAGTTGTCGTGAAGTGCGCCATGAATCCGTTTTGCCGCTTTGACATTCATTAAAATGCATGATGATATAGCCTTCCTGCTTATAAAGTTGAGCTGGTCTAGTAATGTGTGCTTTAACAGACTAAATAATCACGAAATTCTTTTAGTTCAACCATCGGCTTTATATGAACTATGGAATTGCTTCCTCGGCCCTATGCTTTCTTCTTTGATGAACTTGATGAGGATATTGATTTTGATCTGTGCTTTGAGCTTGATCAGATCATTTGAGAATAGATTGAAATATCACCATGCGGGCAATATGAAGATTGACTTGAGGCCGCTCTAAATTGAGAGTTTCCTCAGATTGTCTTGATCTATCGATCACGTAGAAAGATCTCTTAGATCCTGGTTGCTTGTAGTCATTAAGCTAGATCTGGTTTGAGATCATCATTATCATCATGAGTCAGGGGCTCTTTCACTATGGTCTTTTCTTGTTGAGTGAGGAGAGCGAAGTCACCCCACATTTGTGCTTGTTGAGTTTGACCTTTAACCTATTCAGTCTTCGACTTAAGCAATAGTGGGTTTTGCATCAATAACGGGCTCTTTCACTGCGGCCTTTTCTTACGGCTTATTGAGTGAGGATAGCGTTTGCAATTCGGCCATTTGTGGGCTTGTTGAGTTCGACCTTTCGAACCCATCTGTGCCCTAGACTTTAGGATATAAAGATTATTGTTTTTCCAACTTAGTTGATTAAAGCTTCCAAAATTAGGAGTTCTTCGGCTTGATCTCCAAAATTTGGCAAATCTTGGAGAAAATATTTTTTTTGACATTTAGGGCTATCTTTTCCTACGTAGTAATATATTCTTTTTGTTTCTGTAAGAACCTACAACTTAATAATGACAATTATGTATATATTCAGGGATTCAGCGTAAAGCTCGATGTCAACCTGGATCAGAATATATTCGAGGATCTCTTCTTATAACACGACATAAACTAGAAAAATGCCCCTATATTGCAAGGGGAATTCTAAAGCACATTTAGAAGAACTTTTAAGATGGAATTAAGCAATACATCAATATTTGAATTGATATACTCTTAAGAGGGTTTTAACATGTAACATTGATTTTATCTATGTATAGAAATATAAAAATGCCCCATTTGTAATAGCGGGATTTTCACGAAAAGTTATTTTTTCTTGAGTAACTATATTTATTTAGGGATCTTGGCATGAAGCACGATGTCGACCTAAATAGATATACTAAAAAATGCCTGTTGTATTGTAGGGGGATTTCTATTGTACCTCAAAAATATAGTAGTCATGTATAATACTTTTTCAAATATCGACCATTAATTGGCGGCAGTGGTCTTTCACCCTTTAGGTCAATCAGTTGGAATGCCCCTCTTTGGTACACTTTCTCGATGACAAAATGGTTCTCCTAATTAGGCTCAAATTTGCCACCAAATTCGATAATTGGTTTCAAAGACTAGACCAATTCTCCTTGGAATTCGAGGCCGCATCATATGGTCAAAAGCCCTGGACATCTTTGCTCGATAAACCTCTAGATTTTGATGAGCTTGCAATCTAACTTCATTAAGCACGTCGAGTTTCTCCATCCTCAGACGAGCATTTTGATCTTCAGTTAGGTTGTATTGGATGACTACTTGAAGCGAAGGAAACTCAACTTTGAGTAGAAGAACTACTTCAATTCCAAATACCAATGAATAAGGAGTGACTTTGGTCGACGTCTTGTAGGTAATTCAATACGCCCATAATGCCTTTATCAGTTTGGTATGCCATTCTCTATTATTTTTAGTAAGAATCTTTTTGAGTAGCTTGACTAGTGTCTTATTGAAGGCCTCCGCCAAACCATTTGCTCTTAGATTGTATATTGAAGAGTATTGCCAATCAATTTTATGTCGATCAACGAATCTATAAATCTTTGTACATTTGAAAATTGTGCCATTGTCATAAATTATTCGGCGTGGCAATCCAAATATATATCATATTATGCGTAAAGAAGTTAATCACTCGATCAGCAGTAACTTATTTAAATGGGGTAGCTTCAGCCCACTTAGAGAAATAATCAATCGCTGCTAGAATGAAACGGTGTCCAACTGATGACAGCATATCAATTACTCCAATTACATCTGTACCTCAGCACTTGAATGGTCAAGATACTATTGTTGGGTGTAGTGGATTTGGAGGTTGGTGGATTATATTCTCATGTACTTGACATTCATTGTAATAACCGAAAAAAAAGAAACAAAAAAATAAAGAAAAAGAAAATTTTGTAACCGCGCGGTTAGCCGCGGAAAGAAAAAAAAGAAATTCGAGGGGGGTCGGTTTGCCGAAACCGAACTTCCAAAACACGCGAGAGAGGGAGAAAGAGAGGAGGAGACTCACCTTTCGTGAACCCCTCGTGCGTCATCGGCCGAGGAAGGAGAAGGGAAAAAATCGCCGACGCGATGCCGCTGAATAGGAAAAGAAGAGGAAGGCGACTCCACGCCGTCGACATCGGGTCGAATCAGCCGTACCGGGGAAGAAGAAAGGAATCTTGCGAACGAGCCTCGCGTGAGTGAAGAAGCCAAGCCGAACGGGTCTTAGGGCATAAGTCGAAGGAGAGGTAAGTAAATGAATTTTTTTTATTTTATATTTTATTAAAAATCTGATTTTGTTAATATAGTTGATTTTAATGTTAATTCAAGTTCTAACTTAAGGTTTAAAATTCTAATTTAGGGTTTATCGATTTCAGCAATAAGTTAATTTAGGAATAAGTAATATAAGTTAGATGCAAGTTAAATGTTAATTTAAAATCATTCAAGAACCATTTTAAAGAAAAATAAGAAAAGAGGAGTATAAATTGGAGAACTTATAAAGGAAATGCATGTTATATTATAAAGAAATGTATTTATATTATTGTTAATTAGATTAGAATCATTTAAGGTGGTATGATAATCAATTAATGCAATATATAAAATCACTTTAACACTTAATATTTTTATGTTATAGATGAATTAATTAAAAGGAAGAAAGGAGGTTCAAGAGAAGCTCAAAAGTAGTAATTATGTTTTACATTTATGATAAAAATATCTTTAATTTCTTGTGATGAAATGCATGTTCATATGATTATGACTTTTTTCTGTACTACAAGTTGTGATGATTTTCTTATTTTTTTATAAATTGTGATATAGTTTACTGTTTCTTCATGTTGTATAATAATTTAAATGATAGATCATATTGTCATGCCATCATGATATAAAGATTAACCGACATGTTAGTTATGATTTCATATACATAGATGTATCATCAGTGATGTATGATGTGGAGTTCACCCCTACAGTTCGGGACGAAATGCAACGCATAATGATGAAAAGGGCCAATGATGAAAACAAATGGTAATGACTACTTATTCTTTGGATGAGTATTGGTAAAAGTTTTGACGGTGACTCCAAGATGGGTGATAAAAGTAAAGGTAAAAGTAAAAATTTATATGAAAAGTTTATATATATACCTATCTCATATATGTTTGATTGTTTGAGCAAATTTCTTTTATGTATAGGTGAAAACAAAAAACTAGCATGCATACTAGTTCTTTCTTCTTGTTTACTATATAGATAATATCAATTATATTCAATTAATACTAAATCTTTTTCGTAACCTCCTAATTAAATCTAGAAAGGAAAGGAATCGGTAGAGATTGTAGAGATAGGTATTTATGTCAGTCAATTATGTTGAGTTATATTTAAAGTGTATTTTTCTCCTGAATCTTTGTTAGAATATTTATGTATGGACGAATTGTTAAACCATTTTGGATCAGAATTTTTTATGATTGTATGATTGAGATTTTAATTAATATTGGAAATGTGATGTAAGTTTTTATTTTATTCGTCTGATGCTCTCAGTATTCCAAGCGCCGTCGTGACAAGAGTGGTATCAGAGCTAGATTTTATATTTAGAGACATAAGTATGATCATAATCTAAGAGCCATTAGGAAGATGATAAAAATTTAGGAAGAGAATTACATATGATTATATTGATTGATATGTAACGGTTATAATAAATTTGTGCTTCTCAGGCCTATGGAATCAATTCAGGATGATGATATGGGTGAAAATAGAGTGGCACAAACCGCTGAGCACCCCAATTTGGTGCAACCACCTTCACTAGTGATAGATGCATTTACTCAAATGATGGAAGCAATGACTCTGATGATAAGAAATCAACATACACAAGCTAGTGGAAGTGGCAAAGTTCCTATTGACAAATACCTAAAATTATTTCAGGATATGAGGCCACCTCTTTTCTCAGGGATAGGGGGACCTATAGAATCAGAAAATTGCTTGATGCGGATAGAGAAAATCTTAGAAAGCATGCCCCTCCAAAAGAAGAGTTGCTTTGGCTTCATTTTGCTTTGAGGCTAAGGAGATGGTGAGGACATTACAAGAGAAATTTGAAGGAAGGTCTTGCAATCTTATTTCATGGGAGGACTTTATGAAGACTTTTAGAGATTCCCTCTCTAAGAAAATGCAAGATAAATTCATCAAATTGATACAGGGATATCGCTCTATAATGCAATATGAAGTTGAGTTTACAATGCTTTCAAGGTATGCAGCTCAAATGATACCAAATGCAAAAGAAAATTGTCATAAGTTTCTATCTGGACCGAAGGATGTAATCAGACAGCCCTTGATTCCTTTTGGTATTGATGACTATGTTGTACTGGTGGAGCGGGCTAGAAGGATAGAGTTGGATGTGCAAGATACTCATAGGAGGAGAGATATTCAGAAGAGGAGGAATGATAGGCCAAAATCGCTAAATGAAAAAAAATCAAACCGAAGAAGCCTAAGTTAGTACCTATGCCGAAGAAGAATACATGTCCAAAATGTGGAAGAGCACATAAAGGAGAGTGCCTCTCAGGCACAAACATATGCTTTTGGTGCCATCAGCCAGGACATATGGCAAAATCTTACCCTCTCTTGAGTCAGAAATCTTCAATGGAGCTAGACAAGTATTCAACCTCCTGAGGATCACAGACAAAGGAAAATCAATTGCATCGCCCATCTCAAACTCACGTGACACACAACCTCGAAGTTTATGCACTCATGTAAGAAGAAGCAAAAGACTCCCGATGTTATTACGTGTATGTCTTTTATTTAAATTAGCATTATAATTTTATATTGTAGAGATTTGTTTTATATGTCTACTCATTTATATGTATCATCTTTATTAAAAGTAAATCGTTAGAGTTTTATTTGATACATCACATTCATTTATATCCGAGGAATGTGTGAAAATTTTGGAAGTTATGAAAATGTCAGAGTACTTTCAAGAAATGCCAAATGGGTCTCAAATGAATGCTGGAAATGTTTGCAGTGTGAACCTAAATATCTGAAAGAAGCTTGAGACGATTTAATAAGATCAATATATGAATTCGATGTGATTTTAGGAATGGATTGGCTAGCTAAATATTTTGCTAGTATAGATTGTTGTAAAAAGATAGTCAAATTCAATATTCCTAGAGAAGAAGTGTTCAAATTCGTGGGGCATAAGGGAGTATTAACTATGATGGTATATTGCTTAAAAGTTCAAAAGATGCTAGCAAAATGCTATGAAGGTTTTCTTGCTCAAGTATACTACTAAAGAGGTAAAGATAGAGGATGTATTAGTAAAGGAGTATCCAAAGTCTTTAGATGATTTATTAGTTTACCCCGAGAGATAAATTTCTATTGATTTAATTCAAGGTACAAAACTGTAAGAAAAGTACCATATAGAATGGCGTTATCAAAGAATTACAAGAGTTGAAGAATCGCAAGAATTGTTAGAGAAGGGATTTTTATCGAACTTAGCACATCTCATTGGGGAGCTCTATTATTTGTGAATAAGAAGATGAGAGCTATGCATCGATTATGAGAGCTTAATAAACTCACATTGAAGAATAAATATCCCTTGCCAAGAATTGATGATCTCTTTGACCAACAAGGAGCTTGATTTTCAAAGATTGATTTAAGATCGTTATCATCGAGAATCAAAGAAGAGATATACCAAAGACTGCATTCAGTAAAAGGTATGGGAACTATGAGTTTGTGGTGATGCATTTTGGCTTAATAAATGCTCCAGCTGTATTTATGGATCTCATGAATAGAATCTTTAAACCATTTTTAGATTCATTTGTGATTGTATTCATAGATGATATTCTAATTTATTCACGAGATGAAGCAGCTCATGAAAACCATCTTCACATTATCTTGCAAGCTTTGAAAGGAAATGAATTGTATGCAAAATTTTTAAAGTGTGAATTTTGGTTAAATAATCATATTCTTGGGGCACATGATTAGTAGTGAAGAGTTTCAGTGGATCAGTAAAGTCGAGAATAGAATGACCTGCACCAACAACTATCACAGAAGTCATAAGTTTCTTAGGGTTGGTAGGATATTATAGGAGACTTGTTGAAGGGTTTTCACAGATTGTCATGCCACTATCGAGGCTAACTCAGAAAGCAGTTAAGTTTAAATGGTCAGATCAGTGGAAGAGGCTTTTCAAAAAATTAAAGAATTATTTAATGACCGCACAAGATTAACTATTCCATCGGGGATAAGGATTTCAAATTTATAGGATGCATCATTAAGAGGCTTGGGATGTGTACTTATGAATGGAAGAGTGATTGCTTATGCTTCAAGGCAATTGAAAAATCATGAAAAGAATTATCCAACTGATCTAGAGCGAAAGTAGTATGCATTAAAAATATGGAGGCACTATTTATATGGAGTAAGGTGTGAAGTTTTCACTAATCATCAAAGTTTGAAATACATCTTTACTCAGAAGGAGCTAAACTTAAGACAGAAAAGATGGTTGGAACTCATTAAAGATTAAGATTTGGATATTCAATATCATCCGGGGAAGGCAAATGTAGTTGCTGATGCTCTAAGTAGAAAAATAGCTGGTAGTGCTTATTAGTTGATCTCTCAATAGGAGAAGCTAATTACATATTTAGAAAAATTAGAAATTTCATTCATTAAATCTACAGATGATCATGCTTTATTGCTAAATCAAATGGATATACACTCAAATTCGAAAGACAAAATACAGGATGCTTTACCTCAAGATGACGACTTTCAGAAAATTTTAGATTTGGTAAAAGTAGGTCATACAGAAGACTTTGAAATCGATGAAAAGGGATTCAAGTATCATGGTTTGCATTCCATGTTGGAGATTGAGGAAAGACATCTTACATGAAGCACATCATTCTAATTATACAATTCATCCGTGCGAAGAAATGTATCAAGATCTTAAGGAAATATTTTCGTGGCAAGGAATGAAAAGAAGTGTAGCTGAATTTATCTATAAATGTCAATCATGTTAAAGCGAACATTAAGCCAAGTGAACTTTACGCTGCCAATACTTGAGTGGAAATGGGATGATATTATTATGGATTTTGTGGTTGGCTTACCTAGATCCAGATCGCTGATGTTATTTGGGTCATTGATAGTTGACTAAATCACACACTTTATACCTATCAAACAATATGTTGAAAAGCGGCAAGGAAGTATGTTGATGAAATCGAAGTTACATGGTGTGCCAAAATATATAGTGTATGAATTTACATCTAGCGTGGAGAAAAATTCAAAAAGCTTTAGTAAGCTTACTTTCGATCGCTTTCCATCCTCAAACTGATGGCCAGTCAAAGAGAACAATTCAAACACTTGAAGATTTGCTTAGACTTTGTATCCTTGATTTTGGAGGAAATTGAAATTCATTTGCCTTTGATTGAGTTTGCCTACAATAATAATTTTCAAGCAAGTATTGGTATGGCTCCCTATGAAGCATTATATGGAAGGAAATGCAGAACACTGCTTTGTTGGGTGGAGACAGGTGAAAGAAGAATCATTGGTACAAATATAATAGATGAAGAAAGAGATCCGACATGCGATGATTAAAAGTTCAAGATAGAGAAAATATTATGATGCTAAACATCACCGAGAGTGGGTGAGAATTTGTATTTCTTAAAGTTAGTCCCATGAAAGGTATAAAATGATTTGGTAAAGTTGGATAGTTAAGCCAACGCTATATTGGTCCATATGAAATTTTGTAAAGAATTGAGAAAGTGGCTTATAGATTGGCTTTACCGTCTCACATGCAAGGAGTGCACAATGTGTTTCATATTTCTCTTCTGCGAAAAAATATTATTGATGAAGCCAACAAGATTATTGTTGATCCTATTGATATTCAACTTGATCTCACATTTGTGTGGAAAGAATTATAGATTATGATATCAAGCATCTCAGGAATAGGGAAGTTCCATTTGTCCGTAATGTAAAACATGGATCGAGTTATGTGAGAAGGAATCAAATGAGAGCTTTATCCTCAATTATTTAATTAAAAGTATGTGTATTTCTATTAATGTCATTTAATTTCGAGGATGAAATTTTTATAAGAAGGAGAGATTGTAATAACAAAAAAAAAGAAACAAAAAAATAAAGAAAAAGAAAATTTTGTAACTGCTGCGGCGGTTAGTCGTGAAAAGAAAAAAAAGAAATTGGGGGGGGTTTTGCAAACTGAACTTCCAAAACACATGAGAGGGGAGAAAGAGAGAGGAGACTCACCTGCGTGAACCCTCTCGTCATCAGAGGAAGGAGAAGGGAGAAATGTCGGCCGAGGAAGGAGAAGGGAAAAATCATCTCAATGCAGCATCAGAAGAAGAAGAGGAAGGCTCCACGCATAACATGGTCAAGCATCAGTCCACGGAAGAAGGAAGGAATCTTGAACAGCCCTCGATGCGTGAGTGAAGAAGCCAACGGGTCTTAGGCATAAGTCAAGGAGAGGTAAGTAAGTAAATGAATTTATTTTATTTTATATTTTATTAAAAATTGATTAATATAGTTGATTTTAATGTTAATTCAAGTTCTAACTTAAGGTTTAAAATTCTAATTTAGGGTTTATCGATTTCAGCAATAAGTTAATTTAAGAATAAGTAATATAAGTTAGAAGCAAGTTAAAATATTAATTTAAAATCATTCAAGAATCATTTTAAAGAAAAATAAGAAAAGAGGAGTATTAAATTTAGGAGAACTTATAAAGAGAATGCATGTTATATTATAAAGGAAATGTATTTATATTATCGTTAATTAGATTAGAATCATTTAAGGGGTATGATAATTAATACAATATATAAAATCACTTTAATACTAATTTTTTATGTTATAGAATTTCAATTAAGGAAGGTTAAAGGAAAGGAGGTTCAAGAAGAAACTCAAAGTTAAAGTGGGTAATTATGTTCTTACATTTATAATAAAAATATCTTTAATTTCTTGTGATGAAATGCATGTTCATATGATTATGACTTTTTCATGTACTGCAAGTTATGATGATTTTCCTATTTTTTTTTAAATTGTGATATAGTTTACTGTTTCTTCATGTTGTATAATAATTTAAAGATCATTATCACACCATTATGAACTATAGTTAGTTATACATATGCATAAAATCATTATATGTTATGAATGTTTATGTGGAGTTCACCTTATAGATGCTGAAGTGACAACGTAATGATGAAAAAGGGCCAATGATTTGGAAAATGGTAATGGTAATGGCTACTTGTCCTTTGAATGAGTATTGGTAAAAGTTTTGACGGTGACTCCAAGACGGGTGATAAAAGTAAAGGTAAAAGTAAAAGTTCATATGAAAATTTTATATATATACCTACCTCACATATGTTTGATTGTTTGAGCAAATTTCTTTTATGTATCTGTGAAAACAGAAAAATAGCATGCTTACTAGTTCTTTCTTCTTGTTTACTATGTAATAATATAATTGGCCAATCAATTATATTCATTTGTTAGCTAAATCTTTTCGTAACCCCTAATTAAATTCGATAGAAGGGAAAGTCATGTTTCGCCATAAAGGGATTGAGAGGTGATATGTCAATCAATTATAAGTTATGTTTAAAGTGTATTTTCTCCGAATCTTTGTTAGAATATTTATGTATGGACAATTGTTAAACCATTTGTGGATTGTAGCTCTTTTATGATTGTATGATTGGAGATTTTAATTAAATAAATAAAGTTTTTATTTTATCCATCAGTGCTCTCGCCTTGGTATTCCAAGCTCCTGACCGGTCGTGACATTCATGACACTTCTTGGCATGATTGATACAGTCTCTCACCATAGATGGCCAACAATAGCCCATTCTTTTGATCTTTACTACCATCTTGGGACCTGACTGGTGTGCACCACAAAGTACTTCATGAACTTCAACCATCACGTTGGTACCTTCATCTGTATTTAGGCATCGTAGCCACATTTATTCAAAGGATCTACAATATAGAGTCTTATTGATGAAAGCACAATGTAATATTCTATTCTTAATTTGAGCTGCTAGGGATTTTTTATTTGGTAATTTGCCTTCTTTAAAGTAGTCGATGAAGGGTTGTCTCCAATCATGTGGCTCTTTTATAATAAAAGCTTCACACTACTTTTTTGAGGTAATATCATTCTTAGCTCTTCTTGGTATAATTCCTTGTTGATTTTGTGGAGTATGAGGAGCAACCTAAGTCGCATCTTACTATGTCAAATTTGATAACCCCTCTACCTACGGGGATTGGTACTTTGCTAGCTTTAGAATTCATCGAGTAAATATCCCGATCATGATATAATCACCATTCATACTTGTAATAACCGGAAGACATCCGAAAAAAAAAAGAAATTTCATAAGCATAAAGGAAAGAAAGGATCCAAAGGGAGGGGCATGGTTTCACCAAACCAAACTCTAAAAAAAAACATGCAAGAGTGGGAGAAGGGAAAGGAGAGGAAGAGAAGACTCTACCTTGCGTGTGTTTCTACCAAGGCCGAAAGAAGGAGAAGAAGAAGATTAACCACAGTGTCACCGAGAAGAAAGAGGAGTCAAAAGAGAGAGGAGAAGAGAGTCTGTCAAACAAGCCGAGCCACATGCCTCGAAGAAGCCGATGGGAGGAAGAAAGTCGGAGGAAGAAGAGAGAGAGAGTCGAAGGCTTGCGTGACTTAGGACAAAATCGAGAATATATAAGGTAAGTAAATGATTTATTTAGTTATATGTTTAATTAGAAATTCTGATTTTAATGTTATTAACTTTGATTTTAATGCTATTTCAAGTTAATTTAGGGTTTATAAATTGACTTATGGTCTATAGATTTAAGCAAGAAATGTAAATTGGGAATATGTGGGATGAATCACTATTAAGTAATTAAATGTTAAACCCTCACATACAAAAAGTAATTTCAAATGTAATAAAAATCTTAAACCTATGCTTATATGTATAGAGGTTCAAGAGTTGATTAAATTAATATTTGATTCTATGAATTTCAATTAAAGAAGGAAGCGGTAAAGGAAAGGAGATTCAAGATAAACCAGTTAATGTGGTAATTATGTTCTTACATTTATGGTAAAATATCTAAATTTCTTATGAAACGCATGTTCATGATTATGACTTTTCATAATCGCAAGTTGTGATGATTTTTCCTATTTCTTTCTTAAACCGTGATGTATTTTGTTTTCATGTTGGATAATAATAATGCTAGATCATATTGTAATGCTATCATTTTATAAAGTTCAATCGATTCCGTTAATCATGAATTAATGTCCACAGGTATAATTGTATGCTATGTGTATGTTGAAACTAAAGTTCACCCCTTATGAGTGGGGACGCAATGTACTGCACAAATGATTCTGGGATAAAATTGACAAATAATTCAAAAGGGCCAATGAATAAATTGAAATGGCAAGGCAATGGTAATATACTTGTTCTTTGAATGAGTATTTCAACGGTGACTCTTGGAAGGATGATAAAAGTAAAAAAGTAAAAGTTTATATGATAAATGTTTATGTATACTGACCCCCATATGTTACTGATAAACATTTATGTATACCGACCCCCATATGCTATTGATAAATGTTTATGTATACTTGCCTCCCATAGGTTTGATTGTTTGAGCATATTTCTTTTAGTACTGATAAAAAACTGGCATGCATACTAGTTCTTTCTTCTTGTTTACTATAGTGTAATAGCATAATTGACCCACTGAATTATATTCATTTGTTAGTTGCTTAATCTTTTTCAGGTAATCATACTAATTAAATGGCTGATAGAAGGAAAAGTCATGTTTATCGTCGTAGAGGGACTTCAGGAGATAGATAATTATGTAATGTTGAGTTATGTTTAAAGTGTATTTTCTTTTGAACTTTGTAGAATATTTAAGTATGGACAAATTATATAATTATTTGTGGTTTGTAGTGGCTCTTTTATGATTGGAGATTTTATTTATGATTGGAAATGTTAAGAAATGTTTTATTTTATCCATCCCAATCGTCGCTCACCGGTATTCCAAGCTCAGGGTGACAATACTTGCCATTTTCTAAGTTAATTTTGCTAAGCAATCTGCTTTGCTATTCTCGAATTGAGAGACTCGAGTTAGTGTAACATTTGGTATTTGCTTCATAAGCTCAAGAACTCGCTTGTGGTAAAAAGCTAACTCAAGCTTGTTGATTTTATAGATGACAAGTACTTGATTTATAATTAGTTGAGAATCATCAAAAATATGCAAAATTTGAATGCCTATGAAAATAGCTTCTTCAAGACTTGCCACTAATGCTTCATTATTAGTTCTTGGCTCGGTCAATCCGTATGATTGTCTCGTTATCCCTCCTTCTGGTGTTATGACGACGATGCCGATTCCTGCTCTTGCCCTTGGGAAATTTAGAGGTTTGACTTGTTTGATTGATGAGGCTCCATCAAAGTACATTTCCCAAATTTGTGATTTTTTTCTTTCATGAATGAGCATAATTTGCTCATCAGGCAAATCATCATTAAGAGAAGAGTCTGTTGGGATGGCATGTGCAACAAGGAAATCTGCTAAGACTTGTCCCTTCACTGCTTTCTGTGGAACGTATGTGATATCAAATTATAAAAATAATACTTCCCATCTTACCAAGTGACCTGCAATGCTAGTCTTGTCATCAAGTACTTCAGTGGATTGATCCTTGAGATGAGGGTAATCTTGTGAGATAGCATATAACGATGGAGCTTTTGGACTGCAAAGATCAATGTCAAATAGTACTTTTCTATTAAAGAGTATCTCATTTATGCTCCTATCAACCTCCGACGGATATAATAAAGAGTGTTCTCTTTGCTTTCTTCATTGTGTTGTGCTAATAATGCTCCAAGGGACTCTTATAATGCAGCCGTGTATAGAATGAGGTGCTTCCCAGGAGTAAGCGCTGTAAGGATTGGTGGATTTAACATGTAACTTTTAATACTATTGAAGGCTTCTTGACACTCTTTGTCTCACTTGAATGGAGCATCCTTCTTCATCAACCTTGCAAATGGTTGAGAGCATCCTGATAGGTTTGATATAAATCGACAGATGAATGCAACTGTCCTTGTAAAAAATGAAGCTGCCACAAACTCTTTGGTGGACGCATCTCCACAATTTTCTTGATCTTAGCAGGATCGATTTCAATACCTCTATGACGTGCAATATACCCAAGGAATTTTCTAGAGGATACCCCGAATGCACATTTTAGAGGATTTATCTTGAGATCATATTTTCTGATTCTTTCTAATACAATTCTTAAGTCTTCGAAGTGATTTTCACGATTTAAGCTCTTCACCATCAAATCATCAACATAACATTCCACCTTCTGGTGAATTAGCTCGTCAAAAATTTGTGTCATGGCTCTTTGGTATGTAGCTCCAGCATTTTTCAAATCAAAAGGCATGACTGTGTAGCAATGGATGCCAATAGGTGTTCTAAACGATGTATATCTTTCATCTTCAGGCGCCATCTTGATTTGATAATATCCTGATGATTCGTTCTTGAATGGGAATATGTCATAGTTGGAAGTATTGTTCACTAGTAGTTCTGATATTGGAAGCAGAAAGTCATCTTTTGAGCACGCCTTATTTAGGTCCAGGAAGCAATGCAGAGATGGATTTGGCCATTCTTCTTCCTAACTTGGACAATGTTGGCTATCCAATCGATATACTTCTCTCCTGATGAAGCCCGGTTCGATGCCTTCTAGTTTCGTAATTACTTTTTAATCTCCAATCTCATTCTCCATGAGAGCTTGCAAAGCGTTGAATATGATTTAATAGCAAGTTTATAAACTGCTACGTTAGGAGATAAGTCTGGCATTTTAGAATATGTCTAGGCAAAGCAATTTCTGAATTCACAAAGTAGCATTTTTAACTCTTCAACTTTCTCATCAAATAGAAGGACACTGACGAAAGTTAGATGAAGATCATCATCAGCTCCTAGGTTGATTTCTTTGAGTTCATCCATAATAGTTGTTTGGCCACCATCTTCGAGTTCTTTAGGTGCAGGCTTGGCTTCTACTTCTTCATCATTTGTAAAAAGAATTTTATGGAGATCCTCTTCTTCATCACTATTAGTTTCGATCTCAGATTCTATTATATTATAATAAGCTTTATTTCAATGAGATTTGTGGATGAACCCAAGACCTTTAGTGATAAACTTATCACTTCTTTGTGATGCTTGAGAACTTCTTTGGCTCCACATGTTGTTACAGATTTGAGTTATATATTTAGTAGTCCCAATATGAATTCCAAGCTTATGCATCATTCTTCATAAATTTTGTGGATAGTATATGGTATTCTTGTTGACACTATCTCATCAAAATTTTTGTATTGAGTAGGCTGCTCAAAATTGTGAGGCCGAGACTCTTGATTTACAAAATAGAGTTCCTATTCCGCCACTCTCGCTCAACGGTGGCACATCGAATATTATCAATTCTTCAATGTTATAAACCTCCAGTGGCGTGATTTCTTTGAAGTAATGCTGAGGGATGGGTATAATTTTGAAGGAGTCCTCTCAGATTGCCAAATGAGCTATCCTTCTTGATGCTACCATCTGAACACTATTTTCGTAAGTAGATTCAAAGTCATATTCTGAATCAGAATCACTTATTTCATACTTTGTCTTTTTTGAAAGTTTATAGGTTCTCTTAGGTTTGATAAGAATATCTTGTTCTTCTTATGTGTCACTTCCTAAATGAGGAACTGATCTTCTTGATTTAGATATAGAATCAAGTGCTTTAGGGAGCGTCAACATTGCCTTCTTTCTTCTTCTTTGCGCTCTTTACTTTTGTGAAATTGCTTTTAATTCTGAAGTGATCAGCTTCAAGAGACTCTGTTGGTTTAGGCTCTTTAGGGATGAAGTATTTTTCATCTTCCTAAATTTTTGTTTTATGGACGGAGAATGGTTGTAGGTTGCCAGGAATTATGAACTCTTCTCCATCTCTTAGGTACTTCATACATTGATGCATAGTTGATGGGACCATGCCATACTCATGCAACCATGGTCGACCCAAAAGAGCTCTAAATGATATATCAGCATCGATTACATGAAACTTGGCTTCTGTATATAAATCCTGAAACTTTAGTGGGAGAATAAAAGAACCCAGAGTTTTCTGCCCTTTCTCATTGAAACCATAAACCATCAATTTATCTCTCCCAAGATGTTGGATATCAAGTGATAATCCTCTTAATACCTTTAGACTCATAAAATTGATCAAAGAACCTGGATCAATCAATATTCGGCTGATCGAGATGTCATCACTCTCTATAGTAAGATATAGAGGATGGTTGTGATTCGGTGTTCCCAACATAAGATCCTCTTCAGAAAATGTGATTACTGGGAGATCTTGAGTTTGAATGCTTTATCATGCATTTTTTAACAAAGTAAGCTTCATAACTCTCTGGATCTTTGAGAGCCTCAAAGTTTCTGGATCTTTTGATATCAAAGAGCCTCATTACACACTTTCGTTGCAAAAATTTTTCTCTGATGTGATAGAATATTATAGTATATCTTCTGGCTCAATTTAGGCTTTATTCTAGGATTTTTGGGAATGATATCTTCGTTGACTTCAATTTGTTTTCCTTTGTCCTTATTTGCATTTCTCTTTTTTGATGAAGGTGGTAAGACTTTACCATTTCTCAATTGAACTTGAATCACTTTGTCTTGCTCAGATTCTTCTGAAGAGATAGTTTCTTCAAATTTCCTTCTTATTCTAGAGGATTGACCAAAAGAACTAGACTCATTTTTCAACTTCATACATTTCATGCGTGGTGAGATCGATGAGTTTAACTCTTCTCCATCGAGAAAACATTAATCTTCATCTAAACTATTATCGTCTTGTTGAGTCATTAAATAAAATTTAGACATTAACTCTTCAGGCTCTTCTTGCTTTCTTAATAAGAATTATGATGGGTTGGTCTAATCTATTTATATCATCTTAGATGCGATGTTGAAGAACATCGATATCAAATAAATGATTTGGCATGTCTCTACTAAACAAGATTCACCATTATCTTCTTCATCCAATTCATCAATGTGAAGTTTAGGCATAAAATCTGCAAGCCTAAATGGTTTCCTTGTCGACTGATGATCCTCTAGATTGTTAATAATCTTTTGAGTTGTAGTTCTCCTCTTGATCTTCTTTTTCTTAGCCAGCTTCTTTGATTTATGAGGCCTGCATTTAGTAGACTACTCCTCATGCTGTGATGAAATAGTCTTATTAAATTGCCGCTGAGAAGCCCAAATACTTGGTTTAGGCATCTCTTTTAAAGTTCAATATAGGTTCAAGTGGTGATTTTCTACTAACAACACCTTCATTTGTTTAACATTTTCAGGTCATTTTGGAGACTCTTGTTTCCCATTCTTGATTTGAGCGATTTCTCTTTCTCTTTGATGGATGATACGAAAGATGACATAATCATCCTTGTAGTCTCCCTTTTTGGGTTGACTATAACACCGTCAGATAGTATAAATTCACCTCGCTAATACTTTCTTTCTAGCCAATCTTTGAAGACATAACAATCTTCAATGGGATCGATTGATAGGGATAATTTGGATTATTATTGACTTGATCGGCTTCTTCAGGCCTTTTAATTTTTGGTAATTGTAGACTAGCTTTGACTACTTGTTAAAATAATTTAGCCACACTATCTATTCTAAAAGAATAATCTTTGTTCATATTTTCCTTAAGAGATGACCACATTCACTCATCATCCCTTGTTACTTGTTTTGGACGTTCCCCACCACTTGGAAAAGTCCGAGGTTTATCATTGCCTCCTAACACCAATTTTGGTTGTGGATTAGAATTGTCAGGATTCTTTCCCTTATCATCATTATATATTGATTGTTTTCTTTATCCACATTATATATCATCGCTTTTCACCATTTGAGCTATAGGCATGAGTTTCATTTCTTCTTGAGTCTTTATTTCTCTTTGCTTTATTTGCATAGATTTGGACTTAGAGATTCACTTTTCAAATTTAGCCACCCTATCGAGTAAGTCCTGGAATGTTGAAATCAACACCATACATAAAAATGGTGCCATTTTATCATCCATATTGCCCATTAGTAATTGGATCGTATGTTCTTCTTCTAATTATTGTTCACATTTCATACTTAGGTTACGCCAACGACTTATGAATTTTATCACTAACTCATCTTTTCTTCTTTTCAGCAAGGCAATACTAGAGATTGTTATTTTTTTGATTGCATTAGTGAACCTCTCAATGAATATCGTCTCTAACTCAGCAAAGGTTTTAACTAACTCATTCGGCAATTCCACTCAGCGGTGAGGTCGTTCGCGACAAATAAAGCAAGCTATCATTCCCCTTCTGCGTAGCCTTAAATTGGGCTAGATGTTACTTTGGATTACCTGAAAGTTTTAAATTTTGACTAACCTTTTGGGTATAACACTTGATCATATTCAGGTAAGGCGACCTTACTCACCAACTTTTCATTGCTTTGAGGCCATGGCTTCTTTATCTTTTGATTATTATTTCTATTTGGGTAGTTATTCTATTCCGGTGTGTTAGATTTTGAATTATCGGTAGTTGGTTAACTTCATTCCTCCCTGTGGCATGTATTGGCTGAGCAGCGGCGGTGGTATATAAGTTATATTATTAGCTACCTATTGATTAGCATATGAAACATGTGTTATATTTGATGTGATATTCTTCTGCAACATCTCCATTATGATATTCATTTATACCATCATGTCATTCATTTTGGTACCAAGTATAATTTTCTTATCTTTGACTTCCATTTGATGCTGCATTTCTCTTTGCTCTAAATGGCATATAAGTCAACATGCTCTTCTTCTTCCTCTATTTCTTAT
The DNA here is from genome assembly GCA_021442155.1 of Cymbidium sinense. NCBI lineage: Eukaryota > Viridiplantae > Streptophyta > Magnoliopsida > Asparagales > Orchidaceae > Cymbidium > Cymbidium sinense. The sequence continues at coordinate 137,283,750 of CM038220.1, forward strand.
TGTAGTTCTCATCATTTTTAGGGGAAGAGCTTGGTCCTTCTCCTTATTTATTAGGGCGATTTGCTTGAACGATGATGCTGAGTATAAAAATGTGTACCAGGCTGATCATTTCCTGGTTCAACCATATAAACAACTTCAACACCCATGATCTCTTTCACATTTTGATCTTCTTCTTCTTCTTCTTCTTCAATAGAGATTGAAGATCCATCTTCTACTTGCTTCTGTGAAGACTCTTCTTCATAAACGTCGAATTCAGGTTCAAGCTCCTTGAATCCATGTTGCTGTTGATGGCGTTGAGAGGAAAGTTCATCTATATCTCTGACCATATAAAAGACTTCTACTTCCATAGTGTCCTCTTCATCACCTTCTTTTTGCACATGAATTTTTTATCGACGTTTCTAGTAGATCTCTGGTTCAATGTGTGGAACAAGCACTTCTTCCATTAAAGGACTGTGATTAAAGTCAACCTTCTCTTGTGGGGGTGAATCTGAACTATGATGGGATCCCTTATAGGATTCTCCTAGGTGTTGACTGCCATGTCTTTCATCAATGATATCTCTTCTTTTGGGTATCCACTTATGATGAGTTGTTTTTAAAGAAATTTTTTGAGTATATGTATTAGATGTTACACCTTTTTCATTCTTCAGGATTTCATTACGGGGCCTTGGCCTCCATACTTGCTTATCCTTTCACCGGGACCTTTTGACAGCAGATTCTTGGACATGCGGTCCGAGTGTCACGCTTCGATGCTCACCACACAAAGCATACTTTGCTCGATGACTAGTTACTAGAAGAGATGATAACCTCCTTATTGGAGCTTCAGTATTTTCAGTTACCACAGGCCTCTAAAATATTTTTTTCATTAATCCTCTGTCCTTGGCTACTTTGAGAACTTTATGTATTCTGGCAGATAATATTTCAGGCTGTCTCCTCTATGGTGGTGGAGCTTGACAATGTTGATTCTAGAAAGACTGCTTTACTTCACCAGTAGAGCTATTCTTTTTTACCCACCTTAGATTGTCAAAGTTATTGTGGGTAAGAATACTCACTTCTAATGGTAGTATCGCTTATTCACTAGGTCGTTTGAAGGGGATTTGCTAAGCCCTCAACTCAATATTTCTTCTTCATCTTTACCTTCTGGTTAATTTGCTTCCTGATGAGGAAGCTTCATGATCATGCTTACGAAAGGTTCAATCGTAGTGTACCATGAGGCATTAAAAGGGAAGTTATCTATCGGAGAACTCATTTGGTTGGTTGATTGATGAACATATTTATGAGATTGAGAACTTGAGGCCTTCTATGGCACCAGTGTACCAGGTGGGTACTTGGAGTTCTACGATAGCTGGGAAATTCAAGCTACCAAATTGAATTGTAGCTCCAACATCTCATGTGTTGATGATGGAATTGGCTAGGCATATGTTCACACCATGCCCTAGCTGAAAGGTGAAAGGAGTGTTCTGTAGATCCATTCCTCAAGTGAAAGATGGGGATTAGTAATTAGTAATTATTATTTCACCATATACTTTCAAGATGTAGAGGTACTACAAAACAAAATAATAATGTAATAAAGATATATTATACATAATAATTCATTTGACATAGAGCCTCATATATTAGTAATTTGAATTTAGTACACATTTAAATCACCATTTTTTGGTTTGAATTTTTAAATATTTTATTGCTATATATGACTAGCCAAGATGGAAGAGAATCATGTCTCTAGGTAGCAGAAATCTATGGGCTCAGAAAATTCATGGACCTCTCGACAAAATGAATTGAAGAGAGTGATTTAGGTGTCAGTGTAATTTTCAGAAGGCAGATGGAATAGTAGATAAGACACTACTCAGAGATTTCATCCTCATTTGTTGAGGACTTTAGATTTGGTTCTAGGTTTCATATAGGTGCAAGCCCCTATAGTTAATTACCTCTCTGTTGAGAGAGAACTTTCGATTAAGGTTAGTCGTTAGATCGCATGCATAGCATATAGCGGCGTATGGAGTTTTAGAATTTAAAATTATGAAATTCATCATTTTAAACTAAAGGATGGTTGGGGAAATGATGACGTCGATCTAGATCCCATGGTTTGTCATCTCGGTCGTGGTCCCTAGTTTACTTAGTCGGAGGAGGTAGTCATTGACTTGAAGGATCCTTATCGGACACATGGGTTACATCGTCAAGAAATCCATAGACTTGGGTGGTGTTTGTCAGGAGATAGTCTTAAGTCTACCTAACAGAGGGTTGTTTTTCTATCAAGTATACCTTATGATTCACAACTCAAAGAGAGCCATTGGAGAGCATATAGCTATATCGTGATCATAATATAATGGAGCATTCTTGGCCAAACCACCGTCGGAGGACTAGTCATAACGCATCATCTTGGAGCCTCTTGGAGCTCGAGGACATGGATGACACTCGGCATGAGATTGATTGAGAGTGAACATAGCTGAACACTTGATTTGATATTGGCTCCTTTGTGAGCTAGAGTTTTCTTAATTTTTCATATTCAACAAAATTGTGAAAGGTGGATTGAATAGAATTTGCTTTAAGCTTTTAAAGATTAAATTTCATTTAAGAAGTTTTAGATTGCTATTTAATTTGAGTTAATTTTATTTAAAAATTGATTAATTTGAATATATTTAAGAGCTTTAGATCATATTAACTCTATTTAGCTCTAACGAGAGAATCGGTCTATTGTGTATATGAGAATTCTTCAAATATTTTACTAAGTCACAATTCTTATAATAGGTTTTTAGATTTTGTTAACCTGGACCCAGTCCTAAGACTAAACCGGAAGCAACCCACGTAGTATCCTTAGACACGTGAATTTAAGCATTCAACATAGTATTGGGGCCCATGTGGGTGTATTTGAGAACGTCTTAATTAACGCATTCTGTTCTCTTGTACAATGTGTTGTGAATCCAGTGACATAGAAGATGTTATAGATTTTATATTGCAATTTGGAATAACACATCGTGATTCATATTTGCTTCTTTAGTATTTGGGCTTTAGAGAATTCATATATATTTCTTATGCTTATTGATAAGCCTTCAAAATTGCATACTTAATGAATTGACTTCTCTCGATTTGATTGAAGTGAATTGTGAGAAAGTCTATTATTCATTAGAGAACTTGTTCTATAATGACTCATTGAAGCTTTTGTAAGCACATGTATAGTTTCATGGATTATTCCAATTGACTTAATATATGATATGGCTCCACCATTTATTAGAATCAATACTTATGATTAGTGCTCATTGATGAACCACTTAATCAACCTCTTAATTTGTGGATGCACATTTAAACTTCTTATAGACAGATAGTTAAACTATGTACTCATACAAAACATTTTATTTATCTCAAAGTGAATTAATCATAATGATCAGTGATGACTCTCTTTTATGCTTGTTAACAAGCCCTTTAAACTCATTTCTAACCTCCTACAAAACTTTTCCTCTCCTTCGAGTCATGTGATATGAATCATTGTAGAGTTTAGTATTCATAAGGATGACTTGTTCCTATCCAAAGGTGAGTTATTTAGTTTAATATAAGTCCTCCTTTCAAATTAAACATGTGCACTTATATTTATTTTATGCCTTTGTAACTTCACATTTGTTATGCTCAAAATTTTGATTTAAGTCTTTTATTTAATTCCATTTAAACTCTTTAATTATCTCTTTTTTCATTTTATTTTCTAAGTCTAAAAATTTGATGAAATTTATATCCATCTCATGTGGGGAGTTCTTGAGTGTTTTGGCTTTTTTTAATGCCTTTGAGCATCAGTGGTGTCTTTGTGTTCATCCGATTCATATTGTCCTTAATGCATGTGAGACCTTTACGAAGAAGACAAATGTTGATATATATATTCATTTCTTTTTTTCTAAGTCAAAAAATTTGATAAAATTTTGGCATCATTCTTAGGGAGCGACATCTACGGATGTTGAACTCGATAATGAGTATAGCGAGAGATGTCTTCGACAAATAATTTATCGTCATCAATGAAGCGAAGAATACCTACACAAGCATATGATCCCACATCTAACTCATTTCTTTTGTTGCTGATGATCGTGAGCGAGAGTTGGTGATGTTGGAAATGAAGAGAATAACCTGCCTAATGATGGTACTCCTCTCAGGTTGCGACAAAGGGAAAGGTCGGAAAGGGAGATAGAAAGAGAAATGCAGAAGAACTTTAATCGATGTTCTTCTCAGGTTCGACAAAACAAAAAAATAAATGTAATGAAGAGCGATGTCGAAAACAAACAAAGCCCTAATGGTGTTCTTCTGAGAAATTGGAAATTTGGATTGGAGAAATGGGGCAATTTTTGTATTGAGGAAATGAAGGAATTTGAATGTGGATTTTCAGTTTTGGGAAGCTTTTGTAGAAGATGAGGAAGAAGAAAATTCAATAAGGACAGTTACTCTAAGTGAGAAGAAGTGGTAAATTTAAAGAGAAAAGGAAAAGAAAAGGAAAGAAAAGAAAGAAAAGGAAAGAAGGACGAAGAACAATGGAAGCTCTGATTTAGAGGGAAGGAAGGAAAAATCAGAGAGGAAGAAGTTCCTGGTTCGGTTTGGAGGAACGAGAGAGAATATGCCTCAGCTCTTTGCGGTTGAAAAGGAAAAGTCTTCCTCTATGAAGAGGAAGAAGGATCGGTTGAGCGGGAGTGGTTGGAGGAGCCGTGCATGAAAAGGGACGAGCGATTCACGTGGAGATGGGCTCGTGCATGGATTAGGGATGGTCGAGCGTGGAGAAGGAGATTACGGGTTGAACTGGTTTTGAGTATTTAGGGATTTAGGTTTTTAAATTGATTTTTTTATCGCTTAATCGACTTTAATATGAATTTTATGCCGACCTCAATATAGGGTTGATATATATGTTAGTTCAAGGTTATTTTGATCTTCCAAATGCAACGGGGTCCATTTCGCAATCAGAGGTCGTTTGGCTCAAGTTGACGTCAAATCGGGTCAATTTCAGCTCAAAATGCGCGTTATCATTTCCGACCATTCGATTTTTGCGCAGATTTATCCGAATTGAGTGCGAACAGTCTTACTTGATAGATTTCAATATTTTGAAAGCTGCAATCAATTTTATAATGAGCTTCGTTTGGTTTGCTTGACCTCTTGTTTGATAAGCGTCTTGACGCATTAACAACGATAAACGATCAGTTGTGCGATAATTATATTCGGCCATATATTTTGAATGTGATGGCGAAGTTTGTTCATCAATCGAGGTCATTTCACCATTTTGGTGACGCCACGGACTTCGATTTACGATGTGTTGTCACGATCATTCAAAATTTGCACAAACTCGTCTGAATTGAGTGCGAACAGTCTCATTTGGTAGTTTTTGATATTTTGAAGCTAACGGCGTGATCAATTTCATGAACGAAGGTTGTTTGGATATCAACACCGCTTCTCTTCCCCGATATGCACATCAGCAAATTGATAGCTCGGTCGCTTGATCGTTAGATTGTGTAACGATTAATTTCAACATTCTGAAAGTGACATTGAAGTCTTCGTATCGGATTGTTTGACCATTTTAGTGGCTCAGCATTTTAAGCTTCGATTTGCGCCTTTCACCGAGTTTGAATTCTTTATGGGCTTGACTCAACTTATGACACATATGTGGAGGTCAACATAAATTTATATAATTAAAAAAATTATGAAATTTATTGTGGGGATTTAAACACATTTTAGAATGTTTGGTGACCAAAGATAAATTAAGATCAATGGTCTTAATTATTTCTCAAAATCACTATTAAAGGGCTTTTATTAATTAATCATAATACTCTAAAAATTATAATCAACACCTCTTCGTGCTCATTTACCTAAGAAGTTTTCAATGAAATCAAAATCTCCAATTAGTTTGGGGTATTTTGAGTGTAATTGATGATTTTGGGTTTCCCCCATTTCTTCAATTAACCTCTAAATATATGCTCAGTTGCATTAGAAATTTTAGGACATGTTTATCTCATGCTCATTAATGTTTGTAATTTTTCTCATAATTTTTGGTCTTATATGTAAGGCATAATTGAATTTTTGGTCGCTTTTGGGCTTAATTGATTAAAATAATTAACTAACCTTAATTAATTCATAAAAATCACTTAAATAAATAGAAATGGGTTAAGGGATAACTTTAGACTTCTTTCTTCTTCATTAGGTTTAAATAATTAAAATATAAAAATTGATGCCTAAGGTTTAAGTGTGATATCTTCATATGAATAGTCTTAGGACTTAATAGTCTTAAATAAGTTATTTGACAAAATTTAATTACTTGGCTTCAATCATTCTATTAATGTGTTTCATATAATTCATGCATTCATGTTTCAAAAAATAATAAATTTAGTCAACCATTAAAAGTAGGCGGATCAATTTTAATCCTACGAATAACATCATCATCATCATGTTCTCAAAGTGTACATTGAGGAATAACATAGCCAGTTAACGATTCCACATAATGTCGAGGATAATGCTCATAAGGCATTTGAGGAGCATAGCCCTCATCTCATCTTAATTGTCTTCTTATTAGATAAGGTTGATGAGGGAGTATCTCATCCATCTCAAGATACTAATTAAAGTTATCTTTAGAGAGAAGGAGACAATGGGGTCAAAGTAAGAAATGTGGATGAGGAGGGGGAAGAAGTGAAATGGGGTAAGCAGGATTGTTGACTTCATGAGCCCAATCTTATTTGTGATTGATTTTAATGGTAACAAACATATGTTCAAAATGCTACTAATTAGTTTAAACTCAAGTGATGCACGAAAATTCTTCAAATTCAGTCAATTCAAAAAACTAAAGTTGTTGAACTTGAATAGGTTGAGAATTTTATGGGAATTACAATATTAAGACAAATAAAGAGCTCAAAATAATAAAATAAATGATCAATTTATTTCAAGACATTTAATTTAAAATTTACCCATATTTTCTACATATTAAAATTACATTATTCCTTGAAGTATCCATTTTGGATAACATGAACTAAGAGTTTGAGTTAAGTTTCATTTAATGTGCTTTCAAGCAAGATATATTAAGTTCATACTTTATTAAATTATTTTTATGCTTAATCATATTTATTATCCATTTATTTCTTGCATGAGAATAAATTTACTCTAGAATTATTCAAATTATTCTTTTATTTTCTCTCTCCTATCATCCTTATCATCCCAATAATATTTTGGCCAAATTTTTCATAAATATTTAACTAATAAATTATGTAAGATTTATTCAAATCATTTCCATAATTATTCCCTAACTTTTTCAAATTTTAAAAATTCATTCATTGGTATTTTTTTAATTTAATTGTTTTGAATTCTAATTGAATAATTCTTACTATATCAATGCAAAATTGATTCTAATCATTTATGGAATAATTTGGATGTCCCTAGCATGATTTACTTCAGCTAATTGGAGCTTAAATAAATTATTTCAAGTTAATTTAAAATTGAATTCAAATCAACTTTAATTTAATATCCTTTCCTTTTTATTAAATCTATTTTAGGAAAGCCTTTTTTGGCCCGCCCATATTAAATAAATTTAAATTATTTTAAATTATATTTATTATCGAAAATGCATCTTAATTATTCATCTTACATTAAATTAATTAATTGCATTGATTTGAAACCTTTCTATTTATGGAATTGAATGCTAGCCAAAAAAGTACATTGATTTTTACATTTATTTTATTTGGATTAATTAATGTTATTATGTCTTAAATCTTGCTCAATTCGATTCATCATATATTAATTATATCATGCATTAAATTCAAATTGAATCCTTACTTGGAATGTCGCAAGCCGACCAACCACCTTGCTTAGAGATATTATTTTTCTTTGCAAATTAAATTAATTTTATCTTGAGTAATTGAAGTTCTTGAATTAAACTTTATCTGCTAAATCCCATTGCTCCAATTATTCTTTGGCCGACCATACATGTGTGAATTCAGTTTGATTTTAAACTTTTAATCATATGTTGAATTATTCAACACTACATAATATTGCTATATTCTGGTGGTGTTTTTGGCATATATTTTTGTCGGAAATTACCGGTTGAATAACCGTCCGAATAGTCAGCCAAAAAATTTTCCGACGGCTTTTTCGGCTAAAAAGGAAGTCAGGCTCAATTCACTTAAACTCAACTAAATAGCTGACGGCTTAAGCCATTGTAATAGTTTTCGGCGGCTTGTCCACCAAAAATGCCGCCTAAAATCGCTAATATACGGTCGACAGCCCCCGCACCCGAGTCATTTTCCTGATTTCCTTCTCTCTCCCTCTCTCTCTCTCTCTCTCTCTCTCTCTCTCTCTCAATGGAATGAAGTCTAGGGCACACCGATTTTCATCCAAAATGTGTCTATTTCCTCCATAGAATCAAAGGTAGGTCTGCAAATGAGCCCAGCTGAGCCAAGTATAGGCTTATTTGAGTTCAAGCTCGTTTATCATTATTAAGCTCGAGCTCGATTCAAGTTTTTGGGATGGTGTTCAAGCTCAAGCTCATTTAAAAAAATCTTGTTCGAGCTTGGCTTGAGCTTGTTGCGAGCTCGGTTCAGATTGGGCTTATCGAGCCTGTTAACAATAGCTCGTTTAATGTAATCGAGCTTGTTCATGAGCAGTGTGTTGAGAAATATAAATGAAACTATTTATGAACAAGCCTTATTCGAGCCATAATCGAGCCATAATCGAGCTCTTTAATGAGCTTGTTCGTGTGTTTTAAATGATACTGTTCATTAACATAAATAAAATGAACAATAAGTTGTTGCTTTCATTTATTTCAGTATTTACAAAAGTGTTCAAGCTCGTTCGATTAGTTAAATGAACAAACATAAATGAGCTCTAATCGAGTTGAGTTATGAGTAGCTCGTTCGATCTACTCATTTTATTGCAATTTTTTTCATAATTCCATCCATTGATTTGTGAGAAATAGGGATTTAAAGTTTCAAGGAAGTTTAATATATTTTAGGGCTAAATTTTCTCCAAATTAATTTGAATTTATTAAATGTTATATTAGAATGCCTATTTGTCTATAAATCTTTTGTTGCACATGTTAATTTTAGTATTTTTAATAAATTTAAGATTTAGGAATTTATACCTAATTATTCCTCTAAGTCATTTAATATGTAAAATAAAAAGTTATATTATCTTAAAATTTTTGCTACATTTATTTAAATGTTACAATACGTTCTAGTCTAAGTTGTTTAAAAAAATTAAGGTTTAGTGATTAAGTGCTACTATGATTTTAGTTATAAAAATTTATTTCATTGAGAATAACTTAAACACTTAGAGCATCACATGAAATTAGACATTTATTATACAATCAATATTATTTATGTAATGTTACAAAATATTAATTGAATTCTCACATTTTCTAATTTAGGGTGATTATGGATATCCATAATGAGCGGTCATGGATATACAATAGATTTCATCCAGGTAGAAAAGAATTGATTGATGAATTCTTGAGTGGTGTTGAGCACTTCGTAAATGTGACATCTCAACTTCTTTCTTACATCTCTGAAGGAAAGTTTCGATGTCTATGTGTGAAGCATAAGAATCAAGATTTTCTAACTCTAGATGAAGTCAAAGTAGACTTATATCGCAATGATTTTCAACTAAATTATTGATTTTGGACTTAACATGATGAGATCGAGCCACATATTGATGTTGTCGGTGGTGCCTGAATAAGCCATGCATGCCCCTCAAGCAAATATGATTCTGGCCGAACTTATGAAGAAAGGGTCTATGATGCTGCTAGAGCAGAGTAACCCATAGAGGAGAAGCCACCTAATAAAGAAGCTCAAAAGTTCTATGATCTATTAAAGGCAGCATAACGACCATTGTGGGAAGGATGCATGAACCACACCAAGCTATCTATGGATGTAAGAATACTAAGTATTAAAATTGAATTTAATATGCTACGTGAATGCTTTAACCACTTTGCAGGGATGCTAAAAAAACAAACACACAAAGAAAACTTAGTTCCTGAAGATCTATACAAAATAAGAAGTTAGTGTCAAAGTTAGGCCTGAGCTTAGAAAAAAATTGATTGTTGTGTGATTGATTATATGTTGTATTATAAGGACAACATAGGATACTAAATGCAAATTGTGGAGCACCGAGGTTCAAGCCACATAGTAGGAAACAATGCAAATAGAAAGATTTTCCGCACAAGCATCTGTTCTACTTTCCATTAAATCTACATTTGTAAAGACTTTATGCTTCCATATGTTTAGCCTAGCATATGCAATGGCATCACAATAAAGCAAGTGCATTACATATTTTGAGCCATCCATCGATGGAAAAGCGTGGAAGCATTTCAATCACACTTACCCAGATTTTGTAGCTGAGCCATGAAACATTATACTTGACCTTTGCCTGATGGTTTCACACCATTCAGTTAGTTCGCATCTCCCTATTCATGTTGGTTTGTGATAGTTACACCATATAATTTACCCCTAGAGATGTGCATGATAACTCCTTATATGTTCTTAACTTTGATCATCCCAAGGCCATATAACCCTAAGACAAAGATTGATGTATACCTGTAACCATTGGTAGATGAGCTCAAAATCTTATGGGACATTGGTATACTAACATATGACTAGCTGCAAATCAAAACTTTCAACTGAAAGTAGCACTTATGTGGGCTATCAAAGATACATACTATTTTCTTTACATACTTTAACTATTAATTAATTTTGTCTCATATATTGTACATATTCACTTTTAAATACTTTTCTATATACTGTACCTACATATACCTATATATTACTAGTCACTTTCTATACTTAGTTTTTTGCATGCTTCTATTTATACATGTAAGAAATTTTATTTATGTTTGGTCTACTCATTTTTTTTATTTCTTATAGATGGCATCAGATGGTGGGATGATGCTCCACGACGATCATTTGCTAGCATCTTATGCAGAAGAAGAAGCTTGTGTCCCAACCCACTATTCAGGTTACCACCATAATTATTATCTCGACCTCCATTATGAATTCACCACCTCAGACTTTTGGAGTAGCTGACACATGTGTCCACCATTCTTTAGAGCCTATAGACACCACTCTATTCTACTCATATTAGCCACCCACAAATTTCACAGAGCTCAAGTTTCAACGTACACCTTTTGATTAGCCCGATACATTTATGCCCACTAAGCCATCTAAGACATGTATTTTTATTGAGTTAGAGGGCGACACATAAGCATATTTGTGAAGTTCTACTTTTGACATATTATGTTTCTAATTTGAATAACAATTTTCAGGTTCAATCCATCTAGAGAAGCTATTCATAAAATCAGGGACATAATAAGAAGCAAGTACGATGCTTCATATGTATCATGGAAGAAGGTCCCAATTGAGCTTCGAGATATATGGTTCATGAAGTTTGAGGTATTGCCTAAACTATTTTAAAATATTTTAATGCAGTAGTTGATCTGGAATAATTACTAATTAGCATTTATCTATTTGATGTTATAGAAGGATTTTAGCTGGTTAGAGCACAACCAAAAGATCAGACAAAACTTTGAGTATAGAGTGGCTACTCGCCAAAGCAATATGTTCACGAACATATGCAAGTCTAGGCGAAGACTTACTTAGATTGGAGAATATGTGTGAGCTAACCTCTGCAGTATGTTATGGCGAAAAAAAGCATAATCACGCTTTTGATTGTGGGGCGGTATGGGCACCTCTCACACAATAGAGGTTCAAGGTACACACAGTATCAAGGATGGTAAGTCATTTGTTAGTTTTATTAATTGAACCTATTATTATGGCTAATGAATTTTATTTTTACTATTTACAAGCTAAAGTTCTTGGTTTACAGCCTAATGTTGTTGAATTGTATATCAGAACACATTAGCATTAGACTGACCAACAATGGGTTGATGTTCGTTCACAGAGAGCATACATAAGTTAACATTAAATTTCTTTGAAATAAAATTGAGTTAATAATCTGTTATGGTTAATTGACATTCTAGTTACTCATTGGACGACCACATGTCGCTAAAGGAAGTTGGTAGTTAGGGCTCCACTTATGTAGGTAGTTCTAGTGAGTAGTCGGAATATGGTATATGGAAGGAGGCTGTTGGGGGGAAGAAGACGGGATAGATTTATGGCCTGGGCTCACAGGGAGTAGCATATGATGCATTCCATTCATTCTCTATAATGAGTCAATTGATTGGCGATATTGTTCGGAGGTTATTGCGATGGCAGAGGGACGCTAAAGAAAGTTGGTAATCAGGGCTCACTTGTGCAGGCAGTTCTAGTGAGTAGTAAATATGATATATGAAAGGAAGATGTTGGGGGGAAGAAGACGAGACAGATTTATGGCCTGGGCTCACAGGGAGTAGCATATGATGCATGCCATTCGTTCTCAATAATGAGCAGTCAGTTGATTGACGATATTATTTGGAGGCAGGTTGCTGCGATGGCAGAGCAGATGGAAGCTAGGATAACTACACATATGGAGGCCCGATGGCCAAAATGGAGATGAGAATATAGAAGATGCATAGAGATAGCTGTAAGCAGAAGGAGCTAGTGGTGAAGACGGATCAAGAGGAGGAGGAGGAGGAAGGGGATGAGAAGACTGATGAGGAGTTGGCTTCATGTTTATTGTATTTGCATATGTAAATAGTTTGTTCAAGATTTTCATATTTGAGACTTCCATTTAAATGTTTTGAAACTAATTATTCATTGTAAAGGTTTTGAAAATAGTGAAACTTATGAATAAATGCTTGAGATTAGTTTCTTGTTAGTCATATGATGAGAGTGTATTCTTGTGATTATTTATTTGTAAATCTTTTGTAGGTGTAAGAAAATCATAGCATGAGTGAAGCTTTGATTTTTTTTAATTTTTGTACAGGTTTATGTTGACCTCATTTTTGGACGAGGTTAACATCATCCCTAATCCTAATAATTAAGACCCTTAATCTTAAATTAGGAGCTCCTTAATTAGGCACTTAGGACACTATAAGTGACTAAATAAATAAACCAAAAAAATTTTAATTAAGTAAAATTGATTAATCAAAATCATCAAATGGTCAACTAAGCACAATTAAATATAAATATAAGTCCTAGAATGGCTAAAGAGGCTAAGAGATCCAAATCTAGCCATTTGGATTAAATGAATCAAACTAACTTAAAGGCACTTCAAATCTAAACTTAAAGTGAATCAATTAATATATAAAACATTCAATGAATAGTTAACAACAATTAAATCCTAAATCTAAATCCAATCAATCAAATGAAATAAACTAACCTAAGCCAAGAGAAAAAGAAATTCAAGTGAATCAACTCAAGGCACTTCAACCTAAACCTAATTAAAATGAGTTCAAACCTAACCCATAGTCCACCTTGGGTAGTCTTGGGTAGTCAATCATCTTCCTTCAAATCCTAAAAAGTTTCTCAAAACTTAAATAATTTAAATGTGAAAAAGGAGAGAATGGGGTAGCACACAAAATTTGAACTAGTTGATTATGAAAAGATAAAATAATCTTTATAGCCATAAAAGAGGACTTTTGCACCTCTTATCACCTCATCCTTGACCTGAATTGATGATAGCATGTTGGAGAGTAGTTCCAAGGCTAATCCCCAATCAATTGACCAACCCCCAACCACCATGGATGAGATTTTTGGCCATCTATAAAATAGGAGGAAGAGAGCCTCCAAACTCTCTTCTTCTTGCACAAAAATACCATTCTCATCTCCAAAAAATCATAATCTTCCCCTTCATTTCCACTCACTAAAACATTATAACAACCAAACTCCGGCGAACCTCGGTGGTGGTTGGCGATTAGACCGATCCAAGGGGAGGCAAAGAAGAAAAATCACACAAGGACCTCGTCTTAGAGCAAGGATTAATTTGAAAATGGAAATTCCACTAGACAGAAGCTTAGATGAGATAATTCCTCAAATCTTTAGGATAGACTTAGGCATTGATGTATGATGAAGGAAATGACGTGTTAGCTAGAAAAAACAATAAAAATGTCTCTTTTATCTTGCCTAAACTTTATCATGAGGAATAAGCTGATTTTAGGCAAGTTCATTGGAAAAGTGACACTTGGGATGGCCATTTGGGGCCAAATCTCCATCCTCCACTTCCTTGTTCACTGGTTGAGAAGGAGAAGAGCAATAGCCATCCATTCTCCACTTAATGGGATAGACGCTGAGATTAAAACCCATGTAGGACTGAATTTAACCCGTCAGATCGTCGAGTTCGATCTGGACAGTCTGATCTTAGATCAGATGGTCCGGATCAAATTGATTTTCTACTCAAATCCACCTCAAAAACTAGTTGGGCAAATAGCTACTCAACACATGTGTCATGGAGCCCAATCAACGTTGATTGGGTTAAATAGAAAAATCTAGAATTTCTTTATTTAAAAAAATGCTTAAAATCACCTAAAACTTCAAACAATCATAAATAAAATAAAATACACAATGAAAAATCATAGATAGGGTTCGTTGGATTCATCTTTTCAAGAGAAATCCAATGAACCCAAAAGCCCTAATTTTTATTGAGTATTTTAGGCTTAATATAAGTTTTAATGAAAACTAAATTTGTTTAAATAATCCTAAAATAATAATTAAATTAATCTAAAATTTTTGGGAATAAAATTGAGGGTAATATCTACATATCATAAAAATTTCAAGGCAAAATGGTATGTGGATTGATATATATTATATTTTGAACCTCAAATAGCCTATTTTAAGAAAATAAATAATTAAAATTATGAAAATCATGAAAAATCATAAAAAAATAATTAAATTACTTTAATTAACATTAGAGAGTAAAAAAAATTATAACCTTTGAAACTTGGTAAGCCCTAAATCATACACTTATAGTTTAGTAAATCATTAAAAGCAAAATTAATTGAGTTTATTTCAAGAATCTATAATAAATTAAATAACAAGCCAAAATCAAAAATAAAATAATACTCAAACCCTTATTAATCAAATCCTAACTTAAATCAAGTAAATGCCATTTAATCTTCAAGTTAAACTAAATTAAACCTAAATCTTATCAAACCTAAACTTAAACTCAATTGAATTAATTATATAAAACTTTATCAACTATTAAAATAAACTTAACTAAATTAACCTAAACCATCAATCACTAATCAGAATATCAATTAAACTAATCAAATCAAATCAAATTAAATTAAACCACTATCAAATTAAATATTTAACTTAAATCACTAAATTAAACTTTAACTGGCTTAATCAATCATAATCCATGTATAATCAATTATATTTTATTTAACAAATAGTTAAACTTTGATCAAATGAATCACTTAGCTAGCCTTTAGTTAAGATGAAAATTTCTAATTATTAAATCAAAATTTAATTATCTAATTAGTTAATCATTTGATTAAGCTAAAGTAGAATAAATCAATAACTCAACCTTGATTAAATGAATTATTGAACCAAAGTAATCATAATTATTTTGATCAATAATCAACTACCCTTTAATCTTGATAATTACTTGATTAAGTTAATGATAAAAACAAAATAATCATTTTATTAAATGAATTAAGATTTCTTGATTAAACTTTTAATCAAAACAATCATAACATAAAATAAAGGCATAATTGATTATCAATGTAATATTAATCAAATTAATAAAATTAATTAATTAAATTAAACATAAATTAATTCATAAAACTTTTAATTAAGATCAACCCTTAATCAATCAGATAATGAAATTATAAAATAAATTAATCAATTATGTAATTAAACTAAATTAAATTAAACAAGCCATATTAAAATAATCCTTAAATCAAGCTTAACTTAAATCAAACATTTAATTAAATTTATTATCAAGTTTTAATCAAAATGATCATGGTTAATTAAATTATAAATTAATCTAATCAAATCCTTTAATCAAGTTAATCACACAATCAAATTAATCATATTGAACTTAAACAATCCTTAATTTAGACTAATCAACCAAACATCTAAAATAAATCCAATTTGAACAAAAAACTTAATTTAGATAAAATAACCTAAGATAATTATTAATTATACTCCAACTACAACAAATAAATCAAATTAATCATGAATATTTAATTGATCATTAATTATATTAATCATGATGGAAGTAAAGAATCTAATTAAGTCAAATATTTACATTAATATTTAAATAATTAAATAAAGTAATTATGTCAATCACTCGTAGATAATTAAATCATTAATTATTCTATAACTGATTCAATCAAATCTCTTAGTCAAGTCAAACACACCATTAAACTAAAATATATAGAACCTAAATGATCCTTAATTAAATCAAATTAATCAAATATTTAACAAAGTTAAATCCAATTGGAATAAATTAAGCTAATTAAAATAAATCAAGATAATCATTAATCAAATCTTAGTTATCTAAACCAATTAATCAATTCATCACATATTAATCAAATTAACAATATCAAATTCAAATAATAATAGACTAAATCCTAATCAAATCACTTGTACAACATGACTAATCAAGTTTTAAATAAACTAAGAGTTCAATTAAAGATATTTAATGATCATTTATCAAATCTAAATATATAGCCAGGCTAACTTAATTAAGTGTTTATCAATCATTGAATCTCAATTAAATTTATCATTTAAATTAAATAAATAATAAACTAAACACATCTTAAATCATAATGAAAGTAATCACTTAATAAAATTAAATAAAATTAAAATTAATTATAATATAATTAAACAAATTAAGCATAAATATTTCAACTAATTATTTAAATCAAATTAATGAAATGAAAACAAATTGTAATTAATTCAATTATATAATAAAATTAAACATAACCCAATTAAGGCAACTTAATCCAAATAAACTAAGTTAATCAAATGCTTAACCAAGTAAAACACAAGTTACAATAAATCAACTTAGAATAAATAATTACTAATTATATTTTAACTAGCTAATCAAATCAATTATGAATATTCAATTATATCAAATCATTAACCAAAGAATACATTTAATTTAATTAATCAAATTTTTAGAGAGCCAAAACATGAACATCTAAATAACTTAGAAACTTAGGATGGCTTAGTTTAGGTTTAAGACCTTAAAAACTTCATCCTTTTAGGTTTCTTAAGTTAAGATCAATAGTCAAACAAAAAAAAATGAAATAAACAAAACTTCACCATAAAAAGCTTAGTTGGGTAATAAACTCTTAATCACAAAAATATTCTTCAAATCAACATAAACATACAAATTGAACAATTAAATTAAATAAACTTAGTGAAGATCTAAAATCATGAAATCTAAATAATAGTATCAAAACCAAAGAAATCAAAATAAATCATTTGAATAATGAGATCAAAAGATCCTTAAATCAAGTGTAATAAAAAACTAAGTCTAATTAAATGAATAAAAAAAGTAATTTAGAACCTTAATTTAATTAAATAAACTAAATCAATCAACTTAAAATATTAAGATTTAATAAATACTCAAATTAAGCTCAATAGAATGAATAACTTGTAAACTAAATACATAAAATCAAATTAAAATCTAATAATCAATCTAAAATACATGAAATCAAATAATCATAATAAATTTATTTTAAATCTTTATTAAATCAAATAAAGTTAAATAAAAAATTCATTAAATCATATCAATTTCAAAAAATAGAATAAATCAATCAACATAAAACATAAACAAATCAAATTAAATCCAAAGGATCAAATTAAACCAAATAAACATCTAACTAAAATCAGTATACAAATTAAATAACTAAATTCAATAAGCTAAAGGACTAAACTCTCAATTGAAATTCAAATAAAGATCATTTTAAACTTCAAATAAGCCATAAATTAATCAAATTAAAACATACTAACTAAATCAAATCAAACTTAACTAGATCATTAACTCAAAATAACAATTGGAACTAGTTAATCAATATAAATTATATAAAATATGGTAAAATCTTTAGAATGAAATCCAAAAAAGAAATAAATTTTTTTAATCCAAAGGAAAGAGGTGAACGTCAATTGAAATATTGGATTAAATCAAACTAAAATATAATAAACTCAAAGTAATATCAATAATTAGAACTTCAAACTCAAACTTTGGAATCTTAACTAAATCAAATAAAAATTAATCAAATCAAATATAATTTAATTAAATCATTTCAATAAATTTAAATGGGTTAATTAAGGTATGTAGGTTCTTAGTTTGACCCTTAGAATGAATTTTCATTTTAGGGTGAAAATTTCATTCTATTAGGATTAGGACGTTGAATAAAATAGATTATGTCCAAAGCATAGTTTATCTTATTCTTTAATTTTTAAACCCTAATTTCAACTTAAACATAAAAATGAACTTAATTTAAAATAAAAATCTTAAAATAAATTAAATTATTTAAAGTGAAACCATCCAATGATAAATTGAACGAATTTTGAACTTAAAACTTAAACTAAAACAAGGCTTAATGCATTCATACAACACAAGCCCCTCTTTTCACACACTAGAATGCTAGGTCACCGACTCTAGACTAAGGTTGGGTTGATGATTTGTGAATGTGATACTTTTTCTTATTTTGTGGTGTACTATTTTAGACTAGATGGTTAGGATTGTTTGCTCGGTATTCTAGATGTTAGGACATTCTTTTTAGGCTAACATTATTTTTTATGGGGGGCTGTGCTTAGAGGGACCACTGTAATAAATATAAACTAGATGATATTTACTTGCAGGTGCTACTTAAGTCCCTAAGCACAACCCAATAGGACACCTGAGCTTGGTAATCATTGATGCTATGCCCATGTGTTTGAAATATAAACTTTTGATGTGTTGTATGTTTTTCCTAATATCTGTAGGGTATATGATTTTATTTTGAAATTTTAAAATGTAATTTGAGCGTAGAATTATATTAGAATCTATGGGGTTTAGGATTAATAGGAGCTAATTGTACCAATTCAATGGTCCCTAGTGGAGCCTAAGGAGGTCCCTAAAGAAGGTGACGATCCTGATGTTAATAAAGACCCCATAGATTAAACTTTTAGTTCTAGGTTGGGTTGTGTATAAGGGTAGAGCTCAGCTATCCATTTTTTCTTTTTTCAGGGTGTATAATAGTACCCTACCGCACTAGACTAATTTATTTATTTAATTCTGGCTTAATTTATTTTAGGGTGTGCAATAGAACTGCATGCTTTTATAGGTTTATTTATGTTATTATTGCATTTTATGATAAAGCCTGGATGCATTAGGCTCTTAGAAAACTAAATTTTATATCCCAATTAATAATTGTAATTAACTCATAACCTCACTTTAAAGCTTATGATATAAATCATTAAATAAAAGATTTAGTAACCCTTTATCTTAATGGTTGTATGTTTTAACAACATGCATACATATTATTTCACTCTTGTAAATAATGGGTTTCTATTCTTGCACGATAAGGGACAAACTTGACCTATGAGAGTAGTCCTTTGTAGTAGAGAGTACCTCTTCTCTCTAATTTGGCCCATAACTACATTTCATCATGCATTTAAGCATAAATCTTCCCAAGCCTGAATTCAAAATTGATGAGTTAGAATGAATAAAAAGTTATAAATTTTATTACATTAGTCTTGGCCATGGATTGCATACAACATATGATCTAGTCTCTTAGTGAGTTTAAGATTCTAGAATCTTTCTTAATTAACAATAGCCTAGCCATCTTGCGCTTGCATAAGACTAACCAACATGATTTTAAATCGCTTATGTGGTGTTAGTTGGCAACCCCTTCTTGTTGGGAAGTAAGTCCAGAAGAGTCAGGATAGGTCTATTTTCTTAAATAAGAAAAAGAACTAATAATTCCAAAATTTATTAAATTAGACTTGGTCGGGTTTTTAACTTATGTGAGAAGCATTTTTAGACTTTGGTCCTAAAGCATCCTATTGGAATAAATCTTCAACTCTTAGGCATTTCCACATTCTTATGATATTATAATCTAAGCCCTAGATTTCTATTAAAATGCCAACTTAAAACTTCAATAATCTTAATCTCAAAAATGTAAAGCCCAATCATAAGATAGTTGAAATGCTTAGTGGGTTTCACAATATCCAAAAGCATTTTCTACTCAATCCCATTTGGCTTCTAAGAAGAACTCTTCCCCCCTTGAAGCATTCCCACTTGAATTTCTAAATTAACCATCATTTTAATACAAACTTTGAAATCCATAGAGATGAAAATCAATTTTTTTAATCAAGAGTATTCTTAGGAGGAATTATTTTTTCTTCAAAGATATAATTAACTATAAGGGTTTGGCCTTATAGGGAATTGTGAACCATGTAATAAAATAAACCCTATCTACCTCTCCATGTGGTTCAAGAGAAGAATCTCTAATATATCGAAGGCCCATCAGCCTTAAGAGTCCTTATTAAGTAATTGAATCCATTATAGGGTAATATGTTTTTCTTTTGAGATAATATATTTATCCCTTAATGACATATTTGATTACCTAAATAAGTATCCCCAAGATCTGCATGGTGTTCCAAATAAAATTTCCATAATTTTTGTGAACTATCGATGACTTTTTCATCGAAAACCTCGATATGAGGCATCGACAAACGATCAATCCATAGGAAATTTTTTGACTGGTGGGTTTCCAATGGTTTTCTGATGAATTTACTTCACTGAACATTTTCAGAGAACAAATTTACCAACAATAAACAGTCAAATTTTTTTTAGTGATTTGTTATTCCGGCTGTAATTATTTGTCAGTATGTCATCCAGTTCTTCCTGATAACTTTCAGGTGGACATGCCAAATTCCAATAATAAATTTCTTTGCCAGATTATTCATTTGTCCAAAAAGATTTCCAACTAGGGTTTTACTGGCTGACCTATATCTGTCGAAAATTTGCCAAAAAAGTTTATTATTGACAGATTACTTGTTGATTACAACAGATTTGTCTGCCATAAATAAATAATATTTCTATAGTGAAAGTTCAAATTCTTTTCGAAACAATCTTTGCCTCTCCTTGTCATTCTTGGACAAAATCCTTATTGCGTGAATTAGATCTCATTTGATTGGTATGATTAATTGCATCTCTCTCTCTCTCTCTCTCTCTCTCTCTCTTGGTCGAAATCCTCATAGGATTTTTCATTATGTGTTTGAAATTCTCCATTCAAATTTGAATGCCTTCCCTACTTGGATTCCCTCTCATGCCTTGATTGATCCAACTTGTTGTCTTTATTACATTGGATTCAAAATTCAAATTATGACCTAATTCATCTTTTCTTTTCTTTCTCTCATGGTCAAAAATCCTAAGAATAAAATTCTTAATTTTTTGATTTGACTGTGTAATCAAAATCAAATTATTTTCTAAACTATTTTCCCTCCAACTCATCATGCTTGTCCCCATTATCCTTTCCTTACTATTTAAAGTGGCTTTTTCTTAGGGATACATTCTTCTTAGTTTTTCTCCACTCTTGGTCTACCCCTTGCTACTTCATTTCCTTAGAGATTTTTGTGATTCAAATGTGACAACTCTTTCAACATCCTTCTTCCTCCCTTGTCCTAAAGTGTGTTGAAGATTTCTTGGGAGATTTGAAGGATTAGTGAGGTACATCCTTGGACAAAATTTTGATTATTGTTCTCAAGATTCTAAGGTGCTTAACCCTTCATCTTGCATTACTTTTCTGGCCAGTTCATGTTATCATGGTATGTACAAAGGAAGTGCTGATTGAAGTTCTTCTCTTGGCCAAATTTTCAAAATCTTTAAGTAGAGGACATCTTGTGTTTTATTTATAATTACATACAATGTGTTAGAAAGCTTACATTTACGAATCATTTTATCACTTGCATACAATATAGTTCTTGTGAAAGAGATCTTAAGTGAACTTATTTGATTTAGTTTGCTTATAATATAACACAAGATTCCATGCATCATTTGTTTTGGTTTATCATTCAAATATTCAAATCATTATTGTGTGGTGCTTTTTTATATCATTCAAAGTTGCTTTGATTTTAAACTTTTATTTCTTTTAAAATAAATCAAGCTTCTTTTCTAGTTTGCATCTAACATTTCATACAAGCCATTACATTAACTTAATCTTAAATAATTAATAAGTGAGTGAGGTGTTTATTTTTGGATGTGGGTGGGGGAACACTAAGCAGATCTTACGGGGTACTTATTGAAGTGATCGGGTATGAAATTAAGGTATGATATACTATCTCGAAAGATAGAGACATCGCCCTTCAATGGACCTAATCACCTAATAAGGACTCCTAAGGCATGATAGGTCTTCGAATATACCAGAGAATTTTCTCCTACTTTACATGGATAAATAAAGTAGGGTTTATATTAAATCGATTCTAAAGTTCCCTATAGAGGCAAGCCTCCATAGTTAATTACATCCTAAAGAAGGTGAATCCTTTAGGAATATTCTCGATTAAAGTAGACAATTAGGCTCCAAAGATTTCAAGGTTAGACTATCAAAGGATTGGTTATGTTTGGAAAATCAATGGGAAAAGTTCAAGGAGAAGACTTATTTTTGGAAGCCAAATGGAATAAGTAGGAAATGCTCATGATACTAGGAGAATACTTATTTCAACCTATCATATGGTTGGGCCTTATATATTTGAAATTGAAGAGATTTATATGTTTTGAGTTAAAATTTTATTAGATTATTAGGGCTTATAGTCCAACAACACAAGATTGTGGGAATGCTAAGAGGTGAGGATTTATGCTTGTAGCTCGAAGGAAACAAAACCTCAGATCCTAAATCTAGGGAGCTTTAAGATAAGCTAAAGCATGACCTAAGTCTAAGCAAAGATGGACATGAGGTTTACCTCAACAAGAGAGGATAAACTGCCCGACTGCTGGGCTTATAACCGCTTGGAGTGGCTACCAGATAACTCCTCCTATAATTTAAATCCATGTGGTCCTATCATATGAAATGCAAGATAGGTAGGGTAGTTATTTAATTAGAAAGAGATTAAGTCCTTAAACCCACTCCCTAAGAGACTGTAGCATGAGTGGTATGAGTAATGAATTAATATAATGCAAAATCTTTTCAAATTTTATTTCATTTTTTGACACTTCAATTTGACAAAGCCTTTAGTATTTTTATATGCCTTAATGCATGATGAAATGAGTCATGGGCTAAATCAAAAGAGAAGAGGGTGAAGCTCCATTAGTAGGGGTTTCTTTCATAGGTCAAGTGGTCCCTATGCATGTAAGGATGGAGGCCCTCATTTTATAAGAGTGTTTCAAGATGCATGGATGATGTGAAACATAGAACATTTAGCTAAGGGGTTGCTAAATCTTTTAATTACTTTATTTATAGCCTAGGATTTATGGTGAGGTTATGAGTTATTTTAGATTTAGTTATGAGTGATTAGATGGGATAGAAAAAGCAAATTTTCCCTAAGAGCCTGTTGACCTCATTTTTAGAATGAGCTATCAACCCCCTTCCATCTTACACATAGGACTCCTCTTAGACTTTAAGAGATCCTTAGTCTTAAGATACATCTAGTGATTAAGTGGACACATAACCTAGCCCTAGAGACTTAGAAGAGTTAGCCATAGGAATAGGTCATGCCTTAAGAGTGTTAGGAAAATTTGCCTACCCTATAGCTTGAACCACTTTCCTTACTTCCTTCCTTCAAGGCAAAATCCAAATCAAATCAACATCAAACTTAAATCAATTCCAGCTTAACTGATTTTCTCCAAAACTCAAATCAATTCCCCATGATTGAACTTCCAAATATTTCCTAAGTCTTTTAATCCCCCCTTAAGGACTAAGCCTAATTCAAATCTAAACCACTTCAAATCCTTGAAATTTTCTCACAACTCATTTATATTCTCATTTATATTCACATATATAAATGAAATATGAATTCAAATCAAATTCCAAATTGAAATTCTAAATTCCAAATATTTCTTAAGTCCTTTAATTCTCTCGTAAGGGCTTAACTTAAATCATGTTCAAATCAATTCAAAGTCATGAAATTTTCTCAGAACTCATTTATATTCTCATTTATATTTACATATATAAATGAAATATAAATTCAAATCATTCAAATCAAATTCCAAATTGAAATTCCAAATCCCAAATATTTCTTAAGTCCTTTGATTCTCTCCTAAGGGCTTAACTTAAATCAGGTTCAAACCAATTCAAAGACATGAATATTTCTCATAACCCATTTATATTCTCATTTATATTCACATGTATAAATGAAATATAAATTCAAATCAATCAAACTAAATCCAAAATTCAAATCCAAATAAAAAATCTTTCCTTTGTCCTTTGATTCCCTCTTAAGGACTTAACCTAAATCAAGTTCAAATCACCTCAAATTCATGAAATTTTCTCATAACTATTTATATTCTCATTTATATTCACATATATAAATGAAATATAAATTCAAATCAATCAAACTAAATCCAAAAATCAAACCCAAATTCAATCAAAATCCAACCTAAGCCTTTCAAGTCAAAATCTTGAACTTAGCTAAACCAATTTCAAATCAAGCCAAACTCTTGATTTTTCTTCATGATTCAATCAATCCTTCAATTATGAACCCAAATATAAACATAAATTTCAATCACCAAATCAAAACTCAATTCAAAAATCAAACTTAAGTCAAACTCATGTTCACCCTTTTGAACTTGAAATTGTCAAATGAATTAAAACCCATTTGACTTCAAACCACTTGCAAATGGATTTATATTTCAATCATAAGTTCATATGTGAGTTCAATCATACTTAAATCAAGCTTTGACCAAGTCATTTGATCTACTTAAGCTCACTTGACCCAAAGTGACCTAAAGTACCCTTATGAGCCAATTAACCAAATTGGAAACTAAGCCCACCTAAACCTCTCATCATGATCAACAATCATCATGAGATGATCATTTACTCTAATTGGGTCAAACCAAGTCAAACCTAAGGGTTGACCAAGTCAACACTTAGCCAAAATGAAACTCAACATAGCCAAAATCCACCATATGCCAAATTGATTAAAACCAATGATCTAAGTTCATTCATGCTCAATGTTTGAACTTGACCAAGTCAACATTTGAGCATGATCTAGACCAATTGGCCACTTGACCCAAGTTGACCCAACTTAACCTAAAAAGTTAAAATATGTTAAAACTTGATCTAAGCCAAATTGATTGAAACCAATGGGTTAAGTTCATTCCAAAATGATTGTTGAACTTGACCAAAGCCTCAATTGGCCAACTAGACCTAACTTAGCCCAATTGACCTTGAACCCAACTTGACCTAAAGGGCCATATTGAGCCAAACTCAAATATAAACCAAATTGATTGGAAACAAAGATACCAATTTATTTCATATGACCAACCCAACATGAACCAACCCATGACCTAACCCAAATAGGTCAAATAGGTCATTTTGGTCAACTTGACCCATTTGACCTAAATGAACTCAATTGAACCAAAACCAAATATAAACCAAATTAAATCAAACTAAAACCACCAAGATATTTCAAATGGTCATATGAACTTGACCCAACCCTTGGTTTGACCCAATTTGACCAATTGGTCAGTTGACCCATTTTGACCTAAATGGGTCAACATGAGCCAAACCATATCAAACCAACTCCAAATTCAATGAAACTTGGCCTAACCCATTTTTCAAACATATCAAACATATTCAAATTGAAATCCAAGCTAAATGAATTTTTTACCCCTAGGTCAAAGGGTAAATTTTGGCCAAATCCACTTAGAAGTTGGTTAAATCCTCTCCATAACCACTTAACACCCTCTTAGTAGATCAAGTGAACACTAGGGAGTGTGGTCCACCCAAACTAATGGGTTTGGGTTATCCCAACCTAGCCTAAGGTCACAACTGACCACCTCCTTCAAATTGACCCCATGGAAATCCTTACTCAACTCAATTAAACACATGACCACTTTCCCACTACCCCCCTCAAGCCAAAATGACCCATGTGCAAGCCTCTAACGGCCTAATAACCCATTGCATGAGCTCAATTGGATCAAAATGGAAGGAAGAAGCATGGCCATCCGATTAATCTAAGGGGAGATATACTCCCCCAAATTTGAATTCATTTTCATCGGTCCCCAATTCGATTGAATAAGAGGAAGCTAGAGGAGTCATTTCCCAGCCTCCTAAGCTCTCTCAAGCATTTCCCAAACTTCATCTTCTCGATTTTCATAGCTTGAAAATAGGGGAGCTCCATTGAAAATTCAACTTACTCCACACTTCAAATTAGCCCAATTCCCTTTGCAAGCTCC
The DNA here is from genome assembly GCA_021442155.1 of Cymbidium sinense. Classification (NCBI taxonomy): domain Eukaryota; kingdom Viridiplantae; phylum Streptophyta; class Magnoliopsida; order Asparagales; family Orchidaceae; genus Cymbidium; species Cymbidium sinense. The sequence continues at coordinate 137,309,952 of CM038220.1, forward strand.
ATCAGTGAGCTCAATCAAACTTGCTTAATCTCTTTCCCAAGCTCCAAAGGCAAGGGAAGACCATCCTTGATCAAGACCGAGCTCAAGTCAAGGAGGAGTTGGCTCATAGGAGGATCCACCCAATCCCAAGACCTCAAATTCTCAATAAAGTTTTGTCTCAACTAGACAAAGCTTCTCCAAGGGAATCGAGTGCTGGTGATCACCTTCGATGAGGTTAGCCATTAAACTGAGCTTAAGTTTAATGTGGTTTGGTCCTTTGTAAAGTAAAGTTTAATCCCATGAAAATCTAGCTATTAGATGTGTTTGCCTTTGTACTTAGATGGTGTGGGTAAATTTTGGGATCAATCCTCAGGATCATCCCTAGAAGATGGACGTCCATTCTTCATAGAAATATGTAGATCAGTCCATCGCATATTTTGGATGGACAGGCGTGATTAAGACACGTAGGATCCCATGTTTTATCCCTTAGATCTGTGGCTTTAACCTCAGTCATCTGATTCTTCATCAGATGGGTGAGAAGAAAGCGCGTAGCACCGTCGCTGATGTAGTGCTACAATGTGACAACTTTAATATCAAATTCCATCATGCCACGTGGAAAACACATGCTGCGTCAATGGCCCACTTGGCGTCGATGGGATTAAACATTTAACTAAGGCTATTAAATCATTAATTAACCATGGAAACTTCCTAAATTCATATCTAAGCCTAGAAAAATAAAAAAAATGGAATAAGTTGCATTGGATAGATAATTGAACATAGAATATTCTAAAAATGATTTGAATGGATTTTGAATAGCGCTTTTCTCTGGATTTGGGTTTTATTGAGAATGTTATTTTTCTAATTTCTCTATAATTACTCCACTGATTAATCCAAAATTCTTGTGCTTAATTAGTGGGATGACCCTTGCCTCCACTAATTTTCTTGGGATTTATTTGGTGGCTTAATTAGAGGAATTGCTAGTTCATTTCTTAATCACTCCTTTAATGTAATTAAGCTTAATTAAGGGTATAATTAGTGGTTTAACCCTCTGATTGAGTCAATTAAGTTTTGATTAAGTGAATATGAGGTTTAGGGAATAATTTTGGGATACTTTCCTTTAGATATTTCTTAAACCCCATTTCTTTCTTAATCCAACCTTAATTAAAGGTTAATTCACTCATTACCCCCTTAATTAATTTCATAAAATTTTAAAAAATTTTAGAACTCAATTAATCTATCTTGGGTAAATTCTTAGGTGTTCAATAACCTAAGTACATTAAGGAAATCAAAACTCAACTCACATGTGTGAGAGGTGTTATGAAATTACTTAAAATAAACCCCTTAGCTTAATTAATCTTTAATCATGAGCCAATTGCATTAGGTACCTTTATTTCTTAGGTGCATTGATGATTTAAATTCCTTGTGTGATTTTATGTCATCTCATTAGCTCATAATTATTAGATTAAGTATGCTAAGGTGGTATAGGTAAGGGGTAATTAACACACTTAATTCATATCTTATCCTAACCAAAGTATAACATTGATTTAATCACCTAAAAATTAAACTAAAATAAAAAAAATATGTGGGAATATCAAACTCACCTCACATTTCTTAAAATTAAATCAAACTCAAAATAAAATCAAACCTTCCTTAAAAATAACTTGATTTGTTTTAAGCTTTATTTCATAAGATTGTCTTTAGAATTAATTAGGTGATTGTGTTACATGCTTTCATCACTTTAGTTCTTTCCTAACATGCTAAATGTGTATGTCATATGAATTTCATACATTCATGCTTTTCAAAAAATCAAATTCAAAATGAAATATTTTCTTTATGTCAAATTGCATGTTTTGGCTAAAGTAAAATATGAATGGCTATTATCACTATTAAATTCAAAACTATATTCAAAATCTATAAAACAAATATCCAAAACTGAAAGTGTGCTACTTATAATTATTTATGAGCTTGCATGTGGATATAAATATGAAGATGTGCATAGTGTAGCTTTCCTTATCTTTTCTTTTAGTATGGTTTTGAATAGGATTTGTCAAAGTGTATAGTTCATTTGAAAAGAACATAACACTTGCCTAATCCCCTTCCTATTCATTCCTATACTATTACTTAAGAAGGACATCCACATTTTCATATATAAATTGCATAAACAAAATAAACAAACAAATATAAACTTTTTTCATTTTTCTTTTTTTTTCCATTCATTTGTTTTATACATGTGTTTGTATTTAAGGAAAGTCGTGTATTAGTCTGGACAACCCCGGGGTTGTGAGGCTTTAAGTAGTCCTAAGTAGGTCTTCTAACTTACATCCCTGGTGCTAACAATGACGTCGTGCTCACTTATGCCTTTCATACATACATGTGTGCATGTGAGAAATGGATAAGAAAATCTCTTTTCTACTTAATGAAAATCATGCATCATAAAGCACTCCAATTTTCTTAGGTAGTATTTCTTGGCATTCATCATAAGGTGTGCTAAACATTTCCATTTGTATATATAAATATGCCTAGGATTCATTCCTATGCATGTTATATATGTTGGGAAAGAAAATGAAGTATGTTTTGTGATCTTAATTCACTTTATTTAATCTTAAAATGCCTTTTTTTGGATAGGTTTGTTTAGGGAAAATATAAACTTAGGATTAATTAAAACACATAATAAAATATTCACTAAATAAAATTAAATATGAATCTACTTTAGAAATTACTTAAGGTAGGGAAGGAAAGAGAAGTTCTCTTCTCTTTTCCCTCTCTTTATAACTTAGTAATTAATTGTAGGATTCAATTAAGCCAAATCAAAAATATAAAGTAAAATCAACCCAAATCAACTAAACCACTTAAATGAAACCACCCATCTAAGTTGAACATCTTCACACTCAGAAAATCCAAACCTTAAAGCCATAGCTAAACATATCACACAAACCTTTTAAAGCACACACATTAGGTTAAGTCACCACTTCTAGCTTTAGGTTAGGGTGGTGCATGGCTTGATGTTTGCTCTTATTTTATGATGTAATATTTTAGTCTGGATGTTAGGGTGAATGTGTGTAGAATGAATGTTAGGAAAATTTAGTCTAACCATTATTTTATGCAGGGGATTGTGCTTAAGGGGGCTGTAATAAAAATATAAATATTTTTGCTATGTAGGTGCTTATACCCCTAAGCATAATCCAATAGGCTAGGTGGACTTGGTTACCCATGTGTGGGATGCTAAGTCTAATATATATGCTTAGGATTTGTATGATCTCTTTAACTAATCTTTATTTTACAGGTATTAGTTAGATTTACTTTTTCTTTTCATGTATTTTTGTAGTTAGGATTTTGCAATGAATGTTATGGGGGATTAGGATGAGCATTGGTCATAAGATCTCATCTTATGCACCATGTGAAGCCTTTGGGCCAACCACCTTCCAACCATCCAAAAGAAGGAACTAAAAGAATGAACCAAAAGAAGAAAGAAGAAAGAAGAAAAAAAGAAATGAAGACCCCCCCATAACATGAATTTTCTTACTTGATTGTAAATTAATTCATTTTATAATCCAGGTTGTATAAGGGTAGAGCTCAGCTACCCAATTTATTTTTGGGTTTGTGTGGTGGTGCTCAACCATAAATGGCCTTTTATTATTTTATGTTAGCTTTATAAAATGTTTGATGTTTTGTTTAGCTTGTGCATTAAGATGACATATTTTCCTAGTTTCTTTCTTGCTTTAATGTATGGCTGGATGACGATTAGGCTCTTAGAAAAAAATAAACATTTTACCAAATTAATCAACTCAAAATTAAAAATAAATAATTCATAATGTCACTTAAAGCCTAAGTTAAAATCAAGATAAAAGAATTAGCAACCCCTTAGCTGGATGAGTATTTCTTTTATAACATCATACATAAAAGCATATTGTTACACTCTTGATTAGAGGGCTTCCACCTATGCCAGTGAAACTTGGCTTGACCTTTGAGAGCCATGGTGGAAACTCCTCCCTTCTCGCTGATTTTGGCCAATAATCTTATTTCTCATGCATTAGGCATATGAATCTTATAAGCCTAAGTCAAATGATTGTCCAAAATTAAAATTAAAATGTAATATATTTTACATTATCTAGTCTTTTAGGGAGTGAGTTTAAAGACTTAGAGTCTCTTTCTAAAATAAATAATAGCCTAACTATCCTGCATAAACCATATGACTTGCCTACATTAATTTAAAATCATAGGAGGAGTTAGTTGGTGACCACTCTCAGCTGTTGTAAGTCCAAGCAGTCATGTGGTTTGTCCTCTCTTATAGAGAAAAACCAAATACCCATTTTCACCTTAGATTTAGGTTATGCTTTTGGCACTCGCCAAAGCTCCCTAGATTTAGGTTTTGAGGTTGCTTCTCCCTTCTATGGGCCATAAGCATAAATCCTAACCACTTAGCATTTCCATAATCTTGTATTGTGGAATTATAAGCCCTAAACTTCTAATAAAAATTAAACTCAAATAAATAATTCAATTTAAAAATCATAAAGCCTAACCATAGGATAGTTTGAGATGCTCACTAGGTTTCCTAGCATCGTGAACATCTTCTACTTATCTTCCTTTGGCTTCGATAATAACTCTCTCTTTGATCAATCCCATTTGATCTTCCAAAATAAACTAATTGATTGATAGTCCTACATATTAAAATATTTGGAGACAACGATCATTTACCTTAATCGAGAGTATACCTAATGAATCTCATTCCTTAGGATATAATTAAGTATGGGGCTTACCTCTATAGGGAACTTAATGAACCCAGTTTAAAATAAACCCTACTTTACTTTTTCTTGTAAAATAGGAGACGAATCTCAGGTATATATCCAGGCCCATTATCTTTAGGAGTCATTGTTGAGGTGATTAGGTCTATTGTAGAGTGGTGACTTCTATCTTTCGAGATAATACACCTTTCCTCAATGTCATATTTGATCACCCTCAATAAGAATATCTGCGGATCTACGTGGTGTCAAAAATCCATAAAAAGAAAATTTCTATCTTCATTTTATTTCACATAGAGTAAAGATGGAAGTATACATTTATTTTTAAATCTTATAAAATTTCATCACAGAGCCTAATCGCATCCAGGCCACATATTAAAGAATCAATCATTTAAGAAACTATAAAGAGCATGCCATCCTAATGCATAGTTTAAACATAACATCAAATAATATTATAAAATAATGCAAAAGAATAACAGGCTGGTGCGGTCGGGTGCCACCGCACAACTCGAAAAGATAAACATAAGTAGCCAAGCTCACCCCTTATACAACCCGTAATATGAAAGAATAATTACAATTTTACAAATGAATAAGTGCTAGGGGGGGTCTTCATTCTTCATTCTTCATGTCTTCATTTCTTTCCTTCTCGCTCCTTTGATTTGGAAGGTTTTAAGGCATCACATGGCACCCCAGGGCAAAGCCTTCTGGCAAATGCTCATCTTAAACCCCCATAGTACTAATTCTACTTCATAATGCAAAATTACATTGAAAGTAGAAAAAGTAAATCTAACTACACTGAAAAGAGGTTAGCTAAACATACATATATTCCCAAGCAATTATATTTATAATTTGGATTTAGCACCCTACACATGGGAAACCAATCCTAGCTATTATAACTTAGATTATGCTTAGGGATTTAAGCAACCTACAAAGAGATCATTTATATTTATTTTTTAAGCATCCCCTTAAGCACAATCCCCTACAGAAAATATGATTAGGTTAAGAATAGCCAACATCCAGTCTACGAGGCATACACCTTAACATCCAATCTATAATAATACATCACAAAATAGAACATACATCACACCATGCATAGTACTAACATAAAGCTAAAAGTGATGACTTAATTCTAATGTGGGTGTTAAGGCTTATGGGTATGTCTCAACTAAGCATTAGTATTGTATTTTCTAAGTAGAAAGATTCAATTTAACAGAAAAGGCTGGTTTGACTTGAAGTTATTTAATTGGTTTGAGAATTTTAATTTGTGTTTTCTTTTGTTTCATTTGATTATAATTAACAACTAAATATTGTAAAGAGAAGAAAAGAAGATTACCCTCTTTCATCCTACCTTAAGCCACTTTCTAAAGCATGTTACTTTGATTTAGTTATCTTTAGTGAATAGCTTATTACATATTTTTAAATTAATCCTAAGTTTAGGTTAATTTTAAATAATTCTATCCAATATGAAAGGCATCTTAAGATTAATCTAATTGAATTACTATCACATGACACATGCTAAATCATTCCTTTCCATCACATGTAACATGTATATGATTTAATTCTAAGTGTATCTATACATGCAACATGTTTTAACATACTTAAATGATGAATGTATGTGTATGTGAAGTTTATATCATTTTATGTGATTGAATTATTTAATCATATTAGTTTAAAGTTCAATCTAACTTCTTATACAAAAATACATAAGGATGAAATTAAATAGGTACGTGTCATTGATAACTAGGGAAGTGAGATAATCAAATGACCTACTTGAGGCTAACTAAAGCCTCGTATTCTCGGGATGTCTAAACCATATACTCATTTGCATTCAAACACATGTAAATTTATATACATGAATATAAGAATTAAAGCTCCAAATTATATGGCTAACTATTTCAATCATTTATTCAATTATGAATGCATGTATCTTTGATAACTGAAAAGGGGTTCTAATTCCATAATTAAATACACACACACACATGTATAAGAGACATAAGCTAGTATATTTTATTGTTAACCAAGAAAGTGAGGTAATCAAATGACCTCTTAGGGCTACTTAAAGCCTCGCATTCCCAGGATGTCTAGACTAAACACTTGCTTTTCTCGAATACATATGGATGTATACATAAATAAAGGAAGGAAAATCATGCAAAAATTATATTTTTATTTGATCGAAACATTTATGCACATGGAGTAAAGTTATATCTAAATTCTAATGTAGGAACACATGCAAATGAAATCAAATAAGTACACTATTAACTAGGAGAAGTGAGGTAATCAAATGATCTCTTTGGGGCTAATTAAAGACTCGTGTTCCTGGGATGTCTGAACTATATACTTATTAACATTCAAATACATATAAAGCTCCATATAAATTAGGGAAAAGAAAGCTTTACTTCACATTTCTAAGGTATAAGCACATGCAAACCTATGTATATGTTCATAAATACTATCACTCTAATCAATATAATTGATTCATAAACTTTGAAAAAATAATTTGAATTTACTAGTGATTATAGTCACATATATTGTAAATTAATCCAACACATGCAAGCTTACATAAAAAAACCCATTTGATTCAATTAACTTCAAAAAGATGAATGCATGATTTCAATTGATATACAACATTTACATGATTGAAAAGGAATAAATAGATATAAACACATGATTTCATTCAATCATATTAATTCCTAAGGACAATCATATCAAATAAAATTGTTTAAAATAAACCAAAGTTTCTTTAATGTCATTTTTAATTTCATGTTTTGATTTGATTTAAGCATTGGACAAAAGGATTGCTGATCCTAACCCATTCCCATGTTTGTAAATTAATTTAGTTTAATGAAATGTGATTAAGTTGATTTTATGGATTATTTAGGTTATGATATGTATTAAATTCATCAATTAACCCTTTCCTATATTACGTTAACATAATTATCCATATAATTATGAGCCAACATTATATGCAAATCAGTTGAAAAGTAAATTAGCAATGGTCCTAGGAAATGAAAGAGCCTAATGCAATTAGCTCACAATTAATGTTAACTAAATTAAGGAACTTAATTAAGTACTCTTATAATTTTCCCACACATGTGAATTAATAATTTTCTTAATTTCCTTTAGGTTATTAAACACCTAAAGATCTACCCCTCAATTAATTAATTAAGATCCAATGTGGTTTGAATTTTAATTTGGTTAATGAAATCATTAATTAACTAATTAAACTCTTACTTAATTGCCAACTTGATTAACTATCTATCAAATGAAATAGACTTAAGAAAAAGATTAGGAAAGAGGTCCCAATCTAATTCCCCTTGCCAACCTCTGTTAGAACATGATTAATGAGCCCAATTAATTTATTAGTTATTGTTCATGTGATTAATTAACCCTTAATTAAATTAAGAAAGTAATCAGGGCTTAATTAAATAATTTCCCTAATTAATTAACTAATAACTCCCAAGAAGGTTAGGGGAGGCAGAGGTCATCCCGTTAAACAACCTCAACAAATTTGGGGTTAATTAACTAATTAATTAGGGAGTAATTAAGCCAATTATTTTTTAATTAAAGTCTAATTAAGCCTTAATTACAATTCAAAATTAATTAAGGATATTTCTAATGATTTCCTCTCTAAAATACTTTAAAATGAGTTTTTATTTATTTATTTTAAATTTTCTATGATTTGTTATAAATATTTGAAGTTTCAGCCATTAATTCAATTTAATTAAGCCTAATTTAGCGTAATCCTGGCATGCTTTCCATGTGGCATTACAGGATTGGCTATTAAAGCACGTCCGAGTTAGCGATGACGGATGTGCTTTCGATCTCCTCCATCCTATCTCGGATTGGACGGTGCAAATCGATCCCATGGTTAATAGAGGATTAAAACGGCTTGATCTTATAGATCTAATCATGACCATTCATTCTGATCACGCAAAATAGATGGTGCATGATCTATTATTCCATAAGCGATGAAGGACGGAAGCCGTCCGCCATTGCCTGCATGATCCGAGCTCACCCGATCCACTCCAAATGGATCCCACACCTTCATGACAATGATTAGAGGGGATCTAATGGTCAAGATTATGCATCATTCAACTTTCCTTTGAAAAGCACCAAAAACATTTTAAGAAAGCTCGATTTCAATGGCATACCTTATCGAAGCTAATGACCGATGGTTCGCACGCTTGAGGTAGCTTCATCTGGCCGAGACGAAGCCTTTTTGAGCTGCAATAGGATTGATTTCTTATGGTTCACTTGAAAGACCAAGTTTCATCCTTTAGAGGTGTTGAACTCACTTTTGGAGTGAGTTCTCAATCTTCCTCTTAGACTTAAGAGTCTTTTAGACACTAGGACTCCCTTAGTCATAAGACACTTATAGTGATTAGGTGAACACTTAACCTGAACCTAGAGACTTAGAAGGGTTAATCATAGGATTAGGCTATACCTTAGAGATTAGGATAACCCTCTACCCCACAACCCAAATCCAATTTAGATTGACCCCATCAAACCTAAAATCAAACTCAATTTCAAATCCAAATCCAAATCCAAAGTGAAATGATTGAAGCCCATGATCGAATCCAAACTTGAAATCTTTCCTAAGTCTTTTGAATCAATTTCATGAACTTAGCCAAAACTCCATCTAAATCAATTCAAACTCAGTTGATTTTCTCATGAATCAATCATATCCTCAATCATCTTCACAAATATGAATGAAATTTAAATTTAAATCATCAAAACTAAATCAAAATCCTAACCTAAGCCACATGACCCAAATCTATGAACTTAGCCAAATTCCCATCTAAATCAAACCAAATTCAATTAATTTTCTCATAAATCAATTTCAAATATATAAATGAAATCTATAATCATCTTAAATCAAAATCAACCCAAGTCAAACCCAACTTAGCCCATTTGACTTGAAATATTTAAATGAACCAAAACTCATTTGAACCCAAACCAATTGCAATTGGATTTATATATCAATCTCAAATCCATATATGAACTCAACTAAATCAAACTCAACCCAAAATCAAGTCAATTAAGCCCAATTAGCTTACTTGACCCAAAGTGGCCAATTTGACCTGCATAAACCAAAATCAAATTCAATCCAAATCAAAGTGAATTAAGCCAATCCAAACTTCATGACATGAATGTTGATCATCCAATTGAACATAAAATTCAACTCAGCTTTGATCAACCTTTAATCCATATATGAACTCAACTAGCCAAATTAAAAGCCAAATCTATTGAAATCCATGATCATATCAACCCAAAATCAATACTTGAACATAACTTGACCTTCAATTAGACCTGCCAATTTGGCCAATTTGAAATTGGTCACAACCATTTGACCCAAATGAATTTAAATGAATCAAAATTAAATCTAAAATAAATTAAACCAAACCAATGACACCAACACACTCCAAATGGTCATATGAACTTGACCCAACCCTTGGTTTGAACCAATTTGACCAATTGGTCAACTTAACTCATTTAGGTCAAATTAAGCAAAACCTAACCTAATGAACTCCAAATGACATGAAATTTGTCCCAACACACTTTAGACTCATTTCAAATCTGCCTAAATCAAATTCAATGCTAAATGACCATTCTACCCTTAGGTCAAGAGTATCATATGAGGCAAATCACTTAGGGGAGTGGTCATTTCCATTCCTTGGCCACTTGGGACTCTCCCATTGGTCCACCTAGGCATCTAGGACACTACCCAACTTGACCTAAGAGGTGGTTGGGTTGGCCATGACACATGGGGAGGTGAATTCACCTCATGCCCCCCATTGGAGCATTTGAAACCCATAGGACACCCACTAATCCCTCTTGGCAACCACCTCCCAAGCCTTGGCCAACCAAATTAAGTCACCTATGAAGATTCCATGCCATTCCCAATCACCCCAAGCCATAGGACATCCACTAAGAGCCAACAATTACCATTAGTGGTGATTTTTGGCCACCACCAAGCACAAAGAAAAAGTTGCCTCAAAATAAATCATTCTAGCATTACACACACTCCAGAAGCTCCTCCAAGCAACAAGACCACTTTCCCACTTTCTTTAGGCTAAAAGAACAGCAAAACTCAATGGATTTTGACAAGGAGGCGGTGGTCATTGGTGGATATAACATTCAAAGTGGAGGCAAGGGTCTAGGTTCATCCCAAGGATTCTTCTTGCATCTAGGAGTGTGCTCGAATCAACACATCCATCGAAAACCATCCCCAGTGAGGTAATCTTTAAATCCTTTAGCCGACCATAGGTTCTTTTGTTTGTGACGATGTTTGCTCAATTCTTGGAATTTTTCTTAGATATCCCATGCATATTTCATTTTAACAATCCGAATGCAAAAATAGAAGTTTTTTTTGGCGAGAATCGCCATGAAATCGAGCCCAAAATAGATTCATAGCATCCATTTTCCAATTTTAATTTTGGTTTTGTTGGTTTTGTTGGCTGGGAACCATACGAAGCAGCAGCCATCCGATCCCTCTTTAGTAGGGATGAATGACTATAGATGTAGATTTGCTCAATTTTGACCTTTGGATTGCACGATTCAATCTGGATCGTCCATCTATGATTGGATGGTTGGATCGAACCCCTCGCCTTTTCATTGTCGTGTGCCATGCCAACCAATCCACTAGTGCCACGTAGAATCATATGGGCCAATCACATGGTGATGCATGGAAACATGATCCAATCAACGTCGGGTGGTGCTGAATGGGCTATGTAAGAAATAAGATTTTTTCAATTTTAAAATTATTAAAATCACCTGAAACTTCAAAAAGTTATAGAAAATAAAACTCTTAACCAAAAATTACAAGGGCTTTGTTGATTTGTCTTTTCGAGAGGAATCTAACAAACCCAAAATCTCTAATTTTTATTGAGTATTGTAAGCTTAATTTAGGTTTTAGTAAAAAATTTCACTAATTAAATAAAAAATACACATCATATTGATCTGAAATTTTCAGGGATTAAAATTGAAGTTAAAATACACCTACCATAAAAATTTCAAGTCAAAAGAATTTCTGGATTTAGGGATGTTAAATTTTGAAGCTCAAATAGTCAATTTTAGTAGAATAAATTCATGGACTTTATAAAAATTATGAAAAATTATTTAAATCGGTTGAAACTTTAAAAAATTATTTAAATCGGTTGAAACTTTAAAAAATTATAACAAATCATAGAAAATCATAAAAATGTAAATAAATATTCAGAGGGTATTTCAGGGGAGAATTTTTTAAAAATATTCTTAATTAAATTTAAACAGTAATTAGGGCTTAAATAAGGTTTAATTATAAAATTAATTACCTTAATTACTCTTAATTACTTATGTAATTAATTCCAAACTTTGTGTGTTAACTTAATGGGATGACCTCAGCCTCTCATAATTTTATTGGGATTTATTGTTTAATTAATTAGGGAAATTAACTAATTAAGCTCTAATTACTCTTTTAAATTAATTAATAATTAATTAATCCCATGAATAGTAATAAATTAATTAATTAAGTGGTTAATTGTTGCTTAACAATAAATGAACCCATGGGATAAGATGAGGACCTCCTTCCTAAACTATTTCTCTAAGTTTATTTTATTAATTAAATTAATCAAGGCATAATCAATTAATCAAATTGAAATTATAATCACATGGAATCTCAATTAATGAAGTCTTGGGTATACCCTTAGGTGTTCAACAACCTAAGGAAATTCTAAAGAAATTATAGTTAACCCACATGTGTGGGGGAATTATAAGAGTACTTAATTAAATTTCTTATTAATTAATCATTAATTAGAGTCAATAAAAGCCTTTCATTTCTTAAGATCATTGTTAATTTAATTTCTAATGTATGTTCATATCATATTAGCTCATAATTGTTTGAGTACTTATGTTAAGGTAACATAAGAAATGGTTAATTAATGGATTTAATGCATATTACAATCTAATTAACTCATAAAATCAACCTAATCATATTTCATTAAATCATTTTAATTAACAAATATGGAAATGAGTTAGGATCAGAAAATATCTTCTCACATCCTTAAATCAAATCAAAACATGAGATTAAAAATGACATTAAAGAAGGTTTGATTTATCTTAAATGATTTTATTTGATATGATTATTCTTAGGAATTAATTTAATTGAATGAAATCATATGTTTATGTTTATTTATTTCTTTCCAATCATGTTAAATGTTGTATGTCATTTGAAATCATGCATTCATCTTTTCAAAGTTAAATTAAATCAAATGGTCTTCTTTTATGTTAAGCTTGTATATGTTGGATTAATTTATAATATGCGTGGCTATTATCACTAATAAATTCAAAATTATTTTTAAAAATTCATAAATCAATTACATTGGTTAGAGTGATAGTAGTTGATTACATATAGGTTTGCATGTGCTTATGGCTTAAATATGTGAAATAGAGCTTTCTTTTCTTTAATCTATATGTAGTTTCACATGTATTTGAATGTTAATAAGTATATAGACATCCCGAAACGAGGCTTTAGTTAGCCCCAAGGAGGTCATTTGATTACCTCACTTCCCTGGTTTAACAATGACACGTACTTTTTTTGATTTCATTTACATGTGTTCCCACATTAGAATTGGGATGAAATTTTGTTTCACATACATAAATGTTCTAATCAAATAAAAATATAATCTTTGCATGATTTTCTTTCTCTTATTTACATATACATTTATGTGTAGTGAGATAGCAAAGTATATAGGAACATCCTGGGAAACAAGGCTTTAGCCCAAGGAGGTCATTTGATTACCTCACTTCGGGTTTAACAAAGGCATGTACTTGCTTATTTCTCTTTACATGTGTATGTATGTGTGGCTAAAGGATAAAAATCCCTCTTTTCTACTAAAATCACATGCATCATAATCGACTAAGTGATTGAGTTAATTAACCATATGATTTGGGGTCTCTTTCCTTATGTTCTTACATACAAATTTACATATGTTTGAATGCAAATGAGTATAAAATTTTGACATCCTGAGAATACGAGGCTTTAGCTAGCCCCAAGGAGGTCATTTGATTACCTCACTTCCCTAGTTTAACAATGACACGTACCTATTTAATTTCATTCTTATGTTTTTTCGTATAAGAATTTGGATAAAGCTCTAAATTAACATGATTAAATAATTCAATCAAATAAGAAATATAAACTTCAAATATGCACATCTACATTCATCATTTAAGTGTACTAAAACATGTTGTATGTATAGATACACTTAGGATTAAATCATATGCATATTATATGTGATGGAAATGAATGATTAAACATAAATCATGATATAGTATTTCAAATAGATTAATCTTAAGAAGTCTTTCACGTTGAATAGGATTATTTACAGTGAACCTAAACTTAGGATTAATAAAATATGTAATAAGCCATTCACTAAAGAGAATTAAATAAAACTAATATGCTTTAGAAGTGGCTTAAGGTAGGGATGAAAGAGAGAAATCCTCTTCTTTTTATAACACTTAGTTGCTAAGTGTAATCATATGAAACAAAAGAGAACGCAAATTAAAATTCTCAAATCAATTAAACAACTTTAAGTGAAACCAATTTTTCATGTTAATTTGAACCTTTCCAAACTTAGAAAATACAACTCCAATGCTTAGTAAGACACACCACACAAGCCTTAACACACACATTAGAATTAATTCATCACATCTAGCTCTATGTTAGGGCAGTGTATGATGTGATGTGTATTTTGATTAGTGATGTAATATTTTATACTAGATGTTAGGGTGTATGCTTCATAGACTAGATGGTAGGCCTTGATTAGCCTAATTATATTTTCTGTAGGGGATTATGCTTAAGGGGGCCGCTTAAAAATAAATATAAATGCTCTCTTTGAAGGTTTCTTAAGCCCCTGAGCATAATCCAAGTTAGGACAGGTGGGCTTGGTTACCCATGTGTGGGGTGCTAAGTCCAAATTATGATATAACTGCTTGGCATTATATGTATTCTTAACTAACCTCTGTTTTGCAGGTGTAATTAGATTTATTTTTTCTATTTTCAATGTAATTTTATATTAGAAATTAGGATTAGTGTTATAAGGGATTAGGATGAGCATTGGCTAGAAGGATTTGTCTTGGGGTGCCATGTGATGCCTTGAAGTCCACCAAATCAAAGGAAAAAAAAGAAATGAAGGGGACATAAACATGAAGGCATGAAGATCCCCATAGAATTTTATAGGTTGTAATGATTATTTTGTAATTCTGAGTTGTATGTGTGTAGAGATCGGTTACCCATTTTCTCTTTTTGGGTCGTACGGTGGTACCCGACCGCACTAGCCTTTTATTTTTTTTTTTGCGTTAGTTTTATAAAATTGATTGATTTTATGTTTAAAATTGTGCATTAGAAATGATGCTTTTCTTAGTTTCTTATATGTTTGATGATTTAATGTGTGCCCTCAATGCGATTAAGCTCTTAGGATAAAATAAATTTTCTACTCAAGTAATCACTCATAACTAAAATTTTTTATAACTCATAACCTCACCATAAAGCTTAAGTTATAAATAAGATAATTAAAAAATTCAGCAACCCCTTAGCTGAATGTTGCATGTTTCACATCATGCATGCATATTCTTTCTTCTTGAACATGAAGGATCTTCATCCTTGCATGATAGAGGAATGCTTGACCTGTGAGGGAATCCATTATGATGGAGAACACCTTCTTCTAACTGATTTAGCTCATGACCTATTTTTATCATGCATATAGGCATACAAAATCCTAAAGCTTTGTCCAAATGAAGTGCACAAAATCAAATTAAATTTGAAAAGATTTTACATTAGATTAAGCCATTGTTCATACCACTCATGCTCTAGTCTCTTAGGGAGTGGGTTTAAGGACTTTAGTCTCTCTTTCTAAATAAATAATAGCCTAACTATCTTGCAAACTCATAAGGCTTGCCTATATAGATTTAAAGTGTATGAGGAGTTAGCGGCCACTCCAAAGTAAGCTGCAATGTGGTTTACTCTCTAAAGGTGAACCTTATGCCCATCTTTGCTTAGATTTAGGTCATGCTTTGACTCTTGCTAAATTTATCTAGATTTAAGATCTGAGGTAGTTATTTCCTTCAGGCTATAAGCATAAATCTTTTCCTCATAGACATTTCAATAACCTTATGTTGGTGGATTATAAGCCCTAGCAATCTAAGAAAATTCAACTCGAACATATAATTCTCTTCAATTTTAAATATATAAAGCCCAATCATATGATAAATTGGAATGCACACTAGGCTTTCTAGTATTATGAGCATTTTCTACTTATTCCATTTGGCTTCCAAAAATAAGTCTTCTCCCTGAACTATCCCAAATGATTTTCCAAATACAACCAATCCTTTGATAGTCTTAACCTTGAAATCTTTAGAGACTTTAATTTTCTACTTTAATCGAGAGTATTCCTAAGGAATTTATCTTCTTTAGGATGTAATTAACTATGGAGGCTTGCTTCCATAGGGAACTTTAGAACCTGATTTAATATAAACCCTACTTTATTCATCCATGTAAAGCAGGGAAAAATCTCTGGAACATTTGAAGACTCATCATGTCTTAGGAGTCCTTATTAGGTGATTAAGTCCATTGAAGGGTGATATCTCTATCTTTCGAGATAGTATATCATACCTCAATGTCATACCCACTCAATTACCCTATAAGATCTACGTGGTGCCCCACATCTCAAAAATAAACACCATAGGAAGCTCGATCTTGATCGAACTTCTACTTCCGGTGGGATTGGATCTTGAGGAGAAGATTCATTTTGCTTTGACAAGATGTGGGGGTGGTGTGTACAAGAGGAATTGGAATTTGGTTGTAGTTTTAAGGAGTTGGGATCAGACAATGGATGTCCTATTCCAGGTGCACTCGAGAAGAGGAAATTCTGGCGAGTGGAAGCTTGGGGAAGGCTTTAGAGCTCGCTACAGGACTCAATTGCCGTAGGAAGCTCTCACAAATCAAATGCATGCTTGTGCCATGAGAATTGAGGGGTATATCCCCCTTTTGCCTTGTGATTGACTGAAGATTGGCTCCCATTTTTTGGCCATCCAGCCATGCTAGAGTGCCGTAGGGGTCGTAATCATCTCCACGTGGCATGACATGAGTGGAGGAAGGCATGGCAGGGAGCTCAAGGCATGGGATGGCTCCTTGGTGTCCAATGGTTTGGGTAATGAGGGAAGTGAGTTAGCTCACATCCCTTTGGTCCATGGCAAGCCTAGCTTACTTAGAGTGGGTTAGGTGGGCAGGTGAGACCCCATTTGGGGTGAGGGATGACTTCCAAGGGATAAGGGAAAGTGGACTTTGCCAATTTTGGCAAAGATCCCATGTGGGAGGAAAATCCAAGGGGGATTACCTTGGGTTTGACCCCATTTGGGTTTGGGCTAATTTTGGGCTGATCCCAAGTGGGTTTGGGTTAGGTTAGGTCAGCTCCCATGGTGTCATGGGTTGGATTCAAGGGATTTGGCTCAATTTGGGTCATGTTGGGTTAGGTTGACCAATTAATCAATTTAGGTCAAACCAAAGTTTAGGTTAGGTTCAAATGATGATTTAAAGAATTTTGGTTCAAGTGGTTTAAATAAATTTGGCCTAGGTTTGATTTTGGCTCATTTAGAATCAAGCAGGTCAAATGGGTCAAGTTGACCAAATTGGTCAAATTGGCTTGGTTTATGTGTTGGTTCAAGTTGAATTGGTTAATTGGATAGGATTGTAGGCTTTGATTTGAGTTGATTTGGATTTAATTTGGTCTTAGGCCGATTTGACCCTTTAGGTCAATTTGAGCTAAGTTGGTCAATTGAGTCCAATTGGTCAAACTGGGCTTAATTATGGCTTTGGTTAAGTTCAATAATCAATTTGGAATAAACTTGAGCCATTAGTTACAATCAATTTGGGTTGGATCATGATTTGGCCTATTTTGGCCTTTTAGGTCAATTTGGTTCAACTTGGGTCAAATGGGCAATTGGGTTTGGTTTGGCCTGATTGATGGTCAATTCATGTTTAATCATTGATCATGGGTTGGTGTGAATCAATGCTTTCAATTAATTTGACATAAGATGAGTTTTAGCTAGTTTGGGTTCATGTTGGCTAAAGGGTTGACTTGGTCAAATGACCAAGTTGACTTGGTTTAACCCAATTTTTGGCCATTGGTCACTCTAGGGTGGTTATTAATCATTATTGAGGGCTTAGGTTGGCTTAGTTCAATCCAATTTAGGTTGGATTAGAACTTGGCTTAAATGGATTCTTTAGGTCACTTTGGGTCAAGTGAGCCTAAGTGGGTCAATTGACTTGATTTTGGTTTGATTTAAGTTTAGTTGAATTTATATATGAACTTATGATTGAAATATAAATCCAACTGCAATCAATTTGGATTCCAATAGGTTTTGGTTCATTTGAAAATTTCAAATTAAAAGGGCTAAGTTGGGTTTGACTTGAGTTGATCTTGGTTTGTTTTGGTGATTGTAAGTTTCATTTATATTTGGATAGGTGATTGAAGAAAAGATTGATTCAAAGAAAATCCATTAGTTTTGGCTTGATTTGGAGATTTGGCTAAGTCTAAGAAATTGTCTTAAAGGATTTACATTGGGATTTGATTTGATTTTGGATTTAGTTTTGGTCACTTGAGTGTATATTTCATTTATATTTGGGAAGATGATTGATGGAATAATTGACTTATAAGAAAATCAATTGCGTTTGAAGTGATTTGAAGGAAAATTTGGCTAAGCTCATGAAGGTAGGTCCAAAGGGATTAGAGGGGAATTTGATTTAGTTTTGGTCATTGGAGTGTAGATTTCATTTATGTTTGTGAAGACGATTGAATATATAATTGATTCATAAGTAAATCGATTGATTTTAGGTTGATTTGGGTTAAGATTTGGCTAAGCTTCATGTGATTCAATTAAAAGGCTTACGAAGGATTTTGAGCTTGGATTTGAGATTGAGATTGATTGTAAATTTTAGAATTTGAATTTAAACTCAAATTTGAATTTGGGGTTTGGTTTGAGAAGGTGAATATGGATTGGGTTTAGGCTATAGGGTAGGTAAGTCTCCTTAAGTCCCTAAGGAATAGCCTACTCCTATGACTAACTCTTCTGAGTATCTAGGCTTAAGTTAAGTGTTCACCTAATCACTAGAAGTATCTTAAGACTAAGGAGTTGTTAGTGTCTAGAAGAGTCCTGGATTTATAATGAGGAGATTGAAAACTCACTCCAAAAGTGAGGTCAACAGTGAGCTCTCTTCTATTTATCATTTGTCTTAATATTACTTTAGTTGGGTTGTGAGTGCAAAATATTTTAAATTGAGAGTTAGATATTTTGTATTTTTTTTTTCTATTCTTCTCTCTTATTCTTTGTTTGGGTTGTACTTGCATGTGTAGGAAAGTACGGTGTTTGGTTGTACTTGTCCATGTAGAAAGTATGATATTGGGTTGTATTTGTCGTGAAGGAGAGTACTAGAATTTGATGTAATCTCAACTTTGATTAGTGAATTCCTATCTTGGGTTGCTAGGCGTGAACATAAGTTTTTTGGGGTTGGGCCAAACCACATAAAAATCTCTAAGTTCTCTTTTTACTTTTTTTGCACATTTACTTTTCTTTATTATTGCTCATTATTATTATGATTCATTAAAGTAAAATAATTTAAAATTAACTTTTTTTTTACAAAGTATTAAAATTAATTTTTAATTTAAAAATATTTTAAAACCCAATTCACCCCCCTTCTCTCTTGGGTGCTATAGCTTCACAACAAGGATGACCTTCCCTCTCTTTAGTTTGGTGTTCTAGGATAAGGTTAATTTGTAAGCATTATCATTTTTTTAAAGCTTGATCTTGATACCTAAGCCCATTATGAGTTGGCATATTTGAAGAAATTTTGATATAAAAATGTTTTATTTATTTATTTTAAATATGTGATATAATAAAATTTAAAACATAATGAGTAAATGATCTAATTAAATAATGATTTTATGTATATTTTAAAAAATAGATTACAAAATTAATTTATGTAGAAAGTGAAACTTAGCACCAAACAAGATATTCCCAAAAAAACATACTTTCTCTGATACTAAATATGATACAAGGCAAGAATGATTTATTATGATATGAAATTAATTATATAGATAATTCTTAAATCCTTACCAAAGATTGAAGCTAAATGCAAACTATTACTAAGCACAATGATAATATCAAAAATTAAATGAAGTTGAAAAGGATTCAAGCTAATGTTATATTAAGCCACTAGAGATATAATTCTTATAAACGTAAAGAAACAATTAATAAACTATGAATGATCTAACCTCTGATAGATTTAAAGTAACAAGCAATAAAATGAGGATAAGTTAAAGTTAACCTCTGCAAATAGTCCAATGTTGTGGAGATCTTATTCAGTTTTTAAAAGTCTTCCTCTAAGGGTTGTGAGCTCAATACTTTAGTAGTCCATTACTCAGGGGAAAATACACAAAGAAAAAGTAAAATAAGCTCAAGAAAGATAATTTTATTCTAAAGCTAAATGCCAAGCATTACAAGAGCCTCCCTGTATATTGGATTAAGAGGGAGCATTCAAAATACTTAAACCTAACTCAAAATTCGATCATACTACCATCATAATCACACCTACCAATATTATCAAAACATATTACCAAACCTACCACCATGAAATGAGCCATATCATAGAAATAATTTGATACATATAAGCCTAAAATATAACAACATGATACTAAATAAAAAAGCCCAATAATATCCAACCTAAATTATAACATAAAAGCCCAATAATTAATGAATACATAAGTTCAAATTTTATGATGATAATGTCATAGATGGGGTATTGGATTTGGTTTTTTTTTTTGGCAATTTAATTTTATTGGTCAGGGTTCTATTTATAGGTTGCTTGCCAGTCAATCCACTATAGCTATTAAAGTCAATCATTTTAAAATTATTGATTCATGGAATCAATAAAAATTGCATGATTTGCTTCCTTCAATTATTATAGATAGAATTGTAAAAATTCTTATAGATTCCCATTAGGACCAAATACTTTATAATATATCTTACTTAGGTGATTTCATTTTTAATGATGTTTGGCATCATATTAGAGAAAAAAACTCCTTGTGTTTTTGGCAAATTATGGAAACTTAGCATTCCCATATTCTATTCAATTCTTGCTTGGAAAATACTTACAAATTTCATTCCTGTTAATTCTTTATTATGGACTAAATATTTTTATTTGCCTTTTAAATGTCTATGTTGCTTTCATATTCAAGCAATTCATTTTTTAGTGGAACTATTACTTCTAAAATTTGGTTATGTTATGATAAAATATTTCAAACTTTTCTTTTCAATGGTAATATATATTTAAAAGAATTTCTTACAATTTTTTCCACCATTATAAAAAAGGGTACATTAAAATAATGGGAGAAATCACTATCATTTTGTTTACCTGGTTGGATAGAAATGATGCTAAACATCATAATTAAATTATATTAAAATAACTACTATAACCAAAGAAAAGATTAAAGCACTCTTTGATGAACATCTTCTACCTAAAAGATGTTTTTGTGGTTTCAGGTTTGGTACTTATCATTTATCATTAAGTTAGTCCTTACTTATATATTACATATATATATATATATATATATATATATATATATATATATATATATATATATATATATATATATATCAAGGACTTATTATTTAATAGTGTTGGTATGGTGTTTTAATTTGGAGTTGTAGGGACACCATGTAGATCTTAGGGAGTACTTATTGAAATGATCGAGTACAACATCTAAGAAATGATGTACCACCTTGAAAGATAGAAATATCACCTTATAATGGACTCAATCATCTAATAAAGGCTCCTAAGGTAGATGAGTCTACATGTATATAGGATCTTTCCCCTACTTTACATGGATATGTAAAATAGATTTTATTTTATACCGTTCTTTAATTCCTTATGGAAGCATGCTTTCATAGTTAATTATATCTTAAAAAATAAGAATTTCTTAAGAACACTCTCGATTAAAGTAGTCAACTAATGTCTCCGAAGATTTTAAAGGTAGATAATCATAGAATTGGTCATTTTAGAAAGCAATCAAGAATAGCTCAAATAATAAGAGTTCTTAGAAGATTTCAAAAGAGAATGAGTAGGAAGCACACATGATACTAGGAAGTCTAGTGGGTGCTTTGATCTACCCTATTGTAAGTCTTTATAATTTTGAAAGAGAGATAATTATTTATTCAAGTTAAAACTTTATTAGAATCTTTGGACTTAGATTCTAATAACACAAGATTATGGAAATATCTAAGAGGTGAGGACTTATACTTGTAGCAAATAAGAAACAACAAGCCTCTAAACATATATTTAGAGTGCTCTAGCATAAGCTAAGAGCTCAACCTAACTCTACTCGGGGAAATGAGTTATATTGGTTCACTTTCATTAAGAAGAGTGGACCGATCTTGTCTCTTTTGAACCTACAATCACCTGGAGTGGTTTCCATCTAACACCTCCTATAATTTTAAAACCATGTGGGCTAGTCACATGTAAATGCAAGATAGGTAGGCTATTATTAATTAGGAAGGAATCTAAACTTTTAAACTCACTCCCTAAGAGACTAGATCATGATTGATGTGTAAGTCATGATCTATACTAATGCAATAAAATTTACATATTTTTATTTCATTTGACTCATCATTTTGGACTCAGGCTTAGGAGATTTTATGACTAAATATGCATGATGAAAATTGGTTATGGGCTAAATCATAAAGAAAGAGTGTTCTCCACTACAAGGGATTGCTCATAGGTCAAGTACATCCTCTATCATGCAAAAATGGAGATCACTTACTTTCAAGAGTGAAATCATATGCATGATGTTATAACATATAAATATTCAGCTAAAGGTTACTAAATCTTTTATTTCTTAATTAATATCCTAGGCTTTAAAATGAGGTTATGAATTGCTTAAGTTTAGTTAAAATGGTTAAATGGGGATAAAAAAATTAATTTTTCCCTAAAGAGCCTAACACATCGAGGCCATATCAAACATTCATTCTTTAAGAAACATCTGAAAAGCATGTTATTTTTAATGCACAATCCACTAATCCTCCAAGTTTTTTTGTGCAATCCTCAAGCCAATCACTTGTAGGTTGAACGATGGAAAAAGGATGAAGAAATTGGCACTTGATTCACCAAGAAGAGATCTCTAAAGGTTTTGCAAAAATTGGTCTAAGAGAGAATTTTTCTAAGGGAGATTTTTCCAAGGCAAGTTTAGCCTAGTCTAAGGAACATTATTTATAATACAAGTGGTTATGAGGTTCAGCCAAGAGAAGGAAAAATAGGAGGGAAACTCATTTAGAATTAATTTAAATATAAACCAATAAAAATAAAAATAAATGGCATGAGATAAAAAATTGGCCAAAGAGAAATAAAAGGGAATTTAATATGAAAGGTTGGTTTAATTTAAAATAAATTTGAAATTCAAAATATATAAGAGGGATTTCGTCCAAGGTAAGGAAGAGGGAAAGTTTAATTAGTAAGTGATTCAATTTGAATCAATTAAATTACATTAATTTAGCACAATGAAGAAAATTGACAAAAAAAAAAAAGGGGATATTGAGGGAAAATTAATTTGGAAAGAGATTTAAATTAAATCAATTCATCATATGAACTGATTTCTAATGTAATTAAGAAGTTAATGCTTATGTGGGTCGTCCAAGAGAGAGAGAGAGGAGGAGAGAAGAGTTTGAATTATTACAAAGCAAGTAATGACACAATTAATTATCCAAGTGAAAAAGGGAATAATTCAAATTTTGATTAATTTAAATTAAGCAAGATACATGGTCGACCAATAAGGAAGTTTCCATGATGGGATTCAATTACTATTTAATGCAATATCATGTAATATTCAATAAATTCATCTTGATTAAATGAGGAAGGAAAGAAATAACATACAAGCTTTATTTAATAAAATCCAAGGAATATTCAAAAATTCGGCCAAGTTACTTTCCTAAAATAGATTAGATTTATTTTTAATGTAATTAATTCAAATTAAATGATGATGAATCAGATCGTAAGAGAGTTTAAATCAATTTTCAGTAAGAGATTAATTTTAATTTGAATAAAGATATAATTGGCCAAAGAAGGTTTCCAAAAATAGAATTTATATAAAAGGAAAGAGGATAATTTCATGGCTTATTTTAACTAGATTTGAATCACCTCAAATAAATTCAAATTAATTCAAATTAGTTCAATTATAGTAGCATAAGATCAGCCACAAATATTCCATAAAAAGTTAAGTTCAAATTTGCACATGTAATCAAGAGAATATTCAATTTGAATTCAAGAATAATTCAAATAAAAACAATTTTAATTTAGAAAAATATGAGATAATTATGGAAATAATTTGAATAACTCTCACATAATTTATTTAGCAAATAATCATGAAACAATTCATCCAAAAAGGTTTATGATGGGAGATAGGATAAGAGAGAGAAGACTAGGATAGAGAGAGAAAATTAATACCTTGAATATTGTTTAATTAATTTAGATTCATGCAATGAATAAATGGATAATGAACATGCCTAAGCATGAGAATAATTTAATGAAAGGTGAACTTAATTTAAGTTGCATAGAAGCACAATGAATGGAACAAAGTTTATGCATTTAGTTCACATTATCCAAAATGAATAATTTGAATAATTGTAAATATTAAATCTAAAATTTATGAATACTTCTCAAATAAATTATTTTGAAATGAATGAATGATTTATTTTATTTTAGTGAGATTTTCATTTGCCTTAATATAGTTATTCCTAGAAAAATTTCCACCCAGTTCATGTCAAATAACTTTAGCATCCTGAATTAACTGAAGAATGTGTAGTTAAAAATTTTCAAGCACACGAATTTAACTTGATTAGTATATATATATATATATATATATATATATATATATATATATATATATATATATATATATATATATATATATATATATATATATATATATATATATATATATATATAAATCTACATTAAGAATGACATTCATAATGATTAATGTGAATAATTTATCATGCAAATAGATAATTAGTTTTTATTACGCAAGATTTGTTATGATCAAATCAAATGGTGAGATACACAAGGTGTATATTCAACATAGGCATGAAAGGCATATTAATGTTTAATGAAACCAGACTTTAATCAATTCAATAATATTCTCTTAATTTAGCCTTAATATTAATATTTATCCTCACTCTTATTTAACTTGGTTTAGTGTATATATATCACATATCATATTTTATTAGAACATAATTGATGCATGAATGAGCTTACATGCTATACTAACACACACACACACACACACACACACACACACACACATAGATATGATGCATGTACTTTGTAGAAAGGATTTCGTTTTATACTTATATATGTATATATGTATAGAGGAAAACTACACAAGTATGTGCCTTTGTTGAACCAGGGATGTTGGGCAATCAAAGGCCTCCTTGAGACTACTTAAAATCTCATGTTCTCGAGGTGTCCAAACTATATATTTCTTATTCCATATACACACATGTAAATATAAATATAAAGATGAAGTTAGGAGAAGTTTTAAATTATTTAGACATGAAAAGTAAGTATTCACTTTGACATGTTATTTATAAAAAAGTCATATATATGTAATGTTTGGATTTAGATTATTTAATTAATAAACATTATAATCATTTGAGAAAAATAATTTGAGGTTTATTACTGAAAATAGCCACATTATTCTTTTAATTCAACATTATGCAATAAAATGCAACATTCTTTAATTTTGTACTTGAAATATGGATGCGTGAAACAAGTGGAATACAAAATTTAAAAATAATTGAAGTGAACCAATTAAACATTATCAAATGATTCATTTGGTTTCATTAAGACTTAAGGACAATCATAATGAATTAACATCCTTAAGCTTAATCAAGTTCCTTAAGGTTTAAATTTCAAGGTTTGTGTTATTTAATCCTAAAGAGGAAAACAAAAGATTAAGAAGTTAACCAACTTTTGACCTCACTTTTGAAGTGAGGATTGACTCATCCTATCTTAAACTTAGGAGTATTCTAGACACTAGAACCTCCTAGTCATAGGACACATCTAGTGATTAGGTAAACACTGAGCATAAAGACTTAGAATGGCATACCATGGGTTTATGCTATGTCTTAGGATTAGGAGACTTACCAACCTTATGGCCTAAACCAAATATATGTCTATCCCCTTAGCTAAAACAATCTCAAATCGATTCAATCAAACCCAATTGAATTTCATTTCATATCCAAGCTCCAAGATAAATAATCTAAACCCAAACCCATCTTAATCTCATGATCCAATCCTATGGAATTAACCCAAATTCCTTCAATCAATCCTAATCCAATTGATTGTCGTAAAAGCACTCCAACTCTTCAAATCATCATTTCGAACTCTTCCAAAATCTACAATCAAGCCAATTTAATCAACCTAACCTAGCCCATTTGAACCCAAAATGTCCAAATGAGCCAAAGTCTAATTAAACCTAAATTAATTGTAATCAAAGTCATCAATCAATCCTAAATCAATCATCAAACTTAACTCAACCTAATTCAACCCAAAACCAACTCAATTGATCCATTAAGTTCACTTGACCCAAGATGACATAAAGGACCCATTTGAACTAAACTCCAATCCAACCCAAATTGGATTGAACCAATCCATTCAAAACCTCCTACATTGATTATTGATCACTGTTGATTGATCAATTGCAATCAATTGGGTCAAACCAAGCTAATTTAATCACTTGACCAATGTTGACCAAATTAGCCTACATGGACCAAATCTAACCAAATCTCATTCCAAACTCAATCAATTAAAATAAATGATTCCTTCCAACTCTAAATTGATCATTGAATATGACTTGACCATCAATTTAGCCAAACCAAGTCAAATTGGCCCTCTTGACCCAAGTTGACCTAATTTGACCTAAAAGGCCAAATTGGACTAAATCAAATCCTACATCAAATTGATTACAACCAATGACTCAAATACATCACAAATTGATTATTGAATATGATTAAAGCCTTGGTTGAACCCAATTTGACCAAGCCAACCTAATTGACCCATTTAGCCCAAATTGACCTAAAGGATCAAATTGGTCTAAATCATTCCTGAATTCAAATTGATTGAAATCAAAACATACAATCATCTTCAAATGATTAATTTAACTTAAACCAACACCTAACCTAAGTCAATTTGGTCAATTTGACCAATTTGGTCAACTTAGCCCATTTGACCCATATGAACTCATATGGGTCAAATCCAAATCTAATTCAAATCAAACCAATTGATCCTAAATATCCCAAATCATTATTTGAACTTGACTCAACCCATGCTTTGAACCAATTTGACTCATTAGTCAACTCAACCCAATCTAGCCCAATTTGACCTACATTGGTCAAATTGAGTCAAATCCACTCAAACCAAGCCTAAACCCATTCAAATTTGGCATGAGCCATCCTTGGGTCAGCCCAAATCAAACTCAACCCATTTCAAACCCGAACTGACCCAATACCCATTGAGTAAAGCACTCCAAATGGGATATAACCTACTTTTGGGTGGTCTTACCTACCCCTTTGCATTTGGCAACCTCCTTTAGCTCAAATTGGACCCTTGGACCACTGGCTAACTTGACCCAAAGCTGGTTGGATCAGCCATGGTCAAGGGAGGTAACCTAACCCATCTTCTCTCATTATCTCACTTAGAAAAGCAAGGACACTCCACCTTAGCCATGGTCGCCCACTTCCCTTCACTCACCCACTCAAGTCGAGCCACCTCGGCACCTCCCTAACGTCCCACCACTTGCGCTAGCTGGACATCTGCCAATGGAAGAAATCATCCAAGCCATTAGATTTGAGGGGGAGGACAATATACTCCCCCTCCCCATCTCATTCTAACCGAGAACCAAGCATTCTCAGAGCAAAAGTGAGTCAAGACGATTCTCCTGAGCACTTCCCTGAGTTCCCCTAAGCTTCTAGTCCCTGAAAACACTAAACTTGAATAGAACAGAGCCTCCACTCCATTCAACCTCACTTAAACTCTATCAAACTCAAATTAACTTTACCCACACCTTCACCAAGCTCTGGCGATCAAGAACAAATCGATTCCTGATCGATTCAAGCACCGAGACCACTCTTAGACCAACTCCGACAAGGATTCCGGTGATGTTTGGTCCATAGAGCCACTAGTGAGGAGGCATCACATGAGCTTCTCAGCAAGGCTTCATCTTTTCAAGATGAAGCTACCTCGGTCGAAAGACCACCAATCTTGAGCTCCGGCGAGATAAATTCTAGCAAACTATATAAAATCCCCTAAATGTTGGTCTTTTATTAAGAATTTTGTGATTTTGTGAATCCCACCGTAGGATCCCTCTAGATCTTCCTCTTGAATGTTTTGGAGTAGATCCTAATGCCTCACGAGCTTTGAACTCAGATCTAGTGGCGGAGAGTAGACGGTGCTGTCTTCATCCTTCGTGGGACAAAGGATCATCTGCCATCATTCTACATGATTGGAATCAATGGTCATGATTAATCTAATTAGAAATTATAATTTAATCCTAATAAGAACTGTGGGATTAATTCTCACCATCCAATTCAAGATCAGATGGCAGGGATGAAAGCATCTACTACTGCTGACTCACTATGTCGCGTTAGATGGTTTAAGTAGCCAATCCCGCGGCGCCATGTGGAAAGTGCTGCCACCTCAGCTCCTGCGTGGCACCGACAGAATTAGGGGTTAATTAAGATATAAAATGTGATTTAATTAGCTATAAAATTCTAAAAGCATAACTAATTATAGAAAAATTGAAAAAATACAAATAAATCCAATTTTGAGAGGTTAAACAAAGGAGAATTTAATAAAAAATAATTACATGATGATTTGAATAGTGAGCATAGCTTAATTGGTATTTGAATGTTTCTTTAATTAGCTTATTTAAGCTCTAATTACTTGGGCAATTAATCCCAAATTTGGCATGTTGATTTAGTGGGATGTCCTATGCCTCCCACATTTTTCTTGGGATTTATTGGCTAGGTAATTAAGAGAATTTGGAATCTTAAGTTTAATCAACCTCCTTAATCAAATTAATCCTAATTAAAATTATTAAACATTGAAATTTCAATGATTAATATTAATTAGTTATTGTTAACAGTGAGATTTATTGGGGTAAATTAAAATGGTAATCACTTAGTCATTTATCTAATTATCTCTCCATGGAATGTTTAATTAACTTATGATTTAATTAAGAAATTATTTAAGCCATTAATAATGAGACTTTATTAAATTAAAATGGTAATCACTTCAGATAATCTAACTTTTAATCCATGGGTTCCTCCTTATGTGTTTAATAATATAACGACCCTTAAGAAAATTATGATTAATCCATTGGTGTGAGAAAATCATAAAAGTACTTAATTAAATTCATTAATCTAATCAACACTTAATTATGAGCTTCATTTCATTAAGTCTCTAAGTGCATTTCAATTCTAATTTCATTTGCATCATTTGAGGCTCATAAATAAGTGGTTAATTAAATTGAGGAAACATAGGAAAGAGTAATTAAATGAATTGCTTGATGATTCCAACTTAATTAATTCATACAATTCATCTAATTACTTTTTCTTAAACATATTAAATCATCAACATGGGATGGGATAAAAATGGAAAATGTTTCCTCTTCTTTAACTTCAACTAAAATCCAAAATCAAATTTAATAAGAAGCTTTGCTTTCCTTAAGTAATTTTACTTAATGTGATTGTCCTTAGGAATTAGCATAGTTGAATGAATTATGTTAAAATGTTTGGCTATTACTTTCAACCACCATAAATGTTGTATGTAATGTAGCATCATGCATTCATATTTTCAAAAATTAAATAATCAAATGAAATTTACTTATGCAAAATTGCATATGTTGGTCTAATCTTATTGTATGTGTGGCTATTATCACTAATAAATTTTAAAATTATTTTCAAAATTATAAATTGACAATAAAAATTTGGAGTGATATTAGCTATGAATATATGTATAGGATTTTCATGTGTTTATAGCCTAAGCATGTCAAAGTTTTGCTCTCTTTGCTACATTAATGTATGATATGAATTTTGAATGATAATAAGTATATAGTCCGACATCCTGGAATACAAGGCTTTAAGTAACCATAAGGAGGTCATTTGATTATCTCACTTTCTTAGTTAACAAAAGCACATACTTATTTAATTTCATTCCTATGTATGTTTGTACTAGAATTTGGATAGAGCTTTACTTTACATGTATAAACAATTCAACCAAAAATATAATCTTTTGCATGATTTTCATTCTTATAGTTATGTAAACATTCATATGTATTTAGGATAGCAAGTATATAGTCTGGACATCCTGGGAATATGAGACTTTAAGTAGCCCCAATAAGGTCATTTGATTATTTCACTTCCTTGGTTTAAACAACAACACGTACATGCTTACATATTTTACACATGTGTATATGTATTTGATTAAAGAATGAAAGCCCCCTTTTCTACTAGAAACATATGCATTCACAATCATCTAAGTATGCAAAAAATATATTGAATGAATAGGTATACTAAGTGTTAAATCATATACATGTTATGGGTGATGAAAAGGAATAGTGTAACATGTTCTATGTGATGGTAATTCAACTAGATTCACAATCATCTTAGATGCCTTTCATGTTGAATAGGATTCTTTAATATTAACCTAAACTTATGACTAATAAAATATTTAATAAATCTTTCACAAAAAGAAACTAAATCATAAAATGTACTTTTAGAAAATAACTTAAGGTAAGGATGGAGGAGGTTAAGCCTTCTTCTTCTCTTTATAATACTTAGATGCTAAGTGTATATCAAATGAAACAAAACAAAATTGAAATTAAAATTTGCAAATCTTCTAAATAACTTAAAACAAAACCATCTATCATGTTAACTTAAACAATTCCAAACCTAGAAAATTATAATACAAAAGCCTAGCTAAGACATACCACATCAAGTCTAAGCACACATTTTAGAATGCTAAGTCACCAGCTTTAGGTTAGATAATTCATGTAATGATGATGTATTTTGTTTTATGGTGGAATGTTTTAGACTAGATGTTAGGAATGTGGATCGTAGACTGGATGTTAGGTCGTTGATAGATAAATATTATTTTCTATAGGGATTATGCTTATGGGGCTGCTAAAAATGAATATAAATGTTTTACTTGCATGTTGCTTAAGTCCCTAAGCATAATCCACATTAGGACAGGTGGGCTTACCCATGTGCAGGGTGCTAAGTCTAAATTACAAAATATAATTTCTTCAGAATGTATGTATGTTTAGCTAACATCTATCTTGTAGGTGTAGTTAGATTTTTCTTTTCCATAAAAAAGTCATTTTACAATAGGAATTAGGATTAGTGCTATGGGGTTAGGATGAGCAGTGGCTAGAAGGCTTAGTCCTAGGATGTCCTATGACGCCTTGTAGCAATCCAAATCAAAAGAAGAAAGAAGGAAGGAAGAAAGGAGAAATGAAGAATGAAGATCATCATAGAAATTAATTTAATTCCAATTGTAATTATTATTTTGTAATCTAGGTTGTGTAAGGGTAGAGCTCAACTACCCAATTTTTTTCATTCGTGTATGGAACCACACAGATTTTATTCTTTCACAGTAGTCTATAAAATGATTGTTGTTGTGTTTAGCTTGCGCACTAGAACAACATGATTTTCATAGTTTCTTAATGATTGATGTTTGAATCTATGACCTGGATGCGGTAAGCACTTAGGGAAAAATTACATTTTCTACCCAATTAATAACTCATAACTAAAATTTAATACAACTTTCAACCTCATTCTAAAGTTTAGGTTGTAATCAAGATAACTAAAAGATTTAGCAACCCTTAGCTGAATGTTGTATGTCCAACATCATGCATATCATATTATACCACTCTTGTAAAATGAGGGCCTCCATTCTTGCATTTTAGGGACCACTTGACCTATGAGAGCACCCCTTTATGGTGGAGATTAACCTTCTTTCTTTTTTGATTTAGCCAACTGTTGACCTCATTTTTAGAATGAGCTCTCAACCTCTTCATCTTAGACATAGGACTCATCTTAGACACTAAGAGTTTCTTAATCTTAAGACACTTTTAGTGATTAGGTGAACACTCAACCTAATCCTAGAGACTTAGAAGAGTTAGCCATAAGAATAGGTCATGCCTTAGGGGTGTTAGGAAAACTTGCCTACCCTATAGCTTGAACCAAATCCTCACTTCCTTCCTTCAAGGCAAATTTCAAAACTCAACCAACTCCAAATCTAAATCAACTTCAAATTCAAATCAACTTCAAATTCAAATCAACTTCAAATATAAATCAACTTCAAACTTCAAATCCAATCAACTTCAGACTCAAACCAATTCCAATTCAAATCTTAGATCAATTCCAACTTAATTGATTTTCTCAAATTCAAACCAACTTCAAACTCAATCCAATTCTAACTTAATTGGTTTTCTCAAACCTTAAATCAATTCCAATGGATTTTCTCAAATCATGAATCAATTCTAAATGATTGAAACCCATGATTGAGTTCCAAATTAAAAAATCCTTCCTAAGTCACTTTGATTTCATCTTATGGACTTAGCACAAATCAAATTCAAAAGATTTTCTCATAACCCATTTATATTCTAATTTATATTCACAAATATAAATGAAATATAAATTCAAACAACCAAAATAAATTCAAAACTCAAATCCAAATCCAACCTAAAACCAACCTAAACCCTTTCAAGTCAAATTCTTGAACTTAGCCAAATCAACCTCAAATCAATTCAAACCCTTGGATTTTCTTCATGATTCAATCAATCCTTCAATCATGAAACAAAATATAAACATAAACTTTAATCATCATATCCAAAAATCAATTCAAAATTTAAACCCAAATCAAACCCATGTTCACCCTTTTGAACTTGAAATTGTCAAATGAATCAAAACCCATTTGACTCCAAATCACTTGCAAATGAATTTATATTTCAATCATAAGTCCATATGTAAGTTCAAACAAACTTGAATCAATCCTTGATCAAGTCAATTGACCCCTTTAGGCTCACTTGACCCAAAGTGACCTAAAGTACCTTTTTGAGCCAAATTCTAAACCTACCCAAATTGGATTGAACTAAGCCCATCTAAGCCTCACATTGTGGGCAACAATCATCATAAGATGATCAGTCACTCAAATTGGGTCAAACTAAGTCAAACCTAGCCTTTGACCAAGTCAATACTTGACTCAAATGAAACCTAAACTAGCCAAAATCCATCATAGGACAAATTGATTGAAACCATTGATCAAAATAAGTTCATGATCAATGTTTGAACTTGACCAAGTCAAAAACCTACCACCACTACAACTAACTTGACCTAAAAAGTCAAAATATGTCAAATCTTGATCTAAGCTAAATTGATTGAAACTAATGAGTCAAGTTCATTTTAAATCACTTATTGAACTTGACCAAAGCCTCAATTAGCCAACTAGACCCAACCTAGCCCAATTGACCATGAACCCAACTTGACCTAAAAGGTCAAATCAAGTTAAAATCAAACCAAACCAAAATTATTTGAAACCAAAGCTACCAAAATATTTCAAATGACCAACCAAACCTAAATTAACCCATGACCTAACCCAAACAGGTCAAATGGGTCAAATTGGTCAAGTTGACCCATTTGACCTAAATGAAATCAAATGAACCAAAACCAAATATAAATCAAATTGCACCAAACCAATGATACCAAAACATTATAAATGATCATGAACTTGACCCAACCCTTGGTTTAACCCAATTTGACCAATTGGTCAAGTTGACCCATTTTGACCTAAATGGGTCAACGCGAGCCAAATGATATCAAATCAACTCCAAATTCATTGAAATTTGGACCAACCCAATTTCAAACTATTCCAAATCTGCCTAAATTGAAATCAAAGTTAAATGACCAATTTACCCCTAGTTCAAGGGGTAACCTATGGCCAATTTCACTTGGAATTTGGTCATATCCTTCTCGTGGCCACTTGGCTCCCTCTTAGTGGACCAAGTGGACATTAATGAGTATGGTGCATATGACCCAATGGGTTTGGGTCACCAAACCCAACCCAAGGACAAAATTGACCACCAAATAAGAATTTAGCACATGGAATCATTCCATACTCTCAAACAAACATATGTGCAACTTCACCACTCCCCTCCTCTACCAAAATCAAATCACATGGCACTCAAAACCACCTAACAAACCCAATCAATCAAGTCAATTGCTCCAAAATGGAAGGATAGCTCATGGCTGCCGATCCTTGTAGGAGGAGATATACTCCCCCTAATTTGACTTTACTTTAGATCACTTGCTATCGATTGAGCCATAAGAACTCAGAGGAAGCATTCCAAGCTCTCCCAAGATCTCCCAAGTTCATTTGAATTCTCCATTTCTCGGTTTCCTTAAAGTGAGTGTGCTAACTTATTCAATTCTCCATAGAAGTTTAATTCCTCTTGCAAACACCATTAGAGGACCCAATCGAGCTCACCCAAATCAAATCCCAAGCAATCAAGCCATGAGAAGGAGGAGTTTGACCAAAGTCGCAAGAATTTGAATCTCATCTTGGCCAATAGGAGTATCCATTTGATCTCAAGCCTTCAAACTTTCAACAGAGCTTCATCTCCACTAGACGAAGCTACCTTAACATTTGGAAGCGCCAGTGATAGCCTCCGGTGAGGTATGCCTCAAAATCGAGCTTAGTGTAGAAATCCCATTGTAACTTAAATGTTGGATGTCTTGCTTCTTGCTCTTAGATGGTGTGTATTTAATCCCTGCTTAATCTGAGCTCAAGTGAGCTTGGATCAAGCCTTAAAGGATGGACGGTAGTCATCTCCCACAGGCAAGGGCAGGGATGAATCATGGACCGTCCATCCTGCATATTTTAGATGGACAGTCCTGATTAAACAATTGAGATCTGCTATTTTAATCCTTTTAGATCCATGAGTTTAATTGACGATCTTTGATCTGACGTAGGAGAAAATGCGTAGCTAACTCATGATTTGACAACTTAAATAACCAATCCCATCATGCTACATAAAAAGCACGCATCGCGTCAGTAGTCCATGTGGCGTCGATGGGATTAGTTAATTAATTTGACTTTCTAATTATCTATTAATCACAAAAACTTCAAAAATATGTAACTAAATGTAGAAAAATTCAAAAAATACAAACTCAACTTAATTTTAAAGATAATTAAAAGGGGAATAATATAAAATTAATTTTAATTGATTTTAAACAGTGATATTTTCTTAATTTGAGTTTTATTGGGATATAATTATGTTAATTACTCCTTAATTATTTCAATAATTAATTCCAAATTTCCTAGGGTTAATTAGTGGGATGACCTCTGCCTCCCATGATTTTCTTGGAATTTATTATTGGATTAATTTAGGTAATTGCTTATTTCATCTCTAATCACTCTTAATCAATTAAATGATTAATTAACCTATTAAATGATGATAAATTTATTAATTAAACTTGTTAATCACCTTGGAACAATTGATAGACTTATGGAATGAGATTAGGATGCCTTTTTCAAATCCTTTCCCTAAGTCTATTTCATTTGAATGAAAACTTAAATTTACAAATTGGTTAATGATTTAATCATTTCATTAAATAACTTAATTAACATGCATGATCTAAGCACACGTCAGAATGTTTTGAAAGGTTATGGAACAGTAAATGCAAGAATTCTCAATCATGACCAGGACAAGGCTTTGGTACAGTAGGCCCGGTCGATGATGATGATTACTTCTTGGTCATCACCAATCATTTGAAATCTAATAGGTTCTTTTCAAATCACATTAGCTCATATGAGGAAGTATGCTTAAAAACTTCAGATGATTTAGATGATTTCCAAGTCAATGATGCACCTCCAGAATTTGAAGAAGAAATCAAATTAACCATAGATGAACTCAAATAAATCAACCTGGGGACTGAAGATAATTCATACCCGATGTACATTAGTTCATTATTGAACAAAATGAAACCAATGACTTAGTTAAGCTACTCACTGAGTTTAAGGACTGTTTTGCATGGAGTTATTAAATATTCTTGAATTGGCTCCTAATGTAGCGGTCCATAAGTTAGCGATGCAGCCTGATGCTAACCCTATCAAGGAAGCTCCTAGACACATGCGATTAGATATTGAATAGCAAGTCATTTCTGAAGTCAAGAAATTAATCGATGCTAGTTTCGAGAGAAAAATACCCACCTAGTTGGCTAGTGTCGTTTCAGTTAAGAAGAAGAATGGCAAAATTCACATATCCGTTGATTTTAGGAATCTTAATATGGCATGTTCAAAAGATGAATTTCCACTACCAATATCAGAACTAATAGTAGACATTGCCTCATCTCATGCAGTCTTCTTTTTCATGGATGGTTCATCTGGATATAATCAAATAAATATGACACTTGAAGATGAAAGGAACACTACTTTCAGAACCCCAATCAGAATTTATTGTTATAAGGTTATGCCTTTCGGCCTTAAAAATGTCAGTGCTACATGCTAGCAGGCCATGACCTGAATCTTTGATTAACACATTCATCACCAAGCCAAATGCTGAGCTGATGCTCTCATGATCAAAAGAAAAGAAAAGGAAGACCATCTCTTTTACTTGAGAGTATTTTTTGAACGATTAAGACAATATAACCTCAAAATGAATCTTCTAAAGTGTGCATTCAGAGTAGCATTAGAAAAGTTTCTTCGGTTCGTTGTTCGACACCGTGGAATTGAAATCGACCCGAAAAAGAATAAGGCGATACCCCTGAAAGTCTAACTCAACTCAGATCATTTCAAGGGTGGCTGGCGTATCTAAGATGCTTTATATCCAACCTATCAGGCAGATGCCAACCATTCTCAGCACTGGTCAAGAAGGACACCAAGTTTAAGTGGGATGACCAATGCAAGTATGCCTTCAAGAGAATCAAGTAGTATCTCATGATGACGCTAGTCTTAGTCGTCCCTATCCTGGGCAAGCCTTTGATACTCTACACTGCTACATTAGATGACTCCTTTAGTGCTTTATTGACCCAAGCTAATGACAAAAGAAAAGAGAATGTACTCTATTTTATCAACCATCATTTAATCAGTGATGAAGAAAACTATCCACCCATTGAGAATCATTGCCTAGCTTTAATCTTTGCATCCCAAAAGCTGTGGCATTATATGCTATCTCATAAACTAAACTTAATTTCTAGAATCAATCCACTATAATATTTCTTGACACAATCGATGCTATCCATAGTTGGCGCGATGGTCCATGATTTTATCACAATTTGATATCACTTTCGTACTCTTCCATATAGTGAAAAGATATGCACTCATAGATTTATTAGCAGTACACCCACTTCCTATTGATTCTTTGCTCAGTAATGATCTCCCCGATGAACAAATCATAAACTTAGGGGATACTAGCATTCATCGCTAGGAGATGTACTTTGATGGTGTGATTCCTCTCAAAGAGAAGAAGAACCATAATTTACTCTTCCAGGAAAGGCAGGGGTAGGAATAGTTCTCCTAACGCCTGACCAAGATATGATGAGATTCTCATATTATCTATCAGATCCTTACACCAACAACGAAGTCGAATATAAGGCTCTGATTGTTAGTCTCAAGTTAGCCATCTCACTAAGCATCTAAAATATCAACATCTTTGAGGATTCTCAACTAGTGGTCAACCAAATCATTGGGTCTTATAAACTCCTCAAGCCCAGGCTCCATCACTACCGTAAGTACACCATGTAGTTATTGGCTAAAATCTCAGAAGTTACTATCTACAAGAATTCACGAGGAGAAAATGTTATAGCTAATGTCTTAGCCAAGCTTGCCAAAGAGTTGGCATGTCCAAAAGATGAGTCCATATCAATAGAGGTCCATAATAAACAAGTCCTGCCTCTTATTAGTATTGAACTCATTGACAAATACTCTCTTGAAGGGGAGGTTGACGTTGCCAAAAGGATGAAGAACTGATTGGAGGTGGCAACCCTTCATTGACTACCAAAACAAAGGCAAACTACCTCAAGAGAAGTACCAAGCACATCAAGTGAAGCAAAGGGTTCTTTCCTACTCCCTCGTAGATGGTGTTTTATCCTTGATCATATGCTATTACGTTGTTTAGACAAGCATGGATCATGTAAGATCGTGATTGAGGTCCATTCAGATTGTGTTAAGCTCATTAGTCCGGTACCAAGATGAAATCCAAAATCAAGAGATTCAGATACTATTGGTCATCGATGATCACATATTACATGGACAGTAGCAAAATGATGCCACCAATGCGAAGTACACAGAGTGACCACCCAACATTCTACATCCAACTTTGGCCTCATGGCCATTCGAGTATTAGGGTACTAACATAGTGGGTCTGATCGATCCTCCTTAGTCTAAGGGTCACCGGTTCATCCTAGAAGCTACGAGCTACTTTTCCAAGTGAGGCGATTCCGCTCAAGGAGGTCAAAGCTCAGCTTATGCTCTAATTTTTTAGAAACTATATTGTGTATAGATTTAGGATACCCCATTGAATCATATCTGATAATGGTACTGCATTCAAGAGCACCAAGATTAATAACTTCTCCCGGACACACAACATAGATTGGAGATACTCTACCATCTACTACCAGTAGGCAAATGGTTTAGCAAAAGCTTTCAACAAAACTCTCATCCAAATACTCAAGAAGATGCTCACATAGCAAACTATATAGTGGCATGAGCAGAGAAGCTTTGTGGGCTACCACACCAGAACTCCAACTAATCTACCCCCTTCTCCTTAGTATATGGGTCTGAAGTCTTTCTACCATTATAAGTCCAACTCCCATCATTAAGGATAGTTGTGGGTAGTAAAATCATAAATGAATAGAATGTATGCTGCAGTTAGAAGAGCTCGAAGGTTTAGAGGAGAGATGCTTACAAGTGCGAACCTCGAGTTATACAAAGGAAAAATTATTTAATTTAATAGCAAGTTGGTCCACCCTAGAGCCTTTCAAGTAGGAGAACTTATTTTAGTTCTAAGGAGACCAATTGTAGCTCGCTGCAAGATGGGTGGCATGTTTGAACCCACTTGGAAAGGCCATTTTACCATAGAGAAGGCCTACCAAGGCAGATCATACAAACTTATTAACCATAAAGGAGAGCACCTGATGCTTCCAATCAATAGGCATTGCCTTAAGAAATATTATCCATAAAATAATGTTCAAAACAAATTTTCATCAATAAAATTTCATTTTAAACTAACATATCTTCAAATTAAAAACTTTCCATTTGTGGATTTGTGTGTTGTATTTAGGGTAGGTGTAAGAGAACTTAAGCTACATCATATCCCTCATTAGCATAACATAAACATAAATCTAATTGCTTCAGGCTACTTTGAGTCAAGATAAGTCCCCTAGCGCCTCACCTCAAGATGCTCTAGGATTTTTGATCCACTAGCTAGTGTATCTCCCATGTATATTTGTTTAGGGAGGATGTGAGTCTGCTTTCTTCCTAGCTCACCAAAACCGATGAGTGCCTTGCTAGTGTGGTATGCCTTATTGCATGACCAATAAGCTACCTTCATGTTGGCTTCATTTAAGAAGATGTGAGTCCCCAAGCTTTCTTATTAACCATCATGCACTAACGGAAAGTTTATATTTTGGATTAAGGTAAGAATCCCATTGGCTCCTCTTCCTCCCGACTATTTCAAGTATTGGGTCCAGTCCTTCTTTTGACTCCCCACTTGGTAGTCACCCTAAGTTGGATAATAGCTATCTAGCCGACGACAGACTATCTCGATGATCAGTTCCGCTTAGAAGATGTGAGTCCCCGATGCTTTCTTCCTAGATTGATCATTGCAAATCATCGGACACCTTAGGTTGGCTGGTGTTTACCTTCTGACGAACCACTGTAACAATGCCGGAAGATGAGTCCCTGCTTTCATTCTAAGTCAGCCAATGTATACCTATAGGCTTCTTTTTTATGGATTAGTGTAAGACCCAAGATGTACCTTCCCTATAGGCATTCTATTTGGATTATGTCTTTTACGACCACATCTAAAAATACTCAAGTTACTCTTGGATTGGACAGTTCCCTTTTCCTAGTAACCACCCCTGGTTGGAAGTTTTGTATTATGGATGTATAACTCTCCTTTGGGCCAGTAAATCTGAGATAGGCTAAAGCCCATGGACTCCTTCTTAGTGTGGTTCCTAGCAAACAAGGGGTCCATGCTAATCAAACAAACAAACAAACAAACAAACAAAATGAAATCTCTTTTGGATTAGGATAAGACCCCGAGAGGCACCTCTTCCAAAGTAGGATCCGATCTTTTGGGTAGTGTTAACAAAACTCCTATAGGAATTTCTTTGACTACTCTTGAGTTGAGATAAGTCCCCTAGTGGCACTTACTTTGTAGTCTCCTTAGGTTGGGTTTGGCTTATTGTGCCATCAATAGGTCACCCCAATGGCTTATTTTACTTTGGAAGATGTGAGTCCCCAAGCTTTCTTCGTAGTATAGCCATTGAAAATTGATAAAACCTTTAGGTTGGATAGTCTATACTCTTCAACCGTTAGACTACCCCTATGAATTAGTAAATATGAGGTAGGTCGAGGCTTTCATAGCCCCTCCTTAGTGTGATCCATCACAACTGATAGGATCAAAGTTAATCAAAACTCAACAAATCAAATCAATCACAGCCAAAATAAACTCAAAATCAAACTTACTTCCCCAATGAAGTCAACAACAAACCAATCAAACTAAATCAAACTAAACACAATCTGCATCCCCAGTGGATTCAAAATAAATCAATCAAATTCAAACCAAATTAATCAATTAAATCAACAAACCAAATCAAACAAACTAAACATGATATGTATCCCCAGTGGATCCCCCTTTAAATCAGTCAATCAAAGTCAAACCAATCAATAAAAATAAAATAAATTAAAATAAAATTCAATCGCAATCTCAATCCCTAGTGGATTCTATCCAAATCCGTTCACAACTTTAATCCCTAGTGGATTCCAATCAAACTCAATCAA
Organism: Cymbidium sinense; assembly: GCA_021442155.1. Taxonomy (NCBI): domain Eukaryota; kingdom Viridiplantae; phylum Streptophyta; class Magnoliopsida; order Asparagales; family Orchidaceae; genus Cymbidium; species Cymbidium sinense. The sequence goes on from CM038220.1 coordinate 137,350,815, forward strand.
ACTCATATCCCTAGTAAATCCTTCTTCAATAAATTAAATTAAAATCAACCAAACTAAGCAAACTAAATTAAATCAATCCCCCAGCGATCTCCCCCTTATGCCTTTGGCATAAATCAATATATAATCCAATCAACTCATTTGCAAATCCCCAGTAGATCTCCTTGTGTCCTTAACACAAAATCAATTTTTAACCAATTTAAACCAAATCCATTCACTCCTATGCCATTGGCATAAAGCGAATTGCACGCTAGGATTCATGGTTATCTACCTCTCTATTTAGGTATGGATATCCATCCTTAGTGATTGTGATCTTTTGTGGAAGCTGTTGATCACCTCAGTCAACGCCAATACGGTGTAGTGTTCCTTATAAATTACAACACACCTATTGGGGGGCCTTTTGAGTCATCTAAACACTAGAACCTCCCAATTCATAGGACACTTCTAGTGATTAGGTGAACACTAAACCTAAGCCTAGAGACTTAGGATGGTATACCATGGGTTTATGCTATGCTTAGAATTAAGGAGACCTACTACCCTATGGCCTAAACCAAACCTATGCCTATCCCCTTAGCCAAAACCAATCTCAAATCGATTCAATCAATCCCAATTGAATTTCATTTTATATCCAAGCTCCAGGTTAAATAATTTAAACCCAAACCCATCTTAATTTCATGATAACTCTTATGGACTTAACCCAAATTACTTCAATCAATCCTAATCCAATTTATTATCACAAAAGCACTCCAACCCTTCAAATCATCATTCCAAACTCTTCCAAAATCTACAATCAAGCCAATTGATCAAACCCATTCAATCAACTTAACCTAGTCCATTTGAACCCAAAATGCCAAATGAGACAAAATCCAATTAAACCAACATTAATTGCAATCAAAGCCATCTATCAATCCTAAATCAATCATCAAACTCAACTCAACTCAACCTAATTCAACCCAAAACTAACTCAATTGACTCATTAGGTTCACTTGACCCAAGATGACCTAAAGGACCCATTTTACCAAATTCCAATCCAACCCAAATTGGATTAAACCAATCCATTCAAAACCTCCTACATTGATTATTGATCACCCTTGATTGATTAATTACAATCAATTGGGTCAAACCAAGCTAATTTGATCACTTGACCCAAGTTGGCCCAATTAGCCTACATGGACCAAATCTAACCAAATCCCATTCCAAACCCAATCAATTGAAACCAATGATTCCTACCAACTCTAAATTGATTCTTGAAAATGAATTGACCATCAATTGAGTCAAACCAAGTCCAATTGGCCCTCTTGACCCAAGTTGACCCAATTTGACCTAAAAGGCCAAATTAGATCAAATCAAATCCTACACCAAATTGATTGCAATCAATGACTCAAATCTATCACAAATTGATTATTTAACATGATCAAAGCCTTGGTTGAACCCAATTTGAATAAGTCAACCCATTTAGATGGTCAAATTAGTCTAAATCATTCCCGAATCCAAATTGATTGAAATAAAATCCTACAATTATCTTCAAATGATCAATTGAACCTAAATCAACACATAACTCAAGCCAATTTAGTTAATTTGACCAAATTAGTCACCTTAGCTCATTTGACCCATATGGGTCAAATCCAAATCAAATCAAACTAATTGATCCTAAACATCCCAAATCATCATTTGAACTTGACTCGGCCCGTGGTTTGACCCAATTTGACCCATGGGTCAACTTAATCCAACCTAGCCCAATTTGACCTACATGGGTGTTGACCTCATTTTTAGAATGAGCTCTCAACCTCTCATCTTAAACATAGGACTCCTCATAAACACTAAGAGTTCCTTAGTCTTAGACACTTCTAGTGATTAAGTGAACACTTAACCTAACCCTAGAGACTTGGAAAGAGTTAGCTATAGGAATGGGTTATACCTTAGGGGTGTTAGAAAAACTTGGATACCCTATAGCTTGAACCAAATCCTTACTTCCTTCTTTCAAGTCAAACTCCAAATCCAAATTAACTTCAAATTCAAATCAAATTCCAACTTAAATGACTTTTCTCAAATCATCCAAATCAATTCCAAAAATTCAAATCAAATTCAAACTCAAAACTTTTTCTCATAACCCATTTATATTCACAAATATAAATGAAATATAAATTCAAATAATCCAAACCAAATCCAAAACTCAAGTCCAAATCTAAAATATTGTTTAAGTCACTTTGATTTCATCTTATGAACTTAGCTCAAATCAAATTCAAATCACTTCAAACTCAAGAGATTTTCTCACAACCCATTTATATTCTCATTTATATTCATAAAATAAATGAAATATAAATTCAAATAACCAAAACCAAATTCAAAACTCAAACCCAAATCTAACTTAAAATGAACTTATACCCTTTCAAGTCAAATTCTTGAACTTAGCCAAATCAACCTCAAACAAAAACTAAATTCAAAACTCAAACCCAAATCAAACTCATGTTCATCCTTTGAACTTGAAATTGTCAAATGAATGAAAACCCATTTGACTCCAAATCACTTGCAAATGGATTTATATTTCAATCATAAGTCCATATGTTAGTTCAACCAAACTTGAATCAAGCCTTGATCAAGCCAATTGACCTAGTTTAGGCTCACTTGACCCAAAGTGACCTAAAACCTTTTGAGCCAAATTTAATTCACCCAAATTGGATTGAACCATCATCTACGCACATTGTGAGCAACAATTATCATAAGATGATCAATCACTCGAATTGGATCAAACCGAGTCAAACCTAACCTTTGACCAAGTCAACACTTAACCCAAATGAAACCCAAACTAGCCAAAATCTATGATAGGCCAAATTGATTGAAACTATTGATCAAACCAATTCATGATCAATGATTGGACTTGACCAAGTCATCATTTGAGCCAAACCTAGCCCAATTGGCCACTTGACCCAAGTTGACCTAAAAAATTAAAATGTGTCAAATCTTGATCTAAGCCAAATTGATTGCAAACAATTGGTCAAATTCATTCTAAATCACTTGTTGAACTTGACCAAAGCCTCAATTGGCCAACTAGACCCAACCTAGCCAATTGACCATGAAACCAACTTGACCTAAAAGGTCAAATCAACTTGAAACTTAATCAAACCAAAATTGATTGAAACCAAAGTTTGTAAAATATTTCAAATGACCAACCAAACCTAAACCAGCCCATGACCTAGCCCAATTAGGTCAAATGGGTCAAATTGGTCAACTTGACCCATTTGATCGAAGTGAACTCAAATGAACCAAAATCAAATATAAATCATATTGAACCAAACTAATGATACCAAACCACTCAAATGGTCATATGACTTGACCCAACTTGGTTTGACCCAATTTAATCAATTGGTCAACTTGACCCCAAGTTGACCCATTTTGACCTAAATGGGTCAACATGAGCCAAATCATATGAAATAAACTCTAAATTCATTGAAAATTGGCACAACTCATTTTTCAATCATTTCAAATCTTCCTAAATCAAAATCAAAGCCAAATGACCATTTTACCCTTAGGTCAAAGGGTAACCTATGATCAAATTCACTTGGAATTTGATCATATTCCAACTCAAGATCACTTGGCATCCTCCTTGGACCATTTGGATACCAAGGAGGGTGGTGCACATGACCCAATGGGTTTGGGTCAGCCAAACCCAACCCAAAGCTAAATTGACCACCCCACTCACAATTCTCAACATGGAACACCTCCCACACCCATTTTAACCCATGTGCACCTCCACACTTTCACTCCTTTGCCAAAATCGAACCACATGGAACTTCTAACAACCTAAACAACCCATTCCATGAGATCAATTTGATCAAAATGGCAAGGAGGCTCACGGCCACCCGATTCAAGTAGGCGGAGATATATGCCCCTCATTCCATTCTAATTTAGGACACTTGCACTCGATTGAGCCTTAGGAACCCAGAGGAAGCTCCCCAAGCTCTTCTAAGCATTTCCAAACTCTCTCCATTATTCTCCTTCTCAATTTTACTCAATTCAAAATAGGAGAAGAAAACAAAAACTCAAACTCACTCGATTCTCCATAGAATCCAAATTCCTCTACAAGCACCATCAAGGGACCTAATCGAGCTCACCCAAATCATTTCCCAAGCATCCAAGCCATGGGAAGAAGGAGTTCAATCAAAGCCATGAGCCATTGAACAGGAGCTTGGCCAACTGGAAGATCCACTTAATCTCAAGCCTTCAAACCTTCAATAGGGCTTCATCTCTACTAGACGAAGCTACCTCAACGGTTGGAGGGACCGGTGATAGCCTCCGAGATATGCTTCAAAACCAAGCTCCCATTGAAAATTCTTTGGTCGTTTGTGAAGGGAAGTGTAATCCCATTGTATTTCCACCATTGGATGTGTTTCTCCTTACATCTTGATGGTGTAGGTTGAATCCCCAATGAGCTCAAGATCAAGCCATGGAGGACTTCTCTATCATGTGGTAGGATGAATCATGGACCATCCATCCCGCATGTTTTGATGGATCGATTAAATGCTTTAGATCTGATGATTTAATCCTTCAAAACCTGCGGTTTAATCCTGGATGGCCTAGGAGAAAGCACGTAGCGTCGTCGGCTGGCATGACATTTGATTTGATAACTTAAATAATAGATCCCATCACGCCACATGGAAAGCTTAGCCAGTCCACATGCCAATGGATTAGTTAATTAGGCTTATTTAATTATCTATTAATCACAAAAAACTTCAAAATATAACTAAATGTAGAAAAATTCAAAAAATACAAACTCAACTTCATTTTAAAGATAATTCAAAGGGGAATAATATAAAATTAAGTTTAATTGATTTTAAATAATGGCATTTACTCAATTTAAGTTTTATTAGGGATGTAATTATGTTAATTACTCCTTAATTATTTCAATTAATTCCAAACTATCTAGGGTTAATTAGTAGGATGACCTTTGCTTCCATGATTTTCTTAGAATTTATTATTGGATTAATTTAAATAATTGCTTATTTCATCTCTAATCACTCCCTTAATCAATTAAATAATTAATTAACCTATTAAATAGTGATGAATTCATTAATTAAGCTTGTTAATCATCTTGGAATAATGGATTGACTTAAGGAATGAGATTAAGATGTCTTTTCCAATTCTTTTCCCCTAAGTCTATTTCATTTGAATGAAAACTTAATTAATATATAAATTGATTAATGATTTAATCATTTCATTAAATAACTTAATTAACCAAACTCAAAATCAAAAATTAATCCAGAAACTTAACCACTTAATCCCATCTTGGGTAGATACTTAGGTGTTCAATAACCTAAGTTTTAAGGAAATCATATCCAACCCATATGTTATGAAAGTACTTAATTAAACCATTAGTTTAATTAATCAATGATTATGAGCCAATTGCATTAGGCCCCATTCTTTCGTAGGAGCATTGTTGATTTAAATTCCATGTGGTTGCATATCATATGTTGGCTCATAATTGTTGGATTAATTATGTTAAGGTGGTGTATGTAAGGGGTAATTAATGGACTTAATTCACACCTTAACCTAAACAAAATATAAAATCAACTTAATGGTTCTAAAAATTAAACTAAATCAATCACACACATGAGGGAAATGGGTTAGGACCAGCAAACACACTTTTCATATTTCCTAAATCAAACTCAAAATTAAAACAAATTTTTTTTAAACAATTTTGATTCACTTTAAATGATCTTATTCCATAAGATTGTCTTTAAGAATTAATTAGGGTGAATGAAGTCATATGCTTACATCACATTATTTTTTCCAAGCATGTAAAATGTGATTTATCATATGAAATCATGCATTCATACCTTTTGAAAAATCAAATTAAAATGAAATGTTACCTTTATGTCAAATTGCATGCTTTGGCTAAAGTATAAATATGTGTGGCTATTATCACTGCTAAATCAAAAATTATTTTCAAAACTTATAAATCAAATACTATAAATGAATGTATGCTACTTATAAGTATTTATAAACTTGCATGTGAATATAGCTTAAAATGTGTTATGTGATTTTCTCTCTTTTCTTAACATGGTTTGTATAAGATTTGCAAAGTGTATACTTCATTTGAAAAGAATATAACACTTGCTTAAATTTATTCCTATGCACTCCTATGTCATGAATTAAGAAGGATCTCCACATTACACATACAAATTAAACAACCAAAATCAAATAAAGAAACATAAACCTTTTGCATGATTCTTTTTCTATTCATTTCTTTTTATACATGGACATATATTTAAGAAAAGTGTTATATTAGTTTAGAAATCTTACGAGACTTTAAGCAGGCCTAAGAAGGTCTTGTACCTTATACCCCTAGTGTACAAAATAATGGTGCCATACTCACTTATGTCTTTCATATTGTTGGTTAGAAAAAGTTTTATAGAGACCTTCAAATCTGTGGGGAAAAGATGCAAGACTATAAAAATTCATCTTTTTAGGACGCATGCATCCGCAGATATACATATTCAAGTGATCGGGTACTTCATCAATGAAATAGTGTACTATCTCGAGAGATAGAAGTCACTACCCTTTAATGGACCTAATCACCTAAATAAAGACTCCTAAGGATGATGGGTCTGCATATGTGCCAGAGATTCTTCCCCTACTTTACATAAAAAAGTAAAATAAGATTTATTTTAAATCGGGTTCGTTAAGTTCTCTACAGGGGCAAGCCACCATAGTTAATTACATCCTAAGAAATAGGGATTCCTTAGAAAAACTCTCAATTAAGGTAAATGATCGTTGTCTTCAAAGATTTCAATAAGAAAGGACTATCAATCGATTGATTCATTTTTGAGGATCAAATAGGATTGATCAAAGAGAGGGAGTTATTATCGAAGCCAAAATGGAAGATAAGTAAGAGATGCCCACGATGATAGAAAACCAAGTGAGCATCTCAAAATATCCTATAATTGGGCTTTACATTTTTGAAATTGATTTAGTTTATTTGAGTTATATTTTTCATTAGAAATTTAAGACTTATGATTCCTTGACACAAGATTGAGAAAATGTTTAAGAGGTGAGGAATTAAGCTTAGGACCCACAAAGGGGAGAAGCAACCTCAGAACCTAAATCTAAGGATCTTTGGCGAGGGCCAAAAGCACAACCTAAATCTAAGGAAAAAAATGAGTATTTGGTTTGCCTCCATAAGAGAGGACAAACCACCCGACATCTTGGACTTACAACCATCTGGGGTGGCCGTCAACTACCTCCTCCTATGATTTTAAATACATATAGGCAAATCTTTATGCTTATGCAAGATAGTTAGGCTATTGTTTGTGTAGAAAGAAACTAAGTCCTTAAACTCACTCCCTAAAGAGACTAGATCATGTAAGGACATGCTTTAAATGACCTAAATCTAATGCAATTCAAATTTCATTTTATTTTCATTTTTGGACAATTATTTTGAAAATGATAATAGGATTCATATGCCTAATGCATGAGAAATAAAGTTATTGGCCAAAATCAATGAGAAGGGAGGAGGTGTGTTTCCACCATGGCTCTCAAAGGTCAAGCCATATTTTTCTGGCAAAGGTGAAAGACCTCTAATCAAGAATGAAATAAAATACATTTGTGCATGATATTATAAAAGAAATACTCATCCAGCTAAGGGATTGCTAATTCTTTTATCTTGATTTTTTTAAGCTTTAGTGAGGTTATGAGTTCTTTATTTTAGTTTGAGTTGTTAAGTTTGGTAAAAGATTTATTTTTCTCTAAAGAGCCTAATTCTCATCCAGGCCATACATAAAGCAAGGAAGAAACTAGGAAAAGATGTCACTTAATGCAAAAGTTAAATAAATTATCAATCAATTTATAAAGCTAATTGCAAAAATAATAAAAGGCCGTTGTGGTCTGGCACCACCACACAAACTCGAAAATAATAAATTGGGTAGCCAAGCTCTACCATTGTATAACCCGAATTATAATTAAATTAAATTACAATTAAGCAAGGAATTCATTGTTATGGGGGTCTTCAAGCTTCATTTCTTCTTTCTTCTTTTCTTCTTCCTTCTTCTTGTCTTCTTTCTTCTTTGGTTCTTTCTTTTGGATGGTTAGAAGGTAAATGCTCCAAGGCTTGACATGATGCATAAGATAGGATCTTATGACCAATGCTCATTTTAATCCCCATAACAATCAATCCAAAATCTTAATTGCACAAATTTACATGAAAAAGGAAAAGAATAGAAATCTAACTAACACCCGCAAAATAGAGATTAGCTAAAACAAATCACACAAATCCCAAGCATGTATATTAGACTTATCTCTCCACACATGAGTGACTAAGTCCACCTGGCCTATTGGATTATGCTTAGGGGTATAAGCACCTGTAAGCAAAAGCATTTATATTTATATTTATGATAAGGTCCCTTAAGCACAATCCCCTATAGAAAATAATGGTTAGACTAAGATCACCCTACCATTCATTCTAATGATATACATCATAACATCCAAAAATATATATCACAAAAATAAAATATCAAATAAATCAGCCCTAACTTAAAGCTAGAAGAGGTGACTTAGGCTAATGTGTGTGCTTTGAAGGTTTGTGTCGTAAGCTTAGTTATGAATTTAAGTTAGAATTTTTAAGTGTGAAAACATGTTCAACCTAGAGAAAGATTTCATTTAAGTTGTTTAATTATTTTGGGTTGATTTTATTTCATTTTTTGATTAAGTTCAAGTGGATCCTATAATTAATTACTAAGTTATAAAGAGAGGGAAAGAGAAGAGAACTTCTCTTTCCTTTCCTAACCTAAGTAATTTCTAAAGTAGATTCACATTTTTTTAGTTTTGTTTAGTGAATATTTTGATTAAATCTTTTAATTAATTCTAAGTTTAGATAAACTTTAAATAAACCTATTAAAAAAGAAAGACATTTTAAGATTAAATAAAATGAACCAAATTCATAAAACACACATTACTTCATTTCTTTCCCAATATGTATAACATGCACATGAATGAATCCTAAGCATATATATACACATAAATGAGAATATTTGACATATTTTATGATGCATGCTAAATAATTCATTTAAGAAAATTTGGAAGTTTAATATGCATGATTTGCTTTAAGTAGAAAAGGTAATTCTTATCCAATTTTTCACATATACATATGAAAGTAAGAAAGGCATAAGTGAGTACATCGTCATTGTTAACCAGGTGTAAGGTACAAGACCTACTTAGGACTACTTAAAGCATCTCAAATTGTCTAAACTAATATACCACTTTCCTTAAATACAAACATATGTACAAAAGAAATAAATTTGAAAGAAAGAATGCAAAAGTTGTAATAGTTGATTCACTTTGTTTATGCAATTTATGTGTGCAAGCATATGTAACCCTTCTTAAATGATAACATATAGAATGAATAGGATATGGAATTAGGTAAGTGCTAGGTCCTTTTCAAATGAACCAAATATCTTACCAAATTCCTATTCAAAATAATAATAACATAAAAGAGAAGGGAAACTTATGCTAAGCACATTCTTATATTCTTTCACATGCAAACTTATAATTAAAATATAAGTGGCACACTTTCAGATTTGATACTTGATTTATATGTTTTAAAAATAATTTGAATTTAGTAGTGATAATAGCCACTCATATTTCTACTTTAGTCAACACATGCAAATTTGACATAAAGTAAACAATTTCATTTTTAAACTTGAATTTGAAAAATATAAATGCATGAAACCACATGACATACAAATTTAACATGTTGGGAAAGAATCAAAGCAATGAAATCATGTAAACACATTCACTTTACTTAAATCCTAAAGACATTCTTATGGAATAATAAGGCTTAAAATAAATCAAAAGTTAATTCAATGTGATTTTTGTTTGATCTTAAGTTTGATTTAATTTTAAAAAAAAATGAATTGAGTTTGTTGTTTCTAACCCATTCCCACATGTGTTTGATATTTTTGTTTAATTTTTAGATGATTAGATTCATTTTTATGTATTAATTAGGTTATGGTATGAATTAAGCAAGTTATTTAACCCTTACCTACAACACCTTAACATAGTTAACTAAGTAATTATGAGCCAATGATAAGATATAAAAACTCATAAGAAATTTAAATTTTTAATGTACCTAGGAAGAAAAGGGCCTAATGTAATTTAGCTCATGATTAATTGTTAATTAAGCTAAGGGATTTAACTTAAGTAATTTCAAAGCACCCTTTCACACATATGAATTGGGTTTTGATTTCCTTAATTGAACTTAAGCTCTTAAATACCTAAGCATCTACCCAAAGTAGATTAATTAAGTTCTAGAAGATTTTATAATTTTTAGAAATTAATTAAAGGGATAATTAATGAATTAACCCTTAATTAAGAGACAATTAAGGAAAGAAAAGGGGGTTTAGGAAATAGTTTAGGGGAAATACCCCAAAATTATTCACTAAATCCCTTATCCACTAGATCTAACCTTAATCAACCTTAGTAATGAATTAAATCACTAATCCAAGCCCTAATTATCCTTAATTACATAAGAAGGGTAATTAGGAAACACATTTGCAATTCTCCCAATTAAGCCTTAAATAAATCCCAAGAAAATTAGGGGGGGGAAAAGTCATCCCCTAAAACATACCCAAGAAGTTTGGGATTAATCATAGGGTTAATTAAAAAGTAATTAGCAAAATATATTTCTAATAAAACCTAAAATCAGAGAAATGATAATTCAAAATCCATTGAAATTATTTTTAAAATATTCTATGTTGAATTATCTTTCCATAGGATTTTACCTCATATTTTTCTGAATTTTATTGAAGGAGATATGAATTTTTAAAGATCAGGAGATTAATTAATATTAATTAAATTCCCTGACTAATCCTTCACCAGGGTGACACGCTGAGGCTTAGCATGATTTATGTGTCATGGTGAGCCCATTACTTAAACATCAAATCTAGTGGCATACGGATACGCTTTGATCCTCGCTGTCGATCAAAGATCGACGGGATCATCATGTTTATAAAGGATAAAAAAATTTCTAAATGTGGGAATAATCTTAGCCATCCATCCAAAACATGGATGGACGACCAGGATCTCCCTAGTTCTTCCCTTAGGCTCAGAGGTCATCCATGATTTAAGGGAAGATCCGAGCTTGATTGAGCTCGGATTGGAACGAAATTGTTCCCACACCATCTAAAGCTAATGAGAAGCTTATCCAACGGTGGATTTCTCATGACTTGAAAATTCCTTTCGCAAAAGACCAACACCCCCTAAGCTAAGTGGTCAGAAAATTCTATACCTCACCGACACTCGAGCTCGATGAGGTAGCTTAATCTAGTGGAGACAAAGCCCTGTTGAAATTTTCAGGCCTTGGGGTTGAGTGGATCTTCCTATGGACCAACACCACTTCACTTTCTTTGAGGCTTTCATCCAATTCCACCTCTCCTTGCCTTGGGAACTCGAGTGAGAGCTTGAGTGCACTCGATTTGATCCTCAAGGAGTGTGCAAGAGGAATTGGGATGGATTTGAGTGTAAAGGAAGTTGAAGGTTCAAGTGAGCTCCCTTATTTTTCAATGGAGAAAACCGAGAAGATCACTTTTCAAATCCTTCTTAGAAAGCTTAGAATGGATCTCTAATCTTCCCTAACACTCTCTAGGCTTCAATTGAATGAGGGCATGATCATTTCAAATTAAATTAGGGGGAGTATATCTCCTCCTATGGCAATCGGACGATCGACACCTCCCTTGTCATTTTGATCCAATTGACCACATTGGAGAGGTTGTTTGATCTGTTAGCTCTTTGCACATAGTCGATTTGAGGCCTTAAGTGGATTGCCAACCTCCCATGTGCATCAAATTGGGTGGATGAAGGATTTGGAATGAGCCAATTTAACCCATGGGGTCAGTTTTGGCCTTAAGTCCATTTGGGCTGACCCAAACCCATTGGCTTGGGTGCACCACTCTTCATTAGGTCCACTTGAGCTATTAGGAAGGCATCAAGTTGATATGAAGAGGGTATGACCAAATTACCCATGGATTAGGCCAAAATTTGTTCTATGGCCTAGGAGCAGAATGGTCATTTTATTGATTTTTTAATTTGGATATGTTGGGTATGTGGAGAAACTAGGTTTGGCCAAGTTTCATGAGATTTGGAATTCATTTGATAAGGTTTGGCTCATGTTGACCCATTTAGATCAAAATGGGTCAACTTGGGTCAAGTTCATATGATCATTTGAAATATTTTGGTGGCTTTGGTTTGGTTCAATTTGGATTAGTTTTCAATTTGGCTCATATGACTTCATTTAGGTCAAATGGGTCAAGTTGACCTATTTGTCAAGTTGACCTATTTGACCCATCAAGGGTAGGTTTAAGTTTGGTTAGTCATATGGAATGGATTGGTATCTTTATTTCCAATCAATTTTGGTTAAGTTCAAATTTGGCTCAACATGACCCCTTTAGTCAAGTTGGGTCTAAGGTCAATGGGCTAGTCTAGTTGGCCAATTGAGGCTTTGGTCAAATTCAACAAGTGATTTTTAATGAACTTGACCCATTGGTTTAAATCAATTTGGCTTAGATCAAGTTTTGACACATTTTTATTTTTTAGATCAAGTTGGGTCAACTTGGGTCAAGTGGCCAATTGGGCTAAGTTAGGCTCAAATGTTGGCTTGGTCAAGTTCAAACATAGGTCATGAGTGAACTTAGATCAATGGTTTCAATCAATTTGGCCTATGATGGAATTTGGCTATGTTAGGTTTCATTTTGGGTTAAGTGTTGACTTGGTCAACCCTTAGGTTTGACTTGGTTTGACCCAATTTGGTTGATTGATCATCCCATGGTGATTGTTGATCATGATGAGAGGAATAGGTGAGTTTGGTTCAATCCAATTTGGTTAGGATTAGAATTTGGCTCATAAGGGTACCTTAGGTCACTTTGGGTCAAGTGAGCCTAAGTGGGTTAAATGGCTTGGTCAAAGCTTGATTTGAGTTTGATTGAACTTGTATATGGACTTATGATTAAAATATAAATCCATTTGCATGTGGTTTGAAGTCAAATGGGTTTTGATTCATTTGGCAATTTCATATTCAAAGGAAGAATATGAAAGGATTTAGGGTATGATTTTTGAATTGATTTTTGATTTAGTGATTGAAGTTTGCATTTATAAATGGATTCATGATTGTAGGGTTGATTGAATTATGAAGGAAAATTAAAGTTTGGCTTGATTTGAAATTGATTTGGCTAAGTTCAAGATTTTGACTTGAAAGGCTTAGGATAAATTTTGAGTGGATTTGAGTTTAATTTTTGAAATTAGTTTTGATTATTTGAATTTATATTTAATTTATATATTTGAATATAAATGATAATATAAATGGATCATGAGAAAATTTTAAGGATTTGAAGTGATTTGATCATGATTTAGGCTAAGTCCATTAAGAGGAAATTTTAAAGGACATAGGAAATTTTGAAGTACGGATTTAAATTTTTGAATTTGGTTTGATTGATTTATATTTATATTTCATTTATATATATGAATATAAATGAGGATATAAATGAGTTATGATAAAATCTCATGATTTTGAATTGATTTGATCATGTTTTAGGCTAAGTCCATTAATGGAAAATTAATGACTTAAGAAAGATTATAGATTTGAAATTTAATTTGAGAATTTGATTTGATTGATTTGTATTTATATTTCATTTATATATGTGAATATAAATGAGAATATAAATGAGTTATGAGAAAATCCCATGAATTTGAATTGATTTGATCATGTTTTAGGTTAAGTCTTTAAGGGAAAACTTAAAGGACTTAGAAACATTTCATGAATTGGTTTTGAATTTTGAGTTTAGTTTGATTGGTTTGAATTAATATTTCATTTATTTATAAAATATAAATGAGAATATAAATGAATTATAAGAAAATCTCAAAGATTTAATTTGATTTTGATCATGATTTTAGCTAAGTCCTTGAGAGAAAGATTAAGGAATTAGGAGGATTTGAACTTAGGAATTTCATTCATGGGTTTTGATCATGGACTTCAATCATGGATTTGATTGGAGTTTGGAGAAAATCAAATAAGATTGATTTAGAGTTTGACTTGAAGGAAGGAAAGTGAGGAATGGTTCAAGCTAAGGGTAGGCAAGTTTTCCTAACACCCCTAAGACATTACCTATTCTTATGGCTAACTCTTCTAAGTCTCTAGGGCTAGGTTGAGTGTCCATTTAATCACTAGATGTGTCTTAAGACTAAGGAACTCTTAAATTCTAAGAGAAGTCCTATGTCTAAGATGGGGAGGTTGAGAGCTCATCCTAAAAATGAGGTCAACACATACATGTAAATGTGCATTTGATTAATGGATAAAAAAGTCCCTCTTTTCTACTTAATAAAACCATGCATCATGAAGCATCCAAATTTCCTTAAGCAACATCTCTTAGCATTCGTCATTAAGGTGTGCTAAATATTTGCATTATATGTATATATATGCTTAGGATTTATTCATATGCATGATACATATGTTGAAAAGAAATAAATGGTTGTGTATTTTGTGATAGTAATTCACTTTAATTAGTCCTGAAATGCCTTTATTATTTGAATACGTTTGTTTAGAGCAAATCTAAACTTATGATTAATTAAAAACATAATAAAATATTCACTAAACAAAAATTACTAATGAATCTACCTTAGAAATTATTTAAGGTAGGGAGGAAAGAGAAGTTCTCTTCTCTTTTCCTCTCTTTATAACACTTAGTAATTAAATATAGGTTCATTCAAACCAAATCAAATCATCAAATAAAATTAACAAATTAACTAAATCACTAGAAACCACTCTCTAAGTTGAACCCTTTCACACTTAGAAAATCTTAACTTTCAAACCTAGCAAGACATACCACATAAGCCTTAAATGACACACACATTAGGCTAAGTCACCATTTCTAGTCCTATATTAGGGCGGTGCATGGTTTGATTCCTGATTTTATTTTGTGATGTAATATTTTAGACTGGATGTTAGGGTGTATATGTGTATACTAGATGATAGGACGATCTTAGCATAATCATTATCTTCTATAGGGGATTGTGCTTAAGGGGTGCTATAATAAAAATATAAATATTTTTGTTGTGCAAGTTGCTTATACCCCTAAGCATAATCCAAAAATAGACCAGGTGGACTTGGTTACCTATGTGTGGAGTGCTAAGTCCAATTTATTTATATACATGCTTGGGATGTGTGGTCTGTTTAGCCAATCTCTGTTTTGCAGATTTTAGTTAGATTTACTTTTCCCATTTTCATGTAATTTTATAAATAGGATTTGGAATGAATGTTATGGGAGATTAAGATGAACATTGGTCATAAGACTATGTCTTATGCACCATGTGAAGCCTTTAGAAAACCAGATCCCAATCAACCAAAAGAAGAAAGAAGAAAGAAGAGAAAGGAAGAAATGAAGAAAGAAGAAAGGAAGAGTGAAGACCCTCATAAAATGAATTCTTTTTTATTGTAATTACTTCATTTGTAATCTAGATTGTATAAGGGTAGAACTCAGCTACCCAATTTCTCTTCATTTTTGTGTGGTGGAGCCCGGCCACAACAGTCTTTTATTCTTTTTGCTCTAGCTTTATAAATTATTTGATGTTTGTTTAGCTTGTGCATTAAGATGCCATCTTTTTTATAGTTTCTTCCTTGCTTTAATGAATGGCCTGGATGCGATTAAGCTCCGAGAGAAAAATAAATTTTCTATCCAATTAATCAACTCAAAATTAAAAATTAACAACTCATAACCTCACCTAAAGCTTAGGTTATAAATCAAGATAAAAGATTTAGTAACCCTTTAGCTGGATGTTGTATGTCTCATATCATGCATAAAAAGTATCCTGCTTCACTCTTGCATATAGAGGGCTTTCACCTTTGTCAGGAAACTTGGCTTAACTTTTGAGAGCCATGGTAGAAACACACCTCCTTCTTACTGATTTTGGCCCATAACTAATTTCTCATGCATTAGGCATATGAATCTCATAGCCCGTGTCAAATAAATTATCCAAAAATGAAAATAAAATATAATAAAATTTTGCATTAGATTTAAGTCATTAATCATACTCTACATGATCTAGTCTCTTAGGGAGTTTGTTTAAGGATTTGGTCTCTTTCTAAATAAACAACAATCTAGTTATCTTACAAAAGCATATGACTTGCCTACATGTATTTAAAATCGTAGGAGGAGTTAGTTGGCGGCCACCCCCAGGTGGTTGTAAGTCCAAACAGTCGGATGGTTTATCCTCCCTTGTGGAGGTAAACCATATACCCATTTTTGCCTTAGATTTAAGTCATGCCTTGGCTCTCGCCAAAGTTCCCTAAATATAGGTTCAGAGGATGCTACTTCCCTTTGCGGGCTACAAGCATAAATTCTCACCTCTTAGGCATTTCCATGATATTGTGTTGTGGAATTGTAAGCCCAAGATTTCTAATAAAAATTCAACTCAAATAAATAATTCTCTTCAAATTTCAAAAATATAAAGCCCAACCATAGAATTGTTTGGGATGCTCGCTAGGTCTCCTAACATCATAAACATCCCCTACTTATCTCCTTTTTTTTGGTTTCGATAATAACTCCCTCCTTTAGATCAATCTCCCTTGATCGTCTAAAAATAAACCAATTGATTGATAGTCCTATCTTTGAAATCTTTAGATATAATGATCATTTACCCTAATCGAGAGTATTCTTAAGAGATCTCATTTCTTAAGATGTAATTAACTATGGGGGCTTGCCTCTATAGGGAACTTGACAAACTCGATTTAAAATAAACTCTGCTTTACTTTTTCATGTAAAGTAGGGAAAGAATCTCTGGTATATCCGAAGACCCATCGTCCTTAGAAGTCCTTATTAGGTGATTAGGTCCATTGCAGGATAGTGATTTCTATCTTTCGAGATAGTATACCTTTCCACAATGTTGTACCCGATCACCCTAATAAAAACATCTATGGATCTACATGGTGTCCTACCAAAAAGCATTTTTTTTATTTTTGTCTTCATTTAACTCATTTAGATGAAGATGAAAATAAACACCACAATGGGTCAAATTGAGCCAAACCTACTCAAACCAAGCCCAAACCCATTCAAATTTGGCATGACCCATCCTTGGGTCACCATGGGTCAACCCAAATCAAACCAAACTTATTTCAAACTCAAATTGACCAAATACCAATTGGATAAAGCACTCCAAATGGGACAAAACCCACTTTTTGGTGGTCTTACCTACCCTTTTGCATTTGGCAGCCTCCCTTAGCTCAAATTGGACCCTTGGACCATTGGCTAACCTGACCCAAAACTAGTTGAGTCAGCCATGGTCAAGGGAGGCAACCTAACCCATCTCCTCTCATTAGCCCACCTAGGGAAATAAGGACACTCCACCTCAGTCATGACAGCCCACCTACCTTCACTCACCCACTCAAGTTGAGCTACCTCAGCACCCCTCTGACATCCTCAACCGCCTGTGCTGGCCGGATGTCTGCCAATGGAGAAAATCATCCAAGCCATCAAATTTGAGGGGGAGGAGAGTATACTCCCCTTAGCCCTCCCCTCCTCCCCGAGAACCAAGCATTCTCAGAGCAAGGTGAGTCGAGATGAGTCTCCCGAGCAGTTCCTTGAGCTTCCCATCACCGAACAAAATAGAGCCTTCACTCCATCCAACCTTACCTGAACTCCACCAAACTCAAATTAACTTCACCAAGCTCCAGCGACCAAGAATGAATTGATTCCCGA
This sequence comes from Cymbidium sinense, assembly GCA_021442155.1. Lineage (NCBI taxonomy): Eukaryota > Viridiplantae > Streptophyta > Magnoliopsida > Asparagales > Orchidaceae > Cymbidium > Cymbidium sinense. The sequence goes on from CM038220.1 coordinate 137,368,544, forward strand.
TCGATTCGAGACCTGAGACCACTCTTAGACCAACTCCAATGAGGATTATGATATTTGATCCATAGAGCCATCGATGATAGACATCACATGAGCTTCTCAGTAGGGATTTGTCTCTTCAAGATGAAGCTACCTCAATTGATAGACCACCAATCTTGAGCTCCAACGAGGTAAATTCTGGCAAAATATAGAAAATCCCCTAAGTGTTGGTCTTTTGTAAAGAATTTTGTGATTTCGTGTGAATCCCACCGTAGGATACCTCTAGATCTCCTTCATGAGCATTTTGGAGTTGATCCTGATGCCTCACAAGCTCAGATCGAGCGGGGGAGGGCGGATGGTGCCCATGTTCCATCGCTCGGGGGATGAAGGATCATCTACAGCCCGTTCCACGTGATTGGAATGAACGACCATCATTAATATGAATAGAAATTTTGATTTAATCTTAATAAGAATCGCAGGATTAATCCCCATCATTCGATCCGAGATTAAATGGTGGGAACGAAAGTGAGTCTGCCGTCGCTGACTCAGCATACCGCGTCGGAAGGTTTAAGTAGCCAATCTTGCGGTGCCATGTAGAAAGCGCGCCACATCAACTCCCATGTGGCGTCGACAGAATTAGGGGTTAATTAAGGTTTAAAATGTGACTTAATTAGCCGGAACTTCATAAACTCATAACTAATTATAGAAAAATCCAAAATTACAAATAAACCTATTTTAGAAAGGTTAAACATAGGAGAATTTAATAAAAATAATTTCATTAAGATTTGAACAGTGAACAGAACTTAATTAGGGATTGAATATTTCTTGGGATTTATTGGCTAGGTAATTAAGAGAATTTATAATCTTAAGCATAATCACCCTCCTTAATCAAATAAATCTTAATCAAATTTATTAAACATTAAAATTTCAATGATTAATAATAATTAGTTACTATTAACATTAAGATTGATTGGGGTAAATGATTAAGGTCCCTTCCTTAATCATTTGCCTAATTATCTCTCCATGGAATGTTTAATTAACTTATGATTTAATTAAAAAAATGTAATTAAGCAATTAATATGAGAATTTATCAAATTAAAATAGTAATCACTTCAGATAATCTAATTTCAATCTATAGGTTCCTTCTATGTGTTTAATAATACAAAGACCTTTAAGGAAATTTTGATTAACCCATGGGTGTGGAAAAATCATAAGTACAATTAGATTCCTCAATTTAATTAACACTTAATTATGAGCTTTATTTCATTAAGTCTCTAAGTATTGCAATTCTAATTTCTCATTTGCATATCATTTTGGCACATAAATAAGTGGTTAATTAAATTGAGGAAGCATATGAAAGAATACTTAAATGAATTGATTAATGATTCCAACTTAATTAATTCACAAAATTCATCTAATTACTTTCCTTAAACATATTAAATCATCAATATGGGATGTGATAAAAACATCAAAATTTTCCTCTTCTTTAACTTCAACTAAAATCAAAATCAAATTTAATAACAAGCTTTGGTTTTTCCTTAAGTAATTTTACTTAATGTGATTTTCCTTAAGAATTAGTGTAGTTGAATAAATTATGTGGAAATATTTGGCTATTCCTTTTCAATCACCATAAATGTTGTATGTCATGTGGCATCATACATTCATATTTTCAAAAATCAAATAATCAAATGAAATCTACTTATGTAAAATTACATGTGTTGGCTTAATCTTATTATATGTATGACTATTATCACTAATAAATTTCAAAATTATTTTCAAAAATATAAATTGATAATGAAAATTTGGAGTGATATTAGCTATGAATATATGTATAGGATTTGCATGTGTTTTTAGCCTAAGCATGTCAAAGTTTTGCTCTCTTTCCCACATTCATGTATAAATATACATATGTTTGAATGATAATAAGTATATAGTCTGGACATCCCAGGAATACGAGGCTTTAAGTAGAGGAGGTCATTTGATTATCTCACTTTCCTGGTTAATAAAGGCTATGTTTGTACTAGAATTTAGATATAGCTTTACTTTACATGTATAAACAATTCAACGAAAAATACAATCTTTTGCATGATTTTTATTATTATAATTATGTATACATTCATATGTATTTAAGATAGAAAGTATATAGTCTATACATCCCAAGAATACGAGACTTTAAATAGCCCCAAAGAGGTTATTTGATTATCTCACTTGTCTGGTTTAAATAATGGCACATACTTGCTTACATCTTTTATATATGTGTATGCATTTTTTATTAAAGAATGAAAGTCTTTTCTATTAAAAATATATGCATTCATAATCATCTAAGTATGATAAAAATATATTGTATGAATAGGTATATTAAGTGTTAAATCATATGCATGTTATGGATGATGAAAAGGAATAGTGTAACATATTCTATGTGATGGTAATTCAACTACATTAATCTTAAGATGCCTTTCATGTGAATAGGATTCTTTAAGATTAACTTAAAATTAGGACTAATAAAATAATAAATCTTTCACTAAAAAAACTAAATTATAAAATGTGCTTTTAGAAACAACTTAAGATAAAGATGGAGGAGGTTAAGCCTTCTTGTTCTCTTTATAACACTTAGATGCTAAGTGTATATCAAATGAAACAAAATAAAATTAAAATTAAAATTTGTAAATCTTCTATATAACTTAAAATGAAATAATTCATCATATTAACTTAAAAAATTTCAAACCTAGAAAATCATAATTCAAAAGCCTGGCTAAGACATACCACATTAAGCCTAAGCACACACCTTAGAATGCTAAGTCACCACTTCTAGCTTTAGGTTAGACAATGCATGTAATGATGATGTATTTTATTTTGTGATGTAATATTTTAGACTTGATGTTAAGAATGTGGATCGTAGACTAGATGTTAGGTCGTTGATAGCTTAATATTATTTTTTGATAGGGGATTATGCTTATGGAGCTACTGAAAATGAATATAAATATTTTGCTTGCAAGTTTCTTAAGTCCCTAAGCATAATCCACATTAGGACAGATGAGTTGGTTACCAATGTGCAGGGTGCTAAGTCTAAATTATAAAATATAACTGCTTGAGAATGTATGTATGTTTAGCTAACATCTATCTTACAAGTGTAGTTAGATTTTACTTTTTCATAAAAATATAATTTTGCAATAGAAATTAGGATTAGTGCTATGGGGTTAGGATGATAGTGGCTAGAAGGCTTAGTCTTGGGATTCCCTGTGATGCCTTATAACAAGCCAAACCTAAACAAGAAAGAAGGAAGGAAGAAAGGATAAATGAAGAATGAAGACCCCCATAGTATTTAATTTAATTCCAATTGTAATTATTATTTATAATCTAGGTTGTATAAGGGTGGAGCTTGGCTATCCAATTTTTTCTCTTTTTTGGGGTGTACGGCGATACCCGACACCATTTCTTTTATTCTTTCATGATAGTATATAAAATGATTGTTGATGTGTTTAGCTTGCGCACTAGAATAACATAATTTTGATAGTTTTTAATGATTGATGTTAGAATGTGTGGCCTAGATGCAGTAGGCTTTTAGGTAATAATTATTTTTGTCTACCCAATTAACAACTCATAATTAAAATTTAATACAACTTTCAACCTCATTATAAATCTTGAGTTATAATCAAGATAACTAAAAGATTTAGCAACCCCTTAGCTGAATGTTGTATGTCCAACATCATGCATATCATATTATACCACTCTTGTAAAATGAGGGCCTCCATTCTTACACTTTAGGGACTGCTTGACCTATGAGAGCACCCTCTTATGGTGGAGATTCACCCTCTTTCTTTTTTATTTGGCCAACAACCAAATTTCATCATGCATTTAGTCATAAAATATCCCAAAGCATTTGTTCAAAATATTGTGTCAAAATTATATAAAACTTGTAAGATTATGCATTTTTAGACTAAGTCATATGCTCATGCCAGTCATGTTCTAGTCTCTTATGGAGTGAGTTTAGGACTATAATCTATTTCAAAACTAAGTAGCGGGTTAAACCATCTTGAAATTACATAAGGGTCGCCTACATGGATTTAAAGAGTAGGAGGTGTTAAGTGGTAGCTACTTCAAGCACTTAATAGTCTAGAAGAATCAGACAGTTTATTCTCCCTTGTGAAGATAAACTATTATGTCCCCTTTCTTAGATTTAGGTCATGCTCTAGCTTATGTTAAAGCTCCATAGATTTAGGATCCAAGGTTACTTATTTTCTTTGGGCTACGAGCATAAATTCTCACCTCTTAAGCATTTTCATAACCTTGTATTGATGGATTATAAGCCCTAGTATTCTAATAAAATTTCAACTCAAACAAAATGAATCTTCTCTTTCAAACATATAAAGCCTTACCATATGATAGGTTGAAGTGCTCACTAGGCTTCCTAGTATTATGAGCGCTTCCTATTCATCTTCCTTTGGATTCTAAACTAAGTCTTCCAATTGAACATTCCCACTTGGTTTCCAAAAATAACCAATCCATTGATAATCTAGCCTTGAAATCTTTGGAGACATGATTGCCTATTTTAATCGAGAGTGTTTTAAAATTCTTAATTTTTTAGGATGTAATTAACTATGGAGGCTTGCCTCCATGGAGAATTAAAGAACCAGACATAAAATAAATCCTGATTTACTTTTCCATATAAAGTAGGGGGAAGATCTCTAGTACATATGAAGACCCATCATGCCTTGGAGTCCTTATGATTAGTTAAATTTTCTTTCTTTGAGATAAAATCTTAATGCCATACCAATCATCAATAAGCACCCCCTCGATCTAGTGGTGTCTACTGGCAAAAAATAAAATGCCACACCCACACCCAACTTTGTTCATTAAGTGTCTTAACATTATTTTGAGTAATGTTTATGAATTAATTAGGTTAATTAAACTTTTAATCAAATTAAACCCAAAAGAGGCTTATAAATTTAATTAACCCTTGCATATGAGCCTAAAAAATCATGACAAAATTAAAAAACATGCATAAGCAAAAAAGTAAACATGCCCTATAATTTTTAACACAATTAGACTCATAAATAAGGTTTTCTTAAATAAATAGGTGGAAACTCAAGAGAAAATAAATTAGATAATTATTTTTAAAACTCTTTAAATCACTCGGGAATTTTGATTACAAAGGCGATTTAATTGAGATGATAATCAATTTTAATTAATTTTATATAATTTTTTTTAAATTTCTAATTAATTATGGATTAAATTAATTAATTAAGGGTTCATTAAGATGAATTAAGGAAGATAATTAAGACTAGGGGTCCTAATTATTTTCTCTAGTCACCTTTACTATTTACATGATTAATTAATCATATTTAATTAATTTCACAATTTTTTGGTTTTAAATACACAAAAGGTGTCATTAAGCTTTGAAAATTTAAATCTCCCAAACTACCAAGCAAATGGACTTGAGAAAGTTATGGAAAGCAGAGGTCATCCCATGGATCAATTAGCCTAAATTTAAAGCCATTTAGTCATGTGATTAGAGCTTAATTAAGCTAATTATTCAAAACTTCAAACTCTTATTATTTATTATTCACTAGATAAAATTTAGAGATTTTATTTTTCTTTGATTCTCCTTTGTCTAAGCCTTCCAAAATGAGTTTATTTGTGTTTTTTATTTTTCTATAATTAGTTATGAATATTTGAAGTTTTGGCTAATTAAAGTATATTGTAAACCCTAATTAATCTAATTGCACAATCGACGCCACGCACGATTGATGTTGTGGTACTTTTCATGTGGTATCGCGGGATTGATTGCTTAAATCATCGACATTCATCACCAAAAGCAAAGTGATGTGCTTTATTTGGTGGAGTTTAAATAAAGTTGGATAGAGTGGTAGCTTGATTTGGATGTCTGGATCTGGTGAGTGTGTGCTAAGTTTGAATGGAGGAGGAGGTGTATACCCTCCTCCCCATGTGAACCAACCAAAAGGGTTGGTTCAGGTCATGGCAACTGTTCAGGCAATGAGGGTGGCCAGAAATAGCATCCTGCTATGGTGGAGGTCTCCAAGTGGCTTAGAGTTTGGAGGCTCCCTATGAAGTGGACATCTCATGGGGAGTAAACCAATGGTTGGCCAAGGTGAGAGGGATCTCAGCTTATTCAATGGATGAGCCCAACAGCTTTGGGTCAGGTTTAGTCAGCATGGGAGAGCTCAAGGCATGCTAAAGTGGCTACCTAAGGTAAAGGTTGTACCTTTACATTTTGGGTTTTTTTATCTCATTTAGAACCCTTTGGTTCACTTGGTTTGGATTGAACTAGATTCACCTTGAGTTGGGTCCACTTGGGAAGGTCAATGGGGACCTAAGGATGAGTCATACCAAGTTTGGTTGGGTTTGGCACAATTTGACCCATATAGGTCAATTTGGGTTCAAATGAGTTAGGTTGACCAATTGACCAAATTGGGTCAAGAAAGTACTTGTGATATGTTCAATTGGTCATTTGGAATACATTGGTGCAATTGGTTTGATACAACTTGAAGTGGATTTATTTGATCCATATGAGTTCATTTAGGCTAAATGGGTCAAGTTGATCAAATTGGTCAAATTGGTCAAATTGGGTTGATTGAAGGGTTGATTCATGTTTTATTGATCATTTGTGATTGATTGAAGGCTTTCATTTGAATTGATTTAGATTAGAATGAGTATTGGTTCAATTTGACACTTTAGGTCAAATGGGTTAATTGGGTTGATTTGATGAAATTGACCTCAATTACTGATTGGGTAGTGTTCAATATTCAATTAGTGATTGATTAAAGCCATTGGCTGTAATCAATTTGAAGTAATGAGGTTTGGGCCAATTTGGCCCTTTAGGTCAAATTGGATCAACTTAGGTCAAATGACTAAATTGACTTGATTAGGCTCAATTAAATGCAATTAAGTGATCAATGATGAATAATAATCACTTTGAAATGGATTGAGTAAATTGATATGGTCCAATTTGGGTTGGATTAAGGTTTGATTCCATTTGGCCATTTAGGCCAAATTAGGTCAAATGAGCTAATTAGCTTATTTGCATTCAATTAAAGGTATATAAAGGTTGGAACATGTTCAATAATGAATTTAGAGTTGATTGATGGTTTTGATTGTAATCAATTTGGCTTTAATTGGATTTTGGTCCATTTGAACCCTCTTGGTCAAATAGGTCAATTTGGGTCAATTAAGACAATTGATGGGATTGGATGGGTTGGGGACACATTAGGATATTCAATTAAGTAAAGAGGGTGATTATGATGTTTTAGATTGACTGAATTCTTCTCGAATCAGGCTAGATTGGATTTTAGTTTTATGGGGTTTAAAATGGGTCAACTTGGGCTAAGGATCAATTGAATTGAATCAAGTTCTTAGGTTTACAACCAAGGTTCAATCAAATTCAATTAAGGTTCAATTGATTTTAGATGAGTTCAAATTTCAATTGGATTGAATTGATTTTGGGTTTAATCCTCTTAAGCCCAAATGGGTTAGGTTGGGTCAACTTGGTCATTGACCAAAGTGAACTAAGATGGGTCAAGTTGAGTTTAGGGTGCATTAGTGTTTAGTTGAGGTTGAGTTTATGGATGTTTACTTTTGGTTTGAATTTGGTCTTATGGTCAAATTTGGTTTAGGGTAAGTAAGTCTTACTCATCCTAAGCAGGGCCATAGGGTTGGACTCTATAAGTCTTTTAGGCTTTGGGGTTCATGTTCACCTAGTCACTAGCAGTGTCTTACTCCTAAGGATGCCTTAGTGCCTAGCCATAGGATTGGACTCTAAAAGTGAGGCCAATAGTTGGCTGCTGAAAAAAAAAAGGAGAAAGAAAAATATTAAATAATAATAAATAAAAAAGAGGTGGAATTTAGAAACTTTAACCACTCCTATCAACAATCATCCCCGTCAGTGATACCGCCTAATGGAAAGAGTGGGAGTTAGGAGCAATTAAGAAATCAATTTTCTATAAGAAGGGAGGGGCCACTCCACTTTATCTCTCTCCATCCAGTCTATACTCTCTCTCCAACCACCATCGTCCTATTGGTCTTGCCCTCTTCTTGCATGAAGAGTCTCCTTCTTGTGTGTGACAACTGAAACCAAGCCCTCACCGATTTCAAGTAAAATTTGAAATGAAAGTTGTTATATATAATTAATTTCTTACCCCACAGGAAATTTTTAGGGTCTCCACCATTGATCTTAGGTTTAGTGCGCGATCACAATCCACCTTCTATCGATTTTGGATTTGAAGCATGGGAGAAGAGCGCGATCATAGTAATTAAAAAATAGTTAGGCATTACCAAGATAAAATTTTTAACTCAAAAATTAAATTATTAAATCATAAATTTTAAAATATGAAGACCTTCGCCGTCGAACATGGTTTCAAGCATGAGATGAAAATTCTCCTTCTATTGATCTGATATCTAGAACAAGGGAGAAGAGTGCGTTTCACTGAAAATGTTTAAAACATAGCACTACTAAGCTATCATGTTGCTAAAATTTTGTGAAAACTATAAATTGCATTAAAAACGTGCCTTAAAATAAAGACTCCTGACACATAACGCTATTGTGCTACTATATAGCACCAATGTGTTGCTTGTAGCTTTGAAGTGCTGCTCTCCAGTACCGAGGCGCTAAGCTCTCGGATATTTGGACCCAATGGAGGTCCACTTCATAATGCCATAGTGTTGTCGTACGGTGCTACCTCTTGGCACCGCAACGCTGCCTTCTTGGATTCTAAGGTCAAAATATCCACTTACAGAGCTATCCGAAAAGCACCATAGTGCCACTTTTCTAGTGCTTGAGTACTATTTTCTCTAATTTTAAGCCCAAGTTCCACCATCTAGCACTGAGATGTTGACTTCTCAATTTTGCTAATCTTGTGTTAAAATTTGTATTCAATTGAATTTTAACTAATAATCATATCTAAATTGCAATTAAATATTAGGGATAGCCAATCAACATTTGACATGACAAACAATTAATATGAAATAAAAAATTTTATTATAAAATATACCAAATAAAAGAAGAAGAAGAAGAAATACAAATACATATAATAAAAAGAAAGGAGAAAACTATTCTTGTAGTTGTAGTCATTCTTCGCCTCTTCTTCTTCTAGCTCATACGGAGTACTAACATAAGGGTGATAAGGAGGTGCTACAGAAAATGAAAGTTGACTCAATCCAACATTAAAGTTATAATTTTCAAACATCTAAACAAGTGCTAAGTTGAACTCAGTCATATAAGAAAATTATTGTTGTTAACCAATATGATGATCAAATTTCTTTCATAATTTTTGTTGCCACCGGTTTTTTGACAACCCTTTTTCTTAATTCAGAGACTTCTCTTCGAATTTTTAGAGTTGGTCATTTAAAGTTTTGGAGGATTTGGATCTTGATTGAGAAGCACATGAGCTTTTTCCTATCATTGTTTTTGATCTAAACCCCTCAATTGCTCTTTTAGTCAGAGGCGTTTTTTGTATAAGGATTTAGATCTAGATTGAGGAGCACATGAGCTTTCTCCTATCTCCATTTTTTATCCAAACCCCTACTTTTTTTTTGAGAGGAGCCTTTTGCTTAGTACTTTCTTTGTTCCTAGCTTAGTTGGTAGATGACGCCATCTCACTGTGCTTCTTAGCAATGAAAGAGTCTAGTTTGATAGAACCGATTCTAGCTTCACTTCTAAATAAGAAGCTTTCCTTGCCCTTAGTTATTAAAGAAGGATCGAGGATAGCACTGAAACCACCAACTAACTCTAGTTAAAGTAGTATCGGAGGATGTAAGGACTTCTTCATCTGTCTCCCCAAATGCACCAATCGCTACACACAAAGAATAAATAAGAGATGGATGACTATAACCTTGGGTAGTACCCTTAAGCATATTATATATTGAATTATAAATAATCTTTTCTATATTTATAGTAAAGCCCTTTTGAATTGCATAGTTCAAAATAGCTCTATCCTTAATTACCTTACTGATATTATCAATGGGTATCAACTTGAAAATAATATAGTGTCAAGCTTTAGCCTTAATAGTTAGGCCAATGATAGAGAAATTGATAATCTTTTTCTCCTACTATTTCCACTAAACATTGGCATTTCTAATAGTAAGAAAACTAAGAATTTCATCAAATCAGGATGATTATTATAATAGAAAATATATCAATCATATACAAAATTTTGTAAATTATAATATGCATTAATAGTAGTACTATCAAAAATATATCTATTTTTCCCATAAAAATATTTTATTTTCTTGGTGCTCCTTCGTGTTGGCGAAGAATGCTTGCACCATAAGAACGACGCAAGCTTTTCTATCGTAAGAAAAATGTTCCTAGCCTCACTCATTAATGAAGTGCTTGTGAATTAGGGTGTGATGGTACCTCTCCTCCACATCAGTGTTAACGAATCAATTAGCATTTCTCGAGGTCGCCCCCTTCTTGCCCTTGTTGACATACTTAATGGGCATATTTTCTCTCTTAGATGTAGGCTAAGGCTAAGGAGAAATGGTTGTAAGAAATCCTGAAGAAACAAAAACTTTAGAATGAAAAATAAGCAGCGCAAGGTCCTATTTATTAAATGGAGCTAGCACTACAATGCTACCTGTACAACATCTAGGCGATGGCCTCTTAATTCTTAAACTGGGGACCAACATCAAGGCGTTCAACACGTAACACTTAAGTGCTGGTCAGCCGATCAAGATGGCTACTATGTCTGTCAAAAAGATGTATCTATGATATTTATCACCATTAAATATATAATTGACACAATACGTTAAAGAGCATCAGGCATTGATAGAGCACCTTGGTGCTCTAACATAGCACCATGACACTGGTCAAAAGTTCTGTCTAGGCATTGATGGGATGCCTTAGTGCTCTAACACAACATTACAGTGCCAGTCAAAAGTTTTATCCTTTCTATTAATTGGATCTGTCACATGCCATTCTTTTTTACTGACTTTTTAGCTGGTGTTGTGGCATTACTTTGGCAGCACCTTGACTCTACTTTGGTGGTGCCTCAATGTTGGTCAACCAATCAATCTACTTTTCCTTTATTTTAAACATTGCATCTCTTTTTCTTTTCTTTTTTCTTTTTTTTGTGCTTCAGTACCATGGCATTAATTTCATAGCACCAAGGTGTCACCCTCTCTAATTTTGAGGCCTAAATTTCAGCATTTTGGTGCTGCAACACAGATTTTCTAATACCAAAGTGTTGCCCTATTAATGCTTGATGTCACATTTTTAGCATCAAGGTGTTACCCCCTTTAATGCATAGGCGCTCTCTTTGGCGCCGAGGCGCTGCCTCCCCGAAGTAAGAATAAAAAATCTATTCATTTGCTACATGAACTCCTCTACAATTGACATTCCAAAAGATGTAAGCCCAATCTATTTGTTCACTATGTCAACTTCTAAAACTATTGGCATTCTAATGGATGTAAGTCCAATGTAATGGCTTTCTAATAGATGTAAGTCCAACCTGTGCTTGCAATGCAAGCACAACCTAAACCCTATCTGGCATTCCAAAGGGATGTCAGTTCAATCTAATGACTTTTTAATAGATGTAAGTCTGATTTATGCTTGCAATGCAAGTACAACCTAAATCCTGCATTTTCAAAGGGATGTAAGTCTAACCTAAACCCTATATGGAATTCCAAAGGGATGTAAGTCAAATCTAATGGCTTTCTAATAGATGTAAGTCTGATCTGTATTTACAATGCAAGCACAACTTAAATTATGTCGGCATTCCAAAGGGATGTAAGTCCAATCTAACAGCTTTCTAATAGATGTAAGTTCGATCTATACTTACAATGCAAGCACAACCTAAATCATACTGGCATTCTAAAGAGATATAAGTCCAACCTAAATTTTAACTGGCTTCCAATAAATGTTAGCCCAGCCACTCGTTTGCAAATGTGAACTTCTCTAAAATTTAGCATTCGAATGGATATAAGCCCTACACATGTATGTAATGCAGACTTTATAAAATTGAATTATTAAATAGACTTATAAATTAAGTCTAATTCAAATAATTCAATAAACATCCGCACCAAAAAAACTTACACCAAAATCTAGTCTACTCGAGATATTTGAGATGAGATAATCCACTGCTAATTAGACTCCTTGGACATTATGACTAATAACCCTCTGATGTTGGTAGACTAGAATAACGATAATCCCGGGATGATGGAACCATATGATCTTGATCAAGAATACACTTTTTTTCCTTTAGACGGTCATCCATACCACACCACTAAACACCAATTTATATCAAAGATTTTATTTTCAACCTTAATTGAGAGCTCTTACTGTCGTAAGAGAGATAATTAACTATGAATGCCTGCATTCATAGAAAGTAGAAATTAGATCTAAATAAACTTTAAGATAAGGCTAGGAGAAACTTGGCAGAATGTAAATCAATTTATTTCATGAAGAACTAACTCCTAAACATCCTTACAAAGATGGTGGAGATTTCCGAAGGTGTTTTTCCTGAGCGATCAGGTAGAAACCCATGAATGATTACATTAAAATAAACATTGATGGGTCAATTTTTTGTCATAAATATAGCTATGGATACATTTAAAAAGACAAGGAGGGTAAAGCCATTATTACTTTTGCTAATCCACTTACTCCTTGTTCAGTTATGTATGTTGAATTAATGGTTGTTTCCTATTCCCTATAGATCATGCTAATTTGGGTATTAGAAATGTTTTGATCGATGCTAATTCCTTTCTTCTTATAAATCTCATTGTGAGAATTTTATTTGGAACATCACGCAGATCTTGGGTATTTTTTATTTAGATAATCAAATAAGTCATTAAAAGATAAATATATTATCTTAAGAAATAAAAAAATATTACCCTATAATGAATTCAATTACTTAATAAGGACTCCTAAGACTGATGGGTCTTCGATATACTAAAGATTCTTCCCCTGAATTATATAGAGAAGTGGAATAGGATTTATTTTTTTACAAGGTTCACAGTTTCATATAAAGGAAACCTCTATAGTTAATTACATTTTATAAGAAAGAGAATTCCTCCAAAGAACTCTTAATTAAAAAAACTAACTTTCATTTCTATGGATTTTAAAGTTTGTCTCAAAAGAATTGTTTAATTTGGTTATTCAAAAGGGAATGCTACAAAGAGGAAGAGTTCTTTCAGAAGCTAATTGGAAATAAGTATGACATGCTTTTAGATACTATGAGGTATAATAAGCATTTTAACTATTATACTATTGAGCTTTATACATTTGAGATTAAATTTATTAAAGTTGTGAGTTTGACATTTTATTAGAAACTTAAGACTTAGATTCTAATAGCATAAGACTATAGAAATGCCTACTGGTTGAAAACTTATCTTAACATGATATTTCAGAACCTAAGTCTAAATGTCCTTCTGACATAAGTCAAAAACTCGATGTAGTCTAATTTTATAAATTTGGGAATTATCAACTCTTCTTCTTGCTTGAGAAAATAAACCTATCCTTGACTCTTTTAGACTTATTTCTCACCTTGAATAGTTGACAACTAACACTTCCTATAATTTACAAGTATGTAGGCCAGTCTTACGCAAGTGCAAGATGGCTAGGATATTATTAGGAGAGAATCTAAAATGTTAAACTTGCTCTCTAAGAATCCAGATCATGTGTGGTATGCATTCCATGACTTAGATTAATATAATAAAATTTACAACTTTTTATTTCATTTTGATTCATCAATTTTGGACTCGAGCTTGGGAGGATTTATGGCTAAATGTATGATGATAATTGGTTATGGGTCAAATCATAAATAAGGGGTGTTCTCTACTATAAGGGATTGCTCTCACAAGTCAAGTATATCCCTTATCGGAAGAATGGAGACCCCCTATTTATAAGCGTGAAATAATATGTATGCATGATGTTGAAATATAAAACCATTCAGCTAAGGAGATATTAAATATTTTACTTCTTGATTAAGATCATTGGCTTTAAAATGAGGTTATGAATTTATTAAAATTTAATTAAAATTATTAATCGGGGTAGAAAATTTAGTTTTCTTAAGAGCTTAATGTAACTAAGCTTCATCACAGAACACAACAATCACAGAAAGAAACCTTTGAAAAATATGGAGTTTTATCACGCACTCTAAAATAAATCAAGCTAAATTTAAATAAATAACATAGCGTTGTATACTATACACTCCTAAAAAGAAAAGTGAACAGTGAGTTTCTACCTATACCCAACCTAGAACTAAAAGTTTAATCTATGTGGTCTTTATTAACTTCAAGATCATCGCCTTCTTCAAGGACCTCCTCGGGCTCCATCGAGGGCCATCAAATAGGTACAACTAATTCTAAGCTCAAATTATATTTTAAAATTCAAAAATAAAATTTTAAACCCTATAAAATAGACTTTAGGAAAAATATACAGTATACAAGTAATTTATATTTCAACATACTGGCTTAGCATCAAAGATTGTTAAGCCCACAAATCCTATTGGGCTATGCTTAAGGACTTAAGCAGCATCTACAAGCAAATAATATTTATTTTATATTTATGACAACGGTCTCTTTAAGCACAACCCTTGTAGAAAACAGTGCTAGCCTACAAAGAATACCCTAACATCAAACTAGCCAACAAGCAATCCTAGCAATCCAATCTAAAATAGTATACCACAAAACAAGAAAACATCACAAATCATCAGCCTAACCTAAGTCTAAGATCGTTGGCCTAGTATTATAGTGTGTGAAAATAGGGTTAGTATGGTATAACTGCACGAGGCCTTATTTTTAGTCAAGTTTTAACTTAAATTTAGAGTTTGTTTAATTTTACCTTTGGATGGTTTCAATTTAAATGATTTCAAATTTTTTTGTATTTCAAATTGAAGTTTATTTTATGTTAAAGTTGACTTAAGTTTTAAAGAATGAAAAATAAAATAAATTTTTCTTAGGCCAAAACTTATTCTATCCAACATCCTAATTCTAGTAGAATGAAATCTCCACCATGAAGTGAAGATTTATTCTTGGGATCGAACTAAGAACCTATGTATCTGAATTAACCCATTTGAATTTATTAGAATGATTTAATTGAATTAGATTTGATTTGATTAATGTTTGTTTTGATTTAGTTTGAATTTCAAAATTTGGGTTTGTATATTAATTTTGGATTAAGTTTTTGTTTGATTTAATTCACTTTTAATAATTTAATTAATATTTAATTTCTTTGAATTGATGTTTAATTCTTTTCTTCAAATTTCAATTTAGAGATTTAATTTTATATGATTTGCATTGATTAAATCATTTCAATGTTATTTAAATTTAATGGTTTCATCTTTTCATTTAAGTTTGGCTTGATTTAGTTAAGATATTTTAATTTAATTAATTTTTTATTTGATTAGGTTCAAAGCAACTTTTTATTTGGATTGCAATTAGAAGTTTTATCATTTGGTTTATTGAATTTGGTGATTTGATTTATATATTGGTTTTAGTTTGAGGAATGTTTGATTTAATTGTTCTAATTTCTTAAGTTTTATTAATTAATGGATTTGCATAGGTTAAGTGAATTAAATGTTTATTTTGATTTCAATTAAATCTAATTGTTTGTATTTATAATTTTATTTAATTTGATTCATTTATTAGAATTTGGTTAATGTCTTTGAATGGTAGTTCATGTTTAATTTAATTGTTAAACTTATATATTTAATAAATAATTAATTCATCTAATTCAAATAAATTGAATTGAACCTAATTTGGTTATATATTGAATTGATTATAGTTTACTTTAGTTTCATTTGATTTGTTTTGATTAATATCATATAATTAATCAAAATGAATTTGACTTATAATTATTTTAATTTAAGGTTTAGTGATTAGGAAAGGTTTGATTAAGTTTGTTGCTTATTGAATTCATGTAATTCATATGGTTGAGATTCAATGTTTACTTAAGATTTAATTGGGTAAATTAATTGATATAGTTAAGAAAGTTGATTGAATGGTTTATAATTGACTTGGTTGGTTTATTCATTTGTTCAAAATCTAGTTTAAATGATTGATATAATAAAAGTTTAGTTTTAACTCTTTGTTATTTTGATTAACCAAATTGAGTGCTTGCTTTGATTAATGGTTTAATTGAATGTGATTGAATGTTCATAATTGATTTGATTAAGTGATTAGTTTGATTAAAAGGATTAATTGAATTGATTAAACCTTAATCAAAGATTTAATAAGCCATGATTTTGATGGATATCAATTTATGATGAGTCAATTAGTAAACTTTTATTGAGACCGAGTTTGATTTGATCTCATGTGATTAACTTTGATTAATGATTCAATTCATTTTTTGGATTTATGCAACTTCAGAGGATTATATTATTTTTTTAAGGTTCCTTGATGTTAATTAAAATGATTTAAACCATTTTGATTATTCTTATAATTTTCTAGAATTTTAAATTAATTATTTCATAAAATTAGGTATTTGAACTTTGAAATTTAACAACTTTAAATCCATCCATCATTTTAACTTAAATTTTTTATGGTAGATATTTTTTAGCATTAATTTCATTCCCTAAAAATTTCAAGCCAATCTAATTAATATTTTTTATTTATTTAAAGAAATTTAATTGTTATTTAAACTTTAATTAAGCTTAAAATACCCAATACAAATTAGGGATTTTAGATTCAATGGATTCCTCTCAAAAAGATGAATCCATCGAGCCATTATTTATAATTGTTTGTCAAATATTTTAATTTCTATGATTTTGTGAAGTTTCAACTTTTTTAAAATAATTATTAAATTCAAAAATTTGGAATTTTCTATTTAATCCGATCAGCGCCACGCGCCACGTGATGCTAACTAGGCAGATCTTTTCGTGTGTTGCCCGCGGATTGGTCTGCGTGAAATCCATATGGAATGAGTGGGAAAGCTACGGATAAAGATCAGGCTATCCAAATCTAATCCTCCCATCCAAGGGCGTGAATTGTATCCATCTAACAATCTAATCTAAACCTTCCATCCCTTTTAAGTGGGATCGGATGGCTGTCAGCTCGTCCTCCCTGTGGACGGTGAACCAAGAGGGGCGGATGCCATTGCCACCCGTCCAAGCTTCAATTTATGGCGATTCTTGCTGGAAATCACTAATTTTTTTGGTTCCTAGACCTTCTAAGTTGAATGTGTAATAGGATTCTAGAGTTAAATCCTAAGTTCACATAATTTTGCTTCATAAACGATCAATGCCCAAAGACTACCTACGGGAGTCGACGTCCGGCGGTTCTATTGATTCGAAAACCTTTCTGAGCATGAGATGAAGTTTCGGGGTGAGTATGCCCAGTTCCCTACCCTCCAATCAACAGGGACATCAGCATCTGTCGCCCTTCACCAGAGCTTGGCGTTTCTCAGTGTTAGAGAGGTTGGGAGGATCGAGAAATGGCTCGATTTGACTCTCTTGATGATGGTGAAGGTGTGGGGATACTTCTCCTTGGGAGAGGAAAGCTCCTCTCATATTTTCATGATTGCCCGACCCTTAGCTACCAGTTTTGGCTGATCTCTGGCTCGCCAGCAGTAAGGAACTCGAGGAAGGCTTGGTTCAGCTCCCTTTTACCTCTGGAATGAGTATGTATTGATGGGATTAGGAGAGAAGCTCTCTTTTTTCCTCTTTCTTCCTTGGCCGTAAGCTTCTCATGGATGAGAGTGTTTTTCCATGGGATTGGGATAATTGGAGGTTTGCTGGGAAATGGTGGTTAACTGATTGAGATCCATTCAAATCAGTTGAATAAGGTATAAATAAGGCATGGAGGTGAGGGGAGTAGGTTTGACTTGATGCATAGGTTTTGGCCTTTCTTTTTTCCCTCACATGGCTTCGACCTCATCCCTTATTGCCACCTCATCTCTTTATGATGCTAATTGGCTACCCTAACCATGCCCTAAGTGAGCTATGAGTTAAACTCAAGTTCACTTGAGTTAAGTTTGGATTTAAATGTTGTGTTTGATTCATTTGAGTTTATTTTAATTTAGATTAAGTTATGTTAAATTTATTTGATCAATTGACATTAGGTGATGATTAAAATTATTATCCTCTGAATGATTTGAAGCTTAATTGATCCATATTTTGTTTAGGTTCCATGTGGCTTTAGGCTAGTTCAATATATTTGACTTAAGTCAAGTTGATTTTCTTAACCTATTTGATCACCTTTTGATTTTGGATTTGTGTTTAATTATATTTGAATATCATCATCATCATCATCATTATTTTACTTTTTAATATTTGTTTTCATTTGATTTGAATTGTATTTGGTTTTTACTAAGTTGATTTATTTTGGCTTGGATAAATTGAGTTGGAATCAATTAAGTCAAATGACCAATTTGACCTAATCAATAAATTTTTAGGATTAAGTCATATTCGATTGAATGTTTAAGATGATTTTGAATAGTTGATTTCATTTTCTTTGATATTAATTTTGATTTTGACTCATTCTGACCCAGATTGAGCTTAATGGGTCTAATTGGGCTCACTCGATTCAAATCATCAAATTAATCAAATTAAATTCAAATAATTATTAAATTGTATTCATTTATAATTTTCAAATGATTTTAGATATTTGATTCGAATTAATTTCAGTTTACTTTAGATTTTAGTTCAATAAGGTTCATTTGAGTTTATTTGGATCAAATGATCCAATTAACCCATTTGAATCCTGATTAAATTTTGATTTATTTAGTTTTATACTTAAATATGTTCATTTGATGATTTTGAGCTTTTTAAGGATTCAATTTGGCCAAATTTTGATTGGTGGGGCTTATGTAGGTCAAATGACTTGATTGACCACTTTGAACCTATCTAGATTTACTTTTGAGTTCATTTATATTTATGCATTGATTTTATACTTTTTTTTAGATTTTATTTTTTTTTTGAACTTAGGTGATGTTAAGCTTAAATGGGTTAATTAAGTTAATCAACCCAATTATTTTAATTTGGGCTCAATTGAATTTAGATGTCAATATAAATATATTTAGTTTAGATTTTCATTAAGTTCTATTAGATTTGGGTTTGATTTGAGTTCACCTAATCCAATTGGGTTAGGTCATGTCTTATTAGAGTCTACTAGGATGACCAAGACTTTCACTTTAGAGTATTGAGTTTGATTTAACTTTAGATTTAATTTATTTTTATTTTAAATTTAGTATTTGATTCAATTTGTTATTTTATTTTAGTTTGTTCACTTAAGACACTAAATTTTATTTTAGTTTGTTCACTTAAGACACTAAATGTAGTGTTTTAAGTGCTTAATTAAGAAACTCCTAATCTAAGATTTGGGATCTTAATTATTAAGATTATGGATGATATTAACCTCATTCAAAATGAGCTTTGAATGAGGTCAACACTCATAAATTCAAGTGTTTATATATATATATATATATATATATATATATATAGAGAGAGAGAGAGAGAGAGAGAGAGAGAGAGAGAGAGAGAGAGAGAGATTTAATTTTTTTTCCAGGGAGATTTTAAATCTAAAATGGACCCTGGAGTGCTTGGCCTATAGGTTCCATATGATTCTAAGTATTTTGATGAGGAGAGCAGTAAGACTAAGAAAGAAAAGCACAAAAAAGAATTACTCTAAATCTCAGCTAAGTCAATCCAGATATCAATGCAAATTATTTATTGTTTCCTTAAATGTTATTCTAATCAAATTTTTCTCTCTATACCCCTATTCTTTTGAGGCCTATAAGTATTCCAAAACTAGCAACCAAGAGGAAAAGAAACATAAGAAGCTCATTTGGAGATCATATATATATAAAAATGGAAGGAGTGACTAGCATGGTTATCGACCAAGAATTAAAGATAAGAATGAGTTGAAGAGTGGTGGCATCTTATATGGAAAATTGATAACAAGCAAGACTTGACTTAATTAACACTCATAGATAATAGCTACCAGCACTTTTACTGGAGACTCATCAATTTTCATGTAGATGTTACTATTGCCAAACTATCCTTGTCATCAGCGACTAGAGATTTGGTTATGTGACGTGCATTCACTTTACCTGCATATAATTTTTTCTTTGGTTCAGTAAGCATCTGATGTATTTATTTGGTATTTCAAAATCGCAGAATAGCTTTTTATTTATGATTGGCGAATTCAAATCGGCTATCTAAAGTGATCGCGGTGGGCGTTGGCTTAGCCGCCTCGCCGCCGGCCGCTGACGCTTTCGCCGCATGCGGCCGCCGTATTCCGCCGCTGGCGCTTGCCATGCCAGCGACGCCATACCTGCAGCCAGCCCGAGCTGCTGGCCGAGCCGTATGGCCAACCGTACCATCGTAGTTCACATATAATTCGTAAGATATCGTGAGACGCATAATTTCTTTCATTCGTTTATCAAACAAAAAAATCTGAGTCGTGTATTTGAAAACTCGAATACAAATATCGTAATCACTACGTGAATTCTTTTGTTTTTACATTCATTCTCACACAAGACATATTCATTTCCATCCTCTTGGAGAAAAATATTTAGATAGGTTCCACTACACATAATTACTAACAGAAATAAAATTTCTATTTGCAATTTTTTTAGCAATAAGCTTTTATAGTGTTTCTAGGCACACCTAAAATTACAAAAAAGAAGCAGACAATTAATAAAAATCAACCTTCAAGCTGAATGGATGTCCTTCTGACTACTTATAATAGGACAAAAATATAAACAAGATGCATTACCACATTCTAAAATTCACCAAACTTCAAGTATGATATACAATGAAAACCACTACGATTCTTCTTTTCAGGCAGATAGCACTTGCTTTGTTGAGTTAATTGATGCTCTATTTTAATTTTAACATTTTTCAACTAACAGTATTTTGCAGTTCCTTAGAGCTTGTACTCTTTTCACTAATAAAAATTCTGCACTATAATAAAATAATATAATATTGAAACAAAGAAAAACGAAATACAATAAAGAAATTAAAAAATATTGAACACACCAACATATAAATAAATGGCTTTTGCACCTCCCTGAATGTACACTGTAAAATTGTTTTGGTACCAAGATATAAAACTTGAGAGAATGATAAGTCATCATTCAGAAAACAACGGGAAAGATGAAGGAAGCTAAATCTGATTGATCTACAGCAAGAATTGACTCACTCAATCAACTGGTGTCGTTCAAGCTGTGAGGATTGAGCTCTTCTGGAAATTAAATAAGCGCCTTCACTCACTCTTTAGAGAATTCCCAAAATCCTTCCGTATTTCCCACAGCTGCTCGCCCACTTCTTTCATTAATGGCCGATTAGCACGAGTAGGAGCAGCACAATGAAAGGCCAAACTAAGCATTTTCCTTACTATTTCAAGATTTACATCTTCCTGTAACTTGGGATCCAATACCTCTTTCACATTTCCATCATTGAACTTGCTGAATGCCTGTAACAATTCAATATATGAATAAGTTTATAAAAATATGTAAGAAAAACACTATTTTTCAATAGGAATTTAAATGTTTGTCACAAAATGGACTTTTGAAGAAATGGTGTTGGTTGTTACCCATCGGAGTAATCCTTTCCTCAAAGCATCTTTTCACTTCAACGGGACGACGGGCAGAAAGTATTTCAATGAGCAATATGCCGAATGAAAATACATCACTCTTGGCTGTGAGTTGGTAAGTCCTTAGATACTCAGGGTCAAGGTACCCAGCAGTTCCTTTTACTTTAGTTGATATGTGAGTCTGTCCAGCTTCTGTTGGCCCAATTCTTGCAAACCCAAAGTCAGATACCTTGGCTCTAAAGCTTTCAGTGAGAAGAATGTTTGACGCTTTAACATCTCTGTGGATTATCGTCTTTTCTGTTTATAATGTCATAAATAGATCTGTTAAATGAGAACAGCCAGCAGAGCAGAAGAGTAATCTATAGAAAGAGTGGTTCAAGACATAATGAAAAGTTTTTTGGCAGGATTATTGGATTTTCTAAAGCCTGGGATTTGAGTGAACAAAATTGAAAATGATTTAGGGTTTTAATAGTTTTGTTCACTAAAGATCTAGAATCATCCACAACTTTAGAAATCCTAATCTACTCAAAGCTTGAAAAGTAGGTTTACAAATTCATGATATAGAAAAATTATAAAATGTCAAAAAATGGGATAATTTGTTTTCTTACATAAGCAACCAACACAATATTAAATGTACTAAATATCTCTTTTTCCCTTTTAGTTTGACAAAGTCACCCTTCCGATACAATCATTTACAACATGATCATCAGTTAAATTATGTTTGATGCATGTGCTAAAAAACTCGGAGATAATTATCCATAATTCAGTATCTTTTCATTTTAGGTATAGCATCCATCACTCTAAGAACAATAATTTAAATTCCACTTGAATAAATAGCTCAAATTAGACAACTTACAATAGCTGAAGGATAACAAAAGATTCTAGAGTGTAAGCTGGGATACCCAAGACCATATTTTGAATGAGTGTTTGAAGGGGCGCCTATAATGTTTTCCACGGTTGCAATGGGAGAAGATATATACTTCTAATATAAATAATAAAGATTTCACTACTTTATTACATAAACAAAATTTAAATTTTGTTCGCACTTTTAAGTCAGATATTGCCTTAAATACTGTGCACTCTTTACACTTCTAAATATTAGATGGGCTGACAAAATAGCTAAAGCAATTATTCATCAGATTTTGCTCATGACAATGAATACAGTAGCAATTGAATCCATACCTGCATAGAGATGGAGATATGTCAATGCATGCGCAACATCAATTGCTATTTCAAGTCGCTGATTAAAATCTAAAATGTGCCCAAGCAGACCTGTGAAATCAACTTAAATGTTATTTACTCATTATATTTGTATGATTGAGCTATGACAGAATGATGTTATGCATCTTACCATCGAGGTGCTCTCTGAGTGTACCATTTGGCACATATTCCGTAACAATAATTCGTTCGTTTCCTTTCTCAGTGTAACCAAGTAGTCTCACTAAGCTTCTGTGTTCAATTTTAGCAAGAAGTTCTACTTCACTACTGAACTCATCTCGAACAGCTGCAAAATGTTCCTGTCCATGAAAATAACATCAATAAATTAATCAAAGTATGAAGTTTTCAACATTCAATAGTGGCCATAAACTTTGATATACAAAAGAACAAAAGAATATATAAGAAATAAATCCTGAAAATACTTGGATTCATGGCACAGGCCTAATTAATTCAAAATTACATGGTATACTATAGCGTCTTTCACTCTTTTTACTAAATCAACCTCCCTAATGTATCTAATCAATTAGATAATAAACAAAAATCATAGAGAAAAAAATTAGATAGTAAATATTTTTTGTGCATCATAATAAATGACAGTTGAATAAATAAGAACAAACAAAAATTCTACTCCATTTTATGTTAATAGGAATTAAGAAAGAATCAATCAGATTGATAATAACCTAAATAACACAAACAATTATAATCATGTTTCATTCCAATGTAAGCTGATCCCAAATAATCAAGATAAGGCTAATGATGATGATAATTGTATTCCTACAAATGTTGATAGAATTAACGAGTCATGCCTATTTAAGTGTTGCTGCGTTAGGGCCTTGTGCACCCAGACAAGGCAAGCTGCATATGCAATCGCATTAAATTCTTTTCAAACACATAAGCCGAAAGTGTTATTAACAGGAAAATAATAGACAAAATGATTCCAGCTTCTTTTCATGCTGGTTTTGCTAGCAAAGTTTTC
This sequence comes from Cymbidium sinense, assembly GCA_021442155.1. Lineage (NCBI taxonomy): Eukaryota > Viridiplantae > Streptophyta > Magnoliopsida > Asparagales > Orchidaceae > Cymbidium > Cymbidium sinense. The sequence continues at coordinate 137,392,200 of CM038220.1, forward strand.
GTGCAAGAACGTTCATTGTACTTCAAAAAAAAAAAACACACTATACCGTCACTCATTTTCTCCAATCTACTTCCATTTTCATTTTAAGTTTGTACAAATTATGTAGACTCTGATCTTGGTTTTTTACAATATCACCCTTGCTCATAATCTCTATTTCTTCTAGCTCTTATTTTCTAAAATTTGGCCATACTAATCTTTTTCATCAACTTTCTAAAATTACTTTAAAGTGCATAATTATAAATTTTGTACTATTGTGCTTTGGTGAAATTGTCATGATTTTCACCAAAAATTTTGTTTGGTGGCACATAATCAAATTGGGTCTACAACTATCACGAGGACAAAAAAAAAAAAGGGGGTGCCCTTGCATGCCTTCAAAACTCCAAAACGGATTCAAGGGTGGGTGCCACAATAACAACAAAAGTTACAATTCCATTTTTAGATATTTTTTCCCATTTTCAACAATCATTATCATCAACATCATTAGCTTAATTGGTGTTATGAATCCTCATTTTTCATCAACATCATTAGCTTAATTGGTGTTATGAATCCTCATTTTTCAGCTGTTCATATTGAGTGTTTTATAAAATTTATAATCAAAAAATTTGAATTTATATTCCATGCAATATTAGGTATACCTATTTGTCTTACTAATCCTCTGACAATAACTTAATAAACTCATCTAATGAGCATATTTTTACTCTTCATTGCATGTATCCAAACCACTTAAGTCCATTTTTAGCTTCCCTATCTTTTATAAATGTCACTTCAACCAATCCATTAATAGAATTATTGATTAATTTATCCTTTCTAGTTTTTGGTGTACATCTATTTTTTAACATTCTCATTTTTATCCCACTCAACCTAACTATCAATATGACTTTTCATAGCCCAACACATAGATCCACACAATATTGATGACTTAATTGCGATTTTATAAAATTTATCTTTAAGACTTGAAGATCCAATTATCAAACAAAATTGTCGATATGATTTTCATTTTATCCATTCAACCTCAACACTAGAAGTTATATCATCATCATTCTATTTTAAAAAATTAAAATATTGAAACTCTCTCCAAAGGTGTTAAAATGCTTGAGAATTTCCTTAGTTAACGAACACGGGATGACTAGAGAAGAAGATTGCAAATCATAGCGGTTTTGTGGTTCTTGGTTTACTGCATGCCTTCAATTGGATTGAGAAATGATTGGAGCTATGAGAAAATGAAGAATTAAACTGATAAAGGAGAGACAAAACTTAAAAGCTAGAAGTTTGATGAGAAGAGATAGAATTGAAAGATGTGATAAGAAATAAGAAAAAGAGAGACCAAATTCTTACTTTTCCTCTTCTCTCCATCTCTGTCCTACTTGCCTTTTCCGCTATACTTTTCTCCAACTCCTGCTTCCCTATCTCAAACCATTTTTTCCTACAACAAGCCCGATTACCAAAAATTTAAAAAAAATATTTGTATGCATATTTTAGCCAAACTGTTATATTGCCAGCTTTTTAAGGTTGCATCTTCTTCTTTGATATGGAGAAACTGCTTGAAGCAACCTTGCCACGTTTGATTAGTGCTACTCATCTCAATCACACCTTCGTTTAAGCCCTATTTTTCCACTCCATCCTTTGATCCCTGGGCTCACACCTTCATGGCATTTACTTGTGTTGCAACTTTGTAAGCATTTGGTGCAAATCACAGGGCACACCCGTACTAACATCAGCATTTCTACTGATCTTTAATGTCATGTAATGTTGTCACCTTCACATATTTGCAAATCCATTGCAGGGCCCATTCGCTCAAGGGCATTAACACTTCCTCCAATTCGGTCTTTAGCCTCAGCCCTTAGAATGACACCCTTGTTATTTCAATCTAGCTTGGCACTGGTTGATTTATGTTTCAATATCTCATGTCTAGCATCGAGGCTCCCCACTTCCAGTAGCTCTAGATCATTACTTCGTATCCATGTCATCTATTCCACCAACTACTCAAGTATTCCAACAATATATGGATTCCCTTATAGCTGCTTTTGTGCATAAGATTTTGACCCCAATGGAATATTCCTTGACATGTGATCGTCGTTCTTTTACAGATACAATTAGGGGGAATAAAGATCTTAAGAATTAATCTGTTTACTCTCAAATTTTCATATATTTTTAACAAAGTCCTAGACTAAACTTCACAAGCTACAATCCTACTATCAAATTAAACCATAAATCTTTTTTTTTTCTTATTTGAAAAATCAATATTTAAGTTAGCATTTCATTTTTCTTCCTCCCATGTTAGCAAGTTATCTTCAATAATATTTTGAAATTTATGTCAATTTTCCTAGCATTAAAGAAATTTGAATTGATTCCACTAATCATGGCTACTAGTAAAAACAACATTTGAATCATTTCTTTCATTTTGTTCATTTTTGTAACAATTTTAATCACAAAATCTTAGGAAACTTCAAGGCATATCCAAAATTGTCAAAACCTCTTAGCAATCGAAATAGTAGTGGGTGCATAAAAATCATCAATCAAATGTAATGGTAGCAAATTCAATTCTTTGTACACAAAATTTTGCATATCTAGAGGATGGAGCAGCGCAGCATCATGATTTCTTCATAACTTAAGATTGCATTTCCTGAAGTTATCTAGGAAAGGAGCTGAGCCACCTCTGGCCAAAAAAAGAAAAGATAAACCATTGTCCACATATTCCCACGAATTTGTTTTAAAACTAACTTTTACTTTTACTTAACTATTTTTGTGAAGAAAGGTACAGGGATTGAATAACTTTTCTAGAATGACTGTTCAACGAAATCAAAGAAAGGTATTAGCATACTACAAAAAATTAAAAAATTATTGACAATGACACTAATTGCATTTATGACTTCTAGATAACAGAGCAGTTTCCATACATGCACAAAACGTGAAATAAATTAAACCAAGCATACACAAATGGAACACGTATACAAAAACCACACCACAAGGATAAGAGCACATGCATTCAAAGTCCTAGATATTTCATCAGTACCTATAAAGTTAACCAAGGCCAAACTTTCTTCTAAAGCCTGTATCAATCATATTCTCAAATTCTTTGGTGTATGCAGATCCTCTTCATGTTGCCCGGTCTCCACGCTGCTAATGCCTACAACCAAGTTCAGTATGTCCCATGGCAAGATAGTTCCATTCACGATTAAATCTGCACATGCTAGTGGAGATTCAATCAAAATTGTGGTTTTTGTTCTTGCAAGAATTTGAACATTCCATCTTCACTTCAGAGATCAAAAGTAATAATGATGAACAAAATTGGCTGGTGGTAAAAGATGGTGTTAAGGTAATTTGGCAGACAGGCGAATGCACAATTCAGCTAAATAGACATGCAATTAACTGACAGCACGCTGCAAGCAAGCTACCATGGTATATCCATGCAAAGATTTGCATGCGAACAGCTCAAACATCTCACCACATCAAAGATGCACCAATTATGTAATGCTGAAAACATAACTGTTGCAAGACAATGCTACAGAAAGGATGTGCGGTTGGCCTATAAAATTTATTGGATCTCATTGTAGACCCACATAGAATAGAACCAATCCTCAAGTGGAGTTTATTATCATCATTAGTTTTAACCCAACGATCTAGTACCAGCCTTATGAACCATCATTCTACACTTATTTTTGTTGAACTCTACTTGAGATGTTAAAGCTAATTTTGCAAATCATTTTTCGCAATTTCTAACAATGGAATCTTATATGCATCTCTTGTCCTTCATAATCCTTCTTAATTAATTTTATCAACACTTCTTATTAATGCATCCATTGTATACGCTCAAATCATCTAGCACTATATATATATATTAACAAAAAGATAGGAATTTTATTACCAAAAAAAAAAGAGTACAAAGTCCTTAAAAGGGATAATTCTCTAAAACTAATGCTAATCAAGCACTATATTTCATTACCTTAACATACATAAATTCTAGCCCAACAATTCATCCACATAATCATTCATCAATCTATCATTTTTAATTTTTCTAAACATCCATCTATATTTTATTATTTTATTATAGTCACTAGACTCGGTGACGTGTTTATCATCTAATACTCCAATTCATATAAAATAACCTATTTAGTAAAAATATTTTAAATCTTATTTTCAATACTTCATTATACTCACTTAATTTAGGGTACACCAAAGGTACTTCATCATTTTAACCACATAAATTGAATTATAAAAATTATATCCTAATCAATAAAGACAAGATGGAAGGAGAAAAAAGGCTATTGAAAAATCCGTCAAAGCTTTTTGAACATAAAAAAAAGGATGCACTGCTTCGTCACAATTAACCTAAACTTATGATCCATCACCGTGGTAGTTCATCAACAACGAGTCCGTTTTTGACCTCTCGATTCCAAACAGACCTCCTAATCTATTGAAAATGATAGTCACTCAATTCAATAGTCAATAATAATAGAACAAAATAAGTGATAATTAGAATAAATAAAACTACGAACTTTTATTAAAGCTAAAACAAACTCAAATACAACATGGCTACACCCAACCCCTAGAAAGATGAGTTTAGTTCATGGCATAATAAAAACATTAAAACTCGATGCATAAATATGATTACAATAATAAAAAGGAGGAAAAAAAACACAGGCAAAGAATGCTGATAACATATACCCTCTTCATCGTATCTCCTTGCCTTCGCAATTTTTGTGACAAACCTCTCCAAAAAGCCTAAAGAAAACTCTATAAAACTCTCCTCTTGGACTACTCAAAGGCCTAAGAAAAACCACAAAAGTATGGCTGTAGAAGCACCTAGATTGGTCCCAATGATTTATTTAAATAGAGTTTCATCAAATCTCCCACAAAAGGTAAGTGTTTCAAGCAACTCTAGGGCCATTCACCACCATGCATGCTCTAAAAATTCTAGGTCTAGCACTTAGGCGTCGAACTCTTTGTCTTGAACTACACCTGAGATCTGGATATGGTACCTAGGCGCTAGCTTCTTTATATGGTTATTGTAGTTTGGTGCCTAGGCACTTGGCTAAACACAATGAGTCAGATAAACCCTAGATCACACCATTTGCTCCTAAATTAACTCCAGAAAATTTTCCACGTGATTTTGCATAATAATGATAAAAATTTTCATTTTCATTGCGGACCTACAAAAATTCAAAATTCAAATAGTAAGTGCCCCAAAATTCTTAGAAGCACACAAAAACACATGAAAAATACCTAGACTTAGACAAAAAAAAAATGATGTAAATCTCACACCTATCACAAACCATCTCATTGAAGTAGAGATCAACAATGTGTGAGATATCCATCATTTTATGATAGGATATAAATGCACCAATTTGGAGAAGCAATCTACCATAATAGAATCTTCATTTCATTGAGTCCATGGCAAACACAATAATATCCATGCTCACATCCACCTAAGGTGACTCTAGAACTGAGAGGAAAATGTATATGCTTGCATTTTGTCCCCAAGTCTTGGCCATATGACACACTACATCTAGTCAATTTGGGCTAAAGAAAATTCTCTTTCAAAAGGGAAAGAGTCTTATCCCTGCCAAAGTGTCCTGCCATTTCTCCATTGTGATACTTTGTCGAATAGTCTCCCTAAGTGGACATTTGAGAATCCACAGCCTATTCTGGAAAAAAAGATATTCATCTGCCTTGTGATACTACTCATTGAATCTCTCGACATCTATTATGTATCTCCTAAAAATCATTATCTATGGCATAGCGATCATTCAATACTTTAAATCCAACAATCTTCGACTGCAAGGTCGACAAACTAATGCAGCAACTATCTTGTCATGGCATCTCATATTGTGCTTGAGCACAAAGTGAAAAGAGAGAAACTCCATACATGATGCATATCTACCCTTCAACTTGTTCTGTTCAAAAACATAAATACCTCATGATCAATAAAGAGAATAAATTCATTAGCAAATTAATAGTAACGCCAATAACTAAGAGCTCTCATGATATAAAACTCTCATCATATATCATATACTTTTACCTCAAGTCACTAAGCTTCTCACAAAAAAAAAGTAATAAGCTGTCCTCCTTGACTTAGCATGTCTCCAATCTCTATATTAGATGCATCACAATCCACCTAGAGCACCTAATTAAAATCAAGAAGGGTAGAATGAGGCCCGTGTCACCAACTATTTCAATGTGTCAAAATTGATAAATGCTTCCTTTGACTAGAAGATTTTTTTTTTTTTGCAGCTCAGCCAACAATGCTAGTATAGAGCTAAAGTTTCTTATGAACCTCCTTTAGAATAAAGCCATCACATGAAATTAATGAATTTTCTTATGGCATTAGGATCACAAGAAAATAGCTCGGGATACGAACTCTAATTTTATTTGATCACTAGCCATTTTAATCTCCTAATGTAAGTATAATGTGATTCCCATCATGAATACTTAAGTGTTCTTGAAATCATCATGAACTACTATTCTATCATAGTGTCAAGGTTGGCCTAAGAGGATGTGGTAAGCATCGATAAACATGACGCCACACCATACTGGTTCCTGTAGCTTGTCTCGAATAGAGAATTCCACTAGACACCTCTTATCAATACTAATCTCATTTTTTTTATTCAGCCAAGTCAAAGAATATGTTGGGAGTGCCCTTGTATGGAAAGATTCAACTTTTCCACAAAATGGATAAATATAACATTTTCACAACTATCACATCAATAATAAGGGTGCACACTTTCCCCCATCATAATGCATCAGGTGTGGAAGATGCTGTGCCTGAGCCACTAGTTTATAAGACTAACCAAATCACAAGCATCTCTCTCTTATCTAGTAGTAGTTGGTATTCATCTTCAGGCTTATCATTCCTTTAAATCTGCAATGTCTACTTACTTAGGTTGTGTTCAATGAAGAAAATTACTCTCCTGTTTGAGCAGATGGAAGCTATTTGCCTATATTCATGGCACTTGAAAGTTGAAACACTTCTTGGCATAAAGAGTGTTAGAAGTGTCAGTTGAAATTTCAGCCATCTTCCTTGTTGTAGTTAACTTCTCTTACAAAGTTGATTTTACAATTCCAAAAAGAGTACTCCTGCAACTTGATCCCATGACAAATCCTTACTTAAAGGAAGATTTAGTCTTAATGTTATTGTGATGCTTTTCCACCTTCAGTATAAAGAATGTACATCCAATCGGAACCAATAAAGCTGCAATTACATCAGATTACTAATGAATAGTTTAAGCCTCCCACATAGCGAGCTATAGTGCTCTCCACTGATTACACTGACTAATACTTTAATATAAGTTGTTCAATTCTGTTGTGTAATCCCCCATCGACATGTCTCTTTAATGTTAGATTATGAAGTTCAAAAAAATATCCTATCTGTGCTGTGAGAGATGATACTTGCACTACAACTCGCTTTTTATCATAATCTATGTAGTGATTTTGACGCTGGCGCATGCACTTTAAATTTTCCCACCATAGAAAAGAACTCTTATAGAATTTGATGGCCACTAGTTTGATCTTCCTATCTTGAAAAATGTCTTCATATTCAAAGATGGCACCACTAAATGGCGGTTATGAGCCCCGAGGGTGGTTCGCGATATAGCTAAATTACGGTCGCGATCGACGTATGTTCGATGGCTTTTCTTTCTTTGAGTTGTGATATGTAGAATGTATTTGGTTGAGACATGTTAAATAAGGTTGACTTATATTTGTCACAAAACTCATGCACTACAAGGGGCGACATGCTTCGTAACTTAAGGATCTCCGGTCGGGTTGGATTCTCCCACATGAGTACGGCCGGGATAATGACCATGGGATCTAGATCAGGCGTCGTCGTTTCCCCACAAAAGTTTTAAATTAAAATGATAAATTTTAAGTTCTAAACTCCACTCATTGCAACAATATACTCATTCTTTAAATTTATTGTAGCTCGAAAGTCTTCTCTCGGATTGGGAGGGTAATTAACTATAGACTGCTTTTAGGAAACTTAGAAACAGGATATAAAGTTCCGATGAAGCGAAATCTCCAGTAGTGTCTTATATACTATTCATCTGTCTTGAAATTTTCACCTCAAAAACAACTATTTTCTTTTTTTTTAAAATAGGTCTATAATGGATCCCACACTAAGCAGTATTCCATCCCTCACTAGAGCTCTCCCTCTCACTTTTAGGACATCTTTTCATAAAAATAGCAATCGTCAAATGGAAAAAAAAAGTTGGTAGTAACAAGGACACGATGTCGAATTTGTTAAGGAAAATTGATTACATTTTTAGAGGTTATGAAAATGAATGCCAAACTTTAGGGGTAGCTAGAGCTAGGTTGGCATTATAACTGGCTAACTGCTCAATAATAATATTCTCAATCACAGAGTTACCTGGCTCTTGAATTAGATTCATCCCAAATTATCTTCTAACTTCCTCTCAGCCTGACCAATTCCTTTTGACTTTAATAGATATCTCTTGGTAGCATACCATCCATCCGAGGATTCCACTTAATAACATAATAGACCTCTTAAAATTCTCCTAGGTAGCTTCATAATCCTAACAACTTATCTTTCAAATGTCTTCTTGACAGGTCAATTGATTTCTTGATCATTTTGACCGTGTTTTTAGTAACTACATACAAAAGCAAACCAACACAAAATTAAAAAGAAACGTTAGCACAAAAAAAAAAAACAAATTTTAAATGATTATCTGGCAAGCATACCTTGCATACATTTCAGCATTTTATGGCAGTTATTAAATTCAATCAGAATATGACAAATAACCTTGGAAGAAATTGGGAATTGAACTAGTTATCAAGCATAAATCTAACCCAACCAAAGGCTGATGCTTGATATGGAGTTTAATCTTTCACATTTAAACCAAGTGAATTTAACTTGAAAAGGACAACAAATTAGATTTATTTCTTCACATAATGTCTACAAGTCACACACAACATGAAAAACACTTGGTATAAAATAGGATCACGATATAATCCAAGACATATGAAACTAAATTATACGATAACTAAACATAATAGGGAATCAACCATTCCCACCCAAACCTGATAATCAGCAAATTGTTGTTGAACAATATACTTGGACAATAAATTTCAACGTAAACACTCACTTTCATATGAACAAATTTTCTTTTAGAATCTTTCGTTATATCATAGTCAAATAGAAAGCCAAATTTTAGTTATATAACAAGAATATCGAATAGACTAGACTACAAAAGCGGGGATACCATACAAAAGTAGGGATTGATGAAATAATACCTAAATTTAGTAATGTAAAAGGCTATTACCTTCTTTGCTCGTTTTATAGCAACAACTTGGCCATCATGTAGAATGCCCTTGTACACAATTCCAAATCCTCCTTCACCTAGCTTCAATGAAGGTGAAAAGTTTTGAGTGGCCTTGATGATCTGATTGATGGTTAGTTGTAATGACCCAATTCTACTTTGTTGTGGAGACAATGAAAAACGTGGGCTTGGCACTACTTTTTGTGCAGTAGCAAGGTTATTTTTTAGTGACGCAGAACCTTCAATAGGTGAAACCAAATCCGCTGTAATAAGTAAAATGCTTTGTTAAGAATGTACCTTAATAAAAAAACAAATAAAAAAAATGAAAAACTCATCATAAAACAAGTGTAGCATCAAAATTCAGCCACGCTATAAATGGAACCACTAATTTTACCTATCTTTATGGAAAAACAATAGCATCGAATCAACTTTTTGAGGTTTCCTAAGGTTCTTAATGAAACTATTTTTGGAATTAGCTGAAAGAAGACTGATTAAGCGTTATATTTAATAAAACACCATAATGGAATAATTGGCAGCAACCGCAGTGAATAAAAAGTATTTTCATCTCTCCTATCAACTATTCTTCATTATCCTTATTCAGCCAAAGATATCCATTGAGATAATAAGAATGTGTAAAATGCAGAATTTCAAACAATAAGCATTGTCAAAATTAAACTATAAGATACATATCAATGGGAATATACTGAAGCAATCAGATGATGAATAGACGTGAAGCAAGCCTTATGATACAATGCACAACTTTTTAGGTGAAAAGTTCATCACCATCAACATTGGATTTGTCCCAACTGATGGAGCAAATTTTATGAATCCTTATTCTTCATTCATTCTTGTTGTATGTTGTTTGAGGTGAAAAGCTGAAAAAATAAAATGTTCTAGATGTTTGTACATTTTCTATGAGTTTCCAGTGCAACTCACATAGATTTGGTTCTTTGGCGAGAGCTTTCTGTTCAATTGGTTCTTTCTTCTTTGCACGAAAGCAAGGACAAATCACCGCACAACATAGAAGGAACATTCCTGGTACAGCTAAAACCTTGCTCTGATGTGGAAACTTCATCCCATGAATTTTGATTTTCTCCTGTGATAGTTCCTTACTACTTAGACCATCCAGGTTAGAGGATTCAACCTGAGGTTGTATCAAAAGCTTTCTTCCTGCTATATGAAGTGCTTCCACTGCAATTAGATCAATTATGGAAGTGGTCAGAAAGAAAAAAATACCTCAAATAGAAACTATAAAATTAGGAACATTATAAGAAATTCAATGGAACTTCTTTTTAATACTTGGAAACTTATCTGACATTTAATCCAGGTTAACAGAGAAACCAAAACAAGTGCTCATTTTTTATATCTCAAACTGTCAGGGACTAAAAAATATAACAAATTGTTATTTATTTTTTTATAACTTCTTCCAATCAAGCAGCTGTATTATGAAAATTCATATTTAGAGCATCATGATTGTAAAAGCCACTCTTATCAACACAATCAAATAATGCAATAGCATTCAAAATACTAGCTCACTCATCAAACTCTGTTTCCTAACTTTCAAATGAGTTCCATAAAATGCAAGCATTCATTGTCAAGAGAAAGCAGCAACTTAACGAATCATTTATTTAACTAAAACACCTACTTCTCTGTCCTCCAGCCAAACATTTCATGGAAACGAGAAAAACTTTCAATCAGAAAACCCGTCCTCATAGTCTTTCCGAATACAAAATTAAAGGACCGCAATTCAAAAGCATGCTAAAAACAAAAATTATCTTTGCTCACAAACCGAGTAAAATAGAACAGCAGGTACGCAGTAAAATTGACATGATATAAAGGAAATTACCAGAAATAGAATCACGATCACCAGCATAATTAAACTCTCGACCACAATATATCTTTCCCCAATCCTCGAATTGATAATCAAAATTCAGACACCTATTCGTGATATAAAACGCCAGTGCCTTACACGCTAAAATCTGATCATCGATTCGTTCCCCGTTAATAAAAACCACAAAATTATCCCGAGATCTAAAATACCCAACGCGATCAGTACCGCAGCTCCTTGAAAGTACTGCCGCTGATCGACCAACCCAGACCCCCCAATAACGGTGCTGCCAAAAGATCAATAGACTAAGAACGTGAGCCATCACTTCAGAGCTCGAGCTCGGCAGCAAGCTCTTAGAAAAGAATCACATCTCATGCCTGAATCGGAGTGCTCCAACTATCTCCAGAAAAATAATCTCAAAATCCCTTACTAGAGTTGTGAAAGAATCAGGTAAGGCGGCGTGAATTGGGGAGGAGACATCGAGAGGGAGCAGGAAGGATCACAAATGGACCAGGGGAATGGTATCGAGTAATAGCGAAACCGGCGACTACCGGTAGATATGATTGGAAAGCAAGTGACGAAAGTCGTCTAGAAGAGTGCTGAAGATTGAATCCACACACCTATTTGGACTCGCAGTCGATGTAAAACCGGAACGTTGGAATAAAGCCGAAGCCGACTACTGTATGTCGTTTGCATTAGGAATTAGAAATTTAATTTTTATATGTAATTTATAAAAGGAAGATTTACATAAATATCACTCAATTCTTATTAATTTACATATCTCATACTTAAACTTCATTATTTACATTTATACCACCTAAAACTCAAATACATCAAATCTAACGCTCCTACTTGCTGTCGTTGCTTCACGTGTAACTCCATTTTAGCAGAACCGTTAGCAACCTGCTTTCTTCTTGAGACAAAACCTGTATCTCCTTCTTCTGCTCGAGGCATGTGCAGCCGAAAACTTAGTTTCAACTTTTTTGTAATAGGTATTCACCTAACACCTCATCTATCTTATAGATGAGGATATCGATATAATTCTAGCGTTCATATTTCATATGTATCAGTCGCCACTTATTTTCCCCAGGTATGGTCTCTAAAGAGGATTGACTGGTCGAGGTTTTTTGTCTTTCAAATTGAGTAAGAGCGGAAGTATAATTTCAGCTTTTGAGCTACAAAATTTTTCTAACTTTCTATAAAAGGAATACTGTTCGGATTTTCCTCAAAACTGGCTTAAACCAGTAAAACAGTACATATCAACAATAATGTCGAATCCAGAAGTATTGTACTGTTTGCCAAAATAGTAAAGGGTATTGTAATCAAACAGTATATATTACTGTTTTTCAAATAGTAAAGGTTATTGTACTGTTTTACATTATTTTTATTTTTATTTTTATTTTTTTCAATAGGTATCTACCCAATACCCCACTCATCTTATGGGTGATATGTTAATCTCTGGCATATTCATCACCCCGTGTTTACTTACTTTCCCCATCATTGTATATAGAGAGGTTGGAACTTCGGTCATTTAAAGTTAAAGAGCGGTGAGTCTGTTTTACATTTAGTGTTTTTCACAAATTTAAAACAGTACAAATTTAAAAGGACATTAATCAAACAAACATTAGAGTTGGCAATAGTCACAAATTTATCAAATATTTACACACTTTTTAAGGCAAAGTCATTCAAGCTAATTACTATTTTTATCATATACATCCTGCAGCATCCTCCAACATTGAGTTTAAGTGTTTAACATATGTGTCGGGGCGCATGTGAAATTATTTTTAATTTTCACTAATTATATCCAGTTTAGAGAATTTGCATACTTTTTGAGGTTGTTGAACTTGAACTTGAGAAACTTCTCATAAGGTGTATAAATTACTTAAGAGCATTTGTACATCTATTAATACGTTAAATTTGAAATAATTTTGCCTCAAGAAACGCACATACAATTCATTTTATCATTCAAGAATATTGAAGCACTATATTTAAATATAGAGTGTCCCATAATACTTGTAAAGTTTCATTTAAAATTTCATTAACATCTTGTATCAACTTATAAATGTGTATTGCAGATTCAGTAGCATAAGACATTTTAAGTTCTTGTAAATCCAAAGATCAAAATTGGTTTCTTATAAAAATTAGTTTAAATATAAAATCTCGAAGAAGTGAGAAAGATATAAAATGATCCATAGGGAATCTAAGATTTGATTAAAACAATTAACTTTTAATGATTTATATAATAGAGTATATACTAAAGAAGGTGAAAGATGCATATATAAGTTAACCAAACAAAATGATAGGAGAAGTAAGGATTTAGTTTAAGTAAAGTGTATTAAGGATGAAAATCATAAAGTTCTTTCTTAGAAGAGGATATTAAAAATAGGTGAATGATAAATTTTGATAAACATTTCAATAAGTTTATGAGAGTATGATTAACTTGACCTTAGTACCCTAAATGTAAGTAGAAATTTTTATTTTTGTCATCATATTAATAAAATAGAAGTTGAAAAGATTTAAAAAAAAATGAAGTGTGGAAAAGTAATATAACCTAATGATATTTTAGTAGATGTGTGAAAATGCTTAGGAGATCAAAGAATTTATTGGCTTACTAATCTTTATAATATTCTTTTAAAGATTAAAAAGGTGTCTAGTGGCGAAATAGTTTGTTGATTTTTATTTTTAAGAATAAATATGTTGCACAGGAATATGCAAATTAAAGAAAAATTAAGTTAATAAGCCATACATTAAATCTAAGGGAGAGAATAATTGAACATAGGTTATGATGCGAGATAAAAGTTTATCAAAATCAGTTTGGTTTCACGTCAGGTAGGTCTATAATAGATGTTAAACATTTGTTGAGAGGTTTGATGGAGAAGTATAGAGAGAGGAAGAAGAGTCAACCTTAGAATCTAAAGGCTTTAATTTACATAGATCTAAAATCAAATATATAGAGTGTAATTTTAGTTGTAAAAGATTTAATGGTGGGGTCGTGTCATTAGGTGATCAAGTGATTTAAAAGAGTGAACGTTTAGATATCTTGAGTAGATTGTCAAAATCATGGTGAAATAGATAAGGATGTTAATAGAAGAATTCAAGTTGGATGATTGAAGTGAAGGAATGCATCTAGCTTGTTGTATGAAGAAAATTTTTATAAAATGGTGGTCAGATCAACAATCATTTATGGAGCAAAATGTTGGCCAAAAAAGAGAAGCATAAAAGTAAGTGTTGCAAAGATAAGTGTGCTTAAGCGGATGAGTGGATTTACACTTAGAGACAAAATGCAAAGTGAATATATATGTGAAAAGGTTGGGGTAGCACTAGTGGTAAATAAGATTAGAGAGAGTCTCCTTAGATGGTTTGGTCACATAAAATATCAGCCACCTGATGACCTAGTTAGAAGAGCATATGCATTAGATTTGACCTATGTTTAGAAAGGTAGAGATACAAGAAGACTAGGTTATGTAATAATAAATGATCTTATTTTATTAGAATTAAATGAGAATTTGACACGTAATAGGGCACAATGAAGAAGAAAGATTCATGTAGCCGACTCATTGTGGTGTTTTAATTTGGAGTCATAGGGGCACCACACGGTTCTTAGGGGATACTTACTGAAATGATCGAATACGACATCTAAGGGATAATGCACTATCTCAAAGATAGAAACACTACCCTACAATGGACTCAATCACCTAATAAGGATTACTAAGGTAAATGAGTCTACATATATACCAGAGATTTTTCTTTTACTTTACATGGATAAGTAAAGTAGCACTTATTTTATGTTAGGTTCTTTAATTCCTTATGAAAGTAAGCTTAGTAGTTAATTATATCCTAGAAAATAAAAATTTCTTAAGAACACTCTCGATTAAAGTAGTCAACTAATATCTCCAAAGACTTCAAAGGTAGATAATCAAAGAATTAGTCATTTTAGAAAGCAATCAGGGAGAACTCAAATAGGAAGAGTCCTTATTGGACTCTAAAGGAGAATAAGCAGGAAGCACACATGATGCTAAGAAGTCTAGTGAGTACTTCAATATACCCTATAGTAAGGCTTTACATTTTTGAAAGAGAAAATTATTTATTTGAGTTGAAATTTTATTAGAATGATAGGACATAGATTTCAACAATATAAGATTGTGAAAATACCTAAGAGGTGAGAACTTATACTCATAGCAAAAAAGAAAACAAGAAACTTATGAATCTATATCTAGAGTGCTTTAGTATAAGCTAAAAGCTCAGCCTAATTCTACTTAGGAGAATGGGATATATTAGTTCACTTCCACTAGGGAGAGAGAACAAATCCAAACTCTTAAACTTATAATTGCTTGGAGTGGCTGCCAACTAACTCCTCCTACGATTAGAAACTATATGGTCCAATCTTATGTAAGTACAAAATGGTTAGGCAATTATTAATTATGAAAGAATCTAAAGTCTTAAACTCACTCCCTAAGAAACTAGATCATGATAGGTGTGCAAATTATGACTTAAACTAATGCAATATGATTTGCACATTTTATTTCATTTTTAACTCATCTTTTGAACTCTGGCTTGGAAAAGTTTATGCTTAAATGCATGATAAAAATGATTATAGGCTAAATCAAAGAGAAAGAGTGTTCTCCACTACAAAGGACTACTCTCACAGGTCAAGCCTATCCCTTATCATGCAAGAGTGGAAATCCCCTATTTGTAAGAGTGAAATAATATGCATGCATGTTGTTATAACATACAACTATACAGCTAAGGGATCACTAAATCTTTTATTCTCTTGATTAACTTCTTAAGCTTTCAGATGAAGTTGTAAGTTGCATACAATTTTTCTTAGTTATAGTTGTTAAATTGGGGTAAAAATTTTAATTTTCCTTAAAGAGCTTACTGTATCTAAGCCACTTAGCAAACAATCACACTTTAAGAAATCTATAAAAAAAAGCATGTCATTTCTATTGCACAATCAATGTAAACGCAATAATCAAACATTAATCACATAAAAGAATAAAAGGTTGGTGCGGCCGGGTACCTCCATACATCCCAAAATAGAAAAAAAGTTGGGTAGCCGAGTTATACTTTTATACAACTTGGATTCTAATTTATAATAAAAATAGAGTTATGGGGGTCTTTAATTCACTTTTTTTTTTTTATCTTCACTTCTTGGGTTGGAGTACTCTATGCTTCATAGGGCCTTTCAGGCTTATGCCTTCTAGCCACTACTTATCTCAATGCTCATCCTAAATCCCATAGCATTAATTTTAATCCTATTGCAAAATTATATTTTTGTAAAAGAAAGATCTAACTATACCTAAATAAAGATTAACTTAATAAGCATGCAAACCAAGCAGTTATGTTTCATACATTTGGACTTAGCACCCTCCCAATTGGTAACCAAGCCCGTACATCCTAATTGATCATGCTTAGGGACTTAAGCAGAACCTACAAGTAAAAGTATTTATATTTTATTATTATTATTACAGTGGTCCCTTAAGCATAATCCTTGTTGAAGACATCATTAGTCAACTATCACCTTAACATTCAGTCTATGCATAAAAAATCCTAATATTCAATCTAAAATATTACATCACAAAATAAAACACAACTCCATAATAATCATTGGCCTAACCTAGTACTGAGATTAGTGACTTAGTATTGAAATGTGTGCTCTAATGCCAAGTATGGTATGTCTTATTTAGACTTTAGAGTTAGGATTTCTAATGATTAAATGTTCAAATTTTTTATAAATGGTGGGTATACTTTAAGTTTTCAAAGTTTAGATAAGATATTAAATTATATGTTCTCTTGTTTGTTTCTTAATTATAATTTAATATTACAAAGAGAAGAAAGAGAGTTAATTCTCTTTATTCTCTACCTTAGGTTGATTATAAAGGGTGAATTTTTATAATTTTAAGTCTTTTAATGAAAAATTCTTGAATTTTAATTAGACCTATGCTTGAATTTGACTTAATGAGTGTTATTTAAATATGAAAGACATCTTAAGGTTAATGAAGTCAAATCATAATCAAATGAGTAATTTTTTGTTATCTTAACTTAATTATCAATATACATCACTATTTTACTTTACTTCATTTTGACTAAATGCATAAACATATATCCTATATATCTATATATTTCTTTTAAACACACTTGAAGTATGAATATGCATGAATTTTATAGTAAAATGAATTTCATTTCACATTTATACACATGTATAGGGATGTAGAAAACTATACAAGTACATGCCTTATTAAACCAAAGAAGTAAGGTTATCTAGGACCTCCTTAGGGCTACTTAAAGGCTCGTGTTCTTGGGATGTCCAAGCTATATACTTGTTAGCCCAAATACACATATGCACATACATAAATATAAGGATGAAGTTATGAAAAGTTGTTAGTTATTATTCTTTTAAGCATGAAAGATGAGTAAATTTTATTTTTCTTTATCATTTATAATAAAATTTATAAATTCAAAGCTTGATCTAAATTATTTGATTAACAGCTAGCATATGATTATTTATTAAAGAGATAAGTGATAATAACCACACCATATATTTACATCTTTCCACATCATGAAATTAAATGAAATATATTCAATTTAAAACATGAATGTATGAAACATATGAAATGTAAATTTGTGATAATTGAAACAAAATAATTATATTATCAAATGATTCATTTGGCTTCGTCAATACTTACGAGCAATCACATTAAATAACCATACCTTAAGACTAATCAAAGATTTTTTTAGGAGTTTAGTTTTATGATTTTGAGTTATTTAACCCTAAGGAGGAGAAACAACAGTTATTGTTCAACCCATATCAATGTTTATTTCTTAATAAATTTAAAGAGAATTTAAGTGGCTTTTATGAATTAATTAAGTTTGGCCCATTAATAGCCCATTTAATTACCCTCCCAAAAATCTTTTAATTTGATTAGCCCACAAATCATGATGATATGCTTGGAAAATAAAATTTGCAATGTCCTATGGATTCTAATACAATTAAACTCATGTTTAATAAATAATTAAGTTAAAAAGATTAAGCTAATTACTTTTATAATTCCCCACACCAATGGAGAATATAATTTCAGTAAAGACCCTTATACTAACTAAGCACATAAAAAGGGTTAATTATACATATTTTACTAATTGGTTTGGGTTTCAAAGTTTGAGTTTGTTTAACCTCATGTATTTTGATTGATGATATTGACTTTGGATTTATTAAACTTTAGTTTGATTTGATAGGTTTTGATAATGCAATATTGTTTGAATTAATAACTGATTCTTTTCTTTTAGGTCTTAATTTCAATTATATGTGATTAGTATTGATTAGTTTATTTCCATGTTGTTTAGGTTTATTAATCTTATCATCTCATTTAAGCTCGGTTTGGATAGATGAATATATTTCAATTTAATTGACTTGTGTGATTGAGGTTTAATGTGATCTTTCATTTGGGTCCCAATTAAGAGCTTAATTATTTAAATTATTGAATTTAATTATTTGATTTACATGTTAAATTTAATTAGATGATTATTTGGTTTAATTTGATCCTTTTGATTTAATCTGATTAATTTGATTTATTTGTGTCTTATGTTGATTGATTCATGTTAATGTTGTTTGGAATTGATATGATTTAATGACTTTTATATTTAACTTTTATTTTTAATTACTTTTTTAATTGATTAAGGTTTAGAATAAATTTGTTGTGGTGTTTGATCTCATGTATTTTAGATTGATTATTTTATTCATTCTTCATACTAGATTTAATTTGAGTATTTATTAGATTTAAATATTTTAAGTTGATTTAGTTTATTTATTTTTTGGTTTGAATAGATTGAGTGATTTAAAGATTTGCCTTCATTTTAGTTAAGTTTGATTATTTGTAATTAGAGTTTCATTTAACCTCATTCATCTATTATATTTATTAAAGTTTGGTTAGTACTTAATTAGGAGTCCATGTTTAATTTGATTATTAAACATACATATGTTATGGTTAATTAATTCACCCTATTTGAGTAGATTGAATTAAATTTAATTTGGCAATATGTATTAATTGAATTGACTAGATTTTATTTTATTTTGATTTGATTTGATTTGGTTAATGTTTAACTATTACTTTATGATCGATTTAATTCTTACTGATCAATTAAGATTCAATTTAGTTTGGCTTGCTGAATTTAACTTATTTTATGTTGTAGAGATCTAACGGTTGATTAAAGTTTAACAAGGTTAATATAGTTAATAAACTTGATTGGTTGATTCATGATTAGCTTGATTATTTTATTCATTTGTTCAGAGTTTAGTTTAAATAATTGATTTGATTAAAGTTTAGTTATGACTCTTTATCATTTTGATTAACCAAATGAAGTATTTATCTTAATTAAAGGTTTAATTAATTTTCAATTAAGTTTAAATGTCCAATTCAAATAGGATTCAATAATTAGTTAAAGTATGTTTAGTTTGTTATCTAATTAGTTTGAACTGCCAAATTACTAACTGATTAGTGCTTACTTAAATCATCTTGGTGACCTAATTTTTCTAGTTAAGACTAAGTAGAAAATTATTACATGTTATTGATTAAGTTCTTAGTATTGTTTAAAACTTTACTTAATTGGATTACATGATTAATTTAACTAGGGTTTAATCCGTAATGATTTGGATTTGTTATATCCCACATGATTAGCATGTTCATAATTATCTTGTTCAATTAGTTTAGACAAAGTTTAGTTAATGGTGACTTAATTCATTCTATTTAAATTTGTTTACTCAAATTTGAGTTTAACTCAATTAAGTGTTTGATTGTTTTAATTTGATTAAAGATAACTTAAGTATAGCATAATCAATTTGATTCAATGATTAATTTGATCAAAGAGTTTGAATAATTTGATTAAAGAGTTTAATTAATTTAATTAAAAATTTTAATTAATTTGATTAAAGAGTTTAAGTAATTTGATTAAAGAGTTTAATTGATTTGATTAAAGTGTTTAGTTGGTTTTATTAAAGGGTATTGGTTTGATTAAAAAGTTTAATTAATTTGATTTAAGGGTTAAATTGATTTGATTAAAGGGTTTAATTGATTTGATTTAAGAAATTAATTAATTTGATTAAAGAGTTTAATTGGTTTGATTAAAGAGTTTAATTAATTTGATTAAAGGGTTTCATTAATTTTATTAAAGAGTTTAATTGATTTAATTAAAGAGTTTAATTGATTTGATTAAAAAATTTAATTGATTTAGTTAAAGAGTTTAATTAATTTATTAAGTTTAATTAGATTTAGTTATGGTATGCTTAACCAAAGTTTAATTATAAGTTGATCATAGTCTTTTATCAATTTAATTAGATTTGATTAGTTGTTGGAGCTTTTAATTTGGTTGTATGTATTCAGATTAATGATGTAATTAATTATTTGATGATTTAGGTTCATTCAATCAAAGTTGAATGTGAAATTTAATTAATGTTTACTTAAGTTTCTTTAATTAATTTAATTAAGTTCAAGTTTATGTTTGGTTTGATTTAGTTTAATTTGAAGATTATGTGATATTTCTTTGATTTAATTAAAGTAATTTTTTTGGTTTATCAAGCTTCAAAAGATTACTTTATTTTCTTAAGGTTCTTTGATGTTAGTTAAAGTGATTTAATCTAATTTAATGATTTTTATAATTTTTTAGAGATTTAAATTAATTATTTTATGAAATTAGACATTTGAACTTTAAATTTTGATACCAATCTATTCGTCATTTTGGCTTGAAATCTTTATGGTACATAGGCTTCAATTTCATCTCCCTAAATTTTTAGCATGATCAAAAGTGTAATTTGGGGTTAATTTGATGTTTCCAATAAGAAATAAATTAAACCCAATATATTAGGAACTAATTAGTGCTTTTAATTTTTCTTAATTCCTCTCTGAAAGACAAATTTAAAGAGGGTTTATTTAAAATTTTTAGAGTATTAATTTATTTATTATGATTTTTTGAATTTCAAGTTAATTAATTGATTTATTTAATTTGATTAATCATTTAATTAGGTCATTTTGAGATTTAATGAGTTTCAAAGAATTTTAATATTTTTATGAGGTTAACTGGAGTCATTTATAATCATTTGAATTATTTTGATCCTTTTTCTTAATTTTCTTCAATTTAAATTAATTATTTCACAAAAATGGGTCTTTGAACTTTGAAATTCAATAACATTTAATATACTCATTTTTTAGACTTAAACTTTTTAAGATATATGTGTTTTGACCTCAATGTAGTCCCTTAAGAATTTCAAATCAGTTTAATCATTATTTTAGGATAAATTTAAAAAAAAAAAATTTCACTAGAACCTAAATTAAGCATAAAATCCTAATAAAAGTTAGGGCTTTTGAGTTCATTGGCTTCTTCTCGAAAAGACTAATCCAACGAGCTCTTATTTGTAATTTTTCAATGAGTATTTTATTTCATTTATTATTTTTTAAAGTTTTAGGTGATTTTAAATATTTTAAACTCAAAAAATACCCTAATTTCTTACTTACACTAGTCAGCGCTTATTGGGCCACCATTTGTGCATGTCACAACTCGATTGGGCCATGAAGATGCTGACTCGATGTTTGGGTGGGAAAACATGGGTTAGATTGGACAGATCTAGACCATTTGATCACAGATCAAACAGTCCAGGTTAAATTTGTTGATCTAAGGATTGAAATCAAGATCTAAAGTGATTTAATCATAGCCATCCATCCTTATTAAGGGTGATAGAATGGCTGCCAAGCCATCTCCCTTACAACCAGTGGAAGCAGTGCTGGTGATTTTCACCGAAAATGTCCATCGTGATTTTTGATGAATCTCACTGGAAAATCACCCTCTTTCACCTTAGGATGGTTGGAAATGTAAAATGCAAGGGTTATCTAGAGAAAATTCATAAAATCATGTGATTATCCTTATAAACAAAGAACCTAGCGATTTTATAAGGTTTTGAAGAAATTACCTCACCGAGCCAACGTTAAATGAATTTTTTATCTGAATATGCTCCTAAGCATGAGATAAAGCTCTGGGAAGAATTAGCCCTCTTGCCTACCATCAATCATCTTCTCCATCGATTGTCGCCACCTCTTCACTAAAATTTGGTCAAAATTCATTATTTTATGTGTGGAAAAGGAGAGGGATGTTGTGGTTTTGATTAGAGGCTCTCTTTCCCCCTTTTTTTAATGGTGGCCAAATATCACCATTAATGGTGGTTGAGGAGGTGATGGCCAGCTAGGAGGAGGCTTGGAGAAGTCAAATTCAGTGATTTAACTTTTGTAGATCCCGCTAAATGTAAGTCAAGTGGAGATATGGCTTGTGTTTAAGTGGATCTTGGAATTTAGCACCTTGCCATTGATTCTCCTCTCTCCCATGGCCTCCATTGTTGACTTGAAGCTCCACTCCACATGGGGCTAAGTGTTAGCCTTCATGTGATAGATTTTGGGTGTGATTTGAGTCCACTTATGTTGGATTGGGTTAGTTTAAACTTTTCTTGACCCATTTGGCTCTAATGAGTCAGGTTAGGTTCAATGCATTGATTTAGCTCAATTAAGTTTAAATTGGGTTATAATTATATTCAACTTGATATTTATAATGATTTAGAGCAATTGATTTTGATTGATTTGGAGTTAGTTTTGATTTGAATCCATTTCGACGTAAAATGAGTTTAATGAATTGGTTTGGGTTTGTTTGGATCAAATAATTAATACTACTCAAATTGAAGTGTGTTTAAGATTTAATTATACTTGATTAAGTTATTTAAGTAGTTTTAGCAATTGATTTTGATTAATTTTAATTTAATTT
Organism: Cymbidium sinense; assembly: GCA_021442155.1. Classification (NCBI taxonomy): domain Eukaryota; kingdom Viridiplantae; phylum Streptophyta; class Magnoliopsida; order Asparagales; family Orchidaceae; genus Cymbidium; species Cymbidium sinense. Next base: position 137,415,093 of record CM038220.1, read on the forward strand.
CAATTTAAACCCATTTTGGCCTAACTTGAGCTTAATGGGTCGAATCAGGTCAGCCAATTCGACCAAATCAAGCTTAAGGAGGAGTCAAATTGTATTCAAATATGATTTTTTAAATATTTTGAAATGCTGAATTTGAAATAATTTTAATTTATTTTGAGTTTGGGTTCAATAGAGTCCATTTGGATTCGCTTAGACTGAGTGACTCGATTAGGCCATCTAAGTGATCATTGGCTTCAGATTTATTTAGTCTCATGTTCCATCATGTTATTTCAATGAATTTGAACATTTAAAATTAATTTATTTTGCCAAATTTTGATTAGTTTGATTCTTGAGTTGGTGAGACCCACTTCAGTCAACTCTAGGTCAAACTACCTGATTGACTACTTTGAACCCCATTTGGATTTATTTTTGGGTCCAACTATACTTATGTATTGATTTTGTGCTTTCAATTTGGTTTGATTTAGATTAGTTTTGGTTTTACTATATTTTCTTGAATTTAGATGATTTTGTGCCCAAATGAGTTAATTAAGTTAATCAAATTCCATTACCTTAATCCAAGTTCAATTAAATTTAGATTTCATTTTAATTTATTATTTTTTTTTATTTTAATTAAGGTTGTGCACTTAGCCACTAATTGTAGTATCTTAAGTTCCTAACTAGGAAGCTCTTAATCTAAGGTTAGAGATCTTAATTCATTGAGATTATGATGATTATTAACCTCACTTAAGGTCAACATAACTTTAGTGCCTAGATTAAATCCTAGGTCTATGAGGAGAGTTGTCAACCTCACTAAAAGTGAGGTCAACATCCACATTGTGGGATAAAGGCTTATTATTGCTGTTGTGATTGTTATTATTGTTGTTATTATTGCTACTACTACTATTATTATACATTCAAAATGATGTTTGTTTGATTAAATCATTTCCTTGGAATTTGCATGAATTTTAGTGTTCAATGAAGTCTTATTTGTATACATTAGAGAGTTTCCAAAGTCACTAAAAGTTTCATTGAAGTTTCATTTTGAATTGCTTTAAAGTGTTTAATATGACAAGTGGCATGATTTAAGTGTTTAGTATAAGGTTTTGTCCATGTTCATTTGCAAGCCATTTAAATCAATTCTTGCTTGTAATAGAGTTATCAACTCTTTTTTAATTCAATTTTATTTTCATAATTTAATTAGGAATTTGTTATAATTTTAATTTCAATTCATTTTCTATTATGTGTTGTCTTAGTGTCCAAATTAATAGTTCTTCATAGGCTTGATTCATTAAAAATTTTGGTAGCCTCTCGGTGTCATCCTAACATAAGGGGCCGTATCAGAAGTGCTAGGCATTCCCACCACGATTATACGAAGTGTGCCTGGTTAGTGTCTTGCAACACTTAGGCTAGGGGAATCTTTGCATTTACTATGATTATAAGAGTTACATAAATCTTTAGGTACCTACCATTTAATTTTCAATTTAGACTTAAAAATTTATTTTTATTATAGTTTATTTGAGTCCCCTCTCACTGTAAAATTTGATAATATTTTGGCAGCATTCTGATATTTGTCCCCCACATGGGGGGCTACATCAGGTATGCTGGGCCTACACACCGACTTAAAAGGCATGCATGGGTGGTGTTTTGCAATAACACGATCATATATCTTCTAACCTACATGCCTAAAAGTGCATATAAGTCTTCAAGCACCTGCATAAATAAGCAAGCAGAGATTTTCTCGTTGCATTGGAATAAAGCATGCAAATACTTAGATTTCTATTTTTTTCTTACTATATTAGAATAATGTGCATGAGTACTTAAAGATTTTGAGAAATTTTCATGTTTTTTACCTTCACATGCAAATCAAGTTAATGTCAAGATGACAAGCTTGGGATTATGATGTAAGGAAAGAGAGAGGGGAAGAGTTCTTCCTCTCACTTTATATATATATATATTTATCTTTTTAAATTTTTAGAAAGAGAAAGGGTAGAGAGAAGGGGAGAGATTGAGTGAGAGATAGGGAGAGAAGAAGAGAGAGATATCTCTCTATATATAAAGAGAAAAAAAAAGGGGAGGAGATAGAGATAAGGTAATATAGAGGGAGAGGGAGAGAGAGATAGAGAGTGAGGAACAGGGTAGATGTGTTTTACATGGTTAATGGAAAAGAGGCTAGTGCAGCTTCAAGTTTTGAAGTGGAAAAGCTCGATCAAGTGTCTTGAGTCTACTTAGTTAGCATGAAAGTAGTGGATGAGTGGAAGAGGAGTGTTAAAAGGATGAGCTATTGGGGAGATTGGTAGACCCACAGGGAGAGAGGGAAAGTAAGATGATGAGGGTTTGCTACAACATGGATGGAGAGCAAGGACAAGGTTGGCTAGTATGCTAAGCAACAAACATATGTTCCATTAAAGAAATCAAGGTTGCTAAGTGTGTTAATGGCTGAAGGCATGTGCCTAGGGAGGCTAAGGTGGCTTAATGTGATTTGAGATACATGTAAGGTCAATAGAAAGAGAGGGAGAGGTGGTGATGGGACAATGTTATTTGTGTGAAGGAAATTGAGAAATAGAGAGGCTTGACTATTGTTGTTCGCATGTGTGTGCAAGTGGGAAAAAAAATGAGAGGGATAATAAAGGTAGTGAGGATATATGGTACTTGGTCATTCAAGTGGATGTCAGATGGCTTGCAAGTTATAATATTGAAATGGAGGGCTCATGGGATTTTGCGAGATTTTATTCTTTTTTGGATACGGGTTAAAAAATTCCCTAATAAATATGATATGTTTAAAGAAGATCATATTTGTTGTAAATAATTTGATCATGTGATTGTCGTGTTTTATTTTAGAGAGAGGGATGATGGGACACCACGTAGATCCACAGATGTACTTATTAGAGTGATTGGGTACTACATTGAGGAATGATGTACTATCTTGAAAGATAGAAGCCACCATCCTACAATGGGTCTAATCACTTGATAAGGACTCTTAAGGACAATGGGTCTTCGAATATACCAGAGATCTTTCTCCTACTTTACATGAAAAAGTAAAATAGGGTTTATTTTAAGCCATGTTTGTTAAGTTCCCTATGGTGGCAAGCCCTCATAGTTAATTACATCCTAATAGATTCCTTAGGAATACTCTCGATTAAGGTACATGATCATTATCTACAAAGATTTTGAAGATAGGACTATCAATCAATTGGTTATTTATAGAAAATCAAGTGGGGTTTGAGCAAAATGAAAGAGTTATTATCGAAATCAAAGGGGGATGAGTAGGGGATGCTCCTGATACTAGGAAACCTAGTGAGCATCCCAAACTATCCTATGATTGGGTTTAATATTTTTGAAATTGTGGAGAATTATATGTTTGAGTTGAATTTTTATTAGAAATCTAGGGCTTACAGTTCTACAACACAAGATTATAGAAATGCCTAAGAGGTGAGGATTTATGCTAATAGCCCGCGAAGGGAAATGACAACTTTAGATCCTAAATCTATGAAGCTTTGTAAAGGGCCAAAACACGACCTAAATCTAAGGTGAAAATGGGCATATGATTTACCTCCACAATAGAGAATAAATCACCCGATTGTTGGACTTACAACAGCCTAAAAGTGGCTGCCAACTAACTCCTCCTATGATCTTAAATACATATAGGCAAGTCTTATGCTTTGCAAGATAGCTAGGATGTTATTTATATTAGAAAAGAGACTAATTCCTTAAACTCACTCCCTAAGAGACTAGATCATGAAGGGCATGAACAATAATATAATCTAATACAAATTTTGTTAATTTTTATTTTGATTTTTGGATATTATTATTTGACTTATGCTATGGGATTTCATATGCCTAATGCATGAGAAGATTGGTTATGGGTCAAAATCAAAAAGAAGGAGGTGTGTTTCACCATGGCTCTAAAAAGGTCAAGCCATTTTCTAAAAGGTGGAAGCCCTCCATTAGCAAGAGTGAAGCAATATGATTTATGCATGATGTGAGACATATAACATCCAGCTAAGGGGTTGCTAAATTTTTTATTATCTTGATTTATGTCCCAGGCTTTATGTGAGGTTATGAGTTGCATAATTTAATTTTGAGTTCATTAATTGGATAAAAAAATTATTTTTTTCTAAGAGTCTAATCACATCAAGGCCATTCATCAAACAATGAAGAAACTAGAAATATCATGCCATCCTAATTGTACAATCATAAATAAAACATCAATCAATTTATAAAATTAGCGCAAAAGAATAAGAGGCCGATGTGGTCGGGCTCCACCGCACAAACTTGAAAAAAAAGGGTAGCCGAGCTCTACCCTTATGCAACCCGGATTACAAATGAATAATTAAAATAAAAAAGAATTCATGTTATGGTGGTCTTCATTCTTCACTTTTCACTCTTCATTTTGATTTGCTTCTTTTCTTTCTTCCTTTTGGCTAGATTGGAATATTTGTTCCAAGGACATCACATGGTGCATAAGACTTGGTCTTATGCACAATGTTCATTCTAATCCCCCATAACATTCATTCCAAATTTTAATTGCAAAATTTTTATCAAAATGGGAAAAGTAAATCTAACTAAACCCACAAAATAAAGGTTAGCTAAACATACCATACAACCCAAGCAGTTATATGAATAATTTGGACTTTGCACCCCACACATGGGTAACTAAGCCCACCTGTCCTAATTTGGTTATGCTTAGGGGTATAAATAACCTGCACAGCATCAAAAGCATTTATAATTTTATTACAGAGCCCCTTAAGCACAATCTCCTGTAAAAGACATGGTTAAGTTAAGATCATCTTATCATTCAGTTTACGCACATACACCCTAACATCTAGTCTAAAAATATTACATTACAAAATAAAACCATGCATCGCCCTATCATAGAGCTAGAAATGGTGACTTAGCCTAATGTGTATGCCTTTTAAGGCTTGTGTGACATGTCTTAGCTAGGCTTTAAGGTTGAAATTTTCTAAATGTGAAAGATTCAATTTAGATGGTGGTTTTGGTTTAAGTGATTTAATTGATTTGTCAAGTTTAGTTGGTGATTTGATTTGGTTTGAATGAACCTACACTTAGCAACTAAATATTATGAAGAGAAAAAAAAGAGAGAACTCTCTTTCATCCCTACATTAAAGCATTTCTAAGGTAGATTCATTGATGAATTTCCTTTTGTGAATGATTTATTATGTATTTTAATTAATCCTAAGTTTATAATTGCTCTAAATAGTCTTATTTAACAAGAAAGGCCTCTTAGGATTAGTTAGGATGGATTACTATCACATAACACACACCCATTTATTCATTTCCACCATGTATACCATATATATGAATAATCCTAAGCATACCTATACATGCAATGCAAATCTTAGCACACTTTGACGATGCCTGCAAAGAGATGTGATTTGAAAATTTGGATATTCCATGAATGCATGTCTTTATTATGTAGAAAAGAGGGACTTTTTCATCCATTAATTAAATGCACATCCACGTGTATAAAATATATAAGTGAGTATGACGCCATTATTTTCTACACCAGGGGCATAAAGTACAAGACCTACTCAGGGTTACTTAAAGCCTCGCAGTCTCGGGATGTCCAAACTAATATACCACTTTTCTTAAATACATGTAAATGTATAAAAAGAAATAAATGGATGAAGAATCAAGAAAAACATTATGTTTGATTTGGTTGTATAATTTATATATGTAAATATGAAGATCCTTCTTAAGTCATAACATAGAAATGTGGATAGATTTAAGCAAGTGTGTTCTTTAAAAATGAACTATACACTTTGCAAATCCTATTCAAATTCATGTTAAGAGAGGAAAAACATAATACACATCTCATTATAATCACATGCAAGCTTATAAGTACTTATAAGTAGCATCACTTCATTCATAATCTTTGATCTATAGGTTTTGAAAATAATTTTGGTTAGTAATACTATAATACTCATATTCTTAACTTTAGCCAAAACATGCAATTTGACATAAAAGAAAACATTTTTATTTAATTGATTTTTCAAAAGAAATGAATGCATGATTTCATATGGCAAATAATATTTAACATGCTTGAAAAGAAATAAAGGGATGTAAGCACATGATTTCATTCACCCTAATTACTTCCTAAGGACAATCATATAAAATGGATTATTTAAAATGAATCAAAATTCTTTAAAGAAATTTTATTTTTGGATTTGATTTAACTTAGGAATTATAAAAAGGGTTTGCTAGTCTTAATTCATTTCCTCTATGTGTGAATTGGTTTAGTTTAATTTTAGAATAATTAGGTTGATTTTATGTTTTGTTTTGGTTAAGGTATGAATTAAGTCAATTAATTATGCCTTACATATATCGCTTTAACATAATTATCCAAATAATTATGAGCCAACATATGATATGAAACCACATGGAAATTAAATCAGCAATGCACCTAAGAAATAAAGGGGCCTAAAGCAATTGGTTCATAATCATTGGTTAATTAAGCAAAAGGTTTAATTAAGTACTTTTATAACCCTCCTACACATGTAGTTTGGTTATAATTTCCTTTAGAAACCTCTTAGGTTATTGAACACCTAAGAATCTACCCAAGGGTTAAATGATTAAGTTCTAGAATGATTTGGTTTTAAGTTTGATTAATTGAATTAATTAATGAAGTGATTAAGCCATTAAATAATTATAATTTGATTAAATATTTTCCAAATGAAATGAACTTAGGGGAAAAGATTGGAAAAGAAGTGCTAATCTCATTCCCTAAGTCCATTCGTTGCTTCATGATGGTTAGCAAGCTTAATTAATGAATTTATTATTATTTAACATGTTAATTAATTATTTAATTAATTAAGAAAGTGTTTAGGGATGAAACAAGCAATTCCCCTAATTAGTCAAGCAATAAATTCCAGGAAAATCATGGGGTATAGAAGTCATCCCACTAATTAACCTTAGAAAGTTTAGGATTAACTTCTTGTAATTAGGGAGTAATTAGCTTAATTATTTCTAAAAAAACTCAAATTGAGTAAAAATCACAATTTAAAATTAATTAATTATAATTTTTTATTATTCCTCTCTGAATTATCTTTAAATTGAACTTGAGTTTATATTTTTTTAGATTTTGCTATAATTAGTTATGAATTTTAGAAGTTTTAACATTAAAAATAGATTAATTAGGCTTAATTAACCTCCTAATCCCATCTGTGCCGAGGGCGCTTTCCACGTGCATGAGATAGGTTATTTAAGTTATCACATTTTCCTGCTGAGTCAGTCGGCGGTGGACACGCTTTCTGCATGGGCTATCCGATCTAAGATCGGATGGTCAGGATTAATCTTTCGATTTAGGCTTAAATCAATGGGGGGATCTATCATGATCTAATCATAACTATCGCCCAATCACGCGATGATGGTGTGATATGTCTCAAGCGGAGAGAGATAATCCGTCGATATCACTCGATCCGAGCTCACCCAAGCTCAAATGGAATTTAAACTCACCCCACACCTTTGGGGAAGCATACGTAATGTTTCTATTGGTCAAGGTTTAATGGGATTACAATTTCCTTCATGAAGGACCAATAAAAATTTATCCTAAGATCGATTTCAATGGCATACCACCGAGGCTATCAACCAATGGAGAAGGTCTAGTAGACAAAGCCTTGTTAAAGAATTATCTTGGAGTGAATTGCTCGATTGACCAAACTCCCCTTCAATGGTGATCATCTTTGATCAAGGTGATGCTTCCCATTCCTTGGAGACTTAAGAAATGATTTGGTTGAGCTTGATGAAGTCCACTAAGGGTGTGTGCAAGGTTAATTTGGTTTTGATGGAGAATTGAGTGAGTTGGCAATCAGATTGACCTCCCCTTCATCTTTGAGAAAAACGGAGAAGGAGAAATGGGAGAATGGCTTGGAAATGCTTGGGGAGGGTTCGATTTGATCTCCTTGGCTCTATCAAAATGGAAGCTTATGGTTTGAGTGGGAATGAGGGGGAGTATATCTCCCCCCTCCTTGGATCAGATGGTGAAGGGCTGAAATGCCATTTTTGATTAATGGGTGAGATTGGGTTCACTATTTTAGTTGCAAAACACCCCATGTGGGTTGTTTTAAGCAGAGGAGTGGCGGAGAGTGAGTGCCCATGTGCTAGGTGAGTGTAATTGGTGATCCAAGTGTCCAATTTCATTTGAGGGGTCAGTTTGGCCTTGGCTTGAGTCATGGCCGACCCAAGCTCATTGGGTGATGTTCACCACCTCCCTTGGTGCCCATGTGGACTAATGGAAGGATGTCAAGTGGCCCTGGGAAAGAAATTGCCAAATTCTAAGTGAATTTGGTCATAGGATACCCTTTGACCTAAGAGCAAATTGGTCATTTGGCCATGAGTTTGATTTGGCAGATTTGAAATGATTTGAAAATGGGATGGGCCAAATTTCAAGTGATTTGGAGTTCATTTGATATTTGATTTAGCTCAATTTAACTAATTTAGGTCAAGTTAGGTCAAATTGGTTTAGGTTGACCAATTGGTCAAATTGGGTCAAACCATGGGTTAGGTCAAGTTCAAATGATCATTTGATTTATGGATATTTGGTTCAATTTGGTTTAGATTTGGTTTTGGTTTGAGTTCATTTAGGTCAAATGGGTCAAGTTGACCAATTTGATCTATTTGACCCAATTATGGGTTGGTTTAGGCTTGGTTGATCATTTGAAATATATTGCAAGCTTTGGTTTCAATCAATTTTGATTTGGTTTGATTTCAAGTTGATTTGACCTTTTAGGTCAAGTTGGGTCGGTCAGGGCTAGGTTGGGTCTAATTGGTCCATTGAAGCTTTGGTCAAGTTCAATGGATTTGGAATGAATTTGACCCATTGGTTGTAATCAATTTTTAGATCAAGATTTGAGCCATTTTGACTTTTTAGGTCAATTTGGGTCAACTTAGGTCAAGTGGCCAATTAGGCTTGGTTTGGCTCAATTGATGGCTTGATCATGTTCAATCATTGATTATGGATTGGTTTAGATCAATGGTTTCAATTAATTTGGCTTATAATGAATTTTGGCTTGTTTAGGTTTCATTTAGGCTAAGTGTTGACTTGGTCAAAGGCTAGGTTTGACTTGGTTTGACTCAACTTGAGTGATTGATCATCCTAGGATGATTGTTGCTCAGAATGTGAGGCTTAGATGGGCTTAGTTGAATCCAATTTGGGTTGGATTAGAATTTGGCTCAAAAATGTCCTTTAGGTCACTTTGGGTTAAGTGAGCCTAAATAGGTTAGTTGGCTTGATCAAGGCTTGATTCAAGTTTGGTTGAACTCACATATAGATTTATGATGGAAATATAAATGCAATTGCAAGTGATTTGGAGTCAAATAGGTTTGGTTCATTTGATAATTTTAAGTCAAAAGGGTGAACATGGGTTTGACTTGGGTTAGTTTGATTTTGGTTTGGTGATTATAATTTATGTTTATATTTGTGTATGTGATTGAAGGGATGATTATTTGAAAAGAAAATCTAAAAGTTTGGATTGATTTGAGAATGATTTGGCTAAGTTCAAGGATTTGACTTGAAAGAGTATGAGTGATTTTGGTTTAATTTTGGATTTAGTTTTGGTTATTTCAATTTATATTTCATATATTTGTGAATATGAATGAGAATATAAATTGGTTATGAGAAAATATTTTGAGTTTGAAATGATTTGGATTTGGTTTGAGCTATGTTCAAGGATTTGACTTGAAAGAGTATTAGTTAAATTTTTTGGTTAGATTTGGATTTGAGTTTTGAATTAATTTTGGTTATTTTAATTTATATTTCATTTATATTTGTGAATATAAATGAGAATATAAATGAGTTATGAAAATCTTTAAGTTTGGAATTATTTGGATTTGGTTTGAGCTAAGTTTAAGGATTTAACTTGAAAGAGTATGTTGGGCGATTTGGATTTGAGTTTTCAAGATTTTGGTTATTTGAATTTATACTTCATTTATATTTGAATTGAATATAAATTTGAGAAAATTTGAATTGATTCAAGATTTGACTTGGATTGGTTTAAAGGAGAGGTAAGGATTAGTTCAAGCAATAGGGCAAATTTCTAATACAAGCATAACCTATTCCTATGGCTAACTCCTCTAAGTCTCTAGGGTTAGGTTAAGTGTTCACCAAATCACTAGAAGTGTTTTAAGACTAATAAACTCTTAGTGTTTAGCGGAGTCCTATGTCTAAGATGGAGAATTTGAAAGCTCACTCCAAAAATGAGGTCAACAAAGGGCGCCCAATAGGTGTGGTGCGACTGACAAGGCATACCGCATGTATCGGTGTTGACCAAGATGATCAACAATGTTCGAATGATTGTAAGCACTAATGGAAACGGTATACTCCCAAACCCGATGTGTAGAAGGAATCAAGAGCTTAATGCAATGCAACTCCACTTATGTCAAAGACATAAGAGACTGAAGGGGAATCCACTAGGGATTTGAGTATGTGAACCTTCCACTAGGGAAAAAGGTTCAAGCTATCCACTAGGGATAAGAGGTGGTGAAATTCACTGGGGGATTTGAATTTGGAATCCATTGGGATAGAAGTGTGAAACCTCCACTAAGGGAGCAAGTTCAGGTAGGATTGAATTGATTCCACTAGGGAAATTGGAAATATTTGCATCTCACCGAGGAGAAGCTGATGGATTTGATTATTTAATTTGACTCCACTAGGGAGGTTGGTTGGATTTGTTTCAGATTTTAAATTTTAAATTTTAAGATGGACCCTATCAGTTTGCGATGGACCGCACTAAGTAAGGGCCATGTTGGCTTTGGCCTACTTCAGGTTTACCAATCCAAAGGGGTAGTCTACTAACCACATGGTAGGACTATCCAACCATAGGGGTTGCCTTTAGGTGTGTAGCAGTTGTACTAGGAAGAAAGCATAGTAGACTTGCATCTTTCATAGTAGGGATCAGTCGTTGGGGTGATTAGTTGGAGACACAATAAATCAAACCTAACCTAAGGCTGACTACTTAGTGAATGCCGGGGACTTAAATCTGCTCAAAGATAGTCAAAATTAATTTTATTTTTAATTATATTTGATGGATCCACCGACTAATGGATCACCGTATCGAGTAAGATTGGCCTAACTCGCATTTACCAATCCAAAGGGAGTAGTTTTGCGGCCGAACGGAGAACTATCCAACGAAGGAGGTGCCTTTCTATTTGTAGTGACCAATTCAGAGAAGAAAGCACAGGGACTCACATCTTTCCTAAATAAAAGATCACTAGGGTGACACATTTGCAAGGTAACATGTCAAGCGACTAGGTGCCGTAGGTGGCGTCATGCTAGAAAGAATGTATAGTAGACTTACATCTTTTAGAGTGAAATGACCTCTGGGGTAACCTATTTATGGAAAAATAGATTGAACCTGACCTAAGGGCGACTACTGAGAGAGTGGCAACCCGGGGACTTATCTCCACTCAAGAGTAGTCAGGAATTTCTATAGGGAGTTCTGCTGACATTGCCCTAAAGATAGGATGCCTTCTTAGGAAAGGGGCCGCTGGGGGCTTGAATTCCTAATCCACAAGCGAATAAATTTATTTGTTTATTTGTTTATCATAGACCCTATTAGTTTACGAGGGATACTGAGAAGGAGATTATATCAACCTAGACCAATCTCAGGTTTACTGAACTAAGGGAGAATCTGTGTATCCGTTGAATAAATTCTCCAACAACTATAGGGGTGGCTACTAGGAAAGGGGGACTGTCCAATCCAAAAGTAACCCAGGTAGTATTTAAATGGGGTCACAATAGACGTGATCCAAATAGAGTGCCCGCAGAAAAGGGGCCACTAAGGGCTTTATCCAAAATCCTGAAGAAGATAATGTCTATAGGTACTCGATGGTGAACTCAAGGAGAAAGTGTGGGGACTCATATCTACTAAGAGTGGTGTATCCATTGGGTGAGTCGCTGTCAGCATAGAAAACATCAACCAACCTAAGGTGCCCATTAGTTTGTGACAATCAGCCTAGGAAGAAAGCATCGGGGACTCAGATCTTCCTACAATAGAACTTATTGCTGGGATAGTCTGTCTTCGACTCGACAAGTGCTATCTGACCTAGGGCGACTGCTGAGTGAATGCCACTGGGGGACTTATATCAACTCAAAAGTATTCAAGAGGAAAGGAGTCATTTGGGGTCCTATCCTAAACCTCAAATATACTCAACCTAGTTAGTCCGAGCTAGCAAGTTCAAGAAGAAAGCATATATGCTTACATCCTCTTAAATAGAGTCGACATGAGGTAGGTCACTAGTTGCGCAGTGAGGTCTACCAAACTAATAAGGCACTCATCAGTTTGCCATGGTCAAGTCAGAAAGAAAGTGTGGGGACTCACATCTGTTGGACAAGTGACCACTGGGGTGACACACTAGCAAGGTAGCATGTCAGCCCGACCTAGAGTAGCTAATGAGTGAGTGCCACAAGGAGCTTGCTCCCACATCAAAATAGCCCGAGATAAAAGATATGTGTTTATTTTTTTGTGTTTGTGTTTGTGTTAAAGTAGGACATGATGCCACTTGGGTTCTTTACACCTATTCTAAACACGCTTAAGAGTTGATGAAATGGTGCCATGAATGGCAATTGTGATTCCACCAAGAAAGGATGTCGTTTGGGTTTTCTTACACCTAACTTAGTTGTGCTAGTCAAAATAGGATGCCTCTTGGATTCTCTTACACCTACTCTAGTTGCGTCGAGGAATTGCATTTAATTTATGTTTGTGTTGTTAAAGAAGGATAGGATGCCTCTTGGGTTCTCTTACACCTACCCTAAACACGTCGTGGCGGATTTGCAAACAAGCAAATAATTCTTCGAAAGAAGAGAATATTTTGATGAATTGAAATGGAATTTTTGAAGATAATTATTTTCAAACATGATTTTATAGATAATATTTTTCAAATAAAGCCCATTGATTGGAAGCATCAGGTGCTCCCTTTTATAATTAATAAGCTGATAAGATCCTCTTTGGTAGGCCTTATTTATAACAAAAGGGCCTTCCCAAGTGGGTTCAAACTTGCCTCCCATCTTTTGATGGGCAATAATTGGTTTCTTTAGAACTAAGATAAGCTCTCATACTTGAAAAGCTCTAGGGTGGACCAGCTTGTTATGAGCTTGAATCATCTTGGCTTTATATAACTTGAGGTTCTGACACGCCCATAGGAGTCTCTCCTCCAAACCTTTGAGTTCTTCTAACTACAACTTGGAATTCTGCTCTATAGTAATTTTACTATCCATTGCTATCCTTAGTGATGGGAGCTGAACTTCTAAAGGTAGAATGGCTTCAGACTCATATACTAAGGAGAATGCAGTAGATTTAGTTGGTGTTCTGTATGTGATTTAGTATGCCCATAAGGCTTCAACTAGTTGCTCATGTCACTATTATTTGTTATCGTCAAGTGTCTTCTTTAGTATCTGGATGAGAGTTTCTTTGAATACTTCTGCTAAGCCATTCACCTAGTAGATATCTCCAATCTATATCTTATCTTCGCAAAGCGTTGATCTTGGTGCTCTTGAATGCGATTATCGATATAATTCATCGAGGCACCCCAACCTATATAATATGTTTCAAAAATTGGCACATATATGTGACCTCTAAGTGGGATTACCTCGCCACTTGGAAAAGTGGGTGGCAACTAGAATGAACTGATGACCCTTAAAATAAGGAGGGTCAATCGAGCCCACAATGTCAGTACCCCAATACTCAAATGGCTATGAGGCTAATGTAGGGTGTAGAATGTTGGGTGGTTAGTGTAAGACTACACCGTGTACCTAACACTGATGGCATCTCCTAGCTATATCCATGTAGTCTGTGATCATCAAAGGCTAGTAGTATCCTCATCTATTGATCTTGGCTTTCATCTTCGGACGGATTGATGCCTGCATAGACAATGTACCTCACCATGATCTTATGGGCTTCATGTTTGTCTAAACAAGCAAGAACATTTGATCAAAAGACCATCTGCATAAGGTGTCATCCATGAGCATAGAGAGCTCTCTTCGATATGACTTGTGATTTCTCTTAAGGTAGTTTGCCTGTGTTCAAGTAATCTATGAATGGTTGCCTCCAATCTAGCTCCTCGTTCTTTTTGGCTGTGACAACCTCCCGTTTAAGAGAAAGTCTCTTGACAAGTTCAGCATCAACAAAGGATAAGACTTGTCCACTTTGGACCCTTCTTGGAATTGACTCATTTTTAGACATGTCAATTCCTTGGCGAGTTTGGCCAAAGCATCTGCTACTGCGTTCTCTCTTAGAGGAACCTTGTAGATGGTGATCTCAGGGATTTGGGCCAACATCTTCAGGGTGTACTCATGGTAGTGATGAAGCTTAGGTTTTAGAACCTTATAAGATCCAACAATCTGGTTGAGAATCCCCATAGATGTTGATGCTTTTGACACACACTGTAATAGCTAACTCAAAATTGGCAATCAAAGCCTCATACTCAGCTTCATTATTGGTGCATGGATTGGAGAGATAGTATGAAAATCTCATCACATTGTGGTCTGGAGTTAGGATAACTATTCTTACCCCTGCCTTTTCTAGAAGAGTAGATTGAGATTCTTCTCCTTTTTGAAAGGAAGCCACACCATCAAAATACATCTCCCAATGATGAATGCTAGTGTCCCCTAAGTTCATGATTTGTTCATCGGGGAGGTCATCACTAAGCTGGGAATCAATAGAAGTGGGTGTGCTGCTAAGAAATATGCTAGTGCCTATCCTTTCACCGCACAGAGGGGTACGAATGTGATATCAAACTGCAAGAGAATCATGGACCAATGTTCGAAGCATTCGGATAATGTTGGCCATGTCATGAGATATTGTAGTGGATTGATTCTTGAAATCAAGTTTACCTTATGAAAAAGTATGTAGTGTTGTAGTTTTTGGAATGCAAAGATTAAAGCTAGGCAATATTTCTCAATAGGTGGGTAGTTTGCTTTAGTAGGGATTAGACAATGGCTGATGTAGTAGAGAGCATTCTCCTTCCCTTCATCATTGGTTTGAGCCAACAAAGCACCAAGGGAGTCATCTAATGCAGTAGTGTAGAGGATAAGTGGCTTGCGGGATAGGGGCTGCTAGAACTAGTGACTTCACCAAATACTATTTGATGTCTTCAAAAGCATGCTGACACTTATCATACCACTTGAAATTAGTATCCTTTTTGAGATGTGCTGAAAATGGCTTACATCTCCCAGATAGATTAGAGATAAAGTGCCTTAGATATTCCAAATGCCCTTAGAAATATCAGAGTTGAGTTAGGCTTTTAGGGGGTGGCATTTTTAAGATGGCTTTGACCTTTTTTGGGTCTATCTCTATTCCCTGGTGTCGGACAACAAACCCAAGGAATTTTCTTGAAGCTACATCGAATGCACACTTCAGGGGGTTCATTTTGAGATTGAATTATCTTAACCGTTTGAAAACTACTCTCAAGTCAAAGAGATGGTCTTCTTTTTCTTTGCTTTTGACTACTAAATCATCAACATAACATTCAACTTGATGATGAATGAGTTCATTGAAGATCATCAAGGTATGTAGCGACATTTTAAGGCAAAGCTATGACCCTATAATAATAGATTCTGATCAGGGTTTGAAAAGTAGTGTTTCTTTCATCCTCGGGGGCCATCTTGATTTGGTTATAGCTAGATGACCCATCCATGAAGGAGAATACTAAATGAGATGAGGCGATGTCCATCATTAATTCTGGTATAGGAAGTGGAAATTCACTCTTAGGATATGCCTTATTTAAGTCCTTGAAATCGACTCATATGTAAATTTGGCCATTCTTTTTCTTAACTGGCAAGACACTGGTTAACCAGATATGGTATTTTTCTTCCCCAATAAAGCCAACATCGATCAATTTCTTGACTTCAGAAATGACCTATTGTTCGATTTCTAATTGCATGCATCTAGGAGCTTGCTTGATAGGGTTAACACTAGGGTCTATTGTTAGTTTTTGGACTACTATGTCAGGAGATAATCTAAGCATCTCTTCATAGCTCCATGCAAAGCAATTCTTAAACTCGATCAATAGCCTAACTAAGTCATTGGTTTCTTCATCATTTAGCAGAGAACTGATGTATGTAGGGCGTGGATCTTCTTCCATCCAGAGGTTGATTTCTTAGAGCTTGTCGATAATTGAATGGATTTTCCTTCAAATTATGGAGGTGCATCTTTGATTTGAAGAACATCAGGATCATCTGAAGTTTTTAAACACACCTCCTCATAAGAGTTAATGTGGTTTGAGAAGATCTTATTATATTACAGATGATTGGTGACAACTAAGTAGTAACCATCATCGTTGACCACTGTATTGAATCCTAGTCCTTGATTGTGCATCCCTGCCTTTGTTGTTCCATAGTTTCTTGAAATACTCCGACCTGTGCTTGGACCATGTATAATGAATCAAACAATTCTTTATAATTTTATGAACACAAGGTGAGTACCAATAAAAAGGTAATTCCATTAAATTTTTATATAAATTATCCTCAAGTTCTACATCAACTTCTGGACTTGAGAATGATGATCCCAATAGGAATCTCTTAGGCTTGATGTCCATAGAAGACCTGAGGACTTTTTTAACTACTAAACCTTCAACTTTTTGAGAAGAAAGTGAGGTTAGAGCTAAAGTTTCCAACTGCTGCCTAATAGTTTTACATAATTATGATTCAAATACATTCGTGCTTTGCTTGGAGGCTGGTCTTAATCCATGCGGCTCAGTGTCACCTCCATGAAAACGAGAGGGGTTGGGGTGTGCTTATCATATGAGACTTATCCCATGGATTCCAAGTCTATGTGAATAGCGAGTACTCACAATGGAACATAATCCTGTTCGACTAAGGGTCTTCCTCTGAATTTCCTCTATATCTACCTTTGCCTATAGTAAAGTCATCTTACCCATATGTTCATATGGTTGAAAGAACTATGGGTGGAATGTAACATACAACTCTACCTCTTCCTCGGTATTCTTTTCTCACACACTTGTATTTTCCTTTTTCTTTTCTTTTTCTTTTTCTTTTTTTTTATATTTGAATTTTGACCATGTTTGTGAGAATAGATATTTTGATTTTAAGGAAGATAGTAGGTCGCATCCTCATATATCTTGACCTCTTTAACTGAAAATAGTTTTTCATCTCCTTTAACACAGTATTCGATTCCTTCTTTTTGAAACTTGATGCACTGATGAAGGGAATATGGAATCATCTTGTTTTGGTGTATCACCTATTTCCAAAGGTATCACTATAGAGCCTAAAGCCCTCTCACCATGTTCATTGAATCTTCTCAATATCATCTGATCTTATCAAAGTTCAGAGATATCAATCCTCAAATAGGGGTTTTTAGTTCAATTATTTAATCAACACCTAGAAATTTTATCACTATGATGTAGAGGCGGTTGTGCTCCATATCTTGTAGAAAGAATGTGACTCCTTGGGCTTTTCTTGAATAATATGCCTCCTCTCCGCATGGTAAGTGTATTTCGATCAAGAAAGGCCTTCATTAATGATTCTCTCTCTCTTTGGTAAGGCATGTTGACCTCATTTTTAGAATGTGCTCTCAATCTTAGACATGATTCCTCTTAGACTTTAAGAGTTCTTTAGTATTAAGACATATCTAGTGATTGGGTGGATACTATTTTGAGACTTGAAGGGTTAATAGGATTAGATCATGCCTTAGGGGGGTTAGAAAATTTTCCTTCCCTTTGCTTGAACCATTCCTCACTTCCTTCCTTCAAGTCAAACTCCAAATCAATCTCATTTGATTTTCTCAAAATTCAAATCAATTCCATGATTGAAATCTATGATTGAAACTCATGATCAAAATCCATCAAAATTCTTAAGTTCAAATTTTCCTGTATCCCTTAATTTCCCTCTTAAGGACTTAACCAAAATCATGATCAAAACCAAATCAAACCCTTGAGAAATTTTCTCATAATTCATTTATATTTAAATATATATTCACATATATAAATAAAATATAAATTCAAACCCATCAAATCAAACTCAAAATTCCAAATCAACCCATGAAATCTTTCTTAAATCCTTTAAATTTCCTTTAATGGATTTAACCTAGATCATAATCAAATAATTCAAACTCATGGGATTTTTTGAAAACTTATTTATATTCACATTTATATTCTCATATATAAATGAAATATAAATATAAATCAAAAATTTTGTTCCAATTTAAAATTCCCTTAAATCTTTTAACTTCCCTTTTAATGGATTTGCTAAATCATGATTAAACCACTTCAAATACTTGAAATTTTCTCATGATTTTTATATTCTCATTTATATTCACTTATATAAATGAAATATAAATTCAAACAATCAAAACCTATTCCAAAAATCAAACTCAAATCAATTCAAAATCTAATCTAAGCCTTTCAAGTCAAAATCTTGAACTTAGCCAAAACAATTTCAAATCAAGCCAAACTATTGATTTTCTCTCATGATAGAATCAAACCTACAATCATGAACTCATATATAAATCCAAACTTCAATCAAATAATCTTCAAGCGGTTGTAAGTCCAACAGTGTGGTGGTTTATCCTCTCTTGAGGAGGTAAACCATATATCCATTTTTGCCTTAGATTTAGGTTACATTTTGGCTGTCACTAATGCTCCCTAGATTTAAGATCTGAGATTGTTGTTTCCCATTATGTTTCCCTTTATGGGATACAAGCATAAATCCTCACCTCTTAGGCATTCTATGATATTATATTATGGAATTATAAGCCGTAGATTTCTAATAAAAATTCAACTCAAACATATAATTCTCCTTAAATTTGAAAAATATAAAGCCCAACCATAGGATAGTTTGGGATGCTTACTGGGTTTCCTAGTCATCTTTTGGTTTCATAACTCCCTCTTTTGATCAACTTGATTTTCCAAAATAACCAATTTGATTTGTTGTTATCTTTGAAATCTTTGGAGACAATGATCATTTACCTTCAAGAGTATTCATAGAATCTCATTCCTTTGGATGTAATTAACTATGGGGCTTGCCTCCATAGGAACTTAATGAACGATTTAAAATAAACTCTACTTTACTTTTCCATGTAAAGTAAGGGAATATCTAGCACATTAGAAGACATTATCCTTAGGAGTCCTTGTGATTAGGTCCATTATAGGATTGTGACTTCTGTCTCTCAAGATAGTACATAATTCCTCAATGTCATGCTCGATCACCCTAATAAGTACATCTACAGATCTATGGTGTCCAACTCTCATCGAGAGTGAAATGATAAAAAAATACCACTGACATCTTTCTAGCAACTCCGCTGGGGATGGTTCCTCTCTCCATCTTTGGTAAATGATTATTGTCTCCAAGTATCGATAGTGGATTTGTATTTCATATGAGTCTGAGACTATCCTTCTTTTTTGTTGGCACTTAGCTCATTTCATTCTTAAGCTAAGCTAACCAACATCCTTTAGGTTTTAGGACCTCACTCCATGTAGGTCTTAACACCCCTGTTGGCTCCCGCAATAGGTTAAAATAAAATTTAATAAAAAGAGATAACTAAAGCCCTTTTTCTTACCATCTCTATGGTAAGGTAAAGTTCATTCCAAAAATAAAGAAAAATAAATCCTTTATGAAAATATAGCTTTTCAAAAGTACTTTTCCAAAATTCACACAATAAAACATTTGTACAAAATTTTTCATAAAGTGTGTATAACTTAACCTCATCTAACAATCTTCAAGATTGTTAAATTAGGATCTTTTCAAAATAAAATCAAAATCACCTTTTCAAAAAGCACATATGAATAGCCTCATTCAATGTACCCAAATTTATTGAATGAAGATTTCATTTCAAATTCAAATCAAAATCATCTTTCAAAAAGCACATATGAAAATTCTCATTCAATATACCCAAATTTATTGAATGAAGATTTCATTTCAAATTACAATCAAAATCACCTTTTCAAAAAGCACATATGAACATCCGCATTCAATATACCTAAATTTATTAAATGAAGGTTTCATTCCCAAATGAATTCAAAATCTCCTTTTCAAAAAGCACATATGAACATCCTCATTCAATATACCCAAATTTATTGATTGAAGATTTCATTTCAAATTAAAATCAAAATCATCTTTTCAAAAAGCACATATTTGAAAATGAACATACTCATTCAATATACCTAAATTTGTTGAATAAAGATTTCATTTCTAAATAAAATTGCATCATAAAATTGAAACCCCATTTCAATATATCTTACATATGTTGAAGTTGGAGTTTCTTCCCTTTTCGAAAATTACAAATTTGAAGATAAGCCTCTTCATTCAATATATCCAAACTTGTTGAATGGAGGCTTTGTCTTTGAACAAAATCACACCATTTGAAACTCTCAACACATTCTACATGTGTTAAGTTGGAATTTCCATCTTTTCAAAAAGCAATAGATCACACACAAAAACTTCTTCTTTGAAACATAAAATAATATTGACTTCCAATTCACTTACCCATATTTGTTAAATGGAAAACTACTTTGCAAAAAATCATGAAAATCAAATTAGATTAGAATTCCATTTGACATACCCAAATTTGTCAAATGAGAGTTTCATTTTTCAAAAGAAAATTTAAGATAAATTGGATTTCATTTAACATACTATGCTTGTTAAATAGAAATCCCTCCTTTCAAAAATAATGCAAAATCAAAATCAAATGCATTTTGGACTTCACTTAGCATAACCAAATTTTCTAAGTAAAGATCCTCTTTTCAAAAATTGAAACAAAATCAAACACATTGGACTTTATTTAGCATACACAAATTTGCTAAGTAAAGATCCTCTTTTCAAATCAAAACAAAATCAAATGCATTTTGGACTTCACTTAGCATACCCAAAATTGCTATGTAAATATCCTCTTTTCAAAAATCGAAACAAAATCAAACACATTTAGACTTTATTTAGCTTACACAAATTTGTTAAGTAAAAATTCTCTTTTCAAATAAAATAAAAGACAAAATCAAACACATTTGAACTTTATTTAGCATACCCAAATTTGCTAAGTAAAGATCCTCTTTTCAAATCAAAAAACAAAATCAAACACATTTGGATTTTATTTAGCATACACAAATTAGCTAAGTAAAGATGCTCTTTTCAAAAATTAAAACAAAATCAAATACATTTGGGCTTTATTTAGCATACCCAAAATTTCTAAGTAAAGATCCCATTTTTAAAATCAAAATAAAAATTAGATTTGGACTTTATTTAGCATACACAAATTTGCTAAGTAAAAATTCTATTTCCAAATTCACACATGATTCACATCATGAGCAAACAAGCAAAAGAAGAAGATTGTTTTCAAAACATCTCATATAGTATACCCAAATTTGCTAAGTGAGTAAATTCCAAAATCAAATCAAAAATAAAATCAATTGACCCTCTATTTAACATACTCAAGTTTGTTAAATAAAGGGGCCCAAAACATAAAAATAAAATTCAAATATGAACCAATGGAAGCATCAAAAACCTCTTCAAAATATTTGAACCCATTTTCAGCATATACAAAGTTATTGAAAATGCATTCTAAACTCAAAAATCTCTTCAATTCATTCAAAATATCTCTCTTAAAATCAATGAGCCCCACTTAACATATTCCAATTGTTGAGTGTGGGTTAAAATTTTGAAGACAATTAAGATAAAAAATTTGATTTGAGTTTATTTTCAATAATTGCAGAACTTCAGCTCAATTTCGATCAGCTTTTTACTCAAGTTCAGTACAAATGGATGCCCAAAAGTATGTGTTCACTTTTCCTTTTGGGATGGATTTGGCCTTGGATCGGGCCAGCCTCCTATAAATTGATTTTACTCATTTGAGACATTTTGGCCGAGGATTCGAGGGGGCCAAGATCACTTGTGAGGGGGCAACCATCACCACCGTCAGTAGGAATGTGGTGAGGGTAAGCAGTCATCCATGTTGAGATGCCATTAGATTAAATTTCCCTCTAAAGAGGAAGGCGGTAGAGGTTCCCGCCATAGCTGCCTACATTGGGTTGTTCCCCATTCTTGATGCAGCTAATACCCACTCCCAGCTTCTCCCAGGGAAGGCTACACGCTTTAAGGATAGTCTCCTACCTTTGAGATAGGTCTAGTTCTCTTGCTCCTCCAAGAACTCGTAAGTAATAGATCGATCAGATCATGTGCACATAACCAAGGAGATGGAAGCGGCCTCTCAGTTTGTAGTAGAGGACTCACCCAGGGTAGTTTCTTCTCTAATTACATACAACAAGTTTCATCCTCTTTTCGGATCTGATGGAGAGGAAGATGTTAGGAGGATCATAGTGTCACCTCCACTGGTAGTTCATTTTAAGGCTCCTACTAGAGATAGGAGGAGGTCATATGCGTCTCAGGACAGTTCTGCTCCAAGTTGGTGGGGCTTATGGACGGTCATAGTCTAGGGCCCAATTTGATTTACGATCAGTCATTCCTCACAGCATAAGCGAGCATATCTGGCAGTAGAGGGCCAAAGAGGCCCGTGTATTAGTGCATGTTCCTAGAAGGAAGAGGTGAAGGTACACCAGGAAGTTAGCCACCTCCCTCATGGATTTCCTTGATCAACGCACTACTCGTGTCGGTCATACTGATAATATTCTATTGACTGGTACTATCCACCATAGGAGGAGAGCTTCTGCACAGAGAGAGTCAGTGTTGTCTCCACCACACCGCTCTACTCCACATCCGCCATCACTAGTGCAAGTTCCATCTTCCTCAGTTCCATCAAAAGCCATGAAGGAAGTGTCAGGGGAAAAGAAAGCACCACTGGTGATCCGGCTAAAAGATCCCATTCCATCTACTTCGAGGGTGAGGGCAGGCTCGACCCCCTTCATTGCAGTGAAGAGAGGGTGGCAACCTCGTAGCATCATAATCATGTCATCACCACCACCACCGCAACAGATCATGGAGATAGCAGTAGCAGAGGGAGAAGGAAATAGTTCCATTGTCCCCATGGAGATAGATCCTCCCAGGAGAAGCACTCCACCCACATCAGGTGACAGTCATGGGAATGTATCCTCCAATGAGCATAGCCCTCATGAGATTAGCACTCCAGTAGCAGGGGATGTTAGATGTATCATTCATGATCCTAAACCACGTCAGTTGGATGGCTCTCTAGATGATATCGTAGCCGTATCTCATTGAGAAGAAGAGATCTAGAATGCGTGCTCACCTAAGGAAGAGAAGGTTAGATTTGATCCCAACAAAGATGATTTATTGGAAGATTCAGTAGAGGTGCATATGTTTGATACCAGAGGTTACCTCCTTTAGGATCAGCATAGCTTGGAAGGTGCTACGGCCGAACAGGATGATACAGCCTATTTGACCTAACACCTCCTTCAACAACTCAAACAGAAGGATGAGCAGATCAACAAGATGGAAAAGAGGCTTGAAAATTTTCTAGTGATAGTCTTAACACTTCAGAATCAAGCCCCAACAGAACATCCCACCATTGTGGAGACCAGTCAGCCTGAGTTGTTGCATCTCCTGGATCAAGCCAAGACTTCACCTCTAGTAGAGTAGGGCAGCACTAGCTTGTATAGGAAGGTAGTGGACAGTACCTCCATACAAGAAAAGATATTAAACTCATGGTTGACAATAAGTGAGAAGCATGCAAGCCAAGGTGGTTCATCAGTTCCAAAGGGTAAACCCTACCCAAAGGAATTTGATGATATCCAATATCCTAAGGGTTTTGTGTCTCAAAGCTTTGATGGCGAAACCTCGCCACATATGCACTTGCCGGGGCTAGCTATTGCGGGGCGATGCACTACTATTTTATCTCTTTATCAGCAGTTTAGTGGGCATAGCCTTTGATTGGCATGCTGAACTCCCCAACAGTTTAGTGAAGACTTTTGCTAAGTTGGAGCAACTCTTCATTAAGAGGTTTGCTGGAGTTCAGTAAAGGGTGGCTATGGGGGATCTCATTGTAGCATAATAACATCTCGGTGAGTCCCTCATTGATTATATTCTTAGATAATTTGAGTGACATGCAAACCATTTATCACATGCCATTGAAATTCTACTAAAGAATATTCATGGCCTCGCCTTCATGCTCAAAGATTTCACCATCAAGATATTTAAGAAGCTAATCTACAAGGCAGCTATTCTACAAGGAGAGACCAAATAGTTGCCTTTTCAAGATCAATCATTAAAGCCAAAATCAAGAAGAAGAAGCGGGGTAGCGGCGTAGATAAGGGGAAGCAAGCGGCGGTGGTATGAGAGAGATCTCATACTCCATCCTCACTTCCACCTTTTACCAACTAGCCATCTCTCGGCGCCATAGCCTCATGGCCTTCACCACCTCCTTCCATACTCTTGGCCACCACAAGTAGCTATCATTCATCTACTCTTTTGGATAAACTAAATAAACCTTATTCATTTAAGAGCATGGTAGTCAGGAAAATCTTTAAGAACTTCTTAAAGAAACTTGATTTTAGCTAGCCTAGGCGGAGAAAGTGGGCGAGTAATGATTCAAACTTTTCCTACCACCATCATGAGCCACATTTTGGAAGATTTCTTTACATTTAAGGACTGAGCATATACAAGTCAGGTGCTATAGCTATCCCAAAGGAATATCTGGTGGAACAACCATCCAATTCTATTAGGGTAATTCTTGGGGATACATGCGATCCTCTCAAAATAAAAGAAGGTTGGGATATCTCCTTATCCCGAACCTCTAAAAAGATTATTTCAAAAATCAAGATACTTTCCTTGCAGGTGTCTAAGGCAAATCAAACCTCCAACATCAAGAAAGGTTCGTAAGTAGACAAAGACAACTTGGGAAAAGTGGGAGCAACAGTAGCCCATACTTGCCCGTGATAGCCAAGTAGTGCAACCATCAGCAAGCCCGCCTCCATTCCATTTACTACTACTTCACTTGCATTTCTACTTTAGCTCTAGCTCTTCTAGTAGACATCTTGTATCAACAAATGAGGGCATCAAATCTCACCCCACTTACTTTACTAGATTTCTACTATTCCTTCTAAATCTAAGAAATGAGGAATAAAGCTAGTTTGAATTACATCATGTGCACTTCGATGGGTTGTCTGATTCTACTTCTTTAGAAAACTCTTCAAGTCTAAATAATTATAACAACTCTAATCATTTTCTTTCTGATTTAGAGATGGACTTTCCTTCTCTGAATAATACAAGTTCACCTCTTGAGATAGACTTGAAATCATCTGATTCCGAGGGTCCTATAGGAGAAGTTGTAGGTGAGCTTGACAAGTAGGTATAATCTTTCACTAAACCACCATAAGAGATCACTGAAGTTAACCTCCGTATTGGAAAGGTTCTACCTCCTACGACAACACCTCAAAATAAGGGAAAATAAATCATTGGTATCAGTGAACAAGAAGCCCCTCCACAGGATGCTCCACCCATGGATATGTTTGTGGAGGATCAGCCCAAAGTTGATTATAATGTCCTTGCTCATCTAAGAAATTTACCAGCTAAGTTAAGCATCTATGATGCCCTTATCTTATCCAAAGAAATGAGGGAATCATTAATCAAGAACCTTCTTAATCCAGAGATATGCTTAGCTCAGGCATTGGAGAGGAGGCACATTATTCAAGAGAAGCCAGGAGTCACATTCAATGAAGACCTTCTTGGGAGACATGGAGCACAACCATCCCCTCTACATAACAATAGATATAGACAAATTTAAACTCTCTAGGGTTTTGGTTGATCTAGGTGCATCAGTGAACATTATGAGCCTAAAGACTTTTGCCTTTTTAAAGATTGATATCTTTGCACTCCGAGGAGATCGGATGATGTTGAGAGGATTCAATGATCAGGGTGAGAGGGCTTTAGGCTCCATAGTGTTACCTTTGAAAATAGGTAACTAGGAGACTGAAGCCATGTTATATAGAATTGATTTGAATATATCATTCACTACTTTGCTCAGTAGGCCTTGGATACACCAGAACAAGATAAATTCATCCTTCCTTGATCAGTACATCAAGTTTCAGAAAGATGGAATCTAATACTATGTCAAAGGAGATGAAAATCTATTTTAAGTTATAGAGGTTGAGATATATGAAGATGCAACCTACTATCTTCCTCAAAATCAAAAAAATATATTCTTGTAAACTTTGTCAAAATTCAATTACAAAAGAAAAAGAAGAAAAAGAAAAAAGAAAAAGAAAAAGAAAAGAAAAAGGAAAATACAAGTACGTAATAAAAGAACACTGAGGAAGAGGTAGAGCCACATATTATATTTCACCCATAGTTCATTCCACCATACGGACATATGGGTATCTCCCCTCCAGGGAGGTAGAGGTAGATCTGAGGCAATTCAGGAGGTGGAAGACCCACAGTTACTCAGTACTCTATTCACATAGACTTGGAATCCAACTCAGAGGATGAGTCTCATATGATTAACACACCAACCAACCCCTCTCAGTGGGTCAAATTAGAGGTGACACTCTAGCTAGATAGTGATGAAGACCAGGCCTCCAAGAAAAGCATGAATGTATTTGAATCAGGTTTATGTAAAACTATTAGGTAACAATTGGAAACTTTAGCTCTAACCTCACTTTCTTCTCAAAAAATTGAAGGTTTAGTAGTTAAGGAAGCCCCTAAGTCTTCCATGGATGTTAAGCCAGAGATTCTTATTAAGATCATCATCCTCAAGTCCAGAAGCTAAAGTAAAACTTGAGAGGATAACTCATATAAAGATTTAATGGAATTTCCTTTTGATTGGTACTCGCCTTGTGTTCATAATCATAATAAAGAAGGTTTGATTCCTTATACATGGTCTAGGCACGCATCGGAGTATTTTGAGAAGTTATAGAACAATAAAGGCAAAGATGCACAATCAAAGCCAAGACTAGGATTGATCTGGGTTGGTCTTGATGGTGATGGTTCTTAGTTGTCATCATTCGTATGGTAGAATCTTCTCAAACCACACTAACTCTTATGAGGAGGTGTATTCAAAAACTTCAGATGATCTTCAAATCAAAGAAGCACCTCCAAAATTTGAAGAGAAAATCCATTCAACTATCGATAAGCTCTAAGAAATCAACCTCTAGGCAGAAGAAGATCCACGCCTACATGTTCTCAGCGAAGAAGAAACCAATGACTTAGTTAGGATTGATTAAGTTTAAGGACTTTGCATGGAGCTATGAAGAGATGCGGATTATCTCGGCGTAGTCCACAAACTATAGACCTACTATCAAGCAAGCTCCTAGATGACGATTAGAAATCGAACAAGTCATTTAAAGAAAGCGATCAATGTTGATTTCATCGAAAGAAAAATATCACATGCGGTTAGTGTCGTTTAGTTAAGAAAAGAATGGCCAAATTATGCTTTCATAGATTTAAATAAGGCATGTCCTAAGGATGAATTTTCACTTCCTATACCAAAATTAAAGGTGAACATCACCTCATCTCATATAGTATTTTTTTTTATGGACGGGTCATCTAGCTAGAACCAAATCAAGATGGCTCCTGAGGATAAAAGAAACACTGCTTTTTGAACCCTGATCAGAATCTATTGTTATAAGGTCATGCCTTTTGGCATTAAAAATGCTGGTGCTACATACAAACGGGCCATGACTCAGATCTTCATTGAACTCATTCATCATCAAGTTGAATTTTATGTTGATGACCTAGCAGTCAAAAGCAAAGAAAAGGAAGACCATCTCTTTGATTTAAGAGTAGTTTTTGAATGGTTAAGATAATTCAACCTTAAAATAATCCCCTTGAAGTGTGCATTTGGAGTAGCTTTAGGGAAGTTCCTTGGGTTTATTGTTTGACATGGGGGTAGATATATCCAGAGAAAAGATCAAAGCCATCTTAGAATGCTAAAAGTTTAACTCAACTTAGATCCTTCTAAGGGAGGTTGGCATATCTAAGGCGCTTTATCTCCTATCTATTAGGGAGATGCAAGACATTTTCAGTACTTATCAAAAAGGATGCTAAGTTCAGGTGGGATGATAAGTGCCAACATACTTTTGAAGACATCAAACAATATTTGGTGAAGCGCTCTAGCAGCTCTATCCTGCAAGCCACTTATCCTCTACACTACATTGGATGACTCCCTTGCACTTTGTTGGCCCAAACCAATGAGAAGGGAAGAAGCTCTCTACTACCTTATCATCTAATCCCTCACAAACTACCCACCTATTGAGAAACATTGCTTTTAATCTTTGCATCCCAAAAGCTATGACACTATATGCTTTCTCATAAGTAAACTTGATTTCAAGAATCAATCCAATGCAAATATCTCATGACATGACCAATATTATCTGATGGCATT
This sequence comes from Cymbidium sinense, assembly GCA_021442155.1. Taxonomy (NCBI): domain Eukaryota; kingdom Viridiplantae; phylum Streptophyta; class Magnoliopsida; order Asparagales; family Orchidaceae; genus Cymbidium; species Cymbidium sinense. Next base: position 137,443,319 of record CM038220.1, read on the forward strand.
GGTCCATGATTCTCTAGTTGATATCACATTCATACCCCTCCGGGTGAAAGGATAAACACTAGTAGATTTCTTATAAAGACACCCACTTCGCCGATTCTCGCTTAGTGATGACCTCCCGATGAAAAATCATGAACTTGGGGACACTAGCATTCTCCATTGGGAGATGTATTTTGATGGTGCTTCCTTTCAAAAAAGGAGAAGAACCATGATCTACTCTTCAGAAAGGCAAGGAATAGTTCTCAACTCACAATGTGATGAGATTCTCATACTATCTCCAATCCATGCACCAACAATGAAGCGAGTATGAGGCTTTGATTGTCGACCGAGTTATTACAGAGTGTGTCAAAAGCATCAACATCTACGGGGATTCTCAGCTGGTCATCAACTAGATTATTGGGTCCTATAAGGTTCTAAAACCTAAGCTTCATCACTACCATGAGTACACCATGAAGATGTTGGCCCAAATCTCTGAGGTCACCATCTACAAGGTTCCTCGAGGAGAAATGTAGAGATGCTTTGGCCAAACTTGCCAAGGAATTGGCATGTCAAGATGAGTCCATTCCAATAAGGGTCCAAAATAGACAAGTCCTATCATCTTTATTATGAAGAACTCATCGAGACTTTCTTGGGGAGGTTTGTTATCAAAAAAGATGAGGATTAGAGGCAACCATTCATAGATTACTTGAACATAAGTAAACTACCTCAAGAAAAATCACAAGCCCATCATATGAAACAGAGAGCTCTCTCCTACGCTCTCGTGGATGGAACTTTATACCGATGGTCTTTTGATCAACTGTGGTTACACTGTTTAGACAAACATGAAGCTTGTAAGATCATGACGGTATATTCGTGTCTATGAGCATCAATATGGTCCAAATGAAAGCAAAGATCAAGAGACTAGGATACTATTAGCCTTCAATGATCATTATGAGAACATAGCTAGAGATGCCATCAATGTGTACAGGTGTTCCTACATCAACCACCCAACATTCTACATCCTACATTGGCCTCATGGCCATTTGAGTGTTGGGGTACCACATAGTGGGTCCCATTGATCCTCCTTCCAAGGGTCATGGTTCATCTTAGCGCCACCGACTACTTTTCCAAGTGGGCAAGGCAATCCCACTGAGAGGTCACAAAAGATGTGCTCCAATTTTCAGAACCATATCGTATATAGTTTGGGTGCCTCGAAATTATATATAATTGGTACTTCATTCAAGAGCACCAAGATCAATAGCTAAGACACAAAGTATATTGGAGATACTCCACCATCTACTATCCTGGCAAATGGCCTAGAAGAAGCATTCAACAAAAACTCTCATCCATACTAAAGAAGACACTCAATGATAATAAATGGGCATGAGCTAGTTGAAGCCTTGTGGGCATACCGCACCACATACGTAACTCCAACTCAATCTACCCGTTCTCCTTTGTATGGGTCAAGCCATTCTACCATTAGAAGTTCAACTCCCATCACTATAGTAATGGTAAAATCACTATAAAGTAATGCCAAGTTAGGTTAGAAGAGCTCAAGGTTTGGAGGAGAGATCACGGGCATGAACCTCAAGTTATACAAAGCCAAGATGATTCAAGCTCACAACAAGTGGTCTCCCTAGAGCTTTTCAAGTAAGAGAGCTTGTTTTAGTTCTAAGGAGACATTGTGCATCAAAAGATGGGAGGCAAGTTTGAACCCACTTGGGAAGGCCCTTTTGTCATAGAAAAGCCTACCAAAAAGGATCTTATCAACTTATTGATTGTAAAGGGGAACACTCGATGCTTATATTCAATAGGCTCTATTTGAAGAAATGCTACCCATAAAATCATGTTTGAAAATAATTATCTTCAAAATTCATTCCAATTCATCAAAATTCTCTCTTCATTCAAGTTATTGCTTGTTTGTGAATCATGACGTGTTTAGGTAGTGTAAGAGAACCCAAGAGGCATATCCTTCTTCACATGACAACACAAATTAAACACAATTCCCAAGCTACTAGAATAGGTGTGAGAGAACCCAAGAGGCATATTTCGACCAAGATAAAGAGTGTAAGAGAACCCAAGCATCATTCCTTTTTTAAACACAAACACAACAACAAACACATATCTTTTATCTCGAGCTATTTTGATGTGGGAGCAAACCCCCTATGGCACTCACTCATTAGTCTTGGTCGCTCGACATGCTACCTTGCTAGTGTCACCCTGGTCACTTGTCTACATGTGAGTCCCCACTTTTTTCTTCCCGACTTGACCATTGCAAAGTGACCAATGCCTTGTTAGTTTAGTAAACCTCATTTCATAGCTAGTAAGCTACCTCATGTTGACTCTGTTTAAGAGGAAGTAAGCCTACACACTTTCTTCTTGAACTAGCCATCATGCACTAACTAGGTCAAGTATATTTGAGGTTTAGGATAAGTCCCCCAATGGCTCCTTTCCTCTCAACTACTTTTGAGTTGACATAAGTCCCCTAGTGCATTCACTAGTCACCTAGGTCGATAGACACAAGCCAAAGATACATCAACCGCTTCAATTGTAGGAAGATGAGTCCCATGCTTTTCTTCCTATGACATTAAACCGACATTTAGGTTGGTTGATGTTCTATCAGACTCACCCATGGATACACCTCTTGGCAAGTGAGTCCCCATGCTTTCTCCTGAGTTACCAATACCTAAACATTATCTTCGGTTTTGGATAAAGCCCTTAGTGGCCCTCCCAGGGCACTCTATTTGGATCACATCCTTTATGACCCCATTTAGACACTACCGGTTACTTGGATTGGACCTTTCCTAGTAGCCACCCATGGTTGGAGAATTTATCATGGATGCACAAATTCTCCTCGGTTCAAGAATGAGATATGTCTAGCTAATATAAGCTCCTTCATATGATCCTCACAAAACCAATAAAATAAACACAACAAACAAATTTATTACTTGTGGATTAGGAATTCAAGCCCCTTTCCAAGCATCCTATCTTGTGGCAAGTGAAACTCCCTATAGAATTGCACTACTCTTGAGTTGAGATAAGTCCTGGGTCGACACTCTCCACCCCTTAGGTCGTTCAATCTATTTTTGCCATAAGTTACCCCATGGTCATTTCTTTGGAAGATGTAAGTCTACTTGCATTCTTTCTAGCACTATCAAACGACAGCCCCTGGTCGAGTGACATACTTGCTAATATGTTACCCAAGGTCTTTTATTCAAGAAGATATGAGTCCCCATGCTTTCTTTTCTTGAATCACACCAAAAAAACACCCCTTTGGTTGGATAGTTCTCTCGAAACTACTCCCTTTGGATCAATAAATCTAAAGTAGTCAACCACAACTTCTACGCGTCCATCAAAACCAATGGGATCCATCAAATATAATTAAAATGAAATTAATTTTGACTATCTTTGAGCGATTTAAGTCCCTAGGCATTCACTCAGTAGGTTGGGTTCACCATTGTTGTCCAACCGATCACCCCAATCAATCCCTACTTTGGAAGATGTAAGTCTACTATGCTTTCTAGTACACGACAAGGGCAACCCTTTGGTTGGATAGTCCTACCATGTGGTTGGTAGACTACCCTTTGGATTGGTAAATCAAGGTCAGCGATATGCTCCTTCCCAAGATGCATCCATCTAAAAGTGGTCCATTAAAAATTCAAATTTTAAAATCTGAAACAAAATCCAACCAACCTCCCTCAGTGGAGTCAAATTAAAACAAACAAATCAATCAGCCTCTCCTTAGTGAGATGCAAACCTTTCCAATTCCCTAGTGGAATCAATTGAATCTAACTTGAACTTTCTCCCAAGTGGAACACTTTTATCCCGGAGCACCAAATTTAATCCAAATCTCAAATCTCCCAGATTTCAAACCTCTTATCCCCAAGGATAACTTGAACCTTTTTCCCTAGTGGAAGCTCACATACTCAATCCCTGGATTCCTCCTTCACTCTCTTATGTGCATGTAAAGTTGCATTGCACTAAGCTCTTGATTACACCTCTGGTTTAGTAGATCATTTATGTTAGTGCTTGATCATTCAACATTATCATATTGTCAACACTATATGATGCCTTGTCACACACACACCTAGGGGCCTTTGTTGACCTCACTTTTGGAGTGAGCTCAACTTCTCCATCTTAGACATATGACTCCTCTAGACACTAAGAGTTCTTAGTCTTAAGACACTTCTAGTGATGGGTGAACATTTAACCTAACCCTAGAGACTTAGAAGAGTTAGCCATAGAGTTATTTTGGGGTATTAGGAGAACTTGCCTACCCTATAGCTTGAACCAACTTCCTTCTTTCAAATCCAATTCCAAATTAAAAATCTTCAAAACTCAAATCTTAAATCCAATCAATCAAGCTAATAATTCAATCAAATCTAAATCAATAAATTGATATTCAAATCATAAATCAATTCCAAATCAAATCTAAATCAATCAAATGATTGAAACCCATGATTGAATTCAAATCATAAATCTTCAAGCAATTTCATCAACTTAGCAAACCAAATCCAATATTCAAATCAAAAGATTTTTCATATCATTTATATCATAAATATAAATGAAATATAAATTCAAATAACCAAAATCAATTCAAAATTCAAACCAAATCTAAATAAAATCCAACTATACTCTTCAAGTCAAATCCTTGAACTCTCAAACCAAATTCAAATCACTCCAAACTCAAAAGATTTTCATAACCCATTTATATTCTCATTTATATTCACAAATATAAATGAAATATAAATTCAAATAACCAAAACTAAATTCAAAACTCAAATCCAAATCAACTAAAATCCAACTTATACTCTTCAAGTCAAATCTTGAACTTAGCCAAATCATTCTCAAATCAATCCAAACCTTTGATTTTCTCTTCAAACAATCATCCTTCAATCACATGCCAAATATAAACATAAACTAATCACCAAACCAAAATCAACCCAAGTCAAACCCATGTTCACCCTTTTGACTTGAAATTGTCAAATGAATCAAAACCATTTGACTCCAAATCAATTGGATTTATATTTCATCATAAGTCCATATGTGAGTTCAACCAAACTTGAATCAAGCCTTGATCAAGCAATGACCCATTTAGGCTCACTTGACCCAAAGTGACCTAAAGGACCTTTTGAGCCAAATTCTAATCCAACCCAAATTGATTGAACTAAGCCCATCTAAGCCTCACATTATGAGCAACAATCATCCTAGGATGAACAATCACTCAAATTGGGTCAAACCAAGTCAAACCTAGCCATTGACCAAGTCAACACTTAGCCCAAATGAAACCCAAACAAGACAAAATCCATCATATGCCAAATTGATTGAAACCATTGATCTAAACCAATCCATAATCAATGATTGAACATGACAAGCCATCAATTGAGCCAAACCAAGCCCAATTGGCACTTGACCTAAGTTGACCCAAATTGACCTAAAAAGTCAAAATGGGTCAAATCTTGATCTAAGCCAAATTGATTGCAACCAATGGGTCAAATTCATTCTAAATTGATTGTTGAACTTGACCAAAGCTTCAAAATTAGACCCAACCCCAATTGACCATGAACCCAACTTGACCTAAAAGGTCAAATCAACTTGAAATCAAACCAAACCAAAATTGATTGAAACCAAAGCTGCAATACATTTCAAATGATCAACCAAGCCTAAACCAACCCATGACCTAACCCAATTGGTCAAATTGGTCAACAACTTGACCCATTTGACCTAAATGAACCTAAATGAACCAAAACCAAATCTAAACCAAATTGAACCAAACCAATGATACCCATAGGCTCCAAATGATCATTTGAACTTGACTAACCCATGGTTTGACCCAATTTGACCAATTGGTCAACCTAACCCAATTTGACCCAACTTGACTTAAATGGGTCAAATTAAACCAATTCAAACCAAATGAACTCCAAATCACTTGAAATTTGGCCCAACCCATTTTTGAATCATTTCAAATCTGTCCAAATCAAAATCAAGGCCAAATGACCATTTTACCCTTAGGTCAAAGGGTATCCTATGGCCAAATTCACTTGGAATTTGGTCAATTCTTTCTCAAGGCCACTTGGCATCCTCCTAGTGGTCCACATGGACACCAAGGAGGGTGGTGAACATGACCCAATGGGTTTGGGTCCCATGACCCAACCCAAGGCCAAACCCCCTCCAATGGAATTGGCACTTGGATCACCATACACTCACCTAGCACATGGCACTCACTCTCCTCCTCCACTACCTAAAATGAATCACATGGATGCCAACAACCAAACCAAACCAATCTCAGCAATTGAAGAAAAATGATAACTTAGCTCTTGGTCATCCGATCCAAGGAGGTGGAGATATACTTCCCCTCATTCCCACTCAATCCATATACATTGCATTCGATTGAGCTCTAAGAATCAAAAGCAAGCTTCTCCAAGCCTTCCAAGCATTCAAGCTCCCCATTTTCTCCCTTCTGATTTTGCTCAAAGCCAAAATAGGGAGATCCAAATCCTCCACCCTCCACCAAACCAAATTACTTGCAAGCACCATCAAGGACCTCGTGAGCTCAACCAAGGTGTTTCCCAAGTCTCCAAGCCAAGGAAGCTCACTTGATCAAAGTCACCATTGAAGGGGAGCTTGATCAACAAGATCCACTTCAAATCAAGCTTGAAATCTTCAACAGGTTTCATCTCTACTATGAAGCTACCTCCATTGGAAGCACGGATGATAGCCTCCGAGGTATTGCTCAAACCATCCTAAAAATTGCTTGGTCCTTTGTGAAGGGAATTGTAATCCCATTAGATCTTGATGTTGGATGCTTATGCTCCCAGGTGTGAGTTTGAACTCATCCAGTGAGCTCGACGAGGATCATGAGGATGACATCCGCCTCTCGCTCAAAAGGAGATGATCAGTCCGCTCCATGATTGGAATGGATGGTTGATTTAATCATGTTAGATCTATTTTACTTAAATCAGATTAATCATCCATATGATTAGATCGACATCGTGGAGAAAGCTCCGCCGCCGCCAATGCGATGTGATAACTTAAATAACCAATCATGCCACCATGAAAGTGCTCCCGCAGCCAATGTGGATGGGATTAGTTAATTAATTAGGCTATTTTAATTATTTTAATCATAAACTTCATAAAATCATAATTAAATGTAGAAAATCCAAAAATATAAATGAGGCTCATTTTAAAGATTTTAGGAGAATAATAAAAATTATTTAATTGATTTTAAATAGTGAATTTTCTTTTAATTGTTTATTAAAAAATTTAATTACTCCTCTTAATTACTTAAATTCCAAATTTCTTACATGTTGGGAGGACTCCCCCAATTTTCTTTTGGAATTTATTGAGTTAATTAGAAATTAATTAATGAACCTTAATCACCCCTTAATATAATTAAATAATTAAGAATAGTGATTTATCTTAATTGAGATAATTATTGTTTAAGCAAGGAGGAGGTTTATGGAATGGGTTTGGGATATTTTCCAAGTTATTCCCTAAACCCCTTTCTTAATCCAAAATATTAAGGATTAATCACTAATGATCTACTTAATTAGTCTAATCAAACTAAAACCAAATATAGTTAATTAATCATTGTTGGGTAGATTCTTAGGTGTTCAAAACCCAAGAAAGTTTCAAAGAAATTATATCAAACTACATGTGTGGAAGTTATGAAAGTACTTAATTAAACCCTTTAGCTTAATTAATCAATAATTATGAGCCAATTGCATTAGGCCCCTTTATTTCTTAGGTGCATTGCGATTTAAATTTCATGTGTTGCATATCATATGTTGGCTCATAATTACTTGTAATTATGTTAAAGTGGTATAGTAAGGGTAATTAATGGATTTAATTCATACCTTAACCTAAAAAACATAAAATCAACCTAATTATTCTAAAATTAAACTAAATTGATTCACACATGGGGAAATGTTAGGACCAACAAACTTTTCATATTTCTAAGTCAAATCAAATTCAAAAATAAAAATCTTTAAAGAATTTTGATTCATTTTAAATGATCTTATTTTATATGATTGTCCTTAGAATAATTAATTAGGTGAATGAAGTCATATGCTTACATCCCTTTATTTCTTTCCAAGCATGCTAAATTTGTTTCCATATGAAATCATGCATTTCTTTTAAAAAATCAATTAAATAAAATATTTTATGTCAAATTGCATGTTTTGGCTAAAGATAAGAATATGAGTGGCTATTATCACTATTAAACCAAAAATTAGTTTCAAAATCTATAAATCAAAGATTGTGAATGAAGTGATGCTATTTATAAGTACTTATATGCTTGCAGGTGATTATAGCATAGGATGTGTGTTATGTTATTTTCCTTTTCTTCTCTTAACATGGTCTTTGAGTAGGATTTGCAAAGTGTATAGTTCATTTGAAAAGAACACAACACTTGCTTAAATCCATTCTTATGCATTCCCTTGTTATGACTTAAGAAGGATCTTCACATTTACACATGCAAATTGAACAACTAAATCAAACATAATCTTTTGCATAATTCTTCATCCATTTGCTTTCTTTTTGTACATTCACATGTATTTAAGAAAAGTGGTATATTAGTCAGACATCCGAGACTTTAAGTAGCTCTAAGTAGGTCTTATACCTTACGCCCCTGGTCTAGAAAATAATGGCGTCATACTCACTTATATCTTTTATACATATGGATGTGCATTTGATTAATGGGAAAAGAGTCCTTTTCTACATAATAAAAACATGCATTCATGGGATATTCAAATTTTCAAATCATATCTCTTAGCATTCATCATCAAAGTGTCTTAAAGTTTACATTGCATGTATAACTATGCTTAGGATCATTCATATACATGGTATACATGGTGGAAAGAAATGAATGGGTGTGTGTTATGTGATAATAATTCACCTTAATTTATCCTAAGAGGCTTTTATTGTTGAATATGACTATTTAGAGTAAATCTAAACTTAGGTTTAATAAAAATACATAATAAAACATTCACTAAAGGAAAATTATTGATGAATCTACCTTAGAAATACTTTAAGGTAGGGATGGAGGAGAGTTCTCCTTTCTTTCTTCTCTTCATACATTAGTAACTAAGTGTAGGTTCATTCAAACCAAATCAAATCATCAACTAAAAATTGACAAATCAACTAAATCACTTGCAATAAAACCACCCTTCTAAATTGAACCCTTCACACTTAGAAAATTCTAACCTTAAAGCCTAGCTAAGACATGCCACACAATCCTTAAATGACACACACATTAGGCTAAGTCACCATTTCTTGCTCTATGTTAGGGTGATACATGGTTTGATGCCTGATTTTATTTTGTGATGTAATGTTTTTAGACTAGATGTTAGGATGTATGTGTGTAGACTGGATGATAGGATGATCTACAAATATTATGATTGTTCTTAAGGTATAATAAAAATATAAATGCTTTTCTTTGTGTTGCTTATAGGAATAATCTCAGGATAGGTGGGCTTGGTTACCCATGTGTGGGGTGCTAAGCCCAACTTATTCATATAATTGCTTGGGTTGTGTGGTATGTTTAGCTAATCTCTATCTTGCAAGTTTAGTTAGATTTATTTTTTCCCATTTTGATGTAATTTTTGTAATTAGTATTTGGAATGAATGTTATGGGGGGATTAGGATGCACATTGGTCATAAGACTGAGTTTTATGCACCATGTGATGTCTATGGAGCAACCATATTCCAACTAAACCAAAAGAAGGAAAGAAATGAAGAAAGGAAGAAATGAAGAAATGAATAATGAAGGCCCCCATAACATAAATTCCTTCTAAGTTGTAATTATTCATTTGTAATCCGAGTTGTATAATTGTAGAGCTCGGCTACCCATTTCTTTTCAGGTTTGTGCAGTGGAGCCCGACCACATCGGCCTCTTATTCTTTTGTGCTAATTTATAAATTTATTGATGTTTTATTTATGATTGTGCAATTAGGATGACATGATTTTCCTAGTTTCTTCATTGTTTGATGAATGGTCTTGGTGCAATTAGGCTCTTAGGAAAAAAATTTCTATTTAATTAATCAACTTAAAATTAAAATTAAATAACTCATAACCTCACCTAAAGCCTAGGACATAAATCAAGATAATAAAGATTTAGCAACCCCTTTGCTAGATGTTATATTCTCACATCATGCATATATCATATTGCTTCACTCTTACTAATGGATGGCTTCCACCTTTACTTGAGAAAATGGCTTGACCTTTGAGAGCCATGGTGGAAACACAACTCCTTCTTTCTGATTTTGGCCCATAACCAATCTTCTCATGAATTAGGCATATGAAATCCCATATGCCGTGTCAAATAAAAATGTCCAAAAATCAAAATAAAATTTAACAAAATTTGCATTAGATTAAGTCATTACTCATACCCTTCATGATCTAGTCTCATAGGGAGTGTGTTTAAGGATTTAGTCTCCTTCCTAAATAAACAATAGCCTAGCTATCTTGCAAAGCGTAAGACTTGCCTACATGTATTTAAAATTGTAGGAGGAGTTAATTGGCGACCACCCCAAGTGGTTGTAAGTCCAATAGTTAGGTGGTTTATCCTCTCTTTGGAGGTAAACCATATATCCATTTTTGCCTTAGATTTATGTCACATTTTGCCTCTTCTAAAGCTCCCTAGATTTAGGATCTGAGATTGTTATTTCCCTTTGTGGTCTACAAACATAAATCCTCACCTCTTAGGCATTTCTATGATCTTGTATTATGGAATTATAAGCATTATATTTCTAATAAAAATTCAACTCGAATATATAATTCTTCTCAAATTTCAAAAATATGAAGCCCAACCTTAGGATAGTTTGGGATGCTTCTGAGTTTCTTAGTATCACGAGCATCCTCTACTCATCTCCTGGTTTCAATAATAACTCTCTCTTTTTGGTCCTCCCCACTTGATTTTCCAAAAATAACCAATTTATTGATAATCCTATCTTTGAAATATTTTGGAACAATGATCATTTATTTTAATCGAGAGTATTCCTAAGGAATCTCATTCCATATGATGTAATTAACTATGGGGGCTTCCCTCCATAGTGAACTTAATGAACTCAATTTAAAATAAACCCTACTTTACTTTTCCATGTTAAAGTGGAGGAAAGATCTCTGGCACATTCGAAGACCCATTGTCCTTAAAAGTCTTTATTAGGTAATTAGGTCCATTATAAGATGACAACTTTTGTCTCTCGAGATAGTACATCATTCCTCAATGTCGTATTCGATCACCCTAATAAGTACATCTACGGATATACATGGTGTCCAACTCTCCTCGAGAGTGAAATGATGAAAAAACACCACAGTAAGGTACAAGAATCAGGCCTACTTAATGATAGATGAAGTCATTAGACTTATATTATAGGGGGTTCTAATCAAATTATTGGTTTTTGATTTCACTTAGTAAGCATGAGCCACATATTGATGTTAACACTAATTCCTCGATGTGTTATGCACCTTCAGCTAAATATAATTAAAGATGCTATAAAAATGATCTTTGTTGCAATATGAGCTTAGTTTGTCTAAGTAACTAAAGAGGAACCACCAACAAAAAGCTCAAAAAATTTATGATCTGCTATATGTAGCACAACAACCATTGTGGGAATTTTACACAAACAACTTTAAACAATTTATGGTCGTAAGAATGCTAGGTATTAAAATTGAATATAATGTCAAGTGATGTTTTAACTAATTTGTGGGGTTGATTAAAGAGAATATAACCCACAAGAAAGCTTAGTTCTATATGATTGATAAATCTAAAATAGGCTAAGGCTGACATAGCCCCTTCTCAGTGTGGTCCATCGCAAACCGACAGGGTCCATCTCAGAATGTAAACTTAAAAAAAATAATCAACCAACTTCTCCCCATCGAGACATCAATCATCTCAACCTCCCCAATGGAATAAATTAAATCCAATTCAAGCCTGCATTCCCCAATGAGTGCACCCTCAAAAGAAATCTCATCAAATCCTTATCCCGAATGGATAATCTGAACCTGCTTCCGTAGTGGAAGGTTCATGCATCTATCCCTGGCGGGTTATACATTCTAATCGCCAGTGGATACTGTACTCAAATCATATCTTGTATTTGAATCCAAACCCCTTATCCCATGTGGATAACCTGAACCTTCTTCCCTAGTGGAAGGTTCACATGCTTGATCCCTTAGTGGATCCCTTCTTCCTCCCTTATGCCCTTGGCATGAATGGAGTTGCATTGCACTAAGATCTTGATTTCTTGTACATCTTGGGTTTAGGAGCACATCATTTATGTTAGTGTTTGCGAGCCTTTGAATGTTATTGATCTTCTCGGTCAACACCAATACGTGTGGTGTGCCTTGTCAGTCACACCACACCTATTGGGTGCCCTTTGTTGACCTCACTTTTGGAGTGAGCTCTCAACTTTCATATCATAGATCTAGGACTCTCATAGAAACTAAGAGTTCCTTAGTCTTAAGACACTTCTAGTGATTAGGTGAACACTTAACTTAACCCTAGAGACTTAGAAGAGTTAGCCATAGGAATAGGTTAGTGCTTTAGGAATATTGGAAGACTTGCATACCTTATAGCATAAATCCAATACTTGCTTTCTTTCAAACCAAACCTCAAATTCAAATTCAAATTCAAATTCTAAATCTAAATTCCAAAATCAAATCCAACTTTCAAATGATTGAAACCCATGATCAAATTCAAACTTCAAATCCCTTCATAAGCCCTTTGATTTTATCTTATGGACTTAGCCTTAACCAAATTCAAATCAAGACCAATTCAATTGATTTTCTCAAATTCAATCTCAAATCAAATTCAAAATCATAAACTAATTCCAAGTTCAATGATTGAAACCCATGACTAAGCCCAAATTCTAAAATCTCTTCCTAAGCCATATGAACCACCTTCATATGCTTAGTTAAAACTCCTTCGAACCAACTCAAACTTGGTTGATCTCTTTATAAATCAGCCATTCATCCATTTATATTCACAAATATAAATGAAGTCCAAGTTCAAACCCTTTAAACCAAATCAAAATAAATAAAACCAAATCAAATTCCCAATCCTAACCCTTTTAGTAAAATTCTTGAACTTGGCTAAATGATACCCAAACCAATTCAAAACTCATATATTCCTTCATTATTCAATCATTGCTACAATCATTGACCCAAATATAAATATAAACCACCGTTATCAAACAAAATCCAAGCTAACCTAAATCAACCCAAGTCAAGTCCATGTTGACCTCCCTTGACTTGAAATTGTCATATGAACCAAATCCCATTTGGCTCCAAACCAAATGCAATTAGATTTATATTTCAATCTTAGGCTCATGTTTGAATTCAATAAAACTTAAATTAAGCCATGATCAAGCCAATTGACCCATTTAGGCTCACTTGACCCTAAGTGGCCTAAAAGATCCTTTTGAGTCAAATTCTAATCCAACCCAAATTAGGTTAAACTAAACCCATACAACATTACAACATAACCAACAATCACCCTAGGGTGATCAATTTCCTTAAATTGGCCTTTGACCAAGTCAACATTTAGTCCAAATGAAACCCAAATGAGCCAAAATCCATCATATGCCAAATTGGTTGAAACCTTTGATTGAAACCCACTCATGATCAATGATTGAACATGACCAAACCTTTACTTGAGCCAAACCTAGCCTAACTGGTCATTTGACCTAAGTTGACTCAAATTGGCCTAAAAAGCCAAAATGGGTCAAATCATGATTTGATTCAAATTGATTGCAACCAATGGCTCAAGTTCATCCCAAATTGATTATTGAATTTGACCAAAGCCATAATTAAGCCCATGTTGACCAATTGGTAAACTTGACCCAACTTAGCCCAATTTGACCTAAATGATCAAATTAGCTAAAATTCAAATTAATTCTAAATTGAAACAAACCAAAGCCTAAAATCATTTCCAATTATCCAATTGGACTTGACTCAACACCTAACCTAGCCCAATTTGGTCAAACTGATCAACTTGACCCATTTGCCCTATATGAACCCAAATGAACCAAAACCAAATCTAAAATAAATTGAACCAAACTAATGACACCAATACACTCCAATTAGTCATGTGAACTTGACCCAACACTTGGTTTGACCCAATTTGACCAATTGGTCAACTTGACCCAACCCAACCCATTTTGACCTAAATGGATCAAATTAAGCCAAACCAAATCAAATAAACTCCAAACCACTTGAAATTTGTGCTAACCCAGTTTTAACCAATTTAAAATCTACCCAAATCAAACCCATAGCCAAATGACCATTTTTCATTAGGGTTTAGGGCATCCTATGAAATAAGACACATGCACATTATGTCATTTTCTCCTCCTAGCCACTTGGCACCTAATCATAGGTCCACCTAGGCACCTTGGACCATGGATAACCTAACCCAATAGTGGTTGGGTTAGCCATGATCCATGGGGAGGTGAAATCACCATCCCATTCCCATTGGAGCTTGCCAAACTGCCAACTCCTCCCTTGGCAGCCACCCTCACACCATCCTCCACTGAAGGGAAGCCAACACACATGATTCCTTGCCAAAACTGAGCTCCCATGGTGACCCCTTGATCAAAGAATCCAAATCATCCATGATCGATCCAAGGAATGAGGGGTATACCACCCTCATTCTCACTCAAACGTAGGGACTCACCTTTGATTGAACCCTAGCAGCCAAGGAGAGGAATCCCAGAGCCATTTCCAAGCTTCCCCAAGTTTTCCAAAATCTCCATTTTTGGTGTTGCGTGAAATCGAAATAGGGGAGCAAACCAGTGAATCCCATTTCTCCATTTCACAACCAAAGTGCAATTAATTTTGTACACACCTTCCTTGGAGTGAGTCGAGCAAGAATGAATCATTTCCCAAGCATCTTGATGGCCGGAGGGTGGAGTTTGACCAAGCCCGAGCACCTTCATCTAGCACTTTTGTCTCCCAGCAACCCACACCAAATCAAAGCTCATGCAACTCAACAGGGCTTTTATTTATACCACAAGCTTCCTCAATCATTGGAACCACTGGTCACGAGCTCCGATGGTATGCCATTAAAATCGATCCTTGGATGAAAATGGCATGGTCTTTTGTGAAGAAATCTTCATGTCATGCATTTTCCACTGTTGGATTTGATTGTCATGCTTCCACGAAGGTGTGGGATTATTTTCATCTCCATCCGAGCTCAAATGAGCTCGGATCGAGCGGTCATTGATGGACGGTATGCCATAGATCATAGACCATCCATCCCGTAAGATTGAGTGAATGGTCCTGATCAAATCACGCTTAACCCCCTCTGTTTAATCCCTCAGAATCGCGAGTATGATCATGGTCGTCCGATCTTAGATCAAATAGTCTACAGAGATGTCGTGTGCACCGCCATCCGAGTCAACACTCGGATGTGACAACTTAAATAGCAAATCCCATTGAGCCACATGGAAAGTGTGACGGGTCAGCCGCCACATGGCCTGACGGGATTAAGGCTCTAAATAGGGCTAATTAATTTATTTTTATTCTTGAAACTTCCTAAATTCATAATTTAATTTAGAAAAATCCAAAAAATGCAAACTTAAGGTTGTTTTAATGATATTTCAATGTAGAATTCAGAAAAATTATCATTGATTGATTTTGAACAATGAATTTGGTTAAATTAAAGTTTAATTGGAAATGTAATTATCCTAATTACTCCCAAATTAATCATCCAATTGATTTTCAACTTTCTGTGTATGTTTAGGGGGATGACTTCTATCTCCCCTATTTTTCTAAGATTTTATTGGTTGCTTAGTTGGGAAAATCAATGGATTAAGTCTTAATCACTTCTTAATGTAATTAGTGATAATTAAGCAAATGAATAGTAAATTAATCAATCAATTGAGCATGTTAACCTCTATTAATGATGATAAGATCTAAGAAAATGGATTGGGACTCCCTCTTCCAATATTTTCTTAGATCTTCTCTAATCCTTAAGTAATTAATTAATTAATTCTCCTTAATTAATTAATTAACAAGATGAATCAAAAATCCAATTCATAAACTAACCTTGACTAAATAATTGAGAAGATTTAGGGATTGAGACTTTGACTCTTTTCTTTTCCCCTTTCTCTAAGCCCATCTCTTATTGATTGGTTAAGATTAATTAAGACTTAACTAACTAATTAATGAACTTAATTAATCTAATTGAACTTAATTTCTCTTTCTAATCTTGGGTAGTTCTTTGGGTGTTCAATAATCCAAAGAAAGAGATAATGAAATATGGTTAGCCCATATGTGTGATAAAACCATAACAGTAATTAAGTGAGCTCCTTAAGCTTTATTAATTAACCATTTATGAGCTAATTGCATTAGGCCCCTTTCATTTCTTAGAAGCATTTCAAATCTAATTTCATGTGTTTGCATATCATGTTAGCTCATGGCTGTTTAATCAATTAACTTAAGGTGATATAGGTAAGGTTTAATTAATTCATTTAATTCATACCTTAACCTAACAAAACCATAAAATCAACCTAATTACTTCTTCATTGAACTAAAATTAACTCATACATGGGGAATGGGATTAGGACTAGCAAACCTCTTTCACATTACCTAACTCAAATCAAACATAAAGATGAAATAGTCTTAACGAATTTTGGCTTGTTTTAAGTAGCCTTATTTGGTATGATTATCTTTAGGAATTAATTGGAATGAATGAAATTGTGTGCTTATGTTCATTTAATTCTTTCCTATCATGCTAAATGTTGCTTTCTATATGTAATCATACATTCATTTCTTTTAAAAATGAACAAAAAAAAAGAAGTGATTTCTTCTATGTCAAATTGCATGTGTTGATTTAAGTTAAATATGTATGGCTATTATCACTACTAAATCAAGAGTTATTTTTCAAAGTGTATGAATCAACCATAACATGTGGAGTGATGCTAATTATAAATGCCTATAAGTTTGCATGTGCTGATAATATAGAATATATAAGATGAAGTTCTCTTTCCTTATCTCGCATGGATTCACATAGGATTCACAAATGTATAGTTCATTTGAAAAGAACATAACATTTGTCTAAATCTATTCCTATGTATCTCCATGTTAGGACTTTAGAAAGATTTCATATCACATATGTAAATCACATAATTAAATCGATATGATTCTTTGCATAATTTCTTGTTCTTATGGTTTTTTTTGAACATTTACTTGTATTTGACAAAAGTGGTATATTAGTCTGGACATCCCGGGGCTGCGAGGGTTTAAGTAGCCCTAAGTAGGTCTTGTTCCTTAAACCCCTCATGTAGAAAATAATGGCATCATACTCACTGAAAACTAGGGGTGTGCATTAGACGGTTCAAACCGAAAAACTGAACCGAACCGATGTTAATTGGTCGGTTTGGTTGATTTTATTCATTATTTGGTTTTGGTTGAAATTATGGGTTAATCTGGTTTAATGGTTTTTTTTTGGTTATTTTAAATTAGGTTGGTTTTACGGTTCAACCGATTAATTTTACTATTAGGGATTTAGGTTGGGACTGGGCGCTCTTTCTTCAATTTGTTGTCTCTCGCGTCAGACGCTTGATTCGAGTATTCATTCCTCGACTCTTCGATGGGCGTCGCGGTTGGCGGCATAAGGCATTTTGGCGGCATTCCCAGTGGTTCCAGAATCTCGACTCGATCTTTTGGGCTTTTTTCGTAACTTTCCAATTTGCGATGACTTCTTCTTCCTTTTTATTTTTTGCTAGCGGATGCGGATAGCCGTGCAGATAGCTACATCTACTACAAGTTCCGTTCACTCTTAGTCTCTTCCCGATTTGAATTGAAGTCTTTTGATTGTTGTGAGGTATGACCAGCAGTGAGGACCCTGAGGTAAGAATCACATTATCTCTCTCTCTCTCTCTCTCTCTCTCTCTCTCTCTCTCTCTCTCTCTCTCTCTACTTCTACGGTTCTACCTTTTGTTGAAAATTTGGTGATGGTTTGAATTTTTGATTGACTGTAATGAGAAAGTGATGTGGGTTAATTTGGTTTAGGTATTGAAATCACAGCAGTAAACATCACATTATGATGTCAACTCCTCTCTCTCTCTCTCTCTCTCTCTCTCTCTCTCTCTCTCTCTGTACTTCTTCCTTCTGTTGAAATTTTGTTGATGGTTTGAATGTTTGATTGGTGTGGCTTGATGGGTGATAGCGTCGGTTTGGTTTATTGTGATTTAGGGTTCTGTGTGAATTTTGATTGTTTTCAGCGACTCACGTGGACTTTATTCTTTGAGACTTGAGAGTAACTAACGACCAACACTCAGTTAGAAAATGACATTATCTCAACTCCTCTCTCTCTCTCTCTCTCATTCTCTCTACTCCTTCCTTTGTTGAAATATTGTTGAACTATGGGCGTGGCCAATGCAATCTGTTTATGCCTAAAATGCTTGCTTCAAATATAATTACGTGATGATATATGCATTTTTTTATCTATCTTGTGGTAAAGGTGTTTTATGAAGGCAAAAAATTGTTCCCTTCATTTTGTCTGTTCATTTGTTATTCTATTCTTATTTATCTGGAAAATTGTTAAATAATTTGTGTTGGGAGAAGAAGATGGTGACATTGTTAATGTTGATGTAAGTCATGTAACTGTATTACAAAGGTGTCCATGGTGAGAATCTTTATTAACCATCGCCATGTTGGATTTATTCGGTTTGGTTTAATGTAACTTGTAACTTGTGAAGCGTGCCGTGAGTTTGTGAGCCAGGCGGTGAGCCGTGGCGTGGTCAATAACAATTTCACTTGTTGATTTAAAATTTATTTTTCTAATTGAACAATGCCTCGTGGCTTTGGCCTTTGGGAGTGGTGGATGTTCTTTAGAAAACATTTTTCTTTGTTAAGAAATTTACGTTAGAAAAGATGGAATTAGGCCTTTCACAATGCCATTCTTGAACATGCTAAAGTGCTAGCGATGGAATTACATGCTCTTTACTCTTTAGTCTTTATATCATTGGCTCATTGCTATCACTATCAACATTATAGTATAACATATGATTTGAACTTAT
This sequence comes from Cymbidium sinense, assembly GCA_021442155.1. NCBI lineage: Eukaryota > Viridiplantae > Streptophyta > Magnoliopsida > Asparagales > Orchidaceae > Cymbidium > Cymbidium sinense. The sequence goes on from CM038220.1 coordinate 137,462,314, forward strand.
CAGTTATCAGCTATGTGTCTATCTCTATGCTCAACTCTAGGATAATGTTTTTTATGTTTCATTCTAGTATGAGTGTATGACATGTAATGTACATCGGTAGCATGTCTTGGAAAAATAAAGTAAATTATGATTTTTTTTTATCTTAGTGTTTTTAAATGCAACTAATTGAAATAAGTTTTGTTAATGTAATTTATAAAAGCATGTTTTTTTTTAAATTCTTTTTTAATTTATTTAATTTTTTTTATTCTAGAAGAAGAAACATGTCACAAGTTGGAGATAGTTCAAACCTTTTAGTTCCTCTAGAGCTATGTGAGTGGTCAGTTCAATTAACGGAGATGCTAGTGTTAGTGGAGAAACCACCAATTTCAAAAAAGAGAAAAGCTCTAGACCTAGATCGAAGTTTGGGAACACTTTGTGAGGTATACTAATGAAGAAGGAGAAAAAATGAGTAAGTGTAATTATTGTGGGAAATCATATCTGATCCAAAGATTAATGGAACTTACGGGCACATCTTTCTTTGTGTCGGAAGAATCCAATTAAAATGATCCAAATCAAACTAAACTTGCATTTCAATTTAGTGGTGAGAGGAGCAATTACGGAAGTCTTAAGGCTTGGAGATTTGACCAAGAAAATGTAAGGAAAGCTTTAGCAATGATGGTTATTCTGGATGAATTACCTTTCAAGCATGTAGAAGGTTGGGGTTTAAACATTTCATGTCTCGGTGTTGTCCAATGTTTCAAATACCTTCACGGTGGACATTGACACGTGATTGCTTTAAATTTTATCGGAAGAGAGAGCACTTTTAAAAAATCTTTTCAAAAAATCACATACGAGTTTGTCTTGATACTTGGACATCAATTCAACTAATTAACTATATATCATTTGCACATTTTATTTGATGATGATTGGAAACTCAATAAAAGAGTTATAAACTTTGTCCAATCTATAGTCATAGGGAGAACTCCAACAACAAGTAGAGAAGTGTCTTGTAGATTGGGGATTGAAGCAATTTTCTTGGTGATAATGATAATGGCATCATTACCCTACAAAAAAAATTTGGCAAAAGGGGAGGAAGTATTCTAGATGGGCTTCTTACATATGAGATGCATAGCTCACATTGTTAACTTAATAATGCAAGATGGCACGAAAGAGATATCTCAATCTGTTTGTCATGTTCGAAGAGCAGTAAGATATATTCGTCAATCACCTGCAAGGTTATAGAAATTTAAAGAATGCATTGAAATTGAAAAAATTAAAACTAAAAGCATATTATGCTTAGATGTTCCTACAAGATGGAATTCGACATTTTTAATGTTAAGTCGTGATTAAGTTAGAGAGCTTTTGAAAGGTATGAGGAGATTGATACTCGTTTAAATCGAACTAGAGAGGGATGATATTATAAATGGTGTTTTAAGTGATGAAGATTGGAATAATGTTAGAGGATTGCTCCCTTTCTTGGAAAAATTTTATGAATTGACTTTAAGAATTTCTGGTTCTTTGTATGTTACATCAAATACTTTTTTTCATGAAATTGCAGAAGTTCTTTGTCTACTTCAAAGTTGGCAAATGGATAGTGATCAAAATGTGAGAAGTATGGCTTCCAAAATGATGACAAAATTTTCTAAATATTGGGGTGCCATAGAAAAATGAATTTGAATATATATCTTCTTTGTTTTAGATCCCGCTTTAAGCCGTTATGTAGAGTTTCTTTGTTATGGATATGTATGAAGGACGATGGCATTGCTCTAGCACAACTTATTAGGTCATCATGCTATGATATGTTTCATGATTACAAAATTAAAGTGCTTGGTGAAAGCCAAATTGGAAGTGGTTTGCATGAGAAACAAAATTTCTCAAGGGCTAGTGTATTTCAACCGCAATGGGACAAGATATTCAATGATAAATTCAAAAGATCTAATTTTGGGAAGGATGATGTAGACAACAAATCAGATCTAGATAAATATTTGACTGAAGAGTCTGAAGTGATGACTGATCAGTTTGATATTTTAAATTGGTGGAAGGTTAATGCACCGAGATTTCCTATTCTCTCATATATGGCTCGTGATGTTTTAGCTGTTCCAATTTCAACTGTTGCATCAGAATCAGTTTTCAGTACAGGTGGTCGTATTCTTGATGCTTTTAGAAGTTCATTATCCCCAAAGATTGCACAAGCTCTAATATGTGCACGAGATTGGATCGAGCAAAATGCGTAAATCCAATAAATGTGGAAGAAAATATTAATGAAATTGACAAGTTTGATGAAGGTATTGTTTGAAATTTACAAATTACAACAATTTTTTTTAATTAATGATTTATGTATGAATTATTAATGATTTATTTGTTTTACAGATTTAGCAAACTTAACAAGTGAAACTCAAACATCTTGGCTTGGATTATGATGAAGAATGTGGAAAGCTGATTGCCTAATGATCTCCCTTTCAGTTTATCTTTTTTTTTTCTTACATCTCTTACATACTGCTGTTGGATTGTTTATTCGGTTTGGTTGTTAGTTTTATTTTTTTTCTAACATTTCTTACATACTGCGGTTGGTTTGATTGGTGTTGGATTGGCGATGATAGCAATGATGAAATGATCAATGTATACATGTGGCTGGTGACTTTTTTTTGGTGTTATTGCCCTCTTAAGTCTTAAAGACTTAGAGCTGGCGATTTCTCAAAATTATTGATGCCCCGTATGTATATATGGTGATCATATTTTCAGATATTACACTTGAATCTTGATAATAAAAGGATATTTTTATAGCTGAGCTTGAGCCCAAAAATACAAATTACCTTCTTGTATTCCATTTTCTACATTATATTTGTTGAACTTTTTGATTCAAGATTGTGTTTTTGGTCCCACAGTATAAAGTGAAGGCTTTGAGATTGACAAATGTTTTCACTTGCAACAAGATCGCCTCTCCATCACCGCATTTTAATCGATTACTATTTACTAGTATAAAGTCTCATAAGCAAGGAATGAAAATATTGGTGTTATCCTTGTTTGTTATCTTTTTAATTTGGTGGATGGTGGTATATTTTGCATATTTGTGAGTTGTAAGTATGGTTTTAGTTTTGGAAATATATACTTTATGGTGCATATTGTAAGTATGGTTTTAGTTTTGGAAAATTATACTTTATGGTGCCTCTAGTCTCCCCAACATTACCAGTTGGAACTTGGCGATTAGATTACATTTGTGGACCATGCATTTTTTTTTTTTGTTAGTTCAAGTTATGGTATCGCATTCGATTATCAAAGCTTTTCATGTTCTACTTTGATTTCTTTGGAGTTAGGGGGTGTATATGTTGGAGCTTATTGGACTAAATAATGTGGATAATAATTTGAAACTTATTACTAGTATAAAGTCGTCTAAGCAAGGAAAGATTCTTTGTTGTTATCTCTTGCGGCTTGGCGTTGTTATCTTTTTTTTTGCATGATTCTTGCGCGGACCGAGGACCAGTTTCTTGGTCCATCTTCTTCACTGGATGTACACAAAATTCTGTATGATTTCTTAATATATCTTGAACTGGTGATGCTTATGGAACATTTGCACACTAATTGAGATTCTGACCTTCAAAATGGAATAGGAATGCAAAGACTCTTATAGGAGTTGAAGGGACCTCTTAAAAACCGGTTACTTGATTCAAGATTTTCTTTGCTATAGTCCATATGTTTGGATGTTTTGTCTACTCCAAATGTTTGATCAATGCATGATGCATGCATGGAATTGTATTTTCCTTTTTAATGCACATTTTTAGCATTTGTTGGAATCAAAATTTGCGATTTTTGTTTTATGTTCTTTTGCATGCCATCTTTCTTTTCTTAAAATAATAATTTTGTTTGCATGATAGTAGCTTGATTAAATCTTGCTCTGATTGATTAATTTGTTCCAGGATGATTCATACTTGGAGAGCTACATCGATTTGGGGTTGATTTTGTAAGTTGTGTTTGCCTCAAGCTTTTGCTACTTTCTTGCTTGCTCCCAACTGAAATTTTGTTCCCTTTAGAAAATCTGCCGTAGAGCGATGGAAAGACCATTAAGCTACAAATAGTAAGTACTAAGTAGTAAAATTTTACCGACTTGATTAACCCGAAAATCCTTGTGCTAATATTTTGATGTTTTCTATGTAGTGGGATACTGCGAGGTGCTTACATACGAAAGAGTTATTATCGTGGTGCTCATGGCATAATTGTAACATTCAAGACACTTTCCACTAATTATATTCTTCTTTGTAGAATATCTTATTAATATGAATAATGTTTTTTTTTTTCTAGATATGTTATTCTTGGAGTCTTGGAGATAGTTGTCAAATGTAGGGCATTTCAATGAAGTTTGCTCTTTGGGGTCTTGGTCCTTGGAAAGTTGATAGCTTTCATGATGATAATCACATTTCAATTGATGGGGACAGAGATTGCGTTTAATATACAATTGAATTATATTGTACTATTTTTCTCTTTCTTTGTTAATTGTGTATTTGTTTATAATTTTTTTTTGTACATTACATTCATAAATTGTATATTTGTATCAATATGGAAAACTATTTATATTGTACATTACTTTGTATCAATGTGTATACATGATTACATGTAATTTAGTAACTTTAGTTAATAAAATTTCTTTATTATTTGTTCAATTGTTTGTTAACTTTAAATTTTTTTTAATCCCTCTCTATAATTGGTTTGGGAAAAGCGAAATAAACCGAACTCTTATTAGGTTTATTTGGTTCTTTATCTGATTTTGTTACTTGATTGCATTCGGTTTTTTTAAAGGAACGGTTTGGTTTATTCGGTTGGAACAAAAACCAAACCGAATAGACCAAACCGACCGAATGCTCACCCCTACTGAAAACTCTTATACGTGTGCATGTGTGATATGATGAATGAATAGGAAATATGAATAAAATGAATCAAATATAATTTTTGCATAGATTTTCTTATCCTTATGGCTGCTTATACATTTATATGTATCTAAGAAAAGTGGTATATTTCTCTGGACATCTAGAGGCTATGAGACTTTAAGTAGCCTAAAGTAGGTCTTGTACCTTACCCTGGTGTAGAAAACAATGATGCCGTACTCACTTAAAACTTTCATACATGTAAATGTGTATTTAGCTAATGGATGAAAAATCTCTCTTTTCTATTAAAAAGGCATGCATTCATAATTCAATCAAATAAAATATTTAAACTCTAAATACACTTCCTTGCATTTATCATTCAAGTATGTTAGATATCTAAATTACATGTATAGATATGCTTAGGGTTTTTTCATATGCATGATATACATGAGGGAAAGAAATGAATGACTATGTGTATGTAATAGTAATTCATCCCAATTGATCTTAAGATGCCTTTCTTATTGAATAAGTTTATTTAAACTAAGCCTAAACTTAGGACTAATCAAATCATATAATAAGCCATTCACTAAAGAAAATTCACTAATTAACTTGCTTTAGAAGTGACTTAAGGTAGGGTTGGAAGAGAGATTCTCTCTTTTTCTTCTCTTTATAACACTTAGTTGTTAAGTGTAAGCCATATGAAACAAAAGAAAATACTAAGTAAAATATTCAAATCAATTAAATCACTTAAAGAAAAATTAACCCCTTTATTAATTAAATCTCTCACACTTAGTAAATTATAACTCTAAAGCCTAATTAGGATATGCCACACAAGCTTTAATTCATACACATTAGACTAAGTCATCATTTCTAGCATTATGTTAGGGTAGTGCATGGTTTGATATATGTTCGGTTTTGTGATGTATCATTTTAGATTGGATGTTAGGATGTATGTGTGTAGTCTGGATATTAGGCCGATATTAGTTTAATCATTCTTTATATAGGTGGTTGTGCTTAAGGGCCACTGTAATAAAAACATAATTAAGTCCAAATTATTCATATAACTGCTTGGGTTATATGGCCTGTTTAGCTAACATTTATTTTGCTGGTGTAGCTAGGTTTACTTTCCTTCTTTTAATACAAGTTTGCATTAGGATTAGGATGAATGTTATGGGAGATTAGGATGAGCATTGGTTATAAGACCAAGTCTTATGTACCATGTGATATCTTCGGAGCAACCACATCTAAATCAAGTCAAAAGGAAGAAAGAAATGGTGAAAATTAAAAGAAGAAATGGAAAGTGAAGAAATAAAGAAGGGAGAGTGAAGAATGAAGACCCCCCCTAACATTCATCATTCTTAATTGTAATTATTTTCTTATAATTAGGGTTGAATAAATGTAGCTTAGCTATCCACATTTCTTTTCAGGTTGTACAGCGATACTCAACCGCATCAGCATTTTATTCTTTTGCGATTGCCTTATAAAATTATTTGATGTTTTGTTTAGCTTGTGCATTAGAAAAAGCATGCCTTTTTCTAGTTTGTTTATGATTGGTGATTGTTGTATGGCCTTGTGGTGTTAGAAAATTCCATCAATCTATTGGTTAAAGAGGCAAGAATATATAAAAATTCAATGTTTTGGGATGCCATGCAGATCTGCAGATGTGCTTATTCAGGTGATCGAGTATGTCATCAAGCAATAGTGTACTATCTCGAAAGACAGAAGTCACTATCCTTTAATGGACCTAATCACCTCAATAAGGACTCCTAAGGATGATGGGTGCATATACTGAGAGATTCTTACATGGAAAAGTAAAGTAGGGTTTATTTTAAACTGAGTTTGTTAAATTCTCTACAAGGTCAAGCCCCCATAGTTAATTACATCCTAAGGAATGGGACTCTCGATTAAGGTAAAGGATCATTGTCTTCAAAGATTTCAATATGAAAAGACTATCAATCGATTGGTTTATTTTTGAAGATCAAATGTGATTGATCAAAGAGAGATTTATTATTGAAGCCAAATGGAGATAAGTATGAGATGCTCATGATGCTAGGAAACCTAGCGAGCATCTCAAACTATTTTATGATTGGGCTTTACATTTTTTAAATTGATTTAATTTATTTGAGTTGAATTCTTCATTAGAAATTTAGGACTTATGATTCCATAACACAAGATTATGAAAATGCCTAAGAAGTGAGGAATTATGCTTATGGCCCACAAAGAGGAGAAGCAACCTCAAAACCTAAATCTAGGGAGCTTTGGCAAGGGCCGAAAGCACAACATAAATCTAAGGCAAAAAATGGGTATTTGGATTGCCTCCATGAGAGAGGATAAATCACCTGACTGCTTGGACTTACAACCGCCTCGGGGTGACCGCCAATTAACTCCTCCTATGATTTTAAATACATGTAGGCAAGTCTTATGCTTATGCAAGATAACTGGGCTGTTATTTATTTAGAAAGAGATTAAGTCCTTAAACTCACTCTCTAAAGAGACTAGATCATGTAAGGACATGCTTCAAATGACCTAAATCTAATGCAATTCAAATTTTATTTTAATTTTATTTTTGGACAATTATTTTGACTCAGGCTAATAGTATTAATATGCCTAATACAAGAGAAATAAAGTTATTGGATAAAATATGCGAGAAGGGAGGTGTATTTCTATCATGGCTCTCATAGGTCGAGTCAAGTTTCTCTGGCAAAGGTGGAAGCCCTCTAATCAAGAGTGAAATAAGATACATTTGTGCATGATGTTATAAAAGAAATACTCATCCAACTAAGGGGTTGCAAATTCTTTTATCATGATTTTAAACTAAAGATTTAAATGAGGTTATGAGTACTTTATTTTTAATTTTGAGTTGTTAAGTTTGGTAAAAGATTTATTTTTCTCTAAGAGCCTAATCCACATTCAGGCCATACAAAAAGCAAGGAAGAAACTAGGAAAAAGGATGCCACTTAATGCACAAGCTAAATAAATCATCAATCAATTTATAAAGCTAAGCACAAAAGAATAAGAGGCCAAATTGAGGTTGGGCACCACCGCACAAACCCAAAACAGATTGGATAGCCTAGATCTACCCTTATACAACTAGGATTACAAATGAATTAAATATAATTAAGCAAGGAATTCATTATTATGGGGGTCTTCAAGCTTTATTTCTTCATTCCTCTTTTCTTCTTTCTTCTTCTTTTCTTCTTTCTTCTTTGGCTCTTCTTTTGGATGGTTGGAAGATGGATGCTCCAAGCCTTCACATGGTGTATTAGATGAGATCTTATGACCAATGCTCATCCTAATCCTTATAATAATCATTCTAAAATCTTAATTGCAAAATTTAAATGAAAAGGAAAAGTGAATCTAGCTAACACTTGCAAAATAAAGTTTAGCTAAACAAACCACCAAATCCCAAGCATGTATATTAGACTTATCACCCCACACATAGGTGACTAAGTCCACCTAGCCTATTGGATTATGCTTAAGGGCATAACCTGCAAGCAAAAGCATTTATATTTTTATTTATTATAGTGCCCATTAAGCACAATCCCTACAGAAAATAATGGTTAGACTAAGATTGCCCTACAATTCATTCTACGAGCATACACCTTAACATCCAGTCTAAAATATATATCACAAAATAAAAGAAAGTATCAAATCATGCACCGCCCTAACCTAAAGCTAGAAGTAGCGACTTAGCCTAATGTGTGTTCTTTGGAGGTTTGTGTGGTATGCTTAGCTATGGATTTAAGTTAGAATTTTCTAAGTGTGAAGCATGTTCAACTTAGGGGAGGGTTTTATTTAAATTGTTTAATTATTTTGGGTTGATTTTATTTTATGTTTTGATTATGTTCAAGTGAATCCTACACTTAATTACTAAGTTATAAAGAGAGGGAAAGAGAAGAGAACTTCTTTTTCCTTCTCTAACCTAAGTAATTTCTAAGATAGATTCACCTTTTTAGTCTTATTTAGTGAATGTTTGATTAAATATTTTAATTAATCCTAAGTTTAGATGAACTCTAAACAAACCCATTCAAAAAGAAAGATATTTTAAGATTAAGTAAAATGAACTAAATTCACAAAATATACATTACTTCATTTCTTTCCCAACATATAAAATATGCATATGAATGAGTCCAAAGCATATCTATACATATAAATGAGAATGTTTAACACATTTTATGATAAATACTAAGTGATTCATTTAAAGAAATTTGAAAGTTTATGATGCATGATTTTCATTAAGTAGAAAAGGGACTTCTTTTCCAATTTTCACATGCACACATGAAACTAAGAAAGGCATAAGTGAGTAGAGCGTCATTGTTAACCAGAGGTGTAAGGTATAAAACCTAGTTTGGGCTACTTAAAGCCTTGCAACCTCGGGGTTGTCTAGACAAATATACTACTTTTCTTAAACACAAACATGTGTCCAAAAGAAATGAATGGAAAAGAAAGAATGCATAAACTTACATTAGTTGATTCATTTTGTTTATGTAATTTATATGTGCAAGCATATGTATCCTTCTTAAGTGATAGTATAGGAATGAATAGGATATAGAATTCTGCAAGTGTTAGGTCCTTTTCAAATGAACCATATATCTTACCAAATCCTATTCAAAACTATACTAAAGGAAAGGAAGGAAAACCTACACTATGCACATTCTTATATCTTACTCACATGCAAGCTTATAATTAAATATAAGTAGAACACTTTCAATTTTGATAATTGATTCATATATTTTTGAAAATAATTTGAATTTAATAGTGATAATAGCCACTCATATTCCTACTTTAGCCAACACATGCAATTTTGACATAAAGTAAATAATTTCATTTTGAATTTGATTTTGAAAATTATGGATGCATGAAGCCACATGACATACAAATTTAACATGTTGGGGAAGAATTAAAGCAATGAAAGCATGTAAACACATTCACTTTAATTAAATCCTAAAGATAATCTTATGAAATAATAAAGTTTCAAATAAATCAAAGGTCATTTTGTATGATTTTTGTTTGATTTTGAATTTGATTTAATTTTAAAAATGTGAGTTAAGTTTGCTGTTCCTAACCCATTCCCACATGTGTTTGATATTTTTGTTTAATTTTTAGATGATTAGATTCATTTTAAATTTTGATTAGGTTAATGTATGAATTAAGCATGTTAATTAACCCTTACCTACACCACCTTAGCATAGTTAACCAAATAATTATAAGCCAATGAAATGACATAAAAACTCACAAGGAATTTAAATTTGTAATGCGCTAGGAAGAAAAGGACTCTAATGCAATTTGACTCATGATTAATGATTAATTAAGCTAAGGAGTTTAACTTAAGTAATTTCAAAATACCCCTCACACATATGAGTGGTTTTGATTTTCTTAATTGAACTTAGGCTCTTGAACACCTAAGCATCTACCCTAGGGGGTTAGTTTTGGCCTTAGGTCCATTTGGGCTGACCCAAACCCATTGGGTTGGGTGCACCACTCTCCATTTGGTCAACTTGACCTATTAGGCAAGTTGATATGAAGAGGGCTTGACCAAATTTTGCCATGGCAACAACAACAACAACAAGCCTTAATCCCACTAGGTGGGGTTGACTACATGAATCCTTCATCTCCATTGTGTCCTATTATGTGTCAAATTCTCATTTAATTCAAGTATACTAAGATCATTTTTTATACATCTTAACCAAGTCTTTTTTAGGTCTACCTACCTTTCTTAACATAAGGAAAATTTAATGCATCTACTCTCTTATTCGGTTCATCGGTGATGCTTTATGAACAATCAAGGCGACTCTCCCTAATCTTATCTATCAGCTACTCCAACTTTTTCCCGAACATACTCATTTTGCATTCTATCTCTAAGAGTAAAGCCACTCATCCACGAGGATCCTCATCTCTGTAACACTTAACTAAGTCTTATGCTTCTCTTTTATTGGCCAACATTTCCTTTCATAAGTCATTGCGGGTCTTACCACCATCTTATAAAATTTTTCCTAAGTTTAAGTGGAACTTTATCACATAATAGGCCAAATGCATTCCTCCACTTCAACCATCCAACTTGAATTCTACTAATAATCTCCATCTATTTCACCATCATTTTGAACAATAGAGCCTAAATATTCAATCACTCACTCTTATTAATGACTTGATCACCTAAACTCACAACACTACCACTAAAACTTCTACAACTAAAACTACACTCCATATATTTTGTTTTAGATCTACTTAAACGAAAACCTTTAGACTCTAAAGTTGACCTCCATAATTCAAGTTTTGGATTCCCTCTAGTCTTATCAACAAGAAGAATGTTCAAAAAAGCATACACCAAGGTACATCTTCTTGTAAATGCCTCGTAAGAACATCCATAACTAAAGTAAAAAAGATAAGGGCTTAATGTTGATCCTTGATGTAATCCAACTAAATAGGAAAATATTTTGTCAATCCTCCTTGTGTTTGGACATAGTAAATGCTCTAGTATACATATCCTTAATGACTTGAATATAACTAATATTAACTCCTTTCTATTCTAGAACTCTCCAAAGAACATCTCTTGAGACTTTATCATAAGCTTTCTCTAAATCAATCAATATCATATGTAGATCCTTCTTACTTTCTCTATTCTTCTCCATCAAACCTCTTAACAAATGAGTAGCATCCATAGTAGATCTACCTGGTATGAAACCAAACTGATTTTGAGAAACTTCTGTGAGAAACTTCTGCCATGGATTTGATAAAAATTTGTTCTATGGCTTAGGGGTAGAATGGTTATTTTGCTCATTTTTGAATTTTAATATGTTGAGTATGTGGAGAAAATAGGTTTAGCCAAGTTTCATGAGATTTGGAGTTCATTTGGTATGGTTTGGCTCATGTTGACCCATTTAGGTCAAAATGGGTCAACTTAGTCAAGACCAAATAGTCAAATTGACAAGGGTTGGGTCAAGTTCATATGACCATTTGAAATATTTTGGTGGCTTTGGTTTGATTCAATTTGGTTTAATTTTGAATTTGGCTCATCTAACTTCATTTAGGTTGGGTCAAGTTGACCAATTTGACCCATTTGACCTTGGTATTTGGTTAATCATATGGTGGATTAGTTTATTTCCAATCAATTTTAGTTAAGTTTGAAATTAGCTCAACATGACCCCTTTAGGTCAAGTTGGGTTCAAGGTCAATTGGGCTAGGTTGGGTCTAGTTGGCCAATTGAGGCTTTAGTCAAGTTCAACAAGTGATTTGGAATGAACTTGACCCATTGGTTTCAATCAATTTGGCTTAGATCAAGTTTTGACACATTTTGACTTTTAAGTTGGGTCAACTTGGGTCAATAAGTGGCCAAATAGGTTAGACTCAAATGTTGACTTGGTCAAGTTCAAACATAGGTCATGAATAAACTTAGATCAATGGTTTCAATCAATCCCTATGGTAGATTTTAGTTATGTTTTTCATTTTGGCTAAGTGTTGACTTGGTCAACTCTTGACTTGGTTTGACCCAAATTTGGTTGATTGATCATCCCATGATGATTGTTGATCATGATGAGAGATAGGTGAGTTTGATTCAATCCATTTAGTTAGGATTAAAATTTGACTCATAAGGGTACTTTAAGTCACTTTGGGTCAAGTGGGCCTAAGTGGGTCAAATGGCTTGGTCAAAGCTTAATTTGAGTTTGATTGAACTTGTATATGGACTTTGATAAAATTTGCAAGTGGTTTGAAGTCAAATGGGTTTTGATCCATTTGACAATTTCATATTCAAAGGAAGAATATGAATGGATTTGGGGTTTGATTTTTGAATTGGATTTTGATGTGGTGATTGAAGTTTGTATTTATATATAGATTATGATTGAAGGATTGATTGAATCATGAAGGAAAATCAAGAGTTTGGCTTGACTTGAAGTTGATTTGGCTAAGTTCAAGATTTTGACTTGAAAGGCTTAGGTTAGATTTTGAGTGGATTTGAGTTTGATTTTTGGAATTGGTTTTGATTGTTTGAATTTATATTTCATTTATATATGTGAATATAAATGAAAATATAAATTGATCATGAGAAAAGTTTCAAGGATTTGATGTAATTTGATCATGATTTAGGCTAAGTCCATGAAAAGAGATTTAAAGGACTTAGGCAATTTTTGGAGTTTGAAGCTTGAATTTTTAAATTTGGTTTGATTGATTTATATTTATATTTCATTTATATATGTGAATATAAATGAGAATATAAATAAATTATGAGAAAATCCCACAAATTTGAATTGCTTTGGTCATGATTTAGGCTAAGTCCTTAAGAAAAGATTAAAAACTTAAGAAAGATTTGGACTTAGGCATTTCATTCATGGATTTCAATCATGGGTTTTAATTATTGATTTCAAATCATAGATTTGATTTGAGTTTGGAGAAAATCAAATAAGATTTATTTGGAGTTTAACTTGAAGGAAGGAAGAATGGTTCAAGCTAAAGGTAGGCAAGTTTTCCTAACACTCCTAAGGCATGACCTATTTCAATGGAAAACTCTTCTAAGTCTCTAGGGCTAGGTTGAGTGTCCACCTAATCACTAGATGTGTCTTAAGACTAAGGAACTCTTAAAGTCTAAGAGGAGTCCTATGTCTAAGATGGAGGTGTTGAGAGCTCATTCTAAAAATAAGGTCAACAAGCCTGGATGCGATGAAGATCTTAGGATAAAATAAATTTTCTATCCCACTAATAACTCATAATTAAACTTTTAAATAACTCATAACTTCACATAAAAGCCTAGGTATTAAATTAAGATAATAAAATATTTAACACCTTTAGCTAGATGATTGTATGTTTAATATCATGAATAACCATCTTATTTCACTCTTGTTAATAGAGGACTCCCATCTTTGCCAGATAGATCGAGCTTAACCTTTGAGAGCCTATGATGGAAGAACACTTACTTCACTTTTGATTTGGCCCATAATCAATTTCTCATGCATTTAGGCATACAAATTCCCATAGCTTGTGTTAAAATAAAGAGTCCCAAATTAAATGAAATTTGATAAAAATTTGAATTATATTAAGTCACTATTTATACCCCTCATGCTCTAGTTAAGTTTAAGGACTTAATTTTCATAAATATTTTATAGAGTTAAATCACATAAATTTAAGTGCTTTTGAAAGCTTTGGAATTTTTCAATATAAGCATAAATCGCCTCTAGGCATTTCTATAATTTTGTATTGTAGAATTATAAGTCATGATTTCTAATAAAATTTTAACTCAAACAAAATTTCAAATATATACCAACCATAAGATAGATGCTCACTAGTTCCTAGTATCATAAGCACTTATCTCATTTGGATAATAACTCTTTTCCTTTTGATCCATCCCACTTGATTTTCTAAAATACAACCAATTTATTGATAGTCCTATCTTTGAATTCTTTAAAGACAATAATTGCCTACTTGAATCAAGAATATTCTTAAGGAACTCATTTTCCTTAAAATGTAATTAATTATGGGACTTTCTGGGAACTTTAAATTTAAATAAACCTTGCTTTACTTTTCTATAAAAATATATGGTATATTCAAGACCCATCATGCCTAGTCTTTATTAGTGATCCAACTAGTGATTTTTATCTTCAGAAAAGTGTACTATTCTCGATGTTGCATCTCAACAAGTACATCCTCAAATCTATGTGGTGTCCTCTCACATATATACACACACAAATGAATCCGAAATAAACACCATAGACTTTTCTATGCGACTCTGCTGGGGATCCTTCTTCTCTCCATCTCTAGTAGATGATTGTTGCCTCCAAGCATCAATAATGGACTTGCATTTTATGTGAGTTTGAGGTTGTCTTTCCTTTCATTGGCACTTAGCTTATTTCATTCTTAAATGAAGTTAGCTAACATCATTTAGGTTTTAGGACCTCACTAAGGATCCCCATTTAAAAAACAAAATTTATCAATTAAGGGAGGGATAATAAAAATCAATAACCTCCTTAACACTAGCTTGGTGAGGTGAGGTTCATCATAAAGTTTAAGTGTGGTGAAATATTTTATATATATCTCTGCCTTCATCTATCCCCTTCCCTTTCGGAAAAGAGGGACAAATGAAAACATAAATATTTATAAAATACCCCTTGTTGGGATGCCAGTAGATCTGCAGATGTTCTTATTAGGTGATTGGGTATGACATTGAGGAGAAGTGTACTATCTCAAAAGGTAGAAATCACCACCCTACAATGGACTTAACCACCTCAATAAGGACTCCTAAGGACTATGGGTCTTTGGAATGTACTAGAGATTATTCCCCTACTTTATATGGAAAAGTAAAGAGCTTATTTTAAATCGGGTTTGTTAAGTTCCTTACAGGGGAAAGCCCTCAAAATTAATTACATCTTAAAGAATAGGATTTTTTAGGAATAGTCTCGATTAAGGTAAATAATTGTTGCCTCCAAAGATTTTGAAAGGTAGGATTATCAATCGATTAGTTTATTTTTAGAAAGTCAAGTGGGTTCGATCAAGAGGAGGGATTTCTTATCGAAGCCAAATGAAAATAAGTAGGGTATGCTTAAGATATTAGGAAGCCCAGTAGGTATCCCAAACTATCCTGTGATTGGGCTTTACATTTTTGAAATTAAATTAATTTATTTAAGTTGGGCTTATAATTCCATGGTACAAGGTCAAAGAAATGCCTAAGAGGTGAGGATTTATGCTCGTAGCCTGCAAAGGGAAGTAGAAACCTATGAACCTAAATCTAGGGATCTTTGGCAAGGGCCAAAAGTACGACCTAAATCTAAAGTGAAAATGGGTATTTAGTTTACCTCTAAAAGAGAGGATAAACCACCCGACTGTTGGACTTACAACTGCCTAGGGGTGGCCTCCAACTAACTCCTTCTATGATTTTAAATATGTAGGCAAGTCAAATGCTTTTGCAAGATAGCTAAGTTATTATTTATTTAGAAAAGATTAAGTAAACACACTCCCTAAGAGACTAAATTATGTAGGCCATGATTTTAATGACTTAAATCTAATGCAAAATTTTTCATATATTTTATTTTTTTTATTTTGGACAATCAATTTGACACTTGCTTTAGGATTCATATGCCTCATGCATGAGAAATTAGATTATGAGCCAAAATCAGTAAGATAAAGAGGTGTGTTTCCACCATGGCTCTCACAGGTCAAGCCAAGTTATCTAGCAAAGATGGAAGCCCCCCAATCAAGAGTGGAACAATATACTTTTTTATGCATGATGTTATAAAAGTAAGACAACATCCGGCTAAGGAGTTGCTAATTATTTTATCTTGATTTATAGCCTAAGCTTTGGGTGAGGTTATGAGTTATTTATTTTCAGTTTTGAGTTGATTAATTTAGTAGAAGATTTATTTTTTTTCAAAGAGCCTAATAGTCATCCAAGCCATACATCAAAGTAAGGAAGAAACTAGGAAAAGATGCCATCTTAATGCGCAAGTTAAATAAACATCGATCAATTTATAAAACTAGCAAAAAAGAAAAGGACATTTATGGTTAGGCCCCACCGCACAAACCCAAAAATAAATTGGGTAGCTGAGCTCTACCCTTATACAACCTAGATTACAAATGAATTAATTACAATTAAGCAAGAAATTCATGTTATGGGGTCTTCATTCTTCATTTCTTCTTTTCTTATTCTTTCTTCTTTGGTTTCTTCTTTTGGATGGTTGAAATGTGTATGATACAAAGGCTTCACATGGTACATAAGACATGATCTTATGACCAATGTTCATCCTAATCCCTCATAATAATTATTCTAAAATCCTAATTACAAAAGTACATGAAAATGGGAAAAAAAATCTAATTAACATCTATAAAATAGTGATTAGCCAAACAAACCATACAATCCCAGGCATGTATATATATAAATTGGACTTAGCACCCACACATGGATAACCAAGTTCATCTGACCTATTTTGGATTATGCTTAGGGGTATAAACACCTGCACATCAAAAGAAATTTTATATTTTTATTACAACACTCCTTAAGCACAATCCCTTGCAGAAGACAATTATTAGACTAAATCATCATACCATTAAGTCTACACACATACACCCTAAAATCTAGACTAAAACATTACATCACAAAATAAATGCAAAGCATCAAACCATGCATCGCCC
Source organism: Cymbidium sinense (assembly GCA_021442155.1). Classification (NCBI taxonomy): domain Eukaryota; kingdom Viridiplantae; phylum Streptophyta; class Magnoliopsida; order Asparagales; family Orchidaceae; genus Cymbidium; species Cymbidium sinense. The sequence continues at coordinate 137,479,260 of CM038220.1, forward strand.
TAACTTGAAGCTAGATATGGTGACTTAGTCTAATATGTGTGCTTTAAAAAGTTTGTGGTATGCTTAGCTAGGCTTTAAGGTTTACATTCCTAAGTGTGAAAAGTTCAAATTAGAGGTGGTTTCATTTAAGTTGTTTGATTGAATTAGTTGATTTTAATTTGAAGATTTGTTTAGGTTTGAATGGACCTACAATTAGTTACTAAGTTATAAAGAGAGGGAAAAGAGAAGAGAACTTCTTTCCATCCCTACCTTAAGTAATTTCTAAAGTAGATTCATGTTTGATTTTTGTTTAGTGAATATTTTGTTATGTGTTTTAATAAATCCTAAGTTTAGATTTTCTCTAAACAAACCTATCCAAAAAAAAAGGCATTTTAAGATTAAGTAAAGTGAATTAATATCACAAAACACACAACACTTTATTTCTTTCCCAACATGTATAACATGCATTTGGATGAATCCTAAGCATATCTATATACACAAATGAGGATGTTTAGCACACTTTCATAGTGAATGCTAAGTGATATTACTTAAGAAAATTTTGATACTTTATGGTGCATGATTTTCATTAAGTAGAAAAGAGGGATTCTTTTATCCATTTTTCACATGCACATTTATATGTATGAAAGGCATAAGTGAGTATGATGCCATTATTAGCACCAGGGGTGTAAAGTACAAGACCTACTTAGGAATACTTAAAGCCTCGTAACCTCGGGGTTGTCCAGACTAATATACCACTTTCCTTAAATACATATGCATGTACAAAAGAAATGAATGGAAAAAAGAAAGATGTAAAAGCTTGTATTTGTTTTTCTGATTTGTTTATGTAATTTATATGTGTAAGTATGGATGTCCCTCTTAATTAATAACATAGGAATGAATTTAAGCAAGTGTTGTGTTCTTTTCAAATGGGCTATACACTTTACCAAATCCTAGTCAAAATTATGCTAAAAGAGAGAGAAGGAAAGCCACACCATGCACATCTTTATATTTATACTCACATGCAAGCTTATAAATAGTTATAAGTAGCACACACCTTTCAATTTTAATATTGAATTTATAAATATTGAAAATAATTTTGGATTTAATAGTGATAATATCCATTCATATTATTACTTTAGCCAAAACATGCAATTTGACATAAAGGAAACATTTCATTTTTAATTTGATTTTCAAAAAGTATGAATGCATGGTTTTTATATGGAATACACATTTAGCATATTAGTAAAGAAATAAAGTGATGAAAGCAATGTAATTCATCTACCCTAATTAATTCCTAAAGACAATCCTATGAATAAGATTATTTAAAGTAAATCAAATTTATTTTAAGGAGAGTTTGGATTTTGTTTGAGTTTAAAATCAATTTGAGAAATGTGAGATGAGTTTACTGGTCCTAACCCATTCCCCCATGTGTGAGTTATTTAAGTTTAATTTTTATGTAATTAGATCAATTTTTATGCTTTGGTTAGGTTAAGGTGTACATTAAGTGTAATAATTACCCCTTGCCTATACCACTTTAACATATTTAATCAAATAATTATGAGCCAATGATATGACATAAAATCACATAAGGTATTTAAATCAACAATGCATCCTAGGAAAGAAAGATACCTAGTGCAATTGGCTCACAATTAATGATTAATTAAGTTAAAGGGTTTAATTTAAGTACTTTCATAACCCTTCCCATACATGTGGGTTGGATTTTGATTTCCTTAAGCTACTTAGGTTATTGAACACCTAAGCACCTTCCCAAGATAAATTGATTAAGTTTTGTAATGTTTTGAAAATTTTATTAAAGTAATTAAGCAAGTGATTAGGGGATTAGCCCTTAATTAAGTTTAGATCAAGGAAGGAAAGGGGTTTAAGGAAAGGCTTAGGAAAAATTCCCCAAATCCATTCCATAAACCTCTTCCCTACTTAAAAAAGGCTTAATTAACTTAATAAAAGGGATTAAACCACTATTCATTTGCTTAATTACCCTTCATTACATAAAGAGAGTAATTACAGATTCATTAATTGATCTCCCTAATTAACCCATCAATAAATCCCAAGAAAATTAGGGGAGGTAGAAGTCATCCCCCTAAATGCACATGAGAAGTTAGGAATTAATCGTGGGGTAATTAGGGAGTAATTAAGGTTATTAAATTTTTAATAAAAACTAATTAAGGAAAATACACTATTCAAAACCCATTAGAAATAATTTTAGAATATTCTCCTCTAAAATTATCTTTATAATACATTTTACCTTGTATTTTTATGATTTTTATAGAATTAGTTATGTTAATTTGAAGATTTAGTGATTATTCAAAAATTAATCCCTTAATTATATGGCTAATCCCGTCGGCACCACGTGGAGGCTGACGCGGTGCACGCTTTCCATGTGGCAAGATGGGAGAGGCCACTTAAGTTGTCACATCATAGCATCGCATCAGCGGTGGTGCTACGTGCTTTCTCCCCATCCGTCCAATCTAAGATCGAACGACTGAGATCGAGCCCATGATTCTTAAGGTGGAAATCAAAGGATCCCATGCATCTCAATCATGGCCGTCCATCCAAAATGCACAGATGAATAGCCCATGATCCATCCCTGAGTTCTTTTGTGGGAAAGAGGAGCCATTCACCTTCCATGGTAAGATTCGAGCTTGATTGAGCATGGATTGAACTCAAATTCAACCCACACCATCATCATGCAAAGGAGATTACATCTAATGATCAAATTCTCATGAGATGAGAATTTCTTTCACAAAGGACCACACCATTGTTAATTTATTCTCGGGTTGAGGGCATACCTCACGGAGGCTACCACCAACACTCGAATCCTTGAGGTAGCTTCATCTAGTGGAGAAGAAGCCCTATTGAAGATTTAAGGTGATTTGGTTGAGTGGATCTTTCTATGGACCAAGCTATCCTTCAATTGGGATCAACATTGATCAAGAGAACTCTTCTCGTAGCTTGAGGACTTGGATTAAGCTTTAGGCAAGTTTAATTTGATCCTCTTAAGAAGCTTGCAAGAGGAATTGAGCTCTGGTGGAGAGTTGAGTGAGATTGAATTTCAATTGAACTCCCCTATTTTTTGTTTGAAGAAATCCAAAATGGGGAATGGAAAATGCTTAAGAAACCTTGGGGAAGCTTGGAATCACTTCCTCTGAGTTCCTATGCTTCAATCGAATAGGAGAGAATGCAATTCAAGTGAAATTAGGGGGAGTATATCTCCCATAAGGTGAATTGGACGGCCACAAGCTCTCATGCCATTTTGATGCAATACACCCTATTCAATGGGTTTGTTATGCTATTAGGAGTGTCATGGCATTCAGTTTTAGGAGTGGAGTGGAGTAGTGAAGGTCCCATGTGCTTGAGATGAGTGGAGGAAGGATTCCCATGTGCCCATGTCCATGGGGAGGTCGACCTTGAGTTTGGTGACCCAAACCCATTAGGTCATGTGCACCATGTCCATTAGTGACCATTTGGTCTATTAAGAGGATGTCAAGTGTCTATGAAAAGGAATTGACAAAATTACAAGTGGTTTTGATTTTAGGTTACCCTATGGCCTAGGGGTATCATGGTCATTTGGCTTGTTTTTTTATCTTGAATATGTTTGGTATGATTGAAAAATGGGTTGGGCCAAGTTTCAATGAATTTGGAGTTGGTTTGATATGATTTGGCTCATGTTGACCCATTTAAGTCAGAATGGGTCAACTTAGGTCAAGTTGACCAATTGGTCAAATTGGGTCAAACCAAGGGTTCATCAAGTTTATATGACCAGTTGAAATGTTTTGGCATCATTAGTTTGGTTCAATTTGATTTAGATTTGGTTCATTTGATTTCATTTAGGTCAAATGGGCCAAGTTGAACAATTTGACCCATTTGACCTATTTGGGCTAGGTCATGGGTTGGTTTATGTTTGGTTGATCATTTGAAATGGATTGGTATCTTTGTTTCCAATCAATTTGGTTTATATTTGGATTTGGGCTCAATTTGACCTTTTAGGTCAAGTTGAGTTCAAGGCCAATTGGGCTAGGTTGGGTCTAGTTGGCCATTTGGGGCTTTAGTCAAGTTCAACAATCATTTTAGAATGAATTTGACCCATTGGTTTCAATCAATTTGGGTTAGATCAAGTTTTGACACATTTTGAATTTTTAGGTCAAGTTGGGTCAAGTTGGGTCAAATTTTGGGTTAGGCTCAAATGATGACTTGGTCAAGTTCAAACATTGATCATGAATGAGTTTTTATCAATGGTTTCAATCAATTTGGCCTATGTTGGATTTTGGCTAGTTTAGGTTTCATTTTGGCTAAGTGTTGACTTGGTCAATGCTTAAGTTTGGCTTGGTTTGACCCAATTTGAGTGATTGATCATCTTATGATGATTGTTGCTCATAATGTGAGGCTTAGTTAGGCTTAGTTCAATGGGTAGGATTAAAATTTGGCTCATAAGGGGTACTTTAGGTCACTTTGGGTCAAGTGAGCCTAAGTAGATCAAATAGCTTGGTCAAAGCTTGATTTGAGTTTGATTGAACTCACATACGGACTTATGATTGAAATATAAATCCATTTGCAAGTGACTTGAAGTCAAATGAGTTTTGATTCATTTGATAATTTCAAATTCAAAGGATAAACATGAGTTTGACTTGGGTTTGATTTTTAAATTTAGTTTTGGTTTGATGATTGGAGTTTATGTTCATATTTGGATTCATGATTGTAGGATTGATTGAATTATGAAGAAGAATCAAGGGTTTGGCTTGATTTGAAATTGATTTGGCTAAGTTCAAGATTTTGACTTGAAGGCTTAGGTTGGATTTTTGATTGAATTTGGATTTGATTTTGAATTTATTTTTGGATATTTGAATTTATATTTCCTTTATATTTGTGAATATAAATGAGAATATAAATGAGTTATGAGAAAATTCCTTGAATTTTAATTGATTTATATTTGATTTAGGCTATGTCCATGAGAGAGAATCAAAGGACTTAGGAAATATTTTGATTTGGATTTCAATCATGAGCTTCAATCATTTGGAGTTTTCTTTGAGTTTGACAAAATCCATCAAGTTGGAATTGATTTGAGTTTGACTTGAAGGGAGGAAGTGAGGAATTTGGTTCAGAATGGCAAATTTTTCTAACACCCAAGGCATGACCTATTCCTATGGCTACCTCATCTAAGTCTCTAGGGTTAGGTTGAGTGTCCACCTAATCACTAGATGTGTCTTAAGACTAAGGAACTCTTAATATCTAAGAGAAGTCCTATGTCTAATATGGAGGGGTTAAGAGCTCATCCTAAAAATGAGGTCAAGATTAAGAAAATAAATTCTTTCGCAAAATGGCATTTTCCAAAAGCACCTTTTTTTAAAATAACCACCTTCATTCAACATACTAAAATTTGTTGTCTGAAGATTTTATTGAAACTCCACTCAAAATATTTCATATATGCTAGAGTGAAAATTTCTCTCTTTTTAAAATCATGAAAACACATACATGGCATCAAAACATATCATTGAAATCTACTTAAGATTTGTTAAATAAATTTCACCTCTATTTGGAATCTTATTTGACATGCCATATTTATCAAACAAAGAATTCTCCTCTCTTTCCAAAAGAAAGAGCACACATTTTGAATAAACATATCAAAGTTGTTAAGTGAGAATCTCATTTTTATGTGCATCTGATTCCCACTTAACATGTCAAGGTTGTTAAGTGAGAATCTCATTTTCATGTCATATTTGATTCCCACTTAACATATCAGAGTTGTTAAGTAAGAATCTTATTTTTTCATGTCATATTTGATTACACTTAACATAACAAAGTTGTTAAGTGAGAATCTCACTTTCATATACATTTGATTCCCGCTTAACATATTAAATTGTTAAGTGAGAATCTCATTTCCATGGCACATTTGACTTCCACTTAACATACCAAATTTATTAAGTGGGAGTCCCATTTTCAAAACATATATCAATCACATTTGAATTTTGCTTAACATAACAAATTTGTTAAGTGAGAGTCTCATTTTCAATACACATTTGATTCCTACTTAACATACCAAATTTGTTAAGTAAGAATCTCTTTTTCAAATCACATCACACTTGGGCTTTCACTTAACATACCAAATTTGTTATGTGAGAGTCCCATTTTCAAAGAAAAGTAAAACATATATCAATCACATTTGAGCTTTCACTTAAAATACCAAATTTTTTAAGTGAGAGTCCCATTTTCAAAGAAAAGCAAAACATATATCAATCATACTTGGGCTTTCACTTAACATACCAAATTTGTTAAGTGAGAGTCCCATTTCCAAAGAAAAGAAAAACATATATCAATCACATTTGGCTTTCATTTAACATACCAAATTTGTTAAGTGAAAGTCCCATTTTCAAACATAAACCAAACACATGTGGCTTCTACTTAACATATCAAATTTGTTAAGTAAGAAGCCCCATTTTCAAATCAACATTTCACACATCACATGCAATGACATTCTACAAAATTTTTTAAGCACACACAACTTCTTCTTAGCATACTCAAATTTGTTAAGTAGAGGTTCTTTCAAATCATCAATATTTTCAAACAAGATACACAAAATACAAATATCTCCAAAACTCTCTCCTCAAATTTTTGATCCCCACCCAACCTGCCTAAATTGGTTGAGTATGGGTTCCAAATAAAAATCATATGGAAGTGTCTCTCCTCACATCATAAATCTCGCTAATAGAACCCCATTTTGCATGCTAAAATGGTTAAATGAGGGTTCTAATTCAAAAGGATAAATCAAAATCAATAATTCAAGCCAACATCAAGGAAAAAGCTCCTCCGCCAATTCTACAAATCTCTCCATGCAATTTGAACTATTCAACATAACCAAATTTATTGAAATGTGGGTTCTGACTCAAGATCAAAAGATAAAATCAAGAAACAACAATTGAAGTAATCAAAGGAAAGGGATGACATGCAACTCTTAAGACAAACGGAGGTTGGGATATCTCCCTATCCTGAACCTCTAAGAAAATCATTTCTAAGATCAGAAAGTTACCCTAGCAGGTGCTTAGGTAGCTAAAAGCACCAACTCTAAGGAAGGTTTGCAAGTTGTTAAGGATAACCTAAAAGAGGTAGAAGCCCAACAGCAGCAGCGATAACCTCCACTTGCCCGGGATAACATAGTAGCACAACCACCGACCGAGTCCAATACTCCTTCCACAGTTGTAGCTATAGTTCTTCTAGCCAGCTCTACTTCTAGTAGTCATATTGTATACAAATCCCTCACTCACTTTACTTGATTTATATTTTGTACCTCCATCCAAATCTAAGAAATCAATGAAGAAAGCTAATTCACTTATATCTGTGTCACTTCTGATGATCCTCTTGAGTTTATTCCTTTATAGCTCTCCAAGTCTAATAAATAATAATAACTCTAGTTCTGATCATTCTTCTTTTGATTTAGAAATGGATTTTCCATTCCTGAATCATTCAGGTTCGTCCATTGAGATTGATTTGGAGTCATCCACTCTGATGATCCTATAGGAGAAGCTGTAGGTGAACTGATGAGCAGAACTTTCCAAAACCATCTCATGAAGTCACCAAGTCACCTCCGTGGCAAAGTTTTACCTCCTAGGGTAGCACCTCAGGATAAGGGTAAATAAGTCATTGGTTCAAGTGATCAAGAAGCCCCTCCATGGATGCTCCACATATGGATATGCTTACGGAGGACTAGCCCAGAGTTGAGTACAATGTCCTTGCTCACTTAAGAAAGTTGCCAGCTAAACTAAACATATATGATATTCTTGTCTTATCCAAAGAGATGAGGGAGTCATTGATCAAGGCCCTTCTTGATCTAGAAATATGCTTAGCTCAGCTGATCTCTATTGGAGAGGAGGCATGTTACTCAAGAGAAGCCCACGGAGTTACATTCACTGATGAATACCTTCTTTTGAGGACAAAGCACAACCGCCCTCTACATCACGGGACATGGGTATTGACTCTCCATGGTGATCCAAGTGCATCAGTGAACATTATGAGTCTAAAGACCCTTGCCTACTTAAGGATTGACATCTGACCTCCGAGGAGATCGGATGATATTGAAAGGATTCAATGAATAAGGAGAGAGGACTTTAGGCTCTATAGTGTTGTCATTGGAGATAGATGACTAGAAGATAGAAGCTAAGTTCTATATAATTGATTCAAACACATCTTTCACTGCTTTTCTTAGTAGGCCTTGGATACATGGAAACAACATGATTCCATCCGCTTTACATCAATGCATTAAATTTTGGAGAGGTGAAATCGAGTATTGTGTCAAAGGAGACTTAAAGTCATTCTCAATTAGAGAGGTCGAGATATATGAGGACGCAACCTACTATCTTCCTCCAAATCAAAAAAGCTATTCTTGTGAACTTAGTTAATGCTCAAAAACAAAAGAAAAAGAAACAAAAGAGAGAGAAGAAGAAAAATAAGAAAAAGAAAAAGAAAAATAAAAAGAAAAAGAAAATAAAAAAGGAAAAGAAAATAAAAATACAAGTGAGCGAGAATCAAACACCGAGGAAGAAATAGAGCTAGATATTAGATTCTATCCACAATTTGTTCCTCCATACGAACACATGGGTAGGATGACTCAACCATCACCAGGTAAAGACAGAGGTAGATCTAGAGGTAGTTCCAGAGGTGGAAGACCTCCTCCTATTGGCCACCCAATAGGAGCTATGTTCCAACTCACAGGAGTACCCCCGCTATCCACATAGACTTAGAATCCCATTCGGAGGATGAGTCTTATGTGGTTAGCACACCGACCAACCCCTCTCAGTGGGTTCCTTTGGAGGTGATATTCGGGCAAGATAGAGATGAAGACCAGGCCTCCGAGCAAAGCATGAATGTATTTGAATCACTATTATGTAGAACAGTTAGATAGCTTGAGTTTAGTTTAACCTCACTTTCTTCCCAAAGTTGAAGAGTAGTTAAGGAGGCCAAAGTCATCCATAGATGTCAAGACAAAGAGATTTTTGTTGGGAGTATCATCCTCAAGTCAAAAAGCCGATGTAGAACTTGAGGATGATTCATATAAAAATTTAATACAATTTCCTTTTGATTGATATTCACCTTGTGTTCTTAACTTAGAAAAGAAGGGATTAATCTTGCATACTTGGTCTAAACACAGGTTAGATTACTTTGAAAGGTTATGGGACAACTAAAGTAGATATTCTTAATCAAGACTAGGACTAAGATTCGACACAATGGGTCTAGTCAATGATAACAACCATTACCTAGTCATCACCACTCATTTGGGGTCTAATAGATTCTTTCTCAAATCATGCTAACTCTTATAAGGAGGTATATTTAGAAACTTCAAATGACCTAAATGAGCTTGAAGTCAAAGAGGCACTGCCAAAGTTTGAAGAAGAGATCAGATCAACCATCACTGAACTTAAAGAAATCAACGTAGGAACTGAAGACAATCCACGTCCGACATACATTAGCTCCTTGTTGAATGAAGAAGAAACCAATGACTTAGTTAGGCTATTAGTTGAGTTTAAGGACTGCTTCACATGGAGTTATGAAGAAATACCTGATTTATCTCCTGACGTAACAATCCAAAAACTAACAATAGAATATAATGATAACCCTATCAAGCAAGCTCCTAGACACATGCGATTAGACATTGAATAGTATGTCACTTCTTAAATTAAGAAATTGATTGATGCTGGCTTTATCAGTGAAGAAAAATATCCTACTTGGTTAGCCAATGTCATTTTAGTTAAGAAAAAGAATGACCAAATTTGTATATGTGTCGATTTTAGGGATCTAAATAAGGCATGTCCTAAGGATGAATTTTCACTTCCTATACCAAAATTAATGGTGGACATCACCTCATCTCATGTAGTCTTCTCCTTCATGGATGGACCATCTGGCTACAAACAAATCAAGATGGCCCCCGAGGAAGAAAGAAACACTTTTTGAATCCCGAATGAAATCTATTGTTATAAGGTCATGCCTTTCAGCCTTAAAAATGCTGGTGCTACATACCAGTGGACCATGACTCGGATCTTTAACAAAATCTTTCATCATCAAGTTGAATGCTATATTGATGATCTAGTAGTCAAAACCAAAGAAAAGGAAGACCATCTATTTGACTTGAGAGTAGTTTTGAACGATTAAGATAATTTAACCTGAAAATGAATCCCATGAAGTGTACATTCGGAGTAGCTTTAGGAAAATTCCTTGGGTTTGTTATCCAACACCGAGGAATAGAGATCGATCCAAAGAATATCAAGGCTATCTTAGAAATGCCACCCCCTAAAAGTCTAACTCAACTCAAATCATTCCAATGGCTGTTGGCATATCTAAGATGCTTCATATCCAACCTATCGAAGATGTACCATTCTAACTTGTCAAAAGGATGCCAAGTTCAAGTGGGATGATAAGCGATGCTTTTGAAGACATCAAGCATTATTTAATGATGCTAGTTCTAAACATCCGTAAGCCATCCTACATGCTACATTAGATGACTCCCTTGGTGCTTTATTGGCTCAAACCAATGATGAAGGGAAAGAAAATGCTCTCTACTACATTAGTCATCATCTAATTTTTGCTGAAGCAAACTACCCACCTATTGAAAAGCACTGCTTACCTTTAATCTTTGCATCCCAAAAGCTATGACATTACATGCTTTCTCATAAGGTGAATCTGATCTCCAAGATCAATCCACTGCAATATCTTGTGACACGACCGATGCTATCCGATGATTGGCATGTTGGTCCATGATTTTACGATCACATTCAATTCATGTAGTGAAAGGATAGACACTAGCAAATTTCTTAGCAAGACCCACTTCCCACTTGATTCCGCTTTAGTGATGACCTCCGCCCCACCACTAATGAACAAATCATGAACTTAGGGGACACTAGCCTTCACCACTAGGAGATGTATTTTGATGGTGTGACTTCCTTTCAAAAAGGAGAAGAACTATGATCTACTCTTCCAGGAAAGCCAGGGTTAAAAGTAGTTCTCTTAACTCCGAACTGTGATATGATGAGATTCTCATATCATTTGTCCAACCCGTGTACCAACAAAAAAGCCGAATATGAGGCTTTGACTACCGGTCTGGAGTTAGTCATTACACTATGCATCTAGAGTATCAACATCTTCAAGGATTCTCAGCTTATCATCAACCAAATTGCTAGGTCCTACAAAGTTCTAAAGCCTAAGCTCCATCATTACCACAAGTACTCTATGGAGTTGTTGGCCCAAATTCTAGAGGTTACCATTTACAAGATTCCTCGAGGAAAGAATGTAGTAGTAGGTGCATTAGCCAAGCTTGCCAAAGAGTTGGCATGTCCAGAAGATGTGTCCATTTCATTAAGGGTCCAAAATAGACAAGTCTTATCCATTGTTGAACTCAAGAGAGATTCTCTCTTGAAGGAGGTTGTCATTGCCAAAAGGATGAGGAGTCGATTGGAGCAACCATTCATGGATTATCTAAATAAGCAAACTATCTCAAGAGAAGTCAGACACATCAAGTAGAGCCCTTTCCTACACTCGTAGTGACATCTGGGTCTTTTGATCATATGTTGTTACATTGTCTCAACAAACACAAAGCCCAGATCGCGGATTGAGGTACACTGTTTATGTGAGCATCAATCCGTCCAAAGATGAAAGCCAAGATCAAGAGACTGGGATACCGCCTTCTATGATCACCCATGTGGATAGTTAGAGATGCCACCAATGTAAGGTACTGTGGTCCTACATCAACCACCCAACATTCTACATTACCCTCACATCATTTGAGTATTGGGGTACCAACATAGTGAGTCTAATCGATCCTCCTTCTTCCAAGGGTCACCGGTTCATTCTAAGTGCCACTGACTACTTTTCCAAATGGGTGGAGGTAATCACACTCAGAGAGGTCACAACTATATGTGTTCTTCACAAACTATATCTTATATAGTTGGGGTGCCTCAATAATTATATCAATAGTTTCTGCATTCAAAAGCACTAAAATCAACAAAATTTTTCCTGAGAGACATAGATTGAGATATTCACCATCTACCCGAAAACTATTCAGAAAAGTTATTCAACAAAAAACTTTCATCTAGATATTATAATACGTAACTGAAACGAAGCATTGGGGGCTTACCGCACCATATATAGAACTCCAACTCAATCTACCCCTTTCTCCTTAGTGTATGGGTATGATGCCATTCTACCATTAGAAGTCCAACTCCCATCATTAAGGATAGCCATGGGTAGTAAGATCATAATGGAGCAGAATGCCAAGTTATGGTTGGAAGAGCTGGAAGGTTTGGATGAAAGATGGCTCCAGGCATGCCAGAACCTTGAGTTATACAAATCCAAAATGATTCAAGCTCACAATAAGTTGGTCCATCCTAGAGCTTTTCAAGTAGGAGAGCTTGTTTTAGTTCTAAGGAGACCAATGGTTTCCCATCAAAGATGGGAGGCAAGTTTGAACCCACTTGGGAAGGCCCTTTTGCCATAGAGAAGGCCTACCAAGGATGATTTTATCAACTTATAAATTATAAGGAGCGCCCGATGCTTCTAATCAATGAGCTCTATTTAAAGAAATATTATCCATAAATCTTGTTTGAAAATAATCATTAATAAAACTTTTCATATCAAATTCCATCTCTTATGTGTTAGAAATATCTTTCACTTGTGAATCCACCATGACGTGTTCAGGGTAGATGTAAGAAAACCTGAGCTGCATCTTATCCCTGCACAACACAAACACAAACTATAGATGATCCTCTGGTGCTATTAGGTTAGGTGTAAGAGAACCCAAGAGGCATCCTATTTTGACTAATACAACCAAGTTAGGTGCAAGAGAACCCAAGTGGCATCCTTTCTTCGTGGAGTCACAATTACCCCTACGGTACCATTTCATCCATTCTTCTGCATGTTTAGGGTAGGTATAAGGGAACCCAAGTGGATGTTAGGGTGTATGTGCGTAGACTGGATGATCTTAGTCTAATCATTATCTTCTGCAGAGGATTGTGCTTAAGGGTGTTGTAATAAAAATACACCCTTCTTTCACAACATAAACAAACACATATCTTTTATCTCGAGCTATTTTGATGTAGGAGCAAGCCCCCGTGGCACTCACTCATTAGTTGCTCTAGGTCAGGCCAATATGCTACCTTGTTACTGTGTCACCCCAATGGTCACTTGTCTGGTGGATGTGAGTCCCCACACTTTCTTCCTGACTTGACCATTGCAAACCAATGCGCACATTGTCAGTTTGTTAGGCCTTCTTGTACCCAAAGCTTATGTTGACTTGTTTAAGAAGATGTAAGCCCCACACGCTTGAACTAGGCATCATAATCTAATAGAGTATATTTAAGGTTTAGGATAAGTCCCCAGTGGCTCCTTTTCTCCTGACTACTTCAAGCTTGGGATTAGTCCTTACACATGATTCCTTGCTTAGTAGTCGCCCTAGGTCATAGCCCATCGAGAAGATAAACTATCCCTGATCGTCGCTTTTAGAGAGTAAGTCTACACACCTTTCTATAAATTGATTGTCGCAAATTGACATGCGCCTTAGGTTGGTTGGTTATCGCCATGTTGATGGCGACCCACCCGGTGGATACCCACTCTTGGTAGAAGTGAGTCCCCGCACTTTCTCCTTGAGTTGGACATGGTATACTTATAGGCTTTCTTTTACAAGATTTTAGATAATGCCCTGCACAAGCAATCGATTACCCCAGTGGTTCCTTATGTAGGAGGATGTGAGCCCCACGCTTTTTCCTAACTTGACCATTGGACACCAAAAGGCACCCTCTAGGTTGGTTAGCTCTACCATTCGGCCAGTAGACTACCCCTTTGGATTTGTAAATATAAGACAAGTCTAGGCTGATATTAGCCCCTTCTTAGTGAATCCATCACACACTGAGGGGATCCATCAAATTAAAATAATTATAATTAAAATAAATGTAATTCAATCAAATGACATTATCCTGACTACTTCTGAACTGATATAAGTCCCCCAATGACATTTATTCAGTAGTCGCGCTAGGTCATGTTTGATTTGTTGCGTTCAATAGATCACCCCAGTAGTGGTTCCTTGAGTTGGAGGATGTGAGTCCCCACACTTTCTTTCTAACTTGATGATTTCACATAGAAAGTTAACCCATTGGTCGGATAGTTCTACCATGTGGCTAGTGGACTACCCTTTTAGATTGATAAATTTGAGATAGGCCAAGACTAACATAGCCCCTTTCAGTGTGGTCCATCGCAAACCGACAGGGCCCATCTTAGAATGTAAACTTAAAATAAACAATCAACCAACTTCTCCCCATTGAGACATCAATCATCCCAACCTCCCTAGTGAGTGCACCCTCAAAAGAAATCTCATCAAAACCTTATCCCTAGTGGATAATTTGAACCTGCTTCCCTAGTGGAAGGTTCTTGCATCTATCCCTGGCGGGTTATACATTCTAATCCCTAGTGGATACTCTACTCAAATCATATCTTGCATTCAATCCAAACCCCTTATCCCAAGTGGAATAACTGAACCTGCTTCCCTAGTGGAAGGTTCATACTTGATCCCTTAGTGGATCCTTCTTCCTCCCTTATGCCCTTGGCATGAGTGGAGTTGCATTGCACTAAGATCTTGATTTCTTTTACATATCAAGTTTTGTATTAAATCATTTCAATTAGTGTTTGCGATCCTTGGATGTTGTTGATCATCTTGGTCATTAATATGTGTGCCTTGTCACACCACACTTATTGGGCACCCTTTGTTGACCTAACTTTTGGAGTGAGCTCTCAACTTTTATATCATAGATCTAGGATACTCATAGACACAAAGAGTTTATTAGTCTTAAGACACTTCTAGTTATTAGGCAAACACTTAACCTAACCCTAGAGACTTAGAAGAGTTAGCCATAAGAATAGTTGTGCTTTAGGAATATAGGAAGACTTGCCTACTAGCCCAAACCCAATCCTTACTTCCTTCTTTCAAACTAAACCTCAAATTCAAAATCAAATTTTAAATCCAAATTCCAAAATCAAATCCAACTTCAAATGATTGAAACCCATGATCAAATTCAAACTTTAAATCCCTTCCTAAGCCCTTTGATTTTATCTTATGGACTTAGCCTTAATCAAATTCAAATCAAGACAAATTCAATTAATTTTCTCAAATTCAATCTCAAATCAAATTTCAAAATCATAAACCAATTCCAAGTTCAATGATTGAAACCCATGATTAAGCCCAAATTCCAAAATATCTTCCTAAGCCAAATGAACTAGCTTCATATGCTCAGTTAAAACTCCTTCAAACCAACTCATTTGGTTGATATCTTTATAAATCAACCATTCATTCATTTATATTCACAAATATAAATGAAGTCTAAGTTCAAACCCATCAAACCAAATCAAAATAAACCAAACCAAATCAAATTCCCAATCCTAACCTTTTTAGCCAAATTCTTAAACTTGGCTAAATAATACCAAAATCAATTAAAAACTCATGGATTCCTTCATGATTCAATCATTCCTATAACCATTGACTCAAATATAAACATAAACCACCATTATCAAACCAAATCTAACCTAAATCAAATTAAGTCCATGTTGACCTCCCTTGACTTGAAATTATCATATAAACCAAAACCCATTTGGCTCCAAACCAATTGAAATTGGATTTATATTTCAATCCTAGGCTCAAGTATGAATTCAATCAAATTGAATTAAGCCATGATCAAGCTAATTGACTTATTTAGGCCCACTTGATCCAAAGTGGCCTAAAAGTCCCTTTTGAGTCAAATTCTAATCCAACCCAAATGGGTTAAACTAAACCCATCCAAACCTCACAACATAACCAACAATCACCCTAGGGTGATCCATTGCCTTAAATTAGGTCAAACTAAGTCAATCATAGCCTTTTACCAAGTCAACATTTAGTCCAAATGAAACCCAAATGATCCAAAATCCACCATATGCTATATTGATTAAAACCTTTGATTCAAACCCACTCATGATCAATGATTGAACATGACCAAACCTTCACTTGAGCCAAACCTAGCCTAATTGGCCATTTGACCCAAGTTGACCTAAATTGATCTAAAAAGCTAAAATGGGAAATCATGATTTGATTCAAATTGATTGCAACCAATGGTTCAAGTTCATCCCAAATTGATTATTGAACTTGACTATAGCCATAATTGAGCCCAAGTTGACCAATTGGTCAACTTGACCAAACTTACCCAATTTGACTTAAATGGTCTAATTAGCCAAAATCCATATTAAATCTAAATTGAATCAAACCAAAGCCTACAATCATTTCCAATTATCCAGTTGGACTTGACTCAACACCTTACCTAGCCCAATTTGGTCAAGGTCAAATTGGTCAACTTGACCCATTTGACCTATATGAATCCAAATGAACCAAAACCAAATCTAAAGCAAATTGAACCAAACCAATGATACCAATACACTCCAATTGGTCATGTGAACTTGACCCAACACTTGATTTGATCTAATTTGGCCAATTGGTCAACTTGACCCAACCTAACCTATTTGACCTAAATGGCTCAAATTAAGTCAAACCAAATCAAATAAACTCCAAACAACTTAAAATTTGGGCAAACTCACTTTTAACCTATTTCAAATCTGCCCAAATCAAACCTATAGCTAAATGACCATTTTGCCCTTGGGTTTAGGGCATCCTATGAGATAATACACATGCACATTATGTCATTTTCTCTTCTAGCCACTTGGTACCCAATCATAGATCCACCTAGGCACCTTGGACCATGGCTAACCTGACCCAACAGTGGTTGGGTCAGCCATGATCCATGGGGAGGTGAAATCACCTTCCCATTCCCATTAGAGCTTGCCAAACCACCAAGGACAAGCACCTCCTCCCATGGAAGCCATTCTCACACCATCCTCCTCAAAAGCAAACACACATGACCATGACCCATGGTGACCCTTGATCGAACCAAATCCCCCCGATCAAGGAATGAGTACCTCATTCTCACTCAAACATAGGGACTCACCTTTGATTGAATCCTAGCAACCAAGGAGAAGAATCCCAGAGCTAGTTCCAAGCTTCCCTAAGTTCTCCAAAATCTCTATTTTTTGGTTTTGCATGAAACCAAAATAGGGGAACAAACCAAGAATCTTATTTCTCCATTTCACAACCAAAGTATAATTAACTTTACACACACCTTCCTTGGAGTGAGTCCAGCAAGAACGAATCATTTCCCAAGGATCCTGATGGCCAGAAGGTGGAGTTCGACCAAGCCCAAGCACCTTCGCCTATCACCTTGGTCTTTTGAGCAAACTACATCAAATCAAAGCTCATGCAACTCAACAGGGCTTCATTTCTATCAAATGAAGCTTCCTCAATCATTGGAATCACAGTCATAAGCTCAGGTGAGGAATGCCATTTCAATCGATCCTTGAATGAAAATGGCTTGGTCTTTTGTGAAAGGAATCATGTTTTCCATGCCTTCCCAAAGGTGTTGGATCATTTTCATCTCCATCCGAGCTTGGGTGAGCTCGGATTGAGCGACCATTGATGGATGGTAACCATCCTTCATCAGCTCAGGAGGAGATAGATCATGGAATGTCCATCCCGCATGATCGGGATCAACAATCCTGATCAAATCATGCTTAGCTCCCTCTGTTTAATCCCTCAGAATTGTGGGTGTGATCATGACCGTTCGATCTTAGATCGGATGATCCATAGAGATGTCGTGCACACCGCCATCTGAATTAGCACTCGGATGGGACAACTTAAATAGAAAATCTCATCACGCCACATGGAAAGCATGCCTCTTAGCCACCACATGGCCTAACGAGATTAAGGCTCTAAATAGGGCTAATTAATTCATTTTTAATCCTGAAACTTTCTAAATTCATAATTAAATGTAGAAAAATCCAAAAAAAAATGCAAACTAGGCTCATTTTAAAGATATTTCAGTATAAAATTCAGGAAAATTATCATTGATTGATTTTGAATAGTGAATTTGGTTTAATTAAAGTTTAATTGGAAATATAATTATCCTAATTACTCCTTAATTAATCATCCAATTGATCTCCAACTTTTGTGTATGTTTAGGGGGGTGACCTCTACCTCTCCTATTTTTTTTGAGATTTTATTGTTACTTAATTAGAGAAATAAATGGATTAAGTTTTAATTATCTCTTTAATATAATTAGTGATAATTAAGCAAATGAACAGTAAATTAATCAATCAATTGAGCCTGTTAACCTCTATTAATGATGATAAGGTCTAGGGAAATGGATTGGGACACCCTCTTTCAATATTTTCCTTAAATCTTCTCTAATCCCTTAAGTAATTAAATAATTAATTAACAAGATTTATCAAAAATCCAATTCATAACCTGAACCTTTGACTAATTAATTGAGAAGATTTAGGGATTGAGACTTGGACACCTTTCTTTTCCCTTTCTCTAAGCCCATCTCACTTTGATTGGTTAAGATTAATTAAGACTTAACTAACTAATTAATGAACTTAATTAATCTAATTGAACCTAATTTCTCTTTCTAATCTTGGGTAGTTCTTTGAGTGTTCAACAATCCAAAGTGAGAGATAATAAAATTATGGTTAGCCCACATGTGTGAGAAAACTATAAGAGTAATTAAGTGACTCCTTAAGCTTAATTAATTAACCATTTATGAACTAATTGCATTAGGTCCCTTTCATTTCTTAGGAGCATTGCAAATCTAATTTTCATGTGGTTGCATATCATTTTAGCTCATAGTTGTTTAATCAATTAACTTATGGTGATCTATGTAAGGTTTAATTAATTTATTTAATTCATACCTTAACCTAATTAAACCATAAAATCAACCTAATTACTTCTTCATTAAACCAAAATTAACTCATACATGGGGAATGGGATTAGGACCATCAAACCTCTTTCACATTACCTAATTCAAATCAAACATAAATTTGAAATAGCCTTAAAGAATTTTGGCTTATTTTAAGTAGCCTTATTTGGTATGATTGTCCTTAGGAATCAATTGGAACAAATGAAATTGTGTGCATATGTTCATTTACTTCTTTCCCTATCATGCTAAATGTTGCTTGACATATATAATCATACATTCATTTCCTTTAAAAAAAAAAAATAAAGTGGTTTCTTCTATGTCAAATTGTATGTGTTGAATTAAGTTAAATATGTGTGCCTATTATCACTACTAAATCAAAAGTTATTTTTCAAAGTGTATGAATCAACTATAACATGTGGAGTGATGTGTTGACCTCATTTTTGAATGAGGTTAATGTGAATCTAGAAACTAGTAATTGAGATTTCCTAATTTCAAATTGGAACTTCTTAATTCATTATTTATGATGCTACACTTAGTGTCTAAGAATTTCCACTAGAGTTGACTTAGGTGGACATGACCTAAATGATTAATTTGGATTAACTAAAGTGATTAAAATTAATCAAACCAACATTAAAAGCAAATTGAAATGACAATCCAAAAATTAATCCAAAGTCAAACCTAGTCAACATAAGTTTGACTTAAGTGGGTCCCACCTAGTCAAAAGTCAACATCAAATAAATTAAAATTGATTAAATCATCAAATAAATAATTAAGAAGAACATAAACCTAAATCCAAGATGCAATTAACAAAAAATTAAGGGGTTTGCACATAAGCTTAATTTCAATACCAATTGAATTCCAATTTGAACTAAAACTCATGAAATTAATTGGAATCCAATTAGGGCTTCTTAATAACCTTGATTAGATCTTAATTAAGCCCCTTAATCACTTCACACTAAAATCCAAATGGCAAAAGTGGAGGGGGGAGAAAGTCAAAGATGCCATTTCATTTTCATTTGCTAAACCCCATTCATTATCCACCAATTTGGGAGAAGGCTGCCTGCAAGTGAACGCAGCAAGACTAGCTAGGATCTAAGGCTTGCAATTCCCCCTCCATGCAAAGAAAATGGAAATAATAGGGGAAGAGGGGGTCAGCCAAGCAAGGATACACACAAAAACTTCACCTCAAGCAAAATAAACTCTCCCATCACCTTCACAAGTTCAAACAAAAGCAAACAAAACCTCTCCACTTCGCACGTTGTCGGGAGGCCAGAGAACCACCAAAGTGGATGGGTAGGAGGAGATGGTTTAGGGAGAAATCCATGAGGAGTTAATCCAATTCCTTTGGTAAGCAAGCTTCCCTTGAAGTTTTGAAGCTTTTGGAGTCGATCCGGTCGTCGTTGATCGCCGGATCGGAGGTATGCCATTAACGCCCCATCATTTTTCTTAAGCTTTTCAGCTTTGGACATTTTTGAAGGAAACTTGATCTCAAGTGAGATCAAGCCATATGGATTGAAAGAATTTCATCCACTAAATGTTTTCTAATTAAAATCGTGAGATTTCATTGTCTTGATCAAAAGATATTAGGAAAAATTAATGGACTGTTCTCGGCTTGCGCAGGTCGGGTAGGGGATGAAGTCTTTGTCATTCCTTCTAAAAGGAACGGACGACCCTAATCTAGGTAGACCAATCTGATTTACGCCCTTAAAGACCACGAGAGAGATCTAGACCATCCAATCTGCAATCGAACGGTCCAGGATCGTATCAGTTTCATCCCATGCTAACGCAGACACCATGTGGCTCCACGTGGAACAATCCATAGGCCACGCGGCCCGCGGTTCAGCGTGGACCCCACCTCACTTAAATATCATTAAAATAGTTAATTAATGGTTTAAAATTAATAAAATTATTATAAACTTCTAAAAATTATAAAAAATAAATAAAAATTTTAAAAATGCAAATAAAGGCTATATGGATTCATCTTGATGAGAGGAATCCACAAAAATTAAAATTTAATTTTTATTAGTTATTTTTGCCTTAATTTGGGTTTAATTAAAAACATTAAACCATAATTACTTTCAAATTACTAATCCAATTAATATGAAACTTTTGGAGAAATGAAATTCACCTTAAAACACACCCTCTAAAAATTTATGATGATTTAATTCCCTGTAATTTATGAAAGATGAAATTTTCAATCCTAAACCCCTAATTTAATTAAATAAATAATAATTAATTGAAATTAACTTATGGAAATGATTTAAACAATCTTAAATCAACTTAATAAACCTCGGTGAACATTAAATATCATTAAAACTCAATTAAACTTAAAATCCTTAAATTAACCTAATTAACCAATTAAATGAATTAAATAATTCAAATAATTAACTAGAACTTAATTAAATCATATTTAATCAACCAATAATCCAAAAATTATGAATAAACCGTCATTAGAAACATATTTTTGTGTGGAATCTATAAAAAATAAAATCTTTAACTGAATATCATTCAATTAGGTTTAATTTTGATTTTAATGAAATAATTAAAACCTTAATTAATTACAAATTAATCAAGATGAAACTTTGGAAATTTGTAATTGGCATGTAACACCACTTGACAAAAAATTTTGCAAAGCCAATTGATCTCTAGATTAGGAGTTGTTGAATTTCTAAATCCTTAGATCAATATTAATCAAATAATGGATTAAGGAAATCCCTTAATTCATTAAATCATTTGATAACTTAAACTAATCCTAATCAAACACTAGAAGAATCTTAAGGAATGTTTATTAACAGTCCTAAGCCAAAGAACTTAAATAACTACACATTTAAGGATTAATAAACTTAATTACCCATATAACAAAAGAAATCAAATAAATGAAATTAAATAAATACTTAATGAATCTTAACACTTGCAATTAATCTTATCTTAAGAATAAATATAAAACCTTAACCTAAGCATATTAGGTTAACATAAACTGAACTAAATCAACTTAATAACTTAATCTAGAAGGATAACATAAACCTTAAACATAATCCAAATTTGATAAACCAAATTAAATTAAGTAAATTAATCCAAATGAAACTAAACATAATTAACATAAGATCAAACGAAACCAACATTATCTTAAGATTTGAAATTAATGAACATAGGATTAGGTTCCAAACAAAATTAATTAATAAACAACTTAAACTTAAGCTAAATCAAATGAAAATCTAATCAAACCTTAAGGAAAATAAACACATAATCAAACTAATTAAATCAAACATAAGCAAAAATAATAAAATAAATCAACTTAAATGAAATAAAGAAATGCAAACAATTAAACATATAACTTAAACTAAATTAAATGAACATAACACATATGAAAGAATATAATCACATACATAAGAATTAATCAACTTAATACATGAGTTCATAATTAAACAATTTGAATTATGGTAAATCAATGAAACATAAACTTTAACTTAAACATTTTTCAAGTAATCATAAATCAAATCAAATGAAATTAACATAACTAAACTTAATGTAAAATTAAGACAAAAGTCCAACTTAATCAAATTAAATGAAATTAACATAAACATCCAATAATGAATGAAGTAATCATAAATCAAATTAAATAAAATTAATATAATCAAACTTAAAGTTAAGACATAAGTCAAACTTTAACTTAAACATTTTAAAGTGAACATGAACCAAACTAAATTAAATCAACATAACTAAACCTAATATGGAGTTAAGACATAAGTCAAATAAAAGAAATGAACCAAACTAAATGAAATAAAACTAACATAAACCAAATTGAACCAATCAAAATAAAAATGAACCAACCTAAATGAGATGAAACCAACATAAACAAATTGAACTAATCAAAGTAAATCATGAACCAACTTAAATAAATATAATGAAAAAATTTGAACTAAAACTTTAATTAAACTCCAAGATAACAAAATTATAGCTAAAAGAAATGAGATAAAATATCATTAAAGAAAACAAAATGTTAAATACCTTAAGTTAAAGAACTTAAAGGTTGATGAAACATTAAGAATAATTCAACCTTAACTTTGTAAACTCATTAAAAATAATTGGAATCAAATCAATTAAAGTAAAACAAAGTCAACATAAACTAACAAAACTAAACTAAATCAAATGAAACAAAATGAATTATATCAAAAGAATAAACTAAATGAATCAAATCCAACTTAATTAAAGAAAAGAAAGGAAACAAAACCAATCAAAACATAAGCAATATAGAAAGGATTAATTAAGATACTTAAGGATCTTAGTTAGACTTTTTGGAAACTCCATTAGGTTTTAGGATGTGGAATAAAGTGAGTTTCATGTAAAAATGAAATTCATTCTATTTCTCATTCTTGATAACTTAAGCATTACTTTAACTAAATAAAAGAACATAAAATGGAAATTAAATCACTAAATCATTTGAATTGAAACCAACCAAAGGTAAAAATTAAACAAATTTAAACTCCAAAGTGAAATTTGAACTTAAAGGAGCCTAGCAAAGCCTTGTCACACAAACCCTCTTTTACATACATTAGATCATTTAGGTCATAGACTCTAAATCTAGGTTAGATAGTTTTGTGATTTTCTTTATTTTTTGTGATTTGTTGTGCTGTGCTTCACATTTCTATGTGGTGTATTGCTTTATACTGGATGTCTAGGCTTGTTTGTTCATTAGACTGGATGGTATGACGTTCTTTTTAGAACTAACACTATTTTTTGTAGGGGACTGTATTAAAGGGATCGTTGTCATAAATAAAAAATTATAAAATTATTATTTTCTTGCGGGTGCTAAAAAATCCCTTAACATAGTCCATAGGAAAGGTGGGCTTGGCAAAAAACTAATGCTAGCCCGTATGTTTGTGAAATATTAACTGTTGTGTGCTATTTGTATTTTCTAACATCTATTTTATAGAGCTTAGGATTTCTTTTTTGAATTTTAAAATATAAATTTGAGCTTAGAATTAGGTTAGGATCTATAGGGTCTAGAATTAGGAGTGACCTACTAGGTGATGTGTGGTCCCCTGGGGCCTAATAGATGTCCCCTGAAGGAGACTTTCACGGGAAGTGACCCATAGATCTAGACTTGTAGTTCTAGGGTTGTAGAGAACGGCTACCCATTTTTTCTCTTCTGTGTACAATGGTATTGATTATTGACCTATTTTTATAAATTTAATTTGGCTTGATTTATTTTGGGTGTGTAATAGAAACAACATGCTTTTCTAGGTTTCTTTCTATGATGTGTTTGCTCTATGATGAATGCCTAGGCGTAGGCTCATAGGATAAACTAAATTTTCTACCCAACTAAATTAATCAAAACATAAAAATAAATACAACTCATAACCTCATATAAAATCCTAGGCATTAAATCAAGATAATAAAATATTTAGCAACCCCTTAACTAGATGTTGTATATTTAATAACATGCATAATCATATTATTTCAATCTTGTTAAGGGAGGGCTTCCATCTTTGCCAGAAAGAATGGTTAACCTTTGAGAGCCTATGATGGATGAACACCTCTTTCCTTTTTTTTTGGCCCATACCCATTTCTAATTGCATGGCATTAGGCATAAAATGCATACCTATGGCTAAAATGAATCTTGAGTCAAAATTTATTAATTTGAAAAATATGCATTAATTAGATGCATCTTCATACCCTAAATAATCTTAGGGATTAGGGAGTGATTCTAGGTTCATAGTTTTCTTTCCTAAAAATGCAACAGCCCAACCATCTTGTATTCATATGACTTGACTTCATGAATTTATGATGCAGATAATGTTAAGTACCTTCTCCGGCATGTTATAAGTCCGAAGAGTCGGGGGGATAGATTAGTTCCTCGAGGAGAATGGCCAATGATTTAATAGTTGAGCATTGACATGTATTAGAAGCACCTATAGACTAGGTTCTGAAGCATCTTTTCAGGAATAAGTTTTCAACCCTAGGACTTTCTACAATCTTGTGCTGCTAGAATCTAAGTCCTAGAATTCTAAGAAAATGATAACTTGAAATCTAAAATTAAATCCCAAATTTGAAGCCCAATCATAGAATAGATGAAATGTCTACCGGGTATCCCAGGATCAATAGGAATTTCTTACTCTTTCCCCTTTGACCTTTAAAAATAATTCACTCCAATTTGGATCTCTCCCAATTGAATTTCCAAAAATCAATCCTTTGAAAACTACCTTAAAAGTCTTTAAAAATAACCACTTATTTCTTTAATTAAGAGTATTCTTAGGAAGAGACCCTTCCTAAGATGTAATTAACTATAGAGGCTTACCTTTATAGGGAACCATGATCCCAGGATAAAATAAACTCTATTCTACTTTTCCATGTAGTTCTGGGGAAAATACTCTTGTATACGAAAGACCCATTGGCCTTAGGAGTCTTTTATTGAAATGATCAAATCCATTACAAGAGAGCATGTTTATCTTTCAAGATGATTTGTTTATTCCTTAATGCCAAATTTGGTCATCTAAATAAAATATTTCTAAACTCTATGTGGAGTCAATTCTTTCATCTATTTCAGACATGGCACCAACATATTTTCTAGTGACTCTGCTGAGGAATGGTTCATCTCTCCATATTTAGAAATAAATGGTTATTTCTATATATCGATAGTGTACTAATGCCACTCACCGGTCAGGACTACCTTTCTTTCTATTGGGTACCTCTCCATTTCATCCTTGGTTGAGCCTATCCAACATCCTGAATTAAGGTTCTAGAACTTGTCATTTGTCACCATTAAATGAGTGGGTCCTAAAACCAACTCCCAAGAGAAATAAAAAAAAGGAGAAAAGAGCAAAAATCTTTGTCATAATGTTGGCCAAAATTTCCTAAATAGGTCAAGAGTCTTTCATTTGACCACATTTTGGTTGTTTCATAATTATGATTTCCCTAATATAATTTTTCTTGTAAAATAAAACATGGTTGGACAGCTGATTTTTGCTGCTACTTCAGGCATCAGCTTTTCTGTAGATAGTAGTCATTTTCCTGATGGATATATTATTAAATTTGGATATGGATTTGAAAATCTTAATATTACTGCAAATGGGGTTACTCTTTCCCCTATTGCTGAGACAGCTTTAAAGAATAAGCAACCTATTTTAGAGTTTTCTAGCCCCATTGTGGTAAATTTTTATGATGATTTCTAAAGAAGTAAATTATATACTTCCATCTTCACTCTATACGAGATAAAATGAAGATAAAAAATATACATCTTCTTCTTTTTATGCATTTTTGACACCATGTAGATCCGTAGATATTCTTATTGAGGGTGATCGAGTATGACATTGAGGAGAAGTGTACTATCTCGAAAGATAGAAGTCATCACCCTACAATGGACCTAATCACCTCAACAAGGACTCCTAAGGACAATTAGTCTGCATGCGTAGCAAAGATTCTTCTCCTACTTTATATGGAAAAGTAAAGTAGGGTTTATTTTAAACCAGGTTCATTAAGTTCCATACAAGGGCCCTCAGTTAATTACATCCTAAGAAATGAGATCCCTTAAGAATACTCTTGATTAAGGTAAATGATCATTGCCTTCAAAGATTTCAATAGGTAGGACTACCAATCGATTAGTTTGTTTTGGAAGATCAATTAGATCAAAGAGAGGAGTTATTATGCCAAAGATAAGTAGGAGATGCTCACGATGCTAGGAAACCTAGCATCATCTTAAACTATCCTATGGTTGGGCTTTACATTTTGAAATTGAATTATTCATTTGAGTTGACTTTTAGAAGCTTACCTATAATACAGCTTATAGAAATGCCTAAGAGGTGAGGATTTATGCTTATGGCCCATAAGAAGGGAGAAGCAACTTTCAAAATCTAAATCTAGGAGCTGAGGCCAAAATCATAACCTAAATCTAAGGCAAAATGTGTATTTGGTTTGCCTCCACAAGAATGATAAATCACCCGACTTGGACTTACAACTTGGGGTGGCAACCAACTCATCCCTATGATTTTAAATTCATGTAGGCAAGTCTTCTTTATGCAAGATAGCTAGGCTGTTATTTATTTAGAAAGAGACTAAGTCCTTAAACTCACTCCCTAAAGAGACTAGATCATGTAAGGTCATGCTTCAAATGACCTAATTCTAATATAAATCATATTACATGTTATTTTCATTTTTGGAGAATCATTTGACTCATGCTTATAGGATTCATATTTCTAATGTAAGATTATTGTGACCAGAAGGGAGGAGGTGTGTTTCTACCATGGATATCAAATGTTAAGCCAAGTTTCTGGCAAAGGTGGAATCCCTCCAATCAAGAGAAAATATAATTATGTTATAAAATACTCATCCATTTATAATTACTATTATCTTGATTTTTAGCCTAAGCTTTAGGTGAGGTTATGAGTTCTTTGTTTTAATTTTGAATTGTTAAATTTGGTAGAAGATTTATTTTTTCCTAAGAGCCTAATCCACATCCAAGGAAGAAACTAGGAAAATGACGCCATCTTAATGCACAAGCTAAATAAATCATCACTCAATTTATAAAGCTAACGTAAAAGAATAAGAGGTCATTTGTGGTCGGGCACCACCGCACAAACCAGAAAATAAACTGGGTAGCTGAGCTCTAGCCTTATACAACTCGAATTACAAATGAATTAAGTACAATTTAGCAAGGAATTCATTGTTATGGGGGTCTTCAAGCTTCATTTCTTCATTCTTCTTTTCTTTTTTCTTCTTCCTTTCTTCTTTCTTCTTTGGTTCCCTCTTTTGGATGGCTGGAAGGTGGTTGCTTTAAAGGCTTCACATGGTACATAAGATGTAATCTTATGACCAATGCTCATCCTAGTCCCCGATAATAATCATTTAAAATGCTAATTGCAAAAATACATGAAAAGGAAAAGTAAATCTAACTAACACCTGTAAAATAGAGATTAGCTAAATAAACCATACAAATCCAAAGAACGTATATTGGACTTAGCACCCCAGACATGGGTAACCAAATCCACCTAACCTATTGGATTATGCTTAGGGGTATAAGCACCTGCACAGTAAAAGTATTTATATTTTTATTACAGTGCCCCTTAAGCACAATCCCCTACAGAAGATAATGATTAGACTAGATCATCCTACCATTCATTCTATGCACATTCACCCTAACAACCAGACTAAAATAAAACATCACAAAATAAAAGAAAATATCAAACCAAGCACCGCCCTAACCTAAAGCTAGAAGAGGTGACTTAGCCTAATGTGTGTGCTTTAAGAGGTTTGTGTGATATGCTTAGCTATGGTTTTAAGGTTTGGATTTTCTAAGTGTGAAGATGTTCAACTTAGATGGGTGGTTTCATTTAAATGTTTAGTTAATTTGGGTTAATTTTATTTTATGCTTTGTTTAGGTTTGAGTGAATCCTATAATTAATTACTAAGTGTTGTGAAGAGAGGGAAAAGAGAAGAGAACTTCTCTTTCCATCCCTACCTTAAGTAATTTCTAAAGTGAATTCATGTTTAGTTTTGTTTAGTGAATCATTTATTATATATTTTAATTAATCCTAAGTTTAGATCAATTCTAAAGAAACCTATTCAAAAAGAAAGACATTTTAAGATTAAGTAAAGTGAACTAAATTCACAAAATATACATCACTTCATTTCTTTCCCAACATGTATAACATGCATATGGATGTATCCAAAGCATATCTATACATACAAATGAGAATGTTTAGCATACTTTATGATGAATGCTTAGTGGATTACTTAAGAAAATTTGAATACTTTATGATGCATGATTTTCATTAAGTAGAAAAGAGATTTTCTTATCCATTTTCACATGCACACATGTATGTATGAAAGGCATAATTGAGTACGACGCCATTGTTAACCAGGGGTGTAAGGTACAAGACCAACTTAGGGCTACTTAAATCCTCACAACCCCAGGGTTGTCCAGACTAATATACCACTTTCCTTAAATACAAGCATATGTACAAAAGAAATGAAGGGAAAGAAAGATGCAAAAAAAAAAGTTTGTGTTGGTTGATTTGTTTTTGTTTATGCAATTTATATGTGTAAGTGTAGATGTCCATTTTAAGTAATAGTATTGGAATGAATAGATGGGGAATTAGGCAAGTGTTATGTCCTTTTGAAATGAACTATACACTTTGCCAAATACTATTCAAAACCATACTAAAAGAAAAGAGAAGGAAGATAACACAATGCATGTCTTCATACTTATATCCACAAGCAAGCTCATAACTAACCATAAGTAGCACACTTTCAATTTTGGATATTTGATTTATAGATTTTGAAAATAATTTTGAATTTAATAGTGATAATAGCCATTCATATTTTTACTTTAGCCAAAATATGCAACTTGACATAAAGAAAATATTTCACTTTCATTTTGATTTTTGAAAAGAATGAATGCATGAAATTCATATGACATACACATTTAGCATGTTAGGAAAGAACTAAAGTGATGAAATCTTGTAAACACATTCACCCTAATTAATTCCTAAAGATAATTTCATGAAATAAGAAAGTTTAAAGTAAATCAAATTATTTTTTTAAAGAAGGTTTGATTTTGTTTTGAGTCTCGCTTTAATTTGAGAAATGAAGGTGAGTTTGCTGTTCCTAACCCATTCCCACATATGTTGGTTAATTTAGTTTAATTTTTAGGTGATTAGATGATTTTTATATGTTACTTAGGTTAAGGTATGAATTAAGCATGTTAATTACCCATTCCCAATACCACCTTAGCATAGTTAATCAAATAATTATGAGCCAATGAGATAACATAAAACCACACAAGGAATTTAAATCAACAATGCACCTAGTAAGAAAAGGGTCTAATGCATTTGGCTCATGATTAATGATTAATTAAACTAAGGGGTTTTAACTTAAGTAATTTCATAACCCCCCTCACACATGTGAGTTGAGTTTTGATTTCCTTAATGTACTTAGGCTCTTGAACACCAAAACATCTACCCAAGATAGGCTAATTGAGTTCTGGAAAGTTTTAGAATTTTATGAAATTAATTAAGGGGATAATTAATGAATTAACCCTTAATTAAGGATGGAAGGAAGAAAAGGGGGTTTAGGAAATATCTTAAGGAAAGTATCCCAAAATTATTCCCCAAACCTAACATTCACTCAATAAAAACTTAATTGACTCAATCAGAGGGTTAAATCACAAATTATGCCCATAATTAAGCTTAATTATATTAAGGGAGTGATTAAGGAATGAACTAGCAATTCCCCTAATTAAGCCACCAATAAATCTCAAGAAAATTAGGGGAGGCAGGAGTCATCCCGCTAATTAAGCACAAAAAGTTTGGGATTAATCAGTGGAGTAATTAAAGGGTAATTAGCAAAATAACATTCCTAATAAAACCTAAATTTAGAGAAAAATACTATTTAAAATGAGCGAATGGATGGCTAGAGATTCGTACCTACCATTCTTTGTGTAAGATGGAGACTGTCCATCTTTAAGTCCATGTTTTAGAGCTCGATTGAGCTCAAATTGGAATGAAAATCAACCCACACAATCTAAGCTTGAGTACAAGCACATCTAATAGCTAGATCAACATAAGATTGAAATCCACTTCATAAAGGACCAACATACATTGAACTTAAGCTCGGTTTAATGGCATACTTCGCCAGAGGTGATCACCGTCACTCGATTCCCTTGGAGAAGCTTCATCTGGTTGAGACAAAGCTTTGTTGAGAGTTTGAGCTCTTAAGATTGGGTGGTTGCTTTTAGAGACCAACTCCTTTTTTCCTTGAGCTCGTCTTGATCAAGGTGACTCCTCCCTGGCCTTAGAACTTAGGAAAGAGCTTGGGTGAGTTCAATAGAGCTCATTGATGGAGCTTGCAAAAGGAATTGCATTGGTTTTGAGTGTGGATCAAGTTGGGTTTTAGGTGGAGCTCCCCTATTTTCAATCTCTAAAGAGAAATGATAATTTGATTTCACTCTAGGAAGCTTGGGGAGGCTGAGGAATGGCTTCTCTAACATCCTTAGGTTCAATCAAATTGAGGAATGATGGATTGAATTCAAATTATGAGGAGTATATCTCCCCCTATGGAAATCAGACGGTTGAGCAATACCTAGTCATTTTGATCCAATTGACCATAAGGACTGGGTTTGTTAGGCTGTTTATTCAGTTTTGGTTAGGGAGTGGAATAGTGAGCTTCCCATGAGCTTGAATTAAGTGAAAGGAGGATTCCATGTGCTCCATTTCAAGGCAGCTGGTCAGTTTGGCCATTAGGCTAGGTTAGGCTGACCCACACTAATTGGGTGCACCATACTCCCTAGTGTTCACTTGATCCACTATGAGGGTGCCAAGTGGTTATGGAGAGTATTTGACCAAATTCCAAGTGAATTTGACCAAAATTTACCCTATGGCCTAGGGGTAAAATGATCATTTCATTTGACCTTAATTTTATATTTGATATGATGAGAAAATAGCCAAGTTTCATTGAATTGGAGTTGGTTGATGTGATTTGGCTCATGTTGACCATTTAGGTCAAAATGGGTCAACTTGGGTCAAGTTGAACAAATGGTCAAATTGGGTCAAACTAAGGGTTAGGTCAAGTTCATATGACCATTTGAAATATTTTGGTGGCTTTGGTTTGATTCAATTTGGTTTAGGTTTGAATTTGGTTCATTTGGTTTCATCTAGGTCAAATGGGGTCAAGTTGAGCAATTAGACCCATTTGACCTATTTGAGCCATCATGGTAGTTTTAGGTTGGTCATATGAAAGGGATTGTCTTTGTTTCCAATCAATTTGGTTAAAATTTTGAATTCATTCAATATGACCCTTTCAGGGTTCATGGTCAATTGGGTTTGGGTCTAGCCAATTGAGGCTTTGGTCAAGTTCAACAATCATTTGGGATGAAATTTAAGTTTCAATTAATTTAGTTAGATCAAGTTTTGACACATTTTGACTTTTAGGTCAAATTGGGTCAACTTGGGTCAAGTGGCCACTATTAGGTTAGGCTCAAATGTTGACTTGTCAAAGTTCAAACATTGATCATGAATGAACTTAGATCATTGGTTTCAATCAATTTGGCCTATGGTAGATTTTGGCTAAGTGTTGACTTGGTCAACCCTTAGGTTTGACTTAGTTTGACCTAATTTGAGTGATTGATCATCTCATGATGATTGTTGATCATGATGAGAGGCTTAGGTGGGCTTAGTTCAATCCAATTTGGTTAGGATTAGAATTTGGCTCATAGGGGTACTTTAGGTCACTTTGGGTCAAGTGAGCATAAGTGGGTCAAATGGCAAATGGCTTGGTCAAATCTTGATTTGAGTTTGATTGAACTCACATATGGACTTATGATTGAAATATAAATCTATTTGCAAGTAGTTTGAAGTCAAATGGGTTTTGACTCATTTGACAATTTCAAGTTCAAAGGGTGAACATGAAATGGATTTTGCTTGATTTTTTTGAATTTAGTTTTGGTTAAGTGATTGAAGTTTGTATTTATATTTGGATTCATGATTGAAGGATTGATTGAATCATGAAGAAAAATCAAGAGTTTGGCTTGATTTGGCTAAGTTCAAGAATTTGACTTGAAAGGCTTAGGTTGGATTTTGATTGAATTTGAGTTTGATTTTTGGAGTTGGTTTTGGTTTTTTGAATTTGTATTTCATTTATATATGTGAATATAAATGGGTTATGAGAAAATTTCAAATATTTGAAGTGATTTGAACATGATTTATGCTAAGTCCTTAAGAGAAAATCAAAGTGACTTTGGAAAGATTTATGAATTTGGATTTGACTTTTGGGTTTAGTTTGATTGATTTGAATTTATATTTCATTTATATATGTGAATATAAATGAGAATATAAATGAGTTGTGAAAATTTCATGAGTTTGAAGTGATTAGAACTTGATCTAGGCTAAGTACTTAAGAGGGAAATAAAGGACTTGGGAAAGGTTTGTGATTTGAACTTGAATTTTGGATTTAGTTTGATTGATTTGAATTTATATTTCATTTATATATATGAATATAAATGAGAATACAAATAACTTATGAGAAAATTTCATGAATTTGAATTGATTTAGATTTGATTTAGGCTAAGTCCATGAAGGGAAATCAAAGGACTTAGGCAAGATTTGAAATTTGGAATTTCAACTTAGAATTTGATTTGACGGTTATATTTCATTTATATATGTGAATATAAATTAGTTGTGAGAAAATTTCATGAGTTTGAATTGAT
Source organism: Cymbidium sinense (assembly GCA_021442155.1). NCBI lineage: Eukaryota > Viridiplantae > Streptophyta > Magnoliopsida > Asparagales > Orchidaceae > Cymbidium > Cymbidium sinense. Next base: position 137,512,251 of record CM038220.1, read on the forward strand.
TTGAACATGATTTAGGCTAAGTCCTTAAAAGAGAGTCAAAGGACTTAAGCAAGATTTGGAATCATGGGTTTCAATCATAAGTTTTAATCATAGGTTTCAATCATGTGATATTGATTTTAGTTTGGGAGTAGGTCAATTAAGCTGGAATTGATTTAAGTTTGATGTTGATTTGATTTGGAGTTTGACTTGAAGGAAGGAAGTGAGGAATGTGGTTCAAGCTGTAGGGTAGGCAAATTTTCCTAACACCCCTAAAGTATGAGCTATTCCTATGACTAATTCCTCTGAGTCTCTATGGTTAGTTTGTGTGTCCGCCTAATCACTAGATGTGTCTTAAGACTAAGAAACCCTTAAAAATCTAAGAAGTGTCCTATGTCTAAGATGGAGGAGCTAAGAGCTCATCCTAAAAATGATGTCAACAAAGGGCACCCAATAGGTGTGGTGTGACTGAAAAGGAACACCGCACATATTGGTGTTGACCAAAATGATCAACAACCCCAAACGATCACAAACACTAACAGAGATGATCTACTTCTAAACCCAAGGTGTAGAAGGAATCTTGAACTTAGTGCAATGTGGCTCTACTTATGTCAAGGACATAAGAGAGGAAGGAGGAATCCACTAGAGATAGAGTATGTGAACCTTCCACTAAGGAAGCAGGTTCAAGTCATCCACAAAAGGATGAGAGGTTTGATTTGAATTGAGTCTCACTGGGGAGAAATTTGATTTGATTAATTGAGTTCCCCTTGAGAAGAGGGTTAAATTTGTTATTTTTTTAATTGTGTTTATTTTGACTCCATTGGGGATATACAAGTGAACTCTCCACTAGGGAGGAAAATTCAAGTCATCCACCAAGTGAAGAAAGGTTGTGAAATCCACCGAGGGATTAGAATTCTAGATCCTCTAGGGAGTTAGAAAGATTTTCATCTCACTAAGAAGAAGCAAAAGATTTTGATTGATTGATTATTTTTATTTTATTTGTTCCAAATTTTTAATTTAGATTTTGAAATGGACCCTATTGGTTGGCAATCGATCGTACTAAGTAGGAGCCACGGAGGACTAGACCTAACTCAGATTTACCAATCCAAAGGGGTAGTCTACTAAACACATAGCAGGACTAGCCAACTAAAGGGAATTCCTTTCAGTGTGCAGCAGCTGTACTAGGAAGAAAGCATAGTAGACTTACATCCTCCAAAGTAGGGACCCGTTGTTGGGGTGATCTATTGGCAAGATAACAGATTAAGCCCAACCTAGGGCTGACTAATGAGTGAATGCCGCTAGGGGACTTAGATCAACTCAAACATAGTCAAGGTTAATTTCCTATTTTTTTTAGTTTTGTTTTGATGGATTTCATTGGTTTACGATGGATCACACTGAGAAGGAGCATATATCAGCTTAGACCTACCTCAGATTTATTGAACCAAAGGGAGTAGCTTCCAGACAGGAGAACTATTAGACCAAAGGAGTGCCTTTCAGTTTGCAATGATCAATTGAAGGAAAAAATCTCAAGGACTCACATCTTCCACTAAAAGGCCACTGGGGTGATCGGTTGCTTTGGGAAATAAATTGAAACATACCTAGGGCTGCCCGTGATTTGCGACAATCATGCTAGAAAGAATGCATCATAGTCTTACATCTTCCAAAGCGGAATGACTATTGAGGTAACCTGCTTGTGACAAAATAGATTGAACCCAACCTAAGGGCAACTACGGGTGAGTCGAATTTATCTCAACTTAGGTAGTTAGCAATTCCTATAGGAGTTCGTGACACGCCCTAAAGATATGATGCTTGCTTGGGAAAAGGGGCCCTTTGAGGGCTTGAATTTCTAATCCACAAGTGAATTAATTTGTTTATTTGTTTAGTTTATTTTATCATGGACCCTGTTAGTTTGTATGGGATCAAACTGAGAAGTAGCATATATCATCCTAGACCTATCTCAGATTTACTGAACCAACGGAGAATTTGCGCATCCATTGAACAAATTCTCCAAACATAGGGGTGGCTACTAGGAAAGGGGACTATCAATCCAAAGTAACTAGTAGCATTTAAATGGGGTAGCAAGGATGTGATCCAAATAGAGTACGAGGCCTAAAGGCTTAATCCAAAACCGAGAAGATGACATGGCTAATCATATATCAAATAGGTATTAGATGGTCAACTCAAGGAGAAAGTGGGACTCTCATGCCAAGAGTGGTGTATCCAGGGTGAGTCGCTCAACATAGTGAACATCAACCAACCTAAGGTGCTTTTGCAACAATCACTAGGAAGAAAGCAGGACTCACATCCTCTATAGTGGAACTTTGGTGGGATAATCTGTCTCGGCAGTGCCATCCGACCTAGGGGCTCTTGAGTGAATGCCAGGAGGACTTATATTATCAAAGTCAAGAGGAAAGGGACTTATCCTAAACCTCAGATATACTTGACTTAGTTAGATCATGATGATTAGTTCAAGAAGAAAGTTCAGGGACTCACATCTTCTTAAACAAAATCAACATGAGGTAGCTTACTAGTTGGGTAGTGAAGTCTACCATACTAACGAGGCGCTCATTGGTTTGCAATGGTCAAGTCAGGAAGAAAGCACGGGGACTCACATCTTCCAAACAAGTGACCACTAGGGTGACAGGCTAGTGATGTAGCATGTAAACCTGATTTGGAGAAGCTAATGAGTGAGTTCCACAGGGGGCTTGCCCACATCAAAGTAGCTCGAGGCAAAAGATATGTGTTTATTTTTGAGCATGTGTTAAAGGGAATAGGATGCCTCTGGGGGACTCTTACACCTACCTTAAAAACACATGGGGATTTTGATGAAATGCTACCACGGATGGCAACCGGGATTTCCCATTAAGAAAGGATGCCTCTCAAGTTCTCTTACACCTATTCTAAGAGTGCTAGAAATTGTGTTTAATTGTGTTTGTGTTGTGAAAGAAGAATAGGATGTTCTGGGACTCTTACACCTATCATAAATACGTCATGGCATATTCAAGACAAGCAAACATCGCTTCTAAAGATGAGAAGATTTTGATGAAATGGAATCAGATTTTTATTGATTGATAGAATTATTTTCAAACATGATTTTATGGATAATATTTCTTCAAATAGAGCCCATTAATTGGAAGCATCTTACAATCAATAAGTGAAAGATCCTCCTTGGTAGGCCTTCTCATGACATAGGGGTGGGTTCAAACTTGCCTCCCATCTTTGATGGGCACAATTGGTCTCCTTAGGACTAACAAAGTTCTTCAAAAGACCTAGGCGGACCCCTTGTTGTGAGCTTGAATCATTTTGGCCTTGTACAACTTCGAGGTTGGCATGCTTGGTGACTCTCCTCCAAACCTTGAGCTCTTCTAACTGCAACTTTGCATTATGCTCTATAATGATCTTGCTACCCAATGCTATCCTTAGTGATGGGAGTTGAACTTCTAAAGGTAGAATGGCTTCAGACCCATACACTTAGGAAAATAAGGTAGATTGAGTTGGAGTTGGTATGTGGTGTGGTAGGCCCATAAGGCTTCAACCAACTACTCATTCCATTACAGCTTGTTATCATCAACAGTCTTCTTTAGTATTTGGATGAGAGTTTTGTTGAATGCTTCTGCTAAGCTATTTGTTTTGGTGTAGTAGATGGTGGAGTATCTCCAATCTATGTTGTCTCTTCTAGCGAAGCTATTGATCTTGGTGCTTTTGAATGCAATACCATTATCAGATATAATTCAGGCCTATATACGATATGGTTCCTAAAAGCACATGCTAGTGACCTCTCGAGTGGGATTGCCTCCACCCACTTGGAAAAGTAGTCGATGGCAGCTAAGATGAATTGATGCCCCTTTGAAGAAGGAGGATCAATAAGACCCACAATGTCGATACCCCCAACACTCGAATGGCCATGAAGCTAATGTAAGGTGTAGAATGTTGGGTGGTTGGTGGAGGACCACATCGTGTACTTGACACTGATGGCATCTCTAGCTACATCCATGCAGTATGTATCATTGAAGGCCAATAGTATCCTAGTCTCTTGATCTTTGTCTTCATCTTCAGACCGGATTGATGTGCTCCGCATAGAACTGAATGTACCTCGGTCATAATGCCATGGGCTTCATGTTTATCTAAATAGTGTAACTATATTTGGTCAAAGGACCATAGGTGCCATCAATGACAAGCAATAGAGAGCTCTATTTCACTAATGGGCTGTGACTTTTCTTGAGGTAGTTTGTGTTCAAATAGTCTATGAGCGGTTGCCTCTAATCCCTTGTCCATTTTGGCAATGACAACCTCCCCTTCAAGAAAGTCTCTCGATGAGTTCAACATCAATAAGGGATAGGACTTGTCTGGACCCTTATTGAAATGGACTCATCTTCCATGCCAATTCTTTGGCAAGTTTGGACAAAGCATCTGCTATGTTCTCTGGGAACCTTGTAGATGGTGACTTCGACAATTTGAGCCAACACTTCATGGTATACATTGATATGAAGCTTGGGTTTGAGAACCTTGTAGACGACAATGGTTGATGACCGAGAATCCCCAAAGATGTTGATGCTCTTGACAATGATAGTGATGGCTAACTCCAGACCAAAAATCAAAGCCTCATACTCGACTTCATTATTTGTGCAGGGGTTGGAAAGATAGTATGAAAATCTCATCACATCGCAGTCTGGAGTTAAGAGAACTATTCCCTCTTTCTGGAAGAGTAGATCATGGTGCTTCCCCTTTATGAAAGAAGCTACACCATCAAAATACATCTCCCATCGTTTGTTAACCTCTCCCCAAGTTCATGATTTGTTCATCGGGAGATCATCACTAAGCGAGAGAAAGTGGGTGTCTTCTAAGAAATCACTAGTGCTTGTCCTTTTACCGCACTGGAGGTGCAAATGTAATATCAAAGTGAGAGAATCATGGACCATCATGCCAAACATCCGAATAGTGTTGGCCATGTCATGAGATACTTGCGTGGATTGGTTGGAGATCAAGTTCACCTTATGAAAGCATGTAATAATATAGCTTGGATGCAAAGATCAAAGCTAGGCAATGTTTCTCAATAGGTGGATAGTTTGCTTCAGCAAGAATAAGATGACAACTGAGGTAGTAGAGAGTATTCTCCTTCCTTTCATCATTATCTTGGGCCAACAGATCACCAAGAGAATCATTCAATGTAGCAGTGTAGAGGATGAGTGGTCTGCCCAGGTTAGGGGCTGCTAGAGCTAGTGGCTTCACTAAATGCTACTTGTTGTCTTCAAAGGCATGCTAACACTTGTCATCCCACTTAAACTTGGCATCCTTTTTTATAAGTGTTGAGAATGGCATCTCCCGATAGGTTGGAAATAAGCATCTTAGATATGATCCTTGGATGAGTTGAGTTAAACTCTTAGGAGGTGGCATTTCTAAGATAACTTTGATCTTTTTAGATCTATTTCTATTCCCTAGTGTCTAACAAACCCAAGGAATTTCCCTTGAATGCACACTTGGGATTCATTTTGAGGTTATATTATCTTAATTTTGAAAACTCTCAAGTCAAAGAGATGGTCTTCCTTTTCTACTCTTGACTACTAGATCATCAACATAGCACTCAACCGATGATGGATGAGTTCATTGAAGATCTTAGTCATGGCCATTGGATGTAGCACCAATTTTAAGGCCAAGGCATGACCCAATAAGAGAAGATTTCGATCGGGGTTCAAAAACTAATGCTTCTTTCATCTTTAGGAGACATCTTGATTTGGTTGTAGCCAGATGACCCATCCATGAAAGAAAATTGAGATGAGGATGTCCACCATTAATTCGTATAGGAAGGAAACTCATCCTTAGGACATGCTTTATTTAAGTCCCGAAATGACACATATGCGAATTTGGCCATTCTTCTTCTTAGCGATGACCTATAACGGTAGGATATTTTTCTTCCCGATGAAAGCATCGATCAATTTGACTTTGAAATGACATATTGTTTGATTCTAATCGCATGCATCTAGGAGCTTGCTTGATAGGGTAGCATTAGGATCTATTGCTAGCTTGTGGACCTATGTCAGATAATCCGGCATCTCTTCATAACTCCATGCAAAGGTCTTTAAACTCAATCAATAGCCTAACTAAGTCATTGGTTTCTTCTTCATTCAATGAATGTACATCGGCATGGATTTTCTTCTATCCCAGGTTGATTTCTTTCAATTGTTGAATGGATCTCCTCTTCAAATTCTAGAGGTGCATCTTTGATTTGGAGATCATCTGGATCATCTGAGGTTTCTAAACACACATTCTCATAAGAGTTGGTGATGTGTGAAAGAACCTATCAGACTCTAAATGATTGGTAACAACTAAACAGTAATCGTCATCATCGACTGGACTCTGCATTAAATCCTAGCCTGCTTTTGATTGTGCTTCCATGCTTGTATTGCTCCATAGCTTTTCAAAATACTCGGACCTGTGCGAGACCATGTATGAGGAACCAAACCTTTCTGTATAAGATTATGAACACAAGGAGAGTAAAAGTCAAATGGTAATTCCATTAATTATTTAAATGAATCCTCCTTAAGTTTTACATCAACTTCAGGACTTGAGGATGATCATCCCAAAAAGAATCTCTTCAGCTTCATATTATTGGAAGACTTAGGGGCTTCCTTAACTACTAAACCTTCAACTTTTGTGGTGAAAGTGAGGTTAGAGCTAAAGTTCTCAACTACTACCTGATAGTTTTACATCGATTTGAATACTTTGCTTTGTCTGAGGCCCGTCTTCATTGTTGTATGGATCAAAGTCACCTCCAATGGAACCCCTGAGAGGGTTGGTTATACTAATCACATTAGACTCATCCTCAAGTTGGATTCCAAGTCTATGTGAATAGTATGGGTACTCCTATGAACTGAAACATAACCTTTGTTGGCTGATGGCCAACCAGGGGGTCTTCCACCTCTAGAATTGCCTCTATTTTTGCCTCTACCTCTGCCTGGTGGAGGTTGAGTCATCCTACCCATATGTCCATATGATGGAATGAACTGTGGGTGGAATGTGATATGCATCTATTTCTTCTTCAATTCCCCTTTCTTGTTCACTTGGATTTTCATTTTTCTTTTCTTTTCTTTTCCTTTTCTTTTTCTTCATTTTCTTTTTCTTTTGATTTTGAGTTTTATCCAAGTTCATGAGAAAGGGTGTTTTGAGGAAGATAGTAGGTCGCATCCTCATAAATCTCAACCTCTCTAACTAAAAATGGCTTTTCATCTCCATTAACATGGTATTCAATCCCATCCTTTCTAAACTTGATGCACTGATGGAGGGAGAATGGAATTATCTTGTTCTAATTTATCCAAGGCTTGCCGAGCAAAGTAATGAACAAAGTATTCAAATCAATGATGTAAAACTTGGCTTCACTCTCCCAGTCACCTATGTCCAAAGGTAACACTATGGAACCTAAAGCTTGCTCACCTTGTTCATTGAATTCTCTCAACATCATCTGATCTCCTTAGAGTGTGGAGATGTCGATCCTCAAATAGGCAAGGGTCTTTAGACTCATAATGTTCGATGCACTGGATCCGTAGCAAATCTAAATCTACCCATGTCAACTATGATGTAGAGGGGACGGTTGTGCTCCAAGTCCCGCAGAAGAAGGTCTTCATTTGTGAAAGTGATCCCCTAGGCTTCTTTTGCATAATGTGCCTCCTCACCAATAGTGATCAGCTATGCTAAGCATATCTTAGGATCAAGGAGAGCCTTGATTAATGATTCTCATCTCTTTGGATAAGACAAGGGCGTCGTATATGCTTAGCTTAGATGGCAACTTTCTTAGATGAGAAAGGACATTGTAGTCCACCTTGGGATGATCTTCCACAAGCATATCTAAGGGTGGAGCATCCTGTGGAGGGGCTTTTTGATTCTCTATACCAATAACTTGCTCCCCTCTATCTTGAGGTGCTCAGGAGGTAGAACCTTGCCACTGGAGGTTGACTTGGTGATCTCTTGTGGTAGGTAATGGAAGGTTCTACCACACATCGAGCTCACCTATAGCTTCTCCTATGGGACCCTCGGTGATTCCAAGTCTATCTCAAGAGGTGAACCCATAGAATTGAGTAGGAAAGTCCAACTCTTCGAAAGAGGAAGATCAAAATTATTATAGTTATTTTGACTTAAGAGTTATCATTAAGAATAAGAAGTACAACCCATCAAGTGACATATGTAATTCAAGCTTTATTCTTCAATTTCTTGGATTTGATAGGAGGTACAAAGTAGAAGTCAAGTAAAGTAAGTGGGGTAAGGGATTTGATGCCCTTATCCACCGATACATAAGTTCTACTAGTAGAAGAAGAAGAACTGGCTGAAGTAGAGGAAGTAGTCGATGTGGTAGCTTCTGATAGTGGCGGAGGGTGGACTTCGGCGGTGGTTGCTATTTGGGCTATCTAGGCAGCACATGTTCTTTGAGCTCCTCCTTTCCTTAAGTTGGCTTTGGCAATTTGCAAACCTTCCTTGATGTTGGAGGTTTGAGCTAACTCTGGCACCTATAAGGAAAGTTTATTGATCTTCTGGACAATCTTTTTAGAGGTTTTGGATAAGGAGATATCCCAACCTTCTTTGATTTTGGAAGGATCATATGTATCCCCAAGGATTACCCTAATGGAACTAGATGGTTGTTCCACAAGGTATTCCTTTGAGATAACTATAACACCGATCTTGAAGCTATGTTCAAGCCAATCCTTAAATGTGAAGCAATCCTCCAAAACATGTCCTAGCATATGATGGTAGGGGCAAAAGTTAGGATCATGGCTTTTGCTCACTTCCTCGGTCTCTAGGCTGGTAGCTAAAATCAGTTCTTTAAGAGATTCTTAAAGATCTTCGATTACCTCCCTCTTAAATGAATAAGGTTTGTTAAGTTTATCCAAAAGAGTAGGTGGACCATAGCTACGATGATGGGTATGTGTCTACTTCGATGATATATGGTTGAGGAAGGTAGGCCATGGAGGCTATTATGGCTGGTAGGTGCCTGGTGTGGTAGAGGAGGTGGAAGTGAAGGTTGCTGAGGTCATGGTCTCTCACTAATCTCTAGCTAGTTGCTTCCCCTTATTTACTATTGTCACTGCCCCAGGCTTCTTCTCGTATACCTTCTATGGCTTTGCTTTGGGTAACTAGTCTTGAAAAGTCAACTATTTGGCCTCTCCTTGTAGACTAGCCACCTTGTTGATTAGCTTCTCAAAATTTTTGATGGTGAAGCCCTTAAGCATGATGGAGACCAGGCCATGGATATTCTTTAGAAGATCTCAATGGTATGCTGCTCAAACAATTGCAGCTCACATTTCATACTCAAGTTATGCCATCTGAGAATGTAGTCAACAAGGGACTCACCTGGGTGTTGTTGTGCTATAATGAGATCGCCAATAGTAACCCTTTACTGAGCTCCAGCAAATCTATTGATAAATTGTTGCTCCAACTTAGCAAATGTCTTTATTGAATCACTGGAAAATTTAGCATACCAATCGAAAGCTATCCCACTAGGCTACTTAAGAGAAGAGAATAACAAAATTTCGCCATTACAACAACCCGGCCACGAAGTGTACAATATGCTACCTGGGTTTCCACGCCATCAAAACTCTTGAAGGAAGGTGGACAAACCCTTGGGATATTGGATTGCATCAAATTTCGGTAGGGTCTACCTGATGATCCTCCCCAAGCTTGAGCCAATGCTTCCTTCACCTACTGCTCAACCATAGACTTGATATCTTTCTCCTGTATGGAGGTACTTTCCACTACCTTCTTATACATGCTAGTGCTACCTTGCTCGACGAGAGGTAAGGTCTTGGCTAGGTCCAAGACATGCACTAACTCTGGCTGACTAGTCTCAATTATGGTAGGATGAACTATTGGGGCTTATTTTTGAAGTATTGAGACTGCTGCTAACAAGTCCTCAAGCTACCTCGCCATCCTATCTATTTGTTTGTCTTTCTGCTTTAATTGATAAAGGAGGTGTTGGGCTGATTAGGCTGTGTCTTTCTTCTCAACCTCATCACCTTCCATAGCTGCTTGTCGAGGAGGATCCCGGTATTTACCATGCAAACCTTGACTCTCCCAACAAATCATCTTCATTGGGATCAAAGGATCTTCTCTCATCGGACAGTCATATCCTAGATCTCCTTCTTTTCTATGAAAATGAGCTACTATGTCATCTAAAGATCAATCAACGGTATAAATGCTTTTGACTGACTGATGATGGGATCTACATCATGAACTGTGAGGCACCAGACCTCCATTACTATTGGAGAATCAATCCTATGAGGATTGTACTCACTAAAAGAAATGCACTCCTAACTATCATTGACTCTAAAATGGGTGACACTCCTAAGAGGCTCTACTATCATGAGTGTAACTGGGTTATCATCTCCTCCCTTTACAACTACTGCAACCATCTCTATGTCCTGTTGAACTAGTGGTGTTGATGAAGGGATGACCATTGTGCTTCGGGATCGCCATTCCTTTCGCACCACAACTAGGGCAGAAGGTCGAGCGGGAGAACTTGGCCTCACCATACTAGGTGGTGTAGATGGAATGGGATCCTTCAGTCATAGCTAGATCACTAATGGGGTTCTCTTCTCCCTAGAAGTGGCCTTCATGGCCTTTGGCAGGAGATGTTTGTGTGGGTGATGGTGGATGGGGGGGGTGCTGGTGGTGGAGACACCCGACTCTCTTGGAGCAGGGACCCTCTTCCTATGATGGTCATCCCTAAGCAATACTATCGTGATCAGCAGTGGCGCCGATCAAAAAATTAATGAGTCGAGGCGGCCGACCAAACCTCCACCTCTCTCAACTAGTGATCTAAACTGAAGTGTACGCCTCCCTAGCCCTCTTTGGTCGTAGATGTTTCCTCCATGCTGAGGAGGATGATAGATCTCAAGTCAAATTGAGCCCTGGACTCTGAACATCCATAGCCCACCAACTGGCATAGAATGGAGGCGGGGCATGACTTTCATACTCTGCTAGCGGGCGTCTTGGTGGAGGTGAGTGAAGTGTGGATCCTCCTAGCATCCTCTCTATCAAAATCAGAGAGACGATGAAATGGGTTCACTATAACTAGCGGGGAAATCAGAGTGGGCAACTCCTCCACAACTGACCATGTAGCGGCCACCATCTCCCTAGTAATGCATGTATGGTACCACTTAATCATGCAATTTTTGTTCCTCCTCTGAGTCCTGGTAGGGTGAGTGGAGTAAGAACAAGACCCAACCTAAAAAGCTGGGGAGGCAATCTCTGGGATCAAAGGAGCCTTACCCTTCGAGGGTGCTAATGAGTGGGTGCTAGCCTTTACTGGGGCAACACGAAAAATGATCGGGCGCCGCACCTTTGTCATGCTAGTCTATCTTGCTTTCCTCTTGGTGAGGGGATATCAGTCGAGAAGGAAAATCAATCGAATGACTTCTGCACCACTACGGTCTCTACATTGTGAGGGAGTGCCCTCACAGGTAATCCTCTCCCCCTCGAAACCTCTACCGAAATGGATGAGATGGGTGTAATTATCTCAAGGGAGATTGGTCTGATCCAAGGCCAAGTCCATTCCATAGGGGAAAGTAAACACATACTTCTATGAAGCTGCCATTATAGTCAACTGAAAACTGAACTATAGCTGCAACTGAGACTTATGCTGAGAATCTGCATTATTGGAAACAAACTTGGATCAGATTTCTATTTTGTTGACTTCTGAATTTGAATTTAAAATATGACCCCACATCCAACATCTTTGAAGTGTTAAGTGGATTTAGAGAAGATTTAGAGATTTTATTAGAAAGAGAAATTTTTGAATATGAATCCAATTTCAACAAATTTGAGTATGTTGAAAAAGGGTTCAAATATTTTTAGAAAGATGCTTCCATAGGTTCATGTTTGAAATTAGATTTTGATTTGAGGACCCTTTCCTTTAACAAATTTGAGTATGTTAAAGTAAGGGTCAATTGGTTTTATTTTTGATTTGATATTTTGGAATTCACTCACTTAGAAAATTTGGGTATGCTAAGTGAGGTGTTTGAAAATAATTATTTATTTTTCTTTGGTTGCTTTATCTTGTGAATTATAGGTGATTTTGAAAATTGGAATTCCGACTTAGCAAATTTGGGTATGCTAAGTGAAGAACCAAGTGTGTTTTGTTTTTAAAAATATTTTGAAAATATGATTCTTAGCAAATTTGAATATACTAAAAAAATCCTAAAGTGTTTCATTTATTTTGGATATTTTGATTTTTGAAAAGTAGGATCCTTAGCAAATTTGGGTATGCTAAGGAAATCCTAATGTGTTTCTTTTTTATTTTGATTTGTTTTTGAAAAGAGGATCCTTAGCAAATTTAAGTATGCTAAGGGAATCCTAAGGTGTTTCTTTTTGGTTTTGATTTGTTTTTTTATTGAAAGCGATGACTTCATTTTTGCAAATATGGTATACTAAAAATGAAGTTCCACTTAATTTTGTGAAATGGAAATTTCACTTAGCAAATTTGAGTATGCTAAATGAAATTCCAAAGATGTGTTTAAAATTTTTTGTGTTTTGGTTTTGTTTTGAAAATGGAGGCTTCACTTTAGCAAATTTGGTATGCTAAAGAGTGAAGTTCCAAAAATGTTTTTAGAAATTTTGTGAAGTGGAAATTTCACTTAGCAAATTTGAGTATGCTAAATGAAATTCCAAAGGTGTTTCAAATTTTGTTTTGAAAAGGGAGACTTCACTTTAGCAAATGGGGCATGCTAGAATGAAGTTAATGTTGAAAATTTTGTTTTTTGATTGATTTTGAAAGAGATTTCCATTTAACAAATTTGGGTATGTAGATGGAAGTCAATTATGTTTTATTTTCAAAGATGTATATTTTGTGTGTGATTATTTCTTTTTAAAATCCCAACTTAATCATATGTGGAATATGTTAAGTGGATTTCAAAGTGATGTCATTTTATTTGGAAATGAAATTTTCATTCAATAAATTTGGGTATATTGAATGGAGATATTCATATATGTGCTTTTGAAAACTTAGTTTTGTTTGAAATGAAACTTCCATTCAATAAGTATGGGTATATTGAATGGAATATGTATGTGCTTTTGAAAATTTATTTTGATTTGTTTGAAAATGAGACCTCCACCCAGTAAGTGTGGGTATATTGAATTTAGAGGTTTCATATGTGCTTTTTGAAAATATGAAAATCCCAACCTAACACATGTGGAATGTGTTAAGTGGAAGTTCAAAGTTATGATTTTATTTGAAGAGGTAATATCCATTCAAAAATTTGGATATATTGAATGGAAAGGCCCATCTTCAAATTTTATGCTTTTGAAAATATGATTGATGAATTTTATTTTGAAAATGAGGTCTTCACCAATAATGAATTGAGTGAAGAAACTCATTTTGTATTTAGAAAATTTAATTGTTGGAATCTTATTTTTGTAAAGATCTTACATATAACAATCATAAAGATTGTTAGATGAAGATGATTTAGGAAAATTTTGTGCAAAATATTTTATTATGTGCATTTTTGAAAGAGTGCTTTTTGAAAAGCAAGATTTTTTTATAAAGGATTTATTTTGTCTTTATTATTTTAGAATGAACCTTTCCTTACCATAGAAATGATAAGGAGGAAGTCTTTAAATATTTTCTTTTTATTAGATTTTTTTTTATTTTTACCCATTGGAGAACCCAACGGGGGTTTTAAGACCAACACGGGGTGAGGTCTAAAACCTAAAGATGTTAGCTTGCTTAACTTAAGAATGAAATAAGCTAAGTGCCAATAGAAGAAAGATAGTCTTGGATTCATACCAAAGTACAAAGATGGAAGCATCCCTAGAGTGCGAGAAAACTCTATGGTGAAATTTTTATGATGATTTCTAAAGAAGTAAATTATATACTTCCATCTTCACTCTATGCGGGATAAAATGAAGATAGCAAAATATACATCTTCTTCTTTTTATGCATTTTGACACCTAGTAGATCTAGATATTCTTATTGGGTGATTGGGTATGACATTGAGGAGAAGTGTACTATCTTGAAAGATAGAAGTCACCCTATAATGGACCTAATCACCTCAAGAACTCCCAAGGTAATGGGTTTGCATGTGTACCAAAGATTCTTCCTACTTTACATGGAAAAGTAAAGGAGGGTTTATTTTAAATGGTTCATTAAGTTCCCTGGGCAAGCCCCATAGTTAATTACATCTAAGAATGAGATCCTTAGGAATACTCTTGATTAAGGTAAATGATCATTATCTCCAGATTTCAATAGGTAGATTATCGATTAGTTTATTTTGGAAGATCAAATGGGATTGATCAAAGAGAGAGTTATTATCAAGCCAAAGAAAGATAAGTAGGAGATGCTCACGATGCTAGAAACTTAGCAGCATCTCAAACTATCTATGGTTGGGCTTTACATTTTGAAATTGAATTATTCATTTGAGTTGACTTTTTTATTAGAAGTTTAGGGCTTATTAATTCCATAATACAAGGTTATGGAAATGTAGAGGTGAGGATTTATGCTTATGTAGAAGGGAGAAGCAACCTCGAACCTAAATCTAGGGAGCTTTGGCGAGAGCGACCTAAATCTAAAAGAAAATGGGTATTTGGTTTACCTCCAAGAGGACAAAACCCTGCATGAACTTACAACCCTTTAAGTCCAATTTTAAATTCATGTAGGCAAGTCATATGCTTTATACAAGATAGCTATTATTTATTTAGAAAGAGACTAAGTCCTTAAACTCACTCTCTAAAGAGACTAGATCATGTAAGGGCATGCTTAATGACCTAAATCTAATGTAAATCATATTACATATTATTTTCACTTTTGGACAATCATATAATTCAGGCTTATAGGATTCATATGCCTAATGCATGAGAAGTAAGATTATTGGCTAAAATTAGCGAGAAGGGAGGAGGTGTGTTTCCACCATGGCTCTCAAAGGTTAAGCCAAGTTTCTCTATCAAAGGTGGAAGCCCTCCAATCAAGAGTGAAAATAATATACATTTGTGCATGATGTTACAAAAGAAAAACTCATCCAGCTAAGGGGTTGCTAATTCTTTTATCTTGATTTTTAGCTTAAGCTTTAGGTGAGATTATGAGTCTTTATTTTAATTTTGAAATATTAAATTTGGTAGAAGATTTATTTTTCCCTAAGAGCCTAATCCACATCCAGGCCATACATCAAGCAAGGAAAAAACTAGGAAAAGGATGTCATCTTAATGCGCAAGCTAATCAAAACATATATCAATTTATAAAGCTAATGTAAAAGAATAAGAGGCCATTTATGATCAAACACCATCGCACAAACCCAAAAAAAAATTGGGTAGCTGAGCTCGACCCTTATACAACCCGGATTACAAATAAATTAAGTACAATTAAGCAAGAAATTCACTGTTATGGGGGTCTTCAAGCTTCATTTCTTCAATCTTTTTTTTTCTTCTTTCTTCTTCTTTTCTTCTTTTTTCTTTGGTTTCCTCTTTTGGATGGTTGAAAGGTGGTTGCTCCAAAGGCTTCATAGGGTACATAAGATGTAATCTTATGACCAATTCTCATCCTAGTCCCCCATAACATCATTCCAAAATCCTAATTTCAAAATTACATGAAAAGGAAAAATAAATCTAAACACCTAAAATAGAGATTAGCTAAACAAACCATACAAATCCCAAAGCATGTATATTGGACTTAGCACCCCACACATGGGTAACCAAGTCCACCTAGCCTATTGGATTATGCTTAGGGTATAAGCACCTGCACAACAAAAGCATTTATATTTTTATTACAGCCCCTTAAGCACAATCCCCTATAGAAAATAATGATTAGACTAAATCGTCCTACCATTCATTCTATGCACATTCACCCTAACATCAGACTAAACAATACATCAAAAATAAAAGCAAACATCAAACCATGCACCACCCCTAACCTAAAGCTAGAAGTGGTGACTTAGCCTAATGTGTGCTTTAGAGGTTTGTGTGGTATGCTTAGCTATGGTTTTAAGGTTTGGATTTTCTAAGTGTGAAGATGTTCAACTTAGATGGGTGGTTTCATTTAAGTGTTTAGTTGATTTGGGTTGATTTTATTTGATTTTGATTTGGTTTAAATGAATCCTACATTAATTACTAAGTTTTAAAGAGAGGAAAAGAGAAGAGAACTTCTCTTTCCTTCCCTACCTTAAGTAATTTCTAAAGTGGATTCATGTTTAGTTTTATTTAGTGAATGTTTTATTATGTAATTAATCCTAGAATTTTCTAAAACAATTCAAAAGAAAGGCATTTTAAGATTAAGTAAAGTGAACTAAAACACACATATCACTTCATTTCTAACATGCATGGATGTATCCCATACATACAAATGATATTTAGCACTTTATGATGAATGCTATGGATTTACTTAAGAAAATTTGAATACTTTATGATGCATGATTTTCATTAAGTAGAAAAGAGTTTTCTTATCCATTTTTCACATGCACATGTATGAAAGGCATAAGTGAGTATGATGCCATTGTTAACGGGTGTAAGGTACAAGACCTACTTAGGGCTACTTAAAGCCTCGCAACCTGGGTTGTCCAGACTAATATATGACTTTCTTAAATACAAGCATGTGTACAAAAGAAATTAAGGGAAAAGAAAGATGCAAAAAAGCTTGTGTTGATTGATTTATCTTGTTTATGCAATTTATATGTGCAAGTGTAGCTACCCTTCTTAAGTAATAGTATAGAATGAATAGGAAGGAATTAGGCAAGTGTTATGTTCTTTGAAATGAACTATACACTTTGCCAACCTTATTCAAAACCATACTAAAAGAGAAAAGAAGACTACACTATGCATGTCTTCATACTTATATCCACATGCAAGCTCATAACTAATCAAGTAGCACACTTTAGTTTTGGATATTTGATTTATAGATTTTGAAAATAATTTTGAATTTAATAGTGATAATAGCCATTCATATTTTTACTTTAGCCAAAACATGCAATTTGACATAAAGAAAATATTTCACTTTCATTTTGATTTTTGAAAAGAATGAATGCATGAAATTCATATGACATACACATTTAGCATGTTAGGAAAGAACTAAAGTGATGAAAGCATGTAAACACATTCACCCTAATTAATTCCTAAAGACAATCTTATGAAATAAGAAAGTTTAAAGTAAATCAAATTATTTTTAAAGAAGGTTTGATTTTGTTTTGAGTTTGATTTAATTTGAGAAATGTGAGGTGAGTTTGTTGTTTCTAACCCATTCCACATATGTTGGTTATTTAGTTTAATTTTAGGTGATTAGATGATTTTATATGTTACTTAGGTTAAGGTATGAATTAAGCATGTTTAATTACCCTTATTATACCACCTTAGCATAGTTAATCAAATAATTATGAGCCAATGAGATGACATAAAACCACATAAGGAATTTAAATAAATGCACCTAGAAGAAAAGGGCCTAATGCATTTGGCTCATGATTAATGATTAATTAAACTAAGGGTTTTAACTTAAGTAATTTCATAACCCCTCACACATGTGAGTTGAGTTTTGATTTTTAATACTTAGGCTCTTGAACACAGCATCTACCAAGATAGATTAAGAGTTGGAAAGTTTTAGAATTTTATGAAATTAATTAAGGGGGTAATTAGTGAATTAACCCTTAATTAAGGATGATTAAGGAAGAAAAGGGGTTTAGGAATATCTTAAGGAAAGTATCCCAAAATTATTCCCCAAACCTCATACTCAATCAAAACTTAATTGACTCAATGAGAGGGTTAAACCACTAATTATGCTTAATTAAGCTTAATTACATTAAAGGAGTGATTAAGGAATGAACTAGCAATTCCCAATTAAGCCACCAATAAATCCCAAGAAAATTAGAGAGGTAGAGTCATCCCACCAATTAAGCACAAAAGTTTGGGATTAAGGAGTAATTAAAAATAATAAATAACATTCTAACATAAAAAAAAAGAAAATACTATTCAAAACTCACTGAAATCAATTTTAAAATATTTTATATTCAATTATCTATCCAATGCAATTTATTTCATATGTTTTCTAATGTTTCTAGGCTTAGACATGATTTTTATAGCTTCCATAATTAATTAGAATATTTAAATACCCTAATTAAGTATTTAATCGTCACGCCACGATGCGCGCGCTTTCCATGTACAAGGATTGGCTCTTTAACATCATATTGGCACATCAGCGGTACGCTTTCTCCTCGCCCTTCCATCAAGGATCGATACAAGATTAAAGAAAGTAGGAAAATGTGGATGCTACATGTTTTAATCTCGCCATCCATCCAACAAAGATTTATCCCCGTATTCTTTGTAAGATGGAGACATCCATCTGAGGATGATCCATCGATTGAGCTCGATTGATGAAAATCAACCCACACCATCTAAGCATGAGTACAAGCACATCTAATGGCTAGATCAACATAAGATTGAAATCCACTTCACAAAGGACCAACATACATTGAATTTAAGCTTAGTTTAATGGCATACCTCACCGGAGGTGATCCTTTCTCTTAGAAGCTTTGTCAGTTGAGATGAAGCTTTCTTTGAGTTTGAGCTCTTGAGATTGGTGGTTGGACCAACTCCCCTTTTCCTTGAGCTTGGTCTTGATCAAGGTGACTCCTCACTGGCCTTAGGAACTTAGGAAAGAGCTTGGGTGAGTTCGATTGAGCTCATTGATGGAGCTTGCAAAAGGAACTACACTGGTTTTGAGTGTGGAGCAAGTTGGGTTTTGGGTGGAGCTCCCCTATTTTTAATCTTTAAAAATTGAGAAATGGGATTTTGATTTCACTCTAAGAAGCTTGGGGAGGCTGAGGAATGGCTTCTCTGACTTCCCTAGGTTCAATCGAATTGAGGAATGATGGATTGAATTCAAATTAGGGGGATTATATCTCTCCTTTTGGCAATCAGACGGTCGAGCAATGCCTTGCCATTTTGATCCAATTAACCACAAGGAGTGGGTTTGTTAGGCTGATTAGGATGTCCTTGAATTTGGTTCTGGCTAGGGAGTGGAATGGTGAACTTCCTATGTGTTTAAATTGAGTGGAAGGAGGATTCCATGTGCTCCATTTCAAGGCATGGTGGTTGGCCATTAAAGTTGGGTGACCAAACCCATTGGGTTGGGTGCACCACACTCCATAATGTTCACTTGATCCACTAAGAGGGTGCCAAGTGGTTATGGAGATGATTTAACAAAATTCTAAGTGGATTTGGCCAAAATTTACCCTATGGCCTAAGGGTAAAATGGTCATTTAACCTTGATATTAGTTTGGGCATATTTGGTATGATGAGAAAATAGGTTCAGTCATTTAACTCATTTGACAATTTCAAGTTTCAAACAATCATGAAATGAATTTTGGCTTGATTTTTTAATTGAGTTTTGGTTAAGCGATTGAAGTTTGTATTTATATTTGGATTCATCATTGAAGGATTGATTGAATCATGAGCTAAGTGCAAGAATTTGAATTGAAAGGCTTAGGTTGGATTTTGATTGAATTTGAGTTTTATTTTTGGAGCTGGTTTTGGTTGTTTGAATTTATATTTCATTTATATATGTGAATATAAATGAGAATATAAATGGGTTATGAAAAAATTTCAAAGATTTGAAGTGATTTAAACATGATATATGCTAAGTCCTTAAGAGAAAATCAAAGTGACTTAGGAAAGATTTATGAATTTAGATTTGACTTTTGGGTTTAGTTTGATTGATTTGATTTATATTTCATTTATATATGTGAATATAAATGGGAATATAAATGAGTTGTGAGAAAATTTCATGAGTTTGAAGTGATTAGAACTTAATCTAGGCTAAGTCCTTAAGAGGGAATAAACGACTTAGGAAAGATTTGTGTTTGAACTTGAACTTTGGAATTAGTTTGATTGATTTGAATTTATATTTTATTTATATATGTGAATATAAATGAGAATACAAATGAGTTATGAAAATTTCATGAATTTGAATTGATTTATATTTGATTTGGAAATAGGTCAAAGGACTTGGGCATGATTTGGAATTTGGAATTTCAACTTAGAATTTGATTTCATTGATTTGAATTTATATTTCATTTATATATGTGAATATAAATTAGTTGTGAGAAAATTTCATGAGTTTGAATTGATTTGAACATGATTTAGGCTAAGTCCTTAAGAGAATCAAAGGACTTGGAGATTTTAATTTTCATAAGTTTTTCATGGGTTTTATCATGGCATTGATTTGAGTTTGGGAGTCAATTAAGCTAGAATTGATTTAAGTTTGCTATTGATTTTATTTGGAATTTGACTTGAAGGAAGTAGGAATGTGGTTCAAGTTATAGGTGGCAAATTTTCCTAACACCCTAAGGCATGACCTATTCATGGATATTTAGTCTCTAGGTTGGGTTGAGTGTCCACCTAATCACTAGATGTGTCTTAAGACTAAGAACCCTTAAAATCTAAGAAGAGTCCTATGTATAACATGGAGGGGTTGAGAGCTCATCCTAAAAATGAGGTCAACGCTACTTTCTGATCTTGTTGAGGGTAAGAAAACTACTAATTAAGTCATTGAAAGGACCCAAAAAGTCCCATTAAAGAAGTTAAAGGCGACCTAGGCATTGCACATTTGAGTACCTTTGAAATAGGATCTACCTCTAACTTACCTGAATTAATAAAAAGTCAAAGGAAAAAAATAGAGGTAGGAGACTTAGGAGAGTAGTTGTTAGGGAGAGAAAGAAAAAATGAAATGCTAGACATGAAACTAGCCATGGCGAGGGATGGCTTTACCCTTAGACACCCCCTCTTGGGTGGAAGTAGATTCCATCCTTTTTGTTGTCCAGGAGGTGGTAGTTAGGATTGCTAGTTCACCACTTCATCCTTTCTCTTATCCTAAAAAGAAAAATTATAAAACACCAAATAAGGATTCTTGAGGTAGGCTTCATCAGACCCTTCATAAGATTCCTAGACCCTCTAGTTACACTAAAGAAGACTTGTTGAGGGCTGTGAAACATCATGCTTCTCAAAACTTAGCTAAGAAAATTTTAGGATGACCTGCCACCTTCCATCACCAAAGGGAAGGGAAGGCAGTCTTGCCTAATAGGAGAAGACTTTCTTATCCTGTGCCTGCAATATTAGGATGATATCCTCACCTTGTGCATTCATTGACATGGCATAGAGATCAGTACACTAGTTCGGGAAGTGATAGGACTTTTTCCAAATAAAAAAGCAAAAAAAAAAATATATTAGAAAGGCCCCTTCAACTCCTGAACCAAAAATACCTTCACCTTCTTTGCCTTTACTAAGGCCCCGAGCTAGTGATCCGTCATTATATATTCCTAGTTAGGAAATGGATCCCATTCATCAATCTCCTTATGATAGGGAAGCCATTGATGATAGTCACTTAGGCTTGGGAGCCACTCTTGAGAGTATTCCCGCTCCTCAAGAGGAAATGAAAAATGCATTATCAGAAGTAAAACCCATGGAAATAGAGGATTCTATTGATCCTATTCTTGATAGTAATGGTTTTCCACTTTCACTCTCTAAAGGGAAATGGAAATCATCATCAGGGAGGATGAGGAGAATGAAGGGATGAAAGCTAAAATTGAGCATTATGATCTAAATAAGATGACTTATTAGATGATGATTTAGGGTTTCCTATAGCTCACATTTATATGGTGGACACCCGATCATCAAAAAGAGAACAAGAAGAGACATTAGAAGATCCTATTTTAGATCTAACCCACCAACTTATCCTTCAACTCCAAAAGAAGGATGAGAAATTGAGTCCATGGGAAGAAAAATGGAAGAAATGATGGCTAGTATGAAATCACATCAAAGTATGATCCCATCTTCTTCTAAAGTTCATTTGACTGAGCATTCTGATCCACCACATCCTACTAATGATTTGAGGTATGGTGTGAAGGAATATTGATAGGAGTTAAAGCCTGTAGATAAAATACCTTCCACTATTGAACTAAAAATAATGGTGGAGCAACAGGTGAGAGCAACCTTTGCTCAGTCTCGAGGCACAACCTTGATTCCAAAGGGTAGACCATACCCTAATGAATGTGATTCTGTCCCATATCCCAAAAGATTTGTACCCCTCCTTTCAAAATATTTGACGAGATGGGGAATCCCAAATAACATTTAGCACACCTTTGGGCAAGCTATTGTAATGTCGGAGGGCTGATACACTTATTGAAGTTGTTGTTGACTTAGCGGGGTTTCTTTCGAATGGTATGCAGACCTTCTAAATGATTCAGTGCGCACCTTCACTAAATTAGAAAAAATGTTTGTAAAAAGATTCACTGGTGCCCAACATTGCATCACTGTAGGGGACCTAGTAGTAGAAAACAAAAGCCAGGAGAATCTTAATTTCTCTAATAAGTTAATTCTTTCAATTCTCTTATTGATTTGGGACAAAAGAATAAAATACAAAAATGTGTATCCATGAGAATCCAAGAGTTTGCTTATCTTGATTCTCATTCATTTTAGAAAGCTTCAAAGGAATCTCTTGATCTTTATTAAATCTAAGAGAAGGCCTTATAAGCTGTTGATTCATGTCAACAAAGTAAAAATGAAATACATGTCCAAATAAAAAAGGAAAAGAAATTATATTAGAGAAGCACTGGTTGACTTTGGTTCTTACTGTCTAAAGAACTACACAATCACATGCAAGCTCAATACCCTGTGATGTCTTGCCTAGAGTGAATTAGACATCTAACATGGTTCATTGTAACTTTGAGATAAATAAAATAAAATGAAAATAAAAATGATGAACTTTTATGCTCATGGCATAGTAAAGTATTAAGTCCAAAATATACCCAAATCTTCCTTCAAACATAAATTCCAACTCTTTGAAACCTTCTTCACTAAACTTCTTCATGTGTAAGGACTATTAGTGAAATGAAGAAATAGAAGCAAACCTTCCATTACCCTTTCATCATGTTAGACTAATCAAGTAAGGATTACGTCCATAAGACTCTTGCTTATTAGTCAAAACTTTTGAGGATTACGAATTAAATCACTTTGACCCCCTTTTCATCAACCATATCACCTGTAGGTCAAGAACAAGCCCTTTGTGGCACCTTTCCTATACATAGCTTGAGAATGAAGTAAGCCCTTTGTGGCACCTTTCTCATGTCTTTCTAGGCTTGGAGTAAGCCTTTGTGCACCATTCTCATAGGTTTGGAGCAAGCCCTTCATGGCACCATTCCTACTTTCCATAGGTTAAGAGTAAGCCCTTTATGACACCTTTCCTATACATGGCTTGAGAGGGGAGCAAGTCCTTTTTTGCACCTTTCTCATGTCTTTCTGGGTTTGGAGTAAGCCTTTGTGCACCATTCCCATAGGTTTAGAGCAAGCCCTTCGTCGCACCATTCCTACTTTCTATAGGTTAGGAACAAGCCCTTTGTGGCACCATTCCTATACATGACTTGAGTTAAGAGCAAGCACTTTGTGGCACCTTTCTCATGTCCTTCTAGGTTTGGAGTAAGCCTTCATGCACCATTCGCATAGGTTTGGAGCAAGCCCTTCATGGCACCATTCCTAATTTTCATAGGTTGGGAGTAAGCCCTTTGTGGCACCTTTCTCATGTCTTTCTGGGTTTAGTGTAAGCCTTCCATTCCCAGGTTTGAGCAAGCCCTTGTGACCATTCCCACTTTCCATGGGTTAGAGCAAGCCCTTGTGGCACCTTTCCTATCATGGTTGAGAGGAGCAAGCCCTTTGTGGCACCTTTCTCATGTCTTTTTGGGTTTGGAGTAAGCCTTTGTGCACCATTCCCATAGGTTTGGAGCAAGCCCTTTGTGGCACCATTCCTATTATGTACATGTTAGGATAAAGTCATCGAAGACCCATTTCATGTTATATAAGCTATTTAGGTTAGATCAAGTCTCCATAGACCTCTTCCTATTAGCTAACCAGGTAAGAATAAATCCCCCAGTGGTATCTTCCCTAGTTGCAACTTCAAGTAGTATGGATTAGGAGTAAGTGTCCAAATTGGCATCCTTTCCAACTACCATTCTCAAATTGGAATAAGTCCCCCCGTAGGCATCCTATTATTGTGTGAAGATTAGGAATAAGTCATCGAAGACCCCTTTTCTATCACACAAGCTATTCAGGTTGGATCAAGTCTCCTTAGACCCCTTCCTAATAGCTAGCCAGGTAGGAATAAATCCCCTAGTGGTATCTTCCCTGGTTGCAACATCATGTAATATGGATTATGAGTAAGTGTCCAAATTGGCATCCTTTCCAACTACCATTCTCAAAAAAGAGTAAGTCCCAGTTAGCTTCTTATTCAAATTTTTGAGGAATGGAATCATGCCATTGAAGGCCCCATTTCTTTGGACTACTAAATAGGATTATGTGCATGTGCCCTAGTTTAGTAGTCAAAATGTTGGGGATTAGGATCAAGCATTTCAAGCCTCTTCTCTCCAGCATAGCTATTTTGGTTGGATTCAAGTCTTTAAGACCCCTTCCTAATAGATAACCAGATAAGAGTAAAACCCCCAGTGGTATCTTTTTTTGGTTAAAACAACAGGTGGTTTGGAATAGGAGTAAGTGTCCACGTTGGCATCCTTTCGAACTACCACTCTCAAGTAAGAGTAAGTCCCCTGAAGGCATCTTCCTTGAACATAATGATTGCATTAGGATTAAACTATTCTTTGGGTCCACTTTTAATGGCATTCCTATGCATCAGAACTTAATGAAGTTAGGTTTCTAAGAATAATTCACCCTCCAAGATAAGGGTAGGTATACATATACCTATCTTTCACAATCAAAACCAAAAGAAAATTGCAAATCAAAATTAAAATCATGTACTTGAGCCCTTAGCTTATGCTTAATGTGGATCGGTTCGGTCAACACCAATATGAGCAGTGTACTCTGGTCGATCTACTACACATATTGGGGGTCCATTTGATAACCTCATTTTTGAATGAGGTTAATGAGAATATATAAATTAGTAATTGAGATTTCCTAATTTCAAATAGGAACTTCTTAATTCAGTGCTTAGGATGCTACACTTGGTGTCCATTTCACTATAGTTGACTTAGGTGGACTTCACCTAAATTATTAATTTGGATTAACTAAAGTGGTCAAAATTAATCAAATCAACATTAAAAGCAAATTGAAATGACAATCCAAAAATTAATCCAAAGTCAAACTTAGTCAACTTAAGTTTGACTTAAGTGGATCCCACCTAGTCAAAAGTCAACCCCAAATAAATTATTGATTGAATCATCAAATAAATAATTAAGAAGAACATAAACCTAAATCCAAAATGCAATTAACAAAAAATTAAGGGGTTTACACATAAGCTTAATTCTAATACTAATTGAATTCCAATTTGAACTAAAACTCATGAAATTAATTGGAATCTAATTAGGACTTCTTAATAACCTTGATTAGATCTTAATTAAGCCCCTTAATCACTTGACACTAAATTCTAAATGGCAAAAGAGGAGGGGGAGAAAGTCAAAGATGCCATCTCATTCTCATTTGCTAAGCCCCATTCATCCACCTATTAAGGAGAAGGCTGCCTTCAAGTGAAGGCAACAAGACTAGCTAAGATCCATGGCTTGCAATTCCCCTTCCATTCAAAGAAAATGGAAATAAAAGGGGAAGAGGGGGGCGGCCAAGCAAGGATACTCACAAACACTTCACCTCAAGCAAAACAAACTCTCCCATCACCTCACAAGTCCAAACCAAAGCCAAACGAAACCTCCCCCACTTCCCATGATGTCGGGAGGTCGGAGAACCACCAAAGTCGATGGGTAGGAGGAGGAGCTTGGTCTAGGGAGCAATCCATGAGGAGTTGATCCAATTCCTTTGGCAAGCAAGCTTCCTTGAAGTTGAAGCTATTGGAGTCGATCCCGTCACCATTGATCGCCAGACTGGAGGTATGCCATTAACGCCCCCCTCATCTTTCTTAACCTTTTGGCCTTAGACATTTTTGAAGGAAACTTGATCTTAAGTGAGATTAGGTTGTATGGATTGAAAGAATTTCATCTGAATATTTTGTAATTGAAATTGTGTGATTTTGTTTCCTAGATCAAAAGATATTAGGAAAAATCAATGGACGGTTCTTGGGTTCAGGTGGGGGGAATCTCCGCCCATTCCCGAAAGGAAGGACGGCTCGTATAGGTGAATTGATCTAATTTATGCCCTTAAGGATCGCAGAGTGATCCAGACCATCTCATCCGTGATCGGACTGTCCAGGATCGTCCCACATTTCATCCCATGCTGACACGGAGGCCACGCAGCTCCACGTGGACCAATCCATGCATGCCACGCGCGGATGCACCCACGCCGCATGCTGCTGGTTGCATGGACCCTCCTCACTTAAATACCATTAAAAATAGTTAATTAACGGTTTCAAATTAATAAAATTAACAAAAACTTCTAAAAATCATTGAAAAATAAATAAAAATTAGAAAATTGTAAATATAGGCTCTATGGATTTATCTTGATGAAAGAAATCCATAAAAATTAAAATCCCCAATTTTTATTAGTTATTTTTTCCTTAATTTGGGTTTAATTAAAAAAACATTAAACCCTAACTACTTTCAAACAAGTAATGTAATTAATATGAAACTTTGTGGAAATGAAATTAACCTTAAAACACACCCTTTGAAACTTTGTGATGATTTAATTTACTCTAATTTATGAAAAATGAAATTTCCAATCCTAAAACCCTAATTTAATTAAATAAATAATAATTAATAAAATTAACTTATGGAAATGATCAAAATAACCTTAAATTAACTTAATAAACCTCAATGAACATTAAAACATCATTAAAACTCAATTAAACTTAATAATCTTTAAATAGACCTAATTAACCAATTAAATGAATTAAATAATTCAAATAATTAACAAGAACTTAACTAAATCATAATTAATCAACAATAATCCAAAATTTTGAATGAATAGAAACATATTTTGGCGAGTAATCTATGAAAAATAAAATCTTTAACTGAATCTCATTAAATTAGACTTAATTTAAGTTTTAAAAAAATAATTAAAATCATAATTACTCCCTAATTACAAATCTAATCAAGATGAAACTTTGGACATTTGTAACAAGCATGTAATCCCACTTGTTAGAAAATTTTCAAATCTAATTGATTTCTAGATTAGGAGTTGTTGAATTTCTAATCCCTAGATCAATATTAATCAAATAATGGATTAAGGAAATCCCTTAATTCATTAAATCATTTGATAACTTAAACTAATCCTAATCAAACATTGGAAGACTCTTAAGGAATGTTTATTAACAGTCCTCAGCCAAAGATCTTAAATAATTACACATTTAAGGATTAATAAACTTAATTACCCATATAAAAAAGAAATCAAATAAATGAAATTAAATAAATACTTAATGAATCTTAACACTTATAATTAATCTAATCTAAGAATAAATATAAAACCTTAACCTAAGCATATTAGGTTAACATAAACTGAACTAAATCAACTTAATAACCTAATCTAGAAGGATAACATAAACCTTAAACATAATCCAAATTTGATAAACTAAATTAATATAAGTAAATTAATCCAAATGAACTAAACATAATTAACATAAGATCAAATGAAATCAGCATTATCTTAAGAATTGAAATTAATAAACATAGAAGTAGGTTCCAAACAAAATTAATTAATAAACAACTTAAGCTTAAGCTAAATCAAATGAAAATCTAAGCAAACCTTAAGACAAATAAACTCATAATCAAACTAATTAAATCAAAAATAAGCAAAAAGAATAAAATAATTCAACTTAAATGAAATAAAGAAATGTAAAAAATTAAATGAAAATAACACAAATGAAAGAATATAATTACATACATAAGAATTAATGAACTTAATACATGAGTTCATAATTAAATAATTTGAATTAAGATAAATCAATGAAACTTTAACTTTAACTTAAACATTTTTAAAGTAATCATAAATCAAATCAAATCAAATTAACATAACTAAACTTAATGTAAAATTAAGACAAAAGTCCAACATAATCAAATTAAATAAAATTAACATAAACATCGAATAATGAATGAAGTAATCATAAATCAAATTAAATAGAAAATTAATATAATCAAACCTAAAGTTAAGACATAAGTCAAACTTTAACTTAAAAATTTTCAAGTACATGAACCAAAATAAATTAAATCAACATAAATAAACATAATATGGAGTTAAGACATAAGTCAAATAAAAGAAATGAACCAACCTAAATGAAATAAAACTAACATAAATCAAATTGAACCAATCAAAATAAAAATGAACCATCCTAAATGAAATGAAACCAACATAAAACAAATTGAACTAATCAAAGTAAACATGTACCAACTTAAAGAAATGAAATGAAATAATTTGAACCAAAACTTTAATTAAACTCCAAGCTAACAAAATTATAACTAAAATAAATGAGATAAAACATCATTAAAGAAAAGAAAATGCTAAATACCTTAAGTTAAAGAACTTAAAGGTTGATGAAACATTAAGAATAATTCAACCTTAACTTTGTAAACTCATTAAAAATAATTGGAATCAAATAAATTATAAAGTAAAACAAAGTCAACATTAACCTAAACAAAACTAAACCAAATCAAATGAAATAAAATGAATTATATCAAAAGAATAAACTAAATGAATAAAATCCAACTTAATTAAAGAAAAGAAAAGAAACAAAACCAAATCAAAACATAAGCAATATAAAAAGGATTAATTAAGATACTTAAGGATTTCAGTTAGACTTTTTGGAAACTCCATTAGAATTTAGGATGTGGAATAAAATGAGTTTCACCTAAAAATGAAATTCATTATATTTCTCATTCTTGAAAACTTAAGCATTATTTTAACAAAATAAAATGAACATAAAAATGAGATTTAAATCACTAAATCCATTTGAATTGAAAGCAACCAAAGGTAAAAAATTAAACAAATTCAAACTCCAAAGTGACACTTGAACTTAAAGGAGCCTAGCAAAGCATTACCACACAAACCACTCTTTTACATACACTAGATCATTTAGGTCACGAACTCTAGATCTAGGTTAGATCATTCTATGATTTTCTTTAATTTTTTGTGATATGTTGTGCTGTGTTGCACATGTCTATGTGGTGTATTGCTTTAGACTGAATGTCTAGGCTTATTTGTTCGCTATACTGGATGGTAGGGCATTCTTTTTAGAATTAACACTATTTTTTGTAGGGGACTGTGTTAAAGGGATCGCTGTCATAAATAAAAAATTATAAAATTGTTGTTTGCTTGCGGTACCAAAAATCCTTAACATAGTCCATAGGATAGGTGGGCTTGGTAAACAACTAATGCTAAGCTCGTATGTTTGTAAAATATAACTGTTGTGTGTTGTTTGTATTTCCTAACATCTATTTTGTAGGGCTTAAGATTTCTTTTTGAATTTTAAAATGTAAATTTGAGCTTAGAATTAGGTTAGGATCTATGTGGTCTAGGATTAGTAGGAGTTGATCCTACCAAGAGATGGTGCAGCGGTCCTCTGTGGAACTTGATGGATGTCCTTGAAGAAGGAGACTTTCCTGGAAAGAAGATCCATATATCTAGACTTGTAGTTCTAAGCTGGGTTGTATAAGGCGGAACTCAGCTACCCATTTTTCTTTCTTCTAGGGTGCACAATGGTACCCGTCTGCATTGGCTTGTTTTTATTAATTTAATTTAGCTTGATTTATTTTGGGTGTAGAATAGAAACATCATGCTTTTCCTAGGTTTCTTTCTATATTATGTTTGCTCTATGATGAATGCCTGGACATAGGCTTATAGGTTAAACTAAATTGTTTACCCAACTAAATCAATCAAAACATAAAAATAAATACAACTCATAACCTCATATAAAATCCTAAGCATTAAATCAACATAATAAAATATTTAGCTGGATGTTGTATATTTAATATCATGCATAATCATCTTATTTCTCTTGTTAAGAGGGCTTCCATCTTAACTAGAGAGAGTGGGCTTAACCTTAAAGAGCCTATGATGGAAGAACACCTCTTTCTCTTTTGATTTAGCCCATACCCATTTCTAATTGCATGGCATTAGGCATAAAATGCATACCTATGGCCTAAAATGAATCTTGAGTCAAAATTTATTAAAATCTGAAAAATATGCATTAACTAGATGCATCTTCATACCCTACATGATCTTAGGGATTAGGGAGTGAGTCTAGGTCCATAGATTTCTTTCCTAAAAATGCAACAGCCCAGCCATCTTGCATTCATATGACTTGACTTCATGAATTTAAGATGCGCTTAGGTAGTAGTAGCTGGCAGCCTTCTCTAGGCAAGTTATAAGTCCAGAAGAGTAAGACAGGTTAGTTCCCTCAAGTGAGAATGGCCAATGATTCTCAAGGATATATTAATTAGAATTTGACATGTATTAGAAGCACCTATAGATAGGTTCTAAAGCATCTTTTTAGGAATATGTTTTCAACCTTAAGCATTTCTGCAGTCTTGTTCTGCTAGAATCTATGTCCTAGATTTCTAAGAAAATGACAACTTGAATCTAAATTAAATCCCAAATTTGAAGCCCAATCATAGGATAAATGAAATTTCTACTGAGTATCCTAGTATCAATATGCATTTCCTAGTCTTTCCCCTTTGACCCTTGAAAATAATTCTCTCCAATTTGGATCTCCCAATTGAATTTCCAAAATCAATCCTTTGAAAACTACCTTAAAAGTATTTATAAATAATCACTTATTTCCTTAATCGAGAGTATTCTTAAGAAGAGACCCTTCCTAAGATGTAATTAACTATAGGGGCTTACCTTTATGGGGAACCATGATCCCAGGTTAAAATAAACCCTGTTCTACTTTTTCATGTAATTCAGTGGAAAATACTAGTATACCAAAGACCCATTAGCCTTAGGAGTCTTTTATTGAAATGATCAAATCCATTACAAGAGAGCAAGTTTATCTTTCTAGATGATATGTTTATTCCTTAATGTTGTATTTGGTCATCTAAATCAAATATTCCTAAACTCTATGTGGTGTCATTTCTTTCCTCTATTCCAAAGGGAACCAATATGATGCTAATTATCAATACCTATAAGTTTTCATGTGCTGATAATATAAAATATATAATATGAAGTTCTCTTTCCTTATCTCGCATTGGATTCACATAGGATTCACAAATGTATAGTTTATTTGAAAAGAATATAACATTTTTCTAAATCTATTCCTATATATCTCCATGTTAGGACTTAAGAAGATTTCATATCACATACGTAAATCATGTAATCAAATCAATATGATTCTTTGTATAATTTCTTGTTCTCATGGTTTCTTTTAGCACATTTACTTATATTTGAGAAAAGTGGTATATTAGTCTAGATATCCCGTGGCTGCGAGGCTTTAAGTAGCCCGAAGTAGGTCTTGTACCTTACGCCCCTAGTGTAGAAAATAATTACATCGTACTCACTTAAAACTCTTATACATGTACATGTGTGATATGACCAATGAATAGGAAACATGAATCAAAGAAAATTTTTTACATGGATTTTCTTGTCCTTATGGTTTCTTATACATTTATATGTGCCTAAGAAAAGTGGTATATTAGTCTGGACATCTAGGGTGAGGCTTTAAGTAGCCCTAAGTAGGTCTTGTACATTACGCTCTGTACAAAACAAT
The DNA here is from genome assembly GCA_021442155.1 of Cymbidium sinense. Lineage (NCBI taxonomy): Eukaryota > Viridiplantae > Streptophyta > Magnoliopsida > Asparagales > Orchidaceae > Cymbidium > Cymbidium sinense. The sequence goes on from CM038220.1 coordinate 137,543,818, forward strand.
GGTGTCATACTCACTTAAAACTTTCATACATGTGAATGTGTATTTTGCTAATAGATAAAAATCCCTCTTCTCTATTAAAAAGGCATGCATTTATAATTCAATCAAATAAAATATTTAAACTCTAAATACACTTCCTTGCATTTATCATTCAAGTATGCTAGAAATATAAATTGCATGTATAGATATGCTTAGGGTTTGTTCATATGCATGATATACATGAGGGAAAGAAATGAATGAATATGTGTATGTGATAGTAATTGATCTTAAGATGTCTTTATTATTAAATAAGTTTATTTAAACTAAGCCTAAACTTAGGACTAATCAAAACATATAATAAGCCATTCACTAAATAAAATTCACTAATTAACTTGCTTTAGAAGTGACTTAAGGTAGGGATGGAAGTGAGATTCCCTCTCTTTCTTCTCTTTACAACACTTAGTTGTTAAGTGTAGGCCATATGAAATAAAAAAACACTAAGTAAAATATTCAAATCAATTAAATCACTTACAGAAAAATAAACCCCTTATAAATTAAACCCCTCACACTTAGCAAATTATAACTCTAAAGCCTAGTTAGGACATGCCACATAAACTTTAATTCACACACATTAAACTAAGTCACCATTTTTAGCTTTATGTTAAGGCAGTGCATGGTTTGATGTATATTTGGTTTTGTGATGTATCATTTTAGACTGGATGTTAGGATGTATATGCATAGTCTGAATGTTAGGCCGATATTAGTCTAATCATGTTTCTGTAGGGGGTTGTGGTTATGGGGTCATTGTAATAAAAATATTAATGTTTTTCCTGTGCAGGTTGCTTAACCCCTAAGCATAACCCAAGTTAGGATAGGTGGGCTTGGTTACCCATGTGTGGGGTGCTAAGTCTAAATTATTCATATAACTGCTTGGGTTGTATGGCGTCTTTAGCTAACATTTTTTTTTAGCTGGTGTAGCTAGGTTTACTTTCTTTATTTTAATGTAATTTTGCATTAGGATTAAGATAAAATTTATGGGGGATTAGGATGAGCATTGGTTATAAGACCAAGTCTTATGTACCATGTGATTCCTTTGGAGAAACCACATCCAAATCAAGTTAAAAGGAAGAATGAAATGGAGCAAATCAAATGAAGAAATGGAAAGTGAAGAAATGAAGAAGGGAGAGTGAAGATTGAAACCCCATAACATTCATCATTCTTAATTGTAATTATTTTCTTATAATCTGGGTTGTATAAGGGTAGAGCTTGGCTACCCACATTTCTTTTTGGGTTGTACGGTGATACCCGTCCGTATCGACCTTTTATTCTTTTACGATAGCTTTATAAAATTGTTTGATATTTTGTTTAGCTTGATGCATTAGAAAAAGCATGTCTTTTTATAGTTTATTTATGATTGGTTATTATTGTATGGCCTAGATGCGATTAGGGTCTTAAGATAAAATAAATTTTCTATCCCAATAATAACTCATAATTAAAATTTTAAAATAACTCATAACTTCACATAAAATCCTAGGCATTAAATCAAGATAATAAATCATGCATTTAGGCATATAAAATCCCATAGCTTGTGTCAAAATAAAGAGTCTCAAATTAAATAAAATTTGATAAAAATTTGCATTATATTAAGTCACTATTCATACCCTCATGCTCTAGTCTATTAGAGAGTGGGTTTAAGGACTTAGTTTTTTTTTCTAAATAATAACAACCTAGCTATCTTGCAAAAGAATATGACTTGCCTACATGGATTTAAAGCATGGAAGGAGTTGGTTGGCTACCACTCTAAGCAATAATAAGTCCAGCAGTCAGGTGGTTTACTCTCTCTTATGGAGGTAAACCATATACCCTTGCCTTTAGGTCATTCTTTGGCCCCTGCTCCCTAGATTTAGGATCCAAGGTTGTTGTTTTCCTTTGTGGGCTACAAGCATACAGCCTTACCTCTTAGGAAATTCCATAATCTTATATTGTGGAATTATAAATCCTAGATTTGTAATAAAATTTTAACTCAAATAAATAAATCTTCAATTTCAAATATATAAAGCACAACCATATAATAGATTGGAGTGCTCACTAGGCTTCCTAGTATCATAAGCATTGTCCACTTATCTCCTTTGGCTTGGATAATAACTCTTTCCTTTTTGATCCATCCCACTTAATTTTCTAAAATAGAACTAATTTGTTGATAGTCCTATCTTTGAATTCTTTGAGATAATAATCACCTACTTTAATTGAGAGTATTCTTAAGGAATTCATTTTCCTTAAGATGTAATTAAATATGGGGCTTGCTCCCATGGGAAACTTTAGAGCCCAATTTAAAAAAAACCCTGCTTTACTTTTTGTAAAGTAGGGAAAAAATCTCTGGTATATTTGAAGACTCATCATGCCTTAGGAGTCCTTATTAGGTGATTAGGTGCATTGTAGAGCAGTGATTTCATATCTTTTGAGATAGTGTACTATTCCTTGATGTCGTACCTAATCACCTCAATAAGTACATCCTCAGATCTGTATGGTGTCCTCTCACATATATACACACATAAATGAATCCAAAAATAAACACCATACTATATTATATACATGAATTATATATAGGGGTTTCATTTGTTTTAATCAACTTTAAATTTACTTAGATGATGAGAATATTATTTTTTTGGTTTAATAGTAATAATAATCATATTACTTATACATCATGCACTTAAATGGTTTAACTTTAAATATAAGTGTGAGTCAGATATACATTCATAAGTGAAGAAAGGGCATCAAATAAACATCATAAGATGACCCACTTAGGCTATCAAACTCTAAGACCCTTCATATGAAAACAATCCCATTTGAGCCTAATCAACATTTCTTAATTAATGCATATGAATTATGCTTAGTTAGGCCTACTAAAAAGAGATCAATGAATAGAATTTTTTCTCACACATTCTTAGTTACTAATAAGATTTAAGAGGTGACATAATGAATTTTATAAATTAATTAAATTTCATAATTATTTAATCCAATTAATACTTAAGAGACCTTAAAATTTAATTAATCATAATCTATAAGACCAAAAATTATGAAAAAAATCTTAAACATGCACAAAAATAGTAAAAGTAAATTGCAAAAATCCTATGTCATTTGGGCTTATAAAAATAAGTAATTACATTAATTAAGATTTTGCTAAATACGTAATTACACTCAAAATACCCCAAGCTAATTGCAAATTTTAATTTCATTTACTAATTATCACTTAAATGATCCCATGAAAAGTTCATTCATAATTTTGGAGTCATAGATACTTAATTATGAATTATATTTGTGGTGGTGGAGCTACTAAGATTCTCTTGGGTCACCACTCCTTCTTCTCCACCATTGAGATGGAAGGTCGAGCGAGAGCGCTCGGCCTCACCTCAACTTGTGGAGTAGATGAAGCATAGTCCTTGGAACATAATAGTATCACCAAGGGGATGTTATCTCTCCAAATACTAACTTGTGGTACTTGGTGGGCACTTTAGATGAGAGAACATGGACATGTGATGATGGTCGATGAGTGGAGTGGTGCAATGGTGATGACACTGGCTGCCTCTCCAAGATCTCCTCCTATGGCTGGAACCATTGAGTACTATCCTATCTAAGTGATCAGCTCTATCAGCTCATTGATCATAATGGTCAATCAAAGATGAGGTCGCAGACTATCTAGCAAACCTTCTTCTATCTCTCTTGCCCACTTGGGTAGCAACTTTGGCCTCTGTGGCACTCTCTATATAGATTTGATCCTAACACTCTTAGGGATCACTCATCTCAAGTCATGTAAAGTAGCAAACTCAGAGCATCCCTAGACTCTCCCTACTCTTTTGAGCATGGACCTCATACCAACATAGGGTTTCCTCCTTTCCCTATCTGGTGTTTCATACTCCAAGTGTAGTGGGGGTGATGCTACATTCTTCTTGACATCCTCTCTTCCTCTGTAGCTTAAAGGGGGTGAAACCTACTATCACTAAGAAGCAGAGAGGTATCATGGATGGATCCCTCCTAACTACATAGATAGTCTCCTCAACTTCCTTGGTCATGCGCTCATAATGCCTCTTAATTTTCTTGTTCTTATTACAGCACTAGGTTTTTGGTTGGTGTAGGATGGGAGCTAGAACTGACTTCAAAGGTGGGAGATACAATCTTAGAAGCTAGGATTGATTTCCCCTTAAATGGGGCTACTGTAGAGGTGGTACTAGTCTATTGAAGTTGTGGCAGGTATACATGGTACTCATGGCAAGGGAACCTCTAAGGACTTTCTCTTTAAGGATGGAAACTCAATATCTAAATGGAGATTAAACTACAAAGTGGTTTCTTATTGGCCACCTCCTTTCTACTATTGTGCTAAGGGTTAGGGCCATCATAGGTAACCTTGAAATGCTAAAATCCAAGGCCGAACTTGATAATAGGGACCGTTGAGTATGGTTTGATCCATGGTCAAATCCACACTAGAAGCAAAAGAGAAAATGAGCTTCCCAACAGACATGATAACTGGTTACTTGAAGAAAAAGAAAATTAGGGTTTCTTTTTCACAGTGGGAAAAGAGAATGACATAGGATTAGACTTTTGCTTTGATTATTATTGATTTGTTTTGAATTGAAACCCTCATTTAACTAAATTTGATTATGTTAAATGGGGTTCATGTGTATGTTGGAGATATTTGGAGAGGAATTTTCAACTTTTCTTTTGAGTTCAATGGAATCTTGAAAGTGTTGGATGAACCTTACTTTGCCAAGCTAGTGGTAAAAGGCTCTTGATTTTGTTTGATTTATTTTTGTATGATCTTTTAGTTTATTTTATTTTATCTATTGGATGTCCAATAGTGATTTTAAGATCTACTAAAGTGAGGTCTTAAAACCTAAATGATGTTGGCCACATTTGCTTAAGAATGAAATAAAGAAGGTGCCCAATGGAAATATTGATAGTCTTTGACTCATATAAAATATAAGTCCACTATCAATGCTTGGAGATAATTATTGATTACTAGAGATGGAGAGAGTAACAAACCATAGCGGAATCCCCAGAAAAATTAGTTGTGTTTTAATATGGAGTCATTGGGACACCATGCAGATCTTAGGGGATACTTATTGAAGTGATCGAGTATGACATTAAGGTATGATATACCATCTCTAAAGATGGAAACATCACCCTACAATGGACCTAATTAAATAATAAGGACTCCTAAGGTAGATGGGTCTTATACCAGAGATCTTTCTCCCACTTTAAATAGAAAAAGTAAAGTATGGTTTATTTTATGTCGTGTTCTTTAGTTCCCTATGGAAGCAAACTTTTATAGTTGATTACATCCTAGGAAATAGGAATTTCTAAGAAAACTCTCGATTAAAGTAGTCAATAAATATCTCTAAAGATTTTAAGTTAGACTATCAAAAGATTTAGTTTTTTTGGAAATCAAGTGGGAGAGTTCAAATGGAAAGACTTAATTACAAATTCCAAAGAAAGATAAGTAGGGAGCACTCATGATATTAGGAAGCCTAGTAAGTGCTCCAATCTACTATATAGTGAGGTTTTATATATTTGAAAAAGAGAAATTTTATTTTTATTTGAGTTGAAATTTTATTAGAATGCTAGGACTTATAATCAATCAACATAACATTGTGAAAATGCCTAAGAGGCGAGGACTTATACTCGTAGCCCAGAGAAAACAAATAGCCTTGGAACCTAAACCTAGGATGCTTTAGCACAAGCTGAAAGCACGGCTTAAGTGTAATAAAAAATGAAACACAATGTTTTACCTCCACAAGAGAGGATAAACTCATCCTAACTCCTCTGACTTACAGATGCAGGTGGTCCCTAACATCTCTTATGCTTTAAAATCATGTAAGCTGATCTTATGTAAATACAAGATAGTTGAGCTATCATTTAATTGGGAATGAAACTAGAGTCCTAGACTCACTCCCTAAGAGACTAGTTCATTATTAGCATGAAATCATGACTTAGACTAATGCAAAAATTTACAATTTTTTATATCATTTGACACATTCATTTGGATTAAGACTTGGGATAATTATGCCTAAATGCATGATGAAATAAGATCATGGGATAAATTAGCGGGAGGAGGTATTCTCCATTATAAGGGATGCTCTCAAAGGTCAAACATTCTCCTATGTACAAGAATGGAGACCCTCCCTATTCAAGAATGAAATAAAATGTCATGCATGATGTTATAACATACATCATTCAGCTAAAGAGTTACTAAATCTTTTAATTATCTTGATTATAAACTTAGGCTTTAAAGTGAAGTTATGAGTTATTTTAGAATTTAGTTATGAGTTATTAGCGTAAGTATAAAATTTAATTTTATCCTAAAGAGCCTATGACATCCAAGCACACATTCAGTCATTAAGATTTAAGAAACCTATGAAAAATATCATTTCTACTATACAAGCTAAACATGACAATCAAACATTTATAAATTTTCTTAAAAGAATAAAAGACCGGTGTGGCCGGGTACCACCATACACCCCAAAAAAGAAATAAATTAGGTAGCCAAGCTCTACCCTTATACAACTTGGATTACAAAAAAAATATTATAGTTATAATTAAATAGATGCTATCAGGGCCTTCATTCTTTGTCTTTCTTTCTTCTTTTTGATTTGGTTTTGCTCGAGGCTTCATAGGGCTCCCAAGTCTTAGCCTTCTAGCCACTACTCATCTTAAATCTCACAGAACTAATCCTAATTCCTATGATAAAATTACATGTTTATAGAAAATAAAATCTAATTATACTTGTAAAATAGATGTTAGTCAAATAAACATACAAACCAAGCAGTTATATTCCATAAATTTGGACTTAACACCCTACACATGGGTAACCAAGCCCACCTATCCTAATTGGATTATGCTTAGGGGCATAAGAAACCTGCAAGCAAGAGCATTTATATTTATTTATTATTTCAATGGCCTTTAGCATAATCCCATATAAAAAATATCATTAGGCTAATAGCAACTAACATCCAGTCTACGCATAGGTAATCCTAACATCCAGTCTAAAACATTACATCATAACATACACCATCTTAACTTAGAGCTAGAAGTGGTGACTTCGTATTCTAATGTGTTTGCTAAGGTTTGGTGTGGTATTTCTTAACTTGGCTTTACATTTATGATTATCTAAGAGTTTTGGAATGTTCAAATTACACATGAGGGGAGGTTTCACTTAATGTTATTAAAAGAATTAGTAGATTTTAATTTATATTTTCTTTTGTTTCACTTAATATTTACTTGGCATCTAGTTGTTATAAAGAGAAGAAAGAGGTTTGACCTCTTCATCCCTACCTTAAGTTATTTTCTAAAGGTATGTTGTTATGATTTTTGGTTTCTTTTAGTGAATGATTTATTAAACATTTTATTAATCCTAGGTTTAGGTTAATCTTAAAGAATCATATTCAAACATGAAAGGCATCTTAGGGTTAATGAGATTGAAATATCATCACATGGATAATATTACATCATTCCTTTTTATCATTAATAACATGCATATTTCTTTATTTCATACTTTTACTTATAATATACTCATGTTTTTACACACTTGATGATTTTTAATGCATATATTTTTTGTAGAAAAGAAGGATTTTAATCTATAGTTAAGCATATATAAACATGTATTAAAGATTAAGAAAGTAAGTGTCATTGTTAAACTAGGGAAGTGAGGTAATCTAAGACCTCCTTGGGGCTACTTAAAGCCTCGTATACCCGGGGTGTCCAAACTATATACTTGCTACACATAAACGCATACATAAACATAAGGATGAAAATCATACAAAAGATTGTATATTTATAAATTATTTACTCATGTAAAGTAAATCTCTATCCAAATTCTAACACATGTACACATATGAATGAAATTAAGTAAGTATGTACCGTTATTAAACTAGGGAAGTGAGGTACTCCTTGGGGCTACTTAAAGCCTCATATTCTCGGGATGTCTAAACAATATACTTACTAACATTCAAACACATTTAAATATACACATGGTTCATGATAATAGAAAAACCTTTTAACATGTTTAAACTATAAATGAATGTAAACTTCATTGAATATTCATAGCCAACATCAATTTAAATTTTCATCATTAGTTTATAATTTTGAAAGTAATTTTTAGACTTATTAGTAATAACAGCCACACCATATTATAAGATCAATTCAACACATGCAACTTATATATACATAATTATATTCATTTGATTCTTTTATTTGAAAAACATGAATACATGATACAAATGACATGCAAATTTATAATGATTGACCAAAATATTGCCAATCAAGTTTAATTTCTAAGGACAATCAAGTCAAATAAATGTTCTTTAAGATTAACCAAAATTGTTCTGAAGTTTGATTTATGTGTTTGAATTATTGAAACCTAAAGAGGAGAAAAGACACTTAGTGTTTTCCCCATCCCATGTTGGTGACTTAATGTATTAAAGGAAAAGTGATTAAGTGGATTTTATGAATTGATTAAGTTTACGTCATTAAATAATTAATTTAATTACCCTTTCCTAAGCCTCTTTAATTTAATTAAGTACTTAATCATGAGCCTCCAATGATATGCTTATGAGAAATTAAAATTTACAATGCACTTAAAAAGATCTAATACAATTAGGCTCATACTTAAGAGTTAATTAAATTAAAGAAGAATCTAAATTAAGTACTTATATGATTTTCCCACACCCATAGGTTAGCCATAAGTTCCTTAAAGATCTTTATGTTATTAAACATATAAAGGGAAAATTAATAAATTAAATTTGAATTATCTAAACCAATCATCATTTTTATTTGATTTGATTTTACCATTAATATATTTAATTAACTTACTTAATTAACCTTTAATTAACATATGCATTAATTAACCTACTATAGAAATTTATTTAGGAAAATAATTAGGAAAGAGGCCCTAATTATTTTCCCTCACCATTCAGACTATTAATTGTGATTAATCATCATTAACCATTTAATTTTTTCTATTTAGAAATATTAATAAATGTAAAATTGATTAAGGAGGGTAACTAGAATTAAAATTTCAAGTTCTTTAGATTACATGGCCAATAAATTTCAAGAAAATTATGGGAGGTAGAAGACATCCCATGGAATTAACCCACCAAATTTGAGATCAATTGGTCAAGTAATTAAACTTTAATTAGGGAATTATCCTAAACTTCAAACTATAATTAAGCATTATTCATTAAGAAAATATTATGAATTTTAATTTTATTAAATTCTCCTCTATTTACCCTTTCTAAAATAGGTTTACTCATATTTTTGGAGATTTTTCTACAATTACTTATTAATTTTCAAAGTTTTGGCTATTTAATTATATTTTTAACACTTAATTAATCTCCTAAACCATCAGCACCATGCGGAAGCTATCACGGTAGCACTTTCTATGTGGTGCCATGGATTGGTTATTTAAAATGTCTAAAACGGCAACTGAGTCAATGGTGCGGACGTGATTTTTCCTCACCATCTGATCTTAGAGTGGATGACAGATTAATCTCGTGATTTCAAATTGATTAAAATGAATAATCTATCAGATTAAATCATGACCGTCATTCTAATAATGCAGAATAGATAACCAATGATCCATTGTCTCTCGAGCATTAGAAGACGACATTATCCATCTTCTCGCTTGATCCAAGCTCACCGGAGCTTGTGGGATGATGGGATCAACTCCAAAACATGCGAGAGGAAATCTAAGAAGATCTATGGTGAAAATTGCATAAAATCATGATTCACCTCACAAAAGACTAACACCTAAAGAAAAATCTATGGTTTGCCAAATTTTTACCTCGAGAGCTAGAGATTGTCGTCGATTGAAGTAGCTTTGTCTTGAAGTGACAAAGCCCTATTGAGAAAATCTTGAGCTGCCTCCTGCAGATTCCTCTGTGGATCGAGCCGCTATAAAGCTCACCGAAGTTGGTCTTGGAGTGCCTTCCTGTGATCAAATCGATCAGAGATTGATTCATTTTGACTTGTTGGAGTGAAGGGAAGGGGTCAAAAGAGTTAATTTGAGTTTGGTGGAGTTTTGGTGAGGTTGGAAGAATGGGGCTCTCATTTTTTATCGGTGATCTCCCCGATAATGGAGAGCACTAGGGATTCGAGGAAGGGTCTAGGACTGCTTGAAATACTCTGAGGAAGCTCTTTGTGAAGTTTGAATGGATGGAGAGGAGTATACTCTCCTTCCCAAGTGAACCAAGGGCTGAGATTGGCTCGCCTTTGGGTGTCTAGGTAGGTGGAGTGGTGGAGGTGGGTGGGCTAAGGTGGAGGGTTGAGGTAGTGGCATGGGTTGGCATGGGGTGTACCTCCTCCAATTGAACCAATGGAGAGCCATGGGTGAGTTCACCTTCTCATGGCCAAAAGCTAAACCCAGTAGTCTTGGGTTAGGTTGGGTTAGTGGTCCACATGTCCAAGAATGGCCAAAGGTGGCTCCAAGGCTTAGGGATTGGGATGACCCCTCCAAATAGGGATTTTGTTGTTTCAAGGGTTTTGAGAAAATTGGACTCACCATGGGTTGGGTCCACTTGGACTGGCCCATAGTGACCCAAGGATGAGTCATGATAAGTTTGGTTGAATTTGGGCTTGGTTTGATATGGTTTGGCTCAATTTGACCCATATGGGTCAAATGGGGTTCAATTAGGCTAGGTTAGCCAATTGGTCAAATTGAGTCAAACCAAGGACATGGTTATGTTCAAATGATCAATTGGAATGTATTGGAGTAATTGGTTTTGTTTAATTTGAAGTGAATTTGATTTTGGCTCATATGGGTTCATTTGGGTCAAATGGGCTAAGTTAACCAATTTGGTCATATTGGCCAAATTGGCTTGGGTGGAGGGTTGGTTTAGGCTCAATTGCTCATTTTAGAATGATTTGTAGGTGTTGGTTTGAATCAATTTAGATTTGGGAAGGATTTGGTTCAATTGAACCCTTTAGGTCACTTTGGGCTAAAGGGGCCAATTGGGTTAGGTTAACCCAATTGGATTCAATTAAAGGTTGGATCATGTTCAATAATTAATTTATGATTGAGTAGAGACATTGGTTTAAATCAATTTGGTTTGACACAATTTGTCCCTTTAGGTCAAATTAGGTCAACTTGGGTCAAGAGGCCAAATTGGCTTGGTTTGATTCAATTGGTGGTTGAGTCATGTTCAATACTCAATTTATGATTGATGAGAGTCATTGATTGGAGTTGGAATGAGATTTAGTTTATTTTGGTCCATATGGGTTAATTAGGTTGACTTGGATCAAGTGATCAAATTGGTTTGGTTTGACCCAATTGATTGTAATTGGGTAATCAAGGATAATCAACAATCATTATAGAAGAGATTGATGGGTTGATTCAATCTAATTTAGGTTGTATTGAAGTTTGAGTCAATTTGTTCATTTATACCATTTTGGGTCAAGTGGACTAATTGGGTTGATTGGGTTGAATTGGATTGAATTAGGTGTTGAAGAATCTAATGAATTTAGGGTTGATTAATAGCCTTGATTATAATTGATTTGGGTTTGATTGGATTTTGGCTCATTTGAACCTTTTGTGTCAAATGAGCTAACTGGGTTGATTGGATTTATTTTGTTCGATTGGTTTGATTTTTAAGTATTAGGGAAGTTTGAAATGATCTATTGAATGGTTGGAGTGCTTTTATGAAAATCAATTTGCATTAGACTTTGTTTGAATGGCTTTTGGGTTGGATCCATAGGATCATGGTGGAATTAACTTAGGTTAAGGCTTAAGCCAATTTGGCTTGGAACTTGGATAGAAATATAATCCAATTGAGGTTGGTTGTGTTGGCTTGAGATTGGTTTTGGATGAGTGGACATGCATGGGTTTTTATGTTTAGCTATAGGATAGGCAAGACTTATTTTTCTCCATAGGGTATGCCTACCTAAGTCTCTAAGCTTTTGTTTAGTGTTCCCTTAGTGACTAGAAGTGTCTTATCACTAAGGAAATCCAAGTTCCTAGAAGGTTCCAAGGTCTAAAATGGGAAGGATGAGTCCTCACTCCAAAAGTGAGGTTAACATGACTCTCTCTCGAATGGGAATGGAAGTCTATGTTGATTTTGGGGAGCTAATGTAGTATATACCTCCCTCTTCTTATGAACCACCCATTTATGTTGTTTCAACAATGGCATCTGACTAAGCAGTGGGCAAGGCCAAACTTGGCTCTACATTGAGGTCAATAGTGTGGAAGCATTTTAACTATAGTTATCTAGAATTTGTAGTTGAGCAGTGCAATGTTATACTTGGTATATATGCTAATAGCTTCATGCCGTATAGTTAGTCTACGTCACCTTATCCATGTTAGCTAGTGATAATTACACCTTATTGTCTACTGCTAGAGATATGCATGACCACACCATTTATGTTTGTCATTATAATTATTTATGGACCATAATTCCTTAATTAATTGATTTCATCTTACAGCCTTTGATTGATGAGCTAAAATTCCTATGAGATAATGGTGTACTCATATATGATATTATTGCAAAGCAAAACTTTCAAATGATAGCAACACTTTTTTGGACTATTAATGATTTTCTTGCATATGGAATCTTACTAGGATGGAGCACTGTTATAAAGTTGGTATGTCCATATTTCATGAATTTATCAAAGGCATTTACTTTAAAATTGATAGAAAATTTTCTTGGTTTATTTATCATCATATGTTTTTACATGTTAATCACCTATTCAAAAGAAATAATGATGCATTTATCAAAAATAGAGTTGAAAAGTCTAAGTCTTTACCAAGACTAACTGGGGAAGGCTTATGGCAAATTATTAGCATAATTCCAATTCAATATTAGCTAACACTTGTATTCTAAGTTATGATTCAAATCATAATTAGATCTAAAAAGGTATTTTTCTGGAATCTACCTTATTGGGGGACTAATTTTATTATGCATAATCTTGTTGTCATGCATATAGAGATTTTTTTTTTTTGATAATATACCCAACATTATGATGGATGTTAAGGGAAAAAGTAATGATAATGTGAACACCATATTAGACGTAAAAAAAATTACAAAGGAAGTGAGTTAGAGCTAAAGAAGACTACATATGGAAAATTTGGAAACTTAAAGCCAAGTATTGCCTTACCTTTATAGCTAAAAAGACTACATGTGGGAAAATTTTGAAACCTAAAGCCAAGTATTTCCTTACCTTAGATGAACAAAGAATAGTTTGTGAGTAGGTACAATTACTAAAGTTACCAAACAATTATGCATGTAATTTAAGTAAATGTGTTGATTTGAGGATATAAAAGATATTTGTATTGAAATGCCATGGCTATCATATTTTCTTGTAATGCTTATTGTTAATTTCATTTAGTTCTCAACTTGATCCAATATTGAATCTTTTCATTGTGATTAGTCTATTCTTCAAAAAGTTTGTTCTACTCAATTAATTATTAATGATCTTAAGCAACTTGAAACCAACATTCCTCACAAACTGTGCAAGCTTAAGAGGATATTCCCTCTACTTTTTTTTGACTCAATGGAGTAATTGATAATACATCTACCATATGAAGGTAGGGTTGAAGGTCTAGTAGTATCACAAGATGTACCCTTTTAAGAGGTATCCATATCTAATTGTTAATAATATTAATCCATAATCTTTTTAGTCACACTTATATCTTAAAATTACTATAGTTTTTTGAATAAATTAAAGAGAATTGTGAAGAATAAAGTACACATTGATGACATAATATCTGAAATTTACTTAGCTTAGGAGAATATAAATTTATATTTCTACTACTTCTATCTACAAGCATTAAAGTATGATGACAAAAGTTTTGGAGCTTCCCAAAATGTGCTTTCCACTTTCCATAGTCTAGAAAATCATTAGATGGACACACTTCAATATATTTAAATGATATATAATGCATGGCATTGATAGTCCATGTACTTATTAACTGAAGAAGTTTAACCTTTTTTGTAAGTAAGATTTTCAATCTAATGATGTTCAATTTCAGGTTATGGTTCATATTTTATGTTTATTTGATCATACTAATTTCAATATTGAGTTCAAGTCATTTGTGAACTCCTTTCAAGTAGATGATGCTACCATTATTAATAAGAAGGATGAAGATTAATTCCTTTTATGGTTTAGATTACATGTAAGTGATCCTAATTTTGATCTAGATTTATATTAAATTTATGGGCTACACTTTCTTATTCAACTTCACTTAATAAATTCATAATCAGAGTAATTTAGTGAAGAATCAAGATACATTCATGATCTTGTTTAAAGACCCATACAAGTTGTGAATACATGACCAAATTTTTATGTGAATGTCAACATAATCATATTAATTCTTGGTCAGAGAGAAGAAAAACATATAACTTTGGTGTATGCGTCAGAGGAAACACACAATTAGATGATGAGATAGATTATTATGGAATTATACAATAGATTGTACAGTTGTAGTATCCTAGATTAAATGAGAGAAATATATTTTTATTTAATTATAATTGGTTTGATCTTGTTCTTAATAAAGGAACATGGACACATAAGTCATATAACATCACAAAAGTGAGACTAAGAAAAAAAGTATGCTAAATTTGATCCTTTATCATTGTATGTCAAGTGATTTAGGTGGATTATCTTATTTATCTTGAAAGAATAAGCAATAAAATTAGATTGGATGGTCATACTTAGGATCAAGCCTAGAGCAAGAGTTAAAGTTCAAAATATTATTGATCTTACTTATCATGAAGAGGAGATGATAGATTTTAGACTTCCAGGTGATGTTTAGCTAGTAACGAGCTTACAAGATATTAGTGGTGATTATGAGGTCATTCATCAACCTATCAATAAGCATAATGATGATGAAGAGGATCTGAAGATCTTAAATTCAACTTCTAGTGAGTCAACAGAGAAAACTACTTAACATGTACGTTGAAGGTATAAAATTCTTTTGATTCTTCTAACAACTAGTTAAATTATGATTTCTTGTCTGCTTAATACATGTGATGCACATTTTTTTTATTTTTTTATATGTTCTATTTACACTATCTTTTTCTACTTCTTGTAGACATTATATTATGTGCTCTTTTTTACTTCTACTACACATTGTATTTATTTATGCATTATCTTATTTAATTTAGTACATTTCAATGCTTTTTTTACATATATTATTTTATTATTATAATTGGTAGATCAATCACAAGCATTTTAGAATGAAGATGAAGAATGTTTAAACTACTATTATTATCACTGCCACGACTTTCGTTTCAATCTCACCACCCTAAACTATTAGACATTCGCATGGACACACTTATCACTCTCTAGAGCCTACTGACACCACACCATTTTACCCATTTCAACCACACATAAGTCGTAATGAGCCTAATTATTACAATGCATGACCACATCAAATTGATCTATCGATGCCTATTAAACACGGTGGACTAAGACACCTATGAGACACACTTTGATTAAGCTTGAAGGAGATATGTAAGTTCACTTGTATTACTTTTAATTTTTAGATTCTTATGTGAAAAAAAAAGTTTTAATTATAGGTTCAATCCTTCAAGTCAATCAATACATAAAAAAAGAGGTATAATAAAAACCAAATTTGATGCTCCATATGAATCATAGAAAAAGGTACCAATAGAACTATGTGGCATGCGATTTAGAGAATTAAAGGTATTAACAAAGCTCTTTATACTTATACAATGTAATATATTTTGTTCAAGGTCTTCTAATTATTATCAATGTATTTTATGTAATATAAAGAATTTTAGTGATTGCCAAAATATAGCCAAAATAGCAATAAGAATTTATAGTCAACAAGTGTTGCCTATTTATATGTTATGTTCACTAACATAAGTAAGTTTGGATAAAAACTCTATTATAGGGGGATAGGCAGCTAGTTACATACTAGAGGCTCAGTTCCTCACACTAAGTATAGAAAAAACTAGTAGTTGTTGACTACTTCTATTAATTAAAGTTATAATCATTATTTATTAATGTCATTGATATGTTTATAAAAGCAAGTCCTTGGATGGGAGCCCACAGCTGCAGAATTACATAATAGAATACATCAGCACTAGGTAGACCAATAGTGGGTTAATGTCTGTTCATAGAGCTTATGTAACTAAAATTATTAATTTTAAATTACAATTCTATTAAAAATATATTCTATTTAAATAATATCAAAAGTTTTTATAGGATGATTAGATGAGGTTAAAGGAGGTGCATAGCCAATGTCATACTAGTGTAGTCAATTTAAGTGAGCATTATGAGTAGTCAAAGTTTGACATTTGGAGAGAAGCTATTGGAGGTGAGAAAAAAAGAAAGAATATATGGCCTAAGTTTGCCAAGATTGGCATATAATGCATGCCACTAGTTGTTTTTTTTTAAATGAGCAATAATTAATCAACTAGCTCGTTAAAAGGTGTGTTGTTGTAATGGTTGAGGATATAGAGACTCGAATGACTACTCAAATTAAAACTCAAATGGCTACCATGAAAACAACAAAGGAAAACAAATCCATCGTGATAGACATATGGTAAAAAAGCTAGTGGTGAAGAAAGAGAAGGAGGAGGAGGATAGGGAGACGACAATGAGAAGGCCAACGATGAGTAGTTCTCTATTTGTATTTCTAATTTTTTATTTGTATTTTTTTAGTTTTCTATTTGTATAATGTCATTTTTTTATGTTTAACTGTTAATAAATGTTTCTATGTAATGTTAATATTTTGGAACATTTGTAATCAAATATTTATTTAAAGTTATCTTTTTTTTAATGATATGGACTTCTTGTGAAGTTGTTGTAATCATATTAGAGTTAGTTGTGAATTAGTTCTATAGTTATTATTTGGCATTGTTGTAGGTGTAAAAATTGGAACATATGATAAACTTTCTCCATTTTATTCAAATTTGTATATATTTTCAACGAATTTTCCATTGATATGGTCAATAAGAGCCATCTTCAAGATTTTTATGATCATAAAATTTCTGATGGCAAGATATCAAGAGATTCCATCGAAAATTATGTAAATAAATTTTGATGGAAAACTAATATTCCCTCACTAGTTCTTGATTCATCCAAAAATAATTTCCAATGGAATTTTTATTGAAAATCTAAGGAAAATGATTTTCAATAGATTTTTAATTTGTTAGAATACTTTTTTAATTATTGTTTTATTGGAAGTAAATCTATCAGAAAACTGTCTGAAACTTGCATTTTCAATTGAATATGAGTGATTTATGTTGGATTCTTTCATAAAAAATCGATTGTTTTCTTGTAGTGTTAAAATTAATCTTTATTTGGGTTTATTTGAGTTTCTTATCACTGTAAAATTTGGTACCATTTTAGCAACATCCCGATGTCATCCCCATATGGGGCAACATTTTCAATACTAGGCCTGCCCATCGACTTTGACGAGGTGTATGGGTGGTGTTCTGCAACACTCCTATTGTATATCTTCTAACCTACCCAACTAAAAGACATGCATAGATCTTCAAGTCCGACATAAAAAAGCTAACGTAGATTTTCTCACTACATTAGAATAATACACATAAGTACTTAATTTTACAATTTTTACCACCACATTGGAACAATGTGTATGAGTACAAGATTTTGATTTTTTTTTGTGTATTTTAATTTTACATGTAAATCAAGTCAATATTGAGATGGCAAATTTGGGATTATAATGCAAGGTAAGAGAGAGGGGAAGAGTTTTTTCTATCTCTCCATATATTTTTTATTTTCTAAATTTTTAGAGAGAGAAAATACAAAAGAGAGATTGATAAAGTTAGATGAAAAAGAGATATCTATCTATTTAGAGAGATAAAGAGAGAGGTGATAAGGAGGAAAATGTGGAGAGAGATAGAGAGTTTGGGAGTGGGAGATATGTATTGTAGGTGGTTAGGAATATGAAAGAGAATTAAGAGAAGGGTAGTGTGATTTCAGGTATCAAAGAGCAAGAGCTGGGTTGGGCAATTTGAGTGCAATGTTTAGGTGGCATGATGAGGAAAGCTGGAGGTTGAGCCATGGAAGACTTGGGCATGCAACATGAGAGGGTGCATTGACTTGGGAAGATTAGTCAACTCCATAAAGAGAGAGGGAGAGTGTGATGGTAAGGAGTTACTACTGATTGAGGTGGGTGTCTTTTTTTGTGAGATTGAGAGAATTAAATAGCCATGGATCTTTAAATTGATATCTAAATATGTATTTTAGAGTTTTGGTGGGATAATGAAGGGTGCAGGATAATATGATAGTGGGAATACCTAAACTAGTCTAGCTTGAGCTAAATTGGGTTGATTTAAAATATAACTTTAAGGAATGTGATCTAAGTGAGGTAAATGACTAAAAATACTTGTGGAGGTTAAGGTTAGGATATGTATTTATGATATGCAGTAATTGATTGGTTTGAGAGGTTCTTTTAGTGTATGAACTAGGACTAGGTTATAATTAGTGAAGTAAAGATATTATTGAGTGGAAGGAAGGTGTATGCTTATGGAGGGGAGTAGAAGTCTTAGTAGATAATTAGAGATTATGTTAAGAAGTATGGAAAATTTTAAAATGAGTTACATTGGGTATTGGAGGTGAGAAAGAAAGATATGTTAGATAATTAGTGCTCACATTGAAGATTGTTAAGGTTGACTACCAAGCTCTCAAATCATAAGAAAAATCAAATAATTTGTAAATACTAAAGATATCCTTTCATTCCTACATTGGGAGCTATTTATAGCCATTACAATTATCTTTCAAAAGAAAAAAAAATTAAAATATGAAGAGAAAGGTAGGTGGCCACATTAATGTGAAATATTAAGTTACCTTATTATTTTATGTCATCCACATATTTCACATGCTATTATTTTATATG
Organism: Cymbidium sinense; assembly: GCA_021442155.1. Lineage (NCBI taxonomy): Eukaryota > Viridiplantae > Streptophyta > Magnoliopsida > Asparagales > Orchidaceae > Cymbidium > Cymbidium sinense. Next base: position 137,562,668 of record CM038220.1, read on the forward strand.
GATTCAACCAACTCACATGTCATGCTTTAAATTTTTAAATTTAAAGTTTCAAACTTAGAGTTTTTATAAATAATTTAAATATTACATAATTAGAAAAAATATGAAATCATAAAATAGGCTTTGGTAGGCTAATGGGCTAAACATTCTTCTTTCTTAAATTTTCTTGGGCTTTAGCTTTAGATATAGTAAATAGATCTTGAGCTCTAATTTATTGATCTACATGAAGTTCTACATCATCTATAGTATGTGATTGAAGGCGACAAAGAAGTTGGTTGGTAGACTAAGCTATAGGGGTTGGGAGGGAGCTCGAGGTGACTGGAGAGGCTAAGATGCTGACTTGACATGTTCTCAGATTTGCATGAGGTCAACAGGAAGAGAGGAAGTGGAATGAGATGGTGTTGTTTGTGTAAATGAGATGGAGGAAGATAGAGGCTCAATTGTTTCTATTTGCATGAGTGTGTGTGAGGGAGAAGAATATGAGGGATAGCACAAGAAATGAGGAGATATGGGATGGGGTGCTTCTCGATGTGTCAAATGATGCGTGAGCTACATTATCGAGATGAAGAGCTGGTAGGATTTTAGGGATTTGGTGAGATTTGTTTCCATTTTTTATGTAGGTGAACACTTAATTATTGATTTATAAAGCTACAATTTGTAAAGAGATTTTCATTTCAAAATTTATCAAAATCCCAATTCACCTTAAATAAAAGTTTAATTTATGTTGTGCATTCTAAAGAGTATCTACTACTTAGCTTATTTTTGAATGCATTATATAATGTTACACATATATGATCAATAAGACTAAAAACTAACATAATTAATTATGCAATAAAAAAACCCAATGAAACTATTATATACAAGAAACTAACTCAATAGTATCAAAATAATAATTTTAGTTTCATGTTTTCTTAAATATTTTTTTATAAATAATTGAATATAAATTTTATAACATAGATCACAAAGCACATGAATATCTCTTCTAGTCTCACTCTCATCCTCCCTCTAAACGGTAATAAAAACTAAAAACTAAATTATAAATATAAAAAAGACTCAATATTGAAAACTAAATGAAAACAAACCAATGATTGCCACTAATTAAATAAAATTTTTAATACAATAGAATAAAAATGTTAACATAACTAAAACAAGACCTACCCAAGCATACATTCTTGCACTCATAAAAGTCTAAACCCTAAACACCCACTTATGACCCATGCATTATCCTTAATGCATCAAAATAAAATAAAAGGAATTAAAAGAAAGAGTAAGGGACATAAGTTTTTCTATGGAACAAGCTTCCAATCTTCTTCGTCATATTCTTCCTCTTCCTAGTTTTGTTATTTTCTTCAAAATAAAAATATTGGGTTGACTCTCAATAAGAGCTTAGATTAATATCCTCAGCTTGACATCTATTTTTCCTTCTTAATGTATTGAGTAGCAAGTATTACTGCTACCAATACATTTTATCGATTGCTTCCTTAAGATTTTTTGAAGCACATTTTAGTCACCCGCGCTTATATGTGATTTTCTTGTTCATCTCAAGGTGGGGGGGCCTTCAATTTTTTTTTTTTGATGACCTTATGTGGCCTTTATTTCTTCTTCTTCTTCTTCTTTTTATGCTCATTGTGGGAATTTTATTTAAAACACCATGCAAATTTTGGGGCTACTTATTTAAGTAATCAAATACATTATTAAATGATAAATATAAGATAAACATATTACCCTATAATGGATTTGATTACTTAATTATGACTCATAAAGTTGATGGGTCTTTGATGTACCATAAGGTTCTTACCATGAACTACATAAAGAAGTACAAAAGTGTTTATTTTATTATAGGGTTCATAGTTCCCTATAAAGGCAAGCCCATATAGTTAATTATATCTTAGAAGAAAGAGAATTTCTCTTAAGAATACTCTCGATTAATGAAACTGACTTTCATCTCTATGAATTTCAAATTTGTACTAAAAGGATGGTTAATTTAGAAATTCAAGTGGGAACACTTCAAGGGGAAGAGTTCTTTTTAGAAGCCAAATGAAATTGAGTAGAAAATTCTTTTAGATACTGAGATGCTGGGTAAACATTCCAACTATCCTACTATTGGGCTCTATATTTTTTAAGATTGAGTTTATTAGAGTTGTGAGTATAATATTTTATTATAAATCTAGGATTTAGATTATAACAGCATAAGACTATCGAAATGTATGCTTAAAAACCTAAATCTAAAAATGCTTCTAACATAAGTCAGAAACCTGACCTAGTCTAGTTTTATAAATTTGAGAATTATTAGTTATTCTTCCCATTTGAGAGAAAATAAACCTATCTCAACTCTTTTGGACTTACTTCCCGCTTGGAAGGGGTTGTCAGCTAACACCACCTAAGTGATTTGAAATCATGTAAGTCAATCTTATGCAAGTTCAAGATGGTTAAGCTATCATTGTTAGGAAAGATTCTAGAATTCTAAACTCATTTCTAAGAGACTAGATCATATGTGCATGCATTCCATGACTTAGACTAATATTATACAATTTATAACTTTTTATTCATTTTGACTCATTAACATTATATTCAAGCTTGGGAGGATTTATGCATAAATTCATAATGAAAATTGGTTATGTGACAAATCAAAGAGAAGAGGTGTTCTCCATTACAAGGACTACTCTCACAAGTCAAGCATGTCCCTTATCATGAAAGAATGGAGACCCCTTATTTACAAGAGTGAAATAATATGTATGGATGATGTTGAAACATACAACCATTCAGCTAAGGGATTATTTAATATTTTATTTCTTAATTAAGATCATAGACTTTAAAGTGATATTATGAGTTAATTAAAATTTAATTAAAATTTAATTAAAATTATTAATTGGGATACAAAATTTAGTTTTCCTAAGAGCTTAACGTATTCAAGTATTATTGCAAAACACAATTCTATTGTGCACCTTAAATTAAATCAAGCTAGATTTAAATAAATAAAACAAGCTAGTGCGGCCAGGTACTACTATACACCCCATAAAAAGAAAAAAAGAATAGGTAGCCAAGCTTTGATCTATGGGATATTTATTAACTTAAGGATAATCACTTTTTCAAGGGTCTCCTTAGGCTCCACTAGGAACTATAAAATAGGTATAGTCAACTCCTATTATTCTTAAACCCCACAGATCTTAACCAAATTCTAGACTCAAGTTACATTTTAAAATTTCAAAAATAAAATCCTAAAGTCTGCAAAACAAACATTAGAAAAATATACATCACACAAGTAGCTTATATTTCAAATATACGGGCTTAGCATCAATGATAACCATGTCCACCTATCATATTAGGTTATGCTTAGGGACTTAAGCAGCACCTATGAGCAAATCAACATTTATTTTACTTTATGACAACGGTCCCTTTAAGAACATCCCCTTCAAAAAATAGTGTTAGCCTAAAAAGAATGCTCTAACATCCAAATTAGAGAGAATAATCATAGCCATTCAGTCTAAAATAGTACACTAAGAAAAATATCACATCATAATCAACACATCGGCCTAACCTAGTTTTAGGGTTGGTGAGCTAGTATTCTAGTGTGTGAAAAGAGGGCTTGTGTGGTATGAATGTACTATGTTTTTCTTTGAGTTCAAATTTTAATTTGAATTTAGAGTTTGTTCAAATTTACCATTGGATGATTTCAATTTAAGTGATATAATTGGTTTATAATTTTATTTCAATTTTAAGTTTTTTTTTTGTTAAAGTTGGAGTTAAGCTTTAAAGAATGAACAAAAAAATAAATTTTGCTTAGAGCATGACCCACTCTATTAAACATCCTAATCCTAGTAGACTGGAATTTCCATCCTCAGGTGAAAATCTATTCTAAGGGTCAAACTAAGAACCTATGTATCTTAATTAGTCAATTTAAATTTATTTGAATAATTTAATTTGATTTGATTTGATTTATGTTTGTTTTACTTAGTTTGAATTTGTTTAAATTTATGTATTTTGGCTGATTAATTTTGAATTCATTAGATTTTAATTTAATTTAATTAAATCTTGATAATTCAATATCCTTTTAATTAAAATCTGATTCTTTTCCCATGGGTTTGATGATCAATTTGATTTAATTTAATTGATCCCTTATCTTAGTTTAATAGGTTTGTTTATTTTGTTTGAGTTTTATTTTGATATTGTTTGAAATTGAGAGTAATTGGATGTGATTTGATGACTTAGAGTTTTTTTTTAAATTTTATGTTTGTTTAATTTGATTAAGGTTTAAGAAAATTTTATTATGATTATTCAATTTCATATCTTTCTTAAATTGATTACTTTTATTTATTTGTTTAAGGTTCAAGTTATAATTTATTCTTTTATTGAATTTAATTTGATTATTTGTTAAATTTAAATGTATTAAGCCGATTGATTTAGCTTAATGATTATTTAGTTTAGTCTATTCATTTTTTATTTAGTTTATTTTAGTTATGTTTGATTTAGTTTGGATGATTGTTTGGCTTTAATTTCGATTACAATAACTCGACTATTATTTAATTTTATCCTTTAAATTAATATTTAATCTATTGAATTTTATGTGGTTTATGTTGATTAACTAATTTTAAATAATATTTGCATTTTAATGATTTCATATTTTCATTCAGGTTTGATTTGAATTAGTTAATGAATTTTAATTTAATTAGCTCATGACTTGATTAAATTTTAAATTGGTTTTGTATTTAAATTCCACTTAAGAGTTTGGTAGTTTAGTTTATTAAATTTAGTTATTTGATTTTATATATTGATTTTTAATTTGATCCTTTTGATTTAAGTTAATTAATTTGTTTTGTTTATAATTAATGTTGATTAATTTATTCTAATGTTATTTGGAATTGAATATGGTTTAATGATTTGGAATTTATGTCTAACTTTATGCTTATTTGATTTGATAAAGGATTTCATTATGATCATTCTATTTCATATATTATTAGATTGATTACTAGTTTCATTAATTTCATTTATTTATAAAAGATTCAATTTATAAATTTTTTATTAAACTTAATTTAAGTATTTATTAAATTTAAATTTTAAGTTGATTGATTTAATTGGTTTCAATTTAAAGTTTATTTATTTAGACTTATTCTTATTTTTATTAAACCTGGTTAAAAGATCTTTTGATTTCATTAATCGAATGGTCTATTTTGATTTCTTTAGTTTTGATATTTTATTTAGATTTTATGATTTTATGTCTTCATTAAGTTTATTTAATTGTTCAATTCATGTGCTTATGTCAATTTAAGGGATATTTTTATGATTATAGTTTATTATCCAAGTAACCTTCAAGGAGATGTTTTGTTCATTTCATTTTTTTTTTTTATGTTTGGCTATTAATCTTAGTTTAACAAACCGAAATGGGTGAAGTGCTTAAGGTCTTAAACCTAAACAAGGCCATCTTAAGTTTCTAAGTTATTTAGATATTCATGTTATGACTCTCCAAAATTTTGATTAGCAAAATCAAATATTTACTTTGGATAATGGCTTAATATAATTGAATGATCATAACTGATTTGATTACTTAGCTAAAGTCTTATTAGTAATTCATTATGACTTAGGTTTCACTTGGTTAAGCATTTGATTGACTTAGCCTATTTGGATTAAGTTGCTTTAATTGGGTTATGTTTAATTACAATTTGATTTTCTTTGATTAATTTAATTTAAAAAATTAGTTAAAATGTTTATGTTTAATTTATTTAATTGAATTGTTTTAGAATTTATTTTAATCTTATTTGATTTAATTAAGTGATTACTTTGATTAAGGTTTAAAATATGTTTATTTTATTATTTACTTGATTTAAATGATTAAGATTTAATGATTAATGAACACTTAAATTAGTTAACTTGGCTATATGTTTAGATTTGATTAGTGATCATGAAATATCTTTAATTGAATTCTTAGTTCATTTGAAACTTGATTAGTCATGTTATATAGTCAATTTGATTAGGATTTAATCTATTATTATTTAAATTTATTATGATTAGTTCGATTAATATGTGATGAATTGATTGGTTAGATAATTACAATTATCTTGATTAGTTAGCTTACATAATTAAAATTTGATTAATGATCATCTTAATTTAGCTTAATTTATTCAAACTAGATTTAACTATTAAATATTTGATTAACTTGATTTAATTAAGGATTGTTTATGTTCAATATGATTTAATTTAATTGTGTGATTGACTTGATTAAAAGGTTTGACTAAATTAACTATAGAAGAATTAATGTTTTAATTAACTAAAATTATTTTGATTAAAGTGGATAATGATTTTAATTACATGTTTGATTTAAGTTAAGCTATATTCAAGGATTAGTTTGATATGACTTATTTAAAGTTATTAAGTTCAATTAAATGATGTGCTAATTTAATTCAGAATTTCATTATTAACTTAAGGAATTATTAATCAATGATTTAATTAACCAATGATGTTTTGATTAAAGTTAATAATGAATTAAATGTTTGACTTAAATTAAGCCCGGTTTAATGATTAGTTTTAATATAATTTATTCAAATTAATTTAGCTTAATTAAATAAAAAACTAATCTATTTTAAAATTTCATTATCAAATTGATTAAGTTAGAAGTTGGTTGGTTAATTATGTTTAATTTGATTGAATAATTGATTCAATTAATGTTGGATTAGTGATTAATTAGACCTTAGCTTTATTAGATGATTTGTTTAATTAAGAGTTTGATTGTTAGATTATGTTTAGCTTGTTCAACTATGTTTGGATTAGAGATTAATTAAACTTTTCTTCAATAAATAATTCATTAAATTGAGGACTTAATTAAATAATTATTTAATGAACAGTTAAATCGAATTAAATTAAATGTTTATTAACTTAAGTTAGTGGCAAGTTGAATTAAGGGTTAATTGGTTAAATTAATCATGATTAATTTGATTTAATAATTCATTTGATTAAGATTGATTTATTAATTAACTGAGTTTTAATTGAATAATTAGCCTAGCCAAATGATAGAATTTGATCTTAAAACTAGTGATTACATGTTAAACTCAATTAAGATCCCTAATGATCAAATATTGTTTAAAGTGATCTCAATTGGTTTAGTCAAGTTTAATTATACATTGATTATAATTGATCTTAAATCTATCAAGGTTTGATTTGACTTATTACATTTGAGATGATTTGACTTACTTGATTAGCTTTATATGAAATAAACTTGATTTCATGTAACTAATTCAATTAATGATTGATATTTTAGTTAATTTTACCATGTTTATTTTAAAGCTTAATTAATTTGGTTAAATTAGGTTTAAGTTTGTTCAATTTGACTTAGAGTTTGATTAATGGAGACTTAAGTATTATTTTATATATAGTTTAGGTTTGGTATATGTTGACATTTAGCATTGATGAATTTAATTGATGTTGACTTTAATTATTCCTTAATTCCTAATTAAATATTTTTTAATTTTATCAAGCTCCAAAGGTTTTGATATTCTCTTAAAGCTTTTTGATGTTGATTAAAATGTTTTAGGCCATCCAATGATTTTTGTGACTTTCACAATTTTTAATTATTTATTTTGTTAAAGTATGCTATTTGAGCTTCAAAATTTAATATCTCTTAATCCAATCATCATTTTATCCTGACATTTTTTCATAGGTGTGTTTTAACTTCAATTTCATTCTCTAAAATTTCAAGTCCATTTGATTAAAATTTTAAGTTTAATTAAGGAAATTTAGTTTTCATTAAAACCTAAATTAAGCTTAAAATACCTAATAAAAATTGGTGATTTTGGATTCGTTGGATTTCTCTAAAAAAACAAATCCAAGGGGCTCTTATTTATAAAGTTTAAATGAGTATTTTATTTTTTATGATTTTTTGAAGTTTCAAATGGTTTTAAAAAACTTAAATTCCAAAATTTCAGATTTTTCAACTTATCACCGCCAGCGATGATGGGGATGACTTTCCGCGTTTCACAAAATGTTTGGTCCATGTGAATTCTGAGTGGGATGCCACGCGGAAGACGGTGGAAACATGACATCCATCAGGGGTTGTCCGATTGGAGATCGGACAGTCTTGATTTGATCTACGGTTTTAAGGATTTTAAATCCAATCTCATCTAGTGTGATCATGGTTGTTCATTCCAAACAGAAGAAATGAATGACCTTAATTGCATCACTGCCCTCACTGGTGAGAACCGAGAGATGTCCGCCTCTAGGGGTAAAATCCGGCGATTCGAGCTATAATTTTGTGTGATTTTTCCAATCGATCAAGAGTCATCCTAGGACCTATCTATAGGGTTTGATTGCAATGAAATAGAATTTCACTTCAAAAAGCATGAACATGTAAAAAGGGCGGTTATGGGTTTCGGGTTACCTCGTCGGAGCCAAGTTCTGGCAGCGTCGACTCATGGGGAAGCTTCCTTAGATTGAATCGAACATATAGTGAAGAATAATAAGATTTCCTCCTCTCCAATCGCCGAAATCACCACTTGGTCACCACCTGCCATCAAGTTTGGTTGATCTTCCGCTCGCCTGCATCAAAATAATCGGTGAACACTCGATCTCACTCTTCTCCTTCCATAAAACATGTTGGAAGCGTCAACCACCCCTAAGGAGCTCGATTTCCTTGGTTTTGATGGTTAGTCAAGAATTACATTAATGGTGAGTTGGTGGTGGTCGACCAACTAACTTTTGCCACCTGGGTTTCAATGGTTAGCCAACTTAGATCTCTCTCAAAAGTCTTAAAGGAGGAATGGGAGTTAATAATGGCCATGTGCAAGATGGGGAAGTCAGATGTCATCTTTGTGTGTGTGTGTGTGTGTGTGTGTGTGTCTGTGTGTGTGTGTTTTTATGACTTTCATGGCCACTTGTTCCCTCTCTCTCCTTACAACTTGGGCTGGTGGCTTGATTGACCAAGGCATGCTACCTTTTTTAACCTAAAATAATGAATGTATGAGGCATGGGGAAAGATGAGAACTTCTGTTTCATGTGTATGTGATTTGACCAATTTTTTTATTCCCATCTTTTTTATAGCTTTGCATCACCTTAACTTCACCACATATCAACTTAGGTTATTGGTTGGTTGCCTCAACCAAATTCAAAGTGGGTTATGAATCAAACTCAAGCTCACTAGAGTAGAGCTTGGGTTTTAGTGCTTTGGATTCATTTGGGCTAAGTGGTTAAATTGATCAAATTAAATTCAAATAATTATTGAATTATGTTCATTTATGATTTTAAATATTTTGATTTTTTAATTTGAATTATTTTTTATTTAATTTGAATTTGAGTTTAATAGGGTTCATTTGGGTTAAGTGGCCAAATCAACCCATTTGAATCCTTATTAAATTTAGATTTGTTTAGTTTTATACTTAAATATGTTCATTTGATAATTCTAAACCTTTAGAGTGATTTAAGTTGGCCAAATTTTGGATTTTGACTTGATGGGGCCCACATGGGTCAACTCTTGGTCAAATGACCTAATTGCTACTTTGTGCCTCATCTTGATTTATTTTTTGGTTTGTATGCATTTATGCATTGATTATGTGCTTTTGATTTGACTTAATTTTGATTTTCTTGGCTTTTAATTGATTTTCTTTGGATTTAGGTGATTTTGAGTTTAAATGAGCTAATTAGGTTGATCAAACTTGATTACCTCAATCCGAGCTCATTTGAATTTATATTTTAGTTTAGATATATTTGGTTTTGATTTTGTTTAATTTTATTAATTTTGAACTTAATTTAGATCTGTCTAATTCCAATTAGATTAGGTTAAGTCTTAGAAGAGTTTACTAAGATGACTTGAACTTTTACTTTAGGTTTTTTTAGTTTGATTTAGTTTTATGTTTAGCTTTGATTTTAAATTTGATTTTAGTTTTAAATTCAATGTTTGAATCAATTTGTTATTTTATTCTAGTTTGTTTATCTAGACACTAAGCATAGCATCATCCTAAGCGTCTACTTAAGGAACTCCTAATATAATATGAGGGGACATAATTACTTGGATTATAAATGATGCTAATCACATTTAAAAATGAAGTCAACACTCACCTCCCTTCACTTCATCTAAGCTATCTTTTTCTCGTTCAATGGCATACTTTGATTTCTCTATTTTGAAGATGGCTTTTATGCCACAACTTTCTTCTTCATATGTAATATTGTGGTCTTTATACACCTTAAATTTGTGCGTTTCATTCTTGATTTTAAGTTGCAATTTTCATTTTTGGATAAATATGAGTCTATCTATTTGTTAAAAATAGCTTTCTTAGAATGATTGGGTATCAAGGCTCATCCTCATCTATGCCAATTATTCAAAATTCAATAGGAAAGGTGAATTTCCCAACCTTCACTAGCATGTCTTCTATGATTCCCTAAATTTTTTTTAACTATCAGTAAGTAATAGGGACACCTTGGTGGTCTTACTCGCAATCCTAACATCTTGAATATTGAGAGGAGCATCAAATTATGTGAGTCCCAAAAAATATAGTGCATTTTTAAACTATTTTCCTCCTATAGCACAAGAGATATTAAAGTTCCTTAGATCTTTTCAATTTGGTGGAAAATTTTCTTTTAACATTATTGTGCATCCTTTTATCAAGGCCACTATTTCATGATTATCTAATTTTTTTTTTTTTTTTGGCCAAGATATCCTTCATAAGTTGATGTAGCATGGAATCTATGTAAAGCATCAATAAAAGAAATATTTATTTGAAATTTCTCAAATACCTCAAGAAACTCAAAAAATTTTTGGTTTGGCTTCTTCTAAAATCTTTGGGGTGGGACAGTGACACATATAGTGACAGATTGTTTGGAAATAATTTTGATATGAGTGGCCCTTTATTTCTCCTCACTCTTCTTTTATTGATCCATGCTCTTTTCTTTGTTAAGTCTCTTTATCTCATGAACACTCCATTAGATTGCTTGACTTTAGGCCTCGAATAGTTCATAGGGTCGTTCAATTGTCTCTCACTCAATGAAATAACTTTGACAAGCTCCATTGGATTCATCTTTGAGTTACTAAGAAACCCTCATGGCTCACAACTAAACATTTGTTGTGAAAATTACCTAATCAAGAACTTAATGTTTTTATAACCGTATCATACCTTTATAGTGAAGCATTATGCCTTTAGAGTGTAGTGTCAGTGTAGGCCATAAAAAGCGTAGTAATGGTGGTCATTTCCACTAAAACCTCCTTTAATAATGATTCCTTTGATTTTTGTTGCTAAGGGCCTGACTGTGGAATGAAGCTAGAAAGCTAATAGCTTGCTTATTTGTGAATCCAAGGTGATTGTTGGTAACTAGCTAGCTATTGCTCCATGTAGGAATTCTTTTATACAAATTTATGGTGGTTCCTCTACCCTAAATTGTATGTATAGGAGTAGGGATTGTTGGCTTATCAATTCCTCACAAAGTTGCCTAGCTCTATGTATGGTTGGGAAAATGAGTTGTTCATCTAGCATTTAGTGCTTCTATGACCTCCTCCATAATGTTCACAATAATATATTGGAGCATTATTAGGTTATTCTTCAATGAATTAACCTACACTGTAAGGCTAAAATAAAATCTAACTCTTAAACTATAATTACAAGTTTCTTCAATAAAATTCTTTCACTTAGTCACTAGTAATTGTTCATGACCATTTCCTCCAACAATTCATAAGCCACCTCTTGAATCTTGCTCATAAAGGATCCACCAAATGTAGCATCAAACAATGTTTAGTTGGCTTAGTCAACCTATTTTAGAAAGTTTGTACTTGCATCCATTTGGGAAAGCAGTGATGCAAGCATCTTCTTGAAATATCCTTAAATCTCTCCTAGGTAGCATAAATTATTATCTTTCCATTTGTATAAAATTTGAGATCTCAATCTCCATCCTTGATGTTTTTTGCAAGCAAGAAATACTTAGATGGGAACTTCTATGCCAGTTCATCCTAGCTAGTGAAAGAGTCACTAAGCAATAAGTTTAGCCAACTTTTGACTTAGTCCCTCAAGAAAAAAAATAGAAATAATCTTAATCTGATGGCATCACTTAAAACTCCATTATATTTGAAGGCATCACAGATCTATAAAAATTTTGTGGTGTTCACATTCAAGTCCTTAGTGACTAAGCACCTAAATTGGGTGAGAGCCCTGAATCATCTATATAGCCTTAGGCTTGATTTTAAAGTTTATTTTCCTGCACATATGATTTTACTATGACTTGTGGGATCCCATGCATTTCATTGTAGGCAAATGCATTGTCTCTCAACCCCTTTGTGCCCATATGGCCATACCTCCTTTATTTTTCAAATTGTCCATTTTTACTACTTCAATCTAGTTGGCTTTCACCTTGAGTTTTTAAAAAGTGTTCTTTCAATTTTAAAATCTTTAGAAAATAATGGTTCACCTCCAAAATGATGCATATACCATGATTAACCGACAAAATAGATGAAATATCAAAAAAAAAATAAAAAAATCGAAGTAATTCAAATCAACTTGATATTGACATTAGCATTAATATTAACATTGCAAAAAACTTGGTGCGGTGATGGATAAATCATATGTGCAAGAGTAGATGGTCATTTTAAATAATAAAAAAGTAAGTAGACTATCATCTCATGAGGATTGCTTGACAATTACTAAAATTGGATTTATTGGTTATTATTTGAATAGTGAAATTAGGTTATTAAGCTAATAAAGCTAAAGTCTGCTCATAAATCTACTGGAAAAATAGCTAATTGACGAAGGCAATAATTGTTTGTGGAAATTTTTAATATGAAGAAATCTAGGGATTGGAAATCATCAATGATATTTCGTGAAATAAATAGTTTAATTAAGAAGTAAATTTTTATTGAAGTCCATTAAAGATGGCTGCTACTTTTCTCTCAAAAGCTTAAAGGCCATTATTTTTCTCAGATAAAAATATATAATTATTATAATCTTCTTGACAAATTTATTTCTCTCACATATTTACTTTCTTGCACAAAGTTACTTTTTCTCCCATCAATCACAATATTTAAGAGAGAGAGAGAGAGAGAGAGAGAGAGAGAGAGAGAGATTGTCAAAATAGTTAAATGAACAGAATTATATAATGCATGGGAATTCATTATTGTTAATTGTGTCTTGCATGATGATAAGCTGTTTTTTTTAATAGTAAAACATCACCTTTTTTATTGTTAAAAATGTGTTGACTTAATTGTTTTTCTCTTGCCACATAAAACAAGAAGGTGCAGGAATGTCTAAAGCTGCAATTGTCTTGTTTTGCACCTCAAGTATGGAATGATAAAGTCTCTGTGAGTTGAGATAGACAATTCAAAAAGTAAAGGTTGAGCCATCATATTGAACTTGGCTTATTAGTCTGGTTTATTTGAATATAAAATACAATATTCATGCACATAATAGAATTCATTGCTTAATTTACAAATTTATAAAAAAATTATAAAACTTTTTTTTTTTTTTAGGCTTTATTTTGTTTTTATTATTATGTTTTGATTTAAAATAAACTATGTTTGATATCCTAAAAAAGTGTTATTTTTATTTTTATACGATGATGGTTGTAGTTGTTGGCATCAATAATTATTACCATAGTTGTATGGTGAAATCGATGGCAGCTAGCAGTGGTAGGGTAGCCACAATGAAAATTTGTAATGATGGTGATGGGGATTACCTGTGACAACGGCAATGATGGGCGGCATACAGTGGTTGAGGCGGTGGGTGACGCGGTGGGTGATGACGGGAAATGAGTGATAGTAGGAAACGACTAATGATAATAATTATTTTTAAGAATACTAAAAATATTCCAAAGTTATTTTAAGTGTTTTAAAAAATTATGTGATTTATTTTTAAAAATTAAAAAATGAACGCACATAAAAATATATTGAACAAATATATTTTAAAAATAAAATAAAAATAAAATTAATCTCAAATAGGCCTTTAGTTTCCCACATTCTCTTGTTATTTTATTGTTTTTGTCTCTTATTCTTTGTGATTCCATTGGCAATTCCTTGGTTTGCTTTCATCATTTTTATTCTCAATTTGATGAGTCAACTCTTGACCCTACTCAATTTTTGAATTAAGCTTTAGTTTTATTATTTGAACCGAGTTCAAGGGGAACATTGTTATCGCAGCTCCACTCAATTCCCATTACTATGCCTAGTTCTAAAGAGGAAATCCAACTAATAATCTTAATTAACGGACAATTCAATATTTTGCATGCATCTGAACGTGTAGCTAATTTGTCATTGGCTATTTACTGGAGAAATGTGAGCATATATGTTATTGAAAGCAAACAAAATAGTTATATGTATATAAGGAAAATGATCAAACAGCAAACCAACGGTAGGCCCAAAACATCACTGATTCACAACCACACAAAAACTAATTTATTGATCCATTTAGATACCTTCAAGAGAATACAGTAAGTATATATTGCTCCTCAAATGTAACTTATTATCTTAGACATTCTCTCTTTCGAAGGAATTAGGCCCCAAGTTTCTCGTTAGAGGTCTTCTGATCCAGCCAGAAAACTTCAAGAGGTCCTGGAGTGGGAATCAAGGCATCAGGTCCATCATCAAGTCCTGGAATTGATGGGACAAGCACAGGACCCCAAGCCAATAAAGGCCCAGGCGCTGGAGCAAGCTCAGGCTCGCCATCGGTAACCTCATTGACAAGAGGTCGTGCAGCAAACGAAACTGTGAAGAGAAGGAGGATGGCGACGGCAAAGCTTGCAGACTTGGCCATGGCTAGCTGAAGATGGCTTGCAATGAACTCAAGTAGTTGTGTTTGCTTGTGTTGTAGATGAGAATGGAGATTGTCTTATATAGTGGGATTGGAAGCAGGTGAAAGAATCTGTGATTGAATTTGGAGTAAGTTACAGGTGTATAAGAGCATGTCTTTGATTACGTAACTTGCTCTTAAGAGTTACGATTAATTGCATGTGTTGAGCTAGCATTCAGTTTCTTCGTTATAATGTAAATGCCGTTTGTATCCGGCAAGGATTGTTAATACTTTAAAGGACTCATTAATTGTCTGAACGCAGATACAATAATCTATTGTAGAGAAGTAAAATTGTAAATATATCGGTCGTTTTGTTTGATGCGAATTTAAGGTTCAATTAAATCTGAGTTATATTTTCATTGTCGATCTGAACTTCTCATCAACTTAAATCTGATGCATGTGGATAACTATGTCAATTCTCGAGGGTAATATGGCATCTTCTTGTACTACTGTGCATCTTAAATAGCTTTGATCGCCATTTCTTCTAACGTTGATGCATTATGACGGCTTAAAAGAGTATTTATTGCTCGTTGATCTCTTCTTCTTCTTTTTTTTTTTGTCGAGATATTGTACTTTTATAAGACGAGGGATTTTATTGATAAAAGGATGAATTTCAATACAAGAAGGTAAAGTATGTTCTAAAGAAACAATAATAGCAGCAATAGAGGGAAGAAAATACTGAATTCATATAAATGAATAACTATGTAAAAGTTCAGCAAGAGATCCTCAAACCGTCTTCCTCATACTCACCATGGCAAGAATCATCCCAAGCAATGGGAGAGCCAAGAATTTTACTTAGTGAGGGCACAATTATAATTTTCTTTCTAAATTTATAGCTTTTTTTATTTGTATTATCTAAATTTGATGATAAATTTAATTTTATTAACTATGTGTTTACATTTATATATACAATTTTAAAACTATATAAAGTATAATATAAAAGTATAATAAAATGAGATGAGACAAAAGTTTTTCATATATTTAAAATTTTTAATCTTCTCAAAATTTTGAATCAAATATTTTAAAATTTTAGCATATTTAAAAAATAAAATATAAATATACTTAAAATAATTATTCATGTTGGTTTTATGATTTATTATTATAAATAATACTACAAGTTAATTTAAAATTAATTTTTTTACATGAATATAAAATTAGTTATTTTTTACAAAAAAATTTATTACATTCAAATTAATTAAGAAAATAAAATTACTTTTTCATATAAATATTGTTAGTACAAAAGATATATAAAAATTATAAATATAATAATTTATTTTAAAATAAAATAAAGTTAGACAAATTCTCACTAGCTAAAACTTTTTTTAAAATTTTCCCTTATAAAAAAAAATATTTTAAATATTTTTCCCAAAATTTAAATGAACATAAATTTATTAAATTACATAACTATAAAAAATTAAAAAATTATAAATTATTTTTTTTGGGGAGCTTAGAAGATTAACACTCATATATAATGTCAAGTCCTTCTATGTAAAAGTTCAGCAAGAGATCCTCAAACCGTCTTCCTCATACTAACCATGGCAAGAATCATCTCAAGCAATGGGAGAGCCAAGAATTTTACTTAGTCAGGGCACAATTATAATTTTCTTTCTAAATTTATAGTTTTTTTTATTTGTATTATCTAAATTTGATGATAAATTTAATTTTATTAACTATGTGTTTACATTTATATATACAATTTTAAAACTATATAAAGTATAATATAAAAGTATAATAAAATGAGATGAGACAAAATTTTTCATATATTTAAAATTTTTAATCTTCTCAAAATTTTGAATCAAATATTTTTAAATTTTAAATATTTAAAAAATAAAATATAAATATACTTAAAATAATCATTCATGTTGGTTTTATAATTTATTATTATAAATAATACTACAAGTTAATTTAAAATTAATTTTTTTACATGAATATAAAATTAGTTATTTTTTACAAAAAAAATTTTATTACATTCAAATTAATTAAGAAAATAAAATTTACTTTCCATATAAATATTGTTAGTACAAAAGATATATAAAAATTATAAATATAATAATATTTTTTTAAATAAAAGTAAAATTAGACAAATTATCACTAGCTAAAACTTTTTTAAAATTTTGCTCTTATAAAAAAATATATATTTTAAATATTTTTCCCAAAATTTAAATGAACATAAATTTATTAAATTACATTATAAAAAATAAAATATATATATATATATATATATATATATATATATATATATATATATGTCAAGTCCTTCTAATAAGGTAGTTTTTAATCGTAGTTTCATAGAAATCAATCCATCAATTGTGGCATGAACCACTTGCACTCTTCTCCAAAGAACTCATTTGAAGTGTCCCATGCAACAACAAGAATCTCTCTAATAAATCAAATTTGAATTATAAAATCACCAAAGTGGCAATTAAGGCTACCAATATCCTGTTCATTATCAATCACAGGTCAAGAACTAACTAAATTCTAGCCATTCATTAATTCACCAAAAAGACTAATCAAGTCAACATAAAGAAAATCTTGGCCTAATAATAAACCTTCTAAAGAGAAAGAAAAAGATTATTCTTAGTTTTAAAATTTCTCTTCAAATTTTAGTCTACACAAAAGCAAGAAATACTTTGATGATTTAAAATTTCTTAATGAGAGAAAAAGAAAGATGATTTTTTAAAGATATCATTTTGAAGGAAACAATTATGTTCTAAAGTGAGCACAATCATAGCATCCAACTTTTGTATTACATAAAATTTCATTGAAAATATAAACAATAAAAGTTAAACGAAAATAATTTTTATATTATAAACTAGAAGAGATTGTTAGTAACTTCAAGGAGGATCCTAAAGAATCATGTTGCCTTAATAACTATTAAATTCCTTGCATGATAAAATTGCAAAAAAATTAGGTTACTACCATAAACAATATTGATATATTTAAAAATTTAAAAGGTTACATGGAAGTCTAAGAGTTAAAATTCTATGTATTATGATACATTTATAGTTATAATAAACGCAACTTATTTTCATATGTATACTAAGACCTAATCCTAAGTTTGAAATGTGTCCCTTGAATAATTATGTCATAATTATTCATTTAGAGTAATATAGTTGATATGTCACTGAAAATTCTACTAGTTGAGCACGAATCTTGATGTCGCAAGCAATCTGAGTCAAGACTAACCCAGATCAAACACTTAAAATATAATTAAAAACTTTGGGATATCAATTAGATTCCTAAATGGCTCATAAATATGAAGTGTTTATAGTCAAATCGAGCGTCTTGACGATCCGGATCTAAAGCCCAATATCTCTTAATTATGACTTCATTTGAGTATTCAAATACTTAAAACACATTAGATGATCAAAGGAATCATTTTGAGCCGTCCGATGGAGTGGTTTAAATTTTGCAAATTTACGTAAATGTCATTCTAATCTATAAATACTCATTCTTTTATATATGGTCGCTAAAGAGAAGAGAGCTCGTTCAAGAACCTCAAGCATAATCGCAATTAATCGACGTACCAATCGGACATACTGCCGCCTACCACATCCTTTATCGTTAAAACTTTCCTCGCCATCAATTATCACCACTAATAAAAAGCCGCATCAACAAATCATATGTGTGATCGTCAATCGATGTAATTAGCCATCGACACTATCGCTGATACTACTTACTGCGGTATCATATGACTTGATATTGTCTTGCTGATGATCGAAAACCACCATGGTCCGCAGCCGAGGCTATCATCAGTGGTGACCATCGTGCACCACCGCAATCTCAGCTAATTACCACTTCACCAGTTGGTTGTTTCCACCACTGCGTTATTGATTGTTACTGCGCCGACTTATCGCCACCATCGCTACCACCACACGATCATCACGATACGTGTTTCACTACCGCACTACCACCAACAACTATTATAACCTAACTTCAGATATTTTATTGTTACTGATTAATGATCGCTTTCTCACATACAATTCTATAATCCAGTTATCGGGAAAACTTAAACTTTGTACTCCAAAGCAAATATATAGTGGAACATTTTTACTAGGCTAGGCCCCGTGATTTTTTCCCTTTTTTATGGGTTTTTCCACATAAAAATCATGGAGTTTCTTATTCTCTCTTCAAATATCTGTGTTTGTGTTGGATTTCTCAACAAGGCTAAGGCGTAAAGTTTTATTCTACCACAACTGGTTTTCTAGAATGCAATAGTTTGGTGTTATATGTGAAAATTTATCCCACAATTGTAATCTCTGTGAACACTTACATTATGGCCAATAGGCGCAATACTCGCAACAACGGTGCCTCCCGCTCTAACTCCCGTCACTCCCAAAATCAATCCTTAAACTAAGGATGTCAAGCTTCTGCCTCACTTCCCCCTGATAGGCATGACCCAATCGGTGAAGATACAATAGTAACCTCTATAAAAGATCGTATTAGTTGAATGGAAGAGTCTCAAAATGAGATAATTTGACTTTTACAAGAAACACAATAGCCATCGCAAAGAACGCATCTCCCCAAGATTGATCATTAGCCAGGGGAGGTCAAAATGCTAACACGGGGACTTCTCTCCATCAGGCTGAAGTTCCTCCTCTTACAGACTGTGATGCTGACCTTTTGAAGTTGTCAGCTCTACTCATCCATCACTTACAACTCAACCGATTACTAACCCACAAATTATTGTCGGTAGATTGGCACATTCTCGCCCTATTGATTCCACCCATCATGCTAAATGTGTGGAATTACAATGCTTAATGTGAGAATAATTTCACCTTAAAGACATAAATCATCTTCCCTCTCACAACAATATTAGGAGCCTTCACCTTTAGCTGAAGTTATTCTTCAACTTCTTATTCTCATATGTCTCAAACTTCCAAGCATTGAATCCTATGATGGGGCAACTGACCCATATGAACACATCGACCATTACAGAACCATCATGCATATCCGATGAGCTCCTAACACTGCTTTATCATGTCTTTCTAGTCACCCTCAAGGGTCAGTCCCGCACTTGGTTTTACTCCATTCTAAGAGGATCTATTCATACCTATGGAGAACTTGCCAAGATTTTTGTAGAGTAATTTATTGCGAACCGGAGGATCATTAAAGATTCCTTCATCTCGGAATTCATCAAAATGAAGGTGAATCACTTAAGGAGTACTTTTAGAGGTTCTCCTTAGAGGTTCGCCAAATACTAGGGGTAGACCCTGAATTACTAAGAGGAGTTTTCCTTAGAGGGCTCCGTCTTGGGCATTTCTACTCATCATTAATGCGTGATACGGTCCGTTCATATACCGACTTGGTTCATCGTGTGGAAGCAAAAATATCTGCTGATGAGCCTATTAATGTCCATCAAAATAATTTGAATAATCCACAGAAAAACATAAGAGTGTCCAAGGAAATACAAATTAATAATCTCATCAAAAGAAGAAACAAGGTGATCTCTCTATGGCCTCCACATCAACGACATGAACCATGACCAGAAAAGAATACACACCACTAAATGCATCTCATGTTAACATCTTGATGGCCATTCGAGATGAAGAGACCATTAAGTGGCCACATCCACTGAAACCAAATTCAAAAAATCAAGAGCAATATTATCACTTCCATCAAAATCATGGACATACTGCAGAGATGTGTAAACAACTCAAAGAAGAGATCGAGAGGCTCATTCGATAGGGATATCTATGTCAATTTGTGCATAATCAATCAACTCAAGCAAATATAACTCCAATTGGGGACAGCCGAGACAATCATCATAGAAACAACAAAATAGTTATCAAATAGTTGGAGAAATTGAAACAATTATAGGAGGGACACTACTATCTAATCAAGTCTTCATCTCCACCTTTGAAGAGCCGGAGTTAAAAAAATCTTGTATTAATTATCCCATCACTTTTAATGATTCAGACTTGGAAGGAGTCCAAGTTTCGCATCAAGATCCTCTTGTCATTAGTGTGGGATTGGTGACCCATGTTATAATATTAAGAGAATTTTGATTGATAATGGGAGTTCTGTTGATATTTTATTTTACTCCACCTTTCTTAGCATAGCATTATAATTTGAGATGCTGTTTGTCACAAGGCCATAGTGGCAAGTCAAATTTAAGATACAATGCTAATTCAAGGCCCCAATCAATCTTTGGAAGGCCACAATCTGTTTCTCATCTTAAGATAAAATTTTTAACCCTCATTAGAGTTGGAGTGGTCTGTGGAAATCAACAAATAGCACAATCATGTTACCTCAGACAAGCTCAACCACGCCCTTCAGTGACCTCCAACATCGAGAATTTTATCCTTGGAGATGAAGAAGTACCTCAGAGGGCTTTGCTTGTAGAAGACTTGCTCCATGTTTCATTATCAAATGACCAACCGTCAAGCTATGATCAAGGATTTAGAGGAAAACATCTTCCCTAGAACTTGGAACATAGAGGATCTCTGAGAGTGTTATCTGTAATTTTTGTGCATAAATATTGCAGCCTTTATTCTACATCATTTATCTTTTCATCACCACCTCTTGTCTTTTGTTAACTCTCTCTAAAAGTTTATCTCATTAGTGATCTCATGACAATATTGTATCACTGATATTATCAAAGTAATGAGTTTATGACTTTTTCTTTCAAGCTTTTTTCACATAAATTATCTTCTTCATTTCAATCCTCCCACTTAAGAAATGCATAACTCACATTGAGTCTCGATCAGGGCATGATCAATCTCAAGGGATTTGATCGGACCTCTTCCATACAGATTAATGTCATCAAGTAACACTTTAATAAATAACCTTGGATGGGTCAAAAATCCTAAGTGGATTCAATTCGACCCCTTCTATACAGGTTAATTTCATCAAGTAACACTATGACAAACAAACTCAGATGGGTCAAAAATCCTTCGTGGATTCAATTTGACCCATTCTATATAGGTTAATGTCATCAAGTAACACTTTAACAAATAACCTCGGATGTGTCCAAAATCCTCAGTGGATTTGATTCTACCCCTTCCATACAGGTTAATGTCATCAAGTAACACTTTGATAAACAACCTCGGATAGGTCAACAATTCTTCTCGGAGTCAATTTGACCCCTTCCATATAGGTTAATTCCATCAACACTTTGACAAACAACCTCGGATGGGTCAAAAATTCTCAGCGGATTCGATTCTACCCCTTCTATACAAGTCAATGGAATAAAGTAACATTATGAAAAATGAAACTCTAAAATTATCTGTCATAATTTCTGAGTTTACTGAGGAATGGTTCCTAATCAATACTTTCTCACCACTTTGGCAGTTGTCAATTGTTGAACCATCTATTGGAGTTTCAAAAAAATCAATTTTCTATGAACTATGGGCCTTGATCAATTTGAGTACACCTCTATCGAGGAAAAATTGGAGCCTCATCATATGAACTACGGCCTTGATCGCTCAATCCGGCCGATCCGATTTGATGCCTCTCAGAGAAAATCTCTATGAACTATGGGCCTTGATCGCCCAAACTCGGCCCGACAAGGACAATTGATGCCTCTCGGGGAAAACTGGAGCCTCGTATAAAACTATGGCCTTGATCGCTCCAAACCCGGCCACCCAATGATGACAGCTTGATGCCTCTTTCAGAGAAAATTGTAACCTCTTGTATGAATTACGGGCCTTGATCGCTTCCCGAGGTTGACACCTCTCGAGAAATCTAGAACATCGCCATGAACTATGGTCTTGATCAGAAAAATAACCTGTCGAGAAGGTCCCGACGAAATATTACATTTAGTCCTGAACTTATGTTAGATAATTTCATATCCAACGATAAGAATATGGCATACGGGCGTTTCTTGAGAGGGGGGGTTTATAGATCCACAATAGGGGCAAAAGGAGAATAAATTTTGAGAAGAAATTTAAAAATATTTAAATAGATATCGAAATTTCTACTCTCAATTATATCTTTCCTTTTATAGAAGTGAAAAAAAGGAAGAAAATAAGAAAAAATCAAAAAAAGAAAATAAACCCAAAATTACGCTCATCGGCGCACGTTCTGCACAACCCAGAACCCTGCTACGCCACTGCTCTGGCCCTCAAGACTCACCGCTGAGTGCCCGGCCATCGTGCCCCTCATGCTGCTCACGCCACTCCGGTGAACATAGTCTTGTGCACCTATGATGATCTATTCTCTCAAACTATATATGGCACAAAGGTTAAGGAACCCGTAAATTTCATTAACATTGAAGAAGTTATTATTTTAAATTATTTGGCATTTATTTTAGATGATAGAGATAATGTCATTCAAAATAAGGGCAACTGATATGTCACTAAAAATTTTACTAGTTGAAGCACGAATCTTGATGTCGAGAGCAATCTGAGTCAAGATTAACCCAGATCAAATGCTTAAAATATAATTAAAAACTTTAAGATATCAGTCAGATCCTTAAATAGCTCTTAAATATGGAGTGTTTATAGTCAAACCGAGCGTCTTGATGAGCCGGATCTAACAAGCCCAAGATCTTTAATTCTGACTTCATTTGAGTATTCAAATACTTAAAATACATCACATGATCAAAGGAATCATTTTGCCGTCCAATGGAGTGGTTTAAATTTTGCACGAATTTACAAAAATGTCACTCCACTAATCTATAAATAGCCCCTCATTCTTCACATGAGAGAGGTCAAAGAGAGAGAGAGCTCGAGACTTAAGAACCTCAAGCATAATCGTGCCACGCCGACGGCCGCCGCGCACCGGCCTCACCTCCGCCAACCACCGCTTGCCGTCATCGCCGTACCACCGACCACACCACTGCATACCACACACCGATCATCGTTCGTTGGCATAATGCATCGTTTCCACTGGCTGACCACTATCGTCCATAACCACCATCGCTGACCATTGCTGACTATTCGGCATGCTTATCGACTTATCGCTGTCTCGCTGCTGACACTGCTATTACTATCAGCATTTCACCGCGCCATAATTAACCATACCGACTGTTGCTGCGGCTATCACGCGTTAACCACCGCATCGGTTACTACACTGCCATTGTTGATACCGCCCGGCTACCACTGCGCTAATTGGCCTTGCTATCGCCACCATTATCACCGCGCCGCTAACCATCGCCACTGTTTACCATGCACCGACACATTGCCACCGCTACCACCTAATAATATTATATCATCATGATAATCTCACTCATATGACTACCACCAACAACCGTTATAACTCAACTACCGCATATTTATTGTATATGATTCTGATTCTCGTTGTCGCTTTCTCACATACAACTTTGTAATCCCGTTATCGGAAAACTTAAACTTTGTACTCCAAAGCAGATATATAGTGGAACATTTTTACTGGGCTAGGTCCCGTGGTTTTTTCCCTCTTTTCGGAATTTTTTCACGTAAAAATCTTAGAGTTTCTTATTCTCTCTTCAAATATTTGTGTGTGTGCTAGATTTCTCAACAAAGCTAAGGTGTAAAGTTTTATTCTATCACAACTAATTTTCTAGCACACAACAATAGAATTTAAAAATCTCTATAAAGATGTATATACTAATGAGATAAGTTAAGTTTGGATTGATACAATAAGTTATTTAATCTGCAAGTATTTTAAAATTTATTTTATTATTTTCCTTTATCAAATTTTGTATTAGCAATTGTATTCCACCTAATTTTATTAGTGTCTATTATGCGCTAGCAAATTTTGATATCAAAGAAAAATTAGGTCTTAGCTCACAAAATTATCTAGCACACACACCAATAGAGATAATCGAATTTGTTACATGAAAGAATCAAATAAAGAGAAGAAATTATAGGGCCTTGCCCAGTCAAAATACTCCACTATGTAATTGAAATTACAAGGCTCCATTCTTCTTTGTTGTTAGATAATATAGGATTATAAGCTAGAGAATTCAAGCAACAATAATTAGGGGAAAATCTTTGGTGATGGCTGGTGATAGATGTTGTAATTGTTGGCTTTAAACTTTTCTTTACAACTTTAAATTAGGTTTTCAGTTCCATCTCCTCCTCTTCAAGGTAAGAATGAGGGTCTAGTTATAAATTTTTTTAAAGAGTATTTTGATAGTTTTAGTTCAAATCCCAAAACACATTATCGATGGTCCGTTTTTAAAGGGTATTTTGATAGTTTTAGCATTTAGGTGTTGTGATGATCTCAAAATTGAGCATCTAAAGATCATTGGATTCTTTTTGTTGAGTCATTTGATTCACTATAAGCATGTTAGATTTGGAGACCATTTGATCATATAATAGTTCAAAACATTTTATTATACTTTTGAGACTTAATTTTAGCTCATTTTGATCCAAATCAATTTACTCTTGGTGTCGCTGAATTCGTCTTGTAGAAACGTTCAATGTGACTATAAATTTGTTAAAATTGGCATTCGAATGATCACAAATTTAGTTGGAAGATTTCAATACATAAAATTTCTTAAGATTTGTGTTTAATCTATTAGATTTCCATATGATATATTAGTGTCCATGCCACTTAATCAACACATAAGACACAAAAAACATAAATACTTAATTATTTTTTATTATGCCTTGCATGTTGACCACATATTCTTTTTTTTTTTTTTTTTTTTGGCATTTAAAACATTACTCTATATGATATTCATGTCAAGGATTATGCTGAAAATGTGTTGACTTAATTTGATGAATCAGTTGTGATCATCTTTTATGCCATATGATGTATTGTACCTTAAAATTTCTGAGTCTGATGATCGAAAAATCAATGGTTAAACCGTCATGATCAATTTGGCTTGTTAGCTTGAGTAATGGTTCATTTAAATATAAAATAGAATATACTTTCAATTGTTAGAATTTGAAAGTTTAATAACAAATTTATGAAAGAAACTAAAAATCTTAAGGCAAGTTCAAGATCATTTACATTTTTTTTTTTTTGTTTTTATGTTTAGTTTCTAAAAGCATATTTATTTAGTATGATTTCAAACTTTTATTTTTATATTTATTTCTTTGAAAAAATAAAATTGTTTTAAGAACATTAAAAAAATTTAGAATATTTTTGGATTTTTAAAATAATTATCACTACTGATTTGCTACCATTGGCCCCATCAACTTCTCGCCAATCAGCTAATATTGTTCTCGGAGGACCCCGACTATCAATGTATAAATCAATTTATTTGCTATTGAATAAAAATTATGTTTTAAGATATTAAATATATTTTGTTTCATATTATAGAAATAAAATAAAATAAAAGTAAATACATGAAATATTAAAATGAAAGTAATCCTAAATAAACCCCTTGTTTCCCATTCTCTTGGCTATTTTTCTTAATTTTTCTCAGTATTTATGTCTTCTTATTTCTATATTTCCATTGGCAACTCCTAAATTTGCATTCATCTTTCGAATTCAATACTCAAGGAGCAACTCTTTGTCATACTTAAATTTGCTGAATTAAACTCTAACTTTATTAATTGATGAGTCAAGTTCAAGGAGAACAAATAGAGTGATTAGAACTCCACTCAAGTCTTATTAATGAAAAAAATATTATATGTGGTGTCCGAACATCAATCATGTTGACACGTGGCAAAATAAAGATTAAATATAATATTTAATTTATATTTTGTCAAGTATCTGCACGAGATTGAATGCTCGAATATAAAACTTGAATCCGATATTGCACGTAATATTCTCTCTTACTATTATGCCTAGTTGTAAGGAGGTACAACCGAGTGAATCAAATGTTTTCCTTTGCAATCAAAAGGCAATTACGTTCAATTGAATGCAAACCTACATATCAATTTAGAGCTTATTTTTTATTTATTTACGTTTATACTTGGATTAAAAAAACAAATCAATATTTTATCTTCATCTGAAAATAGCTGTCCATCGAGATAAGAGCATGTTATGGAACGCAAATAAACGTATAGTTTAATATATATATATATATATATATATATATATATATATATATATATATATATATATATATATATGAAGGAAATGATCGAAAAACAAAAGAAAGATAGGCCCATTGATTAACAACTACGCAAAAACTAATTTATTGATCCATTCAGATAAGCAGTAAGTATATAAAGCTCCTCAAATGACATTTATTATTTTAAACACGTTCGTCCTCAGATGCCTCCTGACCCCAGTTCAAGAAGTACTGGACTTGGAATCAAGGCGTCAGGTCCATCATCGAGGCCTAGGATTGATTGAACAAGTGCAGGTCCCCAAGCCAATACGGGCGCTGGCGCTGGAGCCACTTCTGGGGCACCATCGGTGACCTCACTGTCAAGAGGCCGCGCAGCAAACGAAACAGTGAAGAGGAGGAGGAGGAAGGCGACGGCGAAGCTTGCTGACTTGGCCATGGCTGGCTGATGGCTTGTGATAAACTCAAGTGGTTGTGTTTCTGCTTGTGTTGTGGATGGGTGAGGGGGTGGTTTTATATAGTTGAATGGGCAGCTGATGAAAGAATCTGAGTTATTGAATTAGACGTTAAGTTACGCGGTAGGAGCGTAAGTGCTAGGCTTTCTATATGTAACTCGCGTATAGGAGTTACATTCACTTGCATTTATTAATTAAAATGGAGTTTAGGTTTTTTTTTTTTTTTGTTATAATTTAGTGATAGCCGTTTGAATGTGAGATTGTAAATGCTTAGAAGACTCATTAATCAGCTGAACGTAGGTGCCATAATCAATTATTGATGAAAAGCAAAGCTGTAAATTTGTGTACTTGGTAATTCATTTAAAAAAATTTCAGAATTGATTGTGAAATTAGTTGAACTTAATTTTCAATAGATTTATAATTTAGATGTGCAGCTCAATTAGATAAATTTAATAAGCCTAAGATTGATCCATTTTGATGCCACGAAGAACCTTAAATGTTCCAAAAATATACAATATTTTAAAAGAATTATTTTAAGTCTTGCTATGGACTCTTTGAAATAGACCTTAATTACATGCTTAAAAGGGAGCTTTTTTAAGTGAATTTTCTTATTTTGATGAACTTTCATGATTTAGAAGAGCTAGGTAATGATTATAAACCCAACCATTCAGCTAAGAGCCTCCTTGGGATCAATTTTATTTTTTATTTTTTATTTTATTTTTTAAGTTATCTTTAAAAACATATTTATTTGGTGTTATTTTAAATTATTTTAAAAAAATTTAAAATAATTTTTAAATATTTTCAGAGTTTTTAAAAAAATAATTATCATCACCAAACATATTTTATTTCAAATCAAAATAAATAAAATAAAACAAAAATAGAAAATAAAATAGTGATTCTAAACAGCCCATAAAATGGAATCAATAAATATTATAAATTATATATAAACTAAAGACAACTAGTATGGATCTTTGAAATAATATTTTAGTCTTGCTATGGATCTTGGAAATAATATTTGGTGAAATTTATAATTTCAGCATTTCAAAAAATAAAAATAAAAAAAAATAATAATAAAAAAATAAAAAAATAAAAAATAAAAATAAAAAATAAAAATAAAAATAAAAAAAAACAAAAAATAAATAAAAATAAATAAAAAAAATAAAAAAATAAAAAAAATAATAAAAAAAACAAATTATAAAAAGATCAATATTGATATTATTTATTTGAAATGCTGAAATTATAAATTTCACCAAATATTATTTAGTATACTTATTAAACTAAAGACAACTAGATTTATTAATAAAATTATTTATATTTTAGTCCATCCAAAATTAAATCAAAGTATTTAAATTAAGATTCAATTTGATTAAGTTCAGTTTGAAAAATAAATCGATCAATTCAATATTCTGAATTTTACACAAAATTAATTTATTTAGTAAATTTCCAAATCAAATCACTAATGATCAATGAAGATGTTGATAGAGAAGATCGACTTCAAGGCAATTAACTAAATGGAAGAGATTGAGCGGAGTGGCGTATAATTAATAAAGTGACTTGTTCCGATTACAGATGTGTTGGCATCGACGCATTAGGAAACTGAAGCCTATGGAATTTGGTCTTTCATGAGATAAATAACGCTAACTTCTCTTCTTACAGTTTCTTTTATAAAGGTTGATTTCTTCACTGCTCGGAGCATTGATATTGATGACATCATTATATGGACAGTCTTCAAAAACTTGATGGTTCTTCAGGCACCATTCACCATTTATGTCATCTTCGCTGGTGATAGGACCCCGGATTTAAATTGGATCGTTGGATTGGCTCGAAATGAGTTGCCACGGGATTAAATCGCCACCGTCTATGCTTTAATGC
This sequence comes from Cymbidium sinense, assembly GCA_021442155.1. Taxonomy (NCBI): domain Eukaryota; kingdom Viridiplantae; phylum Streptophyta; class Magnoliopsida; order Asparagales; family Orchidaceae; genus Cymbidium; species Cymbidium sinense. Next base: position 137,591,626 of record CM038220.1, read on the forward strand.
GCGTCGTTCTCTCAGCCGTGCGATGAAGCTTCCGGGGGAAGGAACCTGCGGCTTTTCGAGGAAAGGAGATAAGGGTTTCGACACTTGCCGAACACTCCAGAAAGTGAGAGGGAGAGTCAGGAGCTCTGGGGAATACTTAGGGTTTTCTCCAGAGAAGGGTGCTCCGGCGAGGAAAGGTGGCAAGATGATGCTGTTAAAGGAAGAAGAAGAAGAAGCTAAGAAAGTGGAGAAGATAAAAGCGACAAAGACCCGTCTCTATCTATTTGACTTTCTAATCCTATTTATACATCTTTTTCTTTAACTATCTTCTAGATCTCAATAATTCTTTACAGTTTTCAAGATCTACTCTAGGTTTAGCTATTTTTCTGTTATATGGCCGTGATGCCTGTCTGTTTTGGCCAGATGTTGGTTCCTTTCTTGTTTTTCAGTTATATTGCTGTTGTAGTTTTTGTGCAAGATCTTTATTTTCTTTCTTGTTTTTTGATTATATTCTGTTGTAGTTATGCGAGTGGTCATGGAAATCTTGTGTTGGATCTTGTTCTTGTAGTTTCTGTCTTGTTATTATGGCAATATTCAGTGGTCTTTTTGCTAGGCATGATTTATTTGGTTATTTATGTAAAAATATCTTCTGAAATGGCTAAGTTCTATGTATTCTTTATTCAACAGTGGCTCATGTATATAATTTGATTTATTGGGTAAAATCTTTTAGCCATAATGGGGCATTTCTATCTCTTGTACTCCTGATGTGTTTTTCTCTGTTTAGGTCCATATCATTACCCCCTTCCCAAACATCGACCTTATCCTCAAGGTCAAAGCTTGGAAAAACTTTCTGGAACTCTTTAATTGATATCCAAGATGCATCATTTGTTAACATTCCATCCCATTGGACTAGTACTTCTTTAATAGGCTTATATGCCTTCTTGTCCTTTCTTCTAGAATTGATGGGTTTTACCAAAGGCACCCTCATGAATTGTTTGGGAGAATGGGGATGTAGCTTGGAGTCTTGCCTGTATTACTTGAGTCTAGAGACATGGAATACATTGTGGATCCTTGTTGTTTCTGGATGTTCCACTCTGTAGGCTATTGATCTTATTTTCTGTAGAATTCTGAATGGATCATAGTATTGCCTTTGTAATTTTGTGTAAGGGTGAATTGTTTGTCGTAGGGTTGTAATTTGACTAACACGGATCATTTATCTAAAATTGGAGTTCTCTTCTTTTTTTACATTGGCTATTTATTGCATTCTGTTTTGAGCTTCTTGTAAATTTTCTTTAAGTTATTGAAGTATTTTATCTCTTTGTTGCAGTAAGGTGTCTACCTCTATGTTGTTACTTGTATCACCATTGTAAGGTATGATTGTAGGTGGGAGTCTGCCATAGACTATTTGAAAAGGAGTCATTTTTATGGAAGTGTTTACTGATGTATTGTAGGAGAGTTCTTCCCATGGTAGAAACTGGAACCAATTTCTTGGTGACTCTAGCACAAAACTCCTAAGGTATTGTTCTAATGTCCTGTTGGTGACTTCTGGTTGGCCATCTGTTTGGGGATGATAAGCACTATTGTGGCTGAGTGTTGTTCCACTTAACTAAATAACTCACGCCAAAATTACTCATAAAGATAGGATCTCTATCCGATACTATGCTATGGTATACCATGTAATTTATATCGATATAAAAATATGAGCAATAGATGTTCTTAAAGTTGGTTTGAAGGGCGAGAAAAATGTGCATACTTAGAGTGTCTACTACTACTAGGATATTTGTTTTGTTGTGAGATCTGGATAATCCTGTGATAAAGTTCATAGAAAGTTCCTCCCAAATAGCTGATGGTATAAGCAGGGTTGCGGTAGCCTGCAGTTTCAGCATCATACTTTACTTGTTGACATATAGGGCATGTTGAAATAAACTGATGAATGTCTTACTTCATCTTTTTTTCAATAGAATTGTTGAGTAATTCTTGCTACTGTTCTTTTAATTCCACAGTGGCCTCCTACTGGTGTTGAGTGTAGTTCTCTCATAATAGTAATTCTTACTTCTGAACATGTAGCTATAACAATTCTATCTTTATAATATACTAATCCATTGGAAACTCTGTGCTTTGGAAAGAGTTCTGAGTTTCTAGTTATCTGCTGATAGAGTTGCTATAATTCTGGAATGGCTTGTGTTTCATCTTTAATTTGTTGTAATAAAGAAGTGAATTGTTGGGTGTAAGCATATAAACTCTGATAGGTAGATACATGAGTTGTCAGTTGTAGGTTATTCTTACTGTAATTCTTTTGGACAAGGCATGTTGCTTTGTTTATGATCCCGTTTGTATTATGGTGTAATCAAAGCCAAGGAGTTTAATTAAGAACCTTTCTTGAGTGCATTATTTGCTGCATGAGTTCTCTAATAGTTTTTTGATCTGTTCATATGGTAAATTTGTGACCTAGCAAATACTGTCTCCACCTCCCAACTACTTCTGTTATGGCATATAATTCCCTTGCATAAGTTGATGATTTCTATAAGGTTGGAGATAGTTTTTTGCTGAAATACAGAATATGATGACTATTTTGAATTAATATTGCTCCTATTGCAGTACCTGAAGCATCTGTTTCTATAATAAAAGGTAGAGTAAAATTTGGAAAAGCTAATACAGGTAAAGATATTATAGCTTGTTTAAGCTATATGAATGCTTTTTGAGACTCTTCTGTCCACTGGAATTATTGTTTAGCAAGCATTGATGTTAATGGTGCACAATTCGCATCTTGCTATAAATTTCCTATAATAATCATTAAACATAGAATCCTCTTGTTTAGGAAAATGAATGATTATCTTCAATTTTCTTTTGATCTACTTTTATCCCTTGTGCTGATAATATGTGGCCTAAATATTCTATCCTTTCCTGAATGAATGAACATTTGGAGGGTTTGATAAACAAGGTATTTTGTTTCAATTTTTCCAATATCTCTTGTAGATGTTGCTGATGTTGTTCCAAGGTAGGGCTGTATATTAGAATATCATCAAAGAATACTAACACAAATCTTCTTAGAAATGGTTTAAGCACTGTATTCATCATGGCTTGGAAGGTTGAGGGTGCATTGGTTAACCCAAATGGCATTGCTATGAATTCATAATGCCCTTCATGTGTTCTGAAGGATGTTTTGTATATATCTTCTTCTGCCATTCTGATTTGATGGTATCCTGAATGCAAATCTAACTTGGAGAAAATAGTTGCTCCATGTAATTCATCCATTAATTCTTCAGGAGTTGGAATGGGAAATCTGTCAAGGGTGGTGATTTTGTTTAGTGCCATGTAATCTACACAAAATCTTCAAGTTCCATCTTTTTTTTATTAGTAAAGTTGGTGAGGAGAAAGGGCTAGTACTCTCCCTTATTATCCCTGTCTCTAACATCTCCTTGATTAACTTCTCAATTTCAGTTTTCTGAAAATGTGGATATCTGTAGGTTTTAACCCTGATTGGTTGAGTTCTAGGTGGCAGATTAATATGATGATCTATGTCCCTTTTGGGAGGTAAGTTAGATGGTGCTTGAAATAATTCTTGGTATTGGTGTAATACCTGTTGTATATTTGCAGGTAAGCTGTTAAATTCCCTTGCTGTGGGCTCTGTCAGCATTGATACTTCTCTGATTTGTAAGTAGGATACTATCTTATCCTTATTTTGCAGCTTTGTAAACTGATGTAATGTAATGCTTTCCACATTTAAAGCTATATCCCCTTGCAGTTGTACTGTTGTGTCATTATATTTGAATTTCATGGTTAACTTTTTATAATCTGTTGTGCATTCTCCCAATTGCTCTAGCCACTGCACACCTAATATCACATCTGCTCCTTGCATTGGCAGTAGGTAACAGTCTGTTCTGAAAGTATATTCTTGTAGTTTGATGGGTATGTTGGAGCAAACTCTTGAGCATTTTAATATTTTCCCATTTCCTACTAATACTTTAAAAATTGATGCAGGTGTGACTGTGTGATCTATGAACTTAGTTAGTTTGGATTGAATAAAATTGTGGGTTGAACCACTGTCAATCAGTACTTGTACTGGTTTATTTCCAATCATCCCTTGTAATCTCAATGTTCTTGGGTTTGACTGACCTGTGAATGCATTGAAACTGATTTCTGGAATATCTTCTTATATTGACAGGTTTTCTTCTTGATTTTCTTGCTATAGGTTGTAATCCTGATCCTCATTGACCATCATGAGGGCAAATAACTTTGATTTACATGTGTGGCCCCTATGGTATTTCTCATCACAGTTAAAACATAATCCCTTTTTCTTTCTTTCTTCTAACTGTGTTGGTGTAAGTCTTTGTATTGGAATAGTTGGCTTGTTAGTATTGTTGTTGTGAATTTGCATAGGGGTGGGAAGTAAAGGCTGTTGTTGTCTTGTTGTTTGATTGAAACATGAGCTTCTTGCTATATAAACCTCATCTGCTAGTCTATCTTCCATTAATTTTGCAAGTTGGAATGCTTGTTATAGTGAAGTTGGTTGTAATGCTCTGACTTATCTTTTGATATCTTGTCTTGGACCAGATTCAAAGCAACTTTGGAGAAATTAAGGAGGAATTCTTGAAATTTGGTTAGTCAATTCTTCAAACTCATTGTAAAATTCCTGTACAGTTGTTCTTTGTTGTAATTTGGCTAATTCTCCCCTTAAATCCCTGTATAATGAAGGCCCAAATCTCTGTATTACTTGTTCTTTGAAATTATCCCAAGAATGTAATTGCTTATTAAGGTGCATCCATTGGAACCAACTTAGAACGGTCCATCCATATACGATGCAATTATGAACTTATGTTCTTCTGAAATATTATAATACTGAAAAAATTGGTCTGCCTTGAATAGTCATCCTCTAGGGTTTTCTCCATTAAATCATGGCATATCTACTTTTACAGGTCTTGAATTTTGAGTGTGTGACCTAATTTGAGGAGTAATTTCTACCGGGTTTGAGTTACATACCTGTGATTCTTTACTTTATTGTTGATGTTCGTGATAAGATTTATCTAGTTTGTCTTCAATTGCAGATAATCTGCGTGATACTTCATTTAATATGATAGTGATTGATGTCATCTGTTCATCAGTCTTGTTTAATCTTCCTACACATTCTTCCAAGGTTTTTGTTGTATGTCTTGTGTCGTCTGCCATTGTTGCTTGCAAGAATCAACGAGAGCACCAATGATAGGACCCCAGATTTAAATTGGACCATTGGATTGGCTCAGGATGAGTTTCCACGGGATTAAATCACCACCATCTATGCTTTAATGCGCGTCGTTCTCTCGGAGCGATGAAACTTCGGAGAAGGAACCCGCGGCTTTTCGAGGAAAGGAGATAAGGGTTTCTCGATATTTCGGCGAACACTCGAGAGAGTGAGAGGGAGAGTCAAACTCACAGGGAAAACTTAGGGTTTTCTCAGGAGAATGCTCAACAAGGAAAGGTGGCAAGATGATGCTGTTAAAGGAAGAAGAAGAAGAAGCTAAGAAAGTGGAGAAGATAAAAGCGAGAAAGATCCGTCTCTATCTGTTTGTCTTTCTAATCCTTTTTATACATCTTTTTCTTTAACTATTTTCTAGATCTCAATAATTCTTTACAGTTTTCAAGATCTGCTCTAGGTTTAGCCATTTTTCTGCCTAAATTTGCTAAGTGAAGATTCCAAAATCAAATTTTCAAACAAGGGATAAAATAAAACAAATTCATTTCCAAAGTCTCTCTAAATGAACAAACCCCATCCAATATACCCAAATTTGTTGGATATGGGTTCCTAATCAAAATCAAATCCTATGGAAAAGTCTCTCCTTAAAATCAAAATCTCTCCAATTCAATGGACCCCACTTAGCATACCTAAATTTGTTAAGTGTGGGTTGAAATTCCAAAAAATATCAATAATCAATGATTGAAGTCAGCTATTAAAGCAAGGGTTTGATTCTGTTCTATTTTCAACAAATACAGAGATAGCAGTTCAATCCCTCGTTCACTTCTTCAGTTAATCTTTCATCATGACTGCTGGAAAGATGATCTTTTCCTTCTCGACTGGTGTGGATTTGGCCTTGGATCAGGCCATGCTCACCAACACCACCATACACATCATTTAGTTTAAGCGTGGATTTGAGGCTGTTCGAGTAACCTGTGTGGGGCTAGCCCTCAAGACCGTCAGAATAGTAGAGGTGGCACGACAGAAACCACTCTTTCATTTTGACATTCCGCCGTATTCTGAGATTCCCTCACTAAAGAGGAAGGCCTTTGAGGTTCCCACGGTAGTGCTAGTATTTATTATGTATATTTTGGTTTGGTGCAGTGCCGGTCATTGTCATTTGGCCCATTTGCGGTCCTAGCGAGGGCTAACACCTCCTCAATGGTTTCCCCCATTCTAAAAGGGAAAGCTATCTTAGCCTTCGAGATAGTCTCATCCACCTTTGAGGTAGGTTTTAGCTCTTATCCTGCTTCACTCAGTAGGACACAATGCCACAATAAGAATAGAAAGATCAAGCGGCATTATGAGCGTGAGGCCAGGCAGGTCGATGAGGCCTCTCATATTATTCACGAGGGTTCCCCTCGTGAGACCTCTCCACTCTTGAGTGGTAGCAGGTTTCACCCCCTCTCAACTCTGGACAGAGAGGAAGACTATAGGAGGATTGCCGCATTGCCTCCACCACCAGCACAGTTTGGGGTATCAGCTGGGGAAAGGAGGAAACCTTATGCTGGTCTATGATCAATTCTTTGCCAGGTCGGCAGAGCCCACAGATGCTCGGAGTCTAGTATATTAATTGATTTGAGGACTCTGATCTCTAAGAGTGTCACCGATTAGATACGTAGAGAGAAAGCCTTAGAGGCTATAGTTGCAGCCTAAGCGGGCAGAAAGAAGCGAAGGAGGTATGCCAGATAGTCGGTGACCTCCTCCTTAGTAGATTTTCCCGATTGGAGGGCTACCTGAGCCGATCATAGCACCAGCATAGTCCTTAAAGTAACTACTAGCTGCAGGAGGAGAGCTCTAGTGGAGAGATAATCAAAGTCTCCACCATTACACTACTCCACTCGTCACCCACCATCACCTGTTCAAGTCCCTCATCCACCATCCCCACCAAAGTATAGAAACCTGCATATATAGAGAGGACATCTCCATTGGTGATCCGGCTATGGCCAAAGGATCATGTATCATCTGCTCCACCTATTGAGGTGAGGTCAAGCTCTCCCATTCGACCTACCACTTCAATAGTGGCAAAGAAGGAGCGGCAACCCAAAAACTTTATAGTTGCTCCACCACCATAGTCAACAACAGAGGAAGTAGGGATACTAATGCAATCCCAATGTTAGTTGATTCCCTTAAGGAGAGCACTCCATCAGTATGCAATGTCGGGTATATAGATTTAGATGAGCACAGTCTTATAGTGTCGTCAGTGGGTGTTTGCACTAGTTCAGCTAGGTAGAGTAGGAGATCGTTCACTAGATGATATCCTAAAAGGCTACTTTTTCTAGAAGAAATAACTTCTTGGGAGTGATCATTCAGATCGAGAAGAGGGTAGAGTATATTTTAACCCTGGGATGACCTATTTGAGAATTCAATAGAAATCTACTTGGTCGATACTCGAGGATCCCTCCATAGAGACCATCAAAGTCAAGAAGGTATTGTGATCGAGGAAGGCAACACCTCTCACTCGACCCAGCACCTCCTTCAGTAGCTTAGGCAGAAGGATGAGCACATCAACAGGATGGAGAGAAAGGTTGAGGATTTATTAATAGCACTTCTAACACTCCAGAACCAAGCTCCATTTTCGCAGCCTAGTCCCATGGAGGCTGATCGGCCCAAGCTTTTACATGTATTAGATCCTCCCAAGAGTGCCTCTCTCATGATCAAGATAGTGGTAGTTTGCATCAAAAGGTCATAGACATTACCTCCATGCATAAGAAAGACATCAAGCAGATGGTGGAGCAACAAGTAAGGGAAGTGTTGGCGCAAGCCTAGGGTAGTTCATCCATTCCAAAAGGTAGGCCTTACCGAGAGGAATTCGATGTAGTCCAATACTCCAAGAGGTCCGTGCCACCATCCTTCAAAATTTTCAATGGCAGTGGGAACCCACGACAACATATGGCACATTTTAGAATTGATTATTGCAATGCCGGTGGCAACGACATACTTCTCTTCTATCTCTTCTTTAGTAGTCTGTCGAGTGTTGCATTTGATTGGTATGCTTACCTGCCCAATAATTTTGTGAAGACTTTTGCTGAGTTAGAACAACTCTTTGTCAAGAGATTTATTGGAGCCCAGCAAAGGGTAACTGTGGATGATCTCATTATACCAAAATAAAATCCCAATGAGTCTTTTGTTGAATACATTCTCAGGTGGCGTAACCTGAGTATGAAATATGAACCACAACTATCCGAATAGCATGCCATTATAATTTTTATCAAGAATATCCATGTCTTGGTTGCTTTCATGCTCAAGGCCTTCACAATTAAAATTTTTGAGAAATTAATCAAGAAAGCGGCCAGTCTGCAAGAGGAAGCCAAATAGTTGTCTTTCCAAGACCAATCATCCATGCATACTTTTATCAAGGATACATGCATTTCATAATCATCTATATGATTAGTATGTGTTACATATAAGTTAATGCTCTCTTTCCTATGATTCATGCATACAAATTTACATATGTTTGAAGGCAAATGGGTATATAGTTTGGACATCCTGGGAACATGAGGCTTTAGTTAGCCCCAAGGAGGTCATTTGATTACCTCACTTTCTTAGTTAATAATGACACATACTTATTTAATTCCATCTTTATGTATTTTTGTACAAGAATTTAGATAGAGATTCAAACTAATATGATTAAATAATTCAATCACATAAAAGAATATAAACTTCAAATACATATGCATTCATCATATAAGTATGTTCAAATGTGTTACATATATAGATATACATATGATTAAATCATATGCATGTTACATGTGATGAAAATGAATGATTTAGTATGTGTCATGTGATAGTAATTCAATTAGATTAATCTTAAGATGTCTTTCACATTGGATAAAACCATTTAAAGTGAACCTAAACTTATGATTGATTTAAATGTGTAATAATCCATTCACTAAAGAAAGCTAAATCAAATTAATATGCTTTAGAAGTGGCTTAAGCTAGGGTTGAAAGAGGGCAATCCTCTTTTCTTCTCTTTATAACACTTAGTTGCTAAGTGTAATCATATGAAACAAAAAGAAACACAAATTAAAATTCTTAAATCAATTAAACAACTTCAAGTGAAATCAATCTTTCATGTCAAATTGAATCTTTCTACACTTAGAAAACAAACACTAATACTTAGTTGAGACATTTTACACAGACTTTAACTTACACATTAGGATTAAGTCACCACATCTAATCCTAAATTAGGATGGTGCATGCATGGTGTATAATTTATTTTGTGATATAATATTTTAGACTAGATGTTAGAGTGTATGTTTCATAGACTAAATGGTAGGCCATTATTTACCTAATCATATTTTCTACATAATATTTTGCTTAACAGGTTATTTAAAAATAATTACGAATGCTCTCTTTGTAGGTTTCTTACACCCCTAAGCATAATCCAAGTTAGGACAGGTGGGCTTGGTTACCCATGTATAGGGTGCTAAGTCCAAATTATAGATATAACTGCTTGGGATTGTATGTTTATCTAATCTCTATTTTGCAGGTGTAGCTAGATTTACTTTTTCATATATAAATATAATTTTGCAATAGGAATTAGGATTAGTGCTATGGGAGATTAGGAGGAGAAGTGGCCTGAAGGCTTTGTCCTGGGGTGCCCTGTGATGTCATTAAAGCACAACCAATTCAAGGAAATGGAAGAATGAAGAATGAAGACCCCTATAGCATTTATTCATTTGTAAATTGTAATTATTCTTTCATGTTTCGGGTTGTATAAGGGTAGAGCTCGGCTACCCACCTTTTCTCTTTTGGGTTATATAGTGGTACCCGACTGCACTGACCTCTTATTCTTTTGCATCAGTTATAAAATTAATTGATGATTTTATAAATTACACGCATTAGAAATGGCATGCTTTTCATAGTTTCTTATGATTGATGCTTTAATGTGAGGCTTGGATGCAATTAGGCTCTTAGGAAAAAAATTAGTTTTTCTACCCCAACTAATCACTCATAATTAAATTTTAAATAACTCATAATCTCATTGTAAACCCTACGACATAAATCAAGATAATTAAAAAATTTAATAACCCCTTAGTATGGTTGTATGCCTCACATCATGCATATCATCTTAAATCACTCTTGAAAAATGAGGGCCTCTATCTTTACATGCATAGGGACCACTTGGCCCATGAGAGCAACCCCTACTGATGAGCTTCACCCTCTCTCTTTTGATTTGGCCAATAATCTACTTCATCATGCATTTAGGCATAAACAAAAAATCTTAAAGCCTTTTGTCAAAATGATGTGTCAAAGTGAAATAAAATTTGAAAGATGTTTCATTTATAGATTAAGTCATTACTCATACCACTCATGCTTTAGTCTCCTAGAGAGTGGGTTTAAGGACTTTAGTCTCTTTTTTAAATAGATAACAACCCAACTATCTTACAATTTCACATTACTGGACCACATGATTTTAAAATTGTATAAAAAGTTAGCTGGCAGCCACTCCAGACGGTTGTAAGCCCAACAATCGAGCAATTTACCCTCTCTTATGGAGATAAATATTATGCTTACTTCGCTTCGATTTAGGTCATGCTTTAGCTTATGCTAAAGCTCCCTATATTTAAGATTTCAGCTTATTGTTTCCTTCATAGTACAAGCATAAATCCTTACCTCTTACGGATTCTCACAATCTTATGTTATTAGATTATAAGCCCTACTAATCAAATGAAATTTCAACTCAAACAAAATAATCCTCTTCAACTTTAAAAAAATAAAACCCAACTATAAGATAGATTGGAAAGCTCACTAAGCCTCCTGGTATCATGAGCATTCCCTACTCATCTCCTTTGGCTTCCAAAATAAGTCTCTTTATTTAAACTTTCCCAATTAATTTTCCAAAGATAGCTAATCCTTTGATAGTCTAACCTTGAAATCATTGGAGACCCAAATTATCTACTTTAATCGAGAGTATTCCTAAGGAATTCACTTTTCTTAGGTTGAATTAACTATGGAGGTTTGCCTCCATAAGGAACTTAGAACTCGGTTTAATATAAACCCTATTTTATTTATCCATGTAAAGTAGGGAAAACTTTTCTAGTATATTCGAAGACCTATCATGACTTAGGAGTCCTTATTAGGTGATTAGGTCCATTGTATGGTGATGCCTCTATCTTTCGAGATAGTACATCATACCTCAATGTTATACCCGATCACTTCAATAAGTACCCCCTATGATCTACATGGTTCCCCCCTATTCACCCATAAATAAACACCATGAGCTTAGCGGCCTCCTTTGCCACCTCCTCTTCCACTACCTCGGCCATCATACCAGCCATCACAGCTACCATAACGGGTGCCAACATCGCCTCCACAGTAATACACTTAGCAGTGATATTTATATCTACCGCCAGGTAGTTACTATCCACCTACTCTTCTGGACAAGTTAAATAAGCCCTATTCATTCAAGAGGGAGGTAGTCAAGAAAATCTTTAAGAATCTCTTAAAAAAACCTATTTCCAGCTACTAGAGCTTAAGAGGCCAAAAGAAGTGGGCGAAAGCGATGATCCTAAAATTTTCCCTTACCATTGCATGTTAGGACATGTCTTAGAAGATTGCATCACCTTTAAAGACTAGCTTGAGTGTAGCTACAAGTCAAGCACCACTGTTATCCCTAAGGATTACTTATTAGAATAACCATCTAGTTCTATTAGAGTAATCCTTGGGGATGCATGTGATCCACTCAAGACAAAAGATGGTTGGGATATCTTTTTATCCTGAACCTCTAAAAAGATCATCTCAAAGATCAAGAAACTTTCCTTGCAGGTGCCTGAAGCAGCTCACAAGGAAGATTTGCAAGTTGCCAAAGATAACTCAGGAAAGGTGGGAACTCAACAACAGCAGTCCACATTGGCCCGGGATAGCCAAGTAGCGCAACCACCATCTCAATCCAGCATTCCTTCCACCATTGTAGTTATTACCACTTCATTTAGCTCTTCTTTTACTAGCAGACATATTGTATTTGCGGATAAGGGCACTAAACCCCTCGCTCTGCTTACTTCACTTAATTTCTATTATGTACCTCCACCTAAAAAAAATCAATAAAGCTTATTCCACTTATATCTTCTCAACGTTTGATAGTCTTGATGATCTCATTCCAATTGAAAGCTCTCCAAGTCTAAATAATAATAATAACACCAATAATTTTGATCCTTTCTCTATGATTTAGAATCAGACTTTCCTTTTTTGAATCAATCAGGTTCACCCACTGAGATTGATTTAGAGTAAACTGACTTTGAGGGTCCCATATGAGAAGCTGAAGGTATGCCCGATGAACAGGTAGAACTTTCTACCAACCCACCACATGAAGTCACTGAATTCAACCTATGCAGTAGAAAGTTCTACCTCATAGGGTAGCACTTCAGGATAAGAGTAAGCAAGTCATTAGTTCTAATGAGTAGAAAGCCCCTCCATTGGATGCTCCACCCATGGATATGCTTATGGAGGACCAAGCTAGAGTTGATTACAATGTCCTAGCTCATCTTAGAAAGTTGCTAGCTAAGTTAAGCATATATAATGCCCTTATTTTATCTAAAGAGTTGAGCGAATCTCTAATCAAGGCTTTACTTGATCCTGAGATATGCATAGCTCGGCTGACCACTACTGAAGAAGAGGCATGCCACTCAAAGGGCATCTTAAAAGTTACATTCAATGATAAAGACTTACTTCTAGGGATGATCGAGCACAGCTGACCTCTTTACATTATAGTGGATGTTGGAAGATACAGGCTATCATGAGTGTTGGTTGATCCTAGTGCATCAGTCAATATTATGAGCCTAAGAACCCTTTCCTACTTAAGGATCAACATCTCCAATCTCCAAAAAGAAAGGATATTATTGAGAGGATTCAATGAACAAGGCGAGAGGGCCTTAGGCTCCATAGTGTTACCCTTGGAGATAGATAATTAGAAGACTGAAGCCAAGATTCACATTATAGACTCAGATGCATCTTTCAACGCTTTGCTTAGGAGGCCATGGATACATGAAAATAACATGATCCCATCCTCTTTACATCAGTTATGAAGTTTGTGAGAGGTGGGATCGCCTACTATGTCAAAAAAGATCTCAAGCCATTTTCACTTCATGAAGTCAGCATATATGAGGATGTGGCCTACTAGGGCTGTCAAAAAAGCTCGTTGTTCATGAGCATGTGTTCTGTTATGTAGCTCGATTTGGCTGGTTTGTTAACTAAATGAGAGAAAACAGAACATTTCAAGCTCGATATATAAAGTAGAACATGAACAATCATTTGTTCGATCGTGTTGAACTTGATTTGCTCGAAATAAAAAATTACATTATATTATTTATTACTATTATTATTATTATTATTATTATTTTATTACTATTATTTTTATTTACTATTATTATTATTATTATTTTATTACTATTATTTTTATTTATTACTATTATTATTATTATTTTATTACTATTATTTTTATTTATTACTATAATTTATTATTATTATTATTATTATTATTATTATTATTATTATTATTATTATTATTATTATTATTATATACACATACTAACACATTTACATATCACAAATGCAAGAACAGATTAAAACTTTGTTATGCGATTGGAGTTGAATCCTCCCTCATATAGGGTCAAAAAAAGCTCGTTTATGAATAGCTCTTGTCCTCGTTTAGACTAGTTAACTAGGACACAATACATTTCAAGCGATATATAAAGAAACATGAACAAAATAAATTTCAACGTAGAATAGAACAAGAATTCTTTTTAAATCAGCTCATCGTTTACACCCCTATGGCCTACTACCTCCCTTAAAATCAATAAGTTTATTCTCATGAACTTGGACAAAGTTCAAAAATAAAAGAAAAATAAAAATAAATAGAAAGAGAAAAAGAAAAAGAAAATACAAAGGAAAATGAAAAAGAAAATAAAAGGGAGCGAGAAATAGACTTGGAGGAGGAAGTGGAGCCTGACATTAGATTTCACCCATAGTTCGTTACTCCATTCGAACATATGGGTAGGATGACCCGACCACCACTAGGCAGAGGAAGAGCCAATTCAGAGGTAGTCCCAAGGGTGAAAAACCTCCTTATTGGCCACCCAATAGGAGATATATCCCAACTACTAGGAGCACACCTGCTATCCATATGACTTAGAATCTAGTTTAGAGGATGAATCTTATATAGTTAGTGCACCAGCTAGCTCTTCTCACGATTTCGTTGGAGGTGACACTTGAGCCATATAATGATGAAGACTGACCTCCAAAGTAAATCATAAGTGTATCCAAGTCTATATGTGAAACAGTTAGGCATCAGTTAACCTTAGCTCTAACCCTACTTTCTTCTCAAAAAGTTAAGGGTTTAGTAGTTAAGGAAGCCCCTAAATCATCCATAGATGTGAAGACTCAAAGGTTCATTTTGGGAGCATCATCCTCAAGTCAAGAATTTGATGTAGAACTTGAGGATAATTCATGTAAAGATTTAATAGAATTACCTTTTAATTAATACTCACCTTTTGTTCATAATTTAGCAAAGAAAGGATTAATCCCACATACTTGGTCAATGCACAGGTCAGACTATTTTAAAATAATATGGAAGAACAAATGCAAAAACTCTCAATCAAGATCAGGACTTGGATTGATAGGGTCCGGTCGATGATGGTAATTCGCTTATCACCAATCATTTAGAATCTGATAGGTTCTTTTAAACCGCATTAAGTCATATAAGGAGGTCAAAGATGCACCACCAAAGTTCAAGGAAGGGATCAAGTCAACCATCGATGAGCTCAAAGAAATCAATTTATGGGCTGAAGATTATCTGCGTCCGACATACATTAGTTCCTTACTGAATGAAACTTAAACCAATGACTTAGTTAGGCTATTGACTGAGTTTAAGGACTACTTTGCATGGAGTTATGAAGAGATGTCTAGTTTATCTCCTAACGTAGTAGTCCATAAACTAGCAATGGAGCTTAGTGCTAACCCTATCAAGTAAACTCCTAGTCATATGAGATTAGACATTAAATAACATGTCATTTCTGAAGTCAAGAAATTGATCGATGTTGATTTCATCCAGGAAGAAAAATATCCTACCTGGTTGGCCAGTGTCATCCTAGTTAAGAAGAAGAATGGCCAAATTCACATATGAGTTGATTTTAGGGACTTAAATAAAGCATGCCCAAAAGACAAATTTCCATTACCGATGACAAAATTGATGATGGGCATTGCCTCATCTCATACAATCTTCTTCTTCATGGATGGCTCATCTGGATATAACTAAATAAAGATGGCCCATGAATATGAGAAAAATACTGCTATTCAACCGATTGGAATCTATTACTATAAGGTCATGCCTTTCGGTCTTAAAAATATCGGTGCTACATACCAGTGGGCCATGACTAAAATCTTCAATGACCTCATTCATTATCAAGTAGAATGCTATGTCGATGATCTCGTGGTCAAAAGTAAAGAAAAAGAATACCATCTCTTTGACTTGAGATTAGTTTTCGAATGGTTAAGAAAATTTAACTTCAAAATGAACCCCCTGAAATGTGCATTCGAAGTAGCTTTAGGGAAATTCCTTCTATTTGTTGTCTTACACCGTGGAATTGAAATCAATCTGGAGAAGATCAAGACAATATTAGAAATGTCACCCCCTAAAAATTTAACTAAACTTAGATCATTTTAAGGAAAGTTTGCATATCTAAGACACTTTATATCCTAACTATCAGAAAGATGCCAACCATTTTCAGCACTTGTCAAAAAGGACGTCAAGTTCAATGGGATGACAAGTGCTAACATGCCTTTGAAGACATTAAGCACTACCTGGTGATGCCGCTAATTCTAGCAGCCCCTATCCCGGGTAAGCTACTCTTACTATACACTGCTACATTAGACATCTCCCTTGGCGCTTTGTTGACTCAAGCCAATAATGAAGAGAAGTAAAATGCGCTCTACTACCTCAGTCGTCGCCTAATACTTGCTGAGGCAAATTATCCACCTGTTGAGAAGCATTGCCTAGCTTTAATCTTTGCATAGTAAAAGCTAAGACATTACATGCTTTCTCATGAGGTGAACTTAATCTGTAGGATCAATCCACTGTAATATTTCATTACACAATCGATGCTATTGGACGGTTGGCATGTTGGTCCATGATTTTATCACAATTTTATATTACTTTCATTCCCCTCCGTGCAGTGAAAGGACATGCACTAACAAACTTCATAGTAGCACACCCACTTCCTTCTAACTCTTCACTTAGCGTTGACCTCCCCGATAAATAAATCATGAACTTAGGGGACACTAACATTCACTGTTAGGAGATGTATTTTGATGGTGCGGCTTCCTCTCAAAGAGGAGAAGAACCACAATCTACTCTTCCAGGAAGTGTAGGGGTAAGAGTACTTTATCGGTCTGGAGTTAGTTGTTACTCTAAGCATCCGAATATCAACATCTTCAAAGATTCTCAGTTAGTCATCAATCAAATCTTTGGGTCTTATAAGGTTCTAAAGCTTAAGCTCCATCACTATCACTAGTACACTATGGAGTTGTTGGCCCAAATCCTAGAGGTTACTATTTATAAGATTCCTCAAGAAGAAAATGTCATGGCAAATGCTTTAGCCAAACTTGCCAAGGAGTTGACATGTCCGGAAGATGAGTCTATATCAATAAGGGCCTAAAATAGACAAGTCTTATCCCTTATTGATACTGAACTCATTGAAAGATACTCTCTTGAAGAGGAGGTTGCCATTACTAAAAAGAACGAGAAGTTGAATTGGAGGCAACCATTCATGGATTACCTAAATAAAGCCAAACTACCTCAGGAGAAGTCACTAGCCCATCAGATGAAGCAGAGAGCACTTTCCTATGCTCTCGTGAGGGCACCTTGTACTGGTGATCCTTCGATCATATGCGGTTACACTGTTTGGACAAACATGAATCTCGTAAGATTGTTACCGAGGTACACAAGATTATGTAGAGCTCACCAATCTAGTTTGAAGATGAAAGCCAAGATCAAGAGATTAGGATACTACTGGTCATCGATGATCATAAATTGTATAGATGTGGCTAAGCGATGCCACCAGTGTCAGGTACATGGTGTGGTCCTGCATCAATCACCCAACACTCTACATCCTACATTGGCCTCATGGCCATTAGAGTGTTGGGGTACCGACTACTTTTTCCAAATGGGTGGAGGTAATTCTACTCAAAGAGGTCACAACTCAGCATGTGCTCTAATTTTTTAGGAACCATATCGTATATAGGTTCGGGGTGCCTCGATGAATTATATCTGATAATAGTAGTGCATTCAAGAGCACTAAGATCAACAACTTTGCATGGAGACACAACATAGATTAGAGATATTTTACCATCTACTACCTAAGGGAAAATGGCTTGACAGAAGCCTTCAACAAAACTCTCATCTAAATACTAAAGAAAATACTCAATGACAATAAGCGGCAGTGGCATGTGCAATTGGTTGAAGCCTTATGCTTATCGCACCACATATAGAACTTCAACTCAATCTACTCCTTTCTTCTTAGTGTATGGGTCTGAAGTTGTTCTACATTTAAAAGTCCAACTCCCATCACTAAGGATAATTGTTGTAGCAAGATTACAATGGAGCACAATGTCAAGTTGCAGTTAGAAGAGCTCAAAGGTTTAGAGGAGAGATGCCTATGGGCATGACAAAACCTCAAGTTGTACAAAGCCAAGATGATTCAAGCTCATAATAAGTTGGTCCATCCCAGAGCTTTTCAAGTAGGAGAGCTTATTTTAGTTGTAAGGAGACTGAATGTTGCCCATCATAAGATGGGAGGCAAGTTTGAATCCACTTGGGAAGGCCCTTTTGCCATAGAGGCCTACTAAGGAGGATTTTATTAGCTTATTAACCATAAAGGAGAGTGACTAATGCTTCTAATCAATGGGCTTTACCGAAAGAAATATTATCCATAAATTATGTTTGAAAATAATCATCAATGAAAATTTCATTTTGAATTCAATCTATTTTCATTTTAAAAACATCTTTGTTTATGAATCTGCAACTATGTGTTTAGAGAAGGTGTAAGGAACCCAAGTGGCATCATATCCTTCATCAACACCACACAAACACAAACTACACAAAATCACATAAACAAACACATATCTTTTGTCTCGGGCTACTTCGAGTTGGGATAATGCCCCTAATATCTACTCTCTAGGTCGTGCTAACATGCTACCCTACTAGTGTGTCACCCCAATGGTTCATTGTTCAAGAGGATGTAAGTCTGCTATGCTTTCTTCCTGACTTGACCATTGCACACTGATGAGCTTTGTTAGTATAGTAGACCTCACTACGTGGTCTGTAAGCTACCTCATGTTGGCTTTATTTAAGAGGATATAAGTGCTATGCTTTATTTTTAAACTAGACATCATGCACTAACCAGGTCAAGTATATTTAAAGTTTAGGGTAACTCTCCAAGTGGCTCCTTTCCTCTTGACTACTTCAAGTTTAGATCCAGCCCTTCTTTGTAACTCCCAACTTAGTAGTCACCCTTAGGTCAAGTTCGATCTGTTGCACCATCAACGGGTCGACCCAACAGTTTGTCCCTCATTTTGGAAGATGTAAATCTACTGTGCTTTCTTCCTAGCACAACCATTACACACCGACGGGTAGCCCTAGGTTGGATAGCACCTGTCGAGCTGACGATATGCTATCGCGATGATCAGTTCAGCTTTAGAGAGATGTAAGTCTGCATGCATTCTTCCTAAATTGATCATCGCACATCGACGGGCACCTTAGGTTGGTTGGTTCTTGCTATGCTAACAATGACCCACCTGGATACACCACTCATGGTAGTTGTAAGTCTGGTATGCTTTCTTCTTGAGCCAGCCACCGTATACCTACAAGCATTACTTTCTTCAGGGATCAGGATAACACCCCTAATGGCACCTCCCCTGTGGGCACTCTATGTGTATCATGTCCTTTGTGACCCCATTTAGACACTACCCAGGTTACTACTAGATTGGATAGTCCCCTTTCCTTGTAACCACCCCTGAGATTGGAAATTCTATTCCACGGATGTGCAGATTTTTTCTTGATCCAGTAAATCTAAGATAGGTCTAGACCGATATAGCCCCTCCTCAGTGTGGTCCCTCACACACCCAATAAGGTCTTTGATAACAAATAAACAAAATATTTATTCACTTGTGGATGAGGAGAACACCCCCAATGACACTTTTCCCAAGCAGGTATCTTATCTTTAGGGTAGTGTCTGCAAAACTTTCTACAGAAATCTTCTGACTACTCTTGAGTTGAGATAAGTCCCCAGCAGCACTCTCTCAAGTCACCCTTAGGTTGGGTTCGACTACTTGTGCCACCAACAAGTCACCCTAACAGTTGTCATTGCTTTGGAAATGTAAGTCTGCTACACATTCTTTCCATCAAGATCGTTGCACACTGACGGGCAACCCTAGGTCAGGCTCAATTTGTTGTGCTACCAACAGGTCACCCTAGCGGTTATTCTTAGCTTTGGAAGATGTAAGTCTACTACACTTTCTCCCTAGCATAGCCATCACACATCGAAAGGAACCTCTTAGGTCAGATAGTCCTACCCTTCAGTCAATAGACTACCCCTTTGGATCGATAAATCTAAGATAGGCTCAGGCCGACATAGCCCCTTCTCAGTGCGTCCATCGCACACTGACAGGATCCATCAAATGAAATCAAAACAAATGAAAACCAACCAAATCAAATTAAAATAAGTCAAATGAAATTAAAATGAATTTAATCTTGACTATTTTGAGCTGACATAAGTCCCCAACGACATTCACTTAGTAGTCGCCCTGGGTCGGGTTTGATTTATTGTGCCATCGACAGATCACCCCAGTGGCTAGTCCCTACTTTGGAAGATATAAGTCTCCTATGCTTTCTCCTTAGCATAGTCGTTGCACACTGAAAGAAAACCCTTTAGGTTGAATAGTTCTACTTTATGGCTGGTAGACTATCCCGTTGGATTTGTAAATCTGAGATAGGCCAAGGCTGACATAGCCCCTTCTCAATGGATCCATCGTACACTGATAGGGTCCATGAATCAAATCCATCATATTCAACTGAGTTCACATCCCCAACGGATAGCCCGAACCTACTTCCCTAGTGGAAGGTTCATATTCTTAATTCGTAGCGGATATTCTTCCTATAAATCATATTCAAATTCAAACTAAAATCCATATCCCTAGTGGATAGCTCGAAGCTGCTTCCCTAGTGGAAGGTTAATAAACTCAATCCCCAAAGGATTCCTCCTTCTATGCCCTTGGCATAAACCTTTCATATGTCATGTCCAATCCATGTGTGATCCCTTGGCAGATCTTCCTTCATGTCCTTGACATGAAATTCCAACCAAATCCTCCTAGCTCTCTTATGCCCTTGGCATAAGTTGCATTGAATTACATTAGGATCATGATTATATCTACTTTTTGGGTTTAGGATTAGATGGTTTCCATTAGTGCTTGCAATCCTTTGGATGTTGTTGATCATCTCAGTCAATGTCAATACGTACGGTGTGCCTTGTTTGTTACACCACACCTATTGAGGTCCTTTTGTCGACCTCACTTTTGGAGTGAGTTCTCAATCTCTTCTTCTTAGACTTAGAAATCTTCAAGACACTAAGACTTCTTTAGTCATAAGACACTTCTAGCACTTAGGTGAATGCTTAACCTAAGCCTAGAGACTTAGAAGGGTTAATCATAAGATTAGGCTATGCTTAGTTCTTAAGGAGATCCACCTACCATAGCCCAATCCATGTTCACCTTCTTAACCCAAAATTGAACCTCAAATTTAAATCAAATCCAAATCCAAATCCAAACTCCAAGTCAAATGATTGAAGCTCATGATCAAATCCAAACTCAAAATCAACCCAAGCTTTATGATTTTATCTAATGGACTTAGCCTTAGCCAAATTCCAATCAATCCAAACCCAAGTGATTTTCTCAAATATCAATTCAACCCTTCAATCAATCTCTCAAACTTACAATCAAACTCAATTCCAAATCCAATTTGCCAAAATCTACAATCAAATCAAAACCCTTCCTAAGCCATATGAATCAATTTTCATGAGCTTAGCCAATATCCAATTCAAATCAATCCAAAATCAATTGATTTTCTCATAACCAATTTATATCTTCAATTATCTTCCCAAATATAAATCAAACAAATGATCAAAACAAAATCAAATTAAATTAAAACCCTTCCTAAGCCAAAAGAATCAATCCCATGAGCTTAGCCAAATCTTAATTTAAATCAATCAAAATAAATTGATTTTCTCATAATCAATTTATATCTTCAATCATCTTCACAAATATAAATGAAATATACATTTAAATTATCAAAACTAAATCAAACTAAATTAAAATCAGAACCTAAGCTACATGACCCAACTCCAAGGACTTAGCCAAATTCCTTTCATTCCAAAACCTAAATTCAATTGATTTTCTCATAAATCAAATTATTCCTTCAATCATCTCTCCTAATATAAATGAAATCTACAATTATCAAGACAAACCAAAATCAACCCAAGTCAAACCAACTTAGCCCATTTGACTTAAAATTTTCAAATGAACCAGAACCCATTTGAACCCAAACCAATTGCAATTGAATTTATATATCAATCCCAAATCCATATATGAACTCAACTAAATCAAACTCAACCCAAAATCAAGCCAACTAAACCCAATTGGTCCACTTGACCCAAAGTGGCCAATTTGACTTATTTGAGCCAAGTTTCAATCTTACCCAAATTGGATTGAACTAAGCCAACCTAAATCTCATTCCATGAATATTGATCACCCTAGGTTGATCAATTGTCACAAATTGGATAAATCCAAGTCAACTTGGTCCTTTAACCAAGTCAACCCTTTTAACCCATATGATCCTAAGCTAGCCAAATTACAATATAAACTAAATTAATTGAAACTAATGATTCATACCAACTCAAAATCATTAGTTGAACATGACTTGATCTTCAATTGAGCTAGACCTAACCCAATTGGCTGTCTTCACCCAAATTGACCCAAATTGACCTAAATGGCCAAAAATGGATCAAATCTTGATACAATACAAATTGATTGCACAATGGCTCAAGTTCATTCCAAATTGATTGTTGGACTTGACCAAAGCCTCAATTAAGCCCAATAGACCCAAATGACCTATTGAACCTAACTTGACCTAAAGAGTCAAACCAACCTAAAACCCAATCAAATTCAAATTAAACTCAACCAAAGCCTACAACATATTCCAAATGATCAACCAACCCTAAACCAAGCCATGACCCAAGCCAATTTGGTCAATTAGGTCAAATTGGTCAACTTGACCCATTTGACCCAAATGAACTCAAATGAACCAAAACCAAATCTAAACCAAATTGAACCAAACCAATGACACCAATACACTCCAAATGATCATATGAACTTAACCCAACTATTGGTTTGACCCAATCAATTAGGTCAAATTGGTGAACTTGACCCAACCTAACCCAATTTGACTCAGATGAGTCAAATTGAGCCAAATGAACTCCAAATGATATAAAATTTGGCCCAACCCACTTTTGAATTATTCCAAATCTATCCAAATCAAATCTAATGCCAAATGATCATCCTACCCTTGGGCTAGGGGTATCACATGAGACAAATCACCCATGTAAGTAGTCATTTCCATTTCTCGGCCACTTGGCACTCTCCCATTGGTTAACCTAGGCTCCTAGGACACTGCCTAACATGACCCAAAGGTGGTTGGCTTGTTCATAACCCAAGGGGAGGTTAAATTACCTCACCTCCCCCATTAGAGCACTTGAAACACCAAGGACACCCACTGCCCTCCTTTTCAACCACCTCCACACATTTACCCAACCAAATCGAGCCAACTCATCAACTCCCTTCCACCCACAACCCTCTGAGGTAGCCGGATGATCATAAAATCCAAGCTAGATCGAGTCATCCAATCAAGAGGAAGGGGGTATACACCCCTTCATTTCCACTCACACACACGAATTCATTCCTCAGAGCCCTAGCTACCCAAGACGAGCCACTAGAGACATTTTCCAAGCTCCCAAGCTTGTTCCTCAATCCATATTCTCAGTTTTCTTAAAGCAAAATAGGGCACTCCCCCATTCACTTCCATTTGCTCAAGGCTCAACCAAAGTGCAATTAACTTTGCACACACCATCCTTGGAGGTAAGCAAGAATGAATCATTCCCCAAGCTTCCCGATGACCGAAGGGTGGATTTTGATCAACGCCACCACCAACACTTTGGGTATTATCCTTTCAAGAAAACCACCTCAAATTGGTGCTCATGCTGATCAGTAGAGCATCATCTCCACTAGACAAAGCTTCCTTAATCAGATTTGCATCGATCTTGAGCTACGATGAGGTATGCCATTGAAAATGACCTTGATAAAAAAATGTGTTGGAGCTTTTTGAAGAAAACTTTCATCCCGCACGATCCTAGTTGTTGGATCCCTTTGGATCCTTCATCTGAAGGTGTGGGATTTTTGAGTCAATCCGAGCTCGGGTGAGCGCGAATCATGCGAGAAATGGCAGATAGACTCCATTCCCCCTCGCTCGTGTGATGATAGATCATGCACCATCCATTCCTTGTGATCTAAACAGACGGTCATGATTAGTTCTGATAGATAGATCTTATTTGATCTTTTAGCACTACGGGATTAATCTTAGCCATCTTATTTGAGAAAGCGCATCCGTCGCCACCACGCAAATACTGACTAGGATTACTTTTAAATAACCAATCCTGTAGTGCTACATGGAAAGCATGTCGCGCCAATGCACCACGGGGCACCGACAGGATTAAGAGTTAATTAGGCCTAATTAATGTGTTTTAATGGCTGAAACTTATAAAAATTATAAGAAATCATAGAAAGATCCAAAAAAATACAAATAAATATTTATTTTAAAGGTATTTAAGAGAGAATTTATTAAAAATATCTTTAAAAAATTTTGATTAATAATTAGAGTTAAATAAGGGTTTAATTAGAAAATTAATTAGCTTAATAACTCCCTAATTAATTAACCCCAAACTTTTAGAGATTATTTAAAGCGATGACCTCTGCCTCCCCTAATTTTCTGGGGATTTATTAGTTAATTAATTCAAAATATTAGTTAATTAAGTCCTAATTACTTTATTAAATTAATTAAGGGTTATTTAATCACATGAATAATGACTAATTAATTAATTGGGCTCATTAATCATTGTATAATAGTGAGGGGACTTATGAAATATGGTTGGGAATTCCTTTCTAATCTCCTTCCCTAAGTTTACTCCATTAATTAAAATCAAATTAATTAAGGATTAATTAATTACTTAAATTTTTTAATCAATTAAATTAAAATCATAATCACATGAGAACTTGATTAATTAAATCTTGTGTAGATCTTTAGGTGTTGAATAACCTAAAGGAGTTTAATGAAATTATGATTAGTCCACATGTGTGGGAAAATCATAAGAGTAATAAATTAAGTTCCTTAGCTTAATTAACCATTAATTGTGAGCCAATTGCATTAGGCCCCTTTTCTTTCTTAGGATCATTGCTAATTTTATTTCCAATGCATGCATACCATGTTGGCTTATAATTATTTGGGTAATTAAGTTAAGGCAAACATAGGAAAGGGTTAATTAATGGATCTAATGCATATTACAACTTAATTAACTCAAAAATCAACTTAATTACATTTCATTAAACCAAATTAATTAACAAACATGAGAAAGGGTTAGGATTAGCAAACCTTTCCTCACATCCTCAAATCATATCAAAACATGAAATTAAAATTGGCATTAAAGAAACTTTGGTTTACTTTAAATGGTTTTATTTGATATGATTGTCCTTAGGAATTAATTTGATTGGATGAAATCATGTATTTATGTTCATTTGTTCCTTTCCAATCATGTTAAATGTTGTATGTCATTTGAAATCATACATTCATCTTTCTAAAGTTAATTTAATCAAATGGTTTTCTTTTATGTAAGCTTGCATGTGTTGGATTAATTTATAATATGTGTGGCTATTATCACTAAAAAATTTAAATTACTTTTAAAGTTTATAAATCAATTACATTGATTAGAGTGGTAACTGTTATAAACATATATAGGTTTTCATGTGCTTATAGCTTAAACATGTGAAGTAAAGCTTTTTTTTCCTTAATTCATATGTAGTTTTACATATACTTGAATGCTAATAAGTATATAGTCCTGACATCCCGAGAATATGAGGCTTTAATTAGCCCCAAGCAGGTCATTTGATTACCTCGCTTTCCTGGTTAACAGTGACACGTACTTATTTGAATTCATTTACATGTGTTCCTATAGTAGAATTCAGATGGAGCTTTAATCCACATGCATAAATGTTTCAATCAAATAAAAGTACAATCTTTGCATAGTTTTCCTTCCTTTATTTATGTATACATTCATATGTATTTGAGAAAAGAAGTGTTTAGTCTGGACATCCTAAGAATACGAGGCTTTAAGTAGCCCCAAGGAGGTCATTTGATTACCTCACATCCCTGGTTAATAAAGGCACATACTTACTTATGTCTCCTATACATGTGTGTATGTATTTAATAATTGAATTAGAACCCTCTTCTTTTATCAAGGATACATGCATTCCATAATCACCTACATGATTAGTATGTGTTACATATAATTTAATGATCTTTTTTCCATGATTCATGCATTCAAATTTACAAGTGTTTGAAGGCAAATGGGTACATAGTTTGGATGACCTGGAAACACGAGGCTTTAGCTAGCCCCAAGGAGGTCACTTGATTATCTCATTTCCATGGTTTACAATGACACGTACTAATTTAATTTCATCCCTATGTATTTTTGTATAAGAATTTAGATAGAGCTTTAAATTAATATGATTAAATAATTCAATCAAATAAAAAATATAAACTTTAAATACATGTATACATTCAACATATAAGTGTGGTAAAATATATTGCATGTATAGATACACTTAGTATTAAATCATATGCATGTTATATGTGATGGGAAGGAATGGTTTAAAATGTGTCATGTGATAGTAGTCCAATTAGATTAATCTTAAGATGACTTTCACATCTTAATATGATTAATTTAAAATGTGTAATAAGCCATTCACTAAAGAAAACTAAATCAAATTAATATGCTTTAGAAAGTGGCTTAAGGTTGGGATAAAAGAGGGTAATGCTCTTTTCATCTCTTTACAACATTTAATTGCTAAATGTATGTCAAATGAAATAAAGCAAAATAAAATCTTCAATTCAATTAAATCACTTCAAGTGAAATTCCCCTTTCATGTTAAATTGAATCCTTCTATACTTAGAAAATTATATCACTAATGCATAGCAAGATTTATCACATAACCCTTAACACACACATTAGAATTAAGAAACCACTTTTAGTTCTATGTTAGGATGGTGCATGATGTGATCTATATTTTATTTTATGATGTATTAGACAGAATGTTATGGTGAATGTCTCATAGACTAGATGTTAGCCCGATATTAGCCTAATCATGTTTTATGCAGGGGATTATGCTTAGGGGGTGCTTAAAATAAATATGAATTCTCTCTTTGCAGTTTGCTTAAACCCCAAAGCATAATCCAAGTTAGGACAGGTGGGCTTGATTACCCATGTAGGGGTGCTAAGTCCAAATTATAAGTATAACTGGTTGGAATGCAAGTATGTTTAGCTAACCTCTATTTTGTAGGTGTAGTTAGATTTACTTTTCTTACTTTTAATGTAATTTTGCGTTAGGAATTAGGATTATTACTATGGAGGTTTATGATGAGCATTGGCCATAAGGCTTTATCTTGGGGTGCCATGTGATTCCTTGAAACCTACCAAATCAAAGCAGTAACAAGGAAAGAAATGAAGACATGAGGAATGAAGAAAGAAGACCCCCATAGCATTTATAAATTCTAATTATTATTTTGTACTTTTGGGTTATATAAGGGTAGAGCTCTACTACCCATCTCTTCTTTTCAAGTTGTACGGTAGTACTTGACTGCATCAGCCTCTTATTCTTTTGTATTAGTTTTTTAAAATTTGTTTGATGATTTGTGTTGTTTGCATACTAGAAATGGCATGCTTTTCTTAGTTTTTTAAATGAATGATGCTTTAATGTGTGGCCTTGATGCGATTAGGCTCTTAGGATAAAAATAAATTATTTACCCAAGTAATCACTCATAACTAAAATTTTACAACTCATAACCTCATAATAAAGCCTAGATGTAAATCAAATTAATTAAAAGATTTAGCAACCTCTTAGCTAATGGTTGAATGTTTCACAACATGCATATCATATTATTTCACTCTTGAGGATATGGGATTTCCATCCTTGCACGATAGGGGAATGCTTGACCCTTGTGTTGGAAAATACCCTTTTCTTGTTGATTTAGCCAACAATCTTATTTCATCATGCATGTAGATATCAAAATCTTAAAGCCTTTGTCTAAATGAAGTGTCAAAAATTAAATAAAACTTGAAAAGATTTTTGCATTAGATTAAGTCATTACTCATACCACTCATGCTCTAGTCTTCTATGGAGTGGGTTAAGGACTTTGGTCTTTTTTCTAAATAAATAATAGCCCAACTATCTTGTAATTTTATATTGGATAACATGGTTCTAAAATCGTAGGATGAGTTAACTGGCGGCCACTCCAAGTAGTTGTATGTCCAGCAGTCGAGCGATTTATCCTCTCTTGTGGAGGTAAACATTATGCTCATCTTCTTATATTTAGGTCATGCTTTAACTTATGCTAAAGCTCCTAGATTTAGGATCCAAGGTTGTTGTTTTCTTTTGGCCTACAAGCATAAATCCTCACCTCTTAGGCATTTCCATAATCTTGTGTTGGTGGATTATAAGCCCTAGCAATCTAATAAATTTCAACTCAAACAAACTAATTCTCTTTACTTTCAAATATATAAAGCCCAACTATAGGATAGATTGGAATGCTCAATAGGCTTCCTAATATTATGAGCATTCATACTCATCTCTTTGTCTTCCAAAATAAGTCTCTTCATTTGATCTATCCCGATTGATTTTCCAAATATATTCCAATCCTTTGATAGTCTAACCTTGAAATATTTGGAGTCCCTAATTATCTACTTTAATCAAGAGTATTCTAATGAATTCATCTTCTTTAGGATGTAATTAACTATGGAAGCTTGCCTCCATAGGGAACTTTATAACTCTGTTTAATATAAACTCTGCTTTATTCATTTATGTAAAGCAGGGAAAAAATCTCTGGTATATTCGAAGACCCATCATGCTTTAAGAGTCCTTATTAGGTGATTAGGTCCATTGAAGTGTGATGCCTCTATCTTTCAAGATAGTATATCCCACCACACACACATCCAAAAATAAGCACCACAACATGCCATTTCTAATGCACAAAATAAACATAACATCATATATTTTTTATAAAATTAGAGCATAAGAATAAGAGGTTGGTGCGGTTGGTTACCGTCGTACAACCTGAAAAGAAAAGATAGGTATCCAAGCTCTACCTTTATATAACCCAAAATTATAAAATAATAATTATAATTTATAATGAAAGAATACTATGGGGGGTTTCATGTCTTCATTTCTTTCCTCCTTGCTTCTTTGATTTAGTAGGTTTCAAGGCATCACATGGCACCCCAAGACAAAGCCTTCTGGTTAATGTTAATCCTAAACCCCATAGCACCAATCCTATTTCATAATGCACAATTACATTGAATAAAAAAAAAGTAAATCTAACTACACTTGTAACATAAGTGTTTGCTAAACACGCATACAATCCCAAGCAATTATATTCATAATTTGGAATTAACACCCTGCACATGGGTAACCAAGCCCTCTTGTCCTAACTTGAATTATACTTAGGGGTTTAAGCAACCTGCAAAGAGAGCATTTACATTTATTTTAAGCATCCCCTGAAAACATGATTATGCTAAACATGGCCTAACATCCAGTCTATGAAGCATATACCCTAACATCCAATCTAAATAATACATCATAAAATAAAATATACATCACATCATACACCACCCTAACATAGAGCTAGAAGTGGTGACTTAATTCTAATGTGTGTGTTAAGGTTTGTGTGGTGTATCTTACTAAGCATTAGAACTGTATTTTCTAAGTTTGGAAATTTCAATTTAACATGAAAGGTTGGTTTCACTTTAAGTTGTTTAATTGATTTGAGAATTTTAATTTATATTTTCTTTTATTTCATATGATTACACTTAGCAACTAAGTGTTTTAAAGAGAAGGAAGAAGATTGCCCTCTTTCATCCCTACCTTAAACCACTTTCTAAAGCATGTTAATTTGATTTAATCTCTTTAGTTAATGACTTATTAAATAATTTAATTAATCCTAGGTTTAGGTTCACTTTAAATAATCCTATTCAATATTAAAGGCTTCTTAAGATTAATTTAATTGAATTACTAGCACATGACTTATATTCAATTCTTCTTTCCATCAAATATAACATGCATATGATTTTAATCCTAAGTGTATCTATACATGCAACATGTTTTGGCACACTTAAATGATAAATGTACATATATGTTTGAAGTTTATATATTTCATTTTGATTGAATTATTTAATCATATTAATTTAAAGCTCTATCCAAATTATTATACAAAAATACATAGGAATGAAATTAAATAGGTATGTGTCATCATTAACCAGGGAAGTGAAGTAATCAAATAACCTCCCTGGCTAGATAATCCTCATGTTCCTGGGATGTCCAAACTATATACCCATTTGCATTGTAATATATGTAAATTATATGCATGAATATAGGAAAGAAAGCTTCTAATCACATGACTAATTAATTCAAACACTTAACTGATTATGAATGTATGCATTTTTAATAGAAAAAGGGGGATTTCCATCTTTAGCCACACATACATACATATGTAAAGATAAATGAGCAAGTACATGCCTTTGTTAACTAGGGAAGTGAGTTAATCAAATGACCTCCTTGAGGCTAGCTAAAGCCTTGTATTCTAGATGTCCAGATTATATACTTTACTATCTCACTACACATGAATGTATATGTAAATAAGAGGAAGAAGATCATGCAAAAATTACATTTCTATTTAATTAAAACATTTATGTGTGTGAAACAAAGTTCCAT
Source organism: Cymbidium sinense (assembly GCA_021442155.1). NCBI lineage: Eukaryota > Viridiplantae > Streptophyta > Magnoliopsida > Asparagales > Orchidaceae > Cymbidium > Cymbidium sinense. The sequence goes on from CM038220.1 coordinate 137,621,948, forward strand.
CCAAATTCTAATGTAGAAACACATATGAATGAAATCAAATAAGTATGTGCCATTGTTAACTAAGGAAGTGAGGTAATCAAATGACCTCCTTGGGGCTAACTAAAGCCTCGTATTCCCGGGATGTCCATACAATAAACTTATTAACATTCAAATACATGTAAAACCACATATGAATTAAGGAATAAAAAGTTTTACTTTACATACCTAAGCTATAAGCACATGCAAAGCCTACATGTATCCATAACTATTATCACTACAATCAATGTAATTGATTTATAAACTCTAGAAAAATAACTTGAATTTATTAGTAATAATAGCCACACATATTATAAACTAAATCAACATATGCAAGCTTACATAAAGGAAATCATTTAATTTATTTAAATTTTAAAGCATGAATGTATGAAACCAAATGACATACAACATTTAATGTGCTTGGAAAGAGAACAATCAAATATAAGCATGTAATTCATTCAGCCAAACTAGCACCTAAGGATAATTAAATCAAATAAGATTATTTAAAGCAAACCAAAGCTTTTTTTTATTAATTAAGTTTTGGATTTGATTTGATTTAAAGAGGAGAAAATAAATTACACTTGTTGTTTTAAACCCATTCCCACATTAGTGATTTGGTTTAGTTTAAGGAAATGCAATTAAATTGATTTTATGGGTTAATTAGGTTGAATTCTTAATTAGATCAATCAATTACCCTTACCTATGTCTCCTTAAAGAAATTAGCTAAATAATTATGAGCCAACATGATATGCATGGAAAATAAACTTATAATGATCCTAGGAAATAAATAAATGCAATTAGCTCATGATTAATAGTTAATTAGATTAAGGGACTTAATTAATTATTCTTATGGTTTTCCCACACATGTGGACTAACCATAATTTCATTAAACTCATTTAGGTTATTAAACACCTGAAGATCTACCTAAGAATTAATTAATTGAGGTATGATGCAATTATCATTTTTAATTTAATTAATCAAGCAATTTAATTGATTTATTAAGCTTTAATTGACTTGATTTTAATTAATGGAATGAACTTAGGTAAAGAGGCTAAGAAAGAGGACTCAACCTTATTCCATCAGTTCATTTACTATTGAACAATGATTAATAAACTTAATTTGTCATTGTTAATGAGATTAATTAATCATTAATTAACTTAAAAAAGTAATTAAGTTTAATTAGTCAATTTTCCAATTATGTGAGCAATAAATCTCATGAAAATCATTTGAGGTAGAGATCATCTCATTAAATTAACCCACAAAGTTTGGGGTTAATTTCTCAAGTAATTAAGGAGTAATTAAGCTAATTAAATTTGTAATTAAACCCTAATTAAGCTTTAATTGCTATTTGAAATTAATTAAGGACATTTTAAATTAATTCTCCTCTAAAATACATTTAAAATGAGCATTTATTTATACTTTTATGATTTTTCTATGATTTGTTATGTTTTTTAGAAGTTTCAACTCTTAAAAGGATTAATTAAGCCTAATCCCAAGCACACGTATTTTTCATGTAACCGCGAGATTGGCCACTTAAAACTTATCCTCAATTTCTATGTGGTGATGACACATTTCTCATGCATCATCTCTAAGATCGACGGCTACGATTAATCTCGTAGCTTAATAGGATTAGATTAGATTAAACTATCAGATCTAATTACGATCGTCCATTCTGATCACATGGAATGGACTATGCGTGATCTATCATCATGTGCGTGAGGGAGAATAGATGTTTGTCCGTCATTTCCAGTATGATCTGAGTTCTCCCGAGCTTGGATTGACTCCAAATGGATCCCACACCTTCATGATATTGATCAAAGGGGATCCAACAATCATGATCACATGAGATGAACATTTCCTTCAAAAATCTCTAGCAATTTTTTTCCCAAGGTCAATTTTATAGGCATACCTCACCGACGCTCAATACCAGTGGCAAATCTGATTGAGGAAGCTTCATCTAATGGAGACGAACCCCTACTGATAAGCACGAGCCTTGATTTGGTTTAGTTTGCTCGAAAGACCAACACCCAAAGCTTGGGAGGCTAACATTGATCGAAGTCCTATCTTCAGTGGTCGAGGAGATTGGGGAAGATTTGTTTTTGCTCAACGAGCTCTGGGGATGGTGTGTGCAAAGTTAATTTGACTTTGGTGGAGGTTTGAGCAAATGGGATCAAATTGAGGAGTGCCCTATTTTGACTTGAGGAAATCTGACAATTGGGAGATTGGGGAGCTCAGGAAACACTCTAGGAAGCTTTGTAATACTCTCCTTAGGGTTCTCTAGCTCACACTAAGGCTCTCTCTTTGATTTGGATTGAAATGAGGGAGGTACCCCTCATTCCCAAGATCATAGGGCATGGTTTGATTTGGCTTCTAGTGGATGTCTGGCCATCGATGGTGGTTGGGAATGGCAGAGAATTATCCTAGGTGACTCAGTTTGGTTGGCCAAAGCTTGGGAGGTGGCTGTCAAGAGGGATTAGTGGGTTTCCTTGGGTTTCCATGTGCACCAATGGGGATGGGGAGGGTGAGGTGATTTCACCTCCCATGGGTCATGGCTGACCCAACAACCCTTTAGGTCAGGTTGGGCAGTGCCCTAGGTGCTTATGTGGACCAACGAGAGAGTGCTGGTGGCCAAGACATGGAAATGATGACTTATATGGATGATTTATCTCATGTTATACACTTGACCGAAGGGAAGAATAGTCATTTGGCATTATATTTGACTTGGGAAGATTTGAAATGAGCCAAAAGTTGGTTAGCCCAAATTTCAAGTGATTTTGAGTTCATTTGGTTAGGTTTGGCTAAATTTGGCTCAAATAGGTCAAGTTGGGTTAGGTTGGGTCAAGTTGACCAATTGGTCAAATTCAAATAAAACCAAGGTTCAAGTTCATATGATCATTTGGGATGTATTGGTGTCATTGGTTTGATTTGATTTGGATTAGATTTGATTTTGACTCATTTGAGTTCAAATGGGTCAAATGGGTTCAGTTGACCAATTTCACCAAATTAGACAAATTAGCTCGGGTTAGGTGTTTGTTTGAGTTTGGTTGACCAATTTAAGGTGATTGTAAGTTTTGGCTTCAATCAATTTGGGTTTTCTTTTGATTTAGGCTAATTTGATCCTTTATGTCAACTTAGGCTAAGTGGGTCAATTGGGTTCAATTGGGTTAATTAGGTCTAATCATGGCTTTGGTCAAGTTCAACAATCAATTTGGAATGAACTTGAGCTATTGGTTGCAATTAATTTGCTTTATATTTTGATTTGACCCAATTTGGTCTTTTAGGTCAATTTGGGTCAACTTGGGTCAAGAGGCTTTAGCTCAATTGAAGGTCAAGTCATGTTCAAATATTGATTTTGAGTTGGTATGAATCATTGGTTTCAAGGGATTTAGCTTAGGTTGCAATTTGGCTAGTTTGGGTTCATATGGGCAAAGGGGTTGTCTTGGTCAAATGACTAAGTTGACTTTAGTTGACCTAATTTATGATAATTGATCAACTTGGGGTGATCAACAATCATGATAGGAGGCCTTGTTGGGCTTGGTTCAATCCAATTTATGTAGGATTAAAACTTGCTCAAATTGGTCAAATTGGTCACTTTGAGTCAAGTGACTATTTGAGTTCAATTGGCTTGATTTTGGATTGAGTTTATTTAGTTGAGTTTATATATGGATTTGAGATTGATATATAAATCCAATTGCAAGTGATTTGGGTTTGGATGGATTTTGGTTCATTTGGATATTTCAACTCAAAATGGCTAAGTTGGGTTTGACTTCGGTTGATTTTGGTTTGATTTGGTGATTGTAGATTTCATTTATATTTGAATGATAATTGAAGGAATAATTGATTCATGAGAAAATCAATTGAATATAGGTTTTAGAATGAAGGAATTTGGTTAAGTCCATGGAGTTGGGTCATGTGGCTTAGGTTTGAATTTTAATTTAGTTTAATTTAGTTTTGATAATTTAAATGTATATTTCATTTATATTTGTGAAGATGATTGAAGATTTGATTGATTTATGAGAAAATCAATTGATTTTGGATTGATTTGAGTTAAGATTTTGCTAAGCTCATGAAGGTAGGTCATAGGGCTTAATTTGGATTGAATTAATTTGATTTATTATTGATCATTTAAATGTAGATTTGATTTATATTTAGGAAGATGATTGAAAATATAAATTTATTATGAGAAAATTAATTGATTTTATTGATTTGGATTGGATTTTGGCTAAGTCCATAAGATAAAATCATAGGGCTTAAGTTAATTTTATGTTTATATTTGATCATGAGCTTCAATCATTTGGCTTGGAATTTGGAGTTGGATTTGGATTTGGTATTTGAATTGAATTTGAGGTTTGATTATGGCTTAGAAGGTCAACATGGATTGGGTTTAGTTTATAGGGTAGGTGGATCTCCTTAAGTCCGAAGGCATAGCCTAATCCTATGATTAACCCTTCTAAGTCTATAGGCTTAGGTTAAGTGTTCGCCTAAGTGCTAGAATTATCTTATGGCTAAGGAAGTCTTAATGTCTAGAAGACTCCCAAGTCTAAGAAGAGGGGGATGATAACTCACTCCAAAAGTGAGGTCAACGGTGATATAGTCGGTAGTTGTTTTGTAAATTCAACTCCTTAGAAAAAAAAAAGAAATTGGGTAGCCGAGCTCTACCCTTATACAACTCAGATTATAATTATATTATGAATAAAAATAAAACTCTAGGGTCTTCAATTCTTTATCTTCACCACCAATTTATGGACTTGGTACACTCTAGGCATCATAGGGCCTCTTAAGTTTATCCCTTCTACTCACTACCCATCTCAAACCCTATAGCTTTAATCCTAAGCTTATTAAAAAAATTTATATTTTATGAAAATATAAATTTAACTATACCTACAAAATAGAAATTAACTTAACATACATTCATACAAAGTAGATATATTTCATAATATGGTGAAAAATATTCTTATTACATTTCTGCCTTCATCTATTCCCCTCTCTCTTCAGAAAGGAGGATAAATGAAAACAGAAATATATAAAAATATTAGCCTTGTTGGGATGCCACATAGATCCCCAGATGTTCTTATTAAGGTGATCAGGTATGACATTGAGGTGAGGTGTACTATCTCTAAAGATAGAAGTCACAACCTTGCAATGGACCTAATCACCCGAATAAGGTCTCCTAAGGACAATGGGTCTGCATATGTACCAAAGATTCTTCCCCTACTTTACATGGAATAGTAAAGTAAGATTTATTTTAAATCGAGTTTGTTAAGTTCTAGGCAAGCCCATAGTTAATACATCATGGGAATGGGATCCCCAAGAATACTCGACAAGGTAAATGATCATTGTCTCCAAAGATTTCAATAAGTAGGACTATCAATCGATTAGCTTATTTTGGGAGATCAAATGGGATTGATCAAAGAGAGGGAGTTATTATCAAAGTTGAAAGGAAGATAAGTAGGAGATGCCCATGATGCTAGGAAACCTAGCGAGCATCTCAATCTATCCTATGATTAGGCTTTACATCTTTGAAATTTATTTAATATGTTTGAGTTGAATTTTTCATTAGAAATTTAGGATTTATGATTCCATAACACAAGACTAAGAGGTGAGGATTTATGCTTATGGCCCACAAAGGGGAGAAGCAACCTCAGAACCTAAATCTAGAGAGCTTTGTGGCAAAAGCATACCTAAATCTAGCAAAATGGGTGTTTGGTTTGCCTCCATCAAGAGAACAAACCACTGATCGGACTTACAACCACGGGGTGGTCCAACTAACTTCTCCTATGATTTTAAATACATGTAGGTAAGTCTTATGCTTATGCAAGATAGTTAGGCTATTATTTATTTAGAAAGAGACTGAGTCCTTAAACTCACTCCCTAAAGAGATCATGTAAGGGTATGCTTCAAATGACCTAAATCTAATGCAATTTAGATTTCATTTTATTTTCATTTTTTGGATAATTATTTTGACTCAGGCTAATAGGATTCATATGCCTAATGAATGAGAATTAAGATTATTGGCCAAAATCAGTGAGAAGGGAGGAGGTGTGTTTCCACCATATCTCTCAAAGGTCAAGCTAAGTTTCTCTGGAAAAGGTGGAAGCCTTCCAATCAAGAGTGAACACAATATGCATTTGTGCATGATATTATAAAAGAAGTACTCATCCAACTAAGGGGTTGCTAATTCTTTTATCTTGATTTTAGCCTAAGCTTTAGGTGAGGTTATGAGTTCTTTATTTTTAATTTTGAATTGTTAAATTTGGTAAAGATTTATTTTTTCCTAAGAGTCTAATCCACATCCAGGCCATACATAAAGCAAGGAAGAAACTAGGAAAAGGATGCCACTTAATGCACAAGCTAAACAAATCATCAATCATTTATAAAGCTAATCGCAAAAGAATAAGAGGCATTGTGGTGGTACCACCGACAAAACCCAAAAAATAAATTGGGTATGAAGCTCTACCCTTATACAACCCGGATTACAAATGAATTAAATATAATTAAGCAAAGAATTCATTCTTATGGGGGTCTTCAAACTTCATTTCTTCATTCTTCTTCTTCTTTCTTCCTCTTTTCTTCTTTTTTTTTTTTTTGGTTCCTTCTTTTGGATGATTGGAAAGTGGATACTCCAAAGGCTTCACATGGTGCATAAGATGAGATCTTATGGCCAATATTCATCCTAATCCCCATAACAATCATTCCAAAATCCTAATTATAAAAATTACATGAAAAGGAAAAGTAAATCTAGCTAACACTTACAAAATAAAAGCTAGCTAAACAAACCAACAAATCCCAAGCATGTATATTGGAATTAACACTCCACACATGGGTGACTAACTCCACTTGGCCTATTGGATTATGCTTAGGAATATAAGCACGTACACAACAAAGCATTTATAACTTTATTTATTACAGCATCCCTTAAGCACAATCCCTTATAGAAGACAATGGTTAGACTAAGATCGCCCTACCATTCATTCTATCCACATACATCCTAACATCCAGACTAAAATATATATCACAAAATCAAAGCAAGCATCAAACCATGCACCGCCCTAACCTAAAGCTAGAAGTGGTGACTTAGCCTAATGTGTGTGCTTTGGAGGTTTGTGTGGTATGCTTAGCTATGGCTTTAAGTTAGAATTTTCTAAGTGTGAAGCATGTTCAACTTAGAGGAGGGTTTCACTTAAGTGATTTAGTTTTTTTGGGTTGATTATATTTCATGTTTTGATTAAGTTAAAGTGAATTCTACAATTAATTACTGAGTTGTAAAGAGAGGGAAAGAGAAGAGAACTTTTCTATCCTTCCCTAACCTAAGTAAATTCTAAAGTGGATTCATGTTTTTAGTTTTGTTTAGTGAATGTTTAATTAAGTGTTTTAATCAATCCAGAGTTTAGATGAACTCTAAACAAACTTATTCAAAAAAATACATTTTAAGATTAAAAAAAATGAACCAAATTCACAAACATACATCATTTCATTTCTTTCCCAACATGTATAACATGCATATGAATGAGTCCTAAGCATATCTATAAACACAAATGAGAATGTTTAACACACTTTATGATGCATGCTAATTTATTTAAGAAAATTTGAAAGTTTATGATGCATGATTTTTCATTAAGTAGCAAAGGGGTTTCTTATCCAACTTTCACAAGCACATATGAATATATGAAAGGCATAAGTGAGTATGATGCCATTGTTAATCAGAGGTGTAAGGTACAAGACCTACTTAGGGCTACTTAAAGCCTCGCAACCTCAGGGTTGTCCATACTAATATACCACTTTCCTTAAATACAAACACGTTTACAAAAGAAATGAATAGAAAAGAAAAAAAATGCAAAAATTAGTTGATTTATTTTGTTTATACAATTTATATGTGCAAGCATAGGTATCCTTCTTAACTAATAGTGTAGGAATGAATAGGATATGGAATTAGGCAAGTGTTAGGTTCTTTTTCAAATGAACCATACACCTACCAAATCCTATTCAAAACTATTCTAAAAGAGAAGAGAAGGAAAACCTACACTAAGCACATCCTTATATTTTACTCACATGCAAGCTTATAATTAAGATATAAGTAACACACTTTCAGTTTTTATAATTGATTCATATATTTAAAAATAATTTGAATTTAATAGTGATAATAGCCACTCATATTCTTACTTTAGCCAACACATGCAATTTGATATAAAGGAAACATTTTCATTTTAAATTTGACTTTTTAAAGGCATGGATGCATGAAACCATATGATACACATATTTATCCTGTTGGGGAAGAACTAAAGCAATGAAATCATGTAAACACATTCACTTTAATTAAATTTTAAAGACAATCTTATGAAATAAGAAAGCTTAAAGTAATTCAAAGTTTGTTTAATATGATTTTCTTTGATTTTGAATTTGATTTAATTTTGAAAATGTGGATTGAGTTTGCTATTCCTAACCCATTCCTACATGTGTTTGGCATTTTTGTTCAATTTTTAGATGATTAGATTCATTTTATATTTTGATTAGGTTAAGGTATGAATTAAGCATGTTAATTAACCCTTACCCACCAAAGCATAGTTAACCAAATAATTATGAGCCAATGAGATGACATAAAACCTCACAAGGAATTTAAATTTGCAATGCACCTAGGAAGAAAGGGGCCTAATGCTATTTGGCTCATGATTAATGATTAATTAAGCTAAGGAGTTTAACTTAAGTAATTTCAAAACACCCCTCACACATATGAGTTATGTTTTGATTTTCTTAATTGAACTTAGGCTCTTGAACACCTAAGCATCTACCCAAAGTAGATTAATTAAGTTTTGGAAAGTTTTAGAATTTTAAGAAATTAATTAAGAGGATAATTAATGAATTAGCCCTTAATTAAAAGAAGATTAAGAAAGAAAGGGGGTTTAGGGAATAGCTTAGGGGAAATGCCCTAAAATTATTTCCTAAACATCCTATTCACTGGATCAAACCTTAATCAATTTCAATAAGGGATTAAAACACTAATAAAACCCTTAATTATCCTTAATAACATAAAGGGGGTAATTAGGAAATGAATTAGTAATTCCCCCAAGTAAGCCACCAATAAATCCCAAGAAAATTAGGGGAGGCAGAAGTCCTCCCCCAAAATATACTCAAGAAGTTTGAGATTAATCAATGAATTAATTAAGAAGTAATTAGTAAATTAAGATTTCCAATAAAACCCAAAATTAGAGAAAGATATAATTCAAAATCCATTAAAACCAATCTTATAATATTCTAGATTGAATTATCTTTCAGTGGCAATTTACCTCATATTTTTCTAATTTTTCTTTAGAGAGATATGAATTTTTGAAGTTTAAATTAATTATAATTAAATAAACCCTAATTAATCCCAAATCAATGCCACTGTCGGTTCAGATGCGCCCATGCATCAACCATGAGTGGTAACTTTAAACTGTCGTGGCGCTGGTGCTAGCACGCTTTGATCCGCCATTCGATCAAGGATCGAATGGCTAGGATTTAATTCAAGGTTTTAAAGGGATGAAATCAGATATTAAATAGGATTTAATCTCGCTCATCCATCCAAAATGTGATGGACGGCTAAAGAGCTATCCCTGCCAAAGCCTGTGATCCATGGGTACCGTCCATGTTCTAGGCTTTGATCCAAGCTCAATTGAGCTCAGATTTGGATGAAACTTCCACACACCATCTAACCCTAATGGTAATTACATCTAACAGTTGAAATCTCATGCCATTAACATTTCTCTCACAAAGGACCAACACGCACTAAGCTTAGTGATCAAAAAATGTCTAACCTCACTAGAGGTGGTCATCGGTGCTTGATTCTCTTGAGGAGCTTCTGTGAGATGAAGTGAAAGTTAGCTCTTGAGGTTAAGTGATAGCTCTATGGACCAACCTCCTTAGCTTCCTTGGCTTTGATGGAATTAGATCTCCCTTGCCTTTGGAACTTGAGAGAGCTTGGGCAAGCTCGACTTGGTCGTGGAGTGTGCAAAGAGAATTTGGTTGAATTGGAGAGAAAGTTTCAAAATCAATGGAGCTCCCTATTTTCACTTGAGGAAAACTGAGAATGGAAAATTCAAAATCCTTCTAGGAAGCTTAGGATCACTATAGAATGGTTCTTAACACCCTCCCTTACTCAATCGAATTAGCCTCTATTGAATTCAACTGGAATTAGGGGGAGTATATCTTCCCCTATGGCAATCGGACAGTCGAAGCACTACTTTCCATTTTGATCCAATTGACCTTAGGAAATGGGTTGTTTGGTCTGTTAGAAACTTGCACAGGGTTGGTTTGGGCTAGGGAGTGGTGTGGTAACCTCCCATGTGCTTCAAATTGAGTGGGAGAATGATTCCCATGTGGCCAATTTGAGCCATGTGCTTGATTTTGTCCTTGGGTCAAGTTGGGCTAACCCAATCCCATTGGGTTGGGTGCACCACCATCCATAGGGTTCACGTGTCCTATTAGGAAGGTATCAAGAATGTATGAAGAGGACTTGACCAAATTCCCCATGGATTTGACCAAAATTTGTTCTATGGCCTAGGGTAGAATGGTCATTTGGCTGATTTTTGAATTTGAATATGTTGGGTATGTTGAGAAAATAGGTTTGGCCAAGTTTCATTGGATTTGGAGTTCATTTGGTATGGTTTGGCTCATGTTGACCCATTTAGGTCAAAATGGGTCAACTTGGGTCAAGTTGACCAATTGGTCAAATTGGGTCAAACCAAGGGTTGGGTCAAGTTCATATGACCATTTGAAATGTTTAGGTGGCTTTGGTTTGATTCAATTTGGTTTAGGTTTGAATTTGGTTTATATGACTTCATTTAGGTCAAATGGGTCAAGTTGACCAATTTGACCTATTTAAGCTAGGTCATGTAGGTTTAGGTTTGGTTAGTCATATGAAGTGGATTGGTATCTTTGTTTCCAATCAATTTTGGTTAAGTTTGAATTTGGCTCAACATGACCCTTTAGGTCAAGTTGGGTTCAAGGTCAATGGCTATTAGTTGGCCAATTGAGGCTTTGGTCAAGTTCAACAAGTGATTTGGAATGAACTTGACCCATTGGTTTCAATCAATTTGGCTTAGATCAAGTTTTGACACATTTTGACTTTTAGGTCAAGTTGGGTCAACTTGGGTCAAGTGGCCAATTGGCTAGGTTAGCTCAAATGTTGATTTGGTCAAGTTCAAACATAGTCATGAATGAACTTAGATCAATGGTTTCAATCAATTTGGCCTATGGTGGATTTTGCTATGTGGGTTTCATTTGGCTGTTGTTGACTTGGTCAACCCTTAGTTTGACTTGATTTGACCCAATTTGATTGATTGATCATCTCATGATGATTGTTGATCATGAAAGGCATAGGTGAGTTTGATTCAATCCAATTTGGTTAGGATTGAATTTGGCTCATAAGTACTTTAGGTCACTTTGGGTCAAGTGAGCCTAAGTGGGTCAAATGGCTTGGTCAAAGCTTGATTTGAGTTTGATTGAACTTGTATATGGACTTATGATTGAAATATAAATCCATTCAAGTGTTTGAAGTCAAATGATTTTGATTCATTTGACAATTTCATATTCAAAGGAAGAACATGAATGGATTTGTTTTGATTTTTTGAATTGAATTTTGATTTGGTGATTGAAGTTTGTATTTATATATGGATTCATGATTGAAGGATTGATTGAATCATGAAGAAAATTAGTTTGTGATTTGAAGTTGATTTGACTAAGTTCAAGATTTTGACCAAAAAAGCTTAGGTGGATTTTGAAGATTTGAGTTTGATTTTGGAATTGGTTTGATTGATTTGAATTTATATTTCATTTATATATGTGAATATAAATGAGAATATAAATGATTATGAGAAATTTCATGAATTTGAATGATTTGATCATGATTTAGCTAAGTCCTTAAGAGAAATTAAGGACTTAGAAAGATTTGAAATTTTTTTTGAATTTGGTTTTGATTGATTTGTATTTATATTTCATTTATATATGTGAATATAAATGAATATAAATGAGTTATGAGAAAATCCCATGAGTTTGAATTGATTTGAACATGATTTCTAAGTCCTTAAGAGGGAATTAAGGACTTAAGAAATTTTAAATTTGGAATTTGAATTTTGATTTGATTTGATTGATTTGAATTTATATTTCATTGATATATGTGAATATAAATGAGAATATAAATGAGTTATGAGAAAATCTCATGAAATTGAATTGATTTAGATTTGATTTTGCTAAGTCCATGGAGGAAAATTTAAGGACTTAAGAAATTTTTGAATTGATTTTTTCAATCATGGGTTTCAATCATGGATTTCAATCATGTTGATTGATTTGAGTTTGGAGAAAATCAAATAACATTGATTTGGAGTTTGACTTTGAAGGAAGGTGAGGAGTGGTTCAAGCTAAGGGTAGGCAAATTTTCCTAACACCCCTAAGGCATGACCTATTCTACTAACTCTTCTAAGTCTCTAGGGCTAGTTGAGTGCCCACCTAATCACTAGATGTGTCTTAAGACTAAAACTCTTAAAATCTAAGAGAAGTCCCATGTCTAAGATGGAGGGTTGAGAGCTCATTCTAAAATGAGGTCAACAAAGGCCCAATAGGTGGTGTGTGACAAGGAACACGCATTGGTGTTGACCAAAATGATCAACAACACTGACCGATCACAAGCACTAATAGAAACAATCTACTCCTAACCCAAGGTGTAGAGCGAATCCAAAGATTAGTGCAATGTGGCTCTACTTATGTCAAGGACATAAGAGAGGGGGAGGAATCCACTAAGGGATAAAATATGTGAACTTTCCATTAGGGAAGCAAGTTCAAGTCATCCACAAGGGGATGAAAGGTTTGATTTATTTTAAGTCTCACTGAGGAGAAATTTCCACTTGGGAAGAGGGTTGAATTTGTTTCAATTTTTAGATTTGAATTTTGAGATGAACCATGTTGGTTTGTGATGGACTAGAGAGTCACAGAGAGGATTTACCAATCCAAAGGGTAGTCTACTAAACATAGTAGGACTAGCCAACCAAAGGGATGCCTTTTGTATGCATTTACTAGAAGAAAGCATAGTAGACTTACATCCTCCAAAGTAGGGACCAGTTACTGGGGTAATCTATTGGTAAGGCAATAGATTGAACCCAACCTAGGGCTGACTATTGAGTGAATGCCACTGGGGACTTAGATCAACTCAAAGATAGTCAAGATTAATTTTATTTTTAGATTTATTTTGATGGATTTCATTAGTTTGCGATGGATCACACTAAGAAGGAGCTTATATCAGCCTAGACCTATCTCAGATTTGCTGAACCAAAAGGAGTAGCTTCCCGGCTAGTGGGAGAACTATCTAACCAAAGGAGTGCCTTCTAGTTTACAATGATCAATTCAAGGGAAGAAAGCTCACGGACTCACATCTTGCATTAGAAAAGACTACTGGGGTGATCGGTTGCTTTGGGCAAATAATCACCTAAGGTCGCCTGTCGATTTGAAACAATCATGCTAGAAAGAATGTCATAGTCTTACATCTTTCAAAGCTAAATGACTCGGGTAACCGCTTAACAAAAATAGATTGAACTCAACCTAAGGGTGACTATGAGTGAGTTCCAACCCGGGACTTATCTCAACTGTAGTCGCAATTCCTATGGGAGACACACCGCCTAAAGATAGGATGCGCTTGGGAGAAGGGGCCCCTTTGGGGCTTGAATTCTAATCCACAAGTGAATTAATTTGTTTATTTTGTTTAGTTTGTTTATCATGGACCTATTAGTTTGAGGGATCAAACTGAAAGACTTATATCATCCTAGACCTATCTGATTTACTAAACCAAGGGAGAATATGCATCCTGAACAAATTCTCCAACCAGGGGTGGCTACTAGGAAAGAGGGACTATCCAATCAAAAAGTAACCCGGGTAATGTATAAATGGGGTCACAAAGGATGTGATCCAAATAGAATGCCCGCAGGGAGAGGGGCCACTAAGGGCTTAATCCAAAACCTTGGAGGAAATAACATGGTTAGTCATATATCCAATAGGTATTCGGTAGTCAACTCAAGGAGAAAATGCGGGGACTCACATCTGCCAAGAGTGGTGTATCCACTGGGTGAGTCACTATAAGCATAGCGAACATCAGCCAACCTAAGGTGCCTATAATTAGCTTAGGAAGAAAGTTCAGGGACTCACATCCTCCTATAACATAACCGATGGGATAGTCTCTCTCGAGCTATCGACCTAGGGTGACTATTGAGTGAATGCCACTTGGGGACTTATATCAACTCAAAAAGTAGTCAAGAGGAAAGGAGCCTCTAGGGGACTTATCCTAAACCTCAAATATACTTGACCTAGTTTGATCATGATGATTAGTTCAAGAAGAAAGTGGGACTCACATCTTCTTAAACAATCAACATGAGGTAGCTACGGCGCAAGAAGGCTATCATACTAATAAGGCGCTCATTGATTTGTAATGGTCAAGTTAGGATGAAAGTGTGGGGACTCACATCTTCCAAACAAGTGACCACTAGGGTAACATACTAGCGACGTAGCATGTAGACCTGACCTAGAGCGGCTAATGAGTGAGTGCTACAGGGGCTTTCTCCCACATCAAAATAGCTCGAGATAAAAGATTTGTGTTTTTTGTTGTGCATATGTTAAAAGGAATAGGATGCTACTCTTACACCTACCAAAACATGTTGGGTTTGATGAAGTGGTGCCACGGGTGGCAAATAGGATTTCCCACTAAGAAAGGATGTTGCTTGGGTTCTCTCACACCTAACTTAGTTGTGCTAATCAAAATAGATGCCTCTGTTCTCTTACACCTATTCTAATAGTTAGAGATTGTGTTTGTGTGAAAGAGGGATAGATGTGGACTCTTACACCTACCCTAAGATGTCATGGATTCAAGAAGCAAACAACGCTTCAAAGAAGAGAGAAGATTTGATGAATGGAATCAAATTTTGTTCTTTTATTAATAATTATTTTCAAACATGATTTATTTCATGGGTAATATTTCTTTAGATAGAGCCCATTAATTGGAAGCATCGGTGTTCCCCTTTATAATCAATAAGTCGATAAGATCCTCCTTGGTAGGCCTTCTATGACATGTGGGCCTTCCCAAGTGGTTCAAACTTGCCTCCCATCTTTCGATGGGAACTAATTGATCTCCTTAGGACTAACATAAGTTCTCGTACTCGAAAAGACCTAGGGCGAACCAACTTGTTGTGAGCTTGAATCATTTTATCCTTACATAACTTGAGGTTCTGGCATGCCCGTAGGCGACTTTCCTCCAAACCTTTGAGCTCTTCTAACCATAACTTTGCATTCTGCTCTATAGTGATTGTGCTACCCAATGATGTCCTTAGTGATGGGAGTTAAACTTCTAAAGGTAGAATGACTTCAGACCCATACACTAAGAAAAATGGAGTAGACTGAGTTGGAGTTCGGTATGTGGTGCAGTACGCCCACAAGGCTTCAACCAACTGCTCATTCCACTATCATTTATTGTCATCAAGAGTCTTTAGTATGGATGAGAGTTTTGTTGAATGCTTCGCTATTTTCTGGTAGTAGATGGTGGAGTAACTCCAATCTATACCATATCTTTTGGCAAAGTTTTGATCTTCATGCTTTTGAATGCAGCACCATTATCAGATATAATTTATTGAGGCACCCCGAACCTATATACGATATGGTTCCTAAAAAACTAAAGCACATGCTAAGTTGTGACCTCCCTGAGTGGGATGGTTTCCACCAGCTTGGAAAAGTAGTCAGAGGCGGCTAAGATGAACCGATACCCTTGGAAAGAAGGATCGATCGACCATAATGTCGGTCAACACTTGAATGGCCATGAGGCCAATGTAGGGTGTAGAATGTTGGTGGTTGATGTGGACCACACCGTACAACATTGATGGCATCTCCTAGCTACATCCATGCGTAATCATCAAGGCCAGTATCTCTCTTAATCTTCATCTTCATCTTCATCTTTTATTCATGTTGCATAAACCCAATGTACCTCACCACAATGCCGTGCTTGCGGTTGTCAAAATAGCGCAAGAATACGGGATTATGATGGTGACTTTAGGTATTTGGGTTTGCTGTTTTATTCTTTTGATGGAGTTTTCATCAATAAGGATGGACTTGTCTATTTTGGACCTTGAAATGGACTCATCTTCGGACATGCCAATTCTTTGGCAAGTTTGGCCAAAGCATGCTATCGCTCTTTTGCTGGGAACCTTGTAGATGGTGACTTCAGAATTTGGGCCAACAACTTCATGGTATACTCATAGTAATGACAAAGCTTGGGTTTGAGAACCTTGTAGACCAATCAATTGATGACCATGAGAATCCCAAAGATGTTGATGCTCTTGACATTGATAGTGATGGCTAACTGACAAATCAAAGCCTCATACTCAACTTGTTGGTATAGGGTTGGAAAGATAGTATGAGAATATCATCACATCATTGTCAAGTTGGGAGAACTATTCCTACCCCCTTTCGGGAGAATAGATCATGGTGCTTCCCTTTATGAAAAGAAGCACCATCAAAATACATCTCCCATTGATGGTGTTGGCCTCCCTAAGTTCATGATTTGTTCATCGTGGAGATCATCACTAAGTGGAGAATCAAAAGTGGGTGTGCTACTAAGAAATCTGCAAGTGCTATCCTTTACCACATGAGGTACAAATGTGATATCAAATTGCAAGAGAATCAAGGACCATCATGCCAAATGTCCGGATAGCATAGGTCGTGTCATTGGATACTGCAAGGGATTGGTTCTAAAGATCTGGTTCACCTTATGAGAAAGCATATAGTGTCGTAGCTTTGGGAGGCAAAGATCAAAGCTATAATGTTTCAATAGGTGGATAGTTCTTTCAGAGAATTAGATGATGAGAGATAGAGAGCATTCTCCATCCCTTCATCATTGGCTTGGGCCAACAGAGCATCAAGAGAGTCATCCAATGTAACAATGTAGAGAATGGGTTTACCTCGGATAATCGCTAACTACCGCACTTCATCCCACTTGAACTTGGCATCCTTTTGACAAGTGTTGAAAAATGGCTTGCATCTCCTCGATAAGTTGGAGATAAAGCATCTTAGATATGCCATCCTTGGAAGGATTTGAGTTGAGTTAAACTCTTAGGAGGTGGCATTTCTAAGATAGCTTTGATCTTTTCTAGATCTATTTCTATTCCCTGTGACAACAAACCCAAGGAATTTCTAAGCTACTCAATGCACACTTGTGGGGATTCATTTTGAGGTTATATTATCTTAACCATTCAAAACTACTCTCAAGTCAAAGAGATGGTCTTCCTTTTCTCTCTTGACTACTAGATCATCAACATAGCACTCAACCCGATGATGGATGAGTTTGTTGAAGATGAAGTCATGGCCCGTTGGTATGTAGCACCATTTTAAGGCCAAAGGCATGACCCTATAATAGAAGATTTTGATCGGGTTTGAAAAGCGTGTTTCTTTCATCTTCGAGACATCTTGATTTGGTTATAGATGACCCATCCATGAAAGAGAAAATTGCATGAGATGAGTGATGTCCACCATTAATTCTGTATAGGAAGAGAAACTCATCCTTAGGACATGCCTTATTTAAGTCCCTAAAATTGACATATGCTAATTTGGCCATTCTTTCTTCTTAATTGGGATGACACTGCTAACCGTAGATATTTTTCTTCTGATGAAACCAAGATCGATCAATTTCTTGACTTCAAAAATGACATGTTGTTCAATTTCTAATCACATGCATCTAGAGCTTGCTTAATGTGGGGAGTGGATCTATTTATGCTAGCTTGTGACTGCATGGGAGATAATCCTAGCATCTCTCATAACTCCATGTCAAGTAGTCTTTAAACTTAGTTAATAGCCTAACTAAGTCATTGGTTTCTTCTTCATTCAACAACGAACTGATGTATGGGCGTGGATTTTCTTCTGTCTCGAGGTTGATTTCTTTAAGCTTGTCAATTATTGAATGAATCTCCTCTTCAAATTCTGGCGGTGCCTCTTTGATTTGGAGATCATCTAGATCATCTGAGGTTTCTAAACACACATTCTCATAAGAGTTGGTGTTGTGTGAAAAGAACCTATCAGACTCCAAATGATTGGTAAACTAAGCAAGAATCATCATCGACTGGACCCACTATACCGAATCCTAGTCCTGCTCTTGATTGTGCTTCCCTATCTGTATTATTCCATAGCTTTTCAAAGTACTCTGACCTATTCCTGGACCATGTATGAGGAACTAAACCTTTCTATATAAGATTATGAACACAAGGCAAGTAAAAGTCAAATGGTAATTCCATTAATTCTTTAAATGTATCCTCCTCAAGTTCTACATCAACTTTAGGACTTGAGGATGATGATCCCAAAAGAATCTCTTCGCTTCATGTCATGGAAGACTTAGGGACTTCTACTAAAACCTTCAACTTTTGAGATGTAAGTGAGGTTAGAGCTAAGGTTCCCAACGCCTAATAGTTTCACATAAACCATTCAATACTTTGCTTTGTATGAGGCCTGCTTCTTTCTATCTGATCAAAGTCACCTCCAATGGAACCCGTGAGAGGGTTGGCTAGTATACTAATCACATTAGACTCATCCTCGAGCTAGATTCCAAGTCTATGTGAATAGTAGGGTACTCTATGAACTAAACATGACCTCTATTGGTGGCCAACTGTGGGGTCTTCCACCTGAACGCCTCTTTCGCCTCACCCGGTGGAGGTTGAGCCATCCCACCACATGTCCATATGATGGAATGAACCGGGTGGAATGTGATATGCGGATCTATTTCTTCTTCAATTCCCTTTCTGTTCTTGGATTTTCATTTTCTTTTCTTTTCTTTTCTTTTATCTTTTCTTTTCTTCATTTTTCTTTGAATTTGAATTTGAATTTTGTCCAAGTTCATGAGAAAGGGTGTTTTGAGGAAGATAGTAGGTCACATCCTCATAAATCTCAACCTCTAACTAAAAAATGGCTTTTCATCTCCATTGACATGGTATTCAATCCCATCTTTTTGAACTTGATGCAATCGATGGAGGAGGATGGAATTATCTTATTTGATGTATCCAAGGCTACCGATCAAAGCAAGTGAATGAAGTATTCAAATCAATGATGTAAAACTTGGCTTCAATCTTCCACCTATCTCCAAAGGTAACACTATGGAACCTAAAGCTCACTCACCTTGTTCATTGAATCTCAACATCATCCATCTCCTGTGAGGAGATGTCAATCCTCAAATAGGCAAGGGTCTTTAGACTCATAATGTTCATCGATGCACTGATTAATATGAGAACTCTAGCAAGTCTGAACTTGTCCATGTCACTGATGATGTGAGGGACGGTTGTGCTCAAGTCCCCCAAAGAAGGTCTTCATCTGAAGGTGATCCCGAGCTTCTTTTGTGTAATGCCTCATCATAGCGTGTTGAGCTAAGCATATTGATCAAGGAGAGCCTTGATTAATGATTCCCTCATCTCTTTGGATAAGATAAGGGCATCATATATGCTTAGCTTAGATGACAACTTTCTTAGATGAGAAAGGACATTGTAGTCCACCTTGGGTTGGTCCACATAAGCATATCCAAGGGTGGAGCATCGTGGAGGGCTTCGATCCTCTATACCAATGACTTGTTTCCTCTATCTTGAGGTGCTCCTAGGAGGTAGAACCTGCCACAATGGAGGTTGACTGATCTCTGGGGTAATGGAAGGTTCTACTACACATAAGGCTCACCTAGCTTCTCCTATGGGACCCTAATCGGATGATTCCAAGTCTATCTCAAGAGGTGAACCCATAGTATTGAGTAGAAAGTCCAACTCTAAATCGAAAGAGGAAGATCAAATTATTATAGTTATTTTGACTTGAAGAGTTATCATTAAGAATAGAAGACAAACCCATCATAAGTGACATTGATGTAATTCAAACTAGCTTTATTCTTCAATTTCTTAGATTTTTTTGGAGGTACAAAGTAGAAATCAAGTAAAGTGAGTGGGGTAAGGGATTTGATGCCCTTATCCATTGATACAAGAGTTCTACTAGTAAAAGAAGAAGAACTAGCTGAAGTGGAAGAAGTCGGTGTGGAAGGCAACTATAAGGTTGGACTTGGTTGGTTGCGCTATTGGGCTATCGGTGACACATACTGTTGCCGCTAGAGCTCCCCTTTCAAGTTGGCACAGCAACTTGCAAACCTTCCTTGATGTTGGAGGTTTGATGACTCAGCACCGCAAGGAAAGCTTCTTGATCTTGGATGATCTTCTTAGAGGTTTTGGATAAAGAAATATCCCAACCTTCTTTAGTTTTGAAGGATCACATGTATCCCCAAGGATTACCCTAATGGAACTGGATGGTTGTTCCACAAGGTATTCCTTTGGGATAACTACAACAATCTTGAAGCTATGTTCAAGTCCTTGAATGTGAAGCAATCCTCCAAAACATGGGCCTAACATGGTGGTAGGGGCAAAAGTTTGGATCATGACTTTGCCAACTTCCTGGTCTCCTAGCTCAGTAGCTAAAATCAAAGCTCTTTAAGAGATTCTTAAAGATCTTCCGACACTCCTCTTAAATGAATAAGGTTTGTCTTATCTAAAAGAGTAGGTGGACCATAGCTACCACGTATGCATGCCACTGGTGGTGGTATGGTGAGGATGGTGATGGCCATGGAGGTCGCTATGGAGGCTGTAGGGCGCCGTGGCAAAGGAGGTGAGGGGCCGAGGTTGTGGTCTCTCAAATTGATCTCTAGCTAGCTGCTTTCCTTTATCTACCACTATCACTTCTCCTGGCTTCTTCTCATAGACCTTCTGTGGCTTTGTTTTAAGCAACTGATCTTGAAAAGGCAACTGTTTGGCCTCTCCTTGTAGACTAATTACCTTGTTGATTAGCTTCTCAAATGTTTTGATAGTGAAGCCCTTAAGCATGAAGGCAACCGGGCCATGGATATTCTTTAAAAGAATCTTAATGGCATGCTCCTCAAACAACTATGACTCGCATTTCATACTTAGGTTCTACCATCGGAGAATATAATCAACAAAGGACTCACCTGAGTGTTGTGCTACAACGAGATCACTACAAGTAACCTTTTGAGCTCGAAACCTCTTGATAAAGAGTTGCTCTAACTCATATCTTTACTAACCTTGTTCACCATACCAATCAAAGCAATCCTAATAGGCTACTAATAAGAGGTAGAAAAGCAAAGCATCATGCCACTCGCTGTAAACAACCAGGTGTGCTATGTGCTTTTCCACCGCCATCAAAGCTTTTGAAGGAAGGTGGCACAAACCCTTGGGATATTGGATTGATCAAATTCCTCTAGGGTCTACCCTACCCTTTGAACGATGATCCTCCCGGGCTTGAGCCAATGCTTCCTTCACTTGTTTCTCAACCATGGATTTATGTCTTTTCTTGTATGGAGGTACTTTCCACTACCTTCCTATACATGCTAGTGCTACCTTGCTCAATGGAGGTAAGGTCTTGGGGGTCCAAGACATGCACTAACTTAGATGACTAATGTGTTATAGTAGGATGAAGATGGGGCTTATTTTTGAAGTAAAAACGCTACAAACAAGTCTCTATCATGCCCATCTATCTATTTCATCTTTTGCTTCAACCGATATCGGAGGTTGGATTGTGTCTTCATCAACCTCATTTCCATGGCCTCGAGAGAGATCTATCACCATGACTCTAAGTCTCACAATTTCTAGGGATCAAGCTAACCTTCTTCCTCATCATCTTTCTTCTTCTACCCATACTATCTCGAGAATGCAATCCTGAGAATAAATGATTTTCTGACCGGTGTGATCACTAATGTGTAATGAGAGGCACTCATTTGCTCGCTATGGAGAGTCAATCGAGGGATCCATTCCTTGGCTACTTCATACCAATACTATTCTCCATTCTGAAGGGTGTGAGAAGGCGACCACTATGCCCTTTCCGCACCACCAAAGAGAAGGTGAGAGCTCGCTCACCACAATAGGGCGGTGTAGATGGAGTAGATCCCTGGATAGTGATCACCAACGGTATGCTCCTGATATGGCCTTCATGGCCTTTGATGGAACTGAGATGTTGTGATGATGGTGATGGAGGGGTAGAAGTGGTGGACACCACGACTCTCTATGAACAGAGCTATCCTCGTGATGATGGCAAGTAGAAGTTGTCAGATGGTCGAGCAGGAAGTTGGAAAATCAAAAGTGCGCCAACCGCCTCAACCTCTCCCTACTAATATGATTAAATGTATGGGCCTCTAGCCTCTCTGATGAATATGTTTCCACACTATGGGGATGATGGATCTCATATCAAATTGAGCTCACTCAACATTCATGCTCCAACTGCAAGAGAGCAGAGACATCTCCGCTCCAAAACGATATCGAGGATACACCAAGTGGAGGTGATGTAATCTCCCAGCATCCTCTATCCGACCCAGAGAGAGGATGAAACCGGTTTGTAACGGTGAAGTCAAAATAGAAACTCTCAATAAAGTGCCTCCATCTCCCTAGCCTGATGTCACTTGATCATGGGATTTTGTTCCTTCAATGTGTTCTAGGTAGAGGAGTGAGAGCTAGACCCACTCAAAAGTGGGGCAATGGATCGAGCCTTACCTTAGAGGTAGATGAGAGGGTGCTAGCTCACTAGCAGAGAAACCATGAGGCACACCAAACTGGTGTTGATACTATCACTATTTGGGACGCCACGCTTTCCTCTTCAATGAGGAGATATTAAAAAGGTAGATCGATCCGGATGACTGCTTCACCGCCAGTAGTCCTACGACTTGTGAGGGAGTGCCCTCACATGTGATCCTCACTCCTCAAATCTACCAAAATGGATAAGGTGTGGATCCAATGGGGAAGTTGGCTGTCCAAGCCAAATCCATGGTGAGGAAAGTGAAACAAACTTCTAAGTCGCCATTTATCAACTACAAAGAAAAAATTGAACTTAGGATTTGAGAATTTGCAATAGAAATGAGCTTGGATCATATTTCTATTTGTTGATTTTGAATTTGAATTGAAAATTTGAACCACCACATCCAACATCTTGGAAGTGTTAAGCAGGGTTCAAATGGATTTGAGAAGATTTAGAAATTTGATTGAAAAGAGGAATTTTGAATATGAATCCAACTTCAACAAATTTGGGTATGTTGAAAAATGGATTCAAATATTTTTAGAAGGATGCTTCCATAGGTTCATGTTTGTTTGAATTTAGATTTTGATTTGAGGACCCTTTTCCTTTAACAAATTTGAAAAGAGTCTAAATTGATGTATTTAAATTAAAATTTGTTGTTTTGATTTTTGAATTGAATTTTAATTTAGCAAATTTAGGTATGCTAAGTGAAGAACCCAAGTATGTTTGTTTGATTTTGAAAATTGGATTCTTAGCAAATTTGAGTATGCTAAGAAAATCCTAAGTGTTTCATTTGTTTTGGATATTTGATTTTGAAAAGTAGGATCCTTAGCAAATTTGGGTATGCTAAGAAATCTAATGTGTTTCATTTTTTGTTTTGATTTATTTTTGATTGAAAGTGAGACTTTACTTAGCAAATATGGTATGTTAAAGATGAAGTTCCACTTTTTTTGTGAAATGGAAATTTCACTTAGCAAATTTGAGTATGCTAAATGAAATTCCAAAAGATGTGTTCAAAATTTTTTGATTTGGTTTTGAAAATGGAAACTTCTCTTTAGCAAATTTGGTATGCTAAAGAATGAAGTTTCAAAGGTGCTTAAAAAATTTTTGGTTTTGAATTTGGAGAAATTTGAGTATGCTAAATGGAGTTCCAAATGTGTTTCAAAATTTTTGGTTTTGAATTTGGAGACTTCACTTAGCAAATTTGAGTATGCTAAATGAAGTTCCAAATATGTTTGAAAAATTTTTGATTTTGAATTTGGAGACTTCACTTAGCAAATTTGAGTATGCTAAATGAAGTTCCAAATGTGTTTGAAAATTTTGGTTTTGAATTTGGAGACTTCACTTAGCAAATTTGAGTATGCTAAATGAAGTTCCAAATGTGTTTGAAAATTTTTGATTTTGAATTTGGAGACTTCACTTAGCAAATTTGAGTATGCTAAATGAAGTTCCAAATGTGTTTGAAAATTTTTTTTTTAATTTGGGGACTTCACTTAGCAAATTTGAGTATGCTAAATGAAATTCCAAATGTTTTGAATTTTGAAAATATGATTGTTAAGTTTTAATTTTTTTAAAAGAAAACTTCCATTCAACAAATTTGGGTATGTAGAATGGAGTCAATCTTATTTTCAAATGTGAAAATTTTGTTTTGTTTGAAAGGAATTATATGGGATATGTTTAAGTGGGATTTCCAAATGTTATTTTTATTTAGAATGAAATCTTCATTTAATAAATTTGTATATTAAAATGAAGATGTTCATATGTGCTTTTGAAAATTTAATTTTATTTGAAAATGAAACTTCCATTCAATAGTGTGAGTGTATTGAATGGAAAGGTTCATGTGTGCTTTAAAAATTTTATTTTTGATTTTGATTTTGACTTTTGGAAAGATGATTGTT
This sequence comes from Cymbidium sinense, assembly GCA_021442155.1. Lineage (NCBI taxonomy): Eukaryota > Viridiplantae > Streptophyta > Magnoliopsida > Asparagales > Orchidaceae > Cymbidium > Cymbidium sinense. The sequence continues at coordinate 137,646,442 of CM038220.1, forward strand.
CATTTTATTTTGAAATGAAATCTTCATCAAAATGAATTGAAGGAAGATGTTCATTTGTGCTTTTGGAAAAGATTGTTAGTTTTATTTTGAAGATTCCTACATGAATTATGAGAATTGTTAAATGAGGGTGATTTAAGAAAATTTGTGGAAAATATTTTATTATGTGCATTTTGAAAGAGTGCTTTTTGAAAAGCAAGATTTTTATGAAAATTTATTTTGTCTTTATTATTTTAGAATGAACCTTTCCTTATCAAAAAAATGATAAGGAGGAAGTCTTTAAATGTTTTCTTTTTTATTTAGATCTTTTTATTTTACCCATTGGAGAACCCAATGGGGGTTTTAAGACCAACACGAGTGAGGTCCTAAAACCTAAAGATGTTGGCTAACTCAACTTAAGAATGAAATAAGCTAAGTGCCAACAGAAAGAAAGATAGTCTCGATTCATACCAAAGTACAAACCCACTATGGATAATCGAAGACAATGATCATTTACCAAAGATGGAGAGAGGAACCATCCCCAATGGAGTCGTCAGAAAAATATGTGGTGAAAAATATTCTTATTATATTTCTTCATCCTTCTCCTTCAAAAGGAGGATAAATGAAAATAGAAATATATAAATATTAGCCTTGTTGGGATGCCACATAGATTCGTAGATGTTCTTATTAAGGTGATCGGGTATGACATTGACGAGAGGTGTACTATCTCAAAAGATAGAAGTCATAATCCTATAATGGACCTAATCACCCTAATAAGGACTCCTAAGGACAATGGGTCTACATATGTACCAAAGATTCTTCCCATACTATACATGGAAAAGTAAAGAAAGGTTTATTTTAAACGGTTCATTAAGTTCCTGGGGCAAGCTCATAGTTAATTACATCCTAAGGATTGAGATCCTTTAGAATACTCTCGATAAATGTAAATGATTATTGTCTCCAAATATTTCAATAGGTAAGACTATCGATCAATTAGTTTATTTGGAAGATCAAATGGGATTGATCAAAGAGAGGGAGTTATTATCAAAGCCAAAAGAAGATAAGTAGAAGATGCTCACGATGCTAGGAAACCTAACAAGCATCTCAAACTATCCTATGGTTGGGCTTTACATTTTTGAAATTGATTTAATTTGTTTGAGTTGAATTTTCATTAGAAATTTAGGACTTATGATTCCATAACACAAGATTAAGGAAATGCCTAAGAGGTGAGGATTTATGCTTATGGCCCACAAAGGGGAGAAGCAACCTCAGAACCTAAATCTAGGGAGCTTTGGCGAGGGCCAAAAGCACAACCTAAATCTAAGGAAAAATGGGTATTTGGTTTGCCTCCATAAGAGAGGACAAACCACTGACTTGGACTTACAACACCTGGGTGGCCACCAACTAACTCCTCCTATGATTTTAAATTCATGTAGGCAAGTCATATGCTTATGCAAGATAGTTAGTTGTTATTTATTTAAAAGAGACTAAGTCCTTAAACTCACTCCCTAAAGAGACTAGATCATGTAAGGGTATGCTTCAAATGACCTAAATCTAATGCAATTCAAATTTCATTTTATTTTCATTTTTGGACAATTATTTTGACTCAGGCTAATAGGATTCATATGCCTAATGCATGAGAAATAAGATTATTGGCCAAAATCAGGTGGGAGGAGGTGTGTTTCCACCATGGCTCTCAAAGGTCAAGCCAAGTTTCTCCAAAGGTGGAAGCCCTCCAATCAAGAGTGAAATAATATGCATTTGTGCATGATATTATAAAGAAGTACTCATCCAGCTAAGAGGTTGCTAATTCTTTTATCTTGATTTTAACCTAAGCTTTAGGTGAGGTTATGAGTTCTTTATTTTAGTTTTGAATTGTTAAATTTGGTAAAAGATTTATTTTTCCTAAGAGCCTAATCCACATCCGTGCCATACATAAAGCAAGGAAGAAACTAGAAAAGGATGCCACTTAATGCACAAGCTAAACAAATCATCAATCAATTTATAAAGCTAATCACAAAAGAATAAGAGGCCATTGTGGGTACCACCGCAAACCCAAAACAAATTGGTAATGAGCTCTACCCTTATACAACTTGGATTATAAAATGAATTAAATACAATTAAGCAAGGAATTCATTATTATGGGGGTCTTCAAGCTTCATTTCTTCATTCTTTCTTTCTTCTTTCTTCTTCTTTTCTTCTTTCTTCTTTGGTTCCTTCTTTTGGATGGTTGGAAGGTGGATCTCTAAAGGCTTCACATGGTGCATAAGATGAGATCTTATGACCAATGTTCATTCTAATCCCCATAAGAATCATTCCAAAATCTTAATTGCAAAATTTACATGAAAAAGAAAAGTAAATCTAGCTAACACCTGCAAAACAAATGTTAGTTAAACAAACCACAAATCCCAAGCATGTATATTGGACTTATCACCCCACACATGGGTGACTAAGTCCACCTGGCCTATTGGATTATGCTTATAAGCACCTGAACAGCAAAAGCATTTATATTTTATTTATTACTTTAAGCACAATCCCTTGCAAAAGATAATGGTTAGACTAAGATCGCCCTACCATTCATTCTATGCACATACATCCTAACATCCAGACTAAAACATATATCACAAAATAAAAGCAAGCATCAAACCATACACCGCCCTAACCTAAAGCTAGAAGTGGTGACTTAGCCTAATGTGTGTGCTTTGGAGGTTTGTGTGGTATGCTTAGCTATGGCTTTTAAGTTAGAATTTTCTAAGTGTGAAGCATGTTCAACTTAGAGGAGGGTTTCATTTAAGTGATTTAGTTATTTTGGGTTGATTTTATTTCATGTTTTGATTAAGTTCAAGTGAATCCTATAATTAATTACTAAATTGTAAAGAGAGGGAAAGAGAAGAGAACTTCTCTTCCTTCCCTAACCTAAGTAATTTCTAAAGTGGATTCATGTTTTTAGTTTTATTTAGTGAATACTTTAATTAAGTATTTTAATTAATCCTAAGTTTAGATGAACTCGGAACAAACCTATTCAAAAATAAAGGCATTTATGATTAAATAAAATGAACCAAATTCATAAAATAAACATCACTTCATTTCTTTCCCAACATGTATAACATGCATATGAATTAGTCTTAAGCATATCTATACACACAAATGAGAATGTTTAACACACTTTATGGTGCATGCTAAGTAATTCATTTAAGGAAATTCGAAAGTTTATGATGCATGATTTTCATTAAGTAGCAAAGGGGTTTCTTATCACTTTCACATGCACATATGAATGTATGAAAGGCATAAGTGAGTACGATGTCATTATTAACCATAGTAATGTACAAGACCTACTTATACTTAAAGCCTCAACTTAACTTGTGACTAATATACCACTTTCCTTAAATACAAGCATGTGTACAAAAGAAATGAATAGAAAAGAAAGAATGCAAAAAAATTTGTATTAGTTGTTTTATTTTGTATATGCAATTTATATGTGCAAGCATAGGTATCCTTCTTAATTGATAGTGTAGGAATGAAAAGGATGTATAATTAGGCAATTGTTAGGTTCTTTTCAAATGAACCATACACCTTACCAAATTCTATTCAAAACTATACTAAAAGAGAAGAGAAGGAAAACCTACACTAAACACATCCTTATATTTTACTCACATGCAAGCTTATAATTAAGATATAAGCAACACACTTTAAGTTTTGATAATTGATTCATATATTTAAAAATAATTTGAATTTAGTAGTGATAATAGCCACTCATATTCTTACTTTAGCCAACACATGCAATTTGACATAAAGGGAACGTTTTCATTCTAAATTTGACTTTTGAAAGGCATGGATGCATGAAACCATATGACACATATTTAGCATGTTGGGGAGGAACTAAATCAATGAAAGCATGTAAACACATTCACTTTAATTAAATCCTAAAGATAATCTTATGAAATAAGAAAGCTTAAAGTAAATCAAAGTTTATTTAATATGATTTTTGTTTGATTTTGAAATTGATTGAATTTTGAAAATGTGGATTGAGTTTATTGTTGCTAACCCATTCCCACATGTGTTTTCCATTTTTGTTCAATTTTTAAAACACCCCTCACACATATGAGTTGAGTTTTGATTTTCTTAATTGAACTTAGGCTCTTGAACACCTAAGAATCTACCCAAAGTAGATTAATTAAGTTGTGGAAAGTTTTAAATTTTAAGAAATTAATTAAGAGGGTAATTAATGAATTAGCCCTTAATTAAAAGAGGATTAAGAAAGAAAATGGGGTTTAGGAAATAGCTTAGGGGAAATACCCCCAAAATTATTCCTTAAACCTCCTATCCATTGGATCAAACTTTAATCAACTTCAATAAGAGATTAGAACACTAATCAAACCCTTAATTATTCTTAATTACATGGGGTAAATGAAAATGAATTAAATTCCCCAAGTAAATCTCAATAAAAGTCCTAAAATATACTCAAGATACTCAAGTTTGAATCAAATTAAATTAATAGAGTAATTCATAAATTAAAATTTCTAATAAAACCCAAAATTAGAGAAAGATACAATTAAAAATCCATTAAAACCAATTTTAGAATATTCTAGATTGAATTATATTTCAATGGAAATTTAACTCATATTTTTCTAATTTTTCTTTAAAGTGATATGAATTTTTGAAGCTTAAGTAATTAATTAGAATTAAATAAAGATTTGGAATTTTTGAATTAGAAAAGATTTGAAAAATATTTGGAATTTTGAATTTAGTTTGATTGATTTGTATTGATATTTCATTTATATATGTGAATATAAATTAGAATATAAATGAGTTATGAGAAAATCCCATGAATTTGAATTGATTGGACATGATTTAGGCTAAGTCCTTAAAAGGGAAATTAAGGACTTAAGAAAGATTTTTAAATTTGGAATTTATTTTTTAGATTTGATTCAATTGATTTGTATTTATATTTCATTTATATATGAGAATATAAATGAGAATATAAATTATTTATGAGAAAATACCATGAATTTAAATTGATTTAGATTTGATTTTGGCTAAGTTAATGAAGGAAAATTTCAAAGGACTTAGGAAATTTTATGAATTGATTTTTCACTCATGGGTTCAATCATGGATTTCAATCATGTGGTATTGATTTGAGTTTGGAGAAAATCAAATAAGATTGATTTAGAGTTTTACTTGAAGGAAGGAATGTGAGGAGTGGTTCAAGCTAAAGGTAGGCAAATTTTCCTAGCACCCCTAAGGCCCGACCTATCCCTATAGCTAACTCTTATAAGTCTCTAGGGCTAGGTTGAGTGTCCACCTAATCACTAGTTGTGTCTTAAGACTAAGGAACTCTTAAAGTCTAAGACAAGTCTATGTCTAAGATGGAGGGGTTGAGAGCTCATTCTAAAAATGAGGTCAACACATACATTTGAGCTTAGCACCCTGCCTTGACTCACCAAGCCCTCCTCTCCTTATGGATTATGCTTGGGGAGTTAACCAGCACCTACAAGCAAAAAAGCATTTATAATTTTTATTATTATAGTCATTCTTTAAACACAATCCCTTGTAGAAAGTATAATTAGTCTAACATTGTCTCATCAGCACACAATCAATCCTAACATCCAATCTAAAATAATACATAACAAAATAAAGCATTACATCATCAAAATAATTACTAGCCTAACTTAAAATTATGAATGATAACTTAGTATCCTAATGTGTGTGATAGGTTTGGGGTGATATATCATGATTAAGCCTTAATGTTTAGAATCTTCTAATAGTGAATGCTTAAATTTTTTATTGAGGACTATTATACTTGATGTGATTAAGGGTTTGAAGTCATTTTTATACTTAAGTTTTGATTTTATTTTGTATTTCATTTTTTTAAATTTGAAGTTCTAAAGAGAGGAAGAAGGAATAAATCCTCTTAATCCCTACCCTTAGGTTAATTCTAAGAATTGAATTGTATAGCTTTTAATTCTCTCAATGAATGATTTATAAATTTTATTAAATCTTTTTTTAGTTTTACCTTAAGAGAATTGATCCAAATCAAAAAAGGTATCTTAAGATTAATGAAGCCAAACCCTGATTAATTCAATAATTCTATTTTAACTTTACTTCATCATTCTTCAATATTATTCAATTAAGTAAATATGTTGAATTAAATAATTAGATTTAATAAATATGAATAATATTTCAATTACCATACACTTGATGCATGAATGAATTTATACACATTAATTAGCAGATAAAATATGATGTATAGATTTTGTAGAAGAATTTAAATTAATTATACCTATACATATACGTATACATAAGTATATCAAATTTATACAAGTATGTGTCATTGTTGTACTAAGGAAGTGGGGTAATCAAAAACCCCTTTGGGATTACTTAAAGTCTCACACTTTTATGATGTATAGACTATATACTTATTAATTCATATACATATGCATAATTATATGGACATAAGGATGAAATTATAAAGTTTTTAAGATATTTCAAACACATATGAGTGAAAATAATTAAATCTTAATATGTGTTTCACCACATATTTTAAGATACATGCCATATTATACAAAAAGTATGAGGTATCAAGACCTCCTTCGGACTAGTAGCTCTAGGTCCTCGGATTTCTAAGCCATATATCTTTCAAATTATGGTTTATACATGCAGGGATTAGCTTTAACTTTTAATTATTCATATTAGTGTATATTTAGATTAATAAATATCTTTTGATTAATCTAAAAAATAACTTAAGATTTAATAGTGATAATATCCACATTATTTAATTCAAAGTCATACAATCAAATGCAACCTTTCAATTTTAAATTTTAAACATTAGTGTGTGAAATGAATATAATATAAATTTGTGAATAATTAAGTAAAACAATTAAGCTTTACTAAATAAGTCATTTCATTTTACTAATTCCTAAGGACATTCATATTAAATAAACACCCTTAAGCCTAATCAAATTCATTAAGGATTAATTTTGAAATTTAAATTATTTGATCCTAAAGAGGAAGGAAAATAATTAAAATTAATGTTTTGCCCATCTTTACTCATTAAGTGATTTAAGAATGATTTAAGTGATTTTTATGATTTAAATTAATGTTAATTAAATGTTTAATTAAATTAAGCTCAAAGAGGCCCATAAACTTAATTAAGCCTTGAATATAAGCCCAAAAATTATGATAAATTTACTAAAAATGCATAAACATAAAGTAAACATTTCATAAAAAATTTAATGCAATTTGGCTTATGATTGAGGACTAATTAAATAAATGGAAAGAAACCTAAAATCATTAATTACACTCAAAATGCCCCAAACTAATTGGGGCATTGGAAAACCTCTTTATTAACTGAGCACAGAGGGCTTGGTCAAAGATTTAGTGATATATAGTAATTACTATGATTTTCTTAATTTTTAGGTTAATTAATAATTTAATTAATTAGATAAATACCCTTTAAGGTGATTTTGGAAAATAATTAGAATAAATGGTTCTAATTAATTTATATGATCACCCTTATTATTTTGATGTCTAATTAGGTTTTCATAATTAATTTTATAAAATTTTAATTTTAAATAATTATTAAATGCATAAAATGGTTAAGTAAGGTTTGAAAATCAATATTTTTAAATTACTTAGCAAATTTCCTTAAAATAATTATGGGAGGTAGAAATCATCCTAATGAATAATCACACTAAATCTCAAGTCAATTAGCCAAGTATTTAAAGCTTAGTTAAGCTAATTAAGTAAAACTTCAAACCCTAATTATTCATTATTCACTTAATATGAGTATAAGCTTTCTTTTCTAGATTCTCTTCTATCTAAGCTTTCTAAAATGGGCTTATTTGTATTTCTTTAGATTTTTTATAATTAGTTATGATTTTTTAAAGTTTTGATTAATTAAATTACATTTTAAACCTAATTAATCCATTTTATAGTTGGCACCACGTCAGCATTGATGCAGTAGCATTTTTCACATGGCATCGTAAGATTGATTATTTAAAATGTCCTACGCTAATTAAGCAGTGGCGACATGCATTCTTCCAAACCATCCGATCATGATCAAATGACCAAGATTAATCTCACAATTTAAATTGAGATTTCTAGTGTGATTAATCACGATCGTCTGCTCTAATCAGGTGGACCAATGATCTGTTGTCACCCTACAATGAGAGACGTACACCATACGTCTTTCACCACTCAATCTGAGCTTGCCTGAGCTCCTTTAATGATGGAAATGAATGCAAAATGATTAGGGAATAAATACCACTACAAAGACCTAGAATCACGCTTGATTAGCACCAAAACATGATTTCTTTCACAAAAGATCAAGAATCCTATGATTTTCTAAAGTTCACTATAATTTATCTCATTGGAGCTATAGACTACAATCTAATGACAAAGATAGCTTTTCATTAAAGAGGTGAAGCCCTGCTAAAGAAGTGTGGGGAGAGCTATTTAGAGTTTGGTGAGGTTTTGAGAAAGTTGGGTGTAAAGGAGCTTGGATTGAGATGGGGCTTGGTCTCACCGGTGATGGGGTGTTCAAGAGGCTCTAGGGAAGCTTTGGTACTGGAGACGGCTCTGGGGAACGTTTATGTGAAGTTTGAATGTAAAAGGAGGAGTATATTTCTCCTCAAGTGAACCAAGCGATAAAATTGGTTCAACCATTGGCAGTCGTCTGGCCAACCTAGGTAGCCGAAAATGGAAAGGGGATTGATGAGGTGGAGGTGCTCTAGTTGCTGATGAGGTTTGGTGGCTTGCCATTGGTAGTACACTTCCTTTGGGCTGAACTAATGGCAGACCAAGAGGAGGAGGTCCTCACCTTGCTCAAGGGCTAAACCCAGTAGCCCTAGGTCAAATTGATAGTGGTCTTATGTCCAAAGAGGGCCAAAGGTGGTTTTCATGGGCTAAGAGAGTGGGTAGAACTTCCAAATAGTATTTTATCTTATTTGGAACTCTTGGTTCAATTGGTTTGGGTTAAATTGGGTTCACCATGGTTTGGGTTCACTTGGGCAGGTCAAGAGAGACCTAAAGATGAGTCATACCAAGTTTGATTTGGTTTGGGCTTAGTTTGATTGGGTTTGGCTCAATTTGGCCCTTATAGGTCAATTTGGGTTCAAATGGGTTAGGTTAACCAATTAACCCAATTGAGTGAAGGGACTATTAGATTATGTTCCAATTTGCTGCTTCAACGCATTGGTGCCTTTGGTTTGATTTAATTTGAGGTGGATTTGGATTTAGTTCATATGAGTTCATTTTGGATTAAAAAGGCTAAGTTGATCAATTTGATCAAATTTGGTTGGATGAATGGTTGAGTTATATTTGATTGATCATTTGATAATGATTGAAGGTTTTATTTGAATTGATTTAGGTTGGAATAGATTTTAGCTTAATTTGGTTCTTTATGTCAAATTGGGCTATGGTTCAATTTGGTTGATTTGATCAAATTGATTTCAATTGATAGTTAGAGAGTGTTCAATAATCAATTTGTGATTGACTAGAGGCATTGTTTCAATCTAACTTAATTTCTAATGAGTTTTTCCCAATTTGACCTAAAGTCAAATTGGCTCAATTTTTGTTCAATTAAGTGATTAGTCAAGATCAATGATCATTTTGAAAGTGATTGGATGAGTTGATTTGATTTAATTTGGATTCATTAAGGTTTGACTCAATTTGGTCTTTTAGGCCAAGTTGGGTTAAGTGAGCTAATTGACTTAGTTATGTTCCATTGGATCATGTGAGTATTGGATGATGATCAAAACAAATTTGGGGTTTCTTGATGGCTTTGATTGCAATCAATTTGGATTAGATTGGATTTTGACTCATTTGGACCTTTTAGGTCAAATGAGTCAAGTTGGGCTATTTGAATCAATTGATGGATATGAATGGGTTGGAGTGAATTGGGATGTTCAATCAAGTGTTTAGAATGATCATGAGGATTGGATTGATTTAATTTGACTTAAATCAAATTAAATTTAATTTTGGCCCTATAGGGTTCAAATGGGTCAACTTGGATTAAGGGAAAATTTGGCTTAGCTTGATTAAATTGCATCACAATCAAGGTTCAAATAAATTCAATTGAATTTAAAATAAGTTTGGGTGAGTTTAATTTCAATTAGATTGGATTAATTTTTGATTTAGCCCTCTTAATCTCAAATGGATCAGATTATGTCAACTTAGTTATGCCAAATTGGACTAATTGGTGTTGGTTTATGTTTGGTTTGTGATCCTCTGATTTGGGTTTAAGAAATTGGTTTGATGTGTAACATAATTAGGTTCAAGGTAGGTGGACACTACCTATCCTAAGCTGAGGTCTAACCTTAGGGTTGAACCCTATAAGTCTCTAGGCTTCGAGTTAGTGTTCTCCTAATCACTAGAACTATCCTAGTACTATGAACATCTTAGTGCCTAGATGAACCCTAGGTCTAAGGAGTACATAGTTAATCTTACTCCAAAAGAGAGGTCAATAGAGATGTGTGAAAAAATATATCACAAGAAACATGGAGTAGAAGGAAGCTATGTATCACTCATCAAAAAGTTTTTAGAAATATGGCCCTTATATTTATCATTGATAAGACAAGAAGCAAGCTAGATGATTAAAGAAAAAAAGTTTTATTTTCAACACTTATGACATTACCTCAAAAAGATGTAAGTTATATAATCCAAATATTATGAATATAATCATTGATAATTATATTACATTTGATGAAGAAGAGAATGGAGCTAAGGACCACAAGATGAAGTCTATAACTTTTTTCTATAATTTGAAGAAAAGATGTGGAGAAAAGATGGAAAAAAATGAGAGGAGTCTATTACTCCACCAATAACACCAACTATAAGTGCTCAAGAAATTTTTATTCATTAACTTAAAGCACTTAAAATGAAAGAATATTATGCTTTAGGAGTTTACAAGATTTTAATGAGATAACTAAAAATCAAGATAATTTTACTCTCTTTCACCTCTTTGCCAATTGTGCACCTATAAATTTTTTATAAAATTATATAATATAAGAAGTAAAAAAGATACTATGGATGAAAAATCAAGGTAGTTAAGAAGATGAACATGTGGGATTTAACTTCACTTTCTAAACAACATAAGGTAATTTGCATTAATTATGTGTATAAACAAACAAGTATGTTAAAGAAAAAGTAACTATATATATAAGGCAATATTGCCTATATCTAAAAAAGATATGATAATCAAAGTACTAGCATCAATTATGATGAGGTATTTTCTTTCATTGCTCAATTAAAAGTTATTAGATTAATTATTTTTGACAAATCAAAATAATTGAAAAATATATCAAATAAATGTAAATATGTTTTCTTGAATAAATTTTTTGAAGAAGAATTTTATATTCAGTAACTAATAGGTTATAAAACTAAAGGACAAGAAGATGAAGTTCTAGCACTAAAAAAAGCTCATTAAGAGTTAAAGCACAAAAATTATGGAATAGCTAAATAGACAATAGTTTCAAAAGGAAAGCTTCATTAAATGTCTTTATGAGTATGTTGGCCATATTAAGAATAAATATAGAGATATTTTGATTATTTATTTAAACATTGATGACTTGATCATCAATGTTAGGAGTTTAAATAAGTAATAACTAGAGAGTTTAAGATGATTGAGAATTGCCTCATGGTAAACTTTTGAGCATTAAAGCCAAATAAATAGAAGCTATATTATTTATCTCACAAAATAGTTTTGCATGAAGATATTAAAGAAGTTCAAGATGGACAATAATAGGCCTATAAATATTTGTATAGAATATGGAGCCAAACTATTAAAGCGTACAAAAAGAAGAAGAATTGACTTAACACTTTTTAAGAGTCTTGTTACAATTTTATACTACTTACCATGTATAAGGCCTAATTATCTTTTTCTATTGAACTTATTAATCATTATATGGAGAATATAACTATCACCTACTTGGAAGATCATTAAAAAAATCTTATAATATATTAAAGGAATAGTTGACATTAACTATTTATATTCATCATCTAATAATTTCAAGCATATAAGATATAGAAATTGTGATTGGAAATATGATGATAGAAAGAGGACCATGGATTTTATGTTCTTCATGGAAGAAACTATTTTCACTTGGATATCAAAGAAATAATTGACTATCATCATTTCTACATAAGAAGCAGAGTAGTAGATGAAAATCTGATGTGTTTGCTATGCAATTTGGCTTTGAAACTTATTGAATGTGTTAAATTTTCCACAAAAGAATAAATTGAGATGCATATTATAATAACAAGTCTACAATAATACAAATCATGATTATAGTTTTTCATGATATAAGTAAACATATTAATGCTCATTATGACTACATCATAGAATCCATCACAAGAAAGTGCAAGTGGTGTGTGAAGCTCAAGATAATCACTAAAGCACTCACGTATGAATATTTTATTAGGATACAAATTTTTTTTAGAGTTGTAGAATTATGTTTAAGAGAGGAAGTTAGAACTTTATCATGAAATATTTAAATTTCTTTTCTTCTAAAGATGTATACTTCCATCTTCAATCTATGAGGAATAATAAAGATAGAAATATACTCTTTTTGCATTTGGACACCACATAGATTCACAGATGTTCTTATTAGGGTGATGGTATGACATTGAGGAGAGGTGTACTATCTCAAAAGATAGAAGTAATCACCCTACAATGGACCTAATCACCTTAATAAGGACTTCCTAAGGACAATGGGTCTGCATATGTACTAGAGATTCTTCCCCTACTTTACATGGAAAAGTAAAGTAGGATTTATTTTGAACTAAGTTCCATATGGAGTCAAGCCTCCAGTTAATTACATCCTAAGGAATGAGATTCCTTAAGAATACTCTCAGGTAAATGACCTCCAAAGATTTCAATAGGTTGGACTATCAATCGATTAGTTTATTTTTAGCAAATCAAGTGAGATCGATCAAAAAAAGAGAGTTCTTATCTAAGCCAAATGAAGATGAGTAGGGGATGTTTCAGGATACTAGGGAGCCTAGTAAACATCCCAAACTATCTTATAGTTAGGCTTTATCTTTTTAAAATTGAATTAATTTGTTTGAGTTGAATTTTTATTAGAATGTTAGGGCTTACAATTCCATGATACAATATCATGGAAATGCCTAAGAGGTGAGGATTTATACTTATGGCCCACAAAGAGGAGAAGCAACCTCAGAACCCAAATCTAGGGAACTTTCGTGAGGGCCAAAAGCATGAGTGAAATCTAAGGCAAAAATGGGTATTTTGTTTACCTTAACAAGAGAGGACAAACCACCCAATTGCTTTGACAACAAAAATTCCTAAAAGTTATGTTTATGCTAGATAGCAGGTTGTTATTTATTTAAAGAGACTAAGTCCTTAAACACACTCCCTAAGAGACTAGATCATGTAAGGACATGCTTCAAATGACTTAAATCTAATGTAAAATAGATTACATCTTATTTTTATTTTTGGACAATTATTTGACTCTAGCTTATAGGATTCATATGCCTAATGCATAAGAAATAAGATTATGGGCCAAAATCAATGAGAAGGGGAGGTGTGTTTCCACCATGGCTCTCACAGGTCAAGCCAAGTTCTTTAGAAAAGGTGGAAGCCCTCCAATCAAGAGTGAAGTAAGATGCTTTTGTGCATTATGTTAGAAAATAAATACTCATCCAGCTAAGGGGTTGCTAATTCTTTTATCTTGATTTTTAGCTTAAGCTTTACATGAGGTTATGAGTTATTTATTTTTAATTTTGAGTTGTTTAATTTGGTAGAAGATTTGTTTTTTTCTTGAGAGCCTAATCATCATCCAGGCCATACATCAAGCAAGGAAGAAACTAGGAAAACATGTCATCTTAATGCACAAGCTAAACAAAATATCAAATATTTTATAAAGCTAACACAAAAGAATAAAAGGTCATTTGTGGTCAGGCACCACCACACAATCCTAAAAACAAATTGAGTAGCCGAGCTTTACCCTTATACAACCCGAATTACAAATGAATTAATTTACAATTAAGTAAGGAAATTCATGTTATGGGGGGTCTTCATTTCTTCCTTTCTTCTTTCTTCTTTCTTCTTTCTTCTTTCTTCTTTTGGTTCCTTCTTTTGGATGGTTGGAAGCTATTTTCTCCAAAGGCTTCATATGGAACATAAGATGAGATCTTAAGACCAATGTTCATCCTAATCCCTTCCCCATAACATTCATTCCAAAATCTTAATTGCAAAAATTACATGAAAAGGAAAAGTAAATCTAACAAACACCTGTAATCTCCACACATGGGTAACCAAGTCCACCTATATTATTATGTATAAGCACCTGCACAACAAAAGCATTTATATTTTTATTATAATGCCCCTTAAGAATAATCCCCTGCAGAAAATAATGATTAGACTAAATCATCATACCATTCATTCTACGCACATATACCCTAACTTTCAAACTAGAAATAACACATCACAAAATAAAGGCAAACATCAAACCATGCATCGCCCTAACCTAAAGCTAGAAATGGTGTCTTAGCCTAATGTATGTGCTATAAGAGGTTTGTGTGGTATGCTTAGCTAGGCTTTAAGGTTTAGATTTCCTAAGTATGAAAATGTTCAACTTAGAGGGTGATTTCATTTAAGTTGTTTAGTTGATTTGGGTCAATTTTATTTGTTGATCTTTGTTTGGTTTAAATGAACCTACTTAATTACTAAAGGTTGTAAAGAGAAGGAAAAGAGAAGAGAACTTCTCTTTCCTTCCCTACCCTAAGTAATTTCTAAAGTGGATTCAAGTTTGATTTTATTTAGTGAATTTTTTATTATGTGTTTTAATTAATCATAAGTTTAGATTTTCTTTTCCTAAATAAACCTATTCAAAAGAAAGGCATTTTAAGATTAAGTAAAGTGAACTAATATCACAAAACACACATCACTTCATTTCTTTCCCAAAATGTACAACATGCATATGAATGAATCCTAAGCATATCTAAACATACAAATGGAAATGTTTGGCACACTTTATGATGAATTCTAAGAAATACTATTTAAGAAAATTGGAATGCTTTATGATGCATGATTTTCATTAAGTAGAAAAGAAGGGTTTCTTTTATTCATTATTCACATGCACATGTATATGTATGAAAGGCATAAGTGAGTACAGCGCCATTGTTAGCACCAGGGGTGTAAGGTATAAGACCTACTTATGGCTACTTAAAGCCTCGCAACCCCGGGGTTGTCTAGACTAATATACCACTTTCCTAAAATACAAACACATGTATAAAAGAAATGAATGAAAAAAATAAAGATGCAAAAAAAGTTTGTATTTGTTTGTTTGTTTTGTTTATACAATTTATATGTACAAGTATGAATGGATAGAAGTATATGAATGGATGGAATGGGCAAGTGTTGTATTCTTTTCAAATGAACTATACATATTTATTACATGATATGGAAGGAAAGCACAAGTTTTATTTGACTTATAGATTTTGAAAATAGTTTTGGATTTAGTTGATATTTAGCCATTCATATTTTTACTTTAGCCAAAACATGCAATTTGACATACATAAAGGAAAACATTTCATTTTAATTTAATTTTAAACATATGAATGCATGAATTTTATATGACATACACATTTAGCATGCTAGGAAAGAAACAAAGTTATGAAAATAATGTAAATTCATTAACCTTAATTAATTCCTAAAGACAATCCTATGCAATAAGAAAGTTCAAAGTAAATCAAAGTTTGCTTAATGTGATTTTTGTTTTGAATTTGCTTTATGGTTGATTTGGGAAATGTGAAAGAATGTTTGCTAGTTCTACCCCATTTCCCCCATGTGCATGGCATTATAGTTTAATCTTTAGATGATTAGATGATTTTATATTTTGATTAGTTGAGGTTAAGGTATGAATTAAGTGTGTTAACCTATACAACCTTAGCATATTTAACCAAATAATTATGAGCTAATGATATGACATAAAATAACACAAGGAATTTAAATCAGTAATGCACCTAAGAAGAAAATGGCCTAATGCATTTGGCTCATGATTAATGATTGATTAAGCTAAGGGGTTTAAGTTAAGTACTTTCATAATCCCTCTCCTTGTGAGTTGGATTTTGATTTCCTTAATGTACTTAAGTTATTTAACACCTAAGCATCTACCCAAAGTGAATTAGTTAAATTATTGAAGGTTTTAAAATTTTAACAAATTGATTAGGTAGGTAATTAGTGAATTAATCCTTAATTAAGCTTGGATTAAGGAAGAAATAGGGGGTTTAAGGAATAGTTTAAGGAAAACATCCCAAAATTATTCCCTAAACCTCTTGTTCACTTAAACAAACCATAATTGACTCAATCAATGGATTAAATCACTAATTACACACTTAATTAAACTTAATTACATTAAGAGGATAATTAGAAATTAATCTAGCAATTCCTCTAATTAAACTATCAATAAATCTCAAGAAAATTAGGGGAGGTAGAAATCATTCCACTAATCATACTCAAGAAGTTTAGAATTAATCAGTGGGATAATTAGAGAGTAATTAGCAAAATAAAATTCTCAATAAAACCCAAGTCCGAAAAATAACACTACTTAAAACCCATTAAAATCAATTTTATAATATTCTAGATTTAAATACCTTTCATATGCAATTTATTTTACATTTTTATAATTTTTCTACACTTAGATATGAATTTTTGAAGTTTCTTTGATTAATTAAGTGATTTAAATCCCTAATTATATACTTAATCTCGTTGATGCCACATGGAGGCTGACATAGTGCACGCTTTCCACATGGAACAATGGGATTTGCTATTTAAGTTATCACATCATAGCATATCGTGCGCTACGCTTTCTCACCGTCGATCAAGGATTGGATGGTTGAGGTTAAATTCACGGTTCTAAAAGAATTAAAATGTGAATCTATGTGGATTTAATCAAGACTGCCGATCCAAAATATGTGAGATGGACGGTCTATGATTCATCCCTGAGATCACCTGAGAGAGATGGCCAACGTCCATCTTCCATGGCATGATCCCAAATTCAACCCACACCATCATCAAGCAAAGGGATGAACATCTAATGGCTAGTTTTTCATTAGATAAAACTTCACTTCACAAAGGACCAGGCCACATCTAATCTAAGCTTGATTTATGGCTACCTTACTCGAGGCTATAATCACGCTCGATTCTCTGAGAAGCTTCATCGGAGATGAAGCTTGAAGTTTTGAGGTGAGATTGGGTGGATCCTATGCCAACTCCACCTTCACTTGAGCTGGTCTTGATCAAGCACCTTCCACCTTTGGAGAAGCTGAATTGACAGCTCCTAAAGCTTGCAAAGTGAATTGTATTGTATTGAGTGTGAGATTGAATTTCAATGGAGCTCCCCATTTTTCCTAAAACCGAGAAAATGGAATTTCTAACTCACTCTAGGAAGCTTGGGAACACTAGCAATGGATTGCTTTGACTTCCTATGCTTGAATCGAATAGGGCATAATGAAATTTTTGCAAAATTAGGGTGAGTATATCTCCCCTAGAAATCGACAGAGCCTTCTCTTTCCATTTTGATTCAATTGAACTCTTTGAGTGGATTTGTTAGGCTGTTAGAGGTATCCTTGCATTCAATTTGGCCTAGAGTGGAAAGTGGAGCTCCCATGTGCTTAAATCAAGTGGAGGAGATTCCATGTGGCCATTTCAAGCAAGTGGTGGTTTTGACCTTGGGATGACCCAAACCCATTGGGTGGTGCACATTCACTAGTGTGTCCACTTTTCCAAGGGGTGTCAAGTGGTCATGAAGAGGATTTGACCAAATTCCAAGTGGATTTTGGCCAAAATTTACCTATGGCCTAGGGGTAAAATGGTCATTTGGCTTGTTTCAATTTGAATATTTCTTATGTTTGAAAATTGGTTAGCCAAGTTTCATTGAATTTGGAATTGGTTTGATGTGATTTGGCTCATGTTGACCCATTTATGTCAAAATGGGTCAACTTGGGTCAATTTGACCAGTCAAATTCAAGTTCATATGACCATTTGAAATGTTTTGGCTTTGGTTTGATTCAATTTGGTTTATATTTGGTTTTCAATTGAGTTCATTTAGGTCAAATGGGTCAAGTTGACCAAATTGACCCATTTGACCTATTTGGGTTAGTCATGGGTTGGTTCATGTTTGGTTGGTCATTTGAAATATATTGGTATCTTTGTTTCCAATCAATTTGATTTATATTTGAGTTTGGCTTTTGACCTTTTGGTCAAGTTGGAAGGTCATCAAGCAAGTCTAGTTGGCCAATTGAGGCTTTGGTCAAGTTCAACAATCATTTTGGAATGAACTTGACCCATTGGTTTCAATCAATTTGCTAGATCAAGTTTTGATATATTTTGACTTTTAGGTCAAGTTGGGTCAACTTGGGTCAAGTGGCCAATCTGTTAGGCTCAAATGTTGACTTGGTCAAGTTCAAACATTAAAGATGAATGAATTTTGATCAATGGTTTTAATCAATTTGGTCTAGGTTTCATTTTGGCTAAGTGTTGACTTGGTTGACCCATAGGTTTGACTTGGTTTGACCCAATTTGAGTGATTGATCTCTCATGATGATTGTTGATCATGATGAGAGGTTTAGGTGTTTAATTCACAATTTGGTTAGGATTAGAATTTGGCTCATAAGGTACTTTAGGTCACTTTGGGTCAAGTGAGCCTTAGGTCAAATGGCTTGGTCAAAGCTTGATTTGAGTGATTGATCAACACTTATGATTGAAATATAAATCCATTTGCAAGTGATTTGAAGTCAAATGGGTTTTGATTCATTTGACAATTTCAAGTTCAAAGGGTGAACATGAGTTTGACTTGGGTTTGATTTTGAATTGAGTTTTGGTTTGATTGAAGTTTATATTTATATTTTGATTCATGATTGTAGGTTGATTGAATCACAAAGAAAAAATCAAGAGTTTGGCTTGATTTGAAATTGATTTGGCTAAGTTCAAGATTTTGACTTGAAAGGCTTAGGTTGGATTTAATTGAATTTGAGTTTGATTTTGAGTTGGTTTTTGTTGAATTTTTATATTTCATTTATATATGTGAATATAAATGAAAATATAAATTATGAGAAAATTTCATGGATTTGAAGTGATTTGAACTTGATTTAGGCTAAGTCCTTAAGAGGGAATCAAAGAATTTAGAAGATATTTTGAACTTGGAATTTCAATTTTGGATTTAATTTGATTGATTTGAATTTATATTTCATTTATATATGTGAATGTAAATGAAAATATAAATGGGTTGTGAGAAAATTTCATGAATTTTAATTGATTTATTTGTTAGGCTAAGTCTTAAATTAAAGGACTTAGGAAAGATTTTGATTTGGAGAATTTTGGAATCATAAGAAATTAGTTCGAATTGATCAGTTTGATCATTTAATTTTGAGTTTGAAAATCAAGTTGGAATTGTTTTAGTTTGATGTGATTTGATTTGGAGTTTGACTTGAAGGAAAGAAGTGAGGAATGTGGTTCAAGTTATAAGATATGCAAATTTTCCTAACACCCCTAAGGCATGACCTATTCCAATGGCTAACTCTTCTAAGTCTCTAGGGCTAGGTTGAATGTCCACCTAATCACTAGATGTGTCTTAAGACTAAGGATCTCTTAAAGTCTAAGAGGAGTCCTATGTCTAAGATGGAGGGTTGAGAGCTCATCCTAAAAATGAGGTCAACAAAGGGCGCCCAATAGGTGTGTGACAAGGAACGCCACATATTTGGTGTTAAAAATGATCAACAACACCGAATGATCACAAGCACTAATGAGATGATCTACTCTAACCCAGGTGTAAGGAATCCAAAGCTTAGTGCAATGTGTCTACTTATGTCAAGGACATAAGAGAAGGAAGAAGGAATCCACTTGGGATAGAGCATGTGATCCTTCCACTAGGGAAGCAGGTTCATGCCATCCATAAAGGGATAAGAGGTTTGATTTGATTAATTAAGTTCGGTTGGGGAAGAGGGTTGAATTTAGAATTTGGTTGTTTATTTAATTATATTTGTTTTGACTCCACCGGGGATAGAAAAGTGAACTCTCCATTGGGGAGGCAAGTTCAAGTCATCCATAAGGGAGGAAAGGTTGTCAAATCCATTGAAGAATTAAAATTTTGAGTCCACTTGGGAACTAGAAAGATTTGCATCTCACTGAGGAGAAGCAAAAGATCTAATTTGGATTGATTGATTGTTTTGTTTTGTTTATTTTAGGTTGATTTTTTTAATTTTGGATTGAAATGGACCCTGTTGGTTTCGATGGATCATCTTGAGTAGAGCCATGGAGCTGACCTAACTCAGATTACCAATCCAAAGGGGTAGTCTACTAACCACATAGTAGGACTAAGGGAATGCCTTTTGCAAATACTAGGAAGAAAGCATAGTAGACATCTCCAAAATAGGGACGTTGTTGGGGTGACCCATTGGCAAAGCGGAACAAACCTGACTATTGAGTGAATGCCGGGGACTTAAAGATAGTCAAAATTAATTTCATTTTTAAGTTTTTTTTGATGGATTTTGTTGGTTTGATGGATCAAGAAGGAGCTTATATCGACAGACTATCTCAAATTCTTGAACCAAGTAGCTTCCCGGGATGGGAGAATATCAGAAGGAGTGCCTTTCAGTTTGCAATGATCAATTTAGAAGAAAGCTGGGGACTCATCTTTCACTACAAAGACCAGGGTGATGGTTACTTTGGACAACAAATCAAACGACTCTGCTTGGTTTGCATCATGCTAGAAAAATATTAGATAGACATCTTCCATGCCTTTAGGTTTGTAATGATCAATTTAAGGAAAGCTCATGGACTCATATGCACTACAAAGATCCGGGGTGATCAATTTCTTTGGCAACAAATGAAGAAGAGTGAGTCTTGTGATATTAGAAATAATGTCATAGTCTTACATCTTCCAAAGCGAGAATGGAATGAGGTAACACTGTAAAATAGATTGAACGACCCAAAAAGCTGGGTGAGTACCGACCAGGATTTATCTCAACTCGGGTGGTGCAATTCCTATATGGAGTTATCGACTACCTAAACATAGGATGTGTGCTTGGGAAAAAGGCCTCTTTAGGGGCTTGAGATCCTAATCCACAAGCTAATATATTTATTTATTTATTTATTTTAGACCCTATTAGTTTGAGATCAGAAGGAGCTTATATCCTAGACTATCTCAGACTACAGGGAGAATCTGGCATCAGAACAAATTCTCCAACGAGGTGGCTACTAGGAAAGGGGGGTGTCCAATCAAAGTAACAGGTAGTGTCTAAATGGGGTTAAAGGATGTGATCCAAATAAAATGCCATGGGGAGAGAGGGGCCTAAGGGCTTAATCAAACCAGAGAAGATGACATGGCTAGTCATATATCAAATAGGTATTTGGTGGCCAACTCAGGAGAAAGCACGGGGACTCATCTACCAGAGTGGTGTATCCTGGTGAGTATGATAGCGAACATCAAACCTAAGGTGCCATCGATTTGTGTCGACTAGGAAGAAAGCTTGGACTCACATCCTATAGCTTCTTTGGGATAGTCTATCTTCGACTTGATAGGTGTCATACGACCTAGGGCGACTAATGAGTGAATATCACTGGGGGACTTACATCGACTCAAATGTAGTCAAAAGGAAAGAATCCTCTGGGAGACTTATCCTAAACCTCAAATATACTCGACCTAGTTAGATCATGATGATTAGTTCAAGAAGAAAGCTCGGGGACTCACATCTTCTTAAACAAAATCAACATGAGGTAGCTTCTTGGTTGGGTAATGAAATTACCATACTAGATGCTCTTGGTTTTTAATGGTCAAGTTAGGAAGAAAGCGCGGGGACTCACATCTTCAAATAAGTGACCTAGGGTGACATACTAGAGGTAGTATGTATACTAGACCTAAACTAATGAGTGAGTGCCACATAGGGCTTGCTCCCACATCAAAGTAGCTCGAGATAAAATATTTGTGTTTTTTTTTTTGCTTGTGATAAAAGGAATAGGATGCCTCTTGGGTTCTCTCATACCTACCCTAAACACGCCTGAGGATTTTGATGAAATGGTGCCATGGATGGCAAACAGGATTTCCCACTAAGAAAGGATGTTGCTTGGGTTCTCTCATACCTAACTTAGTTGTAATCAAATAGGATGCCTCTTGGGTTCTCTCACACCTATTCTAATAGCATCGAAATGTGTTTGATTATGTTTGTATTTGTGTTGTGAAAGAGGATAGGATGCCTGGGACTCTTACACCTACCTAAAACATCATGGATTCAAGACAAAACAAAACAATGCTTGAAAGAAGAAGATTTTGATGAAATGGAATTAATTTTTTTCTTGATTGAATTATTTTCAAACATGATTTTTTTTATGGGTAATATTTCTTCACATAGAGCCCATTAATTGGAAGCATCGGAGTTCCCCTTTACAATCAATAAGCTGATGAGATCCTCCTTGGTAGGCCTTCTCTATGACATAGGGGCCTTCCCAAGTGGGTTCAAACTTGCCTCCCATCTTTTGACTGACAATAATTGGTCTCCTTAGGACTAACACAAGTTCTCCTACTCAGAAAGACCTAGGGACCATTGTTGTGAGCTTGAATCATTTTGGCCTTGTACAACTCGAGGTTACGGCATGCAGTGAGACTCTCCTCAAACCTTGAGCTCTTCTAACCAACTTTGCATTACGCTTGTAGTGATCTTTATTACCCAATGTTATCCTTAGTGATGAGTTGAACTTCTAAAGGTAAAATGGCTTGACCCATACACTAAGAAAATGGGGTGAGTTGGAGTTTGGTATGTGGTGTGGTAAGAGGCTTCAATACTCATTCCACTATCGTTATTATCAGTCTTCTTTAGTATTTGGATGAGAGTTTTGTTGAATGCTTCTAAGCCATTTGCTGGGTAGTAGATGGTGGAGTATCTCCAATCTATATTGTCTTCTAGTGAATTGATCTTGGTGCTTTTGAATGTAGTACCATTATCGGATATAATTCATTAGGCACCACCTATATATGATATGGTTCTAAAAAATTGAAGCACATGTTTGTGACCTCTCAGTGGGATTGCCTTACCCACTTGGAAAAGTAGTTGGTGGCGGTTAAGATGAATAGATGACCTTGGAAGAAGGAGGATCGAGGACCCTGTGGTACCCAACACTCAAATGGCCATGAGGCCAATGTAGGGGTGAGAATGTTGGTGAGGACCACCATGTGTACACTTGGCATCTAGCTACATCCATGCATGTGTCATCAAAGGCCGGTAGTATCTAGTCTCTTGATCTTCATCTTCATCTTTTGGACGATTGATGTGCAGACACGAATGTACCTCAATTACAATGCCATGGGCTTCATGTTTTCTAAAAACACGTAACCACATTTGGTCAAAGGACCATGTAGGGTGCCATCAGAGGAGAGAGCTCTCTACACATGGGCTTGTGACTTTTCTTGAGGTAGTTTTGTGTTCAAATAGTCTATGAAGCGGTTGCCTCCAATCCATCTCCTTGTCCTTAGCACAACCTCCCCTTCAGAGAAAGTCTCGATGAGTTCAACATCAATAAGGGATAGGACTTGTCTATTTTGGACCCTTATTGAATGGACTCATCTTCAGGACATGCCAATTCTTTGGCAAGTTTGGCCAAAGCATCTACTGCATTCTCTCAGGAACCTTGTAGATGGTGACTTGAGATTTGGGCCCACTTCATGGTATACTCATGGTAATGAAGCTTGGGTTTGAGAACCTTGTAGGACGACAATTTGATTGATGACCAACTGAGAATCCCCAAAGATGTTATTGCTCTTGACACTGATTATGATAGCTAACTCTAGACCGATAATCTAAGCCTCATACTTGATTCATTGTTGGTGTAGGGGTTGGCAAGATAGTATGAGAATCTCATCACATCGCGGTCTAGAGTTAGGAGAACTATTCTACCACGCCTTTCTTGGAAGAGTAGATCATGGTGCTTCCCCTTTATGAAAAGAAGGCGCACCATCAAAATACATCTCCCATCGTGATTGTCAACCTCCCTAAGTTCATGATTTGTTCATCGGAGATCACTAAGTGGAGAATCGGGGAAGTGGGTGTCTTTTAAGAAATTGCTAGTGCTTATCCTTTTCATGCGGTATACGAATATGATATCAAACTGTGAGAGAATCATGGACCATCGTGCCAAACATTCAGATAACATTGGTCATGTCATGAGGTGTAATAGTGGATTGGTTCTGGAAATTAAGTTCACCTTATGAGAAAGCATGTGGTGTCAAAGTTTCTGAGATATAAAGATCAAAGCTAGGCAATGTTTCTCAATAGGTGGGTAGTTCACTTTAGCAAAAATCAGACGATGGCTGAGGTAGTAAAGTGCACTCTCCTTTTTTTTATCATTAGCTTGGGCCAACAGACCACCGAGAGAGTCATCCAATAGGTGTAGGATGAGTGGCCAGGGATAGCTACTAGAGCTGGCGGCTTCACCAAATACTGTTTGATATCTTCAAAGGCATGCGGCACTTGTCATCCACTTGAACTTGGCATCCTTTTGACAAGTGATGAAAATGCATCTCCATAGGTTGGAAAAAAGCATCTTAGATAATCCTTGGAAAGATCAAGTTGAGTTAAACTCTTAGGTGGCATTTCTAAGATAGCTTTGATCTTTTTTTGGATCTATTATATTCTAGGACAAACCCAAGGAATTTTCTGAAGCTACTCGAATGCACACTTTGATTCATTTTGAGGTTATATTATCTTAATCATTCAAAACTACTCTCAAGTCAAAGAGATGGTCTTCCTTTTCTCTACTCTTGACTACTAGATCATCAATGTAGCACTCAACCTGATGATGGATGAGTTCATTGAAGATTTGAGTCATGGCCGTTGGTATGTAGCAGATTTTTAAAGGCGAAAGGCATGACCCTATAACAATGATTAGGTTTAAAAGTGTTTCTTTCATCTTCAAGGGTCATCTTGATTTGGTTATAGCGGATGACCCATCCATGAAAGAGAAAACATGAGATGAGGCGATGTCCACCATTAATTATATGAAGAAAACTCATCCTTAGGACATGCCTTATTTAAGTCTAAAATGTATGAATTTGGCCATTCTTCTTCTTAACTAAAACACTCTAACGGTAGGATTTTTCTTCTCGATGAAACATCGATCAATTTCTTGACTTCAAAATGACTATTGTTGATTTTGATTTCATGCATCTAGGAGCTTGCTTGATAGGGTTAGTGCTAGGATCTATTGCTAATTTGGCTATGTTGGGAGATAATCAGACATTTCTTCATAACTCCATGCGTCTTTAAACTCTCTATACTAAGTCATTGGTTTCTTTCATTCATTCGATGATTTATATAATTTTCATTGTATGATTTTTTTTTAAGATTGATTTATTATAATTATGGTAATTATTTTTTTTTAAATTGAATATATCATATTTGGTGATCATTAATATCGAATAATTTCTGAAATCACACATCTGTTGTGTTGATAAAAAAAACATCTCAAATGATTGGTAAAAACTATCATATGTAATCATCTAAGCAATTATATCTCTCTCTTCAAATTTTCATGCATCTTTGATTTATCATCTAGATCATTGAGGTTTATAAACACATTCATATTGGTGTTGTGTGAATAGAACCTTTACTCAAATGATTGGTAACATAGCTGTATTATCAAACTAAATCATTTGAATCTAGTAAAGATTGGCTTAATGTAACCAACTTCTTAAATACTAATGCTTGGACTATATCAAAATATAAGATTATGAACACAATAAGTCAAATGTAATTCCATTAATTCTTTAAAGAATTCTTCTAGTTCTACATCAACTTAGACTTGAGGATGATCTAAAAGAACTCTTGACTTCCTTTGGAAGACTTAGGGCTTAACTATTAAACCTTCAACTTTTTTGGGGGTGAGGAGCTAAGGTTCCCAACTACTAATAGTTTTACATGTCGATTTAAATACTTTGCTTTGTTTGGAGGCATCTTCGCTTGTCTCAGTGTCACCTCAATGAAACCCTAGAGGGGTTGGTGGTATGCTAATCACATTAGACTCATCCTCACTAGATTCCAAGTCTATGTGAATAGTAGGGGTACTATGAACTAGAACATAACCCTTGGTGATGGCAGAGTCTTCCACCTCTAGAATTGCCTCTATTTACGCCTCACGGTGGAGGTTGAGTCATCTTACCCACATGTCCATATGAAAGAATGAACTGTGGAAGAAATGTGATATGCGGCTCAATTTCTTCTTCAATTCCCCTTTCTTGTTCACTTGGATTTTTTCACTTTTCTTTTCTTTTTCTTTTGCTCTTTCTTTTTATTCTTTTTCTTTTTATTTTGAATTTGACTTTTATCCAAGTTCATTAGAAATGGTGTTTTGAGGAAGATAGTAGTAGCATCCTCATATATCTCAACCTCTCTAGTGAAAATGGTTTTCATCTCCTTTAACATAGTATTCAATCCCATCCTTCTAAACTTGATGCACGATGGAGGAGGATGGAATTATCTTATTATGTATCCAAGGCCTAGAAGCGTGAATGAAGTATTGAATCAATGATATAAAACTTGGCTTCAGTCTTCTAGTCACCTATCTCCAAAGGTATCACTATATAACCTAAAGCCCTCTCACCTTGTTCATTGAATCCTCTCAACATCATCTAATCTCCTCGGAGTGTGAAGATGTCGATCCTCAAATAGGCAAGGGTCTTTAGACTCATAATGTTCACAATACTGGATCGATGAGAACTCAGCAGTCGTCTATCATGTTATTATAATGTAGAGGATGGTTGTGCTCCATGTCCCCGAAGAAGGTCTTCATCTGAAAGTGATCCCAGGCTTTCTGAATAATGTGCCTCCTCACCAATAGCGGTGTTGAGCTAAGCATATCTCAGGATCAAGGTGAGCCTTGATTAATGATTCCCTCATCTCTTTGGATAAGACAAGGGCATCATATATGCTTAGATTAGATGGCAACTTTCTTAGCTGAGAGAGGACATTGTAGTCCACCTTGGGCTAATCCTCACAAGCATATCAAGGGTGGAGCATCTTGTGGAGGGCTTCTCATCCTCTCAACCAATGACTTATTTCCTCTATCTTGAGGTCGCCTAGGAGGTAGAACCTTGCCACTTGGAGGTTGACTTGGTGATCTCTTGTGGCGGGTAATGGAAGGTTCTACACACATCCTCACTCCTACTTCTCTATGGGACCCTCAAAATCGGATGATTCCAAGTCTATCTCAAGAGGTGAACCATAAGTAGGAAAATCAACTCTCGAGAAGAGGAAGATCAAAATTGTTATAGTTATTATTTAGACTTGAAGAGTTATTAGGAAATATTGACAAATCAAAACCCATGTAATTCAAAAGCTTTATTCTTCAATTTCTTGGATTTGATAGGTACAAAGTAGAAATCAAGTAAAGTAAGAGGGTGAGGGATTTGATGCCTCATTACAAGATGTCTACTAGAAGAAGAAGAAGAACTAAGTGGTAGTGTAAGTGGTCGATGGTGTATTGGAGGGCGACTTCTGGTTGCTATCTTGGGCTATCTGAGGTGCACATGTTGCTACTGCTGTTGAGCTCCCCCTTTCCTTGAGTTGGCTCTGGCAACTTGCAAACCTTCCTTGATGTTAGAGGTTTGAGTGACTGCACACAAGAAAGTTTCTTGATCTTTGATACAATAATTTTTTAGAGGTTTTGGATAAGAGATATCCCAACCTTCTTTGGTTTTGGAAGGATCACAAGTATCCCCAAGGATTACCTAATGAAATTGGATGGTTGTTCCTGGTATTCCTTTGGGATGATTATAACACTTGAAGCTATGTTCAAGTCCTTAAATGTGAAGCAATCTTCCAAAACATGACTAGCATATGGTGGTAGGGGCAAAGTTAGGATCATGGCTTTTGCCCACTTCCTCAGGTCTCTAGGTTTTGGGTAGCTAAAATTAATCTTTAAGAGATTCTTAAAGATCTTCTTGATTACCTCCTCTTAAATGAATAAGGTTTGTTAAGTTTATCAAAAGAGTAGGTGGACCATAGCTACGGCAAGGTATACATTGTTGTTGATGATGTGGCTGAGGAGCGGTGTAGGCCATAGAGGTTGTTGTGGTGGTAGGGGCTACCTCGGTGGTGAGGAGGTGGAAGTGGCTATGGAGCATGAGGTCTCTCAACATCTCTCAGTGTTTCCTTATCCACTTATCACCTTCTTCTCATATACCACCGTGACTTTGGCTTTGTTAGTAGATCTGGAGAAGGTAATTGTTTGGCTTCTCCTTATAAGCTAGCCACCTTGTTGATTAATTTTTCAAAGGTTTTAATGGTGAAACCTTTGAGCATGAAGGCGAGCATGGATATTCTTAAGAGAATCTCAATGGCATGTTTAGGCATTTTGTGGTTCACATTTCATACTCAAATTATGCCATCGAGAATGTAATCAATGAGGGACTCACTGGTGTTGTTGAGCCATAGAGATGCATGACCCTTTGTTGAGCTCCAAAAACCTCTTGATAAGAGTTGCTCCAACTCGACAAAGTCTTTCTTGAACTATTGGGAAGTTGACAATCAAAAGCTATCCCTCTAAGCTACTTGATAAAGAGATGAAAGAGTAAAGCATCACTATACGTTGCAATAATAGCTCAAATGCATGATGTCTCGGGTTTCCCGCCATCAAAACTCTTGAAGGAAGGTGGGAAACCCTTAGGATATTGGATTGCATCAAATTCCTCTGGTAGGTCTACCCTTTGGAATTGATGATCCTCCTGCTTGAGCCAAGCTTCCTTCACTGCTGCTCAACCATGGACTTGATATCTTTTTTTTTTTGTATGGAGGTACTATCACTACCTTCCTATACATTGGTGCTACCTTGCTCTTGGGAGGTAAGGTGGTTTGGGTCCAAGACATGCACCAACTTCTGACTAGTCTCACTTGGTAGGATGAACTTGGCTTATTGCAATGCTAAGACAACTGCTAATATATCTTGGAGCCTCTTCCCTATCCTATCTATGTTTTCATCTTTATGCTTTATCTATGCTAGGAGGTGTTGGACCGAGTGGGCTATGTCTTCTTGCTCGGCCTCATCACCTTTCATAGTCTACTACTCTCTGAGGAGGGATCCCCTAGTATCTACCATGCAAACCCTGTTAAGTCTCCCAACAAATCATCTTCATCATGATCAAAGCTGATCTTCTCCTCATCCATAGTCATATCCTAGGATCTCTTCTTCCATGAAATAATGAGCTACTATATCATCTAGAAACGATCTGAGCACAAATGACTTGGTGGTGGGATCAACATCATGCACTTGAGGCAGGACCTTCTTGTTGGAGAATCAACCTTGTGAGGGTACTCACGAAGAAATACACTCCTTTGTCACTCGTATGGGGTGACACTCCTAGGAGGATCTATCATCATAGGTGCAACTGGATTGTCACCTTCTCTCTCTACAACTATTGTAACCATCTCTATGTCCTGCTATGATGGTGGTGGTGAAGGGACGACCACTATGCTTGAGGTCGCCATTCTTCACCATGCAGGGGTAGAAGGTCGTAGAGAGCTTCGACCTCAGTGGCGGTGTAGATGGAATGGGATCCTTGGTCATGATCACTGCGGGTCCTCTTCTCCCCAGATGTGGCCTTCATGGCCTTTGGTGGAATTGGAGATGCTAAAACATAGACAAGCGATGGTGGACAAGGGGTAGAGTAGTGTGGTGGAGAACCACGACTCTCTCTCGAGCAGAGCTCTCTCTATGATGGGTAGTCCCGTAAGCAAAATGTATTTGTATGATTGCGTAGCAGATCAGAAAATCAAGTGCAGGCCCGATTGTCGACTAAACTTCTGCCTCTCCTAGCTAGTGATATGAATTGAGGCATGTGCCTCCTTAGCCCTCTCCTATCGAAGATGCTTCCCCAAGCTGCGGGGGATAGCAGATCTCAAATCAAATTGAGCCCCAGAGATGTAAGGCTCACTTGCTGGCATAGAATGGAGGCAGTGACATATGACCTCTCTACATTTGGTGGTGGCTAAAATCAAACTGCTGGTGGAGGCCTCCTGGCATCCTCTCTGTCTGACCCAGAGAGAGGATGGAATGGGTTCACTATAACCAGCATGGAAATCAAAGTGGGCAACTCCAACAATGGCTATGCGCCTCCATCTAGCGATGTGTGTACTACTTATCATGTGGTTTTATTCTTCCTCACGAGGTCTTGGTAGTGGGTAGAGTAAGAGCTAGAGTAATAGACCACAAAAGCTGGGGAACAATCCACATGGGGAGCCTTACCTTAGAAGGTCTTAATGAGTGGGTGTTAGCCCTCACTAGGGGTAACGAGAAACAGCACTTGGCACTATCTCGACATATCGATGTGTTGGCAGAGAACCACCACTACCTTCCTCTTCAGTGAGGGAATATCAAAATTTGATGGCATGTCAATTTGAATGACCGACTGATGCTGCTCACTTGCGGTGGGAGTGCCTTCACAGGTAATCCTTGCCCCCTCAAAACCTCATCCAAAGTGGATGAGATGGGCATAGTCAGAGCGGGGAAGGCTGGCCTGGTCCAGGGCCAAATCCATCCTGAGGGAAAAGGTAAACACATATTTTGCGCCATTTCTATCAGCTTGAGCGAAACTAAACGTCAGAATGAGGTCTGTGTTGAAAATAAACTTGAATCAGATTCTATTGATTTTGAATTTTGAATTTAGAATTTGAACCCATACTCAACATCTTGAAAGTGTTAAGTCGGTTCAAATGATTTAGAATAGATTTTGAGATTTGATTGGAAAGAAATTTTTGGATGTAGAATCCACTTTCAACAAATTTGGATATGTTGAAATGGGTTCAAATATTCTTGAAAGGATGTTCGATAGGTTCATATTTTAGTTTTGATTATGATTTTGAGGACCCTTTATTTAACAAATTTGAGTATGTTAAAGTAAATGGTCAATTTGCTTTTATTTTGGATTTATGATTTTTGGAATTTACTCACTTAGCAAATTTGGGTATGCTAAGTGAGATGTTTGAAAATAATTTATTCTTTTTTTTTTCTTTGTTTGCTTTATTTTGTGAATCATTTGTGATTTGAAAATTGGAATTCTCACTTAGCAAATTTGGGTATGCTAAATGAGGAAATCCAAGTGTGTTTTGTTTTTGGAAATTTTGAAAGTAGGACTCTTAGCAAATTTGAGTATGCTAAGAAAATCCTAATGTGTTTCTTTTGATTTTAATTTGATTTTGAAAAGTAGAATCCTTAGCAAATTTAAGTATGCTAAGGGAGTCCAAATGTGTTTCTTTTGATTTTGATTTGATCTTGATTAAAAATGGAGACTTCACTTTAGCAAATATGGTATGCTAAAATGAAGTTCTAATGTATGAAAATTTCACTTAGCAATTTTGAGTATGCTAAATGAAATTCCAAAAATGTGTTTGAAATTTTTGTGTTTTGATTTTATTTTGAAAATGGAGACTTTACTTTAGCAAATATGGTATGCTAAAGAATGAAGTTCCAAAAGTATTTTGAAAATTTTTTGTGAAGTGGAGATTTCACTCAGCAAATTTCAGTTTGCTAAATGAAATTCCAAAATGTGTTTCAAATTTTTTGTTTTTTGGAAAAGGGAGACTTCATTTTAGCAAATGGGTATGCAATGAAGTTCAAATATGTTTTGAAAAATTTTGTTTTTTTTTTATTTTGAAAAGGGAGATTTCCATTTAACAAATTTTATGTAAGATGGAAATCAATTATGTTCATTTTCAAAGATGTATTTTCATGTGTGATTATTGCTTTTGAAAGGAAATTCAACTAATCATATATGGAATATGTTAAGTGGTATTTCAAAATAATGTCATTTTATTTGGAAATGAAATTTCTATTCAATAAATTTGGGTATATTGAATTTATTCATATGCACTTTTTAAAAATTTATTTTTGATTTTGTTTGAAAATAAAACCTTCATCCAATAAATGTGGATGTATTGAATGGAGAGGCCCATTTTCAAATTTGTATGCTTTTAAAAACATGATTGTTGGAATTTTATTTTTGAAGATGAAGTCTTCATCAAACATGAAATAGTTCATCTGTGCTTTTAGAAAAATGTGATTTTTGAAATCTTATTTTTGTAAAGATGATCCTGCATATAACAATCATGAAGATTGTTAGATGAAGGTGATTTAGGTGAACTTTTTGTGCAAAATATTTTATTATGTGCATTTTGAAAGAGTGCTTTTTGAAAAGCAAGATTTTTACGAAGGATTTATTTTGTCTTTATTATTTTAGAATGCACCTTTCCTTACCATAAAATAGTAAGGAGGAAGTCTTTAATTAATTTTTTATTAATTTATTTTCACTCATTGGAAATGAGGGTTTTAAGACAACAGTGAGGTCCTAAAACCTAAAAAAGTTGGATAGCTTAACCTAAGGATGAAATAAGCTAAGTGCCAACGGAAAGAAAGATAGTCTTGGATTCATACAAAAGTACAAACCCACTATCGATACTTGGAGACAATGATCATTCACCAAAGATGAAAAGAGGAACCTTCCCCAGCGGAGTTGCCAAAAAAATTTGTGGTTAAATATTTAAATTTTTTTTCTTCTAAAGATGTATATTTCCATCTTCAATCCATGTGGAATAAAATGAAGACGAAAATATACTCTTTTTACATTTGGACACCATGTAGATCTAGATGTTCTTATTAGGGTGATCAGTGACATTGAGGAGAGGTGTACTATCTCGAAGATAGAAGTCACCCTATAATGGACTAATCACCAATAAGGACTCTAAGGACAATGGGTCATATGTAGAGATTCTTCCACTTTACATGAAAAGTAAAGTAGGGTTTATTTTAAATCGGGTTTTAAGTTCCCATGGAGGCAAGCCATAGTTAATTACATCCTAGGAAATTCCTTAGGAATACTCGATTAAGGTAAATGATCATTGTCTCCAAAGATTTGAGGTAGCATTATCAATTGATTAGTTTATTTTAGAAATCAAAGGGATCGATCAAGAGAGGAGATCTTATTGAAATAAATGAAGATGAGTAGAGATTTTTTAGAATCTTAGAACTAGAAAGCATCCCAAACTATCTATGGTTGGGCTTTACATTTTAAAATTGAATTAATTTGTTTGAGTTGAATTTTTATTAGAATGTTGCTTACAATTCCATGATACAAGATGGAAATGCCTAGAGGTGAGGATTTATGCTTATGTCCCAAGGGAGAAGCAACCTCAAACCTAAATCTAGCTTTGAGGCCAAAAGCATGACCTAAATCTAAGGCAAAAATGGGTATTTGGTTTACCTCACAAGAGAGGATAAACCACGCATGGACTTACAATCTCGGGGGTGGTAACTCCTCCTGATTTTAAATTATGTAGGCAAGTCTTATGTTTTTTGCAAGATAACATGGTTTATTATTTATTTAGAAAGAGACTAAGTCCTTAAACACACTCCCTAAGAGATAAATGTAGCATGCTTCAAATGACTTAAATTTAATGAAAAATTATATTACATTTTATTTTTATTTTGGATAATCATTTGACTCAGCTTATAGGATTCATGCCTAATGCATGAGAAATAAGATTATGGGCCAAAATTCAGCGAAGGGGAGGTGTGTTTCCACCATGGCTCTCAGGTCAAGCTAAGTTCTCAAAGGTGGAAGCCCTCCAATCAAGAGTGAATAATATGCTTTTGTGCATGATGTTAGAAAAGAAATACTCATCCATTGGGGTTGCTAATTCTTTTATCTTGATTTTACTTAAGCTTTAGGTGAGGTTATGAGTTATTTATTTTTAATTTTGAGTTGTTTAATTTGGTAGAAGATTTATTTTTCTAGAGTCTAATCATCAGGTCATACAACAAGCAAGGAAGAAACTAGGAAAATATGTCATCTTAATGCACAAGCTAAACAAAACATCGAATATTTTATAAAGCTAACGCAAAAGAATAAAAGGCCATTTGTGGTTGGGCATCACCGCAAAAACTCGAAAAAAAATTGAGTAGCCAATCTCTACCCTTATACAACCCGAATTATAAATGAATTAATTTACAATTAAGTAAGGAAATTCATGTTATGTGGGTCTTCATTTCTTCTTGTCTTCTTTCTTCTTTCTTCTTCATTCTTTCTTCTTTTGGTTCCTTCTTTTGGATGGTTGGAAGGTGGTTGCTCCAAAGGCTTCACATGGTACAAAAGATGATATCTTATGACTTATATTTATTCTAATCCTCCCCGTAACATTCATTCCAAAATCTTAATTACAAAAATTACATGAAAAGAAAAAGTAAATCTAACTAACACTTATAAAATAGAGATTAGCTAAACAAACTATACAAATCCCAAGCATGTATATTGGACTTAGCACCCCACACATGGGTAACCAAGTCCACCTAGCCTATTGGATTATGCTTAGGGGTATAAGCACCTGCACACCAAAAGTATTTATATTTTTATTACAACGACCCTTAAGGACAATCCCATGCAGAAAATAATAATTAGACTAAATCATCATACCATTCATTCTACGTGCATACACCCTAACATCCAAACTAGAAATAACACATCACAAAATAAAAGCAAACATCAAACCATGCATGGCCCTAACCTAAAGCTAGAAATGGTGACTTAGCTAATGTGTGTGTTATAAAGGTTTGTGTGGTATGCTTAGCTAGGCTTTAAGGTTTAGATTTCTAAGTATGAAAATGTTCAACTTAGAGGGTGGATTTCATTTAAGTTGTTTAGTTGATTTGGGTTCAATTTTATTTGATGATTTGTTTGGTTTAAATGAACTAGAGAAAAGAGAGAACTTCTCTTTCCTTCCCTACCTTAAGTAATTTCTAAAGTGGATTCATGTTTGATTTTATTTAGTGAATGTTTTATTATGTGTTTTAATTAATCCTAAGTTTAGATTTTTTTTTCCTAAATAAACATATTCAAAAGAAAGGCATTTTAAGATTAAGTAAAGTAAACTAATATCACAAAACACACATCACTTCATTTCTTTCCCAACATGTACAACATGCATATGAATGAATCCTAGCATATCTATACATACAAATGGAAATGTTTAGCACACTTTATGATGAATGCTAAGAAATGTTACTTAAGAAAATTGAATGCTTTATGATGCATGATTTTCATTAAGTAGAAAAGAGGGGTTTCTTTTATCCATTATTCACATGCACATGTATATGTATGAAAGGCATAAGTGAGAATGGTGCCATTGGTAGCACCTGGGTTGTAAGGTACATGACCTACTTAGGGCTACTTAAAGCCTCGTAATCCTGGGGTTGTCCAGACTAATATACCACTTTCCTTAAATGCAAACACATGTATAAAAAAATGAATGGAAAAGATGCAAAGTTTGTATTTCTTTGTTTATTTTGTTTATGCAATTTATATGTACAAGTGTGGATGTCCTTCTTAGGTAATAGCATAGAATGGATAGGAATGGGGTTAAGTGTTGTGTTCTTTTCAAATGAACTATACTTTTTCCAAATCTATTCAAAATTATACTAAAGAAAAGAGAAGGAAAGCCACATATGCACATCTTCATATTTATATCCACATGCAAGCTTATAAATAATTATAAGTAGCACACTTTCAGTTTTAGGTATTTGATTTATAGATTTTGAAAATAGTTTTGGATTTAGTAATGATAATAATAGCATTCATATTTTTTACTTTAATAAAACATGAAATTTGACATAAAGAACAATATTTCATAAAGTGTTGAAAGCAATGTAAATTCATTCACCCTAATTAATTCTAAAGACAATCTGAAATAAGAAAGTTAAAAGTAAATCAAAGTTTGTTTAATGTGATTTTTGTTAAATTTGTTATGTTTGATTTGGAAAATGTGAAAGAATTTTTGGTCCTAACCCATTTCCCCATGTGTATGGCATTTTAGTTTAATCTTTAAATGATTAGATGATTTTTATATTTTGATTAGGTTAAGGTATGAATTAAGTGTGTTAATTACCCCTTACCTATACCACCTTAGCATATTTAACCAAATAATTATGAGCCAATGATATGACATAAAACTACACAAAGAATTTAAACCAGCAATGCACCTAAGAAGAAATAATGCATTTGGCTCATGATTAATGATTAATTAAGCTAAGGGGTTTAAGTTAAGTACTTTCATAACCTCTCTCACACATGTGAGTTGGATTTTGATTTTCTTAATGTACTTAGGTTATTGAACACCTAAGCATCTACCCAAAGTGAATCAATTAAGTTTTGGAAGGTTTTAGAATTTTATCAAATTGATTAGGTGGGTAATTAGTGAATTAATCCTTAATTAAGTTTGGATTAAGGAAGAAGAGGGGTTTAAGGAATAGCTTAGGAAACATCCCAAAATTATTCCCTAAACCTCTTCACTTTAACAAACCTTAATTAACCCAATCAAGGATTAAACCACTAATTACACACACTTAAACTTATATTAAAGAGTAATTAGAAATTAATCTAGCAATTCTCTAATTAAACCATCAATAAATCCCAAGAAAATTAGGAGGCGAAGTCATCCCACTAATCATACTCAAGAAGTTTGGAATTAATCAGAGGTGTAATTAGAGAGTAATTAGCAAAATCAAATTCTTAATAAAACCTAAATCCAGAAAATAATACTATTCAAAATTCATTAAAATCAATTTTATAATATTCTAGATTCAAATACCATTCATATGCAATTTATTTCACATTTTTTTTATTTTTATACACTTAGATATGAATTTTTGAAGTTTATTTGATTAATTAAGTGATTTAAATCCCTAATTATATAGTTAGTCTCATCGGCATCACATGGAGGCGGCGGCATGCTTTCACGTGGTGATGGGATTTTTCTTTAAGTTGCCACATCGTATGCGTGTGAGTGCTACATGCTTTCTCCTCGTCCGTCTGATCAAGGATCGGATGGCTGAGGTTAGATCCGTGATTCTAAAAGGATTAAAACATGGATCTTCATGGATTTTAACCATCCAAAAATGTGGATGGATAATCTATGATTCATCCCGATTTCTGGAGATGGCCAGTCCATCTTCCATGGCATGATCGCTCGATTGATTTGATCCCAAATTCAACCCACACCATCATCAAGCAAGGGGATGAACATCTAACGACTAGTTTTTCATGAGATAAAACTTCACTTCACAAAGGACCAGACCACATCTAATCTGCTGGGTTTGGCACACCTCGTGAGGCTATGGCCTCAATTTCCTTGGAGAAGCTTCGGCTGGTGGAGACAATGCTTTGTTGAAGTTTGGAGATGTTGGGATTGGGTGGATCCTTCTAGAGGCCAACTCCACCTTCACTTGAGCTCGTTCTTGGTTGAAGTAGCACCTCCCTTGCCTTGGAGGTTAGGAAAAATCTTGGGTGGATTCGATTGAGCTCCCTAATGAGGCTTGCAAGGGAAGTGGTATTGGTGTGTGAGGTGAATTTTAATGGAGCTCCCCTATTTTCAGTTTAGGAAAATTGAGAAGATGGAATTTCTAACTCACTCTAAAAAGCTTGGGAACACTAGCAATGGCTTTCCCTGAGCTCCTATGCTTGAATCGAATAAGGTGGAATGAATTTTTTGTGAAATTAGGGGTAGTATATCTCCCCCTAGAGCAATCGGATGGTCAAGCCTTCTCTTGCCATTTTGATCCAATTGAGCTCCTTGAGTGGGTTTGTTAGGTTGCTAGAGGTGTCCTTGCATTCAGTTTGGCCTAAGGGGCGGAGTAGTGGAGCTCCCATGGGTGGAGTAGTGGAGCTCCCATGTTCAAGCAAGTGGTCGGTTTTGACTTTAGGCTAAGTTGGGTTGTCCCAAACCCATTGGGTTAGGTGCACCATATTCACTAGTATCCACTTGGTCCACTAAGAGGGTGCCAAGTAGTCATGAAGAAGATTTGACCAAATTTTAAGTGGATTTGACCAAAATTTTACCCATGTTCTAGGGTAAAATGGTCATTTGGCTTTCAATTTGAATATGTTTTTATGTTTAAAAATAGGTTAGGCCAAGTTTCATTGAATTTGGTGTTTGATATGATTTGGCTCATGTTGACCCATTTAGGTCAAAATGGGTCAACTTGGGTCAAATTGGGTCAAACCAAGGATTAGGTCAA
The DNA here is from genome assembly GCA_021442155.1 of Cymbidium sinense. NCBI lineage: Eukaryota > Viridiplantae > Streptophyta > Magnoliopsida > Asparagales > Orchidaceae > Cymbidium > Cymbidium sinense. The sequence continues at coordinate 137,684,480 of CM038220.1, forward strand.
GTTCATATGACCATTTGAAATGTTTTGGTGGCTTTGGTTTGATTCAATTTGGTTTATATTTGATTTTGGTTCAATTGAGTTCATTTAGGTCAAATGGGTCAAGTTGACCAAATTGATCCATTTGACCTATTTGGGTTAGGTCATGGGTTGGTTCATGTTTGGTTGGTCATTTAAAATGGATTGGTATCTTTATTTCCAATCAATTTGGTTTATATTTGAGTTTGGCTCAATTTGACCTTTTAGGTCAAGTTAGGTTCAAGGTCTTGGCCAATTGAGGCTTTGGTCAACTTCAACAATTATTTTGGAATGAACTTGACCCATTGGTTTCAATCAATTTAGCTTAGATCAAGTTTTGACAAATTTTGACTTTTAGGTCAAGTTGGGTCAACTTGGTCAAGTGGCCAATTGGCTAGAGGCTCAAATGTTGACTTGGTCAAGTTTAAACATTGATCATGAATGAGTTTTGATCAATGGTTTCAATCAATTTGGCCTATGGTGATTTTTGGTTGGGTTTCATTTTGTCCAAGTGTTGACTTGGTCAACTTAGGTTTGACCCAATTTGAGTGATTGATCATCTATGATGATTGTTGATCATGATGAGAGAGGTTTAGGTGGTTTAATTCAATCCAATTTGGTTAGGATTAGAATTTGGCTCATAAGGTACTTTAGGTCACTTTGGGTCAAGTGAGTAGGTCAAATGGCTTGGTCAAAGCTTGATTTGAGATTGATTGAACTCACATATGGACTTATGATTGAAATATAAATACCTTTGCAAGTGGTTTGAAGCCAAATGGGTTTTGATTCATTTGATAATTTCAAGTTCAAAATGGTGAACATGAGTTTGACTTGGGTTTGATTTTGAATTGAGTTTTGGTTTGGTGATTGAAGTTTATGTTTATATTTTGATTCATGATTGTAGGGTTGATTGAATCATGAAGAAAAATCAAGAGTTTGGCTTGATTTGAAATTGATGTGGCTAAGTTTAAGATATTGACTTGAAAGGCTTAGGTTGGATTTTAAATGAATTGGAGTTTGATTTTGGAGTTGGTTTTCGTTGTTTGAATCTATATTTCATTTATATATGCGCATATAAATGAAAATATAAATAGGTTATGAGAAAGTTTCATGGATTTGAAGTGATTTGAACTTGATTTAGGCTAAGTCTTTAAAAGGGAATCAAAGGACTTATGAAATATTTTGAACTTGGAATCTCAATTTTGGATTTAGTTTGATTGATTTGAATTTATATATCATTTATATATGTTAATATAAATGAGAATATAAATGGGTTATGAGAAAGTTTCATGAATTTGAATTGATTTATATTTTATTTAGGCTAAGTCCTTAAGAGGGAATTAAAGGACTTAAGAAAGATTTTTTGGGAAAAAGCTTGGGTGAATTCGATTGAGCTCCTTGATGAAGCTTGCAAAGAAAATTGGATTTGTATTGAGTGTAGGGTGAGATTGAATTTTAATGGAGCTCCCCTATTTTCAGTCTAGAAAAACTGAGAAGATGGAATTTCTAACTCACTTTAGGAAGCTTGGGAGCACTAGCAATGGCTTGCTCTAAGCTCTTATGCTTGAATCGAATAGGGCATAATGAAATTTTTGTGAAATTAGGGGGAGTATATCTCCCCCTAGAGCAATCGGACGGTCGAGCCTTCTTTTAACATTTTGATCCAATTGAGCTCCTTAAGTGGGTTTGTTAGGTTGTTAGAGATGTCCTTGCATTCGGTTTGTCCTAAGGAGTGGAGTAGTGGAGCTCCCATGTGCTTAAATCAAGTGAAGGAATGATTCCCATGTGGCCATGTTCAAGCAAGTGGTTGGTTTTGACCTTAGGCTAGGTTGGGCTATCCCAAACCCATTGGGTTAGGTGCACCACATTCACTAGTGTCCACTTGGTCCACTAAGAGAGTGTCAAGTGGTCATAAAGAGGATTTGACCAAATTCCAAGTGGATTTGGCCAAAATTCACCCTATGTCCTAGGGGTAAAATGGTCATTTGAAGTGGGATTCAATTTGAATATGTTTTTTATGTTTAAGAAATATGTTAGGCCAAGTTTCATTGAAGTTGGAATTGGTTTGATGTGATTTGGCTCATGTTGACCCATTTAGATCAAAATGGATCAACTTGGGTCAAGTTTACCAATTGGTCAAATTGGGTCAAACCAAAGATTGGATTAAGTTCATATGACTATTTGAAATATTTTGGTGGCTTTGGTTTGATTCAATTTGGTTTATATTTGGTTTTGGTTCAATTGAGTTCATTTAGGTCAAATGGGTCAAGTTGACCAAATTAGCCTATTTGACCTATTTGGGTTAGGTCATGGGTTGGTTCATATTTGGTTGGTCATTTGAAATGGATTGGCATCTTTGTTTCCAATCAATTTGATTTATATTTGAGTTTGGCTCAATTTGACCTTTTAGGTCAAGTTGGGTTCAAGGTCAATTGGGCTAGGTTAGGTCTAGTTGGCCAATTGAAGCTTTGGTCAACTTCAACAATCATTTTGGAATGAACTTGACCCATTCGTTTCAATCAATTTAGCTTAGATCAAGTTTTGGCACATTTTGATTTTTTAGGTCAAGTTGTGTCAACTTGGGTCAAGTGGCCAATTGGGCTAGGTTAGGCTCAAATGTTAACTTGGTCAAGTTTAAATATTGATCATGAATTAGTTTTAATCAATGGTTTAAATCAATTTGGCCAATGGTATATTTTGGCTAGTTTAGATTTCATTTTGGCCAAGTGTTGACTTGGTCAACCCTTAAGTTTGACTTGATTTGACCCAATTTGAGTGATTGATTGTCTTATGATGATTGTTGATCATGATGAGAGATTTAGGTGGGCTTAATTCAATCCAATTTGGTTAGGATTAGAATTTAGCTCATAAGGGTACTTTAGGTCACTTTGGGTCAAGTGAGCCTAAGTAGGTCAAATGGCATGGTCAAAGCTTGATTTAAGTTTGATTGAACTAACATATGGACTTATGATTGAAATATAAATCCATTTGTAAGTGGTTTGAAGTCAAATGGGTTTTAATTCATTTGACAATTTCAAGTTCAAAAGGGTGAACATGAGTTGGATTTGGGTTTGATTTTTGAATTGAGTTTTGGTTTGGTGATTGAAGTTTATATTTATACTTTGATTCATGATTGTAGGGTTGATTGAATCATGAAGAAAAATCAAGAGTTTGGTTTGATTTGAAATTGGTGTGGCTAAGTTCAAGATTTTGACTTGAAAGGCTTAGGTTGGATTTTAATTGAATTTGAGTTTGATTTTTGGAGTTGGTTTTGGTTGTTTGAATTTATATTTCATTTATATATGTGCATATAAATGAATATATAAATAGGTTATGAGAAAGTTTCATGGATTTGAAGTGATTTGAACTTGATTTAGACTAAGTCCTTAAGAGGGAATCAAAGGACTTATGAAATATTTTGAACTTGGAATTTTAATGTTGGATTTAGTTTGATTAATTTGAATTTATATTTCATTTATATATGTGAATATAAATGGGTTATGAGAAAGTTTCATGAATTTGAATTGATTTAGATTTGATTTAGGCTAAGTCCTTAAGAGGGAATTAAAGGACTTAGGAAAGATTTTTTAGGAAAAAGCTTGGGTGAATTCGATTGCTCTCCCTGATGAAGCTTGCAAAGGAAATTGGATTGGTATTGAGTGTCGGGCGAGATTGGATTTTAATGGAGCTCCCCTATTTTCAGTTTAGGAAAACTAAGAAGATGTAATTTCTAACTCACTCTAGGAAGCTTGGGAACACTAGCAATGGCTTGCTCTGAGCTCCTATGCTTGAATCGAATAGGGCAGAATGAAATTTTTGTGAAATTAGGGGGAGTATATCTACCCCTAGAGCAATCGGACAGCCGAGCCTACTCTTGCCATTTTGATCCAATTGAGCTCCTTGAGTGGGTTTGTTAGGTTGTCAGAGGTGTCCTTGCATTCGATTTGGTCTAAGGAGTAGAGTAGTGAAGCTCTCATGTGCTTAAATCAAGGGAATGAATGATTCCCATGTGGTCATGTTCAAGCAAGTGGTCGGTTTTGACCTTAGGCTAGGTTGGGCTGTATCAAATCCATTGGGTTAGGTGCACCACATTCACTAGTGTCCACTTTGTCCACTAAGAGGGTGTCAAGTGGTCATGAAGAGGATTTGACCAAATTCCAAGTGAATTTGGCAAAAATTTACCCTATGTCCTAAGGGTAAAATGGTAATTTGGCTTGGGTTTCAATTTGAATATGTTTGGTATGTTTAATAAATAGGTTAAGCCAAGTTTCATTGAATTTGGAATTGGTTTGATGTGATTTGGCTCATGTTGGCCCATTTAGGTCAAAATGGGTCAACTTGGGTCAAGTTGACCAATTGGTCAAATTGGGTCAAACCAAGGATTGGGTCAAGTTCATATGACCATTTGAAATATTTTGGTTTCTTTGGTTTGATTCAAATTTTGTTTATATTTGGTTTTGGTTCAATTGAGTTCATTGAGGTCAAATGGGTCAAGTTGACCAAATTGACCCATTTGACCTATTTGGGTTAGGTCATGGGTTGGTTCATGTTTGGTTGGTCATTTGAAGTGGATTGGTATCTTTATTTTCAATCAATTTGGTTTATATTTGAGTTTGGCTCAATTTGACCTTTTAGGTCAAGTTGGGTTCAAGGTCAATTGGGCTACGTTAGGTCTAGTTGGCCAATTAAAGTTTTGGCCAACTTTAACAATCATTTTGGAATGAACTTGACCCATTGATTTTAATCAATTTGGCTTAGATCAAGTTTTAGGTCAAGTTGGGTCAACTTGGGTCAAGTGGCCAAGGCTAGGTTAGGCTCAAATATTGACTTGGCCAAGTTCAAACATTGATCATGAATGAGTTTTGATCAATGGTTTCAATCAATTTGGCCTATGGTAGATTTTGGCTAGTTTAGGTTTTATTTTAGCTAAGTATTGACTTGGTCAACCCTTAAGTTTGACTTGGTTTGACCCAATTTGAATGATTAATCATCTTATGATGATTGTTGATCATGATGAGAGGTTTAGGTAGGCTTAATTCAATCCAATTTGGTTCGGATTAAAATCTGGCTCATAAGAGTACTTTAGGTCACTTTGGGTCAAGTGAGCCTAAGTAGGTCAAATGGCTTGGTCAAAGCTTGATTTGAGATTGATTGAACTCAAATATGGACTTATGATTGAAATATAAATCCATTTGCAAGTGATTTTAAGTCAAATGTGTTTTGATTCATTTGACAATTTCAAGTTCAAAAGGGTGAACATGAGTTTGACTTGGGTTTGATTTTTGAATTGAGTTTTGGTTTGGTGATTGAAGTTTATGTTTATATTTTTTTATTCATGATTGTAGGGTTTATTGAATCATGAAGAAAAATCAAGAGTTTTGCTTGATTTGAAATTGATGTGGCTAGGTTCAAAATTTTGACTTGAAAGGCTTAGGTTGGATTTTAATTGAATTTGAGTTTGATTTTTGGAGTTGGTTTTAGTTGTTTGAATTTATATTTCATTTATATGTGTGCATATAAATGAAAATATAAATAAGTTATAGAAAGTTTCATGGATTTGAAGTGATTTGAACTTGATTTAGGCTAAGTTCTTAAGAGGGAATCAAAGGACTTTTGAAATATTTTGAACTTGGAATTTCAATTCTGGATTTAGTTTGATTGATTTGAATTTATATTTCATTTATATATGTGAATATAAATGAGAATATAAATGGGTTATGAGAAAGTTTCATGAATTTGAATTGATTTAAATATGATTTAGGCTAAGTCCTTAAGAGAATTAAAGGACTTATGAAAGATTTTTGATTTGGATTTAAATTTTGGATTTGGAAGAAATTAGTTAAGTTGAAATTGATTTAGGTTTGATGCTGATTTGATTTGGAGTTTGGAAGAAATCAGTTAAGTTGTAATTGATTTAGGTTTGATGCTGATTTGATTTGGAGTTTGGAAGAAATCAGTTAAGTTGTAATTGATTTAGGTTTGATGTTGATTTGATTTGGAGTTTGACTTGAAGGAAAGAAGTGAGGAATGTGGTTCAAGATATAAGGTAGGCAAATTTTCCTAACACCCCTAAGGCAGAACCTATTCTTATGGCTAACTCTTCTAAGTCTTTAGGGCTAGGTTGAATGTCCATATAATCACTAGATATGTCTTAAAGCTAAGAATCTCTTAAAGTCTAAGAGAAATCCTATGTCTAAGATGAAAGGATTGAGAGCTCGTCCTAAAAATGAGATCAATAAACTTAAACTTGTTCTTTCGCCAATAGTAATTTAAACATTAGTCGTCTAAATTAGAGTCTAAAGAGGAATCTATGTTCTAAAATAATCTTTGGATAATGTAGAAATATATTCTAAAATAATCCTTTTAAAAATCAAGAATAATAGTTATTGACTTTACAATAGAAGATAGATGAAAGTTTTAGAAGGTTAATTATTACCATTAAATTAAAAAATATTATCATAATCTTAAGCATTGATTAAGTGTTTTCACTCGTATAAAGAATAATAAATGAAACTTTAATTTTGTATTTAACAAAAATAAAAAATAAAAGTAGTGTCTTCCATCAAAATATAAGTTTTATTATAACTCTGCCTGCTCTTGAAAACTTTCCCATACCATCAACTCAATGATTTTCAAGAAGCTGGTATGTCAAAATCAAAATTTGCGATTTATAATCATATTCCATTATATTTGTCAATGTTTGGCAGCATTGTACAAGAATTAAAATCAAATCGATATCAGAGCTTATTGACCTCTAGTTAGCCAAGTTGAGATACAGATCAGATCATCCAGCTTTGGACTGAACACGAGCCAGTGTATGTAGTAGATAAAATCATTCGCAACACTTGCATACAGATGAAAAGAACCTGCTTAAAATAGCAAACAATCTCCAATCAAACCACAAGCTTACACAAAACAGTACACAAACCTCCACAAGTAGGCACCTAACGACAAGTCAGAACAAATGAAGCACCTAACACAAACCTGAATACAAGTAAATTAATCCACTCTTCATGACGCATAAAGAAACACAAAAGTTAATTAAGTCCTTCAGTTTCTAACTATTGACCACCCTGCAGCATCTTCGCACCTCGCCGCTGTTCCCCGCCGGTGAGACCAGCCTCCCCATCCTCACCATCGCCGCCTTGAAATCCTCAAAGAAGGCGTCGACATCGGCTGCATAGGACCTAACCAGGCTTTCGACCAAACCAGGGTCGGGACCCAGCAAGGCCTGGTCGGAAGGAAGTAGCCCGTCGCCGGAGATGAGGTTGACGTAGTACTGGTTGTCAAAGGTGGATGGAGTGACAATGTCAAGGTCGATGTGTGTGTTGTTGGAGCCTGAAGAACATTGTTGCTGTCGCGAAACGATAAACTCTTGGTCTCCTGAGACTGATGAGCCTGGCCCGGTCGAACTGAACCTGGAGCTGAATGTGGCGCACCGAGCTTTGCCGATCGTGTGAGCTCCTGGTACACGGCGAATAAATGAAATAAATAAATAAATAAAATTAGTGGAAATCAAATTAGCTTTACCCTGGAAAAATTTTATGTAAGAATAAAAGTATGGCATTAACACAATTTTAAGAACAAGTTTTAAAATTTTACGATAATAGGATGATTTTATTATAACTACCTGAAAGGGCCACCATGTCTCTCTGAGAGAGCCCTACATTTTGAAACTTCTGGGTAAGAGTAGCCACGTTGGAGATAGGCCCAGGAAGGTTATCCTCAGCTTCTGTCTTGTTTGCAGTAAAGCTATCTTTCCTCCCCATCTCCACCTGCCAAGAAGGACCACCCAACTGCACCAAATCACCAACGTCGTCACCTTTTCTTATACAACAAGTAATTCAAAAAAGAACTCATAACCTATCAAGCAATTCTAGTGAAACCACGTTGCAACTCTCGTTTTAGTTGTCTTCTTCTAGCTTTCACCGCACTCACCAAGAGGACAGAATCCCGAGCAGCAACGGCAAGGATGTCTGCGCAGGACACTGTGTTGGGGCAGACCATCTCGAGCTCTGCCTTGATGTTATCGATCACATCGAAACCTCTCAAAGAGTTCAGGTTTGGCGCCGCTGTCTTTTCTCCGGTGAAAGTCGCCGTGTCATCAAGGAGTAAGGATGCATCACAACCCTAATTCACAAACACTATGATATTTTATATGACTATATAGAAGGGTATACAAAGGAGAGGGGCTGACAAGGAAAGGCTGGAAGACATATTAATAATTAAAAGAATAAAATGCTGTCCAGATGATAGTCAACAATTTTTTAAATTACATTGCTATTTTCGATTAGGAAAAAAAATGCATCTGAAGTTTCTAACATAAATATATGAGGGGTTAAAATATATCCACAAAATCGTATGACATTTTGTAAAAAAATTAGAATTCTTTATATAAAAAATAGACATCAAGATAAAATCTGACTGCATTGAAATTTTTGTAAGTTATTCTACTGTTCCGAGTATGATAAATATCTTACAGTTCTGATAAACTTTTAATAGGAGAAGCTCCTTATATTTCCAATAATCGAACCACCTTTCTTCTCTTATAATTGAATTTATTTTATTCTTTTTTCTTGCATTCTATCTATCATGCATTTAGAAAGCTTAGTTGACTTTAAAAATGAAGCTCACGTTGACGAAGCAATCATGAAAGTGGAGGCGGAGGAGAGAAGCTGCCATGCGAGGTTCAGCGGAAACAGCTTGCTCGATTCCGACGAAAATGATTGGCTCAGCCAAAGGGCAGCTTGTCTCGTAGGCATTGAAGTGAAGGGAGCTGCTACCAGAGTTAAAGCTAGGGTTAGGGTCCAAGCACTCTTTGGTGAGAGCATAGGTTGTGGTTGTCAGGGTTACAAAGAAGAGGGCAGAAGCTACATTTTTGTTCATCATGGTTAGCTTGTATGCTATAAGAGAAACAGTAGAAATGGAATTTGGAAGTCTCTTTTAGGACACTCTGTAGGAGTGGCAGTTCCCATGCTCCCATTTGGGTATTTGTAGGCTGAGATCGTGAAGTTGTACGTCAAAGCGTGCATGTGAGAGAGATCGAGAGAGGGCGAAGGTGGTGGGGAATGAGGGGAGTAGGGAGGGAGGGCGCGTTCAAACTTCTTTTTGTTTTCCTTAGAAGAAGGGGTCAATGGGCGGTACAGGGATGCCGAGTTGAACATCTAATCGGCAACAGCTGTATAATCCCGTGTCATCACTTCAGTTTTTTTAAATATCACTATCTATATGCATAACCTTCTCATGAAATGAATATTTCATTCTTTATTTGGTTGAATTCAATGTCCAAGTAATATGTCATAAATCCAATATCAACATTGTACAAACAAATAATTAAAACATCTCCATCCTTATTTTTTATGTAAAGTGAGGACATTTAATGAAGCTATTTTCTTGCAAGTATTTATCTATTCAGTTATATAACTATAGAAAAATAACCCATTACCAATGGAATTACCGATATATTTCCTATTGAAACCTCTTGCAACGAAGTTTTCTATGAAAAAATGACTTTTCGGTGGAAATTCCATCAAAAAAATTTTCTTGTCAAAAGTTCCATCAAAAACTTATAAATATAATTCTGATGGCTGACCCCTTCCCATCATTTTCTCTTCTTCCCTTCAGTTTTCTCTCAGGTTAGTAGTGAAATTCTTGCCCTAGCTCATCAAGAATAAAGAGAGAAGAGATAAAATTTTTTAATACATTTAAATTTTTTTATCTTTTCTGAATTTTGAACAATTTTTTTTAAATTTTAGCATATTTTAAAAATGAATGCACATTAAATAATTGTATATGTTAGTTTTATCATTTTTAATTATAAATAATATTACAAGTAAATTAAAATAATTTTCTTACATAAGCATAAATAAGGTTTTTTTTTTCAAGAGTAATTTTTACTTTCAAATTAATAAAAATATAAAATTTACTTTTTAGATAAATATTTTTATTATAAATATTATATAAAAATTATGAATACAATAATTTATTTAAAAATTAAATTAAATTAAATAAATTATCACTTGTTAAAACTTTTTTGAAATTTTGCACTTACAAAAATATATTTTTTAAACTTTTTTCACAAAAATTTAAGTGAATATAAATTAATTAAATTACATAATTAAAAATATAAATTTTTTAAATTTTTTAGGGGGCCATTTACCCCCAGGACCCCTCTTAGATCCATCATTAGTAAAACTCTTTCACTAACTTATAGAAGCGTTTATTTATGATTTCATCTATTTTACTTCATGCAATATAGATTTGAAGTTTCCAAAAATATTTTCATTTTATAATCTAAATCTTGTTAAAACTTATTTAAAATTCATGTATTTCGTACTATTCTTATTGTATGATTATTTAAGCTTAGGATTTATGAATTCATATATGTTTATGAATCTTATTCTTCATTCTCACATAATTTCACATAATTAAGTTTAAATCAAAAGATATTCTTATTTTAGAAATACTAATCATGTGAAAATAAATTTAACAAACTTGTGATGATTTCTTGAAGTTTGTAATAATTTGAAGATATATTTTTAATAAAAAAATTTAGCTATTTTTGTAGTGTATTTCATGCTCTGGCTTTTACTTCAACTCATATAGAACCTTTCTTTAGCTTTAATATTTTATCTTCTTTTCCCCTAATTCCTTATCTAATGGTAGCTATATATAAACTTTGTTCTTCAAGAATTTCATTCAAGAGGTAGATTTTATATTTATTTGATGTATTTTCCACCTATTTTGATCTATGAAAGAATTAATTAGTTGATCTAAAATTGAGATGTCCAAATTAAAGATGTCATAGCTAAAACACATATTTATTACAAGCATTGAGACACTTAGCAACATCATTTTTTAATATAAAATAAAATTATTTTATGTATTAATATTGATCCTTAACAATTAACAAATATTATTTCTCAAGAGGAGAAGTTTTTTAAAATGAGTATAATATTATTTCTCCAAGAGTTATGTTGGACTCAAGATATTGCTCTTCATATTTGCCACAAAATAAACATTAAAGTTAAACAAATGTTTCTCATTTTTTTAATCAAAAGAGAATTATATCAACACATTTCAATCCAATGGCTATAATTAATTCTATAGAATTTTTTGTTTTACTTTCAACCATAAATGAAAATAAATAACTAAAGTCTTCTAATAGATTGCTATAAAACATTATTTTAGACTTGTCTTAAAGATAACGCTACGAAGAAGTATTCTTGAATGTGAGCTCATCTTTTAAAGCTTAAAATTTTGGTAATCTTAATTAATCATAAAAATTAATTTTAATTTTCAACATCTATATTAGCAAATTTTCATGCTTTTCAAAGTTAATAGCTCAATAAGCTAATACCAACTAGCAGGGGCGGAACCAGCTACTTTTTTCAGGATGGGCAAACTAATTATCAAAATTTTAAACAAATTTTTTTATTATCATTTATTAATTTTTAGGGTGGGCAAACTAATAAAATGAAAAAAAAAATTGTCTTTATTAGACAAGATTTTTTATTAGGGGGGTAAAATTATTTTTTTTTAAAAGAGAAATTATAATATAAAAAAAATTGAGGTCCGCCCCTGCCTACTAGTATTAGGTTAAGTAATATCCATTTGGTGATCTTGAATGACTAGTGGATTACATTAGTCAAATATATTTCTAGTTAATGTAACCATCATGATTTGAACCATATAAAGATGCCTACTCACACAATACACAAAACCTAATGATAAAAAATACATACAAGTAAGCATTTTTATATAGAAAAACTCAATGAATTTCCTTCATGGTGTAAATAATTAATTAGCTAGAAATAGCAAGAGCTGAGCAAGCGAATAAACTTTTAGTTTGAGTGTAGAATAAATTGATAAAATCAAATAAATAATGATTATTTTTATTTAGTTGGTTTTAAATATTATATTTTTATATTTTTAAAAAATAAAATTAACTATATTTTTTAATAATAAACTAAGTGAATGAAGGTGTAAGATTATATATATATATATATATATATATATATATATATATATATATATATATATATATATATATATATATATATATATATATATATATATATATATATGAATTGGTTACACCTTCATATTTTAATCATATTTTAAACTAATCTTGCACCTTCATTCACCTAGTTTATTTTAAAATATATATATAATTAATTTTATCCCATATCATGCATGATGAATTTGTATATGAATTAGGGCTCTAAATGAATCATTACACTCGATGAATAATTTGAACTCGGCTTGATTAATACTTGCTCAAATTTGTTCAATTTAGTAAATAAATCAGCTTGAATATATTTTCTTAATACTTAGAGGTTAAATGAATCAAATTTCAGCATGATTTAACTCATTTATTTATATTCCCAAGCAAACTCCTTTATTGTTGAACAAATACATTATCATATGCTCAATATTAAGCTTTGGTAATAGATTGTATTTTATTTAAATAAAATGTGATTAAATAAAAGATCTATTTAATTATAATATATTATAACTTAATATCAATAGCATTTATTTTATTAATATCTAGTTATTAGCCAATTTAGTACCTTACTCATTAGGCCATTATTATTTATTATGTGCGAGTCGAGAAATAAGTTTTGACACACTAAGAGACGAGAAATTGCATAAGAACATTAATACACACATTAATTTTCACTTTTAAGTCTTTTTTTTTTATTATTTAGAAAATTCAAAACTTCTTTTAAACCATATCTCCACCGAACTCCCATCAATCCATTAAAACCCTAAGCAAAAATATAAATTTTTGATTGGATAAAAGTGATCTAACCATTTTGTGGAGTTGATATACACATGTTTCACATGAAATGCTTCTTATCCACATAAGCATTCACAATGTTTTTGAGCTTTTTGATTTTGTTCAAATTAATTTATTTGTCATTTTTGAATATGCACATGTATTTAATGTAATTCATTCTTACTTATTTATTTCTATGAATTAGTTTATTGGTAGTTATTTATGTTATTTGATTGTAAGAAAATGTGCTCACAACTTGTATAGTATCTTATTTAAGTGGTGTAAAATAGTTAGATACTGATCCTAAATTTATTCAATTGCTTGTTCATCTAGATTTATAAAATTATATTTATAATTATATATAAAAATCCAAATACTTATTCAAAAATTTTAGCTTGTTTATTAACTCATTGAAATACTCATTCAATTATATAAGCAAAGAAAATGTGATTAATGGGAATTATATTTAAACAAGCCAAGTATGAGCATGAAAGTGAGAGCTTTGTTTGAGCTTAAGTCGAGCATGAACAACTTATAATATGACTAAGCAAAGTCTAATCCATAATAAATTCAACTCAAATCAACTTATTTATAATCATAATATGGTTTTCTTATCAAATAAGAGAGCTTAGATTCATAAATATTATTTGCCAAAAAATTTATAATAGTAGAGAAAAATTAGGTCTTACCTCAACAAAAGTATCCAACAAATACATAAAAAGAGATGATAATTTTTTTTAAGTGGGAAAACTGATAAGGGAAAAAAAAAAAATTGGGACTTATCCTATCAAATCAATTTACTAAATAATTAAAGTTACAAGGTTCCACCCTTTTCCTTCATTAGATGACATGGGATTATAAGCTAGAGAATCCAAGCAACAATAACATGGAGAAAATAAATATACTACAATAGTAATTAGTGATAATCAGCAATGGATGTTGGTGATCATTAGCTTCAGGTTTTCTTCATAAAATAAATTTAGCTCTCAGCTCAATCTCTTTCTCCTCAAAGTAAGTATGAGGGTCAATTTATAGTGTTTTAGAGAGAGACAATTTAATAAATTTAGTTAAAATCTTAGAACACTTCTTCAGACAGTTCATGCCAATCCTCTTGATCATAAATCTTTTTTTCTAACATTTAAGTGTCTTAATAATCTCAGGATTGAATAGTTTTAGCGACATTAGAATCCTTTCATTGAGTCGTATGATATGACTATAAACATGCTAGATTCAGAGATCATCTAATTGTTCAAATAATACTTCAAAACTTCTGATTATATTTTAAATGCTTGATTTGAGTTCATTTGATTTTGAATTGATTCACTCTTAGTATTGATGAGTTTGTCTCATCAAAATGTTAAATTCGACTATAAATTTATAAAAATAAGCATTCAAATGATTTTGAATTAAATTTTGAAAGATTTCACCTTATATGTTATATATAGATTCATGTCTATAATCTATCAATTTTTCATGTGATATATAAATAAATAAATAATAAAATATACAAAAATGATACAAACAAAATAACATAATTAGACGTAATCTAATAACCATTACATTATTTTTTTTCCTAACATAAAATCTAAATATCTTATTAGATATCAAGAGTGTCATGCCTAAGATTCTAAGATGTAGATTATTTTGATAATGCTAAGATCCCTATTCTAATAAACTTGAAGAAGACATCAAAGTAAAGTGAGTATAAGTAGGCTATTATAAGTATCCCTAGTATTGGTGATTTAATATGGTCAAATTTCAGTACAATCTTCTGTAAAAAATAAAGATAGCTAAAACAACAATGTTAAAAAATATTTAGGATCGTGAGATGATCTTTCATGATATCAGAGACATTAATCTAAAACTTATGTGTCTATTAGAGTACCAAAATTATTCTCCCATAAGAAAGTATGTCATAGCTGAGATTTTTTTATGATCTATTTATAAATTTCTAAGTTATATTCTCGCATCTTTATTAAAAAATATGATAAAATATTTTTCATTCTTATCAACAATAGACAAGCCTACATCCTATCATAATCTAGAAGGGATCTAAATCACCTTCAGCCCACTACTTACCACCCAGATCACCTCTAATTTTGAAAATTTGGGAGATTAACCTTAGGGTAGAATCGTTTTTCCTTTTTTATTTTTTATTTTTATTTTTTATTTTTGCAAACATACTATAATATGAACATAAATATTAATTGAGAAGGGCATTTCGCTTGGCTTTACATTAAAAAATATATATATTATAAAGATTTTATAAAATTTTCCTATTAGTTTTCAAGATGATCATCATAGTATCAAAAAATAAAAAAAATCAAGAAAATATTTTAAATTATTTTACAATTCATTACAACTTGCCTTATAAAAGATTTAGAGCTGCATGCATTATCAGCAAGTTATCATGAGCACTTTTTTCTTTCATATGGAATTGCCTCTCCAAGGCTATACCACACCGCATTGACTAAAAATATTTAATGAAGCGTAAGATTGTGAATCTCATCGGTTGGGAGTTTTGGTCTTAATGCGGTGATGTACATTCGAGATGGAATGCGTTTAATTTGCTCTTAAAAGCTCAACATTCCAAAAAAAAAAACATTAAAAAAATACAAAATTTTGAATGTCCAATACAAAACATGCTAAACATTATTAAAATGTCAAGCACGACTTGGATCATGAAACTAAACTTTTTAGTGATTAAATTCTGCTGTAGCCGATTCGAGAGAGCGCAAGATTTAGCCGTACGTGCACCGACGAACCAAATAAAATCACATGCCACTTCGAATAGATGAATGAGAATCTCTGAGCAATGTTGCAGATGCCGCGTGGTTGGTAGGAGATCAAAACCGTCGTCCTCACATAAGTCCTTTTTTTTTTTTTTTTTTGATGAGGTGCTCATTTCTACATATAACATTTGATTTCAGACTGTAATCACATAATTAAAATACTTTATAAAATATGCTTCCAGAAATCGAGCTAAAAAATTTTAACAATGTTACACTACCATTTCTCAGGCTGTCTCTAACATTTAAATAAAAATAAAATACTCACTTTATAACTATGCTTTCCAGAAATTATGCAGTCTAACAATTTGAAGGGGAAAATTTTTAAATCAAATAATTTTTATTTCGAAATTAATAAATTAGATATTAAAATAAAAGAATTTAAATAAGCATATTTACCTATTAAATGAGTGATTAATTTCTTACCTAATGTATTATGCCACATAAGCACAAATCCCCTAATTAATGAACTACTTGCTCTTACATGGCTTAAGAAAATATTACTAAATTAAAATTTATGAATATCAATTTTAAATCAAGTAAAAATAAAATTTAAATTAACTAAATAATTTGATAAACTGATGATTATTGATATTCATCTAAAAATAGATTTATTAATTTTGATATATTTGTTCTTTTTAAAACTATTAATTTTTCTTTTAGCTACGTCTTAAAATCTTAATAATTTAATAATATTATGTGTGGACTATATATATGTAATATTTTATTTTACATAATTTATAAATTTATTTATTTTAATAAATTAATAACAAATTATCTACATTATGAATTAATACTTAAAATTAATATTTTTGAACTAATATATTTATATAAATGCAAGATATTATTAAATTATTAAAATTTTAAGTAACAAAGAATGAAAATTAATAACTTTTAAAAATTAAATATATCAAAATTAATAAATTTATATGGAGATAAGTGTTAACAATTATTAATTTATCTAACTAATTTAAAATTTACTTTTATTCGATTTAAATTTAAAATTTATAAACTATAATTTGATAATTTAATAACATTACTTTTATTTGCCATGTAAGAACTAAAACATATTCAACTCCACATTATGAGTTATAACTTTAAAAAAATATATTATAAATTAATCATTTATATTTAAAACAATTTTAGGAAGGGTCATATTCATCAGCATTCATTATTTATCGAACAAAATTGCTACAGCGGCCAATGAGCTGCTAGCTACAGCAATCTAAACTTCGCATTTTTATGTATTTATTTAAAACTTAATTAATTTGAATGAATCACAAATATATTAAATATGAACTATACAATCCTGAATACGTCTAAAAACTATCGTATTTTTCTTCAAAAAAATGCCCAAAATTTAAAAAAAAAAAACATTAAATCTATTTCGTTACATTTATTTTTCTTCAAATCAAAACACAAATAAAATCTGTAGATTTAAATTATTTTTCATTAAATACGGCTGTTTGCTCACCATAATTATGAATAGAGAATATGGTGGGGTTAAGGGGGGCGTTTGAGAAGTAAATTACTGAAAAAAAAAAAAAAACTGTCCCAAAAAATTGTGTGGTAGCGTCTGAGAAGTAATATAGTAAAAATCTGTCCCAAATGGATCCTATAAAATGGGAGCTATAAGTCGAGAGATATATGGTAAAAGTAAAACAAAAATCTACACAAAACCAAGTCCAAAATGATAAATGAAGCTGCAGCAAAGAAGCAACAACAAACCAGAAGAAGCGCAAAACCAAAGCACGGATAAAATACAAGCAACATATAGATATGTTTTAAGTAGGAATCTGCACTAGCTTCTAACTTAGAAAGCTATCTCTCTAGTTTACAGTAGCACTGCTGCAAGCAGACTTCTCTCCGGCTTAAAAGAATCCTCAACAACAGCAACACAATACAATCAGCCACTAAAATCTACAGCCGCTCCACCCTCTTACAGGCGTTCCTGCTACTTCAGGAACCTAAAAAAATAAAAAGGATAGTATCATCCCGTGGTAATAAATAAAAACAATGATTCACAAAAGAAACGAAAGAAAACAAGGTAAAAAGCAATGCAGAAACTCTAAAAGAGTTAGAAGCAGGCAAAGGTATAAATTATGTATCAGTGAAAAAGAGGAAAGCAGAAAAGATAAATCTTAAGTAAAAAGGTGAAAAAGACTGATGCTTTACATAAACTATATATTACAAGTATTGCAAGAAAAAACTAAAATTAAATGGACTACAGTAAATTGCCTTCTTATATGAAGGCGTCAAAGGCTTCCGTGCACCATAGTAAAGGCATTGCGCTCAAGCCAAGAAGCACAAATGCACAAATATTCCAAATGAATTATCCCGGTGTTCACTCGAGCATGTATAAGGGACAAGGTCCTTACAAGGGACTTAAAACAGAAAGAAGAGAATAGTTGTTCTTATTCAGTTAAAAATCATATTAGATCGGTTGGTTCACTCGATTTGATCATGAACAAATCCAAAGGCTGGTCCAATTATTGGTATAACCGGTTTCACACGAAACTAGACAGAACTGACTCAAACTGTCGGTTCAATCAGCCGATCGGCAAATTGGTACGGGTTCTTTATGATCAGCTGGTTTGATGAAAAAATGCTAGATGTTGTTGATATAAGGCCCAACGGCAGATATTAACTCCCCAGCCTATCCTAATTCCCGATTTGGACTCACACTCTCTCCCATTCAACGAATCGCAGAGGCCACAAGGAAAGCTAGAAAGGAGAATCGAAAGAATAGAAACTCTTACAGGTATTAACCTGCAGCCAATGCCTCATCAGAGCTTTGCCAGTAGTTTACCGGCACATCATCGATTCATCTATATTCTCAGACATTTTGAGCTAGCAAATTTCTTTTCCATGAATTCTATGTGCAATCAAGCACTGCGCATGGAGCTGATCATCTTCTCGTGCCTATTTATTCCATTCCCTTGGAATGAAGAATCTAATCTGAACAAAAAAGATCGATGAGCTTTAACAAGTATCTCAAATGCTGTTCCTGATATTAGAAGTTCCTCATTTGTTCCTGTTTGTGAAATATCTCCATCTTCTAATATCCGTTAGTAATCATATGAACTCCATCAGTTTATGCAAAGTGAAACTGATTAGTTATAAGATAAAATCCCATCTTTAGGTGAAAAAATAGATACAAAATCTACTATTGTATAATACTTATATTAACGAATATGGATCATATGTCATATTCTATCTCGATCATGAGAATTTTAGTGAAAGAATGCAAACATCTACGATGGAATTGTCCTTTCCAAGGTTTAGTGTTTTGTTTGATGAAATTGAAAATTTTGAATTCCATGAAACCAATCAATTTGCAAGTGTAATCATTACATTCTTACATGAAAGAGAATAAATGCAGTGTGTGCATCTACTGCACTGAAGTGCCATCAAAAAGATAATTATTTGCATCGTTCTCTTACTAATTGAATCCTTTGATTCTGTCCTCCACTCATGTTCAAACCTCTCTGATAAATTTTATGGAGAATAAGAGCATTTTTGAGTGATTAGTGATATGAGAATATGAGCATTTTTAAGGATATGAAGATATTTACTATAGTTTAATTCTCAGAGAAATGTGAATATGAAGTCCTCTTTGTTTCTTTGCAATAATTCCACACATAGTTGCAATAGCATAAACACTATCATTGCTGTAATAACCGAAGCAAACAAAAAAAACAAAACAAAAACAAAAAAAATAAAAAAATGCAACGGCCAGGCAAAGAAAAGAATCTGAGGGGAGTCGGTTATCCCAAACACACGAGAGAGGAAAGCGGAAAGGGAGAAAAAGATGAAAGCAACCTAACCTAGCCGTCGTCGTCGGGTGAGGAAGGAGAGAGGAAATCATCGTCGCACGTCATCGGCCGAGGAAGAAGATAGAGTTGCATGCTCTAGCGAGACGCCTCTTGTCACCTTTCAGCCGGGATCTTATCTGCCGGTGAGAGAGGGAAGGAGGAGTCTTATCGAAGGAGTCAAGCCGCATGCGTGCGTGAAGAAGCCGATGGGAGTGAGGGTTTAGGGCAACCCGAGAGGAATATAATAAAGAGGTATGTAAATAAGATATGTAACTATTTTAATTTAAATTTTATGTTAATATTAGTATCTTAAGCCTTTTAACTTAGGGTTTACAATTGTAATTTAGAGTTTAGTGATTTTCAGCAATAAGTTAATTTAGGTATAAGTAATATAAACTAGATGTAAGTTAAAGTATTAATTTAAAATCATTCAAGAAAATCATTTTAAGAAAAATAAAAAAAGGGGAGCACAAAATTTAGGAGAACCTATAAGGAAAATGCATTTTATATTATGAAGGAAAGATATTTATATTATCGTTAATTAGATTAGAATCATTTAAGAGGTATGTTAATCAATTAATATATAAAATCTTTAACTTATGTTATGTTATAAGAATTTCAATTAAGAATGAAGCGTTAAAGAAAGAAGGTTGAAGCGAAATTAAATTGGGTAATTATGTTCTTACATTTATGGTAAAATATCTTAATTTTTTTATGATGAAATGAAATGTTCATATGATTATAACTTTTTTATATCTCTGAGTTGTGATGATTTTTTTATTTCTCTTAAGCGTGATAGCTTTCTTACGTGTTGGATAATAACTTGCGAATCTTGCTATATCATGTATTGTGTTATCGTTTATAAAGTTCGATTTCTTTGTTCATGAATTAATGCGTAGTGGTATAATTGTATATGAATGTGTATGTTGGCGGAGTTCAGCTCTTATGATTACGGTTGGGGGCCTTGATATGCGTATACTGAAATGATTAAAAAGAAATTGGCAATATTAAAAATGAAATTGGCAATGATGATAATAGATCTTGTTCTTTGAATGAGTATTTAGGTGACTCTTGGAAGGATGATAAAAGTAAAAGTAAAAGTTTATATGATAAATATTTATGTATCGCATATCTTCGATAAATGTTTATGTATCCTACCTCCCATAGGTTTGGTTGTTAGTATTTTTTTATGCGTGTGACATGCGTCATCTTAATTCTTCTTGTTCTTATAGTGTAAAGCATGTAATTACTCTTAAATTATATTCGTTTGTTGTTCTTATCTTTTGAGATAATTCTAATTAAATGCTAATAAAGGAAAATTAGATTTATCGCGTAGAGAGGGAGATAGGTAATAATATGTTGAGTTGTGTTTAAAGTGTGTTTCTCCGAACTTTGTTAGAATATTTATGTATGACAAATTGTATAATTATTTGTGGTTTTGTAGTTCTTTTATGATTGGAGATTGGAGATTTTATTTATGATTGGAAATGTTAAGAAATGTTTTATTTTATCAGTTTGTTGCTTGGTATTCCAACCTCCCGGACCGGGTCATGACAAGAGTGGTATCAGAGTTAGATTTTAAATTTAGGAGCATAAGTAATGATTAAAATCAAAGAGTCATTAGGAAGAGGATAAATTTTATGAATAAATTTTCTTATGATTGATTGATTAATGTGTAACGGTTATAATTAATTTGTGCTTCTCAGACCTATGGAATCAATTCAGGAAGATGTTATAAGGGAAAATAGAGACAATACAGCGAATTTGGTCGCCTTCACTAAATATATATTTACAAATGATGAAAGCGATATGATGATAAATCAATCGTGGAAGTGGAGTTCTATTGATAAGTGCAAATTATTTCAAAATGAGGTCACCTCTTTTCTCGTGAGGACCATAGAATCGAGCAGGCGATCTGAATAGAAAATTTTATAAAAGTATGTTATTCCCTCAGAAGAAGAGTTGCTTTGGCTTTTGCTTTTGAGGCGAGAGATGGTGATGAGGGGCGATTCTGAGAAATTTGAAGGGAGGTCTTGCAATCTTATTTCATTGGGAGGACTTTGTAAAGACTTTTAGAGCTGGTTTGTACCCCTCTGGTAGAGACAAATCTGACAAATTCATCGATTGATCTGAGGAGATCTATAATGCAATATAAAGCTGAATTTACAATGCTTTCAAGTATCACTCAATTGATCTCGAGAAGAAAAATGTCATAGGTTTTATGGGAAGATATAATCAGTGACCTTGATTCCTTTGGGTATTGATGGTATGTTGTCTTGGTGGAGGCGGTAGAAGGATAGAATTGGATATGCAAGCTACTCAGAGAAGGAGAGATATTCAGAAGAGGAGGAATGATGATAGTCCAAAATTTGAGCAAAATGTTCAAACTGAAAAATCAAACTGGAAGACGCCTAAGTCAGATACCTATGCCAGCAGTAACAGTATTGTCACATACCCAAAATGTGGAAGAGCACACAAAGGAGAGTGCCTCTTAAGCACAAACACTTGCTATCGGTGCCATCAGCCAGTACATATGGCAAAATCTTGCCCTATCTTCAGTCAGAAACCTTTAAGGGATGTTAGGACAAGTGTTCAACCTACTCAGAGGACTATTGGTAGGCAAATAATGATTGAATTAGCATCGTTCTCAAAACTCAATCGTACCGAGTTTATGCACTCACATAAAAGCAAAAGACTGATGTCATCCGTATGTCTTTAATTAACTTAATATCATCATAATTTTGTATTGTCTTAGATATATATTTGTTTTATATGTATTCAATTATGTCATCTTTATTGAAAGTAAATCGTTAGAGTTTTATTTGATCTGGAGCATCACATTCATTTATATCAAAAATGTGTGATTTTGGGATTACAAATTATGAAAATATGACTTTCGATGATGCCAAAATGCGAATCTTGAAAATATTTGCAGTGTAAACATAAATATCTGTGAAAGAAGCTTAGAGACAAATCTAATGATATTACCAATATATGAATTCGATGTAATTTTAGGAATGGATTGGCTATCTAAATACTATGCTACTATAGATTGTTGTAAAAAGATAGTAAAATTCAATATTCTTGGAGAAGAAGAATTCAAAATTTGTGAAGCATAAGGAAGTTTTGGCTATGATGGTGTCTTGCTTAAAGTTGATCTTGAAAAGACTATGAAGGTTTTCTTGCTCAAGTTCTTGATTCTTAAAGAGGTAAACAAGTTAGAAGATATACCAGTAGTAAAAGAGTATCCAGAAGTTTTTTTAGATGATTTACCAGGTTTACCTCCAGTCAGAGAGATATATTTTTCCATTGATTTAAATTAAAGTGCAAAACCGGTAACAAAAGTACCATACAGAACGACGATCAAAGAATTGCAAGAGTTGAAGAATGAGTTGCAAGAATTGTTAGAAGAGATTTATCAAGCACGCTCCTTGGGAGCTCACGTATTTGTGAAGAAGAAAGATGGAGAGCTTAAGTATGCATTGATTATAGAGAACTTAACAAACTCACATTGAAGAATAAATATCTAGAATTGATTATCTTTTTTGATCAGAAGGAGAACTGTATTTTCAAGATTGATTTAAGATCGGTTATCATCGGTTGAGAATCAAAGAAGAAGATATATCAAAGCGTTGATCTGAGGTATGGGCATATGAGTTTGTGGTGATGTCTTTAAACAAATCTCTGTATTTATGGATCTCATGAATAGAATCTTTAAACATTTTAGATTCATTTGTGATTTTATTCATAGATGATATTTAATTTATTCAGATGAAGCTCATGAAAACCATCTTCACATTATTTTCGCTCGAAAGGAAATGAATTGTATGCAAAATTTTCAAAGTGTGAATTTTGATTAAATAGCGTCATATTCTTGAGGCACATGATTAGTATTGAAGGTGTTTTGATGGATCGAGTAAAGTCGAGCGATAATTTGAATGACGACCATTCGTCCAGTCGAAGTTTCTTAGGATTGGCGGGGATATTATAGGAGATTCGTTGAAAGGTTTTCTGATTGTCATTAACCTATCGAAATTTATAACTTCGAGCGGTCAAATTTGAATGGTGGATCGGTGTGAAGAACTTTCAAAATTGAAGAATTGTTTAATGGCAGCGATAACTATTCCATCGAGGGCGAAGGATTTCAAATTTATAATGATGCATCATTAAGAGGCTTGGGATGTACTTATCGAATGGAAGAGTGATTCTTTATCTTGAGCGATTGAAAAATCATGAAAAGAATTATCCAACTATGATGTAGTAGCGATGATATTTGTATTAAAATTTGGAGATATTATTTATAGTAAGGTGTGAAGTTTTTTCTTGATCATCAAACTTGAAATCTTTTCGAGAATGAGCTAAATTTAAAGCAAAGGAGATGGTTAGAACTCATTAAAGATTATGATTTGATATTGATATCATCAGGGAAGGCAAATGTAGTTGATGATCTTTAAGTAGAAAAAAACATCTGGTAGTCTTTATTGGTTGATCTCAGGAGGAATTGATTAAAGATTTAGCTAGAAATTTCAATTATTAAATGATCATATTTTATTGTTAAATCGAATATATCTGATCAAATTTGAAAGAATAAATCTGAATCTTTACCCAGATGATGACTTTCGAGAAAATTTTAGATTTGGTAAAATAGTATCTGAAGATTTTGAAATCGATGAAGAGGATTCTTGAAGTATCATGATAAGGTTTGCATTCTAAATATTGGAAATTTAAGAAAAGATATTTTACATGAAGCATCATTCAAATTATATAATTCATCCAGGCGATAAATGTATCGATCTTAAGGAAATATTTTGGTGGCGGAATGAAAAGTCTGAATTTGTTTATAAATGTCAATCATGTCGAGATAGTTAAAATTTGAGCATCGCGAGTGGACTTTTACGACCCTTGCGATACACAGTGGAAAATGGGATGATATTGTTATGGATTTTGTGATTGGTTTTGGATCAGAAAGGATCGATCTTATTTGAGTTATTATTGATAGGTTGACAAAATCTACACTTTATATCATCAAACAATCGATCTTTGTTGAAAAGTATGAGAATATGTTGATGAAATTGTGAAGTTACATGGTGCCAAAATCTATAATTTCGTCGGGATGGATTTACATCTAGATTGTGGAAAAAATTCAAAGCTTTAGATGCAAGCTTACTTTCAAGTATTTCCATGGCCGATGGTGGTCGGGAAACAATTCAAACTTGAAGATTTGACTTTGTATTCTTGATTTTAGAGTGGAAATTCATTTGCCTTTGATTAAGTTTACTACAAAAATAACTTTCAAGCAGTATTGGTATGGCTCACATGAAGTATTATATGGAAGAAAATCACGAACAGCTTTGTTGGGTGGAGCGGTGAAAGAAAGAATTATTGAATGCCGGTGTAGTAGATGAAGCTAAAAGATGCTCAAGATAGCAGAAATATTACGACGCTAAACATCACCAAGAGAGTTTGAAGTGAGAATTTGATTTTTAAAGTCACCCATGAAAGGTATAAAACGATTTGGCAAAGTTGGAAAGTTGAGTCCACGCTATATCGGTCCATATGAAATCTCGAAAGAATCGGTGAAAAGTGGTTTATGACATGAACTTTACCTTCTCTCTGAGGAGTATGTGTCTCATTTCTCATAAATAATATCATATATTTTTTTATAAGCAGCTTCTTGTCCTCTTAAATTTTTTGTAATTTCTTCTTTTATCTTATTCATTGCCTCATAAATAAAACTCATGTGGGAGCCACCTCATCACACCAGATGACCCTTATCTTGGGTTAGTCTAAAGTATAGAATAAGATGACTCGATTAAACACATTAAGCGAACGTTCCCGCTTCTTGAGCAAGCAAGTGAAATATTGTCTAATCAAATCATCACAAATATTTTACAATTCATCTACTAATTAATTCCATCTGATTCTAAAGCGTAAATCTTTAAGTTTGTAAATAAATCTGAGCATTAAAGAATCGATTATTAAAATTTTGTATACGTCACAAAAAGCCTTTAATCTTCCCAAAACTTACAGCTGAAATCAACAAAGCGGATTAAAACTGCTTTCGTCTTTTCCGAAATTATCAATCGGGTAGCATCAAATTTAAAAACTTTGTGAGACAAGAATCTTAAAGTAAGCTCAACAGGCAAGATAATGCGTAATACGTTTAAATTTGAAGAGTAAAATTGGTAAACAATCTTTGAGTGTATGTGGCGAACGATATCTTGTAGATTAGTATTGTATATCGTAAAGGAGCGATTTTTTAGACTTTCTATATCAAATCATTTTTATAAATGTCATTTATAATTCGCGTTTTGACTTAACAAAAGGGTATAGTCGGCTCGACTGAAGGTAAAGGCGGTAGCCAATCTACTTACCTAACTGACGACACATTTGGTCACTTCAAAATGTCAGTCGGGGATCTTAAGACACTCGCGGCCTCATCGTCGAACTTTTCTTGCAGATTTCTAACTTGTCTATCAATTTTTCGACATTTCCACATTTATCGCATTCTTTATTAAAATATTTACATATCTTGCCAAAATCGTATCTAATAAAGAAAATGAAAGCGGCTATAATCGTTGAAGCTTGTAATAGCATACTGATATGAGGAATATCTATATGTATGTCATTCATGTTTATAAAAAATCGATAAACAACGACATTCATTGAATTTAAATTAGCTTATATGCCTCTTACTGGTGTGGTGATTCCTCCCGATTCTCCTAATGAAATAACTCTTAAATACTTGTCACTTCGAAACTCATAACTTCCTTAATTAAACGATCTTGCAGGTGTCTCCTCATATAATCTTTCAAATAAGCACGATTCAGTAATCTACTTATATTAATGCGATTAAATTAACTAATTAACAAAAGCCAATCCAACCCCATTTAATTTATATGAACTCACTGGCCAAAGCAGTTGAACTCACGATCGCATTCAATACCAGGTACGTGAAGAAAAGAATAGGAAAGAAAGAAATTGAACTCACAAGATTCCTAAGTTTCTCGATCGGCCGAAATCCAGCCGAGCCGTCGGTTCACGGATTTCAACTCGACTCTGGTGCGATGGTTCCAAGCAACGGCGGCTCGGCGGTCCAGCGAAAACGTTGCTCAACGTGATCAGCCCTGCAAACGGTGTTGCGAAAGCGAACGGCGGTTCTGTGAATCCGGCGGCGAATCCCGTCGCAGGTCCGAGGCGAAACGTCAGGTAAGTCTCGGAGGAAGGAAAGGAGGAGACGAACTCGATGGAAATGGGCCGGTATGAAAGGAATGAAATAAATGAAATTACCTTTCGATCGATCGATCCATACAGCGTCGAATGCTTTAATCCGTACGCATACTTAACACTAGTCTTCATAATTCTTCTGATTGACGGATTAATTAGCTAAAACAAAAGTAATTAGGAATAAACTAATTGGATATTACAATTTCCCTCTCTTAAACAAAAATTTCGTCCTCGAAATTTCTTCTGAATCATTCAAACAGGAAGGAAAACTTTTGCCTCATCTCTTGTTCAACCTCCCAAATAGCTTTTTTTTTGAGATGCGTGCTTCCATTTAATTTTAACATAGAAAATTTGTCTATTTTATTTCTTTCAAAATCTTTTTTTACTCCAACGTAAGTCAAATCTGGTTGTATTTCAAACTTTGTATATGGAATCTTCTGCTCTGCATCTGTGATCCATTTTCTCAACATTTAAATGTGAAAGGCATTGTGAATGTCTGCCAATTCAATCGGTAAGACAAGTCTGTAAGCCATATTGTTGATCCTTTCAGTGATTTCAAAAGGTCATGTATGTAGGGTTTAATTTACCTCCATTGACCAAATCTACTAATTCTTTCATAGGTTTGACTTTCAAGAATACAAATTCTCCAACTTGAAATTCTACTTCGGTGCTTTAAGTCATAATACCTGGCGATCACCAGTAGCTTTCATATATATCTCGATTAATCGATTTTCTGTCATCAACTCTCCTACATGTTTCTCTTGACCCTCAAGAGTTACATTTTCACCAGTCTTTATCTGATAGATCTTGATTGGATTTATGTTGAGCTTCATCGTATGATCTTCCATTCTACCTCCAAAATCTAAACACATAGTCAACAAATCTCAGACTTGAATTGTTTTTTCCGATTGTCGATGAGGTCGGGATGTCTTAAGTTTAAGCGTAATCCTCTCAATTCCTGTCACGAGTAAATCTCATCTCTATCGGAGGCGATCACTTTTTACAAGTCTTACAATTTCTTTAACATATAATGCTGACAATTTATCAATCTCTGTTTCATGGGTAAGAAATGACTTGGTCAATCTATCCACAACCCAGGATCTTATCACGACCTTTTAGATCAGGAAATCCCATAACAAAATCCATTGCAATTTCTTCCTTACACTCGGGTATAGGTAATGTGCGATAATCACGGTCTTTGAACTTTAACAATCGAGGCGTTTAGACATATTGTTATATCTTCTTTCGCAAAATGCTTTTAAATCTTTATACATTTTGAACTACCGGATGAATAGTATATCCCGATGAGCCTCGATTTCTTGTCGCGTTATCATGTAATTCTTCTTAGAATACCCTCTGCATCTACAAAATTACGCTTCGACTAATCTGGATTTAATGATTGATTTTACGCTCCGATTTTATGCGAATAATTTATCAGTTGATTCTAATTGAGATAAATGCCCGTTTATGAATCTTCTAACTTCCAGCTGTAGAGCTTCTAATTCTCGATCGGCTCGACTTTGAGTAATAATCCAGGCATTTCCATGGATTTTGCATCGTCGTACATTAAACTTTTGCAGACAATCTTGAATATTTAAATCATAATCTTTAATAAACTGATCTTCTTGTCTTAGATTGATTCTTTTGTGTAAAATATACTTAAGACGGTGATCAAAAATTTTGCATTTCACTCCAAATGTCTCCAAATTTTAAGAGCAAAAATCAGGCTAACTTAGATCGTCATGGGATAATTTCTTTGAGGTTTTAATTGTGCCGGAAGAATTCTTCTTGCTGCGTTAAAACACAACCCGGGCTTTTAAAGATCATTAAATATTTGGAATCCTCCGATGGAATAAATAAAAGCGGGGCGGTGATCAAATGTTTTTCAATTTTGAAACTATCGTTGGTTAATCAAATCGACATCCTTTCTCAATAAATTAGATAGAGGCGTTGATATGAAAATCTCTTGACAAACTTCGCGTAATATAAGCTCGAACTTAATTCTTTGACCCTAAAATTCTTTTACTTTTGAGGGATCAATGACTCCTTCGTGATAATGTGACTGAAATCTGACGTATCATTAAAATTCATTTTGAAATAATTGATTATCTTAACAATTCTATAATACTGAGATGATTTGCATGCTCTTCGCCGTTTTAGAATAAATCGAATATCATCAATGATATAAATGAGCTTGAAAACACGATTCATTAAAGTAAAATGCGGAGCATTAGTTCGCATAATAGAAATTCATAATGTCCATACCGGTTAAAACTATTTTAAAATATCGCGTCTTTAACTTCCATCAAATCATTCCCGAAAATACCCTCAACGATCAAATAAATCATCAATCCTCGGTAGTGGATACTTGTTCTTGATTGTCACTTTATTTAATTCCACTGTCAATCAATCATGTACTATCCTTTTCTTAACAAATAAGCGGTGCACTCCAGTGAGTTCTTTGGTAGAATAAATCCTTTGTCTTCAATTCGACTTCAATTCATGCAATTCCTTAGGAGTCATCCTGTAAGGAGATTTATGTATAAGTTGTATCGGGTTGTACATCAATCCAAACTCCACTTCGTGTTGGTGGCAACCCCAGTAATTCTCGAAACACATCGAAAATTAACAACTGGAATATTTTTTCTCAAATACCTCCTTATTCAACACATCTAATTTCTAAATACAATTTCACCGCTTCTTAAATGTTTACTCAACTTCACTAATCAAAGAAGACCATTCTTATCAGAAAAATAAAATGATTTTTCACCGTGCAAAATTTCACTCTCCTCTTCCAGATTCAATCAAATATTTGATCGTCAACCAGTATATATAACGTCAAAATGTCGATTGGTAAGATAATTAGTTCAGTAGAAAATTATTTATCTTGAATGTTAATGCACAAACCTTCACTACATTTATACATTCAATACTGGTGTGAAATAAATAGTATCTAAAAGTATGGAATCGAAATGAGCAATACGACGTAATCAACAGAATTAAAATAATCGAAATTTTAAACGCCACATTTGATTCTTCGCTTCATGAGTGATAAACTCGGCTTTTGAAGGGTTGGTTTTTTATCAAGTTTCTCCTTTTTTTTGAAGGTTTTCCCAAAAATTGTGTGCTTCCGGCTTCCAAAACTTTCTTTGTTGTCTCGATAATTGTATGATTTTATATCCTTCTCTTCTCAATGCGCAATCTGTTGCGATGTCAATCACAACATTTAATCCGGACATTGAAATGTCGCTTTCTTATCAATGGGTTTCTCACGAATTTGTTTTTCATCTCAAACTTAAATTTCTTGCTGAAATCGATCTTCTTTTCAAAGCTTTTTCGTTTGCTCAGAATCCCATTCTTGGAAAAGTTCAACTCATTTTCAATTCTCACCACATCCTTTATCATTTGATTGCAAACCCAATTGATATCGGTACCAAGAAATCATGACATTTCTCTTCCTTGTATATAATGCGTATCTGTGAAGTGAACTCGCTTCATCTTGCATTATAGTTTTGATCTTTAAGTTAGATTGAAAAATTTGTCTTTGTAAAACAATTAGGCGATGGAATAAAATCTTTGATATCTTTTGACAAATCATTTAATAGGTATTTCAAATCTTTCCTGTTGAGCTACCACCTTTCCTCCATAAAAGTAGTCTTCTTCTTACATTAGGGCAAATCATCCCATTCAAAATTTTTCAGGGCAAATCATCCCATCCAAAATAATTTTAAGCGAATCTTCCACCTGGGATCAGCTCCGAATCTTTGGTGGTTTGAGCGTTTGGAATATCTCAAATGTTGATCCACTTCGAAACTCGGACTTGTCGTAGATTTTTAGATCTTGCTTATCTCAAATCAAAACTACCTCGATTCATCGGTCTACCTTCACCACTTCTAAGTAGTATTTCACTCTGTTAATTATCTCGTGGGTTCAGTCATTTAGTGGAGGGATAACCATCTAACCTTTCTTTCCAAATTAATCTATAATTATAAAATTATTTGTTTGATACATATTTATTAAATATCATACGTAATGAAATTAAGAAATATGGATTCTGCAAAATTAATCGTCGCTCTGTGATGATTCACAACACTTATCCTAAATCCAAAATGCTTTAATTACTTCAATCTTTTTGCTCATTATCAACCTTGCTGCTTTACTTTCATGCATTTTTATCTTGGGGTTAGTAAGTTAAGAGGATATTTCGATTTGACAATTCCCGTTCCAACTTCTTCAACAAAAATGTGTATCTAATCAAATCATCACAAATATTTTACAATTCATCTACTAATTAATTCCTATCACAATTAAAGCATGAAATCTTTAAGTTTGTAAATAAATCTGAGTAGATATCGGATTAAAATTTTGCATTAAAAGCTTTTAATCTTCCCAAAACTTACACCCCAATAAAAATCAACAAACGGATTTCTTCTCTGCGAAATTATAAATGGTAGCGTCATAAAAAAAGCTTTGTGACAAGAATCTTAAAGTAACTCCAAGACAAGTAGGAATAATCGTGCATATACATTTAAATTTGCAGAAGAGTAAAGCGATAAACAATCTTTGCCGTGTAACAATGTAACAACGATATCGTGTAGTCGTATCGATATAATGTCGAAAAGGATTGTTTCGGATTATCTCAATTTTATAAATGTTATCTATTAATGGTTTTGACTTACTAAAAGTGTCGCCGTCGGCCTAATTCAAGATAAAGGCATCTCTACTACTACACAAACGACAGGTTAGACGCTCTCCAACCCAAAATGTCGAGTGGGATACTAAGATCCCCGGCTTTCATCCGTCTAACTTTGCTTTATCTCATCTCTATTTACTTTCCTATCACTTTTTCCGATTTCGCTTATCACATTCGCATTAAAACATTTCTATACGAAATCATATATAGAAAATGAATAAGCGGCTTATAATCATTGAAGCGGTTATAATGGCATCTGATATGGCGAATATCATATATGTCGTTCATTGATTATAAAAAAATCGGTAAAACCGACATTCATGGTATAAAGCGAATTTAAATTAGCTATGTCTCACCCTCGGTTTCATATACGTGATGTTCGATTCCTCCTCAGTGCTATAATGAAATAACTCTTAAATACTTCTAATACATGAAACTCATAATTAATTAACACGAAGATCATCAAAATCGATCTTACAAATTGATGTCTCTCATATAATCTTTCAAAATCGCACTAAAGTAATCTATTAACGCCAATATTAATTACCTGATTAAATTAACAAACTAAAATTAACAAAAGCCAATCCTAAACCCCCATTTTAATACACAATAATTCACTCACGTAGCCAAAGCAGTTGAACTCCCAATCACGCATTTTATACGAGAAAGAAAGGGAAAGAAATTCAAGAACTCACAAGATTCTCTAAGTTTCCCGTCGGCCGAGAACGAAATCCAGCCGATGGTTCAGGATTTTAACTCGAGCGACTTTCTGGTCGACGGTTCAACGGCGCGTAAGTGGCCAGCCGGTCCAGCGAAGCGTTCTATCGAGCGTCGCATGCGGGTCAGCCAAATGAAGGGCGGCGACGGCTGGTGAATCCGGCGAGGCCTCGTCGTTACGTGTCCGCGGGAGCGGCAATCGTCAGCCGTCTCGAGGGAAGGGAAAGAGACGAACTCGATCGTGAAATGAACCGAGGGCGCATGAAAGGAATGAAATAAATGAGTATACCTTTCGATCCATCGATCATATCAGCGATCGCTTTAGGTCTTC
The DNA here is from genome assembly GCA_021442155.1 of Cymbidium sinense. Taxonomy (NCBI): domain Eukaryota; kingdom Viridiplantae; phylum Streptophyta; class Magnoliopsida; order Asparagales; family Orchidaceae; genus Cymbidium; species Cymbidium sinense. Next base: position 137,716,848 of record CM038220.1, read on the forward strand.
TGTTAATAAGATTAATTAAAATAAAATAAAAGTAATTAAGAATAAACTAATTGGATATTACATCTCACCATCAATCATCCATAAAACCATTACTAAAGGAGTTGTAGTCCTCAAAGTATAATTAACACTGCGCCAAGATGAGCCATCTTTCATTATAATCTTATTCATTGCCTCATAAATAAAACTCATAGCTGGAGCCTTCTCACCATCAATCATCCGTAAAACCATTACTAAAGGAGTTGTAGTCCTCAAAGTATAATTAACATTGCGCCAAGATGAGCCATCTTTCATTATAATCTTTTTAACATGCTTTCCTTCTTGTTTTTATGCCCAAGAACTTCTATCTCATTCTTCAGAAGCAAACATAGCCTCCAAAGGTTGTCGTAACTCTTTAAATCTTTGCAAATCAAATAAGTTGTAACAAATCTTATAACTATAGGTCGAATAATTTCTTTATCTATAAATTTTCTCACCAAACTCAACACCCAGGAATGGTTGTAAATGAACTTGCTAACAACTTTTTCTTTGAATAAAGTAGATCTATGTTGTGGCAATTGCCCTAACTTTTCAAGCATTAAATCAAGATAATGAGCAACACATGGAGTCCAGTATAGATGATTCATTTTCTCCATTAACATTTTACTTGTAGACTTATATGCACTTGCATTATCTGTAATTATTTGAGCAACTAATCTCTCTCCAACTTCCTTAACAATATCATCAAGTATTTTAAATTGTAATTGTGCATCTTTAACAAATGTTGATGCATCTATAGATTTCAAAAACATTGTTCCATGAGAGTTGTTAACAAGAAAATTAATAAAACCTCTTTACCTGACATCTAACCAACCATCAGACATTATTGTAACTCCTGCCTTAACCCATGTCTACTTCACTTCATCAACCATTCTCGATGTTGTTCTAACTTCTTCATTTAACATCCATGTTTGCAATTCATACATGTTAGGAAGTCGTAAACCCCTGTTGTAGTTCCCAACTAAATGAAGCATGTTAATCCATGAAAACTCCTAGCCACATTGAATAGAATCTCATTCTCATAAAAAAAAATCTTGCAATATCTAAGCATAACCCTATTCCTATGTTCTCTTGCTGCTGGAGGAATTAGTTCAAGATTAAGATTCTCATTTCCATTTACATTCACAATAAATATATCCATTGAACCCCAAGTTCCTCTATTACATGAGTGAAAATGACTTTCACTACTAGAACCATCATAGCTTGAACCAAAATAAAAACTATTCTCAATCTCCTCCTATCTCTCTTTTAGCTATTTCTTTTTTGGTCGCATATCTCTTTAAACATTCTACGCATTCCTTCTTGACTTCATTCAAAATTTTCTCGCATACTCCAACATTGGCATATGTACATGTCAAGTGATCCTTAAGCCTCTTAACATCCCCAGTAATTCACTTGTCATAAAATTTGCATTTCAAGTAAACATATCCCTTCTTTGCACCTTTTCTCAACACTTCAACTTAAGTACCGTATTTCCAAGCAAGATCTTTTCTTCTAACACCACCACCCATCCTTTTAAACAAAGAAAAAGAATTAACCTAAATCTTGTCAAACTGCAGAAAAAAACAAGTTTAGGGGGCTATTTGGTAGCAAGATTTAACCTAAACCTTGCCAAACATCAAAAAGAACAAGTTTAGGGGGGCTGTTTGGCAACATAATTTAATCTAAATCTTGTCAAACAGTAAAAATCAATACTTCAATGGGCTATTTGATAACAAAATTTAACTGAAATATTGCCAAATAACAAAAAAATAACAAGTTTAAGAGCTGTTTGGTAGCAAGATTTAATCTAAATCCTGTCAAACTACAGAAAAAGAACTTTAAGAGGCTATTTGATAACAGAGTCGTTCGGTTGCAAGATTTAAGCCAGATTAGCATTTCCATACATCCAAAACGGCTTTGGAGAGGTGTATTTACGGGAGTTAGACAATAAGAATCGTGCGAAGGGGCAAGAGGAAAGACGAAGGTTACCAGGCGACGCCTCCTTCTCTTTTTCCGAGCAACAGCGAAGTGGAACGGGGTGTCTTCGGGTAGAATGAGGGTTTCAAGCGTCTTTACAGCTTGTAACCCTCCATTCACTGCAAAATAAAAGAAAAAAAAACTTGAACCAGCCTTTTGAGGCATTAAGCCTCATAATGCCTCGAGGCATTACGCTTTAATAAAAAAAATGTAAGCCTCATATAGTGAGACGAGGCTCAAGCCTCGAGGCAACATGCAAGCGCATTGAATCGAAGCGCGTCTCGGGACGCATGCCTCAAACGATTGTTTAAACCATGGCGCTATGGCACTAGGATCAAGGCACCAAAAGGCATAAATGACAAAGAGGCTAGTGCCTCGACACTCAAACCCATGCAGAAAAGCCAAGAGACAACGACGCCTACACCTAGGCACTATGGTTGCGGTGCTATGAGTCTGGAGACTTCGCATTTAGGCAGTTTTTTCTACAATTTTGAATACAAGTCATTTTCTCTTGTGTGTGAGAGAGAAATGTGTGGCCTAAAGTAACTGAAGTGCGGAAAGGCTCGAAATAAGTGTAATCTATATTATTCTCTTCGATTTTTCTTTCATAGTGGATTTCTTTCAAAGAAGCTAGTGCCTCGACGCTCAAACCCGTGCAGAATAGCCTGAAGGACAACGACGCCAACATTAGGAGCCAGGGTTGCGATGCTATGAGTCTGGAGACATCATATTTTGGCAATTTTTTGCAGTTTTGAATACCTGTCATTTTTCTCGTCTGAGAGAGAAGTGTGTGCCCTAGAGTAACTGAAGTGCGTAGAGGCTCCAAATAAGTGTAATCTGTATTATTCTCTTCGAACTTTTTTTCATAGTGGATTTCTTCGTAAGGTGGCTCCATGATTTTTTCCCATTTTCAGGTTTTTCCACATTAAATCTTGTGTCTTCTATCTAATCTCTTTTATTTTGATTTTCATTTGTTCCGTATATGCTCTGAAACACTCAAACTGGTTTTCCGTGCATATTTTATGATTTATTTTCTTCCCCAACATAAACAACAAAAACAGCGCATATTCAAGAAAAGTAAGTTAAATAACGAAGTATTTAGAGCCGTGAATGAGATTATTAAAAAAAAAACATTTTCCTATCTTAGCATAAAACTATAAAATGTAAGAAAAAAAGGTCTGTTAGCATGTTATAGCAGGAATAGGGAAGAACCTCCGGTTTAATTTTTCCAAGCCCGCCCATGTGCAACCTGAATCCCCTGAACAGAAAGCAAACCAGTATGTCATAATAGCACCAAATGATAATGAAAAATCTACATAACAAAATTTCAAAAGATACCTGTTGCGATCTGGCAGAATCACTAACAGAGCTAGCTCCAATTGACTGGGTATAAACGAGGTCCTGGACAACAGAAGACAATTTCTTTTTTAAAACTAAAAAATTTGTGTGCATAAAGGAATATTTAAATCAACTTGGATGTCCAATGATAATTACAAACATGTTTGATAAAACCTAAGTCATCAAAAATTTTAATAATTGGTTGACAATATGTTATTGGTAACAACAGGTCATCAACTTGGCATCTATCACAATATTCCTGGTCAAGGAAAATGCTAAAAGAACCGAACCATAGAAAACTAGATGGCAAGGATTTCGTTGTGTTTTACTAGAACAGGTACAGCGTTCTGAGACTGTATGTAGCATCTCTTTGATTCTGACCTCAGTGAAACAAAATCAAAGTTCAACAAACCACCACTTTAAACAAAATATCAAAAAGATGTCCTTCCCAGTCCCGAAATTCCATTAACCATTTTTCAATGCAGCAGCACAGCTTGGAAACATGCATGCAACAGCATTAAACATACTTGACCAGTGACCAGCCAGCATTGATGGGCCCATCACATCATAAGGTGAATAACAGACTGCAACTTTCAGTTTTTGATTCCAGCATTGTCCACTTAATGGCATGCTAAATAAGCAAATAACAATCAACACATTCACTACATGCATATAATAACTTGACGCCTAAAACCTACCTGAACTTGTGGGTGACCAGCCGCACCAGATGCAGGATGCTGAAATGAAATGCATGAAGTTAGTCATGAAAAGCTGCATAGTGGTACATTATAGATGCATACTTACTACCAAAGAAGGTTGAAGAATCTGTAGTTGCGCTTGCTGCCTCAACTGCATTTGAGGCTGTGCTTGTGATTGAGAAGCATGTTGTATAGTCTGAACCAACGGCTGTGATGTGGCATGAGAAGGAGACTGCTCGTGTTGGGGAGCAATCTTCCGTTGCTGCTGCTGTTGTTGCAACACTTGCTGCTGCTGCAGTATAAACAGCTTCTGCTGTTGCTGTTGATGTTCAAATAGTGTTAGGTCTTCAGGTTTCTCCCACTGCAAAACAAAACTTAACAATCATTTAACAAAAATTGCAGGAAGAGAAATAATACCACGGCAAAGGATAAACATACCAAAAAGGTAACCTACCTTACTTTCACGGGTGGCACTGTTATAGTAATATTTGAATCCTTCAGGAGAGGTATGCTCTGTCCAGTTGCAAATTGAAGGATGCGATGGGGCAGCAGATATGGTTGATGGAATAGCTGTAGCAACTGTATTAGCAGGAACAACAGGTGTATTAGCAGGAGAGCTTGAAGTTGGCGGAAGCCCAGTCCATTGCATCTGCCCAGTCCATTGTGTCTATTTAGTGCATGTAAAAATAACAAAAGTTATTAGCAAATGAAATACCTAATCACAAACCACTGTTATACCAAAAGAAAAGAGATTTCAGCTTTCACAGCAAAGATGTTATGATCTGTGAAACTGTCTACTGAAACAGACAACCATCTTCAAATTTTGAAAGAGAGAGGTATCAGAAATTTGAATTTCAGTCATCGTCTGATAACAAAATCCTGCATCCATAATAAAATTAAATGTACCTGCTGTTTAGCAACCAGAGAATTTTGTTGCTGGTTTAGATTTGACTGCTGCATCATCTGTAGCTGCTGTTGGATCTGAAAAAGTGCCTGCTGTGATGATTGGGAACTTGAATGTATACTTTGTGCTTGTTGTTGCAGTAGCATCTGGGATGGCAACTGTTGCATCGACTGCTGAACCAACTGCTGTGGAATGTTCGAAGTAGGCAACTGCTGTTGACTAGAAACAGTTGCCAATCCCTGTTGTTGTAGGCCTGAATGATTTCGCATAGCAGCTGCTGTGGCATTCTGCAGAATTAGAGTAGAAGATGCAGAGAGTTGTCCGCCAAGACCAGGAAACTGCTGTGCCAGCAGACCTTGGTTGAGTGAGTTAAGCCCAATAGATTGAGAGAGCTGAAGCTGTCCAGTTTGCTGGATGGTTGCTTGCAGAGCTTGTGTTTGCATATTTGAAGATGAAAGCAATGTGTTGTGGGGTGGCAAAGAAGGTAGTAAGTTTTGAGAACCCATGAAAGAGTTCTGCAATGGCAACATTTGTTGACCAACAGCTGGAGGGACTTGTACAGTTGAGGGGGTGGTGAAGCTCTACAAAAAAAATGATAGTTACCATAAATCTTCAAGAATGTTACCCAAGATAGACAGTGGAGGCTGAATTAAAAAGAGAATAAATCATTAAGAGTACCTGTTGAGAGGTAGATGAAATTGGTGCTAAATTGGGTAAATTGCCATTTGTAGGAGCCACACCTTCTCCAAAGGTACCAGACTAGTAAACACAATGATCAAAATAATCACTTAAAAATGATAAGTTGATAGAATAAATCACCTTACAAAGAGTAGTATAGAACTTACTCCAGTAGCAGATGTAGGTGCGAGGCCACCTTTGACAGCCATGTGACTTCCAAACCCATGTGTAGGCTTCATAGATGGACTAAATTTGTCCCAACCATTATGCATGTGACCACCCCCTGGCCCATCAAAATTGCTCGGCTGTCTGCAACAAAAAAGAAAGAGCAGCGGTGATAGCTGTTTCATCTAAATAGCATCCAAGACTTCGAACATTAGGATCCATATTTTTTCTCCATCTTCAATCAAAAAAAGGTGCTTTGGAAAAAACCCTGGCAAGTTAAAAGGTATGCTCGCTTTCTGTTTACTGCTTAGCGTAAACGGGAAAAAAGCTCAACAACCAGATTTTGTGTAATGCAAGGAGAGAGAAAGGAAACAATACCTCGGACCGAGGAATTTAAAAAAATGAATAGCCCGGAGGACTGCTTGAGAATTTAGGGAGAACATGGTGAACAAAGAAGAAATAAAAGAATATAAAGAAGGTACACCAATACTTTGACCCCAAAAAGTTATATTGGATTCTCATCAATAACTTTTTAATATTTGGTTGACTCATTATTAATAGTTAACGCATTCAATAGATAGTGATATGAAAAGATAATTATAAGCTTTGTACTTTGACCCCAAAAAGTTATATCGGATTCTCATCAATAACTTTTTAATAATTGGTTTACTCATTATTAATAGTTAACGCATTCAATAGATAGTGATATGAAAAGATAATTATAAGCTTTGAAACTTCCCAAATGTTTGAGTTCCAAATGGCAGAATGAAAATATTTGTTTCCAAGAGATTTCACTAATGCAGCCAATGTTCTATTTATCATGGGTTCGTAGCTTTCGACAAGCACAAACTGATATGACTAATTATCCCCTACCATGAGAGAGAACACCATAGATTAAATTGCTCTAACTCTTCAATATTAAAACTTCATGTTATGCAAATGGCATTCTATAAGATGCACCAAAATTGCCACCACATCCATAGTTCAGTCGAAGGGATTGCTATGTGGAACCCCTATAATACAAAGTACCGTCATTAGCATTCGCTCAGTACAATTATTTGACTTGGTTCTAGAACTGGCTTCACTCTTCTTTAAATGTTTCAATCTTCTTTAAATGTTTAATAAAATTCTTTGTATGCGATGCTATATTTATGTTCAATGTCACATGGATTTAGGGGTGTGTATGATCCGATTTTGAGCCGAACTATAGTCGGCTCGAAATCGGCTCGAACTCGAGTCGTGGCTCGAGGATTCCGATTTCGAGTTGAGTCGGATCTATTCCAGATCGAGCTCGATTCGACTCGAAAGTGAAACGACTGAAACGGCGGGCTCAAAATCCAAACGAAGCTAGCTTCGATTAAAAATCGATTTCAATTAATATAATATAAACATACAACAACTACACTACATTGACTTGAAAAATAAAATTTTCAATAGCAAATTATAATTACACATCACAACTAAATTCTTATAAATACAAATTTTATCCTAATTAATGTTATACATTCGATATTTCATATATGATCACCTAACAATAATAAAAAAAGTCTATAAAATGATGCAATTGACATAACATTAAAATAAATAAAAAATAACAAAAATATTAAATTATCTTGTTTGTGGGATCGTGAGAGAAAATAATATCCATCTTCATTAGATTAGCTAAATTTGTAATTTGTATCTCACTTGATAATTGTATACTCCAACCTCAGGGTTGCAGCCATTCTCATTTTCAAGATAGAAACAAATCTAACAACAAAGTTGCAAAACCTCACAAATCGAACATCATGTATTAATATAGGAGATTATAAAGGCTACAGGTTGCTAAATGAGGAGGCTTGAGAGCCACCAATAAGCAAAATAATTGAGTTAGCCCAAATTACAAATATAATCTCTTCTCATCATTGTCCAAAATTAAATCAAAATCATGATAAACTTTACTTTAGATTACGGGTTCACGGGTTCATAACTAGAACCCAAAACGAAAACCTGTGAGAAATAGAATGGAAATATGTGTTTAAACAGATAAGAAAAAAATTAGTGAGAAATAGGTTTTTGTGAAAGAATGTTTTCTTTTCATTTTCACCTGATTTTTTTTTTTTATAAAAAAGATTCAAACAGCCTAAACAGATCAAATAGACCTAAACTAACCCTTAAAAGATCAAGCAAAACAACAAAATAAATATAAATGACAACTTGAACCTGAACAATGTTTCAGCGAATATTCAACCATCAATCTAGTATCAACATGTAAGATAAAATTATCTTGTTGCCATGGCATAGTCTAATACAATGATATCAGGGCTACTACACTTCAACATCTCTCTAAGTAGTTGCTTCTCCAAATCAACAAAAAAAAAAAAATTAACCAAATCACAATGAGAAAGCTGCAAGAGCAACAACACTTAACTATATGGGTATTCTTCAGAGAGAGAAGCATCACTATGTAATTATGTAGAACATTCAGAGTCATGGTATCCATCACCTTATATAAAATTAACCAAGAAACAATATAACTTGTTTTATTAAAGATATGAATAGTTGAGAAGGAAATGGGGAATCGAAGAACCAGATTCACCTTTGTTTCATCAAAAGCAGACCGGACGATTCTAGCGGTGACTCATGGAAGTTACTTTACTCAGAGGTGGGGATATCCATTCCCACAACCATTCTCATATATTATTATATGTATGTATATATATATAACAACAAGAACAACAAGCCTTTATCTTACAATGTGGAGTAAGCTACAAGGAACCTTTTCTCATAATTTTAATAGCAGAAGATTTAGTGGCAAGGTTGTGACATTCACCCTTCTATATTTTATGCTTTTATATGCACATTCACATGACTGAAGGAGAGGCAATTCCAGCAACAATGTATATCGACCATCTAGCAAATAGGTTTCAATAACCCAACCATATACCAGCAAGAAAATTCCAAATCCATATCTTCCATTAGATATAGCAAAAAGAGAGCATGATAACATTAAAGACAAAGAAAGCAATGTTGTATGGATGATCTTCATGGCAGAGAAGTAACATATTACGTGAAATACTCTAGCAAATAGATTTTCGATAATTCAAACACATTCTAGCAAAAGGATCTCAAAACTATAGCAACCATAAAATAAAGCAATAAAGAGAGTATGACAATATAAAAAAGAAATAAAGTGATGCTATGTAGATGATCCATATGGAGAGAAACAAATGGATAATGTAAACTAAAGTGTTTTAATATTTTATGAAAGACGATCATTGAAGTTTTTCATCTTTTTCTTTTTGCTTTTTTGCTGGATAGAAAAATATATTGTCTTCCTAAAGATAATTTGATTAGTACTTCCTTAATCAAAGATTCTAAATATTTTTTTCATCCACAGAACACAAGTAATAAGCTCGGATTTGAATAGCCAATAGAAGTAATCTCATCATAATTTTACATTCTATATGATTGCATGATTAGCAACTTGAAGATTGCAAACCATATAGAAAAAATCTTTGTTCAAAATGTACTTTCTAAACATATATAAAAAACAAAATAGTAGTATAAAAAAAAGATGTGAATGTGTTTCATTATCTTACACACCCCTAACTGCACATAACACAGTTCTCACTACATTATACATTTCTCACTGCACATAGCACATTAAAATAATTTCTCACTGCACATTAGAACTGTAGAAGTGTAGAATGTTAATCCCAAACTAACCGCTAACATGCGTAAAAAAAAAATATAACCGCAATTTCTCTCGCATACATCAAATCGCCATCTCATAAAAGCAAATATAACAAAAGCAACTTAACGAAATCTCTGAACTCAAATAATTGAAGAACCGAAACCTCCGAAGTTTAGAAGAGCTTGAGTATGGAATAATGGAAATAATTAAAAGAACCGACATCTCATAGGCTCATAGTCATGGCATGAAATACTTATAGAATCAGGAAATGAAACAAGTAGGTAGTTTATTGTATACTTGAGTAATTCTAGAGCAAAGAAGCAAACCGAGCACGTAGAGATCGAACAAGCAACGTCAAACGAAGATGATAGTGACAAAGAAATACCTCAACCAATAGAGATCGAAATCGAAATTGTTGATCGGCAGATCGTGGCGACACGTCGCCCAAAATTAGAGGCAGCGATTGCGAGAACCGAGAAGCAGAAGAATAGAAAGAAGAAGGGCGAAGAGTCGAGAGTCGATTGAGACGTCTACTGTCATCTATCGAGGACTCGAGCCGAGACCGACATATTAGAGAAATGAAATTCATCTTCCCCATTGATTCAACGATCCCCTTGATCAGACGGCAATCTGCATTCGGGTAAGTATACTCGGGTTTCGCAGATGGGCAACCCAGCCCGACGGCCCAATCATTTAGGGTCAATCGAGAGTTGCTACTCGAGCCGCGTGTGTGGATCGAACTCGAGTCGAAATAGTTTCGAGCCAAATTTTTGGCTCGAAAGTCGGCTCGTTTGCTTCGAGTCGATTTTCGAGCGAGCCACGATCTTCGGGCTAATTTCTCAGCCCTACATGGATTTAGTGCTCATTATTAGATTTATTTGCAACAGCTTAGATTTTATGCATAAACCTAAGTAAAGAAAACCTATAACTAAACTAAATATAAATGATTGATTATTCAATTAACCTCCCAAGCTAACTTTCTAAGCCAGTTTAGGATCAAAGGAAAGTATACTCCATTGTAACTGTTCCATCACCAGTCCAGAGAGTACAAGAACCTTTACAATTACTGGCATATAGTTGGAGTTTCTGTGATGATTGTTATTCAAGCCATGGCAACATCCAACGCAATCCCTGGACCAGAGGCCAAGGTAACCCAAAAAAACTCTTTTCATTTTTACAATTCAATGGCTTGTTGTACAGTCAAGCTTAAGTCGGTGACAAATTTATTTAGTAACCCAAAGAGAGTGGATGAATCATACGGTGGTGGCTTATGATTCATACTCCATTAATGAGTTATTACATGATTGAACGCATCATTTTGGCTCTTTTGCCTATAAGGTGGAGGTGGCTTTAAGGGCAAGAGACGCTTAAAAACCCTGTGGGATAGATAATGGACAGATAGGTAGTTGCCCAGCCATTTGGAGGTTAAAAGAGTTTGTAAACGCTTGGAAAATTCCGAAAGAGATTTGGAAGAAGAATTTGACTGTTTCTAGCTTATTAGTGGTAGATAACATTTATAATGACACGAATAAGTATGCTTTTTTTCCTTGTTTGAACATGAATGATTCCATGATAACAAAAAAAAAGGTTGATGATCTTCATATTGATGCTTATGTCCATACAAATACTTGAGAGTACCATGCAAAAAAATGTTAACTCATTATGAACATGTTGACCAAATGTTCCAGGATCCATGACTCATGTTATGATGCAATAAATGCTCTAATGAATTAGTGGAGAAATCAAATATCCAATAATTTCACCTCCATCAAAGTACCATTGAGCCAAGAATTCATCCACCTCCCTTCATAATGCCTCAATGATCCATTAAACTATTAGTGCCACCCCATCAATCTAAGGGTTATTGTAATTATCATTCTACCTCTCATCAATCTATGGGCCATTGTGATGATTATGCAATTAATATTCATGTATACCCCAAATAAGAAGGCAATCCAAATACTAAAGACTCGTCGCATAGACGACAAGCACGTCAAGCACATGGGCGAACTACTCGGATGCAGATTCGCCCTTAGAAGGCAAGCATTAAGTAAAAAACGTTCGTCTCGAAGCGACTCAAGCACAACACCCTCCAGCAATATAGAAGAGCAGTCGCCCAAGAGATTAAGTCACCACGTAATCGGCAAGGCTGGTCACTCGCGAATAAACACTCGCCTCTGATCCGGGCGGGTCTCTTGTACATACTCGACCAATCTTTTTTTCTATTCATTTCCTATACTACCCTTCATCCCAAATATTATAAAAGATGGATGAGGGGCCCCTTTTGGGGGATTCAGTTGGTAAATTTGGATGCCTCATTTTGATTGACCTAGATCAAAACAAACCTTAATTTTCTCCCTCTCTCTCTCTCTCTCACACTCACACACACACACAAGAGAATTCCTTCCCTCTTCTATTGTATTGAGATTACTTAAAAGATATTAAAATCAAAACTTTTTCTCTTATATTTGCTGCTCCCTCTTCATCAACCCTACTTCTCAAATATCTCCCGAGGTTTTGCTTCAGCCACGGATAGATTTGGATCCAACAAATCCCTGATTTTGTCTGTTTCTGATAAGAATCTCTCCTAAAATTGTATAAATACTACACAAATAGTAGAATAAAACAAACAACCAACTTTCTATTTCTTGGTACGATATTATGGTAATTGAGTTTTTTCTTTCTTTTTTGTTTTCTTATATTTTTAGTGCAGCGGCCTTCATCAATACATTATCACAATCATGAAACCTTCATTATTGCACTCTCTTTCTTTTTTTTCATATTAAAACTTTAACAGTTACATTATCATTATATTGTAGCTATCATCTAGCCTTCATCACTATATTGTTGCAAATATTTACCATTATTGAAGCCTTCATCACTGCACTACCACAAAGTGCTGCCCTTGCTACATCATTGATCAATGCATTGCCACAAACATTTTTCACTATTACAGCCTTCTTAGTTATATTGCCACAAATTAATCCAATTATTATATTACTACAAACTGATCCCATTGTTGCAGCATTCATCATAATATTATTGCATTTCTTTCCATTTTTTATTTTTTCTTGTGAATAGAGCCACAGTTCCCCTTTTATTGAATATTAAAAATAATATCCACATACCATTAGTCTCAGGTTCTCTTTGAATTAAGAGATACACTAAGAGAGTTGCAAAATTCCATTCAACATATTATCTGAATGGAGAGACCTACCTATTGTGATCACAATTGGTGCCAAATTCTTAAAGGAATTAAAAAATTGTTACTTAGAAGGAGCAAAAAATCGAGGCAATCTTATAGAAATTATCGAGCAAATTTTAGATGGATGATTCAGATGGATGACATCCATTCATTCACTTAATGGGGAGTGTGAAAAAAAATCAAATGTCCATCAATTCCACCTCCAACAATGTTTCATCAAGTAGTCCTCCAACTTCCCTGTTACATTCATGTTGCATCAATGATACATATTAATATTAATGCCACCTCATTAATTTGTGGGCAATTTTAATATTATTCTGCAATCTCACTAATCCGTAGAGTATTGTAATTATTAAGCAATTAATATTTCCTGATTTTGTAAGCTTTCTATTAGAAGCTTTTGTAAGATCGTATAAAAATTAGACATATATTAGAATGAAATAACCAACCAATCCTTGTAAGACTTCCAACAACAACAACAATAACAACCTTTTATCCCACTATGTGGGGTTGGCTATATGAATCCTTCTCTCCATTGTGTCCTATTATGTGTCAAAATCTTATTTAATTCTAATAAAATAAAGTCATCTTTTATACTTACTAAGTCTTTTTACGTCTACATATATCTATCTTAATATAGGTCAAATATTATTATCTCTACTCTCCTAAATAGGTCATCAGATGATCGACGTTTAATGTGACCAAACCACCTAAAGATGACTCTTTCTAATCTTATCTATCACTAGAGTTACTCCAACCTTTTCAAGTATATATTCATTACGCATTTTATCTCTTAGTGTAAAGTCACTCATCCACCTAAGCATTCTCATCTCTGCAACACTTAAATTTATACTTCTTGTTTATTGACCAACATTTTGAGCCATAAAACTTTGCTGGTATCACTACCATCTTGTAAAATTTTCCCTTTAGTCTAAATGGTACTTTTATATCACAAAATAAGTTTGATGCATTCCTCCACTTAAGCCATCCAACTAGAATTCTACTAATAACATCCCCATCTATTTCACCATCACTTGAACAATAGATTTGAGATATCTAAAACATTCACTCTTTTTAATTACTCGATCAACTATTGTCACAACCGCACCACTAAATCCACTACAAGTAAAATTACACTCCATGTACTCGATTTTAGATCCACTATTATGAAAGCCTTTAGACTCTAAGGTTAACGGCCATAAATTAAGTCTCTCTTGAACTTCCTCTCTAGTCTTATCAACAAGAAGAATATCATCAACAAAAAACATACACCAAGGTATCTCCTCTTGTAAATGTTTAATAAGAACATCCAAAACTAAAGCAAAAAAGATATAGGCTTAAAGCCAATCCTTGATATAATCCAATAGAAATGGAAAAATATTTGGTCAATTCTCCTTGTGTTTGAACACAAGTAATAACACCGGTATACATATCAATAACAACTTGAATAATAGCAATATTAACTTCTTTCTTTTCTAGAACCCTCCAAAGCACTTCTCTTGGAACTTTATCATATGCTTTCTCCAAATCAATAAATATGATATGTAGATCATTCTTAATCTCTCTATACTTCTCCATCAAGCCTCTCAACAAATATATAGCATTCATAGTAAATCTACTCGATATGAAACCAAACTAATTTTGAGAAACTTTTGTATCACATCGTAACATATACTCAATTACTCTCTCCAATAATTTTAATGTATGACACATTAATTTAATTCCTCTATAGTTTGCACACTCTTGTGCATCACCTTTATTCATAAATATAGGAATCAATAAACACTTTCTCCACTCATCTAGCATCTTCTTAGTCTTTAATATAATATTAAAAAGATTAGCAAGTCTTGAAATTCTTTAATCTCCTATGTATTTTTACACTTCTACTAGAATATCATTAGGTTATACTACTTTTTCACATTCCAATTTTTTTTAAAACCTCGCCAACTTCAATTTTACTAATATGATAATAAAAATAAAAACATAAATCTTTATTTTTATTTAGGATGCTAAGGTCACAAAATCAATACTATTCTATAACTTTCATTACAAAGTTTATCAAAAAAATATCTTTTGATCTTCATCTTTAATGCACTTCAATTGACTTAAATCTTTACTTCTCCTATCTCTTTGCTTAGCTGATTTAAAGATACATATTTCGCCCTCTTTAGTATCCAAACTATTATATAAATCACTAAAAGATAAATTTTTTACATCATATATTATTTTTTTAGAATATTTGCGGGCTACTTTAAATCTTTCTCAATTCTCAAAGATTTCACATCTAAATTAATCTTTATAATAAACTTTTTTATTTTTGATCATTTCTTGTGCATCTTGACTCTACCACCAACGGTTTTCAATAATATAAACTTTTCCTTCTGATTCGCCAAGCATATTTTTTTACAATTTAGGGCCCGTTTAGTGCATTTTGCTTGTTTGAGAAGCGGTATGAAGCATTCTTGAATGATTATTTGGAAAACTCAATTTAGAATCTGTATCTTTGCGTTATTTGTCAAAGACTAAAATATCCTTATGAGCATATGAACTAAATAATATGAAATAGAATGTAAGGCAACCTAGCTAAATTATTACAATACTCTAAGCACCTAATACTTACAAAAATATAAGAACAATGAAAATATAAACACATACTCAACTAATGCAGGTTCTACAATAATGTTTAAAAAAATGCATACTTTCAACTATATATTTAGAAAGTTGTATAGATGTATAAAATAATTATGGACGGACGTGGAAACTCTCAATGCTTACATAATTTTTTTTCCTAAGTTTAAACAGGAATTCATTAGATAGATGTATAAGATAATTGTGCAACCTACATTGAACCCAGGCTTTAATTGAATTGCAAAAGAAAGTTTTTGCATCAAGGTTAATGTACACGTCCCACATAGAAGGCATACAGAATGTAATTCGTTTGCACAAGGTAACAAATAATGCAAGCATAGAGGAGTAATCAAATATTGCTTCTGAAATTGCAAGCATAGAGGGTGGTTACAGCTACTAGCTCTAGGTGGAGCTGATGCAAACTTAATTTTCACTGATCGACAAGGCATTTTATCTAATTTCAGAGGACAAATTGCACAGTTTACAAGGGAGCTTCGTGAGGTCTGCTAATTCATTGTTTCTTTCATTCCAAATTATTATTTAGAATGCTTGTTTTGCATAATTCAATAGAAAGTGAAAATCGAAAGACACGCAATTATGTGCATAAAATTGTTTGCCTATAGAGATTCAATGCAAGTTCGGATCATACAAAGGAGACTTCCAGCATTCTTTTGGAACTTCTCGACGATTCACAGAACAGATTCCTGGTAAGATGATTTCAACCATAAATCATACCAGGAATACAAGAATCACAGTCAGGGAAGTATGATTCACGCAAGTATACATGAGAAAACAATTCACTATACATTTATTCGCTTGTTAACAACTTGAGCACTACAACATTGAGGAAAGACGAGGGTTACCTCGACAAGTCGGAGGTAGACGAGGGTGAAACTCGAGGAGCGAAGCGGCGAGATCGATTGTAGAAGTCGGAACTATTAGCTGAGGAGACCGAAGAAGAGTTCCTGCAGGTGAGATCGGCTACGACGAGCAGATTCCACGAGAAAAACCTCATTTTCCTTTGGCAAAAGATGTTCCGAGAGCATGATCCTTCGACAAGGGATGCTTCTGAAAGTTAAAATGTGGAGGGGTAATTTAGAAATAAATAAATAAATCTATGACCGTAGGCCGCGGAACCCTTAGGTCATAGCTAGGTGAATTCTAATTTGGCCTTGCGGGTCCCAACGATCGTCGCGGTGTAAACTACGCATACCACCGGTACCATGATCTCACTTCTACATTTTTCACATTAGCTTATCATGCGCATCCAAAATTCTAAGATCTTGTAACTTACTCTTAAAAATATTTTTATTAGTATTATTTAAGTGCTCCAATCTAATCCTAGAATTATCTTAAAATCCAAAACTAATAATCAATGTTGGATGTTTAAACTTTTACTTGAAATGTCTTATAATCTTTAAAATCTAAATAATCTATTTTATTATCAAAAAAAAATCAATCTGTGTTTTACTAGATCCATTCTCATAAGTGATAATATGCTCATCTCTTTTTTTAAATAAAAAATTAGTAATTATCAAATCAAAAATTAAAAACAAAATTCAATATAATCCTACCTACTTCATTAGTCGCTCCAAACTCATAGTCATCATAAATGTTTTAAAATCTTATATCACTCTGCCAACATGAATATTTAAATCTCCTCCAACAAAAATTTTGTTAGACCTCCATAAGTGAAAAATGAGGACTATATAAAAGGCTACTAATGTAATGATTGTATATTGTAATATTGTTATGATAATATGTACAATTAATGAAAAAAATAGGCCTTATGAATTAGATTGTGATCCTCTACTAAAAAAAACTGAATGAAAACCCTGAATCCTTGTTATCTTTTTTTACAAAACAAAGTTGAATGATGGAAACAACAGTAAGGGAGAATGCAACAATTTTCTGCTAGAGGATCAATGCTGCAGCCCCCCACATTTTCTTGCTACAGGAGCAGCAAACTAGTACTTTAAGAGGCAGAAAAAAAGAGAGGAAGAAATGAGAGTTTTAAAATTATTTCTAGCCTATTTAACAATAACTTTAGTAAGAAATAAGGTCTAATCCACTCCTAAACAAACTCACCGAAAGAGAGAATCTTATCTATAAATAAAAAACTAATAACTTCAAATGAAAATCATAATCATACCAAAATATATTAAAATTTAAAACTTAAAATCAGAACTTACACAAAATAATTTTAAAATCCAAAACTCATCATTATCCTACCATAATATGGATTTTGATCCAATGATCCAAACTTTTTTTCACTCAATCTTAATCAACAAGTTATTGATTGTCGATTCAACTTCTTCAATAGACTCATGGTTGTGTTTTCTTCGATCCCAACAGGTAATATAAGAATAACCATCTTTGACTGTCTCAATCAAGAATGAACTAGCTCAATCTCATGATTGAGTATGATACAATTAGTTCTGTTATAATTTTATGCCCAAACATTAAAGTAAACTTCTTCTCGTGGGCTCCTTTGAAATGAACAATCAAATTGACTATCTACTTCATGATTTGATCCCTAGATCATAGAAAACTAAGTCTTGCCAATATGGATGGGGGAGATATAAAGATACCTCCTGTCATATATGTCAATGGCGCAAAATAACTTGCGTCAAGATGCTTACGCACGATGTGACGTGACGCACCAAAATGATGTGTGCTATTTACGCCATGGATGAATAATGGCGCATAGCACACTAATTTGATTTTTAAGGTCAGATATGAAAAAATAATATATATGTATATATATATATATATATATGTATGTGTGTGTATGTATGTATGCATGTATACATATAATAGTCTTTCATATTTATTTATATTTTTTATAATTTTTAAACATTTTGTGTCATATTTAAAATGGTTTGTCATGCTATTTGTTATGCACTATGGCTCTACAAAGACCTTTGGTCTATAATACGTCATTCACCATTGATAAAAATGTTTTCTACATGTTGATTCATGATAAGCTCTTGTATGATCATGAATGATGATTTATTTTCACATGTGCTTGAGTATTGATCATATCATAAATCCTATCAAATCTACTTCCTTCAAAGGATTGGATCTATCATTTGGATACAATTAGCTAATTTTGAAAATTCATTATGTCTCAGGCCCTGACAATTATATTATATGAAGAGAATCAGGTTTATAGATTAAAGCCTGTAATTATGTTTTATAATTTTGTAGTAAATATTTCCTAGAATTTTAAAAAACTTTAGCATGTTTAAAATGTAAGGCCACAAAATAGGTATCTATTTGTTTATATAAATATATATAAGGTAATTAGATATTAATTGAATCCTTATTTCTTAATAATTAATAATTATCAGGTTCTCAATTCTAATTATAAATTTAATTTAAATCCTTAATTAGCCATTTTATTCTATTACACTAGCAGGCGAAATACACCCCTACCGACATGCATTAGGCTAGGAAATTAAATTTGCGTAAATAGAGTATAAATCGATCGTTTCGCATTTCCTTCTCGTTCTTTTCTTTCGCTCTCGGTTAGGTCAGGTGTCATGTGAAAGAGGCGAGGGAAAGAAGAAGAAGGGTCGGTGAGGCTCGGCGGGTGCGGGTTGTCGACACCGTCGTGGCACTGAGTTGCTCTCAGCGAGGAAGTCGGCGAGAGGCTGGATGAGCGGCCCGTCTTTGCTCGGGTAGGGCTCGGCCCGTGGGAAATGTAATAAGTAAGTTATTTATTCTTTTTCCTTTTGTTTTATAGGTTACTTTCTTTTGTTAATGAATTATTGTTATATAGGTAAATAGGTATAATATAATTAATTAATTAATTTGAAATTAGTTGAGATATTTTTATGGAATAAAATAAAGTATTAATGATTTAAAAGTTTGTTATATTAGCTAAAGTGAAATGATTAAATTAATAATTTATTGTTAAGATCTCTATGAAATTAAAGGTTTAAGTAAATATTATATTACATTTATAAGTATATGTTTATAGGTAAAATATAAATTAAAATCAAGGTATATGTTGGTTTATATATATATTACGATTAAATATGATTTATTTGGTAGCAATTTAACTTGATTAATTAAATCAATTTAAATTAACTAAGGATTATTATAAATAGTAAAAGATTGAAAGAAATTTATTTTAATTAAATTTTAAACACTTTAATTCTAATTCTAATTATATTATTTTCTCAATTTAAGCAGGAATAAAGCATAAATAAAGAGGTTTGTAATATGAAGCATGGGTGATAACTGTCACGTTAACTAGTAAGTTTTAATAATTGATAAAATACAATATTCAAATTCTTTTAATGAATTATTGTAAATTGCTAGGTGATTAATTAGTCATCCGAAATTTCAATTTTTGAAGTATCAACCTTTTTTAATATCTTGAAATAGTATTTGTATGAGGAAAAGTCCTATTGATGGCGTTTACGTGCGGAAGAAGTTTCAGACATCTCATTTTCTGAAATAAGTTCTCCACTTAGGTAAGATTTATAAATTTTAATACATAAAGTATGTTTATCCTTATCTGCATTTTCGTTGAGTATAATTTTGACTGTCTACACTGTATGTTCTCATATAATCATCATTATATGTTTATTTGAAACCAAGTCATATGCATAGTTTAAATGTTTATGCTCAACAATTATTTCGGTTTATTTACGGTTATTTGCATAATCTTTCGTGTTGAAAGCGTGGACGTCTGTGACTTACTTTATACATTGTGATTATCGTAAAATTGATCAAATGTTATGATATTACTTGAGCAAGAATTGGGACAAAAGGATTTTTCAGTGAGGCAAAGGATCAAATAATATAATATGGAGCAAAAGAGTCTCTTATAGAAATAAAAAAAAATTCACTTAACTTTTACGTTATGATATGTTCCCCCAATAACTTTGATAGCTACACATGATATATTTCAAAATTACCTTCAATATAAATGTGTGTATGTAGTATTATGTACATCATGTTTCAGGCAAAGAAAAATTTTTAATAAATCATTGTGCTACTGTAACAACCAAATTGATTATGCATACAACCTTTATTTTAATTGTTTAGTTTGTATATATATTAACGTTCTACTCTTCTATAATTCAAATCTGTATTAGATTGCTTATCTTACTAAGTTTTATGACTTATCAGTTGAGCATAACTATTTTTCAGGAAAGGATAAGGAGAAATTGGAGTAAATTTGCCCCTTTTTGGAAGTTGTATGGGAGAAACATTGTAAATAAGTTTTGAAGGTAAATTTAATAAATTTAAAAAAAAATAATATTGCTTTGATATATAGTGGTTTAGATTCTCCGTAGTAGTATTAAAAGTTCAATTAGTTTGTTTCCGCCTTCTATGAATGTGATAGATTTTAACATTCAGATGTTCTTATGAAATTGTTGGGTGAATTTAGACGATTGTATTGATCTTTTACACTATTTTGTGGTAAGTTTTCAGAATAACTGCTTAAAAAAATTCAATCACTTAAATTTACTCTCTCTGTTACGTCTCTTTTCAATGGGTCTTAGGAGATTGTTCGGGACGTGACAGAAAATGGTATCAGAGCATTTGAATTCAAATGATTAATTACGGAAGTGTGATTTGATTTAGAGGTGGTAAGAATGGAATATGATTCAATTTCTACAGAGCATAAGTTGGTTTAGTCTTAATAAGTGAGTGGTATACGCGACATAAGCTCGTAACTTATATTTTGTCTCATACAAAAATGTTAATATATATGAAAAATACATGTTATGTTATTCACTTTCAGATATGGCTGAAAGGGTGCCTGAAAGAATAAATGAGCAGTCAACTCAACCAACTAGAGATACTAAAATTCCTAAAACTATTGCACCAGTTGAGGGAAGTACTTTAAGGGCAGAAAATGTACCAGCACCTGACTCAACTATTATGATGCAAATGCAAATGATGAAAATGATGATGCAGATCATGGAGAAAATGCAATCCTTTATAGACTGCATCACTCATGCCAACATTTGTATATCGATTACATTCAGCAATTGAGCACCAGTATTAATACCAATATCAATGGTTATATCGATAAGCAGTTGAAATTATTTCAGAATTTGAAACCACCATTATTCAAGGGAGGAGTAGATGCCAAGATAGTGAAGACTGGATTGTCCGAATTGAAAAAATTTTAAATAGGATGAAATGCCCATTAGATAAAAGAGTATCTCTAGCAGTATTTGTGTTGGAAGGGGAGGCAGAGCATTGGTGGAGAGGCCAACAGTCAGAAAAATTTACAAGCAGATCTATAGATCAGATTACTAGGAAAGAATTTAAGCAAGTCTTTAGAGATTTGTTCATTCCTCCTTCTACTATACAAGCAATGCAAGAAAAATTTATAAATCTGACTCAAAAAAGCAAATCAATGATCCAGTATAAGGCAAAATTTACATCCTTATCTCGTTATGCACCGCAGTTAATACACCAAGTGAGAAGTGTTATAGATTTCTCAGAGGATTGAGAGATCAATTCAGACAGCCTTTAATTCCACTAATTAAATTTTCTGTAAAGCATGATATGGATATAAAGGTCAAACAAAGATGAGATCGGCGGTGGGGAGACAATTAGATATTAGATCTGAACAATCTTGATGTTTCTGACACGTTGGCTTGATCAATTTTGTGAATAGAGATTGTTTCAATGATTTTGGTGATAACCGAAGCAATTTTGATCCAATTTGCACGACTTCATGTTTGTAGCGCATCGTCGTCATTCTATTTGATCAAATCAATTATGTAAAGTAGCTTCTAGTGATTTTTGATGTTCCATGTGCCTCAACGCAGCCATTTCCTAAACAAATGATAATTGGATGATTATAGCGATGATTGAAGCGTTACAATTTTGATGTGAAGTTGCATCCATCATTCACCATTCTCGATGCATCAAACTAACTTAGTGAATAAAATAGTAATGGAGATCAACAATAAGATGAGGCTTGTTATTACAAGGCCATGGATTTTCTTTAGAACTCTTTGATGAGGTTTAATTTTTCAAAAAAAATTGAACTTTTAAAAATATCTACGACTTGCCTCGATTGACTTGGCGACATTCACAATGTGTTTCACATTTCAATGTTGAAAATAAATGTGATCGCGAAGATTATATACAAAGTTTGAAATAAGATTTGACTTATGTATTGGGTAAAGATTTTAGAATTTGATATATCGAGATTAAATAGGCAAATTTCCATGTTAAAATTAAATAAAAGGCATGACCATTAAAGAAATACTTGGGAGGTTGAACAAGAGATGGCAGTTTCCTCTTTTGAATGATTAGAAGAAATTTACGAAATTTTTTTAAGAGAAATTGTAATATCCATTTCATTAATGCTAATTAAATTTATTTTAGTTAATTAACCCGTTTGTAGCCTCCACTTTACATGCAATGGCGGGATTAAAGCCTCGACGCGTGTTCTAGGGATCGATCGAAGTAATTATTTCCTTATAAGCCTATTTCATTTCTTGACGCATTGCGAGATCGAGGCCTCGTTCCTCGTCGACGGTCCTCCTCCTTTCCTTCTCGGCGGTCGGTCCGTGACAGAGCGAGCAGCCCCTTCCCCGCCCGAGGTTCTCTCCGTGACAGAATCTCCGTGACCGAGCATACGAGCATCGATCCGTTCCGTCGGCTTCACCCGGCCGCTCTCTTCATCGCCAGCGTCGCTCGGCCAGCGTCGATCACGACTTCCAGGAACAATATGTTCGGCGTCAGCCGGACCTTCTTCGGTGGAAGCGAATTTCCTTAAGAACCACTTAAACGCCGCACAAGTAAGTCCCGTAAAGCGCCGGGTCGGTTGGAAGTCCAAAGCTTCGGTTTGGAAATTAATAAACCGTCGGCTTAGAATTCCCTCACCGATCGGAAACTTAGGGAAGTTTGTAAATTCTAATTCTTATCCTTTTTCTTTCTTCCTTCTTGGCGTTGGAATGCGTGATTGAAGAGTTCCCTTTATTCTTGGGTGAGTGGTATATTATTTGGATTGGCGGTGTTTGTTAATTTTAGTTTATTGATTGAAGCGGGTAATTAATAGTGGCGTTAGAAGATTTCTTTGGAGATTACTGGAATTATTCTCAGGTGTTTCCAAAGTTTATGAGAGATCAATTCGGGTAAGATTGGTTAATTATGTTTATTTATGAGTTGTATGTCGTAAAGTGCTTAGAAGAGTTATTTTATTATAGGTTGTGTCTTCGAGGAGGAATGATCATCAACAGGCTTTAGGCGAGGTGAGACATAATTAAAAAGAAGGTTTATCTGTATCGGTTTACTACGCATTATAAATTGTATGAATGGCGTAGATTTGTCGTATTGAATGTCTTGTCGTATTGAATGTAAATCATGTTTAGTATTTGGCCTGCATGATTAATGATTTCTGATGATTACAAGGCAGTTAGTTTGTAGCGTATGATTTCATTGGCGTATAGAAATGTTTTACATGTTAAATCACGATAATGTGATCTGAAATGTCGGGAAAATTGTGATAGGAAGTATCTGATAGGATTCATATGAAGAAAAGTTCGGAGATGGCCGTGATTAGGGGATATGAGTATCACGGCATTGAGGTTGGTGTCGTTAAAGTCCGGCCCGGTGTCATACATTAGGTATGTGAGTATGGTTCGAGAACGCTACTACCTTTTTTTAAGCCCGTAGGGTGGCTAATGAATGAAAATTCAGCAGAGTAAATAAAATTTAGAAAATGAAAATGATTTGATATAGTCGAAATGAAAATCGTTTCGGCATTGATGATCTGATATGAGCTTTTCTATATTGTTATATTTACATTATTTACATTCTGGACTATTGATTCTGATATTACATTATCTGAGTTACCTACAGTTTTACCAGAACTTTATAGATTTACGTATTTATGCATTTGTTTTATATCTTTGTCTTGAACTTGTTTTAGCTCTCTTGAGCTTTTCATGATCTTCTGGTTGAAAATTCGGAAAAGGCGGGTAGAAAGTATTTTGTTGTTATATAGTTTTGGGAAGCTTAAAGAACTTTGAGTACGTCTAAATTAAATGTCTTTAGCTGCTTCTTTTATTTAAAGATTTTAAAATGCTTAGGTATTTGTGTTATGAATTAAGTTAAGTTGTAGATGAATTGTAAATAGTTTAGTGATGATTTGAATAGATCTCGCTGAGCTGTTCGCGATGCGCGATTGACGTGTTGGTGGAATTTGTGTCCGTCATCTCACATTACATTACGAGGTTGGCCACATAAGGTCATGGGGTGTGACATAGTCCCACTCATTTCTACGGGATCAATGCCATCCACTGACATCATGACGAAGAGAATTGATAAAGATGTACTGATTTTTATTTAGGTAAATCTGACAATGGCCTTGTTTGTAACAGTTTCAACATTTTAAAAATTAGTTTTAAAACACTTTTAAAAAAACAAAATTTTTAAAAAAAATTTAGTTTTCTTATTATTATTGTGTTTGAATAATATGCTTTAAGCCTACTTCATAATCTTAAAAATAAGGTCACATCTATCATCATTTTGCACAAATAAAAACATAGTACCACAAAACTAAAACAAATTACAAATACATGAATATCTATCATCATTTTGCAGCTGCAGTGTACTCATTAAAGAAGTGTGCTGATTTTTCTTCTCAAGATTCTCTCTTTATTCATAGACACATTTCTATTCATGCATGTAATATGCATTTATGTTTGCATCTTTGGCTATCAATTATGGTGTATGTCTTTAATGGTCGCCTTAGAAAGCTCAGTTTTTCTTTTTCATGAACTTAAGTTCTTGCAAATTTATATATCTTTTTCTCCTTGACATTACAAATTTAAAGATGGCTAATTCAAGCATAAGAAAATAAGATCCCACTTGAAAGTATACAAAATTGAAATGTAAGTTGAATACTCTTCGTCATGTACGCATATGTCGTGACAAAGAGACAAATGGAAGAATTTCCCAACCAAAAGAGTATCTTATTGGCCTCTTTGGAGCATCCAAGAGAAGTAATGATACTAAGTGCAAGAAGGTTCCTTCTGAAGTACGAAAAGAGTTAATTGCTTATCAAGAAGGAACCAAAAAATGAAAACAAAATTTATACATGGAGAATAACGAGAGAATGATTGATATAACAGGAGAATCAATTAACCATGCTTCTCTGGATTATGGGAACTGATCTTTGATCTAATTCCAAGGATGGAAGTTTTAATGCATCAACTAGTGGGATAAAACAACCTAAAATGAAAGGACCAATGGATCTTTTTAATTTTGTAAAACCTAAGAAAGAAGTTGCAAAAAGAAAAATATGAGGCAGTTGAAAATAAAAGAAAATTTTAATAAAAAGATATGTGAGAGATTCATACAATACATAGCCAAATAGTTCTATCAAGCCAATATCCCTTTCAAAGCAATGATGTAATGCTTGAAAGCTTTGATAATATGATTAAGGACATTGCACAATATGGACCAAATCATAAACTTCCATTATATCATGAGATAAGATTACCACTATTTGAAAAGGAAAAAAGAGTTGACCATAAAAGATGTTGACGAGCATAAAAAAAAATTGGCAAGACAAAGGATACACTCTTATATATGATGGGAGGATGGATCATAGAGATAGATCAACAATAATTTTTTTTCCAACTCTCCAACAGGAACAACTTTCTTAGTATCAATAGATGCATCTAAATATTTGAAGACTACATTAAAGTTATTTGAGCACTTAGATGCACAAATTGAAAAAATTGGAGAAGAAAATGCACTTCCAATTATCACATATAATCATTCTAAGTTATATTCTTGAAAGTTTGTACGAAATCATTTATATATCAATTTTGTTTATTACACTGCAAATTATTAACATTACTTAAGTATCGATAGGTCAAATGATTAAGGACAAAAGAAAACATATCTATTGGACACCTTGCGCAACCCATTGTATTGATTTAATGTCAGAAGAAATTAGAAAATTTCATCAAATTAAGAAGACAATCAAGAAAGCTATGGAGATATCTGATTTTATATATAATCATAGACTTGTTTGAACAAGATGCAAACATATATAGGTGGTGCAGAATTGATTAAGCCTGAAATTACTCGATTTACAACTTCTTTTCTGTCTCTTTCATAAGTAGAAAGAAAATTTTTTTTCCAACTCTTATATATGACGAGAGGATGGATCATAGAGATAGATCAACAATAAATTTTTTTTCCAAACTCTCCAACAAGAACAACTTTCTTAGTATCAATGGATGCATCTAAATATTTGAAGACTACATTAAAGTTGTTTGAGCACTTAGATGCACAAATTGAAAAAATTGGAGAGGAAAATGCACTTCCAATTATCACAGATAATCATTCCAAGTTATATTCTTGCAAGTTTGCATGAAATCATTTATAAATCAATTTTGTTTATTACACTGTAAATTATTAACATTGATTAAGTATCGGTAGGTCAAATGATTAAGGACAAAAGAAAACATATCTATTGGACACCTTGCGCAACCCATTGTATTGATTTAATATCAGAAGATATTAGAAAATTTGATCAAATTAAGAAGACAATCAAGAAAGCTATGGAGTTATCTGGTTTTATATATAATCATAGACTTGTTTTCAACATGATGCAAACATATACAGGTGGTGCATAATTGCTTAAGCCTAAAATTACTCGATTTACAACTTCTTTTGTCTCTTTCATAAGTTGGAAGAAAATTTAAAGTATATTCGTTTATGAAGATTGGCGCAAGTTCAAATATTGTGTGGAATACAAAGAGAAAAAAGCTAAGGAAATAATTCTCAAGTCTGCCTTTTAGAATGGCATGGCCTATGGTTTGAAAATTTCAAACCCATTAGTGAAGATGTTAAGATTAGTAGATGGCGATAGAAGACCAACTATGGGTTATATTTATGATGCAATAAATGGGGTGAAAGATACACTTAGTTTTACATTTGGAGAGAATGTAAATAAGTATGAGCAAATTTTACATATCATCGATAATAGATGGATGTATCAGCTTTGAAAATTATTACATCAAGCTGGCTATTACCTCAATCCTGAATTTTTTTATAAAAATAAATATGCTATGCAATGAATGGGCGAAAAATGCAATTAGTTTTGCATTTGGAGAGAATGTAAAGAAGTATGAGCAAATTTTAAATATCATCGATAATAGATGGATGTATCAGCTTCGCAAATTATTACATCAAGCCTGGCTATTATCTCAATCTTGAATTTTTTTTATAAAAATAAATATGTTATACAATCAAACGGACAATTGATGGAAGGCCTATATGCAGTTATTACAAGCTAGTGTGAAACCCAAATGTGAGAATGGCAATAGATGAAGAACTTTCAATTTACAATCATTCCAGTGGTTTATTTGCAATTGAATTTATAATCCAAGACAAGATAAAAGATCCCCAAGTATAATGACTTATCTTAAGTTCCTAAATTGCATGTTATGATAAATTTTATATATTGATGCTAAATTTTAAATGCAGCTAAATGGTGAGAGATGTATGGTGCTTTTTCCTAATTTATAAAATCTAGCAATTAAAATTTTAGGATTAACTTACAATGCTACTAGATGTGAAAGGAATTGGAGTGTATTTGAAAAAGTAAATATTGTTTGAAATTATAAATACTAAGTACGTTGACTTATTGATTTATTCATACACTTTGTTTTCTAATCATGAATTCTTTATAGATTCACATGAAAATGAGAAATCGGTTGAAGCAAAAGTGATTAAATGATTTAATTTTCATCAAATACGATCAAACATTGAAAAGAAGATTTAATTTAAGGGATGTGATAGATCTAATTACATTAGATTATAATGATGAAAGCTATAAGTGGTTAATTGAAGAAATGGAGGATGTTGAAAATAAATGTTTTGGTGATGATCTAACTTGGAGACAGATTGAAGAGACATCAGTAAAAGTTGATAGAAGGTGGTATGTCAAGTTTAGTAAATCAAAAATAAAAGGATCTTCATCAACAACGAAAAATAATTCATCTCATCCAACTGTAAGGACACCAACATCCACTTATAATCTTCAAAAAAGAGAAGATGAAATTGATTCAATTGAAGAATTAGAAGAGAATTAAGTTAATGTGTCATACATTAAAATTATGGGAGAGAGTAATTGAGCATAGGTTACGATGTGATATAGAAGTTTCTCACAATCAACTTGATTTCATGCCAGGTAGATCTACTATGGATGCTATACATTTCTTAAGGGGTTTGATGGAGAAGCATAGAGAAAGTAAGGAGGATCTACATATGATATTTATTGATTTAGAGAAAGCTTATGATAAAGTTTCAAGAGATGTTCTTTGGAGAGTTCTAGACTAGAAAGGAGTTAATATTGGTTGTATTCAAGTCATTAAGGATATGTATACTAGAGTTGTTACTTATGTTCAAACAAAAGGAGGATTGAAAAAATATTTTTCTATTTCAGTTGGATTACAACAAGGATCAGCTTTAAGCCCTTATCTTATTACTTTAGTTATGGATGCTCTTACTAGGCATTTACAGGAAGATGTACCTTCGTGTATGCTTTTGCTAATGACATTCTTCTTGTTGATAAGACTAGAGAGAGTCCAGTAAAACTTGAATTATGGAGGTCAACTCTAGAGTCTAAAGGTTTTCGTCAAGTAGATCTAAAACTGAATATATGGAGTATAATTTTAGTTGTAGAAGTTCTACAGTAGTGTTGTGACATTAGGTGAACAAGTCATTAATAAGAGTGAGCGTTTCAGATATTTAGGCTCTATTGTTCAAAATGATGGTGAAATAGATGGAGATGTTATTAGTAGAATTCAAGTTGGATGGTTGAAGTGGAGGAATGCAACTAGCCTATTATGTGATAGAAAAATTTCACTTAAACTTAAGGAAAAATTTTATAAGATGGTGGTAAGACCTGCAATGACTTATGATGCAAAATGTTGGCCAATAAAAGATAAGCATAAGACTAAGTTAAGTGTTACAGAGATGAGGATGCTTAGGTGGATGAGTGGCTTTACTCTTAGAGATAGAATGCAAAATGAGTATATTCGGGAAAAAGTTGGAGTAGCTCCAGTGGTAGATAAGATTAGGGAGAATCGACTTAGATGGTTTGACCACATAAAGTCGATCGTCATCCGATTAGAGAGTAGATGCATTAGATTTTCCTTATGTTAAGAAAGGTAGAGGTAGACCAAAAAGACTTGGTTAAGATGTATAAAAATGATCTTAATATACTTGATTTAAATGAGAATTTGACACATAGGACATAATGGAGAGGATTCATCATAATACCTAGTGGGATTAAGGCTTGTTGTTGTTGTTGTTGTTGAAGAATTAGAAGAGAAAGAAGAAGAAGAAGAAGAAGAAGAAGACGACTTTGAAGATGATAAACTGTTGACTAAAGGAAAATAAGCATGCATGAATAAAATGAAGGATAATGACTAATACTTCTTTCAATTTATTTTTTTGAAACTGTGTTATACAAACAATACACCAAATAGATTTTTGTTATCAATCATGTTCACTGAAACTATTTTAAGTTTTAAACCTCTAAATTTCTAATTTATTAAATTGCAAATATTGTTGCAAATTTTATTTTACAAAATTAATTCAAGTTCACAAGGTATGTATATCACTTGTTTTTTAATTTTGTATCAAGATTTAAATTTTTAGAAAATAGTTTATGTGACATAATTGTTGCAAATGTCTCAATACATTGTCGCAAATATCTCGATACAATTACTAAAAATTACAGTTATACGTTATTTCTAATACATTATAAAACAGAACGCTTCAATTAACAGAACCGTCGCTTGGCGTTGCGCTTCAAATCAAATAAAAACACCTGTTTGTGTTTTGTGCTTTGAAAATACTATACAAAATTACAACATGCATATCAAGCAAATGCATCCATTTCTTATTTTATTATTTTCATTCGAACATATGCCAACCATAACTGACTCACATCAAATGCATGTCAGGCAAGCGTTTGTGTTCCACAAGAGTCGGACACTTCATACCCCTATTATCCAAAACTTCAGTGCATCATAACCCGTAAATATTCGTATGGCACATTAAAAGCAACAAAACTTACACCAGGTCATAAAGTAAGATCATCTAGAATTAAAAATATTGTCACATTTTCTGTACTTGATAAATAGGTATGTTCACCCGAGTATATTTTCTTTGAACTTATCTCCTTAATGATTTAATTGACCAATAAACTATTGGCTTGGATATAAAGGTGATTAGCCTATGAGCTAGAATACTTTTATATAGTCAACAACTTTCTTGTTGCTTTCTGAAGCACCTAATATGGCAAACTCAGGTAACACACTTCTAGCAGTAGAAGATTCAGGTTATGTCTGTCATAAGGTTTACGAATGTAAAACCAAGGTAATAAAACTCCACTAATGCCTGCTAGATGAGGACATCCTATGACTTTTAAGCCTAGTTTAGAACCTAGTAACAAAACAACTAGGTTTAAGGATTTTAGCCACTAAGCAAAACACATGCGAAAAAACCTTTGTTTCCCATCCATAAGAATTGTTAAATCTGTATGCACTCTTAAACGGGGATGCCTTTCTAGACATGGAAGTTACCTGTTAGGTATTACAGCATCAAACCTGGGACCAAAACCAGGACCACCAAATGCAGTAGCGGCACTATTAGTCAAAAATAAAAAAATAAAACATATTAGCATGTTCAATGTCAATAATTATACTCTTAAAATAGCACAAGCTCAGACATATGACAAGATGTTTAGAAAGACCTTTGATCAATAGGCCTCGGTTTCTTTCGATCAGCAAACCTGACAATTAATGGCTGATCACATCCCTGATAACAGTGAAAATTATAAAAATCATAAAATCAATATAAAATTGGAAATCATCAACAAATAATATAACTTACCCTCATGATATAAGAACCATGTAGTGCATTCATTGCAGCTAAAGCCATATCCCTGCTGGAAAACTTTACAAAACCACATCCTTCACAAACATGAGAAGAAAAATATTAAAATAAACATCTTGCAACCAACACGAGCAAGTAAAATTAGAATCTGGAAGCACAAACCACGGCTCTGCTTCATCTCATCTTTCATTAGATAAACATCCTCAACATGTCCATAAGGAGCAAAAATCTGCAGCAAATTTCAGTTTCTAAAATTATTAGTAAATGGAACTTGAATTCCATATTAATAGGTAAAACTTCAGACAACTCAAGAAGCATAGCAAAAAGAAAAACTATCCAAGGTTTCTTTAGCAGGCACTAAAGAAAAGAAAAAGTAAAATATAAAGTTTTAACTAGCAGGGGAAATAGGAAAAGCAGAAAACTTCATTAATAATTTCCAAAATGAAATTATAACAGATTATATAACATGAGAAAACTGAATCACAAAAAGAACGGCTAATACAAAAGAATTAAATCATATATCCTTTAAAATAAATTTTCATTCCAAAAGTTACGAGCAAATAAATTCTTACTTCCTCAACCTCCTTTTCGGTGGCCCTCTTATTGAGTGATGCAACAAACAACTTTTCCTCCACCGTACCTGTAAATCATAAGATAGTTCAATTAACAATCAATAGCACCAAATATAGTAACTAGAGAAATGCATCCAGATTGTAGAAAACAATGACAGATGACCCTAACTAAAATTTTATGAACAAAATATAGAAAATATAAAATGAATTAAATCTGATAAATAGGACTCTCCATGCTTCTCTAGTCCAAATCAAATATGACAAAGACTTGCCATCAGCGCATCAATCTCAATTTATTTTCCTTTTAATCTCTTAAAAATTAAATCTTATTAAACTGATTCCTCCCCTATAAATCTACAGAAATGTAAATCCCTAAATCCAACTTGGCATTACTAGAAACTCCCACAATACATTTTCATCACCAACTTGCAGCTCATCTTCACCAAATCCCTATTTAGACTCGCCTCATCTTTTTCATCTTAACATCTCATTGTATTTAATTAATATATTTGTGTCAATTAGACTTAAGAGCTCAGAAAAAAAATAGTAGGATCATGGACTTCGGATTTTAGAAATTAACTATATTATTTTATATTAAATATTTTAAAACATATTTTTTATCAATGTAATATAATATTATAAAAATTGTGGAGCTTACACCTGCCTCATGACAAGTAAAATAACTCACTTTAACCCTCTGCTTGTTGATCAATTATGACATAATTGCAAAATTGTTGGCTAGATAGAAGTGATGATATGGGTGTCAGCATACTTTAATTCAACCCAATTAAGACTATATAGATAATGACATCAAGATGTAATACTATCCGTACCAATGGAATATTCAATATATTAGAATTTTTTTAGACCATTCAATAAGGCAGAAAACTTCCCAAAAAATCTCAATTATTTTTGAAAAATAAAAATAAGCTTTAATCTTTTAAAATTTCATCAAAATCTTATTTAAATGAACATGGCACACCATACCCTAATTTCATTATTCAATTTGAATATTTAATATTATTATAGACTATTTTAATCAAATGGTTGTTAGGGATTTTAAATTATTGTTGTCATTAGGTCAAATGATTTAGGAATTAGATTTGGTTTGAAATGTTTCTTATGAATCATATTTCTATAAATAATATACAATTAGATAATAATTTGTATAGAAGAGTAAACAATCTTATTTCTCTCATCCGATTAGCCGGCTTGTACATGAAAATAACACAATAACCTCACTATGCATGAAAATCATATAGTACATGAAAATATCATTAACTAAAACTAATGGGTCAGAATACAAAAAAAAGTAAATAAGCATTTCTAGAATTGATGATTACTATGGTTCTAAACACTTCTCAGCTTTGAAGAATTCAACTCTGGTAAATAAAGATCAAAGTGCTCTAAAAGCAAACCCAAGCAAATTCGTTGCAGCTCTGCATGTGTCAAACACATCCTCAAGCAATAAAAGTCATCTCCAACAAATCAGGTATTGTTGTATATTATCATCTATGTAAAAACGACTTGCTCATCCAAGGTCAACGTTGGGACATTTGAACACATGCAATAAGTTGATAGTAATCTTGGAACAAAATCACGGATATTTATTAGTATTTTGAAAGATGATAGTGTGGAGAAAAATCATGAGACAGGGCAAGAGAGATGATAGTGTGTGGAGAAAAATCATGAGACAGGGCAAGAGGGAAGGCGTAAAAGCTTAAGGCTCGATATAGTATCAAGTAAATTAAATATCATATAAATTACATAATTTGAATTAGATCTTACTAAGCATTGTTATTTATCTTCAGTATAATCTTGTATGGTCATGTATTCCTTGAAAATAGCTTCTTAAAAGTTTCAATTGAAAACCACTTGGGTCGAACTCTAACCAAAACCCCAAAATCCAACAATTATTCTATATGAATGAAAGTCATATTTATATTTCCTGTGAATAATTGAAAGTTTTAGTTGAGTTCCCTTAAGATCACACACGATTTTCATTAAAGATGTTGCAAACTCACTATCCATACATGAAATTGGTAAGTTCACTAGGTTCAGAGGCTTGTGAGGTTCATATCATGTCACTATGTGAAAAGAACTAATGCTAGTTGATAAATTGACATCTCAGTGTCACCTAAACATCTATTTATTACCTCCATCTAACCATCAGTCTAAGGGTGATAACAATAAATAATATAAGTTTAAACTGAATGACTCAATCAAAATAAAGAAATTGGGCAAATCATGCCATCACATGATCAAACAAAGAGACAATGTGAGATACATCAAAGGTTTTATAGTAAGGGATGAAGTGTATCATCCTCAAGAAGAACTCCAATCGCTATTACAAAGATCACGTAATACATTTAAGCTATATGAAGCAGACAATGGATAAAATCCATACTCAAATATTCCTAAGGTTTGTATGGGATTGATGTTATGTTTCAAACCCTTCACCAACTATCAAATGTGGAATTAAGCAATTACACAAACCACATCTCACTAGACAAAAAAAATTATCCTCAACCAAGATGATGGTTGTCTCGTCCAAATTGACAAGGATGCTGAGAAAATCACACAGTGATAAATCAAAAATATAAAGGCAAGTGCCTTGAAAGAAAAAACAGTATCAATGGCTAAAAGTCTGGGTTAGGAATTGGTTCTTTTGAGTTAAATATGCATAAATTTGATTGATATCTCAACAATTGTAATAGTCAGATATCACTTTCTCAAACCAGATCACCATTATACTCATGGTGTACTAATCATGTCATCTTGCTTAGAGCATTTATAGCCTTGTTCTTTACACCAACCTTGTATATGAAAATGAAAATATATTGCTAAAGAAATTGCACCAACATAGAATGCCAAGAGATAAATTTCTTTTAAAAAAGTATATTACAGCTTCATAATTTGAATAAAGCACAACACTCGAGATGACAAGTAATGTCAAAAATGGCGCAAAACTTCCACCACAATATAGAATTCATGATCATTGGTAGAATACCTTTGATGGGATTAATTTAGTTCCTCACAAAAATAGATTATTGAAAATCCTTATTTGCAAACTCCAATCATGCCAACCCCTGAGGATCAACAAAAAAGCCTTCGCTAGAAGAATTAACCAAAGATGATCACGGAAGAA
The DNA here is from genome assembly GCA_021442155.1 of Cymbidium sinense. Classification (NCBI taxonomy): domain Eukaryota; kingdom Viridiplantae; phylum Streptophyta; class Magnoliopsida; order Asparagales; family Orchidaceae; genus Cymbidium; species Cymbidium sinense. Next base: position 137,751,773 of record CM038220.1, read on the forward strand.
GACATGAAATCCACTTTTTTCATGTAGATGTACAATTTATCAATGTGAAGAACACCATCAAAACAACCTATCTTACATGACTCAAGTGATTAGTTCATGTCTCGTTAAAGTTTAAAATATCAAAGTAAAGAATGAGTAATATATCAATGATGAGGTGGAGCACATGGACTATTACTCACATGAATATGCTCAATGCATAAGTTAAAAGGCCTAACCAAACATTCATCATCATCCTACATCTTGAAGGCAATCTTCAAGTCATTTCCCTCATACAGATCTAGTGGTATCTGCAAAGACGATAAAACTTCGAGAAGATACACATAATAGTGATCTAATTAATGACATGACTGTTAACACTCATTTGAAAATCTCATCCCTCTTAGGGTGAAAAGAGTTGAAACAATGCATGGGAACAAAGAACAAACTCTTATTGATGAAATTGTAGCATATTAGATCATTGACCTAATGTTTAAGCACAATGAACTCAATTAATTTCATACTATAGCATGGTAAATTGATAGGGCGAATCTAAAATATATATCAATGGCATGACAAATTCTCCTTAAAGGTGAAAACTCATCGAGGAGTTTCTCTAGATCATGGAACTTAAATAAAAGTCGATTAACCAAAAGTGGGAGATCAAGATATTTAGATTATTGTTAGAATATCTCTAATAAGACAATGAGAGCATTGATGACAATATCTTTGATGTTATGTTCAAAATATTATCAAATCAAAACATAAACATGAAGGGCTCTTTTATAGGTTAAGTCAAAGGACTCGATGGGGTTTCCTAAATGAAACTCTTTTAGCATAGTCAAGTTTAGGATGATATTTTTTGGCTTCCAACTATAAGAACTAAGCATTGGTCTAATTAAAGTGGTAACAGCCATATCATACAATCATAGCATGCCTAAAAATACAAAGGCAATATCCATGGGAAGAAAATTACACTACATACAATCAAACTAGATGGTCAAGACAAGACACCTTCAGATGAAAGAGATAGTAGTATTGTTAAACAAACAAAAAACTTTATAAAACTATGGATGAGATTCAACAATAAGCTTCATTTAGCTAGAGCAAAAATAGAAACAACATTCATGAATCTACCATTATCAATGATAAGTTTATATGACTTGTCACCACCTTTAAAAATAAGCACATTAGATGAAGGTATGTTATCAAAAAGTTTTGAATAGTGTTGGTTTACAAGTAGCCAAAACACATTGCACCACAACTAATTATGAACAATCTAATGCCTCCTCATCATCACTAGCTTCATCACATGTCACATAATTGAATCCTCCTAGTTGCCCTGATAATAAGACTCAACAAAGTCTAGTGGAGACTCTTATGAGTTGATAGCATAGTGGCTAGTTTCATAATGTACAAAGCAAATAATTATTGAGGCCTTCGAGCTAGAAGTTCAATAAAGCAAGTGATTTATAAGGCTTCTGGAAGTGTTGTAGGTTGGCTTATATGGTATTAAGATTAAGTACCAAAATAGTCCCTCAATTATAAGTATGTAGTCAATTTAATCCCAGATTATTAAATTTCTTCAATTTAGTCCCTTAATATGCAAATATAATCCAAAATGATCCTTTAAATAAAATTTGATGAAAGTTTGATCTTAATTCAATCCTCAACTACAAAAAATTGATTCCAATTTAATCCTGAGAAAACATTCTGGATCAAATTTATGCAAGGGGATTAAATTGAATAAATGAGATATATTCTGAAAATAAATTGGCCATTTGAGGGACTATTTGGGATTTAACTCCAAGACCTTACTAACAAATGAAGTAAACTTATTCAGAAAATGAGGGCAACGATATTGCCCTACCTGAATGATTGACTTGAATATATCATCAAGAGTATAAATATTTTGAGTCAATATTTCTTAAAAACTATCAAGACATCCTAGAACAAAAATCTAGCAATAGTCATCTTAGGATCTCCTATGATGTTAGATTGAATCATTAACTTATCAAAAACAATCATATGATCAGATATTAACATCAAACCATGCATATGTGTGGCCAATTTCTTTTAAAAGTTGATCATGAAATACTAAATGAATACACTTTTTTTGAGTAATTGATTTAGGTCATCCCAAGAACCATATAGTAATTGTTCAAACTTCTGTGGTTGTCACTCTCAATTTAGTAAATGAGCTTTGGAAAGCACTAAAAGTTCCATTTGAGTACACTCACCTAATGATTCTTTGGCATAATCATCCAAGCAAGAAAGATATTCATAATAGTGATCCAGTCTTAATATGCTTTTGGATTTAGACAATTCTAAAAATAAGTGTATCCACTTTCACCCTTCTACTAATATCATCAAGGTTATGATCATTACATCTTAAGATATAACATTGATCATAACCTTATGTAGGACCCACAAAATAATAAGGATATTACTCCCATAAGAACGGCCAGTGATGATAGCCATTATGCCTACTAAAAGTCCGATTGGCACTATGGGATGAAATTTATTCCTTTTGGATAATCATCTGTGAGAAAAAAGGCTCAATTTCTCTCTATTTGAGGTGATAGTTATGAACCTGGGTTATGAGGAATATTCCTTCACCATCCTCAACATGATCAGATTATTCATGATTAGAATCAAACTTATTTTTATTGTGTTATTGCCGATTCATATTTTTTAATGCATTGATGCTAATATATATATCATGATGCACGAGGGTATCACGTCTTCAAGTTGCTCTTAAAGAAATTTAAAATTTCATCATATTGATGATCTAATCAAACAAAAATACAGTGTCCAATATGGTTGTCATTATGATGGGGATTTTATAAAAGCAGGCGAAAATAGTAAAAACCAACTTTCTTTGATACCAAGCTAACGCAAAACCTAAGAGTTCCCAAATGCAATGTTGTCAAAGGTGTTATGAGCATTCAGCTAGGCGCATGTGTAAGGCAAAGTAAGATAACAGTGCCTCAGTCTACTCCAAGGGTAATGTCATTGCTAGGTAGATAGCACTACCTAGCTAGATAAGCGCCATGATGTACGGTGCGTGCTACTTTAATGCAATTATAAGTCACAAACTATAATTACATATATGGAAACACAAAAAGTAACGTTTAGAAATAGCTTGGATCATTAAAACGTACATGATCTAATCTATGTGAAGCGTAATCAAGCACTTAAAACTCATCATGAAATGTGGAATGTCATTGATCCAATCCAATCAATGACATTGATGATAGTAAAGAGTGTCAGATAGGTGTTATTATCTCGAATATCAAAACAAATTGGTGGTTAATGATGAAGATTTGATGCGGGTGATGTAGGAAAAGTAACAGAAGTAAAAAAGCATGCTCATTTAGAACAAATTCATATCAAATATAAGTGTAGCTTCTAGTTTTATTCTAGTAGGTTTTGTCGTTTTGATGTTAACGAGTATAAAACCAAAAAGATAGAAGAGCTAGATGGGTGCAAATGCTGTGATGGAGAAAACAATGCGGACAATTAAGATAATGAAATAAATAATTGCAAAAATTATACAAGACTTAGATTACAAAGCCACTAACCTCTAATTTTTATCAGTAGTTTAAATTTTAAACATAACACTACCTTTGCCGGTCCCAAGCCAGGATGTGAAAAGTGGAGGGTTGCAATAGGCAGTCGATAGCCAGCGTAAAACTTGTCGAAATAATCATGACATGAATCCTTTAAAACATTGGACTAGCGGTAAGGCGTATGGCTAATACAAAAAAATGTGTGCGCTACATCGGCGCAGTGTTAAATAAGCAACAGTTCCCACATTATGGATTGATGCAGGCAAAGAAGTTAGTCCATGAAATTAGAATTAGGTTAGAAACTTGAAATATAGGTACTCTTACAAGTAAATTAATAGAATTAATAAATATTATGATTCATAAGAAGATAAATATTTTATGTGTTCAAGAAACTAAAGGGGTTGGGAAGAAGGCCAAGGAGATTGATAGTTTAAATTTTAGACTTTAGTATTCAGGTATAAGTTGTAATAACTGCAGGAAAAAAAACAAAAAAAAAAAAAATAAAATGAAATCCAACCATCGCAACGGTTGGCCTGAAATAGACAAATCGAAGGGGGGGCTTGGTTTCAATTTGCCGAAACCAAACCCCCAAAATAGCGAAAGAGGAAACGAGAGACGAAGAAAAAGGGGAAGACGGCTTATAGGCATGCGTCCCAAAGCACCCATGTACCGACACAAAGAGAAGGAGGAGAGCCTGCACCAGAATCGAGGAGGAAGGAGGGAACCACAACAACGGAGGAAGGGAATCGAGTGCCGGAGGCTTCGTGAGCAAGCGAGAGAGAGAGCACAGAGAGGCGTCGCGGCGTCCCAAGACGTTGGGTCTCAGAATGAGGGAAGGAGGAAAGAGGTAAGTAAATAGATCATTTATATAATTATATATTTAATTGAAATCTGATTTTAATGTTATTATCTCTTATTTTAATATTATTATCTAAAGTTTTAACTTATGGTTTATAGATTTCAGAAAGAAAATTAATTTAGGAATATGTAGCATAAATTAAATTCAAGTAATTAAGTATTAAATCTTTACATACATATGAAATATAATTGTAAATTTAATAAAACCTTAAACCTATGCTAAGTTATAATATCGTTAATTAATTAAGAATCATTTTAAGAGAAATGATAAACATTAAATGAAAATAAAATTTATCTACATTAAGTCACTTTAATATTTAATATTTGTATATTAAGAAATAATAGAATTTAGAGAGTATTATATGGCAAATTTGACATGTATAAATATCATTATATTAAATGAATTAAAGGTTATAAACAATATTATTAAAGAATTTAAATTGATATAGAAAATACACATAAAATATCAATTTAACTAAATAATAAAAGATATAATGCAGTATCGCAGACAAAGAAATGAAAAAAAAAAAAATTACTTTCCAATATCGATCCAATTAATATTTTATTTTATAGGAACTTCAAGAGGAAAGAAGTGAGAAATTTAAAAAAGCAAATTAAAATGGATAATTATGTTCTTACATTTATGATAAAAGTTTATTTATTTCCTATGATAAAATGCATTTATACATAATATGATTTTTTTCTGTACTGCAAATTGTGATTGATTTTCCTATTTCTTCATATCAATAAATACAACGCTAATATCATTCCACTTTCACAAAGTTAAGCGATTTACTTATTATGAATCAATACGCATACAGATAAATCAGATAATACGATATGAAAGTTAAAGTTCATCCCCATACATAATGACTTAAATACGGCAACTAAAAAGGCAAATGAAATAAAAATATTAATTCTACTGTCCTTTGGATGAGTTTTGATAAAGGCTTTCTTTTGGTAAAAGTTTAGATGGTGACTCTTAAAATAGTTGATAAATGTAAAAGTAAAGTTAATAATAAATATTCATTTATACATACCTCCTATATATTTAATTGTTTGAATTTCTTTTATTTTATATTATATAACAAAAATGCACATACTCCCAATTTATTATTTATTATAGAAAATATAATCAATTTGAATTTATTCAATTCGCTATTTATTTTTTTCGCGAACCATCCTAACTAAATGAATGATAGAAGGAAAGATTATATTTATCGTCATAGAGAGACTTCAGAAAATAAGTATTTATGTCGGTTATGTTGATTTATGTTTTAAATTGTATTTCATATGAATTCTGTTAGTATATATGTGTGGATAAATTGTTAATTATGTTGTGAATTGTAGTGACTTTTATATGATTGGAGAAACATATTGTGAAATTTTGTTCAAAATTAAAAATATTAAGGCTTTCTTTTATTCGTCTACTGCTCCTCTTTTGATTCCAAGCGCCCAGTCGACAAAGTCAAATTAGAAATGGCATATTTGTGATTATAGATAAAAGTTTGAAAGATAATGTTATAAATATTAATAGATGTGGAGATAGAATCATAGCTTTAAAAATTATTATTGATACTAAAATTATCAATGTTATAAGTGTTTAAGCTCTTCGAGTAGGTTTGGATATAAGCTCAAAAGAAAAATTTTGGAATGAATTAGAGATTATACAAAAGATACTCTTAAAGAAAAATATTTATTAAAGAGATTTAAATGGCGTTTGGGAAGATTTTAAAAATATTCACGTTATGGATTTCAAAGTCACTAATGGAAGATAGGATTATATTAGATTTTGCTTACTTATTTTTGTAGTTAATACTTTATTTAAGAAAAGATATTAACATATTATTACTAATAAAAGGATCTAGAAAACACCGATTAATTATTTTCGATAAGAAAAATATATTATTTAGATTGAAAATTGTAAAGGTCATTCCAGTGTTTCAATACCCAACATCGATTATTAATTTTAGATTTTAAGATGAAAAGATTGAAAGATAAAAATAAATAAAATTATCGTCTACGACAGAAGACTCAAGAAAAAGAATGAAAATATTTTAAGAGCAAATTACAAGAGTTTAGAATTTGGGATGTTCATAAGAAAGCTAATGTTATGTGAAATAAATAACAAATGAAATTAAACAAGTTGCTAAAAATATACTTGGAGAATCAAAAGAAAAAGCTTCTTTCAATAAAAACAGTTGGTAATGGAGTCAGAATATGCAAGAAAAAATAAGAAATATTGTTATAAAACTTGATTTAGATGTAAAAACTCGGAGAATTGAGAAAGATATAAAGTAGTCTATAGATATTCTAAGAAAGCAATATATGATGCAAAATATTTAAATTTAGTGATTTATACAATGACAATACCAAAGGGTGAAAGATGTATGTATAAGTTATGAACCAAAGAGATAGAGAAGAAAGATCTAGTCAAGTAAGGTGTATTAAGAATGAAAATCATAAAGTGCTTTCTTAGAAAAGGATATTGAAAATAGGTGGATGAGGTATTTTGATAAAATTTTCAATTAAGATCTAAAATACGATTGATTTTAGCAACCTTAATATCCTAAATAAAAATAGAGAATTTTATTTTTATCGTCGTATTAGTAAATCTGAAGTCAAAAAAGCTTTAAAAAAATGAAATATGAGAAAACAATATGACCTAATGATATTCCAATAAGAGTGAAAATGTTTAGGAAATCAAGGAATTTCTTGGCTTACAAACCTTTTTAATGTTATTCTAAAAGATGTCAGATGAGTAGATAAAGAGTTTGTTGGTTCCTATATATAAGAATAAAAATTATGCACAAGAGTGAGCAAATTATAGAGGAATTAAGTTAATGTGTCATACATTGAAATTATGGGAAAGAGTAATTGAGCATAGGTTATGCTATGATACAAAAGTTTCTCACAATCAGTTTGGTTTCATGCCAGGTAGATCTACAATGGATGTTATACATTTGTTAAGAGGTTTGATGGAGAAGTATAGAGAAAGTAAGGAGGATCTACATATGATATTTATTGATTTAAAGAAAGCTTATGATAAAGTTTTAAGAGATGTTCTTTGGAGAGTTCTAGACAAGAAAGGAGTTAATATTGAATATATTCAAGTCATTAAGGATATGTATACTAGAGCTGTTACTTGTGTCTAAACACAAGGAGGATTGACAAAATATTTTCCTTTTTCAGTTCGATTATCAAGGATCAGCTTTAAGCCCTTATCTTTTTGCTTTAGTTATGAATGTTCTTACTAGGCATTTACAGGAAGATGTACCTTGGCGTATGTTTTTTGCTGATGGCATTCTTCTTGTTGATAAGACTAGAGAGAGAGTCCAAGAGAAACTTGAATTATGGAGGTCAACCTTAAAGTAAAGGTTTTCATTTAGGTATATCTAAAACTGAATATATGGAGTGTAATTTTAGTTGTAGAAGTTCTAGTGGTAGTATTGTGACATTAAGTGAACAAGTCATTAAAAAGAGTGAGTGATTTAGATATTTAGGCTCCATTGTTCAAAATGATGGTGAAATAGATGGAGAAGTTATTAGTAGAATTCAAGTTGGATGGTTGAAGTGGAGGAATGCAGCTGGCCTGTTGTGTTATAGAAAAGTACTATTTAAACTTAAGAGAAAATTTTATAAGATGGTGGTAAGACCTGTAATGATTTATGATGCAAAATGTTGGCCAATAAAAAAGAAGCATAAGACAAAAGTTAAGTGTTGCAGAGATGAGGATGCTCAGGTGGATGAGTGGCTTTACTCTTAGAGATAAAATGCGAAATGAGTATGTTCAGAAAAGTTAGTAGCTCAATGGCGGATAAGATTAGAGAGTAAACATATGGTTTGGTCACATAAAGCGTCGGTCGTCCAGATGAGGTTAGAGAGTAGATCATTAGATTTCTTATGTTAAGAAAGGTAGAGGTAGACCTAAAAGACTTGGTTAAAATGTATAAAAAAAGATCTTACTATACTTGAATTAAATGAGAATTTGACACATAATAGGACACAATAGAGACGAAGGATTCATGTAGCCGATCCCACTTAGTAGGATAAAGCCTTGTAGTTGTTGTTGTAGTAGTAGTTTAAATTTTAAACATAACTTTTGGGCTAGTGCAAAAACTTATAGAATGATTAAATAAAATTTCTATTTGTAAGTGTTTTTCTTTCTACTTCCAAGATGCAATTTCATAATCAAGTTAAAGATTAAAGGAGTTTCATAAGAGATTATATTCCTATACAAATGTTGGACATGCTTTTTTAAGAATTATTCCTTGATTTCATTTCCATCTTTCTTCTATATTTAAATTTTTTTATATTGTTTTGAAAGAGTGTGAATTTAATAAAATTAAAAAAATATGATTTTCTATCAAGTATAAGTTTTGAAGTATTTGTGTGACTTCCTTGAATTTTTTATTATTTATAAAAGAAGGCCATTAAATTTTGCACCGAAAGTAACTTTCATCTTGCATTTAGCTTTCATCCAGAGAAACCAAATTATTTTTAAGATTAATAATTTACATCCTAAAATTTTAAATATTCATTGATAAATTTTGTTTCATTTTTATATTAGATTTATATTAAAATCCAAACTCTAAGATGACCTATATCATAAGCCTCAAAATGAAGCCTCATCATATTTAATTTAATAAGTGGATCAAGCACTCTAGGTGAGAACTTCTTGAAAAAATGCTAAACAAACACCACCAAAACACCAATAATTAAGTGGTCACCTTTACAATGAAAAACAAAAGTAACAACTAGTCATAATACTAGGCATACAAATGGGTAAGAGCATGAATAAAATAAACATGACAAGTAGCTTCATTACTTAGCTTGCATCTTGTAGCAGTTGAATAGTGATGCCCCATAGCCTTCCTAACAATGTATTGTGTCATCGAAGCTCTTTTTTGGAGCTCATGAGCTTCTAAATACTACTTGAAATTTCCCTCGAAGAAGTGAAACTACTACTACACAATATCCAATTTCAAACAAATTCAACTTAATTCAAGATTAAACCAAGCCAGTTCATTTGTAAAAAGCCTAGTTCGATGCCAACTTGATCTAACTCTAATTCAAAATCATCTCAACTCATGGATATTAAACCAACCATAATTGCCAAAAAGCACAAAATAGCACATGTCATGGCACCCATCATAGCACAGTGCACCCCCTACACCATTTTTATGAGAACGCAATGTGTGCCATGCAGGAGCAATAACACATGTTACATTGCCCCATAATACACACTACTTTAAATGTAATAATTTATTATTATTGATAAAATTTAAATCAATTATTATTTAAGTTTTGTTTATATAAATTAAAGATGTATATATATGCACACACACAAAAAATAAAAATTTATGTATTTGCATATCGATATTTAAATTTTAATATTATCCATATAATATTTAAATTTTCAAACTATATCAAAAATATTATTAATATTTTAGGTTTTCAAAAATATAACACCTTTTTATACAATTATTTTAATATAATTAAGACAATAAAATATTAAATAAATTTGTATTTGACAGACTTGGGTGCAAGTATAATATTATTAAAATTACTCTTTATATGTAATAAAATATTTACATAAAATAATTGATAGATCGAATGCATATAGCCAAAGGAGAAAATTGAAGGAATTATTTATTATTACATGTATGAAAAATTAGAAAAAATAAGTCATGCAACAGCAAATGATAAGGCCAAGAGAAAATATATATTTATAAAAAATTGATTATAAATAGACATATATACTATGTGTGAATAAAAATAAGATATATGATTGACAACAACAACAACAAGCCTTTATCCCACTAAGTGGTTACATTTTATGAATCCTTAGTCTCATTGTGTCTATTATGTCAAATTCTCATTTAATTCAAGTATATTGAAGTCATCTTTTATCTTAACCAAGTCTTTTAGGTCTATACCTTTCTTAACATATCTAATGTCACTCTCTCTTGATCATGGACGGTACGCTTTATGTGGCCAAACCATCTAAGCTCTCTCTAATCTTGTCTGAGCTACTTTTCCGACATACTCATTTCGCATTTTATCTCTAAGAGTAAAGCCACTCATCCACCTGAGCATCCTCATCTCTATAACACTTAACTTAGCCTTATGCTACTCTTTTATTGGTCAACATTCTTATTAAATTTTCCCTTAAGTTTAAGTAGACCTTTTCTATCACACAACAGGCCAAATGCATTCCTCCGCTTCAACCATCCAACTTGAATTCTATTAATAACATCTCCATCTATTTCACCATCATTTTGAACAATAGAGCCTAAATATCTAAATCGCTCACTCTTATTAATGACTTGTTCACCTAATGTCAACAACCTCTAGAACTTTACAACTAAAATTACACTCTATATATTCAATTTTAGATCTATATAAACGAAAACTTTTAGACTCTAATGTTGACCTCCATAATTCAAGTTTCTCTTGGACTCCCTCTCTAGTCTTATCAACAAGAAGAATGTCATCAGCAAAAAGCATACACCAAAGTACATCTTCCTGTAAATGCTTAGTAAGAACATCCATAACTAAAGCAAAAAAATAAGGGCTTAAAACTGATCCTTGATGTAATCTAACTGAAATAGAAAAATATTTTGTCAATCCTCCTTGTGTTTGGACACAAGTAGCAGCTCTAGTATAAAGATATATGATTGGCAATCATATGTTAAATATATGATTCAAAATAAATAATAATAGATTTTTTTTTTAAAGTTGCAAAAATAAAAAAGCCTACCATAACTTAAAATTTCAATTAAACACATAAATAAATAAATAAACTGACTATAAATGTAAGCATCACTTTTATTGTATTTATTATCATGATCATTTATGTTTCAATTTAATACCCTTTTATATTTATCTATATTTTTATTTATAATTTTTTAAATTTATTACACAATATACAAAATGCCATGCATCGCTGCATCGCTCCACAAAAACTTTTCTCTATGATGTGTTATTCGCTATTAACAAGTATGGAACCAACTTAATTTAATAAAAGTTTTCTCAATATTATATCTTCAAACAAATTATTCCAGAAATTATTTCATGCATACATTGTGTTCAAATATAACATTGGACCTATTCAAGTGGATTAAAAAAAGGTATAATCTAAACTCAATTTGACTTAAGTATGGTTCGTTTATAACCGCATTGATTTTAATTCAAGCAAAAAATGATATAATTACCAAATGATATTTATCTTCACGTTTTCAACCCTATTATCATGAATGATCTAGGGAAGAGCTTTTGGGTTCATTTCTTTTTTCCATCAACTTATGGCCTACTCTATTAAAAGATATTCGAACAAAATCTAAGAAAAACAAAGGTATTAGAACATAAATATTACAAAGTCATCATTGTATTTTACCTATTATAGAAAAGGGATAGCAAATGTTGATCAAATCATAATCCCCAAGGAAGATCTTGGTCATAAACTTCAATCATTCTTAATTTAAAAACTCTACCTTGATGATTAAAATGATAATGGTGACAAAATCTTGGGTATGAACTAGTTAGCAAAAAGATTAACTCAAGTCAAAGAAAGGAGAAATCCAATTCACAAAGCCACTAGATGTTTCAAAATAGATAATCATCTAAAGTTTATATTAAAAGCCATTCTTTGACAATCGCCAGGCAATATCTCATTATTCGTTTTCTAAGAGCAAGCTTGACCTAAAAATTAACCCATTTTGACCATCTATTTATTCAAATGTCTCCAACATAAAGCCCGAATCAAGATAACAAGTCAATATCTTGTTTTTAGCCATATTGATGAAGCACCTGTATAAATATAGGTGATAAGGGGCAAATGGAAGTGTGCTTATTGACATAATACCTCATTATGGTTCAACAGAACAAGCTCTAGTAACTTACGCATTTCCATCACATATTCATTAGGATGGCTCAAACAATAAAGCTATGAATAAGGATAACAAAACAACATCTTGTTTGTAGTTCAATTGATAAAGATCTATAATTATAGATTCGTGACGAGGAGATGGTTGTGTCATCTAATTGAAGAAAAAACATAACATAATATTAATTATATACACAAAAGGGTAATCAATGAGAACCTAGAGGATCTAAAAAAAATTTGCAAAATTAATCATAGAAAGATAAATGTAAATATATGAATTAAGTGAGGAATTAATTGCAAAATTGGCATTTTAGAGTTTTCAAACAAGGAGATATGGCAAGAAGAGAGAAGAAGGTATATTAGAAAAAGAAAATCAAAGAAACTAACATAAATTTCCTCCATAAAATTCTCTTATTATTATCATACATGGGTTGATCACAGATCATACTTTAGGGAGAAAATCTAGAAGGGAGTTTGATGTTTTTAAGAGGTAGCTCTTGTTTTCTTTTTTTTTAATAGAATAGAATTCAAGATGTTTATATGATCTATATAAATCGATATTAAGTTTGTAATGTAAAATCAAGTTTTGATTGGATAAATATTTCTTCCTAGTCTCCCAAAAATGCATCTCCTATAATACATGGCGTCCATCTCTTTCTCCCTTTGTTTTCTAGTTCCAAATCAGCAAAGCCATTAATTAGCCCACTTAATCCTTGTTTTAGTAGCAAGCAACTTACAACCACTTCCATCCACTCAATTCCATTACATTCATCTTCAACCTATAATAGTGATATTCCTCATTTAAACCCACAACTTATGAAAAACTTCTTTATGCCCCAATACATGCCATAGAAAACCTAATTCCCTTGGTCAACATATTTCCTATCAATTCCATAAGCATTTTACACCTTATCAATTCTTATCAATTTCCTATCAAAAAAATTAAGAGATTATGCATAGCCAAATAAACCCAAAAATTCAGAACCCTTAGAAAAAATTGGGTTTCTTGATATGGCAATAATAACAAGGAGCTGAAAAAATCATATGCTTAATCGGGCGAGAAAATTGACATAGAACATGAATGAAATTAATAAATTTGTTTTAAGTCAAAATTCTCATAAGCAACAAGTCAAGTTTGCATTAATTAATTCACAAAAATCCATTGAAATTTGAAATCATTAAGCATGTAAGTTCCCTTGTTATGAGCAACTAGATCCATTGAATCTTTTAACCATGTTAAATTATGGCCATACATCATATGCACCAGCATTTCAATTTGAATTGAATTGAATTTTTCTTCCTATTAACAATGCCAAATATGAAAATTTCATATAAATGTATAAAGGGCCAATCCAACTTGAATGTGAAACTTTGGAAAACTTGTCCATCCTATCAATCTTTGTCATCCTCTTTTGATACCTCAAAACAAAGAGGGATGCCCAAAACAACAGTGCATGCCCAAGCACTACATGTTCCTTTGGCTTCTGTTGCATCATTTTCAGAGATTGTTCCATAGAAAAGTAAACCTTACTAAAATAATTGCTCAAAAAAAGGAACAAAATGGCACAGTATTCAAAGGTCCTTCGTTGTAGATGATGATATGTAATGGAATTGTTTCTCAATATCTATATTTTCTGCCAAAACAACACATGCATAAGGCTATACTCAGCAGTAAAATTTAGAATGAGATTTTTACCATTCCTTTCCCAGTTCTTTCAAATAAGTCCAAAAAAAAATAGTTGCCTACATCAAGACCACTATATGAGATTTACACCCAAAAATAAAGCTAATAATTCATGGCAGTGCTATCAGAATAGAGATATATAACAATAAACCACAATGTGCACGTTGGGTCATTACTATCAGCAAGTACAGGAAATTTTAAGGATTGATACATATACATAGCTTTGCACGTAATTGAGATGTAAGAATCATTATTGTCTAAGCAACTAAATGTAGATAAACTGTCATTACAAACTGTGACATTGTAAATTTAGCTTTGACAAACATTGGTTCGTTATTGCAGTATATAAAATGTATAATGAACGTGCATGAAAACCAAGGACATTGCACTTGTTCGGTCCATGCAAAAGAAATATCATATTAAACTATCATATGATTATCACCTGTGTAAATTGAATACAAAGTTAAATGAGAAAAATCTACATATTCAAAATCTTCTAGAAAAAAGAAAACGGCAAAGAAAACTACCAAGCCGCTCTCGTTCACCATCAGCATATCTGACTTGAATTGGTCCAGTTCCCTAGAAAATTATTAATAAAATTACATGATTGAAATATAAAACATATTTGATGACAATTAATGAACATTGCATACCCAAACACTTACCCCAGGTAAAGTACACTGATTGTGCAGAGCTCTAATAGCTCTCTCAGCATGCTCTAATGTTGCATATTTAATGAAACAACAACCTGTAGAAGTGAACTTCTGCGTATAGATCCAATGGTTTAACCAAAACGACTTACAAAGGCGAATAATACTAAATGTTCACACAAGATGAAGTTTCTGCAAACGACTTCAATGCATATTAAAAGTCAAATGAAGCAAAAAAATATAATGACAAATGTCCTAATAAAATGTCTATCTAAAGAACAAAATTAATGCTAAAACAACAATGAAAATGTAAATTTGACCTTTGGCCCAACCTTATTATTGTCTGTCACATTAGTCCAACAATGATTTCTATAACCAAAATAAAAGTCAAATATTTTTAAAAAAATAGAAAAATAAAAAAGGTCAAATAAAAAAATCTGTCACTCAATATCAACACATAATTTAATGACATTGAAATAGCTTCTCAAAGCATGTGAAATATAAACGGAACCAATAGTTTGTGCCCCAAGTATTACCTTCTTTTGCACAACGGCAAAATCACCATACAAGTAAAACAATATTGACATGCAGGCCACAAGAAGGTAAACACAGCAGCTTCTCACATGACATAGCACAGGCAATATTTAATTCAATGGAGATTAGACTCAGTTTCAACAGCAATATTGATGTATATAGCCAATATTAGCAAGACCTCCAAAAGATCCAACCAAAAGAAAAAAATTAAAAGTTAAAACAAACTAATTCTATGAAAAATTTTCACTGAAATATCCAAGTTTTGGGAATACTTATTAAAGGACCATATCGACACAATAGAAATAGTTAGATTAACCTAACATCAACAAGAAGTTTCCAACAATGGAAAGATATATAAATAAACCAAACCTCATAACACAATGCTAACATTTTACAGGGCACAACAAAGTTCACAAGGTACTCAACCAGGAGTAGTTGCTTCCAAATAACAAGTACTTATTTATTGTGTAAAATCAAATGCAAGAACCCATCCCGAAAGAAGAATAAGATTGCCAAGAAAAAGGACAAAGCTTAAAAATTGGACAGAGTGATAATTTTACCCTTTTAGTTGTTTCCTTGGAATAAAAGAAGGGCAAACTTTTGCCCAATTTCTAATAGATTTTGTACTCTATTTTACAGAATAGCATTGTCCCAAGCAGAAGGCAAAAGGCCCAGCAAAAGAAGTCCTAAGTATAGTCAATGATATTTTTTTTCAAATAGCAATGCCATGAACATAGACCCAAGGAAAACTGATACTAAGACAAATATTCGACATTGACCAATCACTCTTCAGAATTGGGTAATTAGGCAAGGTAAACAATATCAATGCAATGTTCATAAGCCAACGGTACAAAATAATAAAAGGCATTCAACATTCTAAGAGCCTTAAAACTAAATCAAAGCTTTAGGAAAGTATGAATGATTTGGAAGCCAAGACCATAGAATAAAATTATCAAAATGAATTTAGCTGAAACATTACTAAAATTATGGTTTCCCTCAAAGACAATATCACTCCCCTCATATGTGCACTTAAAGAACACAGACTTGAAGTCCAACAGGTACACTAGTTAAACATGTGAGCAGCAATAGATCTATAACAATGCCCTGTCCCACAGAAATAAACTGGAGCATGCCATCCAGATGAAAATAATCGACTGCATGAAGAACAGTTTCCCCTAAGAGCCATCGCATTGAAATAAATTTGGGGGGCTGGATGAACCACAAAATTTTGGGCACATGCCATAATATTAAGATATATCGTTAATCCAAAAAGTAAAAATTTTAGTATTTTAGGTAATGTCAAAGCTTTGGAGAATGTTATGAAAGTCAAGCACACTAGCAGTACCAACTAATCTTGGATAAATGCTGTATTAAGTATGTTGTTAAACCAAAAAAAAGATAAGTTATACATAGATATATATATACATATATATTAAGTGAATGAAAAGGAAATCAATTTTTTGTGCAGTTCACACTATAAAAAGGTGTCATGTGAAAACTTTTGAATCTTTTGAGGAACAACACAGCAGTGCAATATGAAAGGCACAAAAACTTGGTAACACTATTTGACAGTGGTTCACAAGCAAAAAACTCAGTTGCACGATATTTGACATGCCAGCGGTAACCATTCCTTCATTCACAGTCCTAAGTACCAGTATTCACATTCCACAATCAGAATTCCAACATAGGAAAGTAAAAGGGCGAAGTGATAAATTTTTGATAAATTATAATGTCAACAAGCTATTTTATACACTTTTTTGCACACAAAATTTCCTTCAGAAGAAAGAAGAAGAACAGCAGTTCCAGTAGTACCAGATACAAAGTAGGGCATACAGTAATTTTCCCACAAATAACTCCAGCTAAGAAAATGCAAAAGCAGATTCATGGAAACTAAATAATAGAAGACAAAGATCACAGCAAAATAGAGTATTGAGACCATATCTCAGTCTAGATATGGCTAGTCTAAATTCAATTCCAAGGCACTCCAATCCCGATATGATTTTTCATCCAGCATTTGTAACGTTTAAGATGATTGTAAGCTTATTGGCCAATAAATATGCACGTCTTCTGAGTATTTCTTACACTAATCAAACAGTACAAAAATAAAGCAAAAACAAGTAGTTTTTCCTATAATACTCTTGGAAGAGGCCATCATACAAAGTGTAAAATACCATTCATTTGTGTTTATTTCAGAAACATTCATTTATGCAAAAACCAAAACAACCATACACCAGTATCTATTAATCAATAAACAAGGACAGGGCACCCGTCAAATATTCCACACACAACAAAGAACTTCTCAAAATATAGCATCAACATAATGCAACAATCCAGTTTAATATGAAAGAAAAGTTTCACCATCCAATAACCAATTTCTGGCCAAGCTCAGTCAAGATCCTTACAGAAGATATTTAATGCAAAAAAAGGTCCAAGCAACTCCATTTGATACCGATAAAGAAGTATTCCTACTCAGCATACTATCATTTCAACCAGCATAACAAAAAAAAGTGATACCCAAGGTTCATACAGGCGGGACTATGGACAAAATTTCCAAACGTCTTCTAAAGAACTTTCTCTTATATGAACCATTCCAGAAAATCCAACAGCAGTGGAAAAATAAATCAAACCATCTGAGCCCTATGAAGAATTCCATAAACCAAACATTAGCTGAAACCCACAACAAATTTCAAAATTCCCAACATTTTATTTAATTTTAATTAAAGTAGTGCAAATGCATGAGAAGTTGCATAATATTCATCGCCATTGTGCACAAATTGACACAAGTAAAAACAAGGTTGCAACAAAAGCTTATCTCCACTACCATCAGCAGTTCAAGAATAGATTAGTTGCATTTTTATGAAACAACCAGATGCCACCATTTCATCAAGATTTTATGTTATGGATACACAAAGAAATAATGATAAGTTTGTTCCTTTTATTTACATAACTCAAAACATCCAGACTCTGACAATAATCAGATTTCTTCAGAAAACAACAGCTTAAATCAGATGCAAACCTGGGTGACATTATGAACCCAGCGGCCCTGAAAAGAAAAAACTACAATTCACCACAAATCAATGAGAACTTCTGAATCTACCTTGTTGTTGACCAGTTCGTTTGTCTCTGATCAAAGCTACTTCAATAACATCTCCATGTTCCTCAAACAAAGGACGTATCTGGAAAAAAAAAGTTTAGTTGATCTAATACAACACAAGAAATTCTGTTATTATGGGTTAATTCATTAGGAATGACGTATCTTCAATAATAATGTTTAAAGGAATTGTAGTAAGTAAAATTCATTCAAAAAATGATGACAGCTAACTGAATAGATTATGCTTAAGGTCAACATTTATCATACATGAATCAAAAAAAAGCCATGGAACCTATCCACAATAGATAGATAAATTTGTGAGATTGCATGGAAATGGCAAACAATAATTTGAAATCAATGTAATTAAAGGCGCAAAAAGTCTACACTTCCAGAAAAATCAACAAGTACAGCTCCCCCACTCTGCTACACAATGGTCAGAAAAAAATCGAAATTGCTATATAGCAGCAGAGATCACATGTCAATCTCTCTATTTAAAATTGAGGCATTTTTCATCCTTGAGATGAGACGTAAACCTCAAGGCGGTCTCAGGCGTAAGTCACACAATTAAAAAACTGCGTAAATTGCAAAAGATTAAATAAAGCTATATAAAAATCAAACTTAATATTCTAATATGATGATATTAAATCATGAAGCATATAATGTCAACAACAACAACAAGCCTTTATCCCACTAAGTGGGGTCGGCTACATGAATCCTTCGTCTCCATTATGTACTACTATGTGTCAAATTCTCATTTAATTCAAGATATCTTTTTTTATACAACTTAACCAAGTCTTTTAGGTACCTCTACCTTTCTTAACATAAATCTAATGATCTACTCCCAACTGTCATCGGATAGCCAATGCTTTATGTGGCCAAACCATCTAAGGTGACTCTCTAATCTTATGCCACCGGAGATACTCCAACTTTTCCCAAACACACTCATTTCGCATTTTATCTCTAAGAGTAAAGCCACTCATCCACACGAGCATCCTCATCTCTATAACACTTAACTTAAGTCTTATGCTTCTTTACCAACATTCTCATAAGTCATGCAAGTTTTACCACCATCTTATAAAATTTTTCCTTAAGTTTAAGTGGAATTTTTCTATCACAAGCGGATGCATTCCTCCACTTCAACCATCCAACTTGAATTCTACTAATAACATCTCCATCCATTTCACCATCATTTTGAACAATAGAGCCTAAATATCTGAATCACTCACTCTTATTAATGACTTGTTCACCAAATGTCACAACACTAACACTAGAACTTCTACAACTAAAATTACACTCCATATATTCAGTTTTAGATCTACTTAAATGAAAACCTTTAGACTCTAATGTTAACCTCCATAATTCAAGTTTCTTAGACTCCTCTCTAGACTTATCAACAAGAAGAATGTCATCAAGAAAGCATACACCAAGGTACATCTTCCTGTAAATGCCTAATAAGAACATCCATAACTAAAGCAAAAAGATAAGGGCTTAAAGCTGATCCTTGATGTAATCCAACTGAAATAGAAAAATATTTTGTCAATCCTCCTTGTGTTTGGACACAAGTAATAACTCTAGTATACATACCCTTAATGACTTGAATATAATCAATATTAACTCATTTCTTGTCTAGAACTCTCAAAAGAACATCTCTTGAAACTTTATCATAAGCTTTCTCTAAATCAATAAATATCATATGTAGATCCTCCTTACTTTCTCTAAACTTCTCTAGCAAACCTCTTAACAAATGTATAGCATCCATAGTAGATCTACCTGGCATGAAATCAAATTGATTGTAAGAAACTTTATCGTAACTATACTTAACTACTACTCTCCCATAATTTTAATGTATGACACATTAACTTGATTCCTCTAATTTGCACACTGTGCATCACCTTTTCTTAAATATAGGAATCAACAAACTCTTTCTCCACTATATCTTTTATCTTTAAAATAACATTAAAAGGATTTGTAAGCCAAGAAATTCCTTGATCCCTAAACATTTCCACACTTCTATTGGAATATCATCGTTCTGTTTTTTTCATTTTCTTTAAAGCTTCTAACTTCGGATTTACTAATACGATAAAAATAAAATTTCTATTTTGTTTAGGATATTAAAGTTCTTAAAATCAATCGATTTCAAATCCTTCATTGAAAGTTTATCAAAATACCTCATCCACCTATTTTCGATCCTTTTAAGAAAAGACTTTATTATTTTCATCATTAATACACCTCAACTTTCTTTACTTCTCCTATCTCTTTTGGTTTAACTTATACATACATCTTTTACCTTCTTTGGTCTAATCTATCAGATAAATCACTAAAATTTTAAATTTTCAGATCATATATCGCTTTATAATCTCTACAAATCACTTTATATCTTTTCAATTCTCCAAGTTTTACATCTAAACCAAATTTTATAACAACGCTTCTTATTTCTTATCTTTTCTTTCATTCCACCACCATTATTATTTTATTAAAGAAGCTTTTCCTTGATTCTCCAAACATATTTTAATAATAACTGCTTAATTTCACTGCTACTTTTTCCCACATAATATTACTTCCTTATGAAAATCTCAAATTCTAAAGCTTCTTAAAATATTTTATTTGTGTTTTAAATGTTTCATCTAATCCAAAGATAATAATTAATTTTTTTTCTCTACAATCTTTCATTTTAAAATCTAAAACTAATAATCGAAGTCTTAAACTTTTTTGAATTTACCTACAATCTTTCTGATCTAAACGATCTATTTTTCTTATCATAAAATAATCAATCATGTTTTACTAGATCCATTTTATAAGTAAAAATATGTTCATCTCTTTTAAATAAAATATTAAGAACTATAAAATCATAAGAAGAAAATCTATAATCCTTCCATTACCACTTCAAATCCATAACCATACATGAATACTTTAAAATCTTCTATCACTCTACCAACACGATTGTTTAAATCTCCTCCAATATTTTTTTCTTCATATGATAGATTAATCCATCTAATTCATTCCAAAATTTTCTTTTGAGCCTACATCCAAACCTACTGAGGACATAAACACTTATAAGATCGATAATCTTAATCAACAATAATCTTTAAAGCTATATCTATCTTCACATCTATTAATATTTATA
Source organism: Cymbidium sinense (assembly GCA_021442155.1). Taxonomy (NCBI): domain Eukaryota; kingdom Viridiplantae; phylum Streptophyta; class Magnoliopsida; order Asparagales; family Orchidaceae; genus Cymbidium; species Cymbidium sinense. The sequence goes on from CM038220.1 coordinate 137,773,150, forward strand.
ATATTATCCTTCAAACTTTTATCTATAATCACACATACACCATTTCTAGTCGACTTATATTTAATACCAAAGTTTAAAACCTAAAGTTAATCTCCTGCTTCTCCCCAACCCATTTAGTTTGAACACATAAAATATTTATCTTCTTAACCATAATATCTATTAATTCCATTAATTTACTGTAAGAATACCTATATTTCAAGATCCTAACATAATTCTATGGACTAACTTTTGCCCTCAGATCCCCATAATATGAAACCCTTGCTTATTTAACACTCTGCCGTGCTCGATATTTTTTTATCAGATTCTGCTCATACGCCGCTTTAGGACGCTTAAGATTAACACAATGAATTAAAGGATTCATGTCATGATTACTTCGACAAGTTTTACATTGATTGTCGACTACCTATCGCAACCCTCCAATTTTCACATCCGGACTTGGGACCAGCAAAGGTAGTGTTAAATTCAACACATAACAACTCAAAATGACAGTTTGCAACAATATTCTCCTTAAATCATCTAAGACAAAGATCATATTAAAACAACAATAAAAAAATATATGAATTTATAAATCTTCATCACTATTATCACTCAATAAATCTTCATTTAAATCATCATCACAATGAATCGTTCTTCTAACTCATCCTCGGCAATATCAATGTTCTCCCAATCTTCCTCCTCATCTTTCTTTTCCCTAATGAACAAAAAATTTTATATATAATAGTTGTGTTTTAAAATAAAAAATTTCTTTAAAGCTACAATCACAACTTTTAAATACTTTTTCTATTAATTTTTTGTTGCGATGTATTAGGCCTACTAGTATTGGCCTTCTCTTTCTCCACATCAAAATAGTCAATATTGAGATCTTCTTACAAATCAAATGGACTACCTTCGTAGACATTATCAATGAGTCCTACATCTTCTGATAGCACATCATTACATACTAAAGGGTCTTCCTTTGTGTCTAGAAGCCCTTTCTTCAAATATTTTTCCTTTAATTTCTTCTTATACACAATATGTACCAAAGAGTTTATCCCCAATATTATCAATTTATTTCTTCTTTTAATATACACTTGAATGTAAGGACTCCAATTTCATTCACAATCAAATGATGAATAAGTTAGCTCAAGTACTCTCACAACAAATCAATATAAATCTAGGGTAGCATCACTAAATTGAATTCACCATTCAACCATTATTCAAAAAAATAAAATTTGGAGTTAATCAATAGAGAATAACAATAAAATATTATCTAGTTTAAATTCTAACTAATGAAACTATAAAAATCAACTGGAGACTGCTTTATAATAGTATCTTTAATTTGTTACAACCCAAAGAAACCTTCCTTATTCCCAAAAATAACAAGTTGTAGATCTGCTGATGCCATCTCAGTTGTATCTCTGTCAATCTATCCAAGCAGTGGTATGAACCCAATTTGATCTCAAGGTTAATTGACATATTATTTGCATACTAAAATTAGGATTCAAATAATATCCAGCAACATGTAAATAGTAATGAAATTGAAGCTCCCACTTTTCATCAATGATCTCTCAAATTTTCTTATGACTTGATTCCTCTCCTCCCAAATTTTGTGCAATCATCTACTTAGTCTCATCCATAGAATTATAAACAAAGCTCATGGCTAGTTTCTTTTCCACATCTACCAACCTCAGTACATGGACTACAAGCTGTCATGATAGTATAATGCAAACTCATCCAAAATCTTTCATTCAATACAAGTTTTCTTACTTTTTTTCCTTCAAACTTATTGGCCCAAGCACTGCTCAACTACTGAGTGGGGTGAACGTAGCCTCCAAATGCTACTTTCATCCAAAATGCTTTGCAAAGTTGAATAGGCAATGACAATTCTAGTAGTAGCAGGTCATATGATCTCATTCTTCATGAACTTCCTCAGCAATGCAAGCACCCAACTGTGATTGTAGATAAATTTACTAATCTTCTTCGCCTTGATCAGAGCATTCTTATGTTGAAGCAAGTCATCAAATCTCTCAAACAAAAGATCTATACAATGCACTTCACAAGATATCCAAAACATGTGCTTCCTCTTCTCCATCAATTTATTACCATCAATTCTATAAGCAATAGCATTATCAGTGATAACTTGCACAACTAAGTGCTCTCCGATCTCCTCAATTACTCCATCCAAAATCAGTGTTTTAAAAGCATGCTTCTTAATCGAAGCGAATGAAGCGAGTGCAAAGTGCTTCACGACAACACAATAGAGCGATGATTGTGTGCCAAGCATGCTATCGTACGCTCTCGTAGAGCAAAGTGGAGCATGGGTTGAACAATTGAATATTAATTGGTGCATGACTCTTCATCTCTCTCGACTCTAAGCAACGCCAAACTTCCAAAGAAGAAAAGAAGGGAATCTGCAAGTTGTCTCGAAGCCGCCATCGACGCACAGCTCCAACACAGTCGACTCTAGCGGCTCCAACCCAACCCCTGTCACGCACGACCTAGTCAAAGCCAACGGCTCTAGCCTAACCTCTCGTCACATACAACCCCATCAGCGCCAATGGTGCCAATTCAACCCTTTCGACCCCAACAACTCTAGCCCCACTTGTTGCGCACAACCCCGTCGACACTAGCAACCCCGTCTCTCATGCACAATCTCATCTCTCTTACAAGACCCTATCTCAATATTATTCACAATTGCTCAAAGTGAATTTAACTTCTTTTATAGTTTTAGGTTTCAAATTTATTTTTATAGTTTTTAGAACAACTAAAATAAAAGTCTTATTGTTTTCAAAACTTTCTTTGCAAATTTGTTTAAGTATTTATTCAAGTGCTTTGTAGATATAAAAGATAATTTATTTTTTCAAAGTTGTGGGAATTAAAGTCTTACTTTGAGTCTTAAAAATCATCTTTGCATATTTTTATAAAATTTGAAATTCAGTTTTTTTAATGTAAATCTTTTCATAATATGGTGTCATTTGTGGTTATATCATATAAAAGTTTTTATTAAATGTTCTTTATTTTTACATCTCTTTGTTATACAAATAACGAGCGCTTTGGTAGCAAAAGCGTTGCTTCACACCACACTTTGTGCTTTGAAATAAAATTAAATCCTTGCACATCGCATTATGCTTTGTGCTTTGAAAACACTATCCAAAATACCAAAAAAATAATCCGCATCTTTCATCTTATTTGATGCATCCACATACTTCAAAAAGATCATATCATATGGGTTACTCACTAAGATATTAATCAATTTTTGCTCTTCATATCTGACCATCCATCAGATATGATGATTACACCTATTGAGCTCATGTTCTCTTAACCTCAATACTTTTTCAATGTTTGCAACTCTTTAGTCAATATCCAAGTCCCCAACTCATATATAGTAAGAGGTTGAAACCCTCGACCATAAGATCCAATAGAACGGACCATATTGATGTAAATTGGAGATGTCGCCGCGTGGAATGGAATGGCATTTTCAAGAAAAATCTCTCAATATTCATACATACACATCTCGTGGCCTCCCTTGCATGCTCAGTAGAAATGTCATGGGTTACCCTCGCTCCATCATCCTTGTCATCTATCACATTCATCATATACCAATCCATAAGTCCTCGTGCACTTCTACTAGACTGTGGTTGCAATGATGATGAAGAATCATTGCCACTATGCTCACTAAAAAATATAAGCCTACATCCACTTTATCATCAAATTGTTGCTATGCTAGGTGTTTTCTCACTGTTTCCTTATATGAATAAGCACATATTTCTTCTTTCACTTCCCATGAAACCTTTGCATATGGTGCAATATTTGTGTGAGAACTAGATAAAGTCACACCCCCTTTAACAACCTTATCACAATAATTGCATTTCAAATATACATAACACTTATCATCGCATTCAATATCAACTTGCATACTATACTTCCATGAGAGTCCTTCATATGCCCACTTGTGCTCTTCCCCTTTCCTCTAATCATTTTGTAAATATTTCTACATAAAAGAAATCAACAATAAAGAAAAAAAAACTAACAAAATAAAAAGTTGTAAAAAGAGAGGAAGAGTACCTTACTAACTCCTAATAAATCCTAAACAAGAAAGTTAAGAGAAGCAACTGGCAGAAAAGAAGATGGTGAGTGGTTGCGACTACAGTGATGGTGGCAATGAGAGAGGATGTCGGTGGCGGTAAACGAAGCGACTGTGAGAGAGATCAGGAGCACTAGCAAGAGAGTGGGCTGCAACTCGATTAGGTTAGGGTCATCAAAAGGATCGAGATTCAATAAGTGAGGTCAACTAGGCTAATTAGTGAGGCGCACACCTTACCCACTGTCTATGAGCTAGACACCTCATGGTAGGCACCGAAAGGCGCAAAGGCGCACCTTGAGGCATGCCATTTTAAACAGTGTTTTGTGTTCTTTCTAATGTTTCCCATCCTCCCACTAATGAATCAACAAAGATTGAGCGCTCATGATTGCTCATCTCCCCACTCTTATTTCTTTTATTCTTTTTATTTTCTTCCTGAGTACATGAATTTCTCTTTCTACGATTTTGCTTTCCCATCACAGTATTTTGTAGAATATGATCAGAGTTGTATGAGAGAAATAAGATGAAGCAAATTGCCCCAAATTTCTCAACAACCTATGTTCTAACTCAACCTCCAATCTCAATTTTTGGGAGAAATAAAATAAGGAGATGAATGCTCGCCTACGCAACCCTGGCTTAGCCGCTTTGATGGACTGGATCAAACATCCAATGTTTTACTTTATTTTAGATGAGATGCAATGCTTGATAGCTTCAACCTGGTTTAGTAGGTTATTTTGTTTGATATTTTCTTAAGAATGAAAGATTTCACACTCTAAATTTGTTTCATGTATTTATACTTATTCTTCTTAAAGTTAGGTATCAAAATTGGAAATTTAACACTCAACATTTTAAGTTGCTTAATATATAATAATAAACCTTTATAATAAAAAATGATTTAATAAGTGAAAGAAGTTTTCTTTATTTTTAGGAAGCTGTTGAGGAATTTAAAATATTGTAATGTTTTTCTATACTGTAAGGTAAGATGTCCATTAAATATTAGAAGGGAGATTCAACTAAAGATTGTGTTGTATTTTCCCTTAGCACTTCAAAATAGAGACCCTTTCAGACTTTTGCACTTCGAAAGTTGATAATAATGTTTCTTTTTTAACTTCCAGAAATTTAAATATATTTGGGTAAGCACATTAGGATATGCTAAGCTAAAAGAGTTTTAAAGATAATATAACTCAAATCACATTTTAGAATTCTTGGTTAGATGGTATTGAAAGAGAAAATCACCTCCATTTTGCCAACCATACTTACCCCAATCAATGCCTTCCCAAGGATTGAATATCTCTCTCTCTCAAACAATCCTATGCTCACTTCCGTAAAAACTCCTTTGTATCATTCAAATTTTAGAACTCCAAGAGGGCCACCTATTTGGGAGTACAATGCAAATACTTTTTTCAAATCTAAATAGAGAGCATATAAACTTATGCTAGATTTCATTGGTTACCTACCCGATGCTTAAATGCTTTTTGTCTCTTGGGATAATCCTAAGCTCGCTCTTGTAAAAGCTCCTTTGTGTCATTCAGCTTTCCTGTTCTCAGTTCTCATTGGCAAGTACTTTTACAAAAATACTCTATAAGCCTCAAGAGGTCACACATTTAGGAGTACATAATGAGCTTTTTTTTCCAAAAGTTTGCATCTCATGTAAATTGTTTAATTTGACCTTTTCAAAAGGAATCATTAAGCTAGGCAACCCTCCTGACTATGGCACTCCTCATGTGCACAAACTCTTCTTTTATAAGTAGACTTTTTTCTTGCCAATTCATTTAGCATATGCTTCAAATAATCCTTTCTCAAGATATTCATCCTTAACCTTAAAAAGAATGGATAGTGTTTCATTAAGACTGCATTTGGGGGAGTGGTACAGTGCGAAGATGCACCACTGCGTCATTTGTGAACTGCGTTCTGGCAGAGTCTTGAATAATCTGCGGTGGGAGAATTGTATTTTAACCTAATCTAGTTACCTACAGTGGCGGCCAGAAAGATGCAATTTGACTTTTGTAAAATTAAAAGCAGCTTCTTCTGTAACAACTCAACCACTACTTTTTTATACAGTTGCAGCTATCCCAAATAGACTCTAAATTAAAAATAGGGAAGAGCATAGCAATTTATGTCCCAATAAAAGGATCATATTTTGCTCATTCAACTAAAGGAAAGGTATAAGGATTTTGAATTTCAACAATTAGAAGCCAAAAATTAGTGGGAAAAAAGTCAAAAAAACAAAAGGGGGCCATGGAGAGTAGACTCAGACTAATCAGACCAAATCACGATAAATATTTGTATCCTTTTACTAGCATAATTTTTAAAATTACTTTCCTTATACTTAAGCATACATGAAACTTTCAAACAGTCAATTCAAACCCCCTACTCTCTTGGGCGTGCACCAGGTCAACAAACTAGTAATAAAACATCTCAAGGTAACAGGTTAAAGCAAATCATAAAAAAACAACTGGAAATGAAATTTTTCAGGAGAAAAGATAAAGGCATTAACACAACCTTAAGGAACAAAATATGTAATAATTTTCTCATCAGCTCCTGTTGGTCAATACTTCAGGAAAGAAGCATCACTACAGTTTGGACTCCTATTGGCATGTTTTTTTATCAGGCTCACAACATTGTTATATAAGGATGATAAGTGAGGAATCAAATTTAATAATGACAATTCGACCAAAACATGTGAAATAGCAATCAAATTCAGAACATACATCTTCTTCAGTTGCAGTTCTTGGAACTGATCCAATGAACAGTTTTGCAAATTTGTTTCCCTCACCATAATCTGTGACATATAAGAATATATGTTACACAAATCAAAACGTTCAAACTAGCAAAAATAAAATGATATCAAGAATTAAAAATTAAACAATAAGATACACAGCTCCATCTCACCACAAAAATTGCACCTCAAGCATAAACTACATTCAATACTAAAATATCTTCCTTGGATATAATTTTAGTCACTGCTCACTCATCTATGTAAAATGGGGTAGGGCCAGTAGGCAACCTAAATTGCATCCTTGACCCAAAAGGTGACCCATTGGTGTCAAGGAGCAAAAATTGCCATTAAATTGATGTTTTTTGTGTCAATGCATTGAATAAGATATAAAAGCTCCAGTGTGAAAACACACTTTTGGCTGGAATAGACATTGTATTAGCCATCTATATGAAAACAGAAGCCTATTGATTTAATTCAATCATCATGGCATAAATAGCTGCTACCATTAAGCTGAAAGCACATACGAAACCTATGGTGGGCTGGGATTATTAAGATCAAGCAAACAATTGAATTGGTAAGATTGAATAAACACTTGGATTTCTAAAACATAAGCAAAATAAAAAAAGGACCAGCATCTCAAAAGCAGATTATCATTCTGAAAGGGCTTGGAAGTGTTTCAAAAGGATAAGAATAGTAGCATGCTAATAAAACACTAAATTCACAAATCATTATTGGTTTAAATTGGAATAAGATAAAAATAAAAAATAAACAAGTTTCTCGTTACCTACATATTATTATTAAATCCAAGTAATACGTTGCTACAGTTGTCAATACCTATCCAAAACAAGAAAGTTCTAACAGACGACTCCAAATGCAATAAGAGCAGCACATTTTTTTACATTAAAAAAAGCAGTGCTTTACTATTATATCAAAGTCTAAGGTGCAATCAGATCTTGTGCATTATTTTGATTGTTGTTATAACTTTAAAATCAATAGAACTGGAGTGGGTCAAATAATGTAAAACTAATCAGAAAAAACAACATACCAGGTAGTCAACACATTTCTCAAATAGATGTTCAATGAATATATAAAAAAAAAACCTCATAACCCTATGATATGAAAATGACAGTTAAAATTAAATATTTGTCATTCCACATATGAGATTCAATCTACCCAAAACTCAAATCCTATATTTCTTGCAGATTAAGATCCCACATGCAAAGCAGAATAAAATACATTGGAGACACAACTTTACCTAACTTTCTTTAAGGGCCAATTTATTTTAATGTAAGCATTTGAAAGTGATGGAATCTTTGTTCTGCAACTAAAATCAAATATTGCTTAGCAGAAAGTTGATGAAGGTGAATTCTTGTTCCTATGTCTCACAGTCATAGAGTAAGACAAACTTCCAATCATGGGAGCTTGAAATTCACCTTAGATTTCATATTTACACATGACTTTTATGAAACTTACTGCTTTTTAAACAATTATAGAAATTAAGTGCTTGTTTGAGATCAATTTTATTGTGTTTTTTATTTTTGTTTTAATGTTATTTTAAGCAAGTTTATTTAGTGGTTTTTATTTTTTATTTTTAAAAATAAATCACATTATTTTTCAGAACACTCAAAACAACTTTACCATGTTTTGAGCGCTTTTAAAACAACAACTACTACTGCCAAATATATTTTATTTAGAATTAAAACATACACAAAATAAAATAGAATTAAAAATATATAAGACAAAAAACAAATGGCCCCTTAGTTCACAAGACGGAGTTCATGCAAAAAAATTAAACAAAAAAATTAAAAATGATTTACCCTAATAGTATCTTACACGAGTTCTCATATAGTAAAAGAACAAAATCAATATTTTCTTTCCAATACCTTGCATCTCCTTTCCCCAGATACACCTTAGACTACTCTTATAGACATGATATAGAGTTATCATAATATTGAGCAAACACTACTGGAGCAAAGCAGCTTAACTAAAAGAGCATAAAATTGTAACTTTTCACAAACCCTAACAGAAGAAGATGATTTATGACCTACCTGGAGATTCTCGTATGCTCTCAAAGCCACGCTTGTTCCCACCTATTGGCATCTTATGGCCAACAAGGCTCCCTGGACCATCACGAAGCACCTGAACGCCACGGAATCCCGGCACCCCACCGAAGCCGCTGCCAGTAGGAGGGAATTCCGGCTGCCCGCGGTAAGGATGATAACGTCCACCAGAGAAGCCTTCGTCACCGCCGACGTCTCCAACACCCCCTCTGAGGTATCTGTGGTGCTGGTTCGTGGGGCTGTCAGAAGACCACCGTGAAGGCATTATCGCTTGCCTCCCAACGTCGCCTGAACGATCACCCAACTGCTCACCGACACGTTCACCGGAGTACTCAACTATGTGCCTGTCCATCAGATCCGATGTTACGCTAGGGCTTAAAAGGCGCTCGTTTCGTGCGCTTGTGCCCTCTTCGCTGGAAGAACAACGAGATTTTTCACGTACAAGCAAGGTGCGAGATCGTGAGTAGGGCTGCAAATGAATCGACGTTCAACAAGCTATTCGTGATCGGGTCTATTAGAGTTTGTTAGAGGTCGTTTATATTTATTCATTTAATTAATCAAATGGGTTTTAATATTTTTGTAAATATTTGATGATTAAATAAATAAGTTTGAATGAGTTATTATTCAGTTCAGTTATATTCATGAACAGTATTATTTAAAACTCAACATGGCATGGAGCTCGATAATGGCCTCGATTCGCCGATTAAGACTTATTTATAAACACATAGAGGCCGATTAATAACGCCGATTAAGGCCGAAGACTGTTATAAACGATACTATATAAGGCCGACAAGCTCGAAGATTAAGGCCGATAATGCCGATTAAGGCCGTTTATTTCATAAAACGAGTGCTTGCTAACGCTCGATAAGTAATAAGTCAATAAACTGAGCCGAAGCTCAACAAACTTCGAGCCGAGCTCGAATATAATTTTTTTAAATGAGCTCGAGCTTGAACACCATCTTAAAAGCTCGAATCGAGCTCGAGCGGAGCTCGAATCGAGCTCGAGCCGAGCTCGAGCTCAATACTGATAAACAAGCTTGAACTCGAACAGGGCTCTGCTCGGTTCGATTCGATTCGTTTGCAGCCCTAACCGTGAGCATTCAGAGGGTGTCTGATTCAGGAAAGTTGAGTTCCTGACTTCTGAATTGTATTTAGCTGATATTTAGAAAATCTTATTAAGTTTTGAGAAGTTATTTGAAAATTTATTTAAATATTTAAATTTGTTAACTCAAAAAATAATTTAAAATAGTTAAAATTACTTAAGTATCAAATATATCTAACTTTAGTTGTTAGATATGTAAATACATAAGAATTGTGTGGTATGTATATAAATCTCCCTATATAATAACTATAATAATATATATTAATTTCTCATTAACTTATAAAAAATATATCAATTAATTATTAGAATTTTTAAATTAAGTTCAATTAAAATAAAAATAAATGCTAACTATTAAATTAATGAAATAAAATAACTATCAAATAATAATTATAGTGAACAAGTTTAAATTAATTTTAATGACTTATCAATAATTTATTAAAAGCATTTAATTAAAATTAACTTATGATAATATACATTAATTTATTTTTAAATTAATTTTAAGCCTAGTTAAGTTATAGTATAATTAAATTTTAGCTAATACTCAAATTTGTATCTCTCTAAAGGTAGCCAACCCTCATAAAAGTGATAGGACCTCAACTTTATGTAATTTGCTTTAATTTAAATTTAATATTTTATTAAAAATAGTTTTTTTTATATGTTCATGTTACAAATTTTATCACATTTAAATAGATCAAGTTAAACACCTTAAGTACACTTGATATACCACCTAAAGATAAAGCTGAGCAAGCATGAATTATGTTGCAATTTTTAGATCTCAAAGCATCTAATATTTAAATAACAAAATCAAGAATCTATTGGATGGTCATTTAAATTCCAATTTTAGCAAATTTATAGGCCTCCTTTGGTTAAGATATTTATATTGAGAAAATTAATTTAATAATTCATTTAAGAAAAATAGAGTTTAAAAGTTGATGTGCTTGTATTGTAGTATAGGAATTTTATTTAAATTAAAAAATTCATACCATAATGAAAAAGTTGAATTAAATTAGTCATTGAAAATGATACTAAAACAGAATTTCGAAAAAAGCATTCTAAAGATATTTGTGCGACCAAATAATATACCAAATTAATTTTATATTAATTTTAAATATAAAAACCAATAATAATCCATTGTGCTCTAATAACTTGTGTTTGGATTGCAATTAAGCATGATGCATTGTGTCAGAATATCTCATCTAAGTCATCATCCCTTTCAATGTCACACGGACTTTTCCTTAACGATCTTTGACTAGTCAACATTCATACACCATGACTCCTTTCTAATGATCTTACCATCTCATCCTGTGCAACTATTTATGACTTATAGTGCCACACTTAGCCATCATTCTTTAAGTCTACATCTTTTATTTTGATGGTGATATTACCATATGAATATCATCAAAAGATTAAGAAATATTTGTTAAGACTCACCTCGAAAGGAGTTGCACAGTGGGAACAAGGAACAAGGGACATGCATTGGTACAAGAAAATATGGGACAACACAGAGATGCAAGAAAATAATGTATATCCTTATTAGGTGGTCAGGTCCATTATAGGGTTGTGATTTCTATCTTTCGAGACAGTGCACCATTTCTTAATATCGTACTGATCACTTCAATAAGTATCCCCTAAGATCTACGTGGTGTCCCACATCTCAAAAATAAATACCACAGATTTTTCTCGCGACTCCGCTGAAGATAGTTCCTCTCTCTATCTCAAGTAAACAATTATTGTCACCAAGCATCAATAGTGGACTTATATTTTATATAAGCTCAAAACAATCTTTCTTTTCGTTGGCACTTAACTTATTTCACCCTTAAGCAAAGCTAGCTATATTCTTCAGGTTTTAAGACCTCACTCCGTGTAGGTCTTAAAACCCATATTGAGTTCCTCCAATAGGTAAAAATAAATTAACTAAGCTAAAGGAGATGATTAAAAATATTTAGAACCTCTTTACCATCCACTTGGTGAGACAAGGTTCATCCCATAATAAATCCTTTGCAAAAAAAATATTATTTTCAAAAAGCACTTTTCAAATTAATTAAAAGTCGCATGACAAAAGCTTTGCATAAAATTTTCAAAAAGATTTAAAGATAACCAAACCCCATTTAACAATGTCTACAATTATTACATGGAGGTTCTTTTCAATATCAAAATCAAATAATTTTAAAATCCTTTTTTTTTCAAAAGCACATTTTTGAAAATAGCTATCTCCATTTCAACATACCTAGATTTGTTGGATAAAGATACTATTTCCAAATGAAATCATGACATAAAATTGAAATTCCATTTAGCACATTCCACATATGCTAAGTTGGAGTTTCCCTTTTCAAAAGCAATATCACACACAAAAACCCCATTTTTGAAAATCAATAAATATAAATGAATTCCATTTAACATACCTAAATTTGTTACTTGGAACTCCCCTTTTCAAAAAATTGCCCAAAGAATAAAATCAAAACACATTTGAATTCTATTTGACATACCCAAATTTGTCAAATGAGAATTTCTTTTTTCAAAAATCAAAACAAATTGGACTCTACTTAACATACCCACATTTGCTAAGTATAGCTCTCATTTTCAAAAAAAAATCCAAAACACATTTGAATTCTATTTGACATACCCAAATTTATCAAATGAGAATTTCCCTCTTCAAAAATCAAAACAAATTGGACTCTGCTTACCATACCCACATTTACTAAGTAGAGTTCCCTTTTCAAAATCACAAATAAATCAAACACACTTAACTCCATTTGACATACTCAAATTTGTCAAATGAGAGTTCCATTTTTCAAAATTGAAAATAAATTGAACTCTATTTAACATACCACATTTGTTAAATAGAAGTTCCCCTCTTTCAAAATAAAACAAAGCAAACTCATCAAACACACTTGAGCCTTACTTAACATACTTAAATTTGTTAAGTAAATGTTTCATTTTTCAAATCAAATCAAAATACATCAAACACATTTGGACCTTTCTTAGCATACCTAAATTTGCTAAGTAAGAACCCCATTTTTAAAACAAATTAAACACATGATAAACATCATCGCAAACAAAAATACTTCCAAATATTCTCAAACATGCACTTCAATCTCACTTAGCATACCTAAATTTGTTAAGTAAAAATTCCAAAATCAAATTTTTAAATAAAGGATAAACAAAACAAATATATCTCCAAAGTCTCTCTGAAAGGAAATGAACCTCATTCAATATACTTAAATTTGTTAAATGTGGGTTCCAAATTAGAATCAAATCTTATGACAAAGACTCTCCTTGAATCTCTCCAATTCAATGAACCCCACTTAGCATACTTAAATTTGTTAAGTGTGGGTTCAAAATTCCAAGTTAATATTAGAAATCAATTTTTGAAGACAAACATCAAAGCAAGGGTCTGACTCAGTTATATTTCGACAAATGCAGAGGTACCAGCACAATCAGTTCTTTCTCAGTCTTTAGTTAGTTCAGCTGTAATGGCTCCCAGTAAGTTTGTTTTCTTCTTCCCCTCCAGTGTAGATCTGGCCATGGATCAGGCCAATCTCACCTCGACTGATACCACCTATCTAATTTACTTCGGCCATGATTTTGAGGGAATCTGGATCACCTGTAAGGGGCTAACCCTCACGACTTTTAATAGAGAGGAGGTTGCTGGACAGAAGCCACTTCTTCATTTTGACGTTTCATCTGACTTAGAGTTTTCTTCACTAAAGAGCAAGGTTGTTGAAGTCCGGGCAAAGATTCTAATTTCTCTCGGTGGCCCAAGAGTGCTGGTTTCCTACCAATTTAGTCATTGTTGTCCAATATGCAAGCGGCACCTCCTCTTTGGTCACCTCAAAGGGGAAAGCTATCTTGGCATCTATGATAGTTTCCCCTACCTTTGAGGTAGGTTATAGTTCTCGCACTACTCTGCTCTCCCGCACCCAATGCTATAATAAAAATAGGAAGATCAAGCGACATCACAAGCGGGCAGCCAAGGAGATCGACGCTGCCTCCCATACTGCCAAGGCAGGTTCTCCATGGGAGATCTCCCCTTTCTATGATGGTAAAGGATTCCACCCCCTCCACACTTTAGATGGAGAGGAGGATGTTAGGAGGATCGCAACACTACGTCCACCACCAACTTAGTACGAGGCACCGTCAAGGGAGCGGAAGAATCCCTATGCCGATCTCAGGATAGTTCTTCCCAGGTTAGCAGAGCTTACGGACGCTCAGAGTCTGGTGCATTATTTAACTTAAGGCCTGTGATCCCTAGGAGCGTCAGTAGTCAGATCCATAGGGAGAAGGCCACAGAGGCCAGAGCTACAGTCCAAACGGGTAGGAGAGAGAGAGAGTGCCGAGATAGTTAGCAACCTCACTTGTTGATTTCCCTAGGCCACCAAGGCCATCGACTAAAGTACGACCAAAGACGGCCAACCGTAGGAGAAGAGTTCCAGGGGAGAGGCAGTCGGTGTCACCCCCGTCACACCGCTCCACTCCTCGTCCCTCATCACCTATTCAAGTTCCCTCTTCCATAGTTCCCTCCAAGATCCAAATGTTTGCGTCCGGGGAAAGGAAATCCCCGTTGGTGATCCAGCTGCGACATAAGGATCCCACTCTATCTCTTCTATTAGCTGAAGTAAGGTCGAGCTCCCCTATTTGACATTCCACTTCAAATGTGGAAAAGAGGGAGTGGCGACCCAAAAGTGTCATTGCCATACAACCACCACAGTTGTCAGTAACATCGGAGGAAAGGGGGGATGACAGCACAGTTCCCATGGTAATAAACCCTCCTAGTGAGAGCACCCATTGGGCGTGTTAAATGCATAAAGTCGATGAACACCTTCGGTTAGAAGTCAATGGTGTTTATGCTACCCACCGCGTAGAAGATCGTTCTTTAGATGACATCCTAGAAGATTACTTTTCCGAAAAGAAGAAACTTCTTGGGACCGATCATTTAGATCAGAAAGAGGGTAGGGTAGCCTTCCCGATGAGGACGATCTATTTGAGGACTCAACAGAAGTCCATATGGTCGATCCTCGAGGATCCCTTCTTAGAAACCATCATAGTCAGAAAGGTATTGCGGTTGAAGAGGATGACACCACTCATTCAACCCAACACCTCCTCCAACAGCTCAAGCAGAAGGACGAGCAGGTTAGTAGAATGGAGAGGAGGATCGAAGACCTATTAGTAGCAGTTCTTGCATTTTACAAAGACAGATTTATGGAGGTCGATCGACTGAGCTCCTACATGTTTTAGATCCTCCTAAGAGTGCATCTCTTATGGATCAGGATAATAGAAGTCTACATAGGAAGGTCATAGATAGTACCTCTATGCAGGAGAATGACATCAAACAAATGGTGAAATAGTAGGTGAGGGAAGCATTGGCACAAGCCTGGGGTACTTCATCCGTTCCAAAGGGTGGACCCTACCTAGAAGAATTTGACACTGTCCAGTATCTCAAAAGGTTTGTGCCACCTTCTTTCAAGATTTTTGATGGCAATGGGAACCCTCGGCTGCATATAGCGCACTTTAGAGCCGACTGTTGCAATGTCGAAGGTAGTGATGCACTTCTTTTCCGTCTGTTCATCAGCAGCCTATCAGGAATTGCATTTGACTAGTAACCGCAGCTTTGGTGAAAACTTTCGAGTTGGACTCTTTATCAAAAGTTCTGGAGTTCAGTGGGTAAGGGGTGATATCTCAGGCACAAGATTATATTCTCAGGTGGTGAAACTTGAGTATGAAATGCGAACCATAGCTTTTCTGAACAGCATGCCATATAAATTATTCATGGCCTAGGTTGCTTTCATGCTCAAAAGATTTACTATCAAAACCTTTGAGAAGCTAATCAACAAGACGGTGAGTTTGCAAAAGGAAGTCAAACAGTTACCTTTTCTAGACCAATCTTCCAAGTCTAAGTCACAAAAAGCTTTCAAGAAGACATAAAGTGTAGTCGTGCGAGTCGATAAGGGGAAGCAACCAGGCAGAGTTCAGTTTGAGAGACCTCGAGCTTAACGGCCTTCACTTCCACCTCCCATACCACCGCCTCAGCCATCAAACGACCACTACAACCGCCTAAATGGTCATTGCCACCGCCACCTCCCTCTAGTACACTCAGTAACGATACTCATTTCCACTGCCAGGTAGCTACTACTCACATACTCATTTGGACAAACTAAACGAGCTATATTCATTTAAGAGGGAGGAAGTCAGGAAGATTCTTAAAAATCTCTTAAAGAAGCTTGATTTTTCAACTACCAGAGCCTAAGAGGCCGGAGGAAGTGTGCAAGAGTGATGATCTTAACTTTTGTCCCTACCACCGCATGTTAGGCCATGTCTTAAAAGATTGCATCACTTTCAATGACTGCCTTGAGCGCAAGTACAAGTTGGGTACCATAATTATCTCTAAGGATTACTTATTAGAACAACCATCTATCTCTATTAGAGTAATCCTTGGGGATACATGTGATCCTCTTATGATAAAAAAAGTTGAGATATCTTCTTATCTCAAACCTCTAAAAAGATTATTTCTAAGATCAAGAAACTCTCCTTGCAGGTACCTGATGCAGCTCAAACCACCAATACCAAGAAAAGTTTGCAAGTGTGGTGAATTATTTTCATCTTCATCTAAATGAGTTAAATGAAGACAAAAATAAAAATGTCTTTTGTGTTGGACATCATGTAGATCTGCAGATGTTCTTATTAGGGTTATCGGGTATGACATTGAGGAATGATATACTATCTTAAGAGACAGAAGTCACCATCTTATAATGTACCTAATCACCTTAATAAGGACTCCTAAGGATGATGAGTCTTCGAATGTACCAAATATTCTTCCCTACGTTATACGAAAAAGTAAAGCAGTGTTTATTTTAAACTGAGTTCATTAAGTTCCCTATGAAGGCAAGCCCCCATAGATAATTATATCTTAAGGAATGAGATTCCTTAAGAATACTCTCGATTAAGGTAAATGATCGTTATCTCCAAAGATTTCAATGATAGGACTATCAATTAGTTGGTTTATTTTTAGAAGATCAAATGGGATTGATCAAGAGGAGGGAATCATTATCGAAACCAAAGGGAGATAAGTATGGGATGCTTATGATACTAGGAATCCTAGTAAGCATCCCAAACTATCCTATGGTTAGGCTTCATATTTTTGAAATTTGAAGAAAATTATTTATTTAAGTTAAATTTTTATTAAAAATCTAGGGCCTACAATTCCACAACACGAGATCATGGAAACGCCTAAGAGGTAAGGATTTATGCTTGTAGCCAACAAAGAGAAACAACAACATCTGAACCTAAATCTAGGGAACTTTGGCGAGGGCCAAGGCATAATCTAAATCTAAGGTAAAAATGGGTATATGGTTTACCTCCACAAGAGAGGATAAATCACTAGACTGTTTGGACTTACAACCGCTGGTGGTGCCAACCAACACTTCCTACAATTTTAAATACATGTAGGCAAGTCATATGATTTTGCAAGATAGCTAAGCTATTATTTATTTAGAAAGAAACTAAGTCCTTAAACACACTTCCTACGTGACTAGATCATGTAAGGCATGATTAATGACTTAAATTTAATACAAATTTTTATTATGTTTTATTTTTATTTTTGGATAATTGATTTGACATGGGCTATAGGATTCATATGCCTAATACATGAGAAATTTGATTATGGACCAAAATCAGTAAGAATGAGGTGTGTTTCTATAATGACTATCAAAGGTCAAGCCAAGTTGCCTGGCAAAGGTAGAAGCCCAAGCAAGAGTGAAGCAAGATGCTTTTTATTCATGATGTGAAAATATACAATATCTAGAAAGGGATTGTTAAATATTTTATCATGATTTATAACTTAGGCTTTAAATGAGGTTATGAGTTATCAATTTTTAGTTTTGAGTTAATTAATTGGATAAAAAATTTATTTCTTCCTAAGAGCCTAATCACATCTAGGCCATTCATCAAAGCAAGGAAGAAACTAGGAAAAATATGTCATCTTAATGCACATGTTAAACAAACAATAAATAATTTATAAAGCTACCACAAAAGAATAAAAGGCCTTTGTGGTCGGGCTCCACCACACAAACCTGAAAAGAAATGTGGGTAGCCAAGCTCTACCCTTATGCAACCCGAATTATAAATGAATTAATTACAATCAAAAAGAAATTAATGTATGGGGATCTTCATTCTTCTTTTCTTCTTTCTTCTTTCTTCTTTCTCCTTTTAGTTGGTTAGGATGTGGTTGCTTCAAAGGCTTCACATGGTGCATAAGATATAGTCTTATCACTAATGTTCATTCTAATCCCCCATAACATTCATTTAAAATTTAATTGCAAAATTACATGAAAATGGAAAAAGTAAATCTAATTAAAACCTGCAAAATAAATATTAGCTAAACAAACCACACAATCTCAGACATGTATATGAATAAATTGGACTTATCACCCCATACATGGGTAACCAAGTCCACCTAGCCTATTTTGGATTATGCTTAGGGGTATAAGCAACCTGCACTACAAAAGCATTTATATTTTTATTACAATGCCACTTAAGCACAATCCCTTATAGAATATAATGATTAGACTAAGATCATCCTATCATCCAATCTACACATATACACCCTAACATCCAGACTAAAATATCACATCATAAAATAAAATCAGGCATCAAACTATGCACTGCCCTAACATAGAGCTAGAAATTATTACTTAGCCTAATGTGTGTGTCATTTAAGGCTTGTGTGGTATGTCTTAGCTAGGCTTTAAGGTTAAAATTTTCTAAGTGTGAAATGGTTTAACTTAGAGGGTGATTTTATTTAAGTGATTTAGTTAATTTGTTAATTTTATTTGATGGTTTGATTTGGTTTGAATGAACCCACACTTAATTACTAAGTGTTGTAAAGAGAGGAAAAGAGAAGAGAACTTCTCTTTCCTCCCTACCTTAAGTAATTTTTAAGGTAGATTCATTAGTGATTTTTCTTTAGTGAGTATTTTGTTATGAGTTTTAATTAATCCTAAGTTTAGATTTGCTCTAAATAAACTTATTCAATAAGAAAGGCATTTTATGATTAATTAAAGTGAATTACTATCACAAATCACATAATCATTTATTTATTTCCAACATATGTATCATGCATATGAATATATCCTAAGCATAGTTATACATACAAATGCAAAGTCTTAGCACACCTTAATGATGAATGTAAAGAGATGTTGCTTAAGAAAATTTGGATGCTTTATGATGCATGATTTTGTTATGTAGAAAAGAAAGATTCTTTTATCCATTAATCAAATGCACATTTACATGTATGAAAGACATAAGTGAGTACATCATTATTATTTTCTACACCAAGGTATAAGGTACAAGACCTTCTTAGGGCTACTTAAAGCCTCGCAACCTCAGGATGTCCAGACTATAATATACATGTGCATGTACAAAAGCAAATGAATGGATGAAGAATCATGCAAAAGATTTTTGTATTTGATTTGGTTATGAAATTTACATATGTAAATGTGAAGGTCCTTCTTAATTCATGACATAGGAGTGCATAGGAATAAATTTAAGCAAGTGTTATATTCTTTTCAAATGAACTATACACTTTGCAACTCCTATACAAACCATGTTAAGAAAAGAGAAGAAAATCACATAACACATTTTAAGCTATATTTACATGCAAGCTTATAAATACTTATAAGTAGCATACATTCATTTAAAGTCTTTGACTTATAAGTTTTGAAATTAATTTTTGATTTGGTAGTGATAATAGCCACTTATATTCTTACTTTAGCCAAAGCATGTAATTTGACATAAAGAAAATATTTCATTTTAATTTGATTTTCAAAAAGGTATGAATGCATGGATTCATATGATAAACCATATTTAACATGCTTGGAAAGAAATAAAGTGATGTAAGCATGTAGCTTCATTCACCTTAATTAATTCTAAAGATAATCTTATGAAATAAGATCATTTAAAGTGAATAAAAAATGTTTAAAGAAATTTTATTTTAAGTTTGAGTTTGATTTAATTTTAGAAAATGTGAAAAAGGTTTGTTGGTCCTAACTCATTTCCTACATATCTGAATCAATTTAGTTTAATTTTAGAACCATTAGATTGATTTTATATTTTGTTTAGGTTAAGGTGTGAATTAAGTTCAATAATTACCCATTACCTACACCACCTTAACATAATTAACTCAATAATTACAAGCCAACATATGATATGCAACCATATGGAATTTAAATCAACAATGCTCCTAAGAAAGAAAGGGGCCTAATGCAATTGGCTCACAATCATTGATTAATTGAGCTAAAAGTTTTAATTAAGTACTTTCATAACCTTCCCACACATGTGGGTTGGATATGATTTTCTTAAAAGGCACTTAGGTTATTGAACACCTAAGTATCTACCCAAGAATGAGATTGATTAAGTGATTAAATTAATGGATTAATTTTTAATTTTGAGTTTGGTTAATTAAGCTATTTAATGAAGTGGTTAAATCATTAATTAATTTATAAATTAATTAAGTTTTCAATCAAATGAAATAGATTTAGGGGAAATTTTTTGGAAAAGGCATCCTAATCTCATTCTATAAGTCTATCCACTGTTCCAAGATGATTAACAAGCTTAATTAATAAATTCATCACCATTTAATGGGTTAATTAATCATTTAATTGATTAAGAGAGTGATTAGAGATGAAACAAGCAATTACCTAAATTAATCCATTAATAAACTCCAAGAAAATCATGGAAGGCAGATGTCATCACACTAATTAACCTTAGGGAGTTCAGAATTAATTATTAAAATAATGAATGAGTAATTAACATAATTACATCCCAATAAAACCCAAATTGAGTAAATGTTACTATTCAAAATAAATTTAATTTAATTTTATATTATTCCCCTTTGAATTATCTTTAAAATGAAGTTGAGTTTGTACTTTTTTGGATTTTTCTACATTTAGTTATGAATTTTTGAAGTTTTTATGATTAATAGGTCATTAAAGAACCTAATTATATAATTAATCTTGTCGGCGCCATATGGACTACTAACATGGCGCGTGCTTTCCACGTGACATGGTGGGATTGGTTATTTAAGTTGTTAAATCAAATGACAGTGGTGCTACGTGCTTTCCCTTGGACCATCCGATCAAAGATCGGACGGTAAGGATCAAGCTCACGGTTATGAAGGGATAAATCAAAGGATATAATCAGATTAATCAGGATCGTCTATCCAAAACAAGTGAGATGGATGGTCCGTGATTCATCCCTACCCTCACCTGCAAGAAATGGAGACCGTCCATCCTCCATGGCTTGATCTGAGCTCACTTGAGCTCAGATTGAGCTAGGATTCAACCCAGACCATCTGGGAGCAATAAGAGACACATCCAACGGTGGAATTCAATTGTGATTACACTTCCCTTCACCAAGGACCAAAGAATTTCTTACTTAAGCTCAGTTTTGAAGCATACCTCGTCGGAGGCTATCACTAGCACTTTCAACCATTGAGGAGCTTCGTCTAATGGAGACGAAGCCCCGCTGAAGGTTTGAAGGCTTGAGATGAAGTGGATCTTCCAATTGACTAAAACTCCCTTCAATGGCGGGTTTGGTCTAGGTCCTCCTTCCTGTGTCTTAGAAGCTTGGAAAATACCTTTGGTGAGCTCGACTTGC
Source organism: Cymbidium sinense (assembly GCA_021442155.1). Taxonomy (NCBI): domain Eukaryota; kingdom Viridiplantae; phylum Streptophyta; class Magnoliopsida; order Asparagales; family Orchidaceae; genus Cymbidium; species Cymbidium sinense. The sequence goes on from CM038220.1 coordinate 137,794,740, forward strand.
CTCCCTGATGGTGCTTGCAAGAGCAATTGGACTTTGGTGAAGTGTTGAGCAAAGTGGAATTCTCACTCACCTCCCTTGTTTTTGACTTTGGCAAAATCGAGAATGGGAATTTCAATTGAGCTTTGGAAAGCTTGGGAGTGCTTGGAAATGCTTCCTCTGGGTTCCTAGGGTTCAATCGAATGCAAGAGTGATGAATTGGAATGGAATGAGGGGAAGTATATCTCCCCCTATTTGGATCAGTGGCCGTGAGCCTCCTTGCCATTTTGATCAAATTGATCTTGTGGAATGGATTATTTAGGTTGTTAGGGGTGTCATGTGATTCGATTTTGGCAGGGGAGTGTAGTGTAGGAGTTGCCCATGTGTTAAATGAGAGTATGGAGTGATTCCATGTGCTCATTTTTTATTGGGTGGTTGATTTTGACTTTGGGTTGGGTTTGACTGACCCAAACCCATTGGGTCATGTGCACCATATCTCTAGGTGTCCAAATGGACCACTAAGAGGATGTCAAGTGATCTTGAGTTGAAATATGATCAAATTCCAAGTGAATTTGATCATAGGTTACCCTCTGACCTAGGGGTAAAATGATCATTTGACTTTGATTTTGATTTAGGCCGATTTGGAATAATTGAAACATGGGTTGTGCCAATTTTCAATGAATTTGGAGTTTATTTGATATGATTTGGCTCATGTTGACCCATTTAGGTCAAAATGGGTCAACTTGGGTCAAGTTGACCAATTGGTCAAATTGGGTCAAACCAAGGGTTGGGTTAAGTTCATATGACCATTTGGAGTGGTTTTGTGTCATTGGTTTGATTCAATTTGGTTTATATTTGGTTTTGGTTCAATTGAGTTCACTTAGGTCAAATGGGTCAAGTTGACCAATTTGACCCATTTGACCTGATTAGGTTAGGTCATGGGTTGGTTATTTAAAATGTTTTGCAAGCTTTGGTTTCAATTAATTTTGATTTGATTTGATTTTGGCTTGATTTGGCCTTTTAAGTCAAGTTGGGTTCATGATCAATTGGGCTAGGTTGGGTCTAGTTGGCCAATTGAGGATTTGATCAAGTTCAACAAGTGATTTAGAATGAATTTGACCAATTGGTTGCAATCAGTTTGGCTTAGATCAAGATTTGACATATTTTAACTTTTTAGGTCAACTTGGATCAACTTGGGTCAAGTGGCCAATTGGGTTAGGTTTGGCTCAAATGATGACTTGGTCAAGTCCAATCATTGATCATGAATTGGTTTTGATCAATGGCTTCAATCAATTTGGCCTATGATGGATTTTGCCTAGTTTGGGTTTCATATAGGTTAAGTGTTGACTTGGTCAAAGGCTAGGTTTGACTTGGTTTGACCCAATTTGAGTGATAGATCATCTTATGATGATTGTTGCTCACAATGTGAGGCTTAGATGAGCTTAGTTCAATCCAATTTGGGTATGATTAAAATTTGGCTTTAAAAGGTGTTTTAGGTCACTTTGGGTCAAGTGAGCCTAAGTGGGTCAATTGACTTGATCAAGGCTTGATTCAAGTTTGGTTGAACTCACATATGGACTTATGATTGAAGTATAAATCTATTTGCAAGTGATTTGGAGTCAAATGAGTTTTGATTCATTTGATAATTTTAAGTTTAAAGGATGAACATGTTTTTGATTTGGGTTTGAGTTTTGAATTCATTTTAGTTTGATGATTAAAGTTTATGATTGAATTTGGTTTGTGATTGAAGAATTGATTGTTTGAAGAGAAAATCCAAAGGTTTCAATTGATTTGAGTTTGATTTGGCTAAGTTCAAGAATTTGACTTGAAAGGGTATAGGTTGGTTTTAGTATAGATTTGGGTTTGAGTTTTGAATTTAGTTTTTGTTATTTGAATTTATATTTTATTTATATTTGTGAATATAAAATGAGAATATAAATTGATTATGAGAAAATATTTTGAGCTTGAAGTGTTTTGAATTTGATTTGAGCTAAGTCTATAAAATGAAATCAAAGTGACTTAGAAAAGCTTTTAGATTTGGACTTGAGTTTTGGATTTGGTTTTGATTACTTGAATTTATATTTCATTTATATTTGTGAATATAAATAAGAATATAAATGGGTTATGAGACAATTTTTTGAGTTTGAAGTGATTTGAATTTGATTTAAGTTAAGTTCATAAGATGAAATCAAATTGACTTAGGAAGGATTTTGGATTTAAAGTTGATTTGAGTTTGAAGTTGATTTGAATTTGAGAAAATCAATTAAGTTGGAATTGATTTAAGTTTGAAGTTGGTTTGGATTTGGAGTTTAACTTAAAAGAAGTAAGTAAGGATTTGGTTCAAGCTTTAGGGCAAATTTTTCTAACACCTCTAAGGCATGACCTATTCATGGCTAACTCTTAAGTCTCTAGGGTTGGGTTAAGTGTTCACCTAATCACTAGAAGTGTCTTGGTAAGGAACTCTTAGTATCTAAGAGGAGTCCTATGTCTAAGATGGAAAGGTTGAGAGCTCATTCTAAAAATGTGGTCAACAGCAAGTTGCCAAAAATAACTTTAGGGAAGTGGGAGCTCAGCAGCAGTAGCAGTAGTCTTTACTTGCTCGGGATAGCTGAGTAGCGCAACCACCGACCGAGTCAAGTATCCATTCCACCGTTGCAGTTACTACTACTTCATCCAACTCTTCTTCTTCTAGCAGAAACATTGTATCTGTGGATGAGGGCACTAAATTCTCTGCTTACTTTACTTGATTTATATCATGTACCTGCACCTATAAAGAAATCAATGAAGAAGATAGATTTCACTTATAACTTTTCTATTTTTAATAGTCTCGATGATCTCATTTCAATTGGAAGCTCTCCAAGTCTAAATAATAATAATAGCATAAATAATTTTGATCCTTTCTTTTATGATTCAGACTTAAACTTTCATTTTGTGAATTAATCGGTTTCACCCATTAAGATTGACTTGGAGTCATTTGACTCCGAGGGTCTCATAGGAGAAGCTGTAGGTATACCCGATAAGCACGTAGAACTTTCCACCAACTCACCACATGAAGTCACCAAAGTTAACCTTCGCAGTGACAAAGTTCTACCTCATAGGGTAGCACCTCAAGATAAGGGTAAGCAAGTCATTAGTTCTAGTGATTAGATAGCCCCTACACAAGATGCTCCACTCATGGATATGCTAGTGGAGGACTAGCCTAGAGTGGGTTACAACGTCCTTGCCCACCTTAGAAAGCTGTCAGCTAAACTAAGCATATATGACACCCTCATCTTATCCAAAGAGATGAGAGAATCTCAAATCAAGGCTCTACTTAATCTTGAGATTTGCTTGGCTCAATTGACCATTACTGGAGAGGAGGCTCACTACTCAAAGGATGTCCCATAAGTCACATTCAGCGATGAAGACTTGCTTTTAGGGACGATCAGACATAACCATCCCCTCTACATCACAGAGAACATTGGCAGATTCAAGTTATCAAGAGTGTTGGTTGACCCTGGTGCATCAGTCAATATTATGAGTCTAAAAAATGCTTGTCTACTTGAGCATTGACATCTCCAACTCAATTCAAAAAAATATGATGCTGAGAGGATTCAATGAGAAATGTGAGAGGGCTTTAGGCTCTATAGTGTTTCCATTGGAGATAAATGAGTGGAAGACTGAAGTCAAGTTCCATATTATAGACTCGGATACATCTTTCAATGCTTTGCTATGAAGACCATGGATACATGAGAACAACACTATTTCGTCCTCTCTACATCAGCGCCTCAAGTTCATAAGAGGTGGGATCAAGTACTGCATCAAAGGATATCTCAAACAGTTTTCAGTTCATCAAGTTGAGATATATGAGAATGCAGACTATTACCACCCTCAAAATCAAAAGGTTTAATCTCACGAGCTCAGTCAAAATCCCCACTTCATAAAATAAGAAAAAGAAATAAAAGAAAAAGGAAAAGAAAAAGAAATAGAAAAAATAAAAGAAAAAGAAAAATATGTGGAGATTGAGAAAAAGAGGAAGTGAGACATAGACTCAGGGGAGGAAATAGAGCCCGACATTAGATTCCATAGTTCATCACTCTATTCGAACATATGGATAGGATGACCCAACCTCCGCCAAGTAGAGGAAGAGGTAGATCCAGAGGCAGCCATAGGGACGGAAGACCTCTTTATTAGCCACCCAATAGAAGATATGTCCCTGCCACCAAGAGTACACCCATTTTCCATATAGACTTAGAATCTAGTTTAGAGGATGAGTCTTATATGGTTAGTATGCCAACTAGCACTTCTAGACAGCAGATCCCCATGCAGGTAACAGTTGAGCCAGACAATAATTAAGATTGAGTTCTCAAGCAAAGCATTAGTGTATCTCAGTCTATGTGTGAAGTAGTTAGGCATTAGTTAGGAACCTTAGCTCTAACCCCACTTTTCTCATAGAAAGTTAATGGTTTGGTAGTTAAGGAAGCCTCTAGATCTTCCATAGATGTGAAGGTGTAGAGGTTCTTTTTTGGGAGCATCATCTTCAAGTCAGGAACCGAGGTACAACTTGAGGATGATTCATATAAAGATTTAATATAATTTTTTTTATTGGTACTCACCTTGTGTTCTTAATATAGCAAAGAAAAGATTAATCCCACATACTTAATCTAAACACAAGTCATATTACTTCAAGAGATTATGAGACACAAATGCAGAAATTCAAAATCAAGATTAAGATTAAGATTTAGTACAGTGGGTCTAATCGATGATGACAATTATTGCTTAGTCATCAACCATTTGGAATTTGATAGGTTCTTTTCAAATCACATTAAGCCATGAGGAGGTGTGTCACTTGGCCTGGGAGCTTGGAATACCAATGCGGGAACAGACGATCGACGAATAAAAGAAAACCTTACTTAACATTTCCAATAGAAACAAAACTACACAATATTGTTCCAATTTATATAAGAGTCACTACAAATGCAAATCACATTTAACAATTTGTCCACATATAACATATCTACTAACATAAGTCATATGAAATATAATTTAAAATATAAACCAACATAATATCGATCTCTTGAAGTCTCTCTATGACAATAAACATAACCCTCCCTTCTATCCTCTATCTAGTTAGGAAGGTTACCTGAAAAAAATAAATAACTTGCAATTGGATAAAATTCAGTGGGTGAATTATGTTTTTGCACTATAGTACCAAAAAATAGAAATAGTATGCATGATAGGTTTTACTATAATATGTACATAAAAGAAATTACTCAAACAATCAAACATATAGGAGGTATATACACATCAACATTTTTTATGAACTTTATTTTTATATTTATCAACCATTTTAGAAGTTACCGTCTAAACCTTTACCAAAAAATTTTTTTTATCAAAACTCATCCAAATGACAAGTGATCATTACCATTTGTCATTTTCATTTATCTTTTTCTTGCGTGGGTACATTGCGTCCCCAGCGAGTACCGTGAGGGGGTGAACTCCACTTTCAAATATACACATTCATAGCATATAATTTATACAGCTATGCATATTGATTAATAACAATAAATCAGTTAACTTTATGAAATGACGAAGTGATAATATGATCTAATATTCAGACTGTTTATTCAATATGAAGAAACAAAAAAATCAATCATAATTTACAGTATAGAAAAAAATCATAATCATGTACAAATGCATTTTATCACAGGAAATAAATAAACTTTTATCATAAATATAACAACATATTTATCAACATTAGTTTTAAGCTTCCTCTTGAATCTTCTTCCTTTTAACACTTTATTCCTTAATTTGAGTACCTATAACATAAAAATCTTGAATCATCAATATTTGAAAGCATTTTATTTATTTATTTATTTATTTCATTTTCTTCTTTTTATTATTTAATGCTCACATTCACCAATATTTCATTGTATATTTTTTAAATCAAGTTAAATTCCTATATAATAATAATTTTATTTATAACCTTTAAATATTTAATATAATGATATTTATACACATTTAATTTGCCATATAATACTATCTAAATCTTATTATTTTTCTTAATATAAAAATATTAAGTGTTAAAGTGACTTAATATAGATAAATTTTATTTTCATTTAATGTTTATTATTTCTCTTAAAATGATTCTTAATTAATTAACGTAATACAGATAAATTTTATTTTCATTTAATTGTTATCATTTCCCTTAAAATGATTCTTAATTAGTTAATGATAATATAACTTAGCATAGGTTTAAGTTTTTATTTAATTTGCAATTATATTTCATATGTAAGGATTTAATACTTAATTACTTGATTTTGGTTTATACTTTACATTCCCAAATTAAATTCTTTACTGTAATTTATAACACCCTAAGTCAAAATTGAATTAATAACAAAAGAAATAAAATTTCCAAATTAAATATATAATTATATAAATTATCTATTTACTTACAATTTTCCACCTTTCCCTTAATCAGCTTGCCCTAAGACTCAAAAGCCTGTTCCTGTCTAGAGTCACGCACGCACCCAACTCCCTTCCTCTCATCATTCGCAAGGGTTCCCTCCTCCTTCTTCTTCCTTGGTCGACGACGCACAGAAGCCTCTCCTCCTCCTCTCTGTGTCGTCGGTGCATGGGTGCTCGGCTAAGCTACGCAGGCATGTAAGGAAGCTATCTTCTCCTTTTTCTCCCTCTCTCGTTTCCTCTTTCGCTATTTTGGGGGTTCGATTTCAACAAACCGAAATTGAGCCCCCTTCGATTCTTTTATTTCACAACCAACCATCATGATGATTGAAATTATTATTTTTCTTATATTTTCTCTCTTATTTTTCGGTTAGGTTTTCCGGTTATTACAATCTCTCTCTCTTATAAAAATTTTGTCCTCAAAATTTAATGAAAATAATAGAAATGAACATACCTTTGATCAAACAGATGAGGATAAAGTCCTCGCATTTCTGTTTCCTTCTCCTACATAGCTTCTGGTTATGAATCATGTTTCAAAATACACGGACAAAAGGAATCTCTATTCGAGATGCTAACATGGTCATATCTATAATTCTTTACAAAGGTGAGATCATTTGAATATCAAGGATCGGAAAATCTTGTTGGCTTCATCAGTAACATATTTTTGCATAAAAGAAATATGAAACACATTATGTACTCCTTGCATATGATAGGTAAAGCCAATCTATAAGCCACTTTCTCAATTCTTTCCAAGATTTCATATAGACCAATATGGAGTGGGCTCAACTTTCCGATCTTACCAAATCATTTTCTACCTTTCATGGGACTAACTTTAAGAAATATAAACTCTCCCACTTCAAACTCTACTAGCCGATGTTTAGCATTATAATATTTTCTCTGCCTATCTTGAACAGTTTTTAATCTATCATGAATTAATCAGATCTTTTCAGTGGCTTCATCGACTACATTTGCACCAATGATTCTTCTTTCACTAGTTTTCACCCAACAAAGTGGTGTTTTGCACTTCCTTCCATATAATGCTTCATAAGGACGCATACCAATACTTGCTTGAAAATTATTATTGTAGGAAAACTCAATCAAAGGCAAGTGAATTTTCTAATTTCTCCTAAAATCAATGGTACAAAGTCTAAGTAAGTCTTCAAGTGTCTGAATTATTCTTTCTGAATGACCATCAGTTTGAGGGTGAAATGTAGTACTGAAAGTAAGCTTGGCACCTAAAGCTTCTTGGTTTTTCCTCCACAATCTGGATATGAATCGACTATCTTGACAGCTATAGATTTTGGCACACCATGTAACTTCACAATTTCATCAACATACTTTCTTGGTAACTTTTCAACAACATCAGATTGTTTGATATGTATAAAATGTATAGATTTAGTCAATCTATCAATAATCACCCAAATAGCATCACAACCTCTTATAGATCTAGGTAAGCCAACAGCAAAATCTATAGAAATATCATCCCATTTTCACTCAGGTTTTGGCAAGAGCTGTAAAAGTCCACTTGACTTCTAATGTTTAGCCTTAACCATCTGGCATGCTGGATACTTGTAGACAAATTCAACTACACTTCTTTTCATCCCTAGCCACCAAAATATTTCCTTAAGATCTTGATATATTTTGCTACTATCTGGATGAATTGTATAATGAGAGTGATGTGCTTCATGTAAGATACTTTTCTCAAATCACCAACATCTGGAATGCATACTCTGCCCTGATACTTTAGTAATCCCTCTCCATCAATTTCAAAAATTTATGTATGGCCTACATTCACCAAATTTAATTTAATTTTTTTTGAAATTCATCATCTTGAGGTAAAGCATCTCGTATCTTATCCTTCGAATTTGATTATATATCTATTTGATTCAACAATAAAGCATGATCATCTATAGATTTAATAATTCCTCTTATAAAAAATTCCTTGCTCTGATACCACTCTTGTCACGACCCGGTCTGTAAGCTTGGAATACCAAGGAGGGAAGAAACGGTCGGACATATAAAAGAAAACCTTACTTAACATTTCCAATGGAAATAAAACTACATAATATTATTCTTATTCATAAGAGCCACTACAAATCTAAATCATATTTAATAATTTGTCCACACATATAACATATCTACTAATAGAAGTCATATAAAATACAATTTAAAATATAAACCAACATAATACATATCTCTTGAAGTCTCTCTATGACGATAAACATAACCCTCCCTTCTATCATCCATTTAGTTAGGAAGGTTACCTGAAAAAAATGAACAACTTACAATTATCCTTGCCACCATCTGTCAGGTTTGCCCTTAAAAGCAAAATAACCAAAGCAAATCTTCTTTCTAGAGATCTTGACATACTTTCTAAAATTTTCTCTATCCGCATCAACTAATTTTTTTGCTTCAACAGGTTCTTCTGTTCCTAAGAAAAGAGGTGGTCTCATATCCTGAAATAATTTCAAGTATTTGTCCTTAAGAACCCACCACTTCCACTAGCTTGAGTCTGCTGATTTCTTACCATTTGAGTCATTGCTTCTATCATTTATGTAAATGCATCTATAGCTAGTGAAGGTAGTTGCACTAAATTACGGTGCTCAGTAGTTTGTGTCTCTCTATTTTCACCCATAACATCTTTTTGAATTGATTTCATAGGCCCGAGAAGTAAAAATTAATTATAACCATTACGCATCAATCATTATAATCATATGCAACTATGTTCATGAAATTTATCATTTTCCTAATGACTCTTTGATTATGATCATACTTGTGTCACTAAAAAAGTGTCTCTGATACCACTCTTATCACGACCCAGCCCGGGAGCTTGGAATACCAAAGTGGGAATAGACGGTCGGGCGGATAAAAGAAAACCTTACTTAACATTTCCAATAGAAACAAAATTACACAATATTGTTCCAATTCATATAAGAGTCACTACAAATCCAAACCACATTTAATAATTTGTCCACACATATAACACATATACTAATAGAAGTCATATTAAATACAATTTAAAATATAAACTAATATAATACATATATCTTGAAGTCTCTCTACGATGATAAACATAACCCTCCCTACTATCCTCCATTTAGTTAGGAAGCTTACCTGAAAAAAAAAAAAAAACTTGCAATTGAATAAAATTTAATGGGTGAATTATGCTTTTACACTATAGTAAAACAAGAAAGTAAAAATAATATGCATGACAGGTTTTGCTATAACATGTACATAAAAGAAATTGCTCAAACAATCAAATATATAGGATGTATGTACACAAGAACATTTCTTATGAACTTTACTTTTACATTTATCAACTATTTTAGGAGTCACCGTCTAAACCTTTACCAAAATTCATCCAAAGGACAAGTAACCATTACCATTTGTCATTTTCATTTGCCTTTTTCATGCATGGGTACATTGCGTACTCAACTAGTATCATAAGAGGGTTAACTCTACTTTTAAATATACACATTCATAGCATACAATTTATATAGCTATGCATATTGATTTATAATAATAAATCAGTTAACTCTGTGAAATGACGAAGTGACAATATGATCTAGCATTCAGGCTATTTATTCAATATGAAAAAATGGGATAAACAATCACAATTTGTAGTATATGAAAAAGTCATAATAATGCACAAATGCATTTCATCAGAGGAAATAAATAAATTTTTATCATAAATGTAATAACATAATTATCCACATTAATTTTAAGCTTTCTCGAGAATCTCCTTCCCTTTAACACTCATTTCCTTAATTTGAGTACATATAACATGAAAATCTTGATATCATCAATATTTGAAAGTATTTATTTATTTATTTTATTTTCTTCTCTGTGATATTTGCATATATCTTTTATTATTTAACGCTCACATTCATCAATATTTCATTGTGTATTTTTTAAATCAAGTTAAATTTCTATATAATAATATTATTATTTATAACCTTTAAATCATTTAATATAATGATATTTATTCATGTTTAATTTGTCATATTATACTCTCTAAATCTTATTATTTTTCTTAATATAAAAATATTAAGTATTAAAGTGACTTAATATAGATAAATTTTATTTTCATTTAATGTTTATCATTTCTCTTAAAATGATTCTTAATTAATTCATATAGATAAATTTTATTTTCATTTAAGTTTATCATTTCCCTTAAAATGATTCTTAATTAATTTACGATAATATAACTTAACATAAGTTTAAGGTTTCAAGTTAAATTCCTATATAATAATATTATTATTTATAACCTTTAAATCATTTAATATAATGATATTTATCCATATTTAATTTGTCATATAATACTCTCTAAATCTTATTATTTTTCTTAATATAAAAATATTAAGTGTTAAAGTGACTTAATATAGATAAATTTTATTTTCATTTAATGTCATTTCTCTTAAAATGATTCTTAATTAATTAACGTAATATAGATAAATTTTATTTTCATTTAAGTTTATCATTTCTCTTAAAATAATTCTTAATTAATTAACGATAATATACCTTAACATAGGTTTAAGGTTTTATTTAATTTGCAATTATATTTCATATGTAAGGATTTAATACTTAATTACTTGATTTTGGTTTATGCTACACATTCCCAAATTAAATTCTTTATTGTAATCTATAACACCCTAAGTCAAAATTAAATTAATAATAAAAGAAATAAAATTTCCAAATTAAATATATAATTATATAAATTATCTATTTACATTCATTTTTCCACCTTTCCCTCAATCGGCTTGCCCTAAGACCCAAAAGCCCGTCCCAATCCAGAGTCATGCACGCACCCGACTCCCTTCACCCCATCGTTCGCAAGGGTTCCCTCCTCCTTCTTCCTCTGTGGACGGCTCACAGAAGGCTCTCTTCCTCCTCTCATTATTGGTGTATGGGTGCTCAGCCGCGCATGAGTCGTCTTCCCCTTTTTCTTCCTCTCTCATTTCCTCTTTCGCTGTTTTGGGGGTTCAGTTTTAACAAATCAAAACTGAGCCCCCTTTGATTCTTTTATTTCATGACCAACCATCGTGACGGTTGGAATTATTATTTTTCTTTTATTTTTCTCTTATTTTTTGGTAAGCTTTTCTTGTTATTACAAGCCGTGCTTAGAAACTTCAGATGCTCTAGATGATTTTGAAGTCAAAGATGCATCGCCAGAGTTCAAAGAGGAAATCAGGTCAACCATCGACAAGCTCAAAGAAATCATCTTAGGCGAAGATAATCCGTCCCACATACATGGTTCTTTATTGATTGGCGAAATCAATGTCTTAGTTGGGTATTGGTGAGTTTAAGCACTAATTATGTATAATAGATGGCGAATTGAATAGAGTCATTTTGTCGGTAATTGAATATCAGAAGAAATATCTGCATGGTTGGTGTCATCCTAATTAAGAAATCAAAATACATATCGTCAATTTTAGGGACTTAAACAAGGCATGTCCAAAATATGAATTTTCACTACCAATACCAGAACTGATGGTGGACATTGTCTCATCTCATATAGTCTTCTCCTTCATGGATGGCTCATCTAGATGCAACCAAATAAAGATGGCCCCTGAAGATGAGAAGAACACTGCTTTTCGAACCTCGATCAGAATCTTTTGTTATAAGTTCATACCTTTTGGCTATAAAAATGCTGGTGCAACCTACCAGCGGGTCATGAATCAAATCTTCGACAAACTCATTCATCATCAAGTCGAGTGTTACGTCGATTATCTCGTAGTCAAAAGTAAGGAAAAAGAAGACCATCTCTTTGACTTAAGAGTAATTTTCGAACGGTTAAGGAAATTTAACCACAAATGAACCCCCTGAAGTATGCATTTGGAGTAGCTTCAGGAAAGTTGCTTGGGTTTGTTGTCCGACATCGCAAATCAAGATCGATCTACAGAAGATCAAAGTGATATTAGAAATGCCACACCCTAAAAGTCTAACCCAACTCAAATCATTTCAAGGGTGGTTGGCGTATTTAAGACACTTCATATCCAACCTATCGGGAAGGTGCTAGCCATTTTTAGTACTTGTCAAAAAGGATGCCAAGTTCAAGTGGGATGGTAAGTGTTAGCGTGCCTTTGAATACATCGAGCACTACTTAATGATGTCGCCAGTTCTAGCAGCCCCTATCCTGGGTAAGCCGCTCATCCTTTACACTGCTGCATTAGACGATTCCTTATCACTCTATTTGCCAAGCCAATGATGAAGGGAAAGAGAATGCTCTCTACTACCTCAGCCATCACCTAATCCCTGCTAAAGTGAATTATCCACCCATTGAGAAGCACTGCCTAGCTTTAATCTCTGTATCCTAAAAGCTATGACATTACATGCTTTCTCATAAGGTGAGCTTGATCTCTAGGATCAATCCACTATAATATCTCATGACATGGTCAATGTTATCCAGGCGGTTGGCATGTTGGTCCATGATTTTGCCATAGTTTAATATTACTTTTGCACCCCTCCGTGCGATGAGAGGACAATCACTAGTAGATTTCTTTGTAGCACAACCACTTCATGCTGACTCTCCGCTTAGTGATGACCTCCTCGATGAATAAATCATGAACTTAGGGGACACTAGCAGTCGTCACTAAGAGATGTACTTTGATAGTGTGGCTTCCTCTCAAAGAGGAGAATAATCATAATCTACAATCCCAGGAAAGACAAGGGTAGGAATAGTCCTTCTAACTCCAGACCATGATGTGATGAGATTCTCATACCATCTCTCCAATCCTTGCACCAACAACAAACTGAATATGAGGCTTTGATTATCGGTCTAAAGTTAACAGTTACACTATGCATCCAGAACATCAACATCTATGAGGATTCTTAGTTATTCATCAATGAAATCGCAGGGTCCTACAAAGTCCTTAAGCTTAAGCTCCATAACTAGCACAAATACACCATGGAGTTATTGGCCCAAATCCCAGAGGTTACCATTTACAAGATTCCTCGAGGAGAGAATGCAGTAGTAGATGTTAGCCAAACTTGCCAAGGAGTTGGCATGTTCGGAAGATGAGTCCATATCAATAAGGGTTTAAAATAGACAAGTCTTATCCCTTATTGATACTGAATTCATTGAGAAACCCTCTCTTGAAGGGGAGGTTGCTATTGCAAAAAAGATGATGAGTTAGATTGGAGGCAACCATTTGTGGATTATCTAAATATAGGTAAACTATCTCAAGAGAAGTTCCTAGCACATTAGGCGAAGGAGAGAGCCCTTTATTACACTCTCATTGATGACACCTTGTACTAGCGGTCCTTCGATCATATGTGGTTACATTGTTTGGACAAACATGAAGCCCGTAAGATCATGACCAATGTGCATTCAAAGAAATCGCTGGGTCCTACAAAGTTCTTAAGCTTAAGCTCCATAACTAGCACAAATACACCATGGAGCTGTTGGCCTAAATCCCAGAGGTTACCATTTACAAGATTCCTCGAGGAGAGAATGCAGTAGTAGATGCGTTAGCCAAACTTGCCAAGGAGTTGGCATGTTTGGAAGATGAGTCAATATCAATAAGGGTCTAAAATAGACAAGTCTTATCCCTTATTGATACTGAATTCATTGAGAAACCCTCTCTTGAAGAGGAGGTTTCTATTGCAAAAAAAGATGATGAGTTAGATTGGAGGCAACCATTTGTGGATTATCTAAATATAGGAAAACTACCTCAAGAAAAGTTCCTAGCACATTAGGCGAAGGAGAGAGCCCTTTATTACACTCTCATTGATGACACATTGTACTAGCGGTCCTTCGATCATATGTGGTTACATTATTTGGACAAACATGAAGCCCGTAAGATCATGACCAATGTGCATTCAGGATTATGTGGAGCACACCAGTCTAGTCTGAGGATGAAATCCAAGATCAAATGACTAAGATACTAGTAGCCATTGATGATCACTGATTGCATGGATGTAGTTAGACGATGTCACCAATGTCAGGTGCATAATGTGATCCTACACCAACTACCCAACATTCTACATCCTACATTGGCTTCATGGCCATTCGAGTGTTGGGGTACCGACATAGTGGGTCTGATTTACCCTCCCTCTTGGGTATAGGTTGATCACTGTTTCTGTACTTTTCTAAGTGGGAGATTCTTTCAAAGAGGTCCAGCATGTGCTCAAGTTTTGAACCATATGGTATATAGGTTGAGGTGCACGATGAATTATATTCGATGTATGCGCATTCAAGAACACCAAGATTAACAACTTTGCCTGAGACACAACATAGATTAGAGATACTCATCTCTACAAGGGAAATGGCTTGGCAGAAGCCTTCAACAAAACGGTCATCCAAATATTAAAGAAGATACTCAACAATAATAAGCGATAGTGGCATGAGTAGTTAGTCGAAGTTTTATGGGCATACCGTGCCGCATACAAAACTCTAACTCAATCTACCCATTTCTCCTTAGTATATGGGTCTGAAGCCGTTCTACCATTAAAAGTCTAACTCTCATCACTAAAGATAGCTATGGATAGCAAGATCACAATAGAGCAGAATGCCAAGTTGGGGTTTGAAGAGCTCAAAGGTTTGGAGGAGAGATGCCTACGACATGCCAGAACCTTGAGTTATACAAAGCCAAAATGATTCAAGCTCACGACAAGCTAGTCTGTCCTAGAGCTTTTCAAGTAGGAGAGCTTCTTTTAGTTCTAAGAAGACCAATTGTTTCCCATCACAAGATGGGAGGCAAGTTTGAACCCATTTAGGAAGGCTCCTTGTCATAGAAAAGGCCCACCAAAGAGGAGCGTATCAGCTGATTAATCATAAAGGAGAGCGCCCAATGCTTCCAATCAACGAGCTTTACTTAAATAAATATTATCCTTGAAATTATGTTTGAAAATAATTATCATCAATAAAAGTTTCATTTTTATTCATCAAATCTCTTCTTCATTTTAAGCATTCTTTATTTGTTTGCAAATCCGCCACTATGTGTTTTGGGTAGTGTAAGAGAACCCAAGCGGTATCCAATCCTTCATCATTACAACACAAACACAAATTTCACACATAAACATATACACATCTTATGTCTCGGGCTACTTTGATGTGGGATAACGCCCCCTGCGGCACTCACTCATTAGCTGTTCTAGGTTGGGTTGCATTTTACCCTACTAGTGCATCACCCTAGTGGTCCATCATTCAGGAAGATGTATGTCTACTATGCTTTATTTTTTGATTTGGCCACTACATACCAATGAGCGCCTTGTTAGAATGGTAGGCCTTACTACATGGTCGATAAGCTACCGTCATGTTGGCTTCTTATATGAGGATGTAAGTCTGCTACACCTTCTTCTTAAACTAGCCATCATGAACTGACTTAGTCGAGTAGGGGATTATGGTAAGTCCCCCAGTGGCTCCTTTCCTCTTGACTACTTCAAGTCTAGATCTAGTCCTTCTTTGTGACTCCTTACTTAGTAGTCTCCCTTAGGTTGGGTTGATCATTGTGCCATCAACGGGTCTCCCTAATGGTTGATCCCTACTTTGGAAGATGTAAGTCTACAATACTTTCTTCTTAAGTACATTCGTTGCACACCGACGGGTAGCCCTAAGTTGGATAGCACCTGTCAGGCCAGTGATAGACTATCCTGATAATTAGTTTCGCTTTAAGGAGATGTAAGTCTGCATGCCTTCTTTCTAGACTGATTGTCACACACCGACGGGCACCTTAGGTTAGTTGGTGTTCATTATGCTGACAGCGACCCACCCGATGGATACACTACTCTTGGTGTATGCAAGACTGCTACGCTTTCTCCTTGAGTTGGCCATCATATACCTACAGGCTTTCTTATTTATAGGATCCAAGATAACCCCTCAAGTGGCACCTCCCCTGTGGGCACTTGTTGAACTCACTTTTGGAGTGAACTCTCAACTTCTCCATCTTAGACATATAACTCCTCTAGACGCTAAGAGTTCCTTAGTCTTAAGACACTTCTAGTTATTAGGTGAACACTTAACCTAATCCTAGAGACTTAGAAGAGTTAGCCATAAGAATAGGTTATGCCTTAGGGGTATTAGGAAGACTTGCCTACCTTATAGCTTAAACCAAATCATTGCTTCCATCCTTCAAACTAATCCAAATCAAATCTTAAAGCAATTCCAACCCAATTGATTTTCTCAAATCATAAATTAATTCCAAAATCCAAATTATAAATCAATTCCAAATCAAATAATTGAAACCCATGATTGAATTCAAATCCAAAAATCTTTCCTAAGCCCTTTGATTTCATCTTATAGACTTAGCTCAAATCAAATCCAAATCACTCCAAACTCAAAAGATTTCTCATAACCCATTTATATTCTCATTTATATTCTAAAATATAAATGAAATATAAATTCAAATAATCAAAACTAAATTCAAAACTCAAATCTAAATCCAACTTAAATCCAACTTATACTCTTTCAAGTCAAATCCTTAGCCAAATCATTCTCAAATCAATCTAAACCTTTGGATTTTCTCTTCAAACAATCATTCCTTCAATCACATGCCCAAATATAAACATAAACTACAATCACGAAACCAAAATCAAACTAACCCAAGTCAAACCCATGTTCATCCATTTGAACTTGAAATTGATAAATGAACCAAAACCCATTTAACTCCAAATCACTTGCAATTAGATTTATATTTCAATCATAAGTCCATATATAAGTTCAACCAAACTTGAATCAAGCCTTGATTAAGCTAATTGATCCATTTAGGCTCACTTGACCCAAAGTGACCTAAAGCACCTTTTTGAGCCAAATTCTAATCCAACCCAAATTGGATTGAACTAAGCCCATCTAAGCCTCACATTGTGATCAACAATCATCTTAAGATGATCAATCACTCAAATTGGGTCAAACCAAGTCAAACCTAGCCTTTGACCAAGTCAACACTTAGCCCAAATGAAATCTAAATAAGCCAAAAATTATTATAAGACAAATTGATTAAAACCATTGATCTAAACTAATATCTAATCAATGATTGAACCTGACCAAGCCATCAATTGAGCCAAGCTAAGCCTAATTGGTCACTTGATCTAAGTTGACCCAAATTGACCTAAAAAGTCAAAGTGGGTCAAATCTTGATCTAAGCCAAATTGATTGCAACCAATGGGTCAAATTTATTCTAAACCACTTGTTGAACTTGGCAAAGCTTTATTGGCAGACCCAACCCTTTTATGAACCCAACTTGACTTAAAAGCTCAAATCAACTTGAAATCAAACCAAATCAAAATTGATTGAAACCAAAGCTTTGCAATACATTTTAAATGATCAACCAAACCTAAACCAACCCATGACCTAATTGGGTCAAATGGGTCAAATTAGTCAACTTGACCCATTTGACCTAAATGAACCTAAATGAATCAAAACCAAATCTAAACCAAATTGAACCAAACCAATGATACCCATAAAAATGATCATTTAAACTTGACCTAATCCATGGTTTGACCCAATTTGATTCAACTAACCCAATTTGACCCAACTTGACCTAAATGGGTCAAATTGAACCGATTCAAACAAAATGAACTCCAAATCTCTTGAATTTTAGCCCAACCCATTTTTGAATAATTTCAAATCTTTCCAAATCAAAATTATGGCCAAATAACTACTTTTTCCTTAGGTCAAAGGGTATCTATGGAGAAAATTTCTAAAGGGGATCGGAGTTGTCTCTCAAATCTGTTGGTGAGAAATGAAAGAGGACAAGACCCTTTTAGAAATTCATCTTTTTAGGATGCCACGCAGATCCATAGATGTACTTATTAAAATGATCGAGTACATCATTAAGGAATTGTCTTGTCTCGAAAAAGGCAGTCACTATTAATGGACTAATCACCCAATGGACTTATAAGGATGATGGGTGCATATAGAGATTTTCCTTACTTTACTTAAAAAAGTAAAGCAGAGTTTATTTTAAATCAAGTTCATTAAGTTTTCTACAGGGGCAAGCCCCCATAGTTAATTACATCCTAAAGAATGGGGATTCCTTAGGAAAACTCTCGATTAAGGTAAATAATCGTTATCTTTAAAGATTTCAATAGGAAAAGACTATCAGTCGATTGATTTATTTTTGAAGATCAAATGGGATTGATCAAAAGAGCAAGTTATTATCGAAGCCAAAATGGGAGATAAGTAGGAGATGCCCACGATGCTAGAAAACCTAGCGAGCATCTTAAACTATCCTATAGTTGGGCTTTACATTTTTCAAATTGATTTAGTTTGTTTGATTTATATTTTTATTAGAAATTTATGACTTAAGATTCCTTAACACAAGGTTAAGAAAATACCTAAGAGGTGAGGAATTATGCTTATGGCCCACAAAGGGGAGAAGCAATCTTAGAACCTAAATCTAGAGAGCTTCGGCGAGGGCCGGAAGCACAACCTAAATCTAAGATGAAAAATGGGTAATCAGTTTGCCTTCACAAGAGAGGACAAACCACGGACTTGCACTTACAACGCACGGGGTGGCCACTAACTCCTCCTATGATTTTAAATACATGTAGGCAAGTCTTATGCTTTATGCAAGATAGTTATGCTACTGTTTATTTAGAAAGAGACTAAGTCCTTAAACTCACTCTCTAAAGAGACTAGATCATGTAAAGGGACATGCTTCAAATGACCTAAATCTAATACAATTCAAATTTCATTTTATTTTCATTTTAGGTAATTATTTTGACTCAAGCTAATATGATTTATATGACTGATGCATGAGAAAGAAGGTTATTGGCCAAAATCAGCGAGAAGGGAGGAGGTGAGTTTCCACCATGGCTCTCAAAGGTCAAGCCAAGTTTCTCTGGCAAAGGTGGAAGCCCTCTAATCAAGAGTGAAATAAGATATTGTTTGCATGATATTACAAAAGAAATGCTCATCCAGCTAAAGGGTTGCTAATTCTTTTATCTTGATTTTAAATCTAAGCTTTAAATAAGGTTATGAATTGTTTAATTTTTATTTTAGTTATTAAATTGGGTAGAAGATTTATTTTTTTCCTAAAGAGCCTAATCTACATCCAAGCCAAACATAAAGCAAGGAAGAAACTAGGAAAAATATGCCACTTAATGCAAAAGCTAAATAAATCATCAATCAATTTATAAAGTTAATCGCAAAAAGAATAAAAGGCCGTTGTTGTCGGGCACCATCGCACAAACTCAAAAATACCAAATATGGGTAGTCGAGCTCTACCCTTATACAACCTAGGTTACAAATGAATTAAATTATAATTAAGCAAGGAATTCATTGTTATGGGGGTCTTCAAGCTTCATTTCTTCTTTTTCTTCTATCTTCTTTCTTCTTTCTTCTTCTTTTCTCCTTTTCTTCTTTGGTTCTTTCTTTTAGATGGTTGGAAGGTGAATAATCCAAGACTTCACATGGTGCATAAGATAAAATCTTATGACCAATGCTCATCCTAATCCCTATAACAATTATTCCAAAATCCTAATTGCATAAATTTACATGAAAAGTAAAAGTGGAAATATAAGTAACACCTACAAAACTAAAACTTAGTTAAAACAAATCACACAAATTCCAAGTATGTATATTGGACTTATCACCCCACACAGGGGTGACTAAGTCCACCTGCCCTATGGATTATGCTTAGGGATATAAAGCACCTGCAAGTAAAAGCATTTATATTTTTATTTATGATAGTGGCCCTTAAGCACAATCCCATGCAGAAAAGAATGGTTAGAATAAAAATATCCTACCATTCATTCTATGAACATACACCCTAATATCCAATCTAAAATATATATCACAAAATAAAATAAATATCAAACCATGCACCGACCTTGCCTAAGGCTAGAAGTGATAACTTAGGCTAATGTGTGTGCTTTGTAGGCTTGTGTGGTATGCTTAGCTATGACTTTAGGTTTAAATTTTCTAAGTGTGAAGAACACGTTCAACTTAGAGGAGGGTTTCATTTAAGTTGTTTAATTATTTTGGGATGATTTTATTTCATGTTTTGATTTGGTTTGAGTGGATCGTATAATTAATTACTGGGTTATGAAGAGAGAGAAAGAGAAGAGAACTTCTCTTTCCTTCCCTAACCTAAGTAATTTCTAAAGTAGATTTATATTTTTATTTTATTTAGGTGAATGTCTTGATTAAATCTTTTAATTAATCCTAAGTTTAGATAAACTCTAAACAAATCTATTCAAAAAGAAAGGCATTTTAAGATTAAATAAAATGAATCAAAATTCACATAACACACATTACTTCATTTATTTCCCAACATATATAACATGCATATGGACGAACCCTAAGCATATCTACACATGAAAATGATAATATTTAACACACTTTATGATGCATGCTAAGTAATCCATTTATAAAAATTTAGAAGTTGAATATGCATGATTTTTCTTAAGTAAAAGGGTTTTCCTTATCCAAATTTTTACATACACACATGAAAGTAAGAAAGGCATAAGTGAGTACATCACCATTATTAACTAGAGGTGTAAGGAACAAGACCTACTTAGGGCTACTTAAAGCCTCGCAACCTCGTGGTTGTCCAGAATAATATACCACTTTCCTTAAATACAAATATGTGTATAAAAAAAATAAAATAGAAAAGAGAATGCAAAAGTTGTTTAATGGATTCATTTTTATTTTATGCAATTTATGTATGCAAATATAGGTAACCCTTCTTAGATCATAGCATAGGGATGAATAAGATATGGAATTAAGTAAGTGTTTGGTTCTTTTCAAATGAACCCTATATCTTACCAACTCCTATTCAAAACTATATCAACATAAGAAAGAAAGAAAACCTATGCTAAGCATACCTTTGAATTCTGTCACATGCAAACTCATAATTAAAATATAAGTAGCATACTTTCAGATTTGGTATTTTATTTATAGATTTTGAAAATAATTTGAATTTAGTAGTGATAATAGCCACACATATTTCTACTTTAGCCAACACATGCAAATTTGACATAAAGTAAACAATTTCATTTTAAAATTTGAATTTCAAAATTATAAATGCATGACATCACATGACATACAACTTAGCATGTTGGGGAAAGATCCAAAGTAATGAAAGCATGTAAACAAACTCACTTCACTTAAATCCTAAAGATATTCTTATGGAATAAGAAAGTTTAAAATAAATCAAAGTGAATTCAAAGTGATTTTTGTTTAGTTTGAAGTTGAGTTTGTTATTCCTAACCCATTCTCACATGTGTTTGATATTTTTGTTTACTTTTTAAATAATTAGATCCATTTTTATGAATTGATTAGGTTAAGGTATGAATTAAGTAACTTAATTAACCCTTACCTACACCACCTTAGAAGAATTAACTAAATAATTATGAGCCAATGAGATGACATAAAACCCATAAGGAATTTAAATTTGTAATGCACCTAATAAGAAAGAGGCCTAATGAAATTTGGCTCACAATTAAAAGTTACTTAAGCTAAGGGGTTTAACTTAAGTAATTTAAAAACACCCTTTCATACATATGAATTGGGTTTTGATTTCCTTAATTGAACTTAGGCTATTAAACTCCTTAGTGTCTACCCAAGGTAGATTAATTAAGTTCTAGAACTTTTTAGAATTTTTAGAAATTGATTAAGGGGATAATTAATGAAATAACCCTTAATTATGAGGAGATTAATGAGAGAAAAGGGGTTTTGGGAATAGCTTAGGGGAAATGCCCCAAACATATTCCATAAACTATTTACTTACTGGATCTAACCTTAATCAACCCTAATCATAGGTTTAAATCACTAATCATATCCTAATTATGCTTAATTACATAAGGAGGGTAATTAAAAAAACTATATGCAATTCTTCTAATCAAGCCTTCAGCAAATCCCAAGAAAATTAGGGGAGGCAGAAGTCATCCCCTAAATCATACCAAGAAATTTGGGATTAATGAGAGGCTTAATTTAAAAAAGTAATTAGCAAAATAAACTTTCCAATAAAATTCAAATTCAGAGAAAAGCATAATTCAAAACTCATCAAAATAAATTTTAAAATGTTCTAGGTTTAATTATCTTTTCATAGAATATTATTGCACATTTTTCTGAATTTTCTAGAGGGAGTTATGAATTTTAGAAGATCTCTAGGTTAATTAAAATTTAATTAAGGCATTTAACTAATTCTAACTAATCCCGGCTCAGCTGCGTGGAAGCGCGGTCGGCTTTACATGCATCGTGAGGTGGGATTACTTAAACATCACATCGCGATGCGGCGGATGCGCCATTTAATCCTCTACCGTCTGATCTCTCCCCGTGTTTTAAAATGGATAAAAGGAAATCTAAATGTGTTGAAATATCTTAGCGGTCCATGTAAGATGTGCGGATGGATGGCTGAGATCTCCCAAATTCTTCCCCTTGATCAATAGAGACCATCCATGATCAAGGGAAAGATCCAAGCTCAATCTGTTTTGGATTCAAACCAAACTCAACCCACACCATCTAAAGCAAGAGAGAGGCTAATCCAACAGTCAAAAATTGATGAGGTGAAAATTTCATTCACAAAGCTCCACATTGAGTTTAATGGTCAGAAAATCCCATACCTTATCGAAGGTGATCACCGACACTCGATTCCCTTGGGGAAGCTTCGTCTAGTTGAGATGAAGCCTTACTGAATTTTTGAGCACTTAAGGTTGGGTGAATCTTCCTATGGGTCACCTCCTCCTATGCTTGAGCTCAGCTTTGATCTAATTCAATCCTCCCTTGCCTTAAAGCTTGGGAATGATCTTAGGTGAGCTCGACTTGGTCACCTAAGTGTGCTTGCAGAAAGAATTGCAATGGATTGTAGTGTGGAAGAAGTTGGAGAATGGATTGAGCTCCCCTATTTTCACTATTTGAAAATCAAGAAATGGGGAATTGTCAAGAGCTCTAGAATGCTTGTTATCACTCTCTGATGGCTCTTAAGTCTCACTAGTACTCAATCAAATTCATAAATGATGCATTTGGGTGTGTTTAGGGGGAGTATATCTCCCCCTTGAAGGATCAAATGGGTGGCAATGCACTTGCCATTTTGATCCAATTAAGCTTAGGTTGTGGGTTGTTTGATCAGTTAGGAGTGTGCACATGGTCTGTTTGAGCCAAGGAGTGGTTAACCTCCCATGTGCCTTAATTTGAGTTTGAGAGGGAGTTTGAAATTTGCATTTTGACTCATAGGGTCGGGTTTGGTCTAGGGACCAAATAGGCTACCCAAACCTATTGGGTTGGGTGCACCACTCTCCCCTAGGTCCCCTTGAGCTTTTAGGAAAGCCTCAAGTGAAAGCGAAGAGGGTTTGACCAAATTACCCATGGATTTAGCCAAAAAATTTTCTAGGGCCTAAGGGTAGGATGGTCACTTGGCTATTTTTCCACTTTGGATATGTTGGGTATGTGGAGAAACTAGGTTTGGCCAAGTTTCATGAGATTTGGAATTCATTTGATAGGATTTGGCTCAAGTTGACCCATTTAGGCCAAAATGGGTCAACTTGACAAGTTGACCAATTAATTGGGTCAAACAAGGGTTGGGTCAAGTTTATATGACCATTTAAAATATTTTGGTGGCTTTGGTTTGATTCAATTCGATATGGTTTTGAATTTGGCTCATATGACTTCATTTAGGTCAAATGGGTCAAGTTGACCTATTTGACCCATTAGACCTATTTGGGCTAGTTCATGGGTAGGTTTAGGTTAGGTTAGTCATATAGAGTGGATTGATATCTTTGTTTCCAATTAATTTTGGTTAAGTTCAATTTTGGCTCAACATGACCCCTTTAGGTCATGTTGGGTCTAAGGTCAAATTGGGCGAGTTGGGTCTAGTTGGCCAATTGAGGCTTTGGTCAAGTTCCACAAGTGATTTGGAATGGACTTGACCCATTGGTTTCAATCAATTTGGCTTAGATCAAGTTTTGACATATTTTGACCCTTTAGGTCAAAATGGGTCAACTTGGGTCAAGTTGACTAATTTGCCTAGGTTAGGCTCAAATGTTGGCTTGGTTAAGTTCAAACATAAGTCATGAGTGAACTTATATCAATGTTTTCAATCAATTTGGTCTATGGTAAAATTTGGCTATGCTAGGTTTCATTTTGGGTTAAGTGTTGACTTGGTCAACCCTTAGATTTGACTTGGTTTGACCCAATTTGATTGATTGATCATCCCATGATGATTGTTGAACATGATGAGATGGATATGTGAGTTTGGTTCAATCCAATTTGTTTAGGATCAAAATTTGGCTCATAAGGGTACTTTAGGTCACTTTGGGTCAAGTGAGCCTAAGTGGGTCAAATAGCTCGGTCAAAGCTTGTTTGAGTTGATTGATCTTGTGTATAGACTTATGATTGAAATATAAATCCATTTATAAGTGGTTAGAAATCAAATGGGTTTAGATCCATTTCATAATTTCATATTCAAAGGAAGAATATGAAAGGGTTTTGGCTTTGATTTTGGACTTAGGTTTTGCTTGAGTGATTTGAGTTTGAATTTATACATGAGCTCATGATTGTAGGGCTGGTTGAACTATGAGAGAAAATTAAGGGTTTGACTTGATTTGAAATTATTTTGGCTAAGTTCAAGATTTTGACTTGAAAGGCTTAGATTGGATTTTGAGTTGATTTGAGTTCAATTTTTGGAATAGGTTTTGATTGTTTGAATTTATATTTCATTCATATATGTGAATATAAACAGAATATAAATGGATCATGAGAAAATTTTAAGGATTTGAAGTGGTTTAATCATGATTTGGGCTAAGTCCATTAAGAAGGATTTGAAGGACTTAAGAAAATTTTGATGTTTAGAGTTTGATTTTTTTTGAATTTGGTTTGATTAATTTGTATTTAAATTTCATTTATATATGTGAATAGAAATGAGAATATAAATGAATTATGATAAAATCCCATGACTTTGAATTGGTTTGATCAAGATTTAGGCTAAGTCCATTAATCGAAAATAAATGACATAAGGAGAATTTAAATTGGGAATTTAATTCTTGGATTTGATTGCATTGATTTATATTTATATTTTATTTATATATGTGAATATAAATGAGAATATAAATAAGTTTTGAGAAAATCCCATAAGTTTGAAATGGTTTGATCATGATTTAGGCTAAGTCTATTAATGGAAAATTAAGGGACTTAGGAAAATTTCATGAATTGATTTGGAATTTTGAGTTTAGTTTGATTGATTTGAATTTATATTTCATTTATATATGTGAATATAAATGAGAATATAAGTGGATTATGAGCAAATCTCAAAGATTTGATTTGATTTAGATCATGATTTTGGTTAAGTCCTTAAGGGAAGATTAAGGACTTAGGCAAAATTTGGACTTATGAATTGTTGATGAATTTTGATCATGGGTTTCAATCATAGATTTAAAGCATGGATTTCAATCATATGGAGTTGATTTGAATTTGAAGAAAATCAAATAGAATTGATTTAGAGTTTGACTTAAAAGAAGGAAAGTGAGGAATGGTTCAAGCTAAGGGTAAGAAATTTTCCTAATACCCCCAAGGCATGACCTATTCCTATGGCTAACTCTCCTAAGTCTCTAGGGCTAGGTTTGAGTATCCACATAATCACTAGATGTGTCTTAGGATTAAGGACCTCTTAAAGTCTAAGAGGAGTTCTATGTCTAAGATGGAGGGGTTGAGAACTCATCCTAAAAATGAGGTCAACAAAGAGCACCCAATAAGTGTGGTGTAACTGACAAGAAACACCGCACGTATTGGTGTTGATCGAAATAATCAACAACACCAAAAGATCACAAGCACCAACAGAAACAATATATCCTTAGCCCAAGGAAAAGAAAACATTTAGAGCTTAGTGCAATGTGGCTCTACTTATGTCCAAGACATAAGGGAGAGGGAAAAATCCACTAAGGGATAGAGTGTGAACCTTTCACTAGGGAAGCAGGTTCAAGTCATCCACATGGGGATGAAAGGTTTGATTTGATTTGAATCTCACTAAGAAGAAAAAGATTTGATTTGTTCTGCTGGGGAAGAGGGTTGAATTTATTTCAATTTTGTTAGGTTTAAAATTTTGAGATAAACCCTGTTGGTTTGTGATGGGTTGAACTGAGTAGAAGCCATGGAAGCCAAGACCTAACTCAAATTTACTGATCGAAAGGGGTAGTTTACTAAGCACATAGTAGGACTAGCCAACCAAAGGGATGCCTTTCATTATATAGCAGATGTACTAGGAAGAAAGCAAAGTAGACTTACATCCTCCAAAGTAGAGACTAGTTGCTGGGGTAATCTATTGACAAGACAATAGATTGAACCCAACTTAGGGCTAACTATTGAGTGAATGCCACTGGGGGACTTAGATCAACTCAAGGATAATCAAGGATTAATTTCATTTTTAGTTTTGTTTATTTTGATTATGATGGATCCAATAGGTTTGCGATGAACTGCACTGAGTAGGGGCCATGGAAGCCTAAACCTAACTCAGATTTATCAATTCAAAGGGAGTAGTCTACCAACCATAAAATAGGACTATCCAACCAAAGGGAACTACCTTTTGGTATACAATGGTCAAGTCTTAAGAAGAAAGCATGGGGACTCACAATCTTCTAGAAATAAGAAATCACTAGCATGATCAGTTACTTTGGGCAACAAATCAGACCCGACCTAGGGCTGACTATTGAGTGAATGCCATTGGGGGACTCAAATCAGCTCAAGAATAGTCAAGGATTAATTTCATTTTTCAAATTTATTTATTTTGATGGATTTCATTGGTTTATGATGGGTCACACTGAGAAGGAGATTATTACTGAACCAAAGGGAGTAGCTTCCCGGCCGATGGAAGAACTATTCGACCAAAGGAGTGCCTTTCGGTTTGCAATGATCATTTACAGGGAAGAAAGCTTGAGGACTCCATCTTCCACTAGAAAAGATCACTGGGGTGATCAGTTGCTTTGGGCAACAAATCAAACCAGACCTAAGGCTGCCCGCCGATAAGAAAGAATGTGTCATAGTCTTACATCTTTCAAAGCAAAATGACTGTTGGGGTAACTGGTGTGCAAAATAGATTGAACGACCTAAGGGGTGACTCTGAGTGAGTCTTGACCAGGGCATTTATCTCAACTCATGTAGTCAGGAAATTCCTATAGGGAGTTTTGCTGACACTGCCCTAAAGATAGGATGCCTACTTGGGAAAAGAGGCCCTTTGGGAGCTTGAACTACTAATCCACAAGCAAAAATTTTTGTTTGTTTTATTTATTTTAGTTTATTTTTTTAATTTTATCATGGACCCTATTAGTTTGCGATGGATCAAACTGAGAATGAGCTTATATCAACCTAGACCTATCTTAGATTTAATGAACCAAGGGAGAATCTGTGCATCTGCTGAATAGATTTTTCAACCATAGAGGTGGTTACTAGGAAAGGGGAACTGTCTAATCCAAAAGTAACCTGGGTAGTGTCTAAATGGGGTCACAAAAGACTTAATCCAAAAAGAGTGCCTGCACGGGATGGGGTCGGTAAGGGCTTAATCCAAAACCCTGGAGAAGATGACATGGCTAGTCATAGATCAAATAGATATTCAGTGGCCAACTCAAGGACAAAGCACGGGGACTCACATCTATCAAGAGTGGTGCATCCATGAGTTGATTCGTTGTTAGCATAGCGAACATCAACCAACCTAAGGTCTCATCAATTTATAACAATCAACCTAGGAAGAAAGCTCGGGGACTCACATCCTCTTATGGCGGAACTGATTGCTGGGATTATCTGTCTTCGACTCGACATGTGTTATCCGACCTAGGGCGACTACTGAGTGAATGCCGGGGAATTATATCAGCTCAAAAGTAGTCAAGAGGAAAGGAGGCTCTGGGGGGCTTACCCTAAACCTCAAATATACTCAACCTAGTTAGAGCATGATGTCTAGTTCAAGAAGAAAGCACAGAGACTCACATCTTCTTAAATAAAGTCAATACGAGGTAGATTACTGACTGGACAGTGAAGATTGCCATACTAACAAGGTTCACATTGATTTACAATGGCCAAGTTAGAAAGAAAGCATGGGGACTCATATCCTCCAATAAATGACCACTAGGGTGACATACTAGCGAGGTAGTATGTAGACCAACCTAGAGCAGCTAATGAGTGAGTGCCATAGGGGGCTTGCTCCCACATCAAAATAGCTCGAGACAAAAGATTTGTGTTTATTTTGTGCATATTTTAAAAGGAATAAGACATCTCTGGGGGACTCTTACACCTAGCTTAAAACATGTTAGGGAATTAATGAAATGATGCCACGGATGGCAAACATAATTCCCACTAAGAAAGGATGCCACTTAGGTTCTCTCACACCTAACTTAGTTATGCTAATCAAAATAGGATGCCTCTCAGGATCTCTTACACCTATTCTAATAGCATCAAAAGATTGTATTTGTGTTGTGAAAGAGGGACAAGATGCCACTGGGGGACTCTTACACCTACCCTAAACATGTCATGGCGAATTCGCAAGACAAGCAAACAACACTTCGAAAAGAAGAGAAGATTTGATAAATGGAATCATATTTTTGTTCTTTTTATTAATGATTGTTTTCAAACAAGTTTTATTTCATGGGTAATATTTCTTTAGGTAGAGCCCATTAATTGGAAGCATCGTGTGTTTC
The DNA here is from genome assembly GCA_021442155.1 of Cymbidium sinense. Taxonomy (NCBI): domain Eukaryota; kingdom Viridiplantae; phylum Streptophyta; class Magnoliopsida; order Asparagales; family Orchidaceae; genus Cymbidium; species Cymbidium sinense. The sequence goes on from CM038220.1 coordinate 137,823,720, forward strand.
CCTTTATAATCAATAAGTTGATAAGATCCTCCTAAGTAAACTTCTTTATGACATAGGGGCCTTCTCAACTGGGTTCAAACTTGCCTCCCATCTTTCGATAGGCAATAATTGGTCTCCTTAGGACTAACACAAGTTCTCCTACTCGGAAAGACCTAGGGTGGATTAGCTTGTTATGAGCTTGAATCATTTTGTCCTTGTACAACTCGAGGTTTTAGCATGTCCATAGGCGACTTTCCTCCAAACCTTTGAGCTCTTCTAACCATAACTTTTCATTCTACTCGGTAGTGATCTTGTTACCCAATGTTATCCTTAGTGATGGGAGTTGAACTTCTAAAGGAAGAACGACTTCAGACCCATACACTAAGAAAAATGGGGTAGACTGAGTTGGAGTTCAGTATGTGGTGTGGTAGGCCCACAAGGCTTCAACCAACTGCTCATTCTACTATTCTTTGTTATCATCAAGAGTTTTCTTCAGTATCTGGATGAAAGTTTTGTTGAATACTTTCAGTAAACCAATAGCTCTAAGATAGTAGATGGTGGAGTATCTCCAATCTATACCATGTCTTATGGCAAAGTGTTGATTTTTGTGCTTTTGAATGCAGTACCATTATCGGATATAATTCATCGAGGCACCCCGAACCTATATATGATATGGCTCCTAAAAAATTGAAGCACATGGTGATATGTGACCTCTCTGAGTGGGAGGGATTTTTCCCACTTGAAAAAAATAGTCGGTAGCAGCTAAGATGAATCGATGCCCCTTGGAAGAAGGAGGATCGATCGGACCTACAATGTCAGTACCCTAACACTCAAATGGCCATGAAGCCAATCTAGGGTGCAGAATGTTGGGTGGTTGGTGGAGGACCACACCGTGCACCTGACACTGATGGCATCTCTTAGCTACATCCATGCAATCTGTGGTCATAGAAGGCCAGTAGTATCCAAGTATTTAATCTTCGGACCGGATTGATGAGCTCCACATAGACCTGAGTGAATCTCGGTTACAATGTCATGGGCTTCATTTGACCGCAGGGTGCCATCAACAAGAGCGTAGGAGAGAGCTCTCTATTTCACCTGATGGGCTTGTGACTTTTCTTGAGGTAGTTTACCGGTATTTAAGTAATCTATGAATGGTTGCCTCCAATCCAACTCCTTATCTATTTTGGAAATGACAATCTCCCCTTCAAGAGAAAGTCTCTCGATGAGTTCATCATCAATAAGGGATAGGACTTGTCTATTTTGGACCCTTATTGAAATGGACTCATCTTCTAGACATGCCAATTCTTTGACAAGTTTGGCCAAGACATCTGCTACTGCGTTCTCTGCTCGGGGAACCATGTAGATGGTGACTTCAGGAATCTGGGCCAACAGCTTCATGGTATACTCGTAGAAATGATGAAGCTTAGGTTTGAGAACCTGGTAGGACCCGGTAATCTGGTTGATGACCAACTGAGAATCCCCAAAGATGTTGATGCTCTTGACATTGATAGTGATGGCTAACTCTAGACCAGCAATCAAAGCCTCATACTCAGCTTAGTTATTGGTGCAAGGGTTGGAAATATAGTATGAGAATCTCATCACATCGCAGTTTAGAGTTAGAAGAACTATTCCTACCCCACCTTTCCTAAGAGAATAGATCGTGGTGCTTCACCTTTAAGAAAATAAGTAGCACCATCAAAATACATCTCTCATCGGTGGTTGCCGGCCTCCCCCAAGTTCATAATTTGTTCATCGGGGAGATCGTCAATAAGTGGAGAATCAGTAGGAAGTGGGTGTGTTGCTAAGAAATCCGCTAGCGCCTGTCCTTTTACCGCACAGAGGAGTTTAAATGTGAGATCAAACTGTGAGAGTATCATGGACCAATGATTCAAACATTCAAAAAGCATTGGCTGTGTCATGAGGTACTCCAGTGGATTTATTCGGGAGATCAAGTTCACATTATGAGAAAATATGTAGTGTTGTAACTTCTGAGATGCAAAGATCAAAGCTAGGTAATGTTTCTCAATAGGTGGATAGTTTACTTCAACGGGAATCAGATGATGGCTGAGGTAGTAGAGTGCGCTCTCCTTCTTTTTGTCATTGGCTTGGGCCAACAGAGCATCGAGAGAGTCATCCAATACAACAGTGTAAAGGATCAGTGGCCTACCTGGGATAGGGGATGCTAGAACTGATGGCTTCACCAAGTACTCTTTGATATCTTCGAAAGCATATTGACACTTATCATCCCACTTGAACTTGGCATCCTTTTTTACAAGTGCTAAGAATGGTTTGCATCTCCCTGATAGGTTTGAGATAAATCATCTTAGATATGCCAACCATCCTTGAAAGGATCTGAGTTGAGTTAAACTCTTAAGAGGTGGAATTTCTAAGATAACTTTAATCTTTTCAGGATCTATTCCTATTCCCCGATGTCGAACAACAAACCCAAAGAATTTCCCTAAAACTACTCTGAATGCACACTTTAGGAGATTCATTTTAAGGTTATATTATCTTAACCATTCGAAAACTACTCTCAAGTCAAAGAGATGGTCTTCCTTTTCTAAGCTCTTGACTACTAGATCATCAACAGAGCACTCAACCTGATGATGGATGAGTTCATTGAAGATCTAAGTCATGGCCCGTTGGTATATAGCACCAGCATTTTTAAGGCTGAAAGGCATGACCCTATAATAGAAGGTTTCGTTCGGGGTTCAGAAAGTAGTGTTTTTTTCATCTTTAGGAGACATCTTGATTTGGTTATATCCAGATGACCCATCCATGAAACAAAAGACTATATGAGATGAGGCAATGTCCACCATTAATTCTGGTATAGGAAGAGGAAACTCATCCTTAGGACATACTTTATTTAAGTCCCTAAAATTGACGCAAATGCAAATTTGGCCATTCTTCTTCTTTGCTGGGATGACACTAGCTAACCAGGTAGGATATTTTTTTCCCTGATGAAATCAACATCGATCAATTTCTTGACTTCAGAAATGACTTGTTATTCAATTTCTAATCACATGCATCTAGGAGCTTGCTTAATAGGGATAGCGTGAGGGTCTATTGCTAGCTTGTGGACTACTACGTTAGGAGAAAATCTAGGCATTTCTTCATAACACTATGTGAAGTAGTCTTTAAACTCAGTCAATAGCCTAACTAAGTCATTGGTTTCTTCTTCATTCAGCAATGAACTGATGTATTTCAGGCTAGGATTTTCTTCTATCCCGAGGTTGATTTCTTTAGGTTTATCAATTATTGAATGAATCTCTTCTTCAAATTTTGGCGGTGTCTCTTTGACTTGGAGATCATATGGATCATCTGAAGTTTCTAAACACACATTCTCATAAGAGTTGGGGTTGTGTGAGAAGAATCTATCAGACTCCAAATGGTTGGTAACAACTAGGCAATAATCTTTGTCATCGACCGGACCCACTCTGCCGAATCCTAGTCCTGCTCTTGATTGTGCTTCTCTATCTGTATCTTTCCATAGCTTCTCAAAGTATTCTGACCTGTGCTTGGACCATGTGTGAGGAACTAAACCTTTCTGTATAATATTTTGAACACAAGGTGAGTAAAAGTTGAAAGGTAATTCTATTAATTCTTTAAAAGTATCTTCCTCAAGCTCTACATCAACTTCAAGGCTTGAGGAGGGTGATCCTAATAAGAACTTCTTCTGCTTCATATCACTGGAAGACTTAGGGACTTCCTTAACTACTAAACCTTCAACTTTATGAGATGTAAGTGAGGTAAGAGCTAAGGTTCCCAATTGCTACCTAATAGTTTCACATAAACTATATTCAAATACTTTGCTTTGCTTGGAGACCTTATCTTCGTCTCTATTTTGATCAAAAGTCACATCCAATGGAACCCACTAAGAGGGGTTGGCTGGTATACTAATCACATTAGACTCATCCGCCGAGTTGGATTCCAAGTCTATGTGAATAGTAGGGGTACTCCTATGAACTATAACATGACCTTTATTGGCTGAAGGCCAACTAGGGGTCTCCCACCTCTGGAACTGCCTCTGCCACTACCTGGTGGAGGTTGAGCCATCCTACCCACATATTCATATGATAGAATGAACTGTGGTTGGAATGTGATATGCGGCTCTATTTCTTCTTCAATTCCCCTTTCCTATTCACTTGGACTTCTATTTTTCTTTTCATTTTTTTTATCTTTTCTTTTGCTTCACTTTCTTTTGCTTTTGTATTTGCATTTGAATTTTATTCAAGTTCATGAGAAAAGGTGTTTTGAAGAATACAATAGGTCGCATCCTCATAAATCTCAACCTCTCTAACCAAAAATGGCTTTTCATCCCCATTGAGGCCTACCAAGCAAAGTAGTGAATGAAGTATTTGAATCAATGATATAAAACTTAGCTCCAGTCTTCTAATCACCGATCTCTAACGATAACACTATAGAACCTAAAGCCTGCTCGCCTTGATCATTGAATCCTCTCAACATCATCCTATCTCCTCGGACTGTAGAGATGTCAATCTTCAAATAGGCAAGGGTCTTTAGACTCATAATGTTCACTAAATCACCTAAATTCATGAGAACCCTGCGAGTCTGAACCTGTCCATGTCCACTATGATGTAGAGCGGACGGTTGTGCTCAAAGTCTCCTAAAAGGAGGTCTTCATCTGTAAAGGTGACCCCTTGGGCTTCTTTTGCATAATTTGCTTCATCACCTATAGCGGTCAGCTGAGCTAAGCATATTTCAAGATCAAGGAGAGCATTGATTAGTGATTCCCTCATCTCTTTGGATAAGACAAGGGCATCATATATGCTTAGCTTAGATGACAACTTTCTTAAATGAGAAAGGAAGTTGTAGTCCACCTTCGGCTGGTCTTCCACAAGCATATCCAAGGGTGGAGCATCTTATGGAAGGGCTTCTCGATCTTCAATACCAATGACTTATTTCCCTCTATCTTGAGGTGCTACCTTAGGAGGTAGAACCTTGCCACTACGGAGGTTGACTTCGGTGATCTCTTGAGGCAAGGTGGAGAAAGGTTCTACCTGCACTTCAGGCTCACCTATAGCTTCTCCTATGGGACTCTCAAAATCGGATGATTCCAAGTCTATCTCAAGAGGTGAATCAGTATTGAGTTGGAAAATCAACTTACGAATCGAGAAGAGGAAGATCATGTTATAGTTATTAGACTTGAAGAGTTATCTAGGAATAGAAGAAGACAACTCATCAGAAGAGACACAGTTATAATTCAAACTAGCTTTATTCTTTAATTTCTTGGTATTATTTGGAGGTACAAAGTAAAAGTCAAGTAGAGTGAGTGGAGTAAGGGATTTGATGCCCTTATCTGCTGATTTTCTTGAAATTTATTGTTGGATTAATTAGGAGAATTGCTTGTTTCATCCCTAATCACTTCCTTAATTACTTAAATGATTAATTAATCTATCAGATAGTGATAAATTCACTAATTAAGTTTGCTAATCATCATGAAAAAGTGAATAGACTTAGGGAATGAGATAGGATTTCTTTTCCATTCTTTTCCCCTAATCATTTGGATAAACACTTAATTAATTTGCAAATTTATTAATGGCTTAATCACCTCATTAATTAATTTAATTAATCAAACTCAAAACTAAATCACTCCAGAACTTAATCACTTAATTCTTGAGAAGATTCTTATGTGTTCAATAACCTAAGAGACTTCAAAGGAAATTATAATCAAATTACATGTGTAGGATGGTTATGAAAATACTTAAGTAAACCCTTTAGCTTAATTAGCCAATAATTGTGAGCCAATTACATTATGCCCCTTTATTTCTTAGGTACATTGTTGATTTAATTTACATGTGGTTGCATATTATATGCTGGCTCATAATTATTTGGTTTATTATGTTAAAGTGATGTAAGTAAGGAGTAATTAATGGATTTAATTCATAGCTTAACCTAAACAAAATATAAAATTAACCTAATTATTCTAAAAATTAAACTAAACCAATTCACACATGGGAGAAATAGGTTAGGACCAGCAAACCTTTCTCACATTTCCTATGTCAAATCAAATTCAAAAATAAAAATCTCCTTAAAGAATTTTGATTCGCTTTAAATGATCTTATTTTATAGGATTGTCTTTAGAAATTAATTAGAGTGAATAAAGTCATGTGCTTACATCCCTTTATTTCTTTGCAAGTATGCTAAATATTATTTGCCATATGAAATCATGCATTCATATCTTTTGAAAAATTAATTAAATAAAATGTTTCCTTTTAGGTCAAATTGTATGTTTTGGCTAAAGTTAAGAATATGAGTGGCTATTTTCACTATTAAACCAAAAATTATTTTCAAAATCTATAAATCAAAGATTATGAATGAAGTGATGCTACTTATAAGTACTTATAAGCTTGCATGTGATTATAGCATAAGATGTGTTTTGTATTGTTTTTTTCTCTTCTCTTAACATGGATTTGAATAGGATTTGCAAATTGTATAGATCATTTGAAAAGAGCATAACACTTGCTTAAATCTATTCCTATGCACCCCTATGTTATGATTTAAGAAGGATCCTCACATTACACATGAAATTTATATAACCAAATCAAACACAAAAATCTTTTGCATGATTCTTTATCCATTTGATCCTTTTTGTACATTTACATGTATTTAGGAAAAGTGGTATATTAGTTTAAAAATCCCAGGGTTGTGAGGCTTTAAGTAGCCTTAAGTAGGTCTTATACCTTATGCCCCTAGTGTAGAAAATAATGGCGCCATACTCACTTATGTCAAGGTGGATGTGCATTTTGTTAATGGATGAGAAATCCCCCTTTTCTAAATAATAAAAATATGCATCAATTGAACATCCAATTTTTTAAATCATATCTCTTAGCATTCATCATCAAAGTGTGCTATAATTTGCATTGTATGTACAGGCATGCTTAAGATTATTCATATGCATGACATACATGATGGAAAGAAATAAATTGTTGTGTGTCATGTGTTAGCAATCCACCTTCATTAATCCTAAGATGCCTTTCTTATTGAATAGGGATATTTGGAGCAAATCTAAAACTTAGGGTTAATTAAAACACATAATAAAATATTCACTAAAAAAATCATTAATGAAGCTACCTTAAAAATTACTTAAGGTAGGGATGAAAGAGAAGTTCTCTTCTCTTCATAACATTTAGCAACTAAGTGTAGGTTCATTCAAACCAAATCAAATCACCAAGAAAAATTGACAAATCAACTAAATCACTTAAAATTAAGCCACCCTTTAAATTAAATCCTTCACACTTAGAAAACTTCAACCTTAAAGCCTAGCAAAGACATGCCACACAAGCCTTAAATGTCATACACATTAGGCTAAGTCACCATTTCTAGCTCTATGTTAGGGCAGTGTATGGTTTGATGCCTGATTTTATTTTGTGACATAATGTTTTAGACTGGATATTATGGTGTATGTGTGTAGACTGATGTTAGGATGATCTTGACCTAATCATGTCTTCTACAAGGGATTGTGTTAAAGGGGCGCTATAATAAAAATATAAATGCTTTTGTTGTGCATGTTGCTTATACCCCTAAGCACAATCCAAATTAGGACAGGTGGATTTGGTTACCCATGCGTGGGGTGCTAAGTCCAAATTATTGATATAACTGCTTGGGTTGTGTGGTATGTTTAGCTAATCTCTAGTTTATAGATTTAGTTAGATTTATCTTTTCCTTTTTTGATGTAAATTTTGCAATTAAAATTTGGAATGAATGTTATGGGGGAATTAAGGTGAACATTGGTTATAAGACCATGTCTTATATACCATATGAAGCCTTAGAGAAAATTACATCCCAAGTCAAATCAAAAGAAAGAAAGAAATGGATCAATATCAAAATGAAGAAATGAAGAAATGAAGAATGAAGACCCCCATAACATGAATTCCTTTTTAATTGTAATCAGTCATTTGTAATCTAGGTTATATAAGGGTAGAGCTCGGCTACCCATTTTCCTTTTCGGGTTTGTGTGGTGGAGCCCGACCACATTGACCTCTTATTCTTTTACGCTAATTTTATAAATTGATTGATGTTTCATTTATGATTGTTGAATTAGGATGACATGATTTTCTTAGTTTCTTAATTGGTTGATGGTTATTGAATAGCCTGGATGCAATTAGACTCTTAAGAAAAAAAAATCTCTATCCAATTAATTAACTCAAAATTAAACTAAACAACTCATAACCTCACCTAAAGCTTAGGGCATAAACCAACATAATAAAAGATTTAGCAACCCCTTAGTTGGATGTTATATGTCTCACATCAAGCATAAATCATGTTGATTCACTCTTGCTAATAGAGGGCTTCCACCTTTGCCGGAGAATATGGCTTGACCTTTGAGAGCCATGGTGGAAACGCAACTCCTTGTTTCTGATTTTGACCTATAAGCAATCTTCGCATGCATTAGGCATATGAAATCCCATAGCCTATGTCAAATAAAAATGTCTAAAAATGAAAATAAAACTTAACAAAACTTGCATTAGATTAAGTCATTTATTCATGTCCTTCATGATCTAGTCTCTTAAAGAGTGTGTCTAAGGACTTAGCATACTTTCTAAACAAATAATAGCTTAGCCATCTTGCAAAGCATAAGACTTGCCTACATGTATTTAAAATCGTAGGAGTTAGTTGGCCACCCCAGGCGGTTGTAAGTCCAACAGTCGGATGGTTCATCCTCTCTTATGGAGGTAAATCATATACCCATTTTTGCTTAGATTTAGATCATGCCTTGACCCTCTCCAAAGCTCCCTAGATTTAAGATCCAAGGTTGTTGTTTCCCTTTATAGGCTACAAGCATAAATCTTTAGCTCTTAGATATTTCCATAATCTTTTTTTATGGAATTATAAGCTCTAGATTTTTAATAAAAATCCAACTCAAATAATTAACTCTCCTCAAATTTCAAAAATATAAAGCCCAACCATAGGATAGTTTGGGATGCTAACTAGGTTTCTTAGTATCATGAGTATTCCCTATTCATCTTTCTTTGGTTTCAATAATAACTTCCTCCTTTTGATCAATCCCACCGGATTTTTAAAAAATAACCAATTTATTGATAATCCTATCTTTGATATCTTTGGAGACTATGATCATTTACCTTCATCGAGAGTATTCTTATGGAATCTCATTCTTTATGATGTACTTAACTATTGAGGCTTTCCTCCATAGGAAATTTAACAAACTTGGTTTAAATAAATCGTACTTTACTTTTCATAAAGTAGGGGAAAGATCTTTGGTACATTCGAAAACCCATTGTCCTTAGGAGTCCTTATTAGCTGATTAAGTCTATTGTGGGATGGTGACTTCTATCTCTCGAGATAATACATAATTCCTTAATGTTGCACCCGATCACCCTAATAAGTAAATCTATAGATCTACGTGGTGTCCCAACATAACTTTTTTTTTTCAAAATTCCAATTTGAAAAACAAAAAAATATACCACAATACTCTATTTGGATCACTTCCTTTGCTACCCCATTTTAACACTACCCGGGTTACATTTAGATTGGATAGTCCCCCTTTCCTGGTAACCACCCCTGTGATTGGAGATTCTGTTCCACAGATGCACAAATTTTTTCTTAGTCTAATAAATCTGAGATAGGTTAAGGCTGACATAGCCCCTTCTCAGTGTGGTCCCTTGTACACCAACAGGGTCTACGATAATAAACAAACAAAATATATGTTCGCTTGTGGATTAGGAATTAACGCCGCCAGCGACACCTTTCCCAAGCAAACATCCTATCTTTATGACAGTGCCAGTAAAACTCTCTATAAGAATTGCCTGACTACTCTTGAGTTGAGATAAGTCCCCAATGACACTCTTTTAGTGGTCGCCCTTAGGTCCGGTTCAACTTGTTGTGCCACCAACAAGTTACCCTGGTAGTCATCTTACTTTGGAAGATGTAATTCTTCTTCGAATTCTTTCCAGCATGACTTTTGCACACTGATCAACAGCCCTAAGTCGAGTTTGATCTATTGTACATCAACGGGTCACCCCAGCGACTGGTCCCTGCTCAAGCAGATATAAGTCTGCCATGCTTTTTTCCTAGCACAACCATTGCACACTGAAAGGCACCCCTTAGGTTGGATAGTTCTACTCTTCAGCCAGTAGGCTACCTTTTGGATCGATAAATCTGAGATAGGTCAATACCGACATAGCCCTTTATCAGTGCGATCCATCTTACACCGACAGGGTCCATCAAATTAAAATGAAATTAAACTTGACTACTTTTGAGCTGACATAAGCCCCTAGCGGCATTCAGTTAGTAGTTGCCTTAGGTCGGGTTTGATTTATTGCACCTTCAACAAGTCACCCTGATGGTTGTTTCTCTCTTTGAAAGATGTAAGTTTGCTACGCTTTCTTTCTAGCACAATCGTTGCACACCGAAAGGCAACCCTTAAGTTGGATAGTCCTACACTATGGCTGGTAGACTACCCCTTTGGACTTATAAATCTGAGATAGGTCAAGACCGACATAGTCCCTTCTCATTGGGTCCATCGCACACCGACAGGGTTCATAACAAATCAAATTCAAAACTAACACCCCTAGTGGAGTCAAATTAAATATATTAGATAAACAAAACTTTTCCTTAGTGAGGCACAAACAAAATTAGCCTCCCTAGAGGAACCTAAATCTAAATCAAACAAATCTAACTGAGTGTACATCCCCAATGGATATGCCCTCAATCTAGAACCCTTCTCCCTAGTGGAGCTATAATTAATTAAACCAACCTAAACCTGAACCTGAACAAATCCCAGTGGATAACTTGAACCTGAGCAAATCAAACAAATCCAAGTGGATTTTAAATAAAAATCTAATCAAACTTTTATCTCCCAGTGGACACACCCCCAAACAAATCATATCAAATTTATCCCTGGATAACTCAACTCGCTTCCCTCGTGGAAGGTTCACATACCCAATCCCTAGCGAATATGCCTCCATGTCAATTAAAATAAAATTAAAATTAATTTAATTTTGATCCCCGATAGATTATAGATTTTATCCCCAACGGATCTTCTATCCACAAATCATATTCATAATCAAACTCAAATTCTTATCCCCAGTGATAGCTTAAACCTGCTTCCCTAGTGGAAGGTTCATGTACTCAATCCCCAACAAATTCCTCCTGGCTCTCTTATGCCCTAGGCATAAAGAAAGTTGTATGGCACTAAGATCATTATTCTACCTACCTTTCAGGTTTAGGTATAAATCATTTCTGATAGCGCTTGCAATTCTTTGTACATTGTTGATCATCTCGGTCAACGTCAATATGTGCAGTGTGCCTTGTCAGTTACATGACACCTATTAGGGGTCCTTTTTTTGACATCACTTTTGGAGTGAGTTCTTAACTTCTTCTTCTTAGACCTAGGAACCTTCTAGACACTAAGGGTTCCTTAATCATAAGACACTTCTAGACATTAGGTGAACACTTAACCTAAGCCTAGAGACTTAGAAGGGTTGTCCATAGGGGTAGGTCATGCCCTAGGGATTTAGGGAGACTTGCCCATCTTGTGGCCTGAACCCAACCTATGTTTACCTTCTCAAAGCAAACCTTAAATTCAATTCAAATACTAAATCCAAATTCAAATATCAAATCAAATGATTGAAACCCATAATCAAATCTAAGCTGAAAACTCTTCCATAAGCCTTATGATTGAACTCCATGGCCTTAGCCTTAGGCAAATTCAAATCAATCCAAATTCAATTGATTTTCTCCAAAATCAATTAAATCCCTCAATTATTTATTAAAATCAAGTCCAAACTCAATTCCAAATGATTGGAACCCAAAATCAAATCCAACTCCCAAATCCTTCTTAAGTCTTATGATCCACTCTCATAAGCTTAGCCAAAATCCCATTTAAACCAAATCAAAATTAATTGATCCCTTCATGAATCAATCATTCCTTCATTTATATTCATAAATATAAATGAAATATTATCATGCATGATCGAAACTAAATTAAACTAAATCCAAATCCAACCAAGGCCGTTCTTAAGCCACATGGACCTACCTCGATGAGTTTAACCAAATCTCAACCCAAATCAACCCAAAATCAATTGATTTCTTTATAAATCAATTATTTATTAATTTATATTTACAAATATAAATGAAACCCATATTCTAATGATCAAAACCAAATCAAACCAAATTGATTTCCTTTTAATCCCTTTGACCTACCTCCATGAGATTGGTCAAATTTGCTTATAAATCATTCAAAACTCAAGTGATTTTCTCATATGCCATTTATACTTTCATTTAAATTCCCAAATATAAATAAAATGTAAATTTAAAGAGCCAAAAGTAAATCCAAAATCTAATCAAAACCTAATTTATACCCTTTAAGCCAATTTCTTGGACTTAACCAAAACCCATCCAAATCAAGTCAAAACCAATAGATTTTTTCCTGAATCAATCATTCCTTCAATCATCTATCCAAATATAAGTGAAATCTACAATCATTAGGCTAAACCTGAATCAACCCAAGTCAAACCTAACTTAGCCTATTTGACTTAAAATTTTCAAATGAACCAAAACTCATTTGAATCTAAACAAATTGCAATTGAATTTATATGTCAATCCCAAATTCATATATAAACTCAATTAATTTAAACTCAACCCAAAATCAAGCCAACTAAACCCAATTGGCTCACTTGACCTAAAGTAACCAATAACCTATTTGAACCAAAATCTAATTCAATCCAAATCAAAGTGAATTAAGCCAATCCAAACTTCATGGCATGATTGTTGATCATCCTGGGTTGATCAATTATCATAAATCAGGTCAAACCAAGTTAACCCTTTAACCCATATGAACCTAAACTAGCCAAATTGTAATCTAAACCAACTCTCCTGAAACTCATGATTCATATTAACCCAAAATCAATACTTGAACATGACTTGACCTTCAATTGAGCCAAACCAAACCCAATTGGCCCTCTTGACCTAAGTTGACCCAAATTGACATAAATGGACAAAACAGTCAAATCAAAATCCAATCTAAATTGATTGCAACTATGGCTCAAGTGCTTTCCAAATTGATTGTTGAACTTGACCAAAGCCTCAAGTGAGCCCAATTAGCTCGCTAGACTCAAATGACCTCTTGAACTAAACTTGACCTATAGGGTCAAACCAACCTTAAACCCAATCAAATCCAAATTGAATTCAACTAAATCTTATAACATATTCCAAATGATTAACCAAACCCAAACCAAGCCATGACTTAAGCCAACTTGGTCAATTGGGTCTAATTGGTCAACTTAATCCATTTGACCTAAATGAATTCAAATGAACCAAAACCAAAATCTAAACCAAATTGACCAAACCAAAGACACTAATATACTCCAAATGGTCATATGAACTTATCACAACCTTTGGTTTGACCCAATTTGACCAATTGGTTAACTTGACCCAACCTAATCCAATTTGACCTAAATAGGTCAAATTAAGCCAAATCAAACCAAATGAACTCTAAATCTCTTAAAATTTGGGCTAACCTAGTTTTGACTCATCTCAAATCTACCAAAATCAAATCCAATGCCAAATGACCATCCTACCCTTAGGCTAATGAAATCACACGAGGCAAATCACTTGGGGATGGCCATTTCACTTTCTTGGCCACTTGACACTCATCCATTGCTCCATCTAGTCACCTAAGACACTAGCTAACCTGACCCAAGCATTGGTTGGGTCAGCCATGACCCATGGGAGGTGAAATAACCTCCCTATTTCCATTGGAGCACATGGCAAGCAAGGACTCCCACTCTCCTTACCTTGGCTGCATTTTCACACCCTCCTCCACTCAAGTGAAGCCACCTAAGGTGATTTCCTGCCCAAATCGAGCTCCCCATGATTGCCATTTGATCAAAATGGGCAAATGGCCATGACCGACCATCCAAGAAATGAAGGTATAACTCATTCTCACAGATCAGATTTGCACAATTAAATCCTAGCATCCAAATAACTCCTCCCTAGAGCTTCCTCTTGCATTTTTTGAGCTCCCATTTCTTCTCTTCTTAGTTTTAAAAAATTGAAATAGGGGAGGCCACCTCTAATTCCCATTTGCTCAAACCTCCATCAAAGTGCAATTAACTTTCCACACACCTTCCTTGGAGCTAGACGAGCAAGAACGAATCGCTTCCTACCATCTCTAACCACCAAAAGTGGGAGTTTGTTCAAAGATGATCACCTATGCCTAGTGCATTGGCCTTATGAGCAAACTACACCAAATCAAAGTTTGTTCTACTCAACAGGGCTTCATCTCTACTAGACGAAGCTTCCTCAATCGATTGGAATTGCCGGTCTTAGCTCCGGTGAGGTATGCCATTGAAACCAATCTATAGCTTAAATTGGTTTGGTCCTTTGTAAAGAAAAGTTACATGTCATGATATTTCCACAGTTGAATCTCTTTATTTTGCTTCCCTGATGGTGTGGGATCAATTTAATTTTCATTCAAGCTGGGGGAGCTTGGATTGAGCGACGAACAATGGATGATCTTCGTCTCTTGCTACTCAGGAAGAGATAGATCACAGACCGTCCATTCCACGTGATCAAAATGGACGATTCTAATCAAATCACGATAGATTATTCAGATTAATCCTAATAAACCATAGCTTTGATCGTGGTCGTCCGATCATAGATCGAAGGATGCATGAGAAACCACGTCCTGCCCTCAGATGAGTCAGCCCATGGATGTGATAACTTAGAGAACTAATCCTGCAATGCCATGTGGAAAGCACGTCGCATTAGTATGTCATGTGGCACCAATGGGATTAGGGTTAATTAAGGCAAATTAAATGCAATTTAATGGCTGAAACTTCATAAATTCACCATAAATTATAGAAAAATCCAAATAAATACTCATTTTAAAGGTATTTTAGATAAGATTAATTTAAAATTAATCTTAATTAATTTTGAATAATAATTAAGGCTTAATTTGAGTTTAATTGAAAATTTAAATAGCATAGTTACTTCTTAATTAGCAAAGTAATTACTTCTAAACTTTTTGAGGTTGATTAATGAAATGACCTTTGCCTCCCATAATTTTCTTAGGATTTAATGTTTGCTTAATTAGGGAAATTAGTTATCTTAGTCTTAATCACTTTCAGAATTAATTAAGAGATTAATCAATATTTTAAATAGTAAGAAAACCATTAATTAATCTTGCCAATCATTGTAGAACAGTGAATGGGCATGGGGAATGAGATTAAACCTCTTTTTCAATCTTTTCTCCAAGTCCATTTCACTTGAATGGAAATTATTTAATTTGAGATTAATTAATGATTTAAGTCATTAATTAAATGGTTTATTTAATCAAGTTGAAATCATAATCATTTCAGATCTCATCTAATTAAGTTTCTTAGGTAGACTCTTAGGTGTTCAATAACCTGAGAAAATCTTAAGGAAATTATGGCTAGTTCATATGTGTGGGAAAATCATAAGTGAACTTAATTGAGTTTCTTAAACTTAATTAACTATTAATAATGAACCAATTGCATTAGGCTCATTTCATTTCTTAGAAGCATTGCTAATTTAATTTCCAAATGTATTTGCATATCATGTTGGCTCATAATTCTTTAGTTAATTACCTTAAGGTGGCATAAGTAAGGGTTAATTAATTGATTTAATCCATATCATAACTTAATTAACCCATAAAATTAGCTTAATTACTTTTCATTAAACCAAATCAATTCATAGATATGCGTTAGGATCAACAAACTTTCCCTCATTTCCTTAAATCAAATCAAATTATAAACTTAAAATGATGAATAAAATGGCTTACCTTTCTTTAAATGCTTATATTTGAGATGATTATCCTTAAGAATTTGTTTGATTGCATGAAACATGCATTTTATATCTTATTATTCCTTTCCAATCTTATTAAATGATGTGTCATGTGATTTCATGCATTCATGGTTTTAAATATTTAAATTTAAATAAAATTTTCTTATGTTAAGCTTGTATGTGTTGAAGTAAATTTATAATATGTGTGGCTATTATCATTATTAAATCAAAGTTATTTTCAAAAGTTTATAAGGCAACTATAATATTTAGAGTGATAATAGTTATAAATATCTATAAGCTTACATGTGTCTATGGCTTAGAACATGTGATATGGAGTTCTCTTTCTTTAGTCTATACGAATTTACATAAAGTTTGAATGTTAAGAAGTGTATATTCCATTTTAAAAGGACACAACATTTGTTTGAATTCATTCATATGCATTTCTATGCATGATTTTTCATTCTTATAGTTATTTCTGCATTCATGTGTATTCAAGGATAGTGGGTATATCTAGTCTGGACATTTCGGAGATGCGAGGCTTTAAGTAGCCCCAATGAGGTCTTTATCTCACTCCCCTGGTTAACAATGGCGAAGTACTTGCATAAAATTTTTATACACTTGAATGTGTATTTAGATAATGAGTGAAAACTATTTTTCTATAAAATACACCATATGCATCTTTTATTTAAAGTGTGCTAAAAGAAATATATTGCATGTGTAGGTATACTTAGGATTTAATATCATATGCATGTTACATGTGATGGAAAGGAATGATTGACCATATGTCATGTGATAGTAATTCAATCAAATTAATCTTAAGATGCCTTTCATATTGAATGAAATCATTTAAAGCAAACCAAAACTTAAGATTAATTTAAAATGCTTGATAAGCCATTCACTAAAGAGAATTAAATCAAATTAATATGCTTTAGAAAATAGCTTAAGATAGGGATGAAAGAGGGCAATCCTCTTCCTTCTCTTTATAACACTTAGTTGCTAAGTGTAATCATATGGAACAAAACAAAACACAAATTAAAATGTTCAAATCAATTAAATAACTTGAAGTGAAATAATCCTTTTTGGTTAAATTGAATTCCTTTCTACACTTAGAAAATCATAACCTTAATGCCTAGTTAAGACATACCACACAAGCCTTAATGCACACATATTAGAATTAAGTCACCACTTCTAACTTTATATTAGGATGATCTATGTTTTTTTTGTGATGTAATATTTTATATTGGATGTTAGGGTGTATATTTTGTAGACTAGATGGTAGGTCGTGATTAGCTAATCATATTCTCTGCAGAAGATTATGCTTAAGGGGCCACTTAAAAATAAATATAAATGCTCTGCTTGCACGTTGCTTAAACCCCTAAGCATAACCAAGTTAGGATAGCTGGGCTTAGTTATTAATGTGCAGGGTGCTAAGTCTAAATTATAAACATAACTGTTTGGGATGTATGTGTGTTTAGCTAACACTTATCTTGTAGGTGTAGTTAGATTTACTTATTCTATTTTAATATAATTTTACATTACAAATTAAGATTAGTGTTATGGGGGTTTAGGATGAGCATTGACCAGAAGGCTTAGTTTTGGGGTGCCATGTGATGCCTTGAAGCCTACCAAATCAAATGGAGAAATGAATACATGCAGACATGAAGAATGAAGAGAAGAAGACCCCCATAATATTTATTCATTTATAAATTGTAATTATTATTGCATTTTTTTGAGTTGTATAAGGGTAGAGGTGCCTTTTGGTGTGCAATGGTCAAGTCAGGAAGAAAGCCTGTAGACTTACACCTTCCTAAACAAGGAACCACTAGGGTGATCAGTTGATAGCACAACAAATCAAACTTGACCTAAGGTTGCCTGTCGGTGTGCAATGGTTGTGCTGGAGAGAACGGGTGATAGACTTATACCTTCCAAAGCAAGGGCGACTGCCTAGGTGACCTATTGGTGGCACAATAAGTAGAACCTGATATAAGGGTGACTACTAAGAGAGTGCCGACCCGGGGACTTATCTCAACTCAAAAGTAGTCACACGATTCCTGTAGGGTGTTTTGCTAACACTGCCCTAAAGATAGTATGCCTGCTCGGGAAAAGGTACCGCTGGGAGTTTCCTCCTAAATCTAGGGAGCTTTGGTGAGGGCCAAAGCATAACCTAAATCTAAGGCGACAATGGGTATATGGTTTACCTCCACAAGAAAGGATAAACCTCCCAACTATTTGGACTTACAACTGCCTGGGGGTGGCCGCCAACTAACTCCTCCTATAATTTTAAATGTATGTAGACAAGTCATATGCTTTTGTAAGATAGCTAAATTATTGTTTATTTAGAAAGAAACTAAGTCCTAAAACACACTCCCTAAGAGACTAGATCCTGTAGGGCATGATTTAATGACTTAAATCTAATGCAAATTTTGTTATATTTTATTTTCATTTTTGATAATTTATTTGACACATGATATGGGATTCATATGCCTAAAGCATGAGAAATTTGATTATGGGCCAAAATCAACAAGAAGGAGGTGTGTTTTTACCATGGATCTCAAAGATCTAGCCGAGTTCACTATCAAAGCTTGAAGCCCTCCATAAGCAAGAGTGAAGTAATATGTTTTTATGCATGATGTGAAAACATACAACATCCAGCTAAGAGGTTGCTAAATCTTTTATCTTAATTTATAACTTAGGCTTTAGGTGAGGTTATGAGTTGTTAATTTTTTTGTTTTGAGTTGATTAATTGGATAAAAAATTTATTTTCCCTAAGAACCTAATCGCACCCAGGTCATTCATCAAAGCAAGGAAGAAACTAGAAAAAATATGTCATCTTAATACACAAGCTAATTAGACATCGAACAATTTATAAAGCTAGTACAAAAGAATAAAAGACCTTTTGTGGTCGGGCTCTACCGCACAAACCTAAAAAGAAATTGGATAGCTGAGCTATACCCTTATACAACTCGATTATAAATGAATTAATTACAATCAAAAAGGAATTCATGTTCTGGGGGTCTTCATTCTTCATTTCTTCTTTCTTCATTTTTTTCATTTCTTTCTTCTTTCTTCTTTTGGCTTGGTTGGAATGTGGTTGCTCCAAAGGCTTCACATCGTGCATAAGATATAGTCTTATGACCAATGTTCATCCTAATCCCCCATAACATTCATTCCAAATCCTAATTATAAAATTATATGAAAATGGGAAAAGCAAATCTAACTAAAACCTGTAAAATAGAGATTAGCTAAATAAACCACACAATCCTAAGCATGTATATGAATAAATTGGACTTAGAATCCCACAAATGGGTAACAAAGTTCACCTAGCCTATTTTAGATTATGCTTAGAAGTATAAGCAACCTACATAGCAAAAGCATTTATTATTTTTATTACAACGCCCCTTAAGCATAATCTCCTACAGAAGATAATGATTAGACTAAGATTATCCTATCATCCAGTCTACGCACATACACCCTAACATCTAGAATAAACCATCACATCACAAAATAAAATCAAGCATCAAACCATGCACAACCCTAACATAGAGCTAGAAATGATGACTTAGCCTAATGTGTGTGTCATTTAAGGCTTGTGTGGTATGTCTTAGCTAGGCTTTAAGGTTAAGATTTTCTAAGTGTGAAATGGCTCAACTTAGAGGGTGGTTTCATTTAAGTGATTTAATTGATTTGTTAATTTTATTTGATGATTTGATTTGGTTTGAAAGAACCTATATTTAATTAATAAGTGTTGTAAAGAGAGGAAAAGAAAAAAAACTTCTCTTTCCTCCCTACCTTATGTAATTTCTAAGGTAGATTCATTAGTGATTTTTTTTTAGTGAATATTTTATTATGTGTTTTAATTAGTCCTAAATTTAAATTTGCTCTAAATCAAACTATTCAAATATGAAAGGAATTTTAAGATCAATTAAAGTGAATTACTATCACAAAACACACAACCATTTATTTCTTTCCAACATATGTATCATGCACATGAAATGATCCTAAGCATATCTGTAAATGCAAACATAAATATTTATCACACCTTAATGATGAATTCTAAGAGATATTGCTTAAGAAAATTTAAGAATCTTTATGATGCATGATTTTGTTATGTAGAAAAGAGAGGGATTCTTTTATCCATTAATCAAATGCACATTTACATGTATGAAAGATATAAGTGAGTACAACACCATTGTTTTCTACACCAAGGGTATAAGGCACAAGACCTTCTTAGGGCTACTTAAAGCCTCGCAACCCCGGGATGTCCAGACTAATATGCCACTTTTCTTAAATACATGTGCATGTATAAAAAGAAATGGATGGAAAAAAGAATCATGCAAAAGGTTTTTATGTTTGATTTGGTTATGCAATTTACATGTGTAAATGTGAAGATCCTTCTTAAATGATAACATAGCAATGAATAGGAATGGATTCAAGCAAGTGATGTGTTCTTTTCAAATGAACTATACACTTTGCAAATCCTATTCAAAACTATGTTAAAAGAGAAGAGAAGGAAAAGTAACATAATGCACATCTTATGTTATACTCACATGCAAGCATATAAGTAATCATAAGTAGCATACCTTTCATTTCTAATCTTTGATTTATAGGTTTTGAAAATAATTTTGGATTTAATAGTGATAATAGCCATTCATATTCTTACTTTAGCCAAAGTATGCAATTTTGACAAAAAGGAAACATTTCATTTTAATTTGATTTTTTTTCAAAAGGTGTGAATGCATGATTTCATATGATAAACCACATTTAACATGCTTGGAAGGAAATAAAGTGATGCAAGCATGTAACTTCATTCACCCTAATTAATTCACAAAGACAATCTTATCGAATGAGATCATTTAAAGTGAATCAAAATTATTTAAAGAGATTTTATTTTAATTTTGAGTTTGATTTGATTTAAGAAATGCGAAAAGGTTTGCTAGTCTTAACCCATCTCCCACATATGTGAATCAATTTAGTTTAATTTTATAACCATTAGA
Organism: Cymbidium sinense; assembly: GCA_021442155.1. Lineage (NCBI taxonomy): Eukaryota > Viridiplantae > Streptophyta > Magnoliopsida > Asparagales > Orchidaceae > Cymbidium > Cymbidium sinense. The sequence goes on from CM038220.1 coordinate 137,844,482, forward strand.
TTGATTTTATATTTTATTTAGGTTAAGGTGTGAATTAAGTTCATTAATTACCCCTTACCTACACCACCTTAACATAATTAATCTAATAATTATGAGCCAACATATGATATGCAACCATATGGAATTTAAATCAGCAGTGCACCTAGAAAAGAAAGAGGCCTAATGCAATTGGCTCACAATCATTTATTAATTAAGCTAAAGGATTTAATTAAGTACTTTCATAACCTTCCCACACATGTGGGCTCGAAATGATTTCCTTAAGCTTACCTTAGGCTTTTAAATACCTAAGGATCTACCCAAAAGGAGATTGATTTTGGAAGCTTGATTAAGTTAATTAAGAAGATCATTAGTGGATTAATCCTTAATTAGGTTTAGATTAAGGAAGAAAGGGGTTTGGGGAATAACTTAAGAAAAATATCTCAAAATTATTCCTTAAACCTCCTGATCACTTAAACAATGTTTAATTATCTTAATTAAATGATTAAACCACTATTCATATGCTTAATTATCCTTAATTATATTAAGAGAGTGATTAGTGATGCATTAATTAATTTATCTAATTAACTCATTAATAAATTTTGAGAAAATTAGGGGAGGCAGAGGTCATCCCACTAAATATTCTTTAGAAGTTTGGAATTAATTAATGAAATGATTAGGGAGTAATTAGGGTTATTAAAATTTTAAATAAATCTTAATTAAGAAAATCCATTATTTAAAATCAATTAGAAATAATTTTATATTATTCCTCACTGAATTATCTTTAAAATGAGCCCACATTTATATTTTTTTGATTCTTCTATAATTAATTATGTATTATTGAAGTTTTAGTGATTAAGGGATAATTAAATAACCCTAATTATATAACTAATCATGTCAGAACCTCATGGATCGCTGACGTGATGCACGCTTTCCACATAGCGCGGTGGGATTGGTTATTTATGTAGTCAAATCAAATTCTACATCAGTCGGCGTGCTACGCCCTTTCTCCTTAGACCATCCGATCAAGAATGGGATGGTCAAGATAAAACCCATGGATCTAAAGGGATTAAATCACTGCATCTATGTAGATTAATCAGGACCATCCATCCAAAACACTCAGGATGGATGATCCATGATTCATCCCTGCCCTCGCCTGCGGGAGACCGAGACCGTCCGTTCTCTATGGCTTGATCCGAGCTTACTTGAGCTCGGATTGGGCTAGGATTCAACCCACACCATCAAGAGGTGTGGAGAAGAACATCCAACGATCAAATTAGATTGGGATTATAATTCCCTTCATAAAGGAGCAAAGAATTCTATACTGGCTTTTGAAGTATACCTCCAAGGCTATCCCAGGTCTCTTGAGGTAGCCTTCATTGGATCTGAAGCCTTGTTGAAGGTTTGAAGGCTTGAGATGAAGTGGATCTTCCTATTGACCAAAGTGAGCTTCAATGGCTTACGACTTTAGTCTAACTGCTCCTTCACGTGGCTTGGTTGCTTGGAAGACACCTTGCATGAGCTCAAATTTCCTCCCTGATGGTGCTTGCAAGAGGAATTGGACTTTGGTGAAGTGTTGAGCAAAGTGGAATTCTCACTGTCCTCCCCTATTTTTGGCTTAGCAAAATCAAGAATGGAGAATTCAATTGAACTTAGGAATGCTTGGGAGAGCTTCCTCTGGGTTCCTAGGGTTCAATCGAATGCACGTGTCCTGAATTAGATTGAAATTAGGGGGAGTATATCTCTCCCTACTTGGATCGGACGGTCGTGAGCTTACATGCCATTTTGTTCAAATTGATCTCATTGAATGGGTTTGTTAGGTTGTTAGGAGCTTCACATGGTTTAGTTTTGGCAGGGGAGTCTAGTGGAGGAGTTTCCCATGTGTTAAATGAGAGTATGGAGTGATTCCATGTGCTCATTTTCTATTGGGTGGTCAGTTTTGGCTTTGGGTTCAGTTTGGTTGACCCAAACCCATTGGTTCACGTGCACCACATCCCTTGGTATCCAAATAGACCACTAAGAGGATGTCAAGTGTCCATGAAAAGGATTTGACCAAATTCCATGTGGAAATGGCCATAGGTTACCCTTTGACCTAGGGGTAAAATGGTCATTTGGCTTTGGTTTTGATTTGGGCAAATTCAAAATAAATGAAAAATGGGTTGTACCAATTTTCAATGAATTTGGTGTTGATTTGATATGATTTGGCTCATGTTGACTCATTTAGGTTAAAATGGGTCAACTTGGGTCAAGTTGATCAATTGATCAAATTGGGTCAAACTAATGGTTAGGTCAAGTTCATATGACCATTTGGAGTGATTTGATATCATTGGTTTGGTTCAATTTGATTTATATTTGGTTTTGGCTCATTTGAGTTCACTTAGGTCAAATGGGTCAAGTTGACCAATTTCATCCATTTGACCCAATTGGGTAAAGGCATGTGTTGGTTTAGGTTTTGTTGGTCATTTGAAATATTTTGCAAGCTTTGGTTTCAATCAATTTTGGTTTGATTTGATTTTGGCTTGATTTGACCTTTTAGGTCAAGCTGGGTTCATGATCAATTGGGTTAGGTTGGGTCTAATTGACCAATTGAGGTTTTTATCAAGTTTAACAAGTGATTTAGAATAAATTTGACCTATTGGTTGCAATCAATTTGGCTTAGATCAAGATTTGACACTTTTTGACTTTTTAAGTCAATTTGGGTCAACTTTGATCAAGTGGCCAATTGGGCTAGGTTTGGCTCAAATGAAGACTTGGTCAAGTCCAATTATTGATCATAAATTGGTTTTGATCAATGGTTTCAATCAATTTGTCCTATGGTGAATTTTTGCCTAGTTTGGATTTTATTTGGGTTAAGTGTTGACTTGGTCAAAGACTAAGTTTGACCCAATTTGAGTGATTGATCATCTCATGATGATTGTTGCTCACAATGTGAGGCTTAGATGGGCTTAGTTTAATCCAATTTGGGTAGGATTAGAATCTGGCTCAAAAAGGTACTTTTAGGTCACTTTGGGACAAGTGAGCCTAAGTGGGTTAATTGACTTGATCAAGGCTAGATTCAAGTTTGGTTCAACTCACCTATGGACTTTTGATTGAAATATAAATCCATTTGCAAGTGATTTGGAGTCAAATTAGTTTTGATTCATTTGACAATTTCAAGTTCAAAGGATAAACATGGGTTTGATTTGGGTTTCAGTTTTGAATTTAGTTTGGGTTATTTGAATTTATATTTCATTTTTATTTGTGAATATAAATGAGAATATAAATAGGTTATGAGAAAATATCTTGAGTTTGAAGTGATTTGAATTTGATTTGAGCTAAGTCCATAAGATGGAATCAAAATGGCTTAGGAAAGATTTTGGATTTGGAATTCAATCATGGATGTCAATCATTTGGAATTGATTCATGATTTGAGAAAATTAATTGGAATTGATTTAAGGTTTGAGAAAATCAATTAAGTTGGAATTGATTGGAGTTTGAAGTTGGTTTGGATTTGGAGTTTGACTTGAAAGAAGGAAGTAAGGATTTGGTTCAAGCTAGAGGGTAGGCAAGTTTTTCTAACACCCCTAAGGCATGACCTATTCCTATGACTAACTTTTTTAAATCTCTAGGGTTAGGTTAAGTGTTCACCTAATCATGTGTCTTAGACTAAGGAACTCTTAGTGTCTAGAGTCCAGATGGAGAGGTTGAGAGCTCATTCTAAAAATGAGATCAACATAGTACACCTAGGACGCTCTAAGGTATGTACCAACTATGGATGGTCCACTATCATAGGAGAAGGCTGTGAAACTAGGGATGAGTTCTGCAATGCTGAAACCACTGCAATCAACTCATCAATTTTCTTCCCCATGTTAATTTGATAATTCCTCTATCAGAGCTGGTGGAGGAGTTACTAAGTCGAGTGAGAAGTGTCACCTTCCTCGAGCACATCACATTCCTAACTAAGCTGATCTCGCTGTAAGGATCCCCATGTATTAACCATGTAGACTTCAACTGTGTTGTCCAACATGTCATCCTCATCAGGATCGAAGCTGACCCTATCCTCCTGATCTGAGTGGTCACTCCCAAAAATTTGCCTCTTCTCTACAAAGTAGTCCACTAATTTGTTATCTATCGATCGATATACTATGTCTGGCTGAATTGGTATGAACGCTCGCTGACTGCTAGCTGTAGGACTATGCTCCTTTGCCTCTATGCAACAGACATTGCTTACTGTCAAGACTTCCTCACCGGAAGGATCAACTATTATGGGGACTATGTTTGTGTCTGCTCCCCTCTCTCCCTCTATTTGCGGTGGTGGTGGTGATGTGATGACGATGCTCTTGGGTCGCCACTCCTTCCTGACCACATCGAGGTAGAGGGTCTAGCAGAGGAGCTCAATCTCACATCGGTAGATGGAATGGATGGAGTAGGATCATTTGGTCATAGTCTAATCACTAGTGGGGATGGTCTCTCCCCGGATGGTGGCTTTTAAAGCTTGACGGGAGTAGCGGATGCTATAAGCTGAACGGGTGATGCAGATAATGAGGGGAGTAGAGTGATGGAAATACCGATTGCCTCTCAACTGAAGATCTCTGCCTGCGGTAGAGTGCTCCAGTAAGAACAATACTGTCTGAGTGATCAGCCCTGATAAAGTGACGATCAAGAAAATCCATTAGAGCGGAGGCTTCCGACTGCCTGGCATACCTCCGTCGCTCTTTCATGCCTGGCTAGGCAGATACTCGGGACTCCATGACTCTCTCTTTATGGATCTGACCCCTAACACTCCTAGGGATCATGGATCGTAAGTCAAACAAGGTACCTGACTCTGACCGTTCGTAAGCTCTACCGACCTAGTGTAGAGTAGTCCTAAGTTCAGCATAGGGCCTCCTACGTTCCTTAGCCAGTGTCTCATGGTATGCTAGTGGTGGAGGAGATGCAGCGATCCTCCTATAATCTTCCTCTTCATCTGAGGCTGAGAGGAGGCAGAACCTACTACCACTCAAAAGTGGAGAGGTTTCATGAGGAGATCCCTCCTCAGCTACATGGGAAGGAGCATCAAGCTCTCTAGCTACTCGTTCATGATCCCACTTAATCTTTTGATTTTTTTTGCGGCGTTGGGTGTGGGTGAGCAAAGTAGAGGTGGAGCCAGAACCTACCTCGAAGGTGGGGAGACTATCTCAAAGGCTAAGATATCCTTCGCCTTTAGGGTAACCAAAGAGGAGGTAGCAGCCCTCGCTGGAGCTATGGCAGGGGAAACTGAATGGGCAGGTAAAGAAATTGACACTGAAAAAGGTGTGGGAATAACTGTGACTTTCCTCTTCAATGAGGGAAACTCAAAATCAGATGAGATATCCAAGCGGATGAGTGGTGTCTATCCCGCCACCTCCTCTCTGCTAACAGTTGTGAGGGCTATCCCCTCACAAGTAATTGACCCCTCAAAGCTAAAGTATATCGGGTGGCGCATCGGTCGTGGTGGTGGCTGATCAAGGCCAAATCTACACCAGTAGGAAAAGAGAAAATGAACTTGCTAGGAGTTATGATCACTACACTAATTGGGGGTTGAAAAGACTAACTGCACTGGAATCACTGTATTTGTTGAAACATAGTTGAGCCAAACCCTTGTGTTGATGTTTGCCTTCAATCATTGACTTCTATACTTAATTTGGAATTTGAACCCACAATTAACAAATTTAGGTATGCTAAGTGGGGTTCATTGAATTTTGGAGATTTTTTTTATATATTTAGAGGAGAGACTTTGCTATATGATTTTGATATAGAACCCATACTCTACCAATTTAAGTAGGTTAAGCAGGGTTTAAATATTTGGAGAGACCTTTGAAGATATTTCTATTGTATGTCTTGTTGGAAAATTTTGATTTGGAAAACCTTTACTTAACAAATTTAGGTATGCTAAGAAGAGGTGTTGATTATATGTTTGAAGATTTTGTGAAAGTATCTTTGCTTGTGATGATTGGTTATGTGTGTGATATATGTTGATTTAAAAATGGGGATTCTTACTTAACAAATTTGGCATGTTAAGTAATGGCCAAATGTGCTTGATATATGTTTGTTGGATTTCAAAATGAGGCTCTTACTTAATAAATTTGGTGTGTCAAGTAGGAGGCCAAATGTATTTATGCTTTGTGTTCTGAAAATGAGACTCTCACCTAACAAATTTGGTATGTAAAGTGGGAGTCAAATGTGTTATGATTTTTGAAAATGAGACTCTTACTTAACAAATTTAGTATGTTAAGTAGGATTTAAGTGTATTTATGATTTAAAAATGAGACTCTTAACAAATTTGGTATGTTATATAGGAATCAAGTGTGATTTGATTTGTGTTTTTTTTTTTTAAAAAAAAAAGAGATTACCACTTAAGAAATTTGGAATGTTAAGTGGAAGCCAAATGTGATTGATTTGTTTTTGAAAAATGAGACTCTCACTTATCAAATTTGGTGATTCAAATGTGATTGATTTGTTTTTGAAAAATGAGACTCTCACTTAACAAATTTGGTATATTAAGTGGAAGTCAAGTGTAATTATAATTTGAAAATGAGACCCTTATTTAACAAATTTGGTATGTTAAGTAGGAATCAAATATGATTATGATTTGAAAATGAGACTCTTAATTTGGTATGTTAAGTAGGAGTCAAGTGTGATTTAATTTGGAAATGAGATTCTCACTTAACAAATTTTGTATGTTAAGTAAGAATCAAATGTGATTATGATTTGTATTTTAAAAATGAGACTCTCACTTGACAAATTTGGTATGTTAAGTGGGAGTCAAATATATTGTGCTTTGAAAATGAGGCTCTTACTTTACAAATTTGGTATGTTAAGTAGGAGGCCAAATATGTTTATGATTTGTGTTTTGAAAATGAGACTCTCTTTCAAGTGTGATTTGATTTGAAAATGAGATTCTCACTTAACAAATTTGGTATGTTAAGTAGGAATAAAATTTGATTATGATTTGTGTTTTGAAAATGAGACTCTCACTTAACAAATTTGTTATGTTAAGTGGGAGTCAAATGTATTGTGATTTGAAAATGAGGCTCTTAACAAATTTGATATGTTAAGTAGGAATTAAATGTGATTTGATTTGAAAATGAGATTCTAACTTAAAAAATTTGGTATGTTAAGTAGGAATCAAATGTGATTGATTTGTTTTTTAGACTCTTACTTAATAAATTTGGTATGTTAAATAGGAGTCAAGTGTAATTTGATTTGAAAATGAGATTCTTACCTAACAAATTTGGTATGTTAAGTAGGAGGCCAAATGTATTTATGATTTGTGTTTTGAGAATGAGACTCTCACCTAACAAATTTAGTATGTTAAGTGGGAGTCAAATCTGTTATGATTTTGGAAAATAAGACTCTTACTTAATAAATTTGGCATGTTTAGCTGGAGTTAAGTGTATTATAATTTGTTTTTTAAAAGAGCAAAAATCTATTTAACAAATTTGGGTATGTTAAATAGAGTTCAATTTATTTTTTGTAACATTTGGAAATGGGACTCTCATTTGACAAATTTGGGTATGTTAAATGGAGTCCAAAATATGCCTTGATTTCATGTGTGTGATTTCTTACTTTTGAACAAAGGGAAACTTCAACTCTAGCATATGTGAAATATGTTAAGCGGAGTTTCAATTTCATGCTATGATTTTATTTGAAAATAGAATCTTCATTCAACAAATTTGAGCATGTTCAATGAAGGTGGTCATTTTCAAAAGTGTGCTTTTGAAAAAGAGGGAAACTCCAACTCTAGCTTATGTGAAATATGTTAAGTGAAGTTTCAATTTTATGTTATGATTTTATTTAAAAATAGAATCTTCATTCAACAAATTTGAGCATGTTTAATGAAGGTGGTCATTTTCAAAAGTGTGTTTTTGAAAAAGAGGGAAACTCCAACTCTAGCATATGTGAAATATGTTAAGTGTCAATGGAAGGAAAGATAGTCTTAGACTCATATGAAATACAAGTCCACTATTGATGCTTGGAGGCAACAATTATCTACTAGAGATGAAGAGAGGAACTATCCCCAACAGAGTCGCCAAAAAATCTGTGGAGTTTGTTTTCGATTATATGTATTGGGGACACCACGAAAATTTGAGGGTGTACTTATTGAGGTGATCGGGTACGACATTAAGGAATAGTCCACTATCTCTAAAGATAGAAATCACTACCCTACAATGGACCTAATCACCTAATTAGGACTCTTAAGGTATGATGGGTCTTTGAATATACCAGAGATTTTTTTCCCTACTTTATATGGATAAATAAAGTAGGGTTTGTTTAAACCAGGTTTTAAAGTTTCCTATGGGGGAAAGCCCCCATAGTTAATTATATCCTAAGAAAGGTGAGTTCTTTAGGAATACTTGATGAAAGTAGACAATTATTATCTCTAAAGATTTCAAAGATAAGACTATCTATAAATTGGCCATGTTAAAAAATCAAATGGGATAGATTAAAAAGAAGAGACTTATTATCGAAGCAAAAAAGAGATGAGTAGGGGATGCTCATGATACAAGGAAACCTAGTGAGCATTCTAATCTATCATATGGTTGGGCTTTATATGTTTAAAATTGAAGAGAATTATATATATTTGAGTTGAAATTTTATTTAAAAACTAGGACTTATAATCCCACAATACAGGGTTATGGAAAAACCTAAGTGGTGAGGATTTATGCTTACAGCACGAAGGGAACAGCAACCTCAGATCCTAAGTCTATGGAGCTTTAGTGAGGGCCAAACAATGTTCTAAATCTAAGTGAAGATGGGTATATGGTTCACCTCCACAAGAGAGGGTAAATCACCCGACTCTTGGACTTATAACTGCTTGGAGTGGAAGCTAACTAACTCCTCCTATATTTTAAAACCATGTTGTCAAGTCATATGATTTGCATGATAGTTAGGTTATTATTATTAAATAAAGACTAAAGTCCTTAAACCCACTTCCTAAGAGACTAGAGCATGAGTGGTATGAATAATGACTTAGTCTAATGCAAATCTTTTCAATTTATATTTAATTTTTGACTCTTTATTTTGACAAAGGCTATAGGATTTTTATATGCCTAAAAGCATGTTAAAATGAAGTTATTGGCCAAATCAGAACAAAAGAGATATTTTCCACCACAGAGGAGACCCTCAAAGGTCAAGTCTTCCCCTATCATACAAGGATGGAAACCTTCTCTTAGAAAAAGTAAAACAAGATGACATGTGTGATATTAAGCATACAACATCTAGCTAAGGGGTTGCTAAATCTTTTAATTATCTTGATTTAATGCCTAGGCTTTATGCAAGGTTATGAATTATTTATAAAATTTAGTTATGAGTTGTTATTGGGGTAGAAAATTTATTTTTTCTAAGAGCCTAATCGAACCCAAGCCACACATTAAACCACCATATATGAAGAAACTAGGAAAAGACATGCCATTTCTATTAAGCAATTGTAAACAAAATATCAACCAATTTATAAACCCAATGTAAAAAAATAAAAGGCCGGTACGATCGGGTACTGCCGTACAACCCAATAAGAGAAATGGGTTGCCGAGCTTTTTCCTTATACAACCTCGTATATGAAAAGAATAATTGTAATTTATACAAATGAATAAATGTTATTGGGGTCTTATCTTCTTTCTTCATATCTCCTCTATTTCTTCATTTGGGTTTGCTTGCTCCAAAGACATCATGGGAGCCTCCCAGGATAAAGCCTTCTAGCCACCACTCATCCTAATCCCCTCTTAACACTAGTCATAATTCCTAATGCAAAATTATATTAAAAATAAGAAAAGTAAATCTAACTACACCTGCAAAATAAGTGTTAGCTAAACACACCATACAAGCTAAGAAGTTATATGTATAATTTGGACTTAGCACCCTGCATATGGGTAACCAAGTCCACCTATCCTAATTTAGATTGTGCTTAGGGGTTAAGCAACCTACAAAAGAGAGCATTTATATTTATTTTTAAGCACTCCCACATGAAATAATCACGCCCTAACATCCAATCTACGAAGCATGCACTCTAACATCTAGTCTACAACAATACATCATAAAACCAAACATACATCAAACCATGCACCGCCCTAACATAAGGCTAAAAGTGGTGACTTAATTCTAAAGTGTGTGTATTAAGGCTTGTGTGGCATGCCTTAACTAGGCTTTGTTATATTTTTTAAGTATGAAGGGATTTAATTTGGAGGATGGTTTCACTTTAAGTGGCTTAATTGATTTATAAGTTTTACTTAATATTTTATGTTGTTTCATTTGGTTTACACTTAACAACCAAGTGTTATAAAGAGAAGAAAAGAGAGGGTCACTCTCTTTTATCCCTATCTTAAGTCTCATCTAAAGCAAATTAATTAGCTTAGCTCTCTTTAATGAATAGCTTATTACAAATTTTAAATTAATCCTAAGTTTAGGTTCACTTTAAATAACACAAATAAAATATATAACATGTAAGGTCATTCCAAGTGAACCTAAACTTAGATCGTTTAGATTGTAAAGATTGTAAGGTCATTCCAAGTGAAAATCTAAGTACCCAACATCGATTGTTAGTTTTAGATTTTAAGATGGAAGGTTGTAAGAGAAAAAAATAAATCAAATTATTGTCCTAAAATTAACACTTAAAGAACACAAATAAAAATATTTTTAAGAGAAAGCTACAAGAGATTAGAATTTGAGATGTTCATGAGGAAGCTAACATTATGTGGGAAAAAATAGCAAGTGAAATTAAGAAAGTTGCTAAAGATGTGCTTGGAGAATCAAAAGATAAAGCTTCCTTTAATAAGAATAGTTGGTGTGGAGTTAGAGTATGCAAGAAAAGATAAAAAATAAGAAGTATTATTATAAAACTTGGTTCAGATGTAAAAACTTGGAGAATTGGGAAAGATATAAAGTGGCCTATAGAGATTCTAAGAAAGTTGTATATGATGCAAAAAATTTAGCTTTTAGTGATTTATACAATAGATTAGATACCAAAGAAGGTGAAAGATGTATGTATAAGTTAGCCAACCAAAGAGATAGGAGAAGTAAAGACATAGTTCAAGTGAGGTGTATTAAGGAAGAAAATAATAAAATACTTTTTTTAGAAAATGATATTGAAAATAGGTGGATGATGTATTTTGATAAACTTTTCAAAGAAGGATCTGAAAGTACGATTGATTTTAGCAACCTTAATACCTAAACAAAAATAAAGAATTTCATTTTATCATCATATTAGTAAATGAAGGAAGCGTTAAAGAAAATGAAATGTGGAAAACAAGAGGACCGGATAATATTCCAATAGATGTGGAAATGTTTAGAGATCAAGGAATTTCTTGGCTTACAAATCTTTTTAATGTCATTTTAAAGACTAAAAGATGGATGAGTGGAGAAAGAGTTTGTTGGTTCTATATTTAAGAATAAAGGTGATACACAAGAGTGTGCAAATTATAGAAGAATTAAGTTAATGTGCCATACATTAAAATTATGGGGAGAGAGTAATTGAGCATTGGTTACGATGTACGTAAGTTTCTCACAATTTGGTTTCATGCTAGGTAGATCTACTATGGATGATATACATTTGTTAAGTGGTTTGATGGAAAAGCATAGAGAAAGTAAGGATCTACATATGATATTTATTAATTTAGAAAGCTTATGATAAAGTTTCAAGAGATGTTCTTTGGAGAGTTCTAGAACAAAAGTAATTAATATTGGTTATATTCAAGTCATGGATATGTATACTAGAGTCGTACTTGTGTCCAAACACAAGGAGGATTGACAAAATATTTTTCTATTTCAGTTGGATTGCATCAAGGATCAGCTTTAAGCCCTTATATTTTTTACTTTAGTTATGGATGTTCTTATTAGGCATTTACAAGAAGATGTTCCTTGGCATATGTTTTTTGCTGATGACATTCTTCTTGTTGATAAGACTAGACAGGGAGTCCAAATGAAACTTGAATTATGGAGGTCAACTCAGAGTCTAAAGGTTTTCGTTAAGTAGATCTAAAACTGAATATATGGAGTGTAATTTTAGTTGTAGAAGTTCTAGTAATAGTGTTGTGATATTAGGTGAACAAGTCATTAATAAGAGTGAGCGTTTTAGATATTTAGGCTCTATTGTTCAAAATGATGGTGAAATAGATGGAGATGTTATTAGTAGAATTCAAGTTGGATGGTTGAAGTGGAGGAATGCTGTTGACCTACAACTATGTGTCATTTAAAATTAAGTAAATGACATAGAGGTTAAATGCCCTAATCGCGATCGAGATCGATCTAATTCAATTCAATTTGAAAATTTGACTTCATAATGCATCGAAAGCATTAAAATTAATTAAATAGAAAATATCAAATCAATTAATGATCGATCCAAAAATTAAAATCGAGAAGCCTCGAATGTCAAACGACTTGTTGGATCGCCGCCAAAACATCGAGACCTATCAAACGATGCCTTCGAGACCGATTCAAAGTACGCGACATCGGTTTCAATGCGACGCCGCATAATTTAGACCTAATTTACGACGCCGTCCGACGTTGTCCAAACGCCTAATCATGAAATTGATCGGCCGTCTCGCACAACCAAACACCTAAAATTGACACCCATATTGCTAGAGTGCATAATTAATATCACATAAATAATTTAAATTATAATTAAAGGGACTAATGGTTGTTTAATCCCTTAAACCCCTTTAATTCCCTACCTAACCCGTCGCCCAAATCAAATGCCTAAACTCATTCTAGGCCCATCACTTTATATTTGATCAAATAGGCTTCCAAAATAATTTATCCCACCCCATACTGTTGATTTGTGACTTGGGGGGTTGGCCACAATATGCATATCATATTTAAAAGAATAGATGTTACATCATCCGGTTTCTTGACCGGTCCGGATAACAAAACCCAAAATGCCATATTGAAACCTAAACTTGTAAATTGAACCTACGCTTCAACATTTAATGTCCATACAATATTTTAAAAGAACAGATACTCATGTATGTTGAAGTGTTCAAACATAGGGACATGTGCGTTAGGTATAAAACAAAAGAACAGATGTTACATAATCCCGGTTTCTTACCGTCCGTTAACAAAACTCAAAATCAAAATTTGACATCGAAACTTCAACATTAGACATCTTAATGTCCATGCAATTTTCAAAGAATGTATATCATGCATGTTGGAGTAATTACTAAGTCAAGAATAGATGCTACATAATCCCGGTTTGAGTCCGAACAATTAAAACCTAAAAATGTGATATTATAAGAATTTCAAATTAATAATATCTGAGAAGCTAATTCTGTCATATAATACAAGATATGAGTCAATTGACATAGCTTCTAAAATTCAAATTCTCAGGAAGAAAAGTCTCGAACCCGATCCTCTATGTTCAAACTAGAGTGGACAAGATTTTGAAGGATTATACTTCTTGAGACAATGAATTAAGGCCCGATCCTCTGTAGAAAACTGGACAGAGTAGACAAGGTCTATCAATTGATATTAACCCTAGGATCAAGAAGGGTAATTATAACTAAGATTTCAATGATAAATGATCATATATATTCAAATCTAAAGTCAATCATAAAATGATCAAAATTCAAAGAAAATACAAAAATATAAATAAAAATGAAATGAATTATTTAAATTAAAACTAAAAAAAATAAATAAATAATAATAAATAAAAATAAAAATCAATCCACCCTCTCAATTGTTTGTCTTTGGATGACAAATTAAGAAAACTTTTGCTCACAAAGAGCCAATGTCAAATTAAATACATAACTACCGTCACACTCAAATATTCCTAAAGCGCAGGACGTGGGTCTGTCATCCGTCCATGGGTTTTGATATGGCACCACATAAATGGTTCACTGAGCCCTCCGACGGGTGGTTCGCGATATGGCACCACTAAATTACGTCATACCGCAGCTCAGTATGTTCCCCAACGCTTTGCTTTTGATATGAAATGTAGAATGTATTTGGTTGGGCAAAAAGCCCTATGTTTAAGGTTGACTTATATTTATCCCCTTAGACAAACTCCACCCCAGTGTCTACAAGGACACAATAGTAAACATGTGACATCGACGATCCGGTCGGTCGACCTCCTCGACTAAGCGGACCGGATCGACACCGGATGACGGAACCATGGGATCTTGATCGGCACCATCGTTCCCCACAAAAGTTTAAAGTTAAAATAATAAATTTCATAAGTTCTAAGTTCCACTCGCAATTATATTCGATTTAACGATGCACTTAATCGAAATTGCTCTCTCAAGATTGAGAGGGTAATTAACTATAGGGCTTGCCTATAAGAAACAAACCAGATATATAAAGTTCTCACCAAATGAGAACGAAATCTCTGGGTAGTGTCTTATCTACTATTCATCTACCTTCTGAAATTATCACCGACACTTTAAATGACTCTTTCCTTCTTTTTTGAAAGAGGTCGGTGGCGAATTTTCGGATCCCACAGATTTCTGGCGACTCCGCTAGGGATAGGTTTCTCTTCATCTTTGGTCAAATCTAAGTTATTAATGGAGTAAAAAAAAATGAAATGAAAATGAAATGGGAAATGATAAGTTAAACTTGACAACTTAAAAGCTTGCTACTCAAAGTCTTAAGTCATTTGAGATTTTATTTAGTGCATATGGTTAGTATGCTTTATCTTATCGTACCCATATTTTTTTTTGGAAGTAAGGTGATAGTGCAGTTATTTCTAATTGCTAATTTTTACCTTTAAACCCCAGAATGGCACTACGTAAACATTTATCACTACTCTAAGTGGCGCCAACATCCGTTGGCTAACGCTCATCAATGGAAGCACCGCTACATCCGCTTGACTTCCCATTTCGAATGAGCAAGTTGCTAGCCTCAACTTCAAAGTAACTCATCCTGCACGCCATGTGCGAATCTCAAATGGCGCCATGACCCACCGCTGGGTCACTTCAAAAGAATAATCGTCTTTGAGGCCGGCCTCTAAGACAACATCAAGAAGAGGGTTGTTCCGGGGACTTTTTGTCCCTCGAGTAATGCAATCCAACCAGCTGAACCATTCCGGGAGGCATGATGTCAAGCTTCTTCATCCAAGGCTTTAGCCGGAGGCAAGAAAAGAAATCTTGAGTGCGTGCTCAACACTTATGCCTGCTACCAACAGACAACCAATAGGAACCAATAGTGAGTGTTCCCACCCACAATCAGTTTAACAATCTTAAGTGGGTTAACAATTTGGTCGCCTCAAGCCCCTTCCGGACCCCACAAATCAAGTTCCAGCTCCTCCTGCAAGGAAATTCGAAATTATATCTGCACGAGTGCATCAGGTTCTCCTAGTAGCCAAGGAGAGAGGACTGATGAAAAGAAATACCAAGGTCCTCTTATCAAGGATGCTAGGGTTGCTCCTCCAAGGAGACCTCATCCCGCAACTCCAATGTCGATGTGACCAATCCATGTCCCACACGGTGGGGTGTGACACCAGTAGAATCCACGCCAAAAAGGTCCCTAGTGGAAAGGTAGATATGGAGGCCTCAAAAGAAATTGCTCTAGAAAAGGCATGGCGTGACATGTGTGAATTCCAGATCCGCCAAACTCAAATCTACCACATGGGAGCCCAAAAAAGAGGGCCCCAATGATAAAGGATATGATGGTAGACACTTGGAGAATCCTCCGGGGATCGCCATCAATTAACTCCATCCCATCAAGAGGAGGTTAACTGATCGAAGCCCTCTGAAGAAATTTTGATTCCACACTTGGAATCGAGTTCATTAGAGACCAAATTCATGTCCAAGAGGACTAAGAAGAAGAGGAGGAGGCAACCATTGAAGTAGTGTATATGGTGCAACAAGTCGTGAGCCATCCGTATGCGCCAATATTAACATAGGCCGCATAACAAGATTCCCTCAACCAAGAACAACAAAATGTTCAAATAGAGGAAGCATCCTCTCGAGTCTTCGTGAGAGGAACAACAAAAGAAGAAGAAAAGGGAAGAAAATCCCACCTTCACCGATACTACTACTTTGCGAGGCTCAAAGACAAATTCAGCGTCAGATGAAAGCCAATGATAAAGAAATCGCTCAGTTGAATATGAAAATGAGCGAAATGATGACGCAGATGACTACAATGATGCAGTTAATGCAGAGAAATATTGCGGCAGGTCCAACACCTGTCCCCCCAAATAATCATCAAGCCTCCAAAGAACGCCATGACAATCCTCCAATAAATTTGATCTCACATGCTTCAAGGGTCCAAATTGAGCTGAAGGATTGAATAAATGAGTCGCTTCGAACCTACTTCTAATATACAAACTATATCAAGATGATAGCCTCTCAACTTGATATTATCTTGAATGAGAAGATCAAAGTCGTTATACCGCGGGAGAAAAATTAGTAGAAAGGTCGCCCATACCCCGCGAGTATGATCATTCCATACCCAAAGGGATATTCAATGCCAAAGTTTAATCTCTTTGATGAAATGGTAATCCTACAAACATCTAGCCCAATTCAAAGCATCTGGCAACAGGGTAATGATGCATTATCAATTCGGAGTTTAACTATCGCTGAATGGTATGAGTTATCAAATGACTCAATCAAGACTTTTGTCGAACTTGAAAACATGTTCGTTAAAAGATTCGCTAGCGCAGTCAAAAAGACAACAATTGCTGATCTCGCCCTTGAGAAGAGGAAGAAAGACGAGTCAGATATACATGTTGGCAAAATATGAGTATGAAATGTGAACAACAATTGGAAGAAGAGCACGCTACAATCACTGATGGGCAACATCGATAAGATATGCCTTATCTTTGCATGGCTTCAATTACCACATTTCAAGAGCTACTTGATAGGGTGGCTAAATTTGAGAAATTAAATTTGTCACGCTCCGATGGCCAGCAAGATAAATTCAAAAGAGCAAAAACTCTAGACCCAAAGAAAGGTGAAATGCATTTTACCTCATACAAGAAGGATGTGTGGTTAGTCTATAACGTGACAAAGAAAGGCTACGCCTATCAAGAAAACCAGACCATTCAATCCGCCCATAACCCAAACTCATACTGAGGTAATGATGTACCTGAGGTCGCTGAAGGCGCACCAAAGCAAAGGAATGACTCAATGGCCGACCCTAAAAGAAAAGGAACAAAGAGTATTCTTTTAAGAGGAAAGTGTGGCCAAATTGTTTAAACATGCACTCAAAGTATCTCCAACCAGTGTAAAAGACCAAGAGGTCGGGACAAGAGATAATCCTAACTATCGCCCATATCATCGGTGCTACCATCTTGAAGATTGTTACATATTCAAAGATTGGCTAGAGAAAATATAGAAATGGAGAATTCACATTGTTGACTGTATTGGTGCGTCCAAAGAAAGAATAAAAGTAATCACCTCATCTTCGCTATCAAGCAATGATAAAGGTAAAGAGAAGCGGGTCGATGATGAAGGATGATGTGCCGCATCTCTAAAAAGATCAGAAAAATGTAAAGCAATTGGAAGGCGTGTATTTAGTGGAAATCACCACTTGAGCCCGTACTTGAGTTGAGACGAAACCTAAGCTATGGGAAGGCTAGTTCATCTCACGAAAGACAGCCTAGCCAAATACCGCAAGGGAAGGCTAAGAAACCTGCCAAACAAAAAAATAAATTAAATAAAAAGAAGAAGATAGTAACGCAAAATGTTACCACTACTATTGATGGTCATAATTTAACAAAAGATCATCAATAATATGGAAGATTATATACAATCAGCAAGACGACCTATCACGCTTGCAGAATTCATTACAAATCTTCAGATCAATGAAGAAGCAGGGGAAGAAGTTGAAGAACTTCCTACTGAGTCTTGCTTGATGATGCATGAAGTTGATAACAGCTTAGAGGAACTCTGTTTCCCAGATGAAGATGAACCAGAGCTCACCATATCAACAAACATAAAAAATATAAAATTGGGCAAGATTAATCTTCTATCATTAGATGGGGCGTAAGTGATGTCGGAACCGGGTCATCTGAAGATTCAGATGCAAATGAAGTAGCTCAAGTATAGTTGAGAAGTGGTCGAGTGCTACCATCCCAACAGAGGAAAGAGCTAATGAATAAAGATAAAGGAAAAGAAATTGAAGTCAATGAAAGAGTTATCCCTAAGGATTCAAATAAGAAGCCTTCATCAAAAGGGATCGACTACAATATTCTATCCCATCTAAGGTACGGCAGCCTTAGTGTATATGAAGCACTTCTAATGAAGATCTCCGTAACACCTTAATTGAAGCTCAAAGAGGAAAGTTCAAAGCATATTTTGCTATTGTCTAACTGAGACCTTGCATGTTCAAATTCCAATCGTCACATTTTCGAAGATGATCTAATGCTCGGATCAGAGCACAATCGCCTCTCAGTATGTTACTGAAAGTGACAAAATTATAATACGTGATCTTAATTGATCCGGTTCCTCTGTGAATCTTATGAACTTGAGAACTCTTAGATGGCTATCTCTAGATGTACAACATCTGGGATGAGATAAAGTCATGGTTCAAGGATTCAACGAAGGAAGAAAACTATCGTCATTCCCCTCCCTCTTAAATTTGGAGACCCTACATGAAGCCAAATTTCATGTGATCGATGCAGATACTTCATTGAGCTCTAATTCCATGGCTTCATAAGTATGGCATTGTCCCATCTACATTGCATCAATGTATGAAATATACAAAGGATGGAGAAGAATGCCAAATTGTGGGTGACATGCAACCTTTTGCGGTGCATGAAATGAAGATTTACCAAGATGCCAGTTATTTCCTTCCGAGGGAATCAAAGCTAACAAAACAACTAGCAAATACTGCATCTACTTCAAAACCCATAAAAGAACAAGTTAAGAAGAAGGGAGAAGATAAAATGAATAAAGGAAAGGAGATTGTTCCAAATATCCCTAGGGATATAAAGAACAAGTCTAAAATCAATAACACCCTCAATCGATATCAAGAAGAAGATGAATGTGTCCTTCTAAATCCAAAGGTCCATGTGAATCTTCGAAAACACTCGATTGAGGAAAATCGGTTTGACTCGATTATGAGTTTGAATCGCTTTTGAAGGTAAGGTGCAATGCACCTACTTTAAAATAATCATAGATCCATCGCCACAGAGACTACGCCAGTAGTCACTATTCCTCCTTAACATTTTAAAGAAATCACCCTCAGAAACTCACAAAGTCGAGGAACTGGTGACTTCTATGTACCTCCTCTCCCGGAAAGCACGCCGGAAGCCTATTTTATAAATCAGGGGTGTCAAGAAGAGATCTGATTGGGTAATGTAACTATCTGAAGAAGAAGAAGAAGCTATGCCCACAAGGATACCAAAATATTACTCCAAAGATAATGCTAAACATGGGGTCCAAGTCGAGCAAGTAAGCAAAGGACTAAGCTCTTTGAAATGATGTGGTACCCAAAAGGTTCTCAAACCATTGGTAAGAGAAACAAACACACTACCAAAGGCCTTGGTTTCATCCAAGATAACGGTCCACAAGAATATACCTGTTACGCTATAACAGGAATAGAAGTAGAGAGTGATGATGAAGATGAGAATGTCATTCTTAACATTAGTCTCACGAATAATGAAGAACCAAGACCAAGAGCTTGAAGATGGCGGGAGGCGCTACTATGGATGAACTTAAAGAAATTAATTTGGGAAGAGGAGGATCCTCGCTCACGCTGCTCCCGAAGATAAAGTGGAAGAATTAAAAACCTTGCTCGAATTGTGGACGCTTTTTGGACATATCTTTGAAATGCCGCTTATCCTGATGTAGGTTCATAAACTAGCAATTAAGCTAGATGCAAAGACCAATCAAGTAAGCCTCTAGCGAATGAGATTGGAGGTTGAAGAACGGTAATTGCGAAACCAAGAAGCTCATTGAAGTTTTTATTCGAGAAGAAAAATACGCCGATATAATATTGTCCCCGTGAAAAGAAGAATGGTCGATTCAGATTCAGATCTTCGGATTTAAACAAAGCATGTCCAAAGGATGACTTTCCGCTCCCTGTATCAGAACTATTAGTGGATAACACTTCAAACCATGACATGTTCTCATTTATGGATGGATCATCGTTACAATCAAATCAAGATGGCTCTCAAGATGAGAAGCATACCTCATTCGTGACGCCAATTGGCATATATTGCTATATACCATGCCCTTCGCTTGAAGAATCTGAGCTACATACCAAAGAGCTATGACGTGAATCTTTGATGAGTTGATTCATCAAAAAGTAGAGTGCTATGTTGATGACCTCGTTGTCAAGAGTATAGATCACAAAGATCATCTCGATGAAGGATTGTCCTTGAAAGAATCAAAATATGATCTCAAGATGAATCCTCTCGCGCGCCTTTGGAGTCTTCTGAAAGTTCCTTGGATATGTGCCATGGAGGGATTGAAATCAATCCCAACAAAATCAAAGCGATTGTCGAAATGCCTCCTCCAAGGAGTCTTCAACTTCGCTCCATACAGGGACATCTCGCATTCATTAGAAGATTTATATCAAATCTGTGATGTCGACCCTTTGCAAAATTAATGAAGAAAGATACTCCTTTCAAGTGGGATGAAGAATGTCAAGAGCCTTGACAAGATCAAGAAATATCTGTGAACCCACCCATTCTTGCAGCCCAATCCCGTGAAAGCCTCTCATCTTGTACACAAGAAGACTGGAGGAATCTCTAGGTGCTTTATACAAAGATAATGAGAAGGAAAGAATTTCTATACTATATAATAAGACTAATAGAGCAAGTTATTCTCCAATTGAGAAGCATTGTTTGACGTTAATTTTCGCTGTCCAAAAGCTACGTCATTACATGCTATCTCATAAAATTACCCTTATCTCAAGGATCGATCCGTTGAAGTTCTTGATGACAAGACCGACGTTGACAGGTCGCTTGACACGATGGGCTATCCTTTTATTACAATTTGATATTACATATGTACCCCAAAAAGTGGTGAAGGGGAAAATTTTGATAGATTTTCTTGCTGGTCATCCTATAACGGCAGACTCATTACTTAACGATGATCTTCCTGATGAGCAAATCATGCACATATATGAAAGAGAAAAGCAACAAATGTGGGAATTGTATTTTAATGGAGCCTCGTCCATTAGATACACTCAACCCTCAAATCTCCCAAAGGCTCAAGCGATCTGCCTCATCTTGATCACACCCGAAGGTGGCATACCGAGACATTCTTATAAATTAACCATGAACCAACAACAAGCGTAATATGAAGCGTGGTAGGTTTAGAGGAAGCCATTTCCATGGGAGTCCAGAATCTGCAAGTTTATGGCGATTCTCAACTTGTCATCAATCAAGTGTTGGGCCTTTACAAAATCAACAAGCTTGAATTGGCCTACTATCACAAATGAGTTCTCGAGCTTATGAAGCAAATTCCAAATGTCATTATGACTGAAGTCTCGAATTAGAATAGCAAAGCAAATTGCTTAGCTAAATTAGCTAAAGAAATGGAGTATGGATGACGACACACATACTAATTAGTGTACACTGTCGAGTCCTAGAGCCAATAAGTTTAAGATCCCAGTTGGAAGAGGGGTCATCAAACACAAATCAGCAAGGTGTAGCTCATGTTGCTCCTTACACTCCCTTACAAATTATTCCTCAAAGTCAACAAGACAAGCTTCAAACCATTCCAGATGAAAGACCTCAACCTGAGGAAGTGCTAAAACCACACAATGAAATCCTTATAGTAGAAGAGAAGGAAGACTGGAGACAGCCCTTCGTCGACTACTTCAAGGAAGGCAAATTGCCAAGTAATAAGTCGATAGCTGCACAACTTGAGAAAAGGCTTCGATATGCAATACTCAGATCGTAGATCCTTCGAACGTGATGTGGCGATGTTTGGGAATAGAAGAAGCCGACAAAGTAATTGTTGAAATCCATCAAGGACTTTGTGGTGCACACCAATCAGGTCCTAAGATGGCTTTCAAAATTAAAAGAATTGGATATTATTGGTCGTCTATGATAAAAGATTATATCAATCATGCCAAGAGATGCCATGAATGACAGGTCTATGGTAACATAATTCATCAGCCTCCAAATGCTTGCATCAATAGCATCTTGCTTTGAATGTTGGGGACAGATGTAATTGGACCAATTGATCCACCATCATCACCACCGCTTCATCTTAGCACGATTATTTCTCCTCAAGTCGCATTTAAAGAAGTTACAACAACAAGTGACTAACTTCTTTACCCACAATATTGTCATAGATTTGGTGTACCGGAATCATTTATAATGGACGCCTTCAAAAGTACTAAAGTTTACAAATTTGTCGATTGATTGATTGGCGATATTCACAATTTATAATCCGAGAGCAAATGGTTTGAGGAATTTAATAAAACACTAGTCAAATTTTTTAGAAAAATTTTCACAAGAAATAAAAGGGAGTGGCATACCAAACTTATGAAAGCGCTATGGGCTTATTGTATCACTTACAAAACTCCTACAAAATCTACTCCCTATGCACTGGTGTTTGGGGTCAAGCGCTTTTTTTCGGTTGAACTACCTTCGCCCCAAGTAGCCATTCAACAAAATCTCACCCAAGATGAGAATGCTCATCTACGGATGGAAGAGCTTGATGCACGAGGTCGCCCCAAGCTCAAGAAAATCTAGAAGTCATCGGGCGAGGATGTCCAGCATTCGATCATACAAGACGCCCTCGAAGCTTTTCGGAAGGAGAATTGGTCCCGGTGTCAGAGAAGACCAATCATCCCTCATCGCAATGGGTAAAATTTGAACCTAATTGGGAAGGACCTTTTGTTATTGAAAAGGTATATCGGAGCCTATCACTCGTTGATTTCAAAGGTGAAAGACCAATGCCGCCAATCAACGTATTTAAAAGAAATATTACACATGAAAGTGTGATTGGACAAATCCGCATTTGAAAATCTTTATTGTCAAACACTTATGAAAATTTTCATTGGAAATTCTCTTGTAACACAAGAATGAAATAAAAAAATCCCCATTAGAGGGGCATTTTTTTAAAGTTTTATAGTAAAGTATTGGCATTCGGTAAGAGGGGCCTTTCTTTCTCTTGGTTGACATCGCCTAGTGAGATCCCCACATGCATACTCAAAATTATGTATTCAAATTCTCAAATTTAAAAGTCTTACTGACCAAAGAAAAAAATTTTCAAGTCTGCAAACTTCAACAAACCAAGTTGGAAGGACATTTTATCATCCCACTTCAAATCTAAAGGCTCGAGTTGGTGTATAAGGTCGGACTCAACATAAGGTCGAAGTCGGGCCGACAGTTCTTACTCAACACACAAAGGTCGTGGTAAGAGATCCCCATCTCGTTAGCCCGAGGATAAAATCCTTCATCAATTGCTCAAGTCCATGACTCAAGTAGGTGTATAAGGTCGGATTCAACACGCCAAAATATGGCCGAACCGCTGTCGCTGACAGATCTGCTTACTCAACACGCCACAAAGGCCGTAGTAAGGGATCCTCCTACTTCGTTAGTTCAAAGACAAGAGCATCCAAACCCCCCAAATCTCTCCAACTTGAGTTCAAGTGACCTGACCGGGAAATTATCCCTATTGGTCAAGGTCATCTCAAAATTTACAACAAACAAAGATATCCTTACTCAAGAAGGCACTAAGCCGAAGTTTGGAATCAAATACAAACGTAAAATCTCAACTCCTTCAAGTAAGTCTATCAAAGCAAAAAGCAAAGACCGAAGGAAATTCTTCTTCAGTAAGTCCAATCAAGCAAAAAGCAAAGGACCGAAGAAGCTATCCCAATGTTCGTATAAAGCTAAATGCTGAACTAAGGGAGTTTTTGTCATCAAGATGTCCATTACATGTGCAAAACACAGGACTGATGACTCTTTGCCATTGATCCAACACAAGCTCTGAGAGCTGGGTCGTCGATTTATCCTTCTACAAGCCCAAAGCGTAAAGCTAAAGGTATGTAATTGTATCCCGACAAATCTCTAAGATAATTCGTGACTTTCCTCCATCAAATCACAACATGAAGCGTGATAAAGGAGGCAAGAAGATCAAATCCTCGAGATGAAATCTTCAACAAGTCCGTCAAAGCACAAAGTATAGACAAGACATTTCTATCTCATAAACTCCATCAAGTCCGATAACAAGGTGGAG
Source organism: Cymbidium sinense (assembly GCA_021442155.1). Taxonomy (NCBI): domain Eukaryota; kingdom Viridiplantae; phylum Streptophyta; class Magnoliopsida; order Asparagales; family Orchidaceae; genus Cymbidium; species Cymbidium sinense. Next base: position 137,868,529 of record CM038220.1, read on the forward strand.
GAAAATGCAAATCCCAAAGTTTGAGATGAAATCTTCAACAAGTCCATCAAAGCACAAAGCACAGGACCGAAGACATTCTCATCTCACCGACTCCATCAAGTCCGTCAAGGCATAAAGCCAGGACAGGAGGAAAATACAAATTTCAAAGTTCGAGATGAAATCTTCAACAAGTCACAAAGCACAAAAGCATAGACCAAGACATTGCCTCATAAACTTCAACAAGTCTCAAAGCAAAAGCGTGACAAGACATTTCTATCTCATAAACTGCAAGGCAAGCCGTGACAGAGGAAAATGCAAATCCCAAAGTTCGAGATAAAATCTTCAACAAGTCCATCAAAGCACAAAGCATAGGACTGAAGATGTTCTCATTTCAGCAACAAATCATCAACTCCATCAAATCCGCTAAGGCACAAAGCCAGGACTGGAGGAGAAAATATAAATTTCAAACTCTCAGGAGGAAGTTTTCAACGAGTCCGCCAAAGCACAAAATCAAGGACCAAAGACATTCCAAATTCTTTGGACATGTCGATGATGACAAGTTAAAGCATCTCCTTCATCTAGTCCATTAAGCACAAAGCATTGGACTAATGACAACAAATATGTTCAATGAGCTATTGCAGTCGAACTGATAAAATGCAAATGCTTGTCCAACCTGAGAGTTATACTCACTTCTATCAGAGGGCAACAATCAGGTATTATCAAAAGTTGTGGAAACTACAACTTCAGCGTGACATCCAAGCAAATCTCTTGGAGATCCGCAAGGTCAACTTACGTACAACAAACACGGTCGCTCCATGCGCGCACCATTTGTTGGGAGCATTGTTGACTACAACTATGTCATTTAAAATTAAGTAAATGACATAGAGGTTAAATACTATCGATCGAGATCGATCTAATTCAATTCAATTTGAAAATTGACTTCATAATGCATCGAAGCATTAAAATTAATTAAATAGAAAATATCAAATCAATTAATGATTATCATTAAAATCGAAGCCTCGGCGATGTCCGACCTCGTTTATGAAATTGATCGCCGTCGTCGGCGAAAGCTCGAGACCTATCAAACGACGCCTTTTGAGATTCGCAAATCGGACATGGATCAATTGAATCGACGTCGCATAATTTAGATCTAATTTCACTATCGCGCCATCGGCGTTGTCCAACGACCTCGATCCGCGAAATTGATGCGTCGTTGCGTTCGACCAATACTAAAATTAACATATTGCTGGGGTTTTGGTGCATAAATTAATATCACATAAAATAATATTAAATTATAATTAAAGGGACTAATGGTCTTTCCTTAAACCCTTTAATTCCTACCTAAATCGACCACAGATCGAAATGATCGTTGACCCTCATTTCACTCTACTTTTACTCTCCTCTCTCTCTCATTCTCCCTCTCTCTCTCATTTTCCCGCTCTCTCTCGGCTCACGGCTCCCTTCCTCTCGCATTCTCTCTCTCTCACTCTCATTGACCATTCACTCTGGTGACTCACGACTCTTCCTCTCTCGATCCCTCTCTCATTCCTCTCATGCTCAGGGTCTTCTCCCTCTCCCTCTTCTGCTCGATCGAACCCACCCCTCTCCTTCTCCCTCTCGTCTCCCTCCAGTCCTGCTCCTCTCTCGGTTGAGACCGAACCCTAGTCGAGCTTCTCTTCTTAACCAGAAACCCCTTTCCTTCTTCCTTCTTTCTTCAAAACTTAGTTGTTTGTTTCAATCTAAGTTATATTTTGTTATTTGGTTTGCCTTGAAGGAAATGATTTCATTTTATCCTCATATCTTATGGTTGGTTGCTTGTTTGGGATTGCATTATTTAGAGGTTTTGGTCATTTGCAGAGGTTTTTTTTATCTTGGCTTTGTTGGTTGTTGTTAGTGAATGTTCATGGGGACTATTTCTATTTACAAAGCTATTATTGTGCTTAGTTTGACTCTCCTATATATCCCCACTATATATGTTGTTCCTTGTTTTTGAGTTTAGAGCTTTGCTTGTTGTGTGAGGTTGAGATTTGACGTCATGGATTATTTATATATTTTGCAGCTTGCGGGAAATGTCTTTGGTTGATGAGAAAATTGCTAGATTTTTCATGCATGGATATACCAAATTACAAATTTGTTTTCTTTATATGGCATCATTCTTTATGACACAATCTTTCTAATGAAGGAGGATGAAAGGAATGATTGAATCTCTACTTGCATACTTACCTATTTCTGTCATTTGATATCTTATTAACAGGGAAATATGCTTGTTATAAGTACCCGTTCACATTGTTCAATGCGAAAACTTGTAATAAGTACTGTTGTTATTACGTGGCGGATAAATATGTTTGCTAAGTACGTTCACATTGTTCCAATGCGTGACTTTTAATGATAATCTCGTTGTTATTCCAGCATGGGAAATATGCTTGTATAAACTTCACATTGTTCCAATCGTGAAAACTTGTGATTATGTTCACGTTGTTCTGGCGGGAAAATATTGCTATAAGTACTGTTCACATTGTTAATGCAAAAAACTTTGATAAGTCATTTGCGTTATTGTGGCTTATAAACTATAGTGCAGTTCACATTATTCATGCGAAACTTTGATAAATTGTTCGTTGTTCCAGCGTGGCGAGAAAATATATTCTATAAGTACCCGTTCACATTATTCCAATGCGGTGAACTTGTAATAATACTTTCACGTTGTTCACGTGAAATATCTTTGCTATAAGTATTCACATTGTTCCAATGCCGGACTTTGATAAAGTTCACATTGTTCCAATGGGATATCTTTCTATAAGTCAGTTCACATTGTTCCAATCTAACTGTGATAATACTTCACGTTGTTCCAATGTGGCGAAATGTCTGCTATAAGTACCCATTCACATTGTTCTAATATGGCAAAACTTGTAATAAGTATTCACATTGTTCAACATTGCGAAATATCTTCTATAAGTACCCGTTCACATTGTTCCAATCTGGGAAAACTTGTAATAAGCACGTTCGTTGTTCCCAAAGCGGGAGAAATATGCTTTATGCTATAAACTGTTCATTGTTCAATCACGGTGGAAACTTATTGATAAGTACACGTTCACATTGTTCCAGCGTGGCGGCTATGATAAACTTGCTCACGTTATTCCAGCGTGTGAAATCAATCTTGTGTTATCTGACCCATGCCGCTTTCTTGGCGTGGTGGGCAAATAAATTTCGGGTGTCTCGACATCACCATGCGCCTTTCTTGGCGTGGGAAGCTTTCTCCGGCATATGGGGATGGCAGGGAGCAGAAATTTTCAATAAAAAAAAGAAGTGAAATGTGTCATATATAAATGTTTATACTTTAATTTCATATACATGTGAATGCAAATTTATTGCTTTATGCTATAAGTACCCGTTCGCATTGTTCCAATGCGGCGGGAAAACTTGTGATAAGTACTTGTTCACGTTGTTCCAATATGGCAGGGAAACTGTTATGATAAGTACTTGCTCACGTTGTTTCAACGTGGCAAAGAAATGCAATGCTGTGTTACGCAACCCATGCACGCCTTTCTTGGCGTGGTGAGCAAATAAACTTTCGGTCGAGGTGTCTCACGACACCTACCATGCACGCCTTTCTTGGCGTGGTGGGAAAACCTAGTCTCCGGCGACTCTATCGGGGATGAGGGAGGCCAAATTTTCTTTAAAAAAAAGGAGTTAGAAAAGAAATGATGAAATGTTTAGGTTAACATATTGGCTTAAAATGCTTCTTTATCATATATGAATACTTATACTTCAATCTATATAATGAAAGTTATCATTTGTGTAAGTATGATAAAGTGGACTCTATCTAAGACATGTTAGGAATACACATTAGACATGCTCAAACATAAATACCTCCTACTTTACTTGTCATTCCCACCATGATTTACATACATACATGAGACATAGTGAAGACTTGAAGTAAACACATGGAATAAATTAAATCTAGCATATGACATGACATATATCAAGAAAAAAAATGTGATTAAGTTAGAAAAGAAACTCACAAGTATGTATGACACAACTTAACCCTTTTATGCAAGATTGAAAGAACTTAAACTTGTGGTATAAGGGAGAAGAGGAGAGTAGAAAATATAAGTACTTTGTGAAAGAAATCCCTCTTATTTATAGGCTTCCTTCCTTTCCTTTCATCTATTCTTATGGCATCGACCGTGGTACCTCGTCATAAATTGCATGCAAGGAAACCATCTAGGTAATGCCATTTGTCATATTTATGCACATGCATGGACATGTGGCATGCCCTTGTGCATCCTTATCTCTTTTTTTTGAAGAGGAAAATAAAGTCTTTGCCATAATAAATTTAATGAGTATTTGCCCCCCACTTGCCATGAGCTTGCATGTGAAGGAGGTGGATTTTAATTAATCCACTTGCCTCTTTTAAATGAAATATGACATCTACTCATATTTTTATATTCCTCTCCCTTATCAAGAGAAATAAATGGGCTATGGGTGATTGATCATATGAGCCTTCAAAATGATTATTTATTCTTTATGTTTGATTTACATAAAGGGTTTTAGCCCAAATCAAATCTAAAATCATTCTAGGCCCATCACTTTATTTGATCATATGGGCCTTCAAAATGATTATTTGCCTTTATGTTTCTGATTTGCTACATAAAGAGAATTTTAGCCAAATCAAATGCTAAACTCATTTAGGCCATCACATATTTGATCATATGGGCCTTCAAAATGATTATTTTAGCCTTTATGTTGGCTGATTTGCAACATAAAGAAAAGGGTTTTAGCCCAAATCAAATGCTAAACTCATTAGGCCCATCACTTGGTTTTTTGATCATATGGGCCTTCAAAATAATTATTTCATCTATGTTGTGATTTGCAAGAAAGGGTTTTTAGCAAATCAAATGCAAACTCATTCTAGGCATCACTTGGTATTTGATCATATGGGCCTTCAAAAATAATTATTTTAGCCCCATGTTTGCTGATTTGCAACATAAAGAAATTTTTTCAAATCAAATGTACTCATTAGGCTAATTTATATTTGATCAAATAGGCTTCCAAATAATTTATCCCACCCATACCTGATTTATGACTTAAATTTTAGATAATAATAATATATTTCCAAAGAACAGATGTTACATCTCCGGTTTGGTCTTGGGCAGGGTCAGGTTAACAAAAAAAATTTCATGAAACTAAACTTGTAAATTGAACCTACGTTTCAACTAGACATTTAATGTCCATACAACATTTTAAAAGAACAGATACTCGTATGTATGTTGAAGTGTTCAAACAATAGGACATGCAGTTAGGTATAAAACAAAAGAACAGATGTTACATAATCCGGTTTGGTCTTGGGGTAGAAGTTAACAAAACTCAAAAATCAAAATTTGACATTGAAACTTCATTAGACATCTTAATGTCCATGCAATTTTCAAAACGAATATCAGTATGCATGTTGGAGTAATTACTAAGTCAAATATAAAGAATATCTTCTAATCCGGTTTGGTCTTGGATGGGTCGGTTAACAAAATCTAAAAATGTGATATTATAAGAATTTCAAATTAATAATATCAGAAGCTAATTACGTCATATATAGATATGAGTCAATTGACATAGCTTCAAAATTCAAATTCTCAGAAGAAAAGTCCCGAACCCGATCCTACATGTTCAAACTAGAGTGGACAAGGTTTTGAAGGATTATACTTCTTGAGATAATGAATTAAGGCGATCCTCTGTAGAAAAGCGGGACAGTAGACAAGTCTCATCGATTGATATTAACCCAGGATCAAGAAGGGTAATTATAATTAAAATTTCAATGATAAATGATCATATATATTCAAATCTAAATCAATCATAAAATGATCAAAATTCAAAGAAAATAACAAAATATAAATAAAAAATGAAATGAATTATTTAAATTAAAACTAAAAAAATAAAAAAATAAATAAAATAATTCCACTCAGATTGTTTGTCTTGGTGACAAATTAAGAAAACTTTTGCTCACAAAAGCGATGTCAAATTAAATACATAGCTTACCTTGCGCTCAAATATTCACAAAGCGTGGGGCGTGGCGTGTGTCCTCTGTCCGTGGTTTTCATGATATGGCATAAATGGCGGATTCACTGAGCCCTCGGCCGGGTGGTTCGCCTGATATGGCTAAATTACGGTCGGCGAGTATGTTCACGGCGAACTTTTGCTTGATGTGAAATGTAGAATGTATTTGGTTGGGCAAAAGCCCTATGTTAGCTAAGGTTGACTTATATTTGTCCCCTTAGACAAACTCCACCCAGTCTACAAGGACACCTGAGACGAACTCTGTTCACAAGGATCCTTCTCGTCGGGTCGACTACCTCATTGGCCCGCGGATCGGGATGACGACGGAACCATGGGATCTTGAGGCCATCGCTTCCCCACAAAAGTTTAAAGTTAAAATAATAAATTTCATAAGTTCTAAGTTCCACTCATGCGCAATTATATACTCGTTCTTTAACAGTTCATTGACTAGCCTTAATCGAAAGTGCTCTCTCAGTATTGAGAGGGGTAATTAACTATAGGGGCTTGCGCCTATAGGAAACCTGAAACTAGATATATAAAGTTCTCACCAAATGAGAACGAAATCTCTGGGTAGTGTCTTATCTACTATTCATCTGCCTTCTGAAATTATCACCGACACTTTAAACGACTCTTTCCTTCTTTTCCGAAAGAGGTCGGTGGCGAATTTTCGGATCCCACAAATGCATCTGGCCTATTATGTGATAGAAAAGTTCCACTTAAACTTAAGGGAAAGTTTTATAAGATGGTGGTAAGACTGCAATGAATTATGGGAATGTTGGCCAATAAAAGAGAAGCATAAGACTAAGTTAAGTGTTACGAGATGAGGATGCTTAGGTGGATGAGTGGCTTTACTCTTAGAGGTAGAATGCAAAATAAATATATTCGGAAAAAGTTGATTCCAGTAGATAAGATTAGGGAGAGTCCTTAGATGGTTTGGCCACATAAAAAGCGTCGGTAATGACGATTAGAGAGTAGATGCATTGATTTGTCTTATGTTAAGAAAGGTAGAGGTAGACCTAAAAAGACTTGGTTAATATGTATAAAAAATGATCTTAGTATACTTGATTTAAATGAGAATTGGACACATAATAGGACATAATGGAGACGAAAGATTCATGTAGCCGACCCCACCTAGTGGGATTAAGGCTTGTTGTTGTTGTTGTATAAATAAAAAGAACAAATAAAAAATTTTAAATGAATAAAACACCTAAAAATTCCAAATTAAAATTTCAATGAAAATGTAAACCATAAGCTAAATAATCATATATCTAACTCCAAATAGTAATGTTAGTATGAGATACATGAGTTTCAAATAAGTATCTGCAAGATCTAAGCTATAAATTAAAAATATTCTGAAGAAAAAACTATAAATCCACATTTTGAAAGAATGAACGGTTAAAATCTCAAATAAACAGTTATTCAAGTAAGAGGATGTAGTTTACTTTTGATTCTACGGAGAAATCGAACGAAAAATACATATTTTGATAGAGATTTGATTTGATTGTGCCCAAACTATCATTCACCCATCACTCCTGAGGAACTTGAGAGGGAGAAAGTTTCAATCATGGGGGGCACGGCTCATCAGCCCTTCATAACAAGCATTTCTTATGAAATTTTCGCCAAAAAATTTGTCGATAGAATTTTCACAGGAAATTCAACCAAAGAAGAGTTCCTTGCACAATGACTTTTTTCAGTAGCAATTTTCATTGAAAATATTTTTAACTGAAATTATATTATTAATTATGTTAGTTATTTCCAACAAATTAGTTTGTTGGTAATTCTGTCTGTAATAGCTATTTTTCCTATAGTTATATTCAAAATATATGTTGACTTTTATAATGAAAAATATATATTCAGAGTTTAAATCCTTCAAAAGCTTATATTTAAAGCTTCTATTAATAACAACAAAAAACTGTAAATTTAATTTTAAGTCCATTTAAACAGTAAACTTAATTTAGTATGATCGATTTATTTAAACTGCGAGCTGCAAAGAATCAGCATGTTAACGTTGGTACAAAATATAAAACTGCAATTAATACGAGTCTTTATTTGGTAGCTAAGATCACCATCAATCAAAAGTATTCGTACATTCATTTTAAACGTAAATTAGGATCCGATAGAAAAGCGAAATCAGAATCAAGTAATAATTTTTCATTTGAAATCTATGCTTCTGGCTAGCTATATTAAAAAGTTTGTCTTTTTTTTTTAAAACATGATTTATAATTTTAGGCAGCCAAATGAGTCCTAAAACGATTTGAGATTGTGGTTCTAAGCGTGGAATCATGGCTTTAGGTTTTTTGGCACTTGAGATGTGCAAATTTTGTTTTTTTTTTTCCATGTTCTTAATAATTGAGGTTTAGTGCTTAGATCTTAGGCCCTCAATATTTTTAAGGAATTTGCTTGTAATTTAGACCATCAAGAACTTTGAACTTTGTTTCGAGATGAGGAAAAAGGGTATTTTTCTTACAATTTTTCTTTGTCAATGTTTCCTTGGCATTTTTTTTGTGCTCAGACACATCTATAATGGTTATCTAGTTTAAAAAAGAGTTACTGATATTTTAAAGAAGTATACACTAATTGCTTTACTCTTTCATTGCCTCTGAATCCTTCTGGTGTGTGCTCATTTCGACTAAAATGTGGTGTACACGAAAGCCGCGCCACTCAGCATGGAATAAGAGGTGTGCATCATCGTCATCTATCTCTCTCTCTCTCTCTCTCTCTCTCTCTCTTAACTTACTTAGGCTGAGATAGAGATTTGGTGCCTTTATCCGTGATCAGGAGAAAGGTGTTCTTCACCTCGAATGGTGTAACAATTCCTCCGGCTTACAAGCGTATATTTAAAATTTCAGCATGTGAATTTTATATGTGGGTAAAGGTAGGTAGTCTTTACGTCAAACTACACTGCGAATAGCCCCTGACTCACTTAACTCAACTCTGACTCTCTCTCTCTCTCTCTCCTACTTTATATATGTGATCTTTCTTTTCTTATCTTGTGTGAGCTTCACGAGTTGTTGCAGACAGAGCGAATGGCGAGCAATGGAGTTAGGTGTAGGAGATAAGTTGGTGGAGAGCACAAAATTTTTGCGGAGGGTGGTGGGAGAGACCAAAAATGATATTTTTGATCTATCAGAAATTTTAAGATGTTAGAAATGCAAGTAGAGGACTTTAGGTGTTAAATGTGTAAATAAGAAAGTTTGAAATGTTATGTATGTAAATCCTCATTTTAATTATTAAAAAGAGGGCTTTTAATATTAAAAATAGATTAAATCAAGCACACATAAGAACTACTTGTGTAATTTAAAATATATATTCAAGTGGATGTCAAGATCGCCCCTAAATGACTTTAGACTTTTCTAAAAGTTTTTATTTATCATGATTAATGCAAATAATATATTAGTTATAGAATTATGAAATGAATTTTAAAATTTTAATTAAATAAAAGTGATAAATCTAAAATCAATAATGATATTTTTCAAGTTGATAATCATGCATGAACAATCGCATAAATCATAGAAATTTTTTTTTTTATTCTTGCATTTAAAAATAAATAAATATAGACTTTAGAGTTAGAAAAGTATAAAAAAATTTAATTTTGAAATTTAAAAAAAAATGCAATTATTAGTTGAAATAAAGTTTTTGAATATTTTCAAAAAATTTATTTTAAGTATTTTCTCTATGTAATAATTTAAATGAAAAGTATTTAAATTAAGAAAAACAAAAAAATGGCTTCTTTTAGGTTATATTTAAATAATGCAAGTGACCCATGCAATAAGCGTTTGGCCATATGAACACATATGATCAATTTCGTAATTTCTAATAATATAAATTTTATGGGAAAATAGTAAACAAGTTCAAATAGTTAAATTAAATCTTGATATATTTACAAGAGATTGCATTTGATGTATTGAATGGTGCAAAATTACATCATAATTATTTTGGTCATTTTATAGTATTTAATAATTAAAAATAAAAGATTTAATCATTATATATTATAAATGTTGTCAAAAATTCTAAAATAATTTTAAATGGTGTAATATTCATTAAAAGTTATGAAAAATTATAAAGAAGTTTAAAATATGAATTTTAAACTTATAAATTTTTTATAATTTTTATATAAAACTAATTTAGCTATTGAATTTTATAGGGTTATAGAGAGCTTCAAAATATAAAAATAATAAACATATTTAAAAAGTTATGAAATATTTAGAGGATGTTCAGAGTAATTATTTAAAAGCTATAAAACTTTTACACTTTTTAAGTTAAAATAAATTAATTATAAATTTTCAAATTAAATTAATTATTATTCAAAAAAAAGTATAAGAAAATAAATTACATTAAAAAGTATGAAAATAATTAACCAAATGTTTAAAACAATAATCTAAGATTCTTACAAAATCTAAGTCATTTAACAATATTAAAAATTAATATAAATAAAAACAAATTCAAAAAAATTATGATAACTTCTTTGGATGTTTAAATTATTAACATAAACCTTCCATATAAAATTCATGCTTTCATGATGATTTGAAGAATAAATTATTTTTTCATAAAATTTTAATAAATATTAAATAGTTATGAGAAATTACAAAACGTTGGAAAAAAGTTAAATTAATTACACGTGTTCATCATCAAATAATCATAAATTCCTTAAATTGAAATGTTAATTGAAAATCAATAAACTTCTAATCTAATAATGAAATAATTTTTTTTCATAAATAATTAATAATCATTACAAATAATAAAAAATCTCAAATTAATTTAAATTGTTTTGATAAAAGAAATAAAAAAATTTTCTTAAAAATTATAATATAATTTGAAAAAAAAAGTCACAAATAAAATGATAAATAAGTATAAACTTCAGAAATTAATAAAATTAAATTAAATCATATAAAATTTAAATAAGAAGCAAATGAAATCAAATAAATTCAAAAATCCAAAATAAGTTTAAGGCTAAAATAATTAAAAGAAATCTTTGAAATAAAATCCTCATGTTTATGGATAGACGTAAGTAAAAAATAAAAAATAAATTTAGTAAAAAAATTATTAAAGTCAAAATAAATGAAATAGCATTATTTCAGTATTTTTTAAATGTTTGTGTGCTTTATTTGTCATTTTATGTCATTTCTAAAGACAAAATTAGTGCAATCAAATCTAAGTTGATTTAATATTCTTGAGCTGATTGATCAAATTCGATTTGGTAATTTTCATGAAGTACTTGAAATAAAGCACTAGTAATTTTAAGCAAATAAAGTCTCAAATTTTCAATGACAATCCTAAGGATTTATGTGGAAAAATGATTTTGCAATTAACCTATTAGTTATTATTATATATGATTTGTTATTATCAAATCAAATGATGAGATATAGAAGGTATATACTTAACACCATAAAAATAAAAGAAATCTTAGAAATAGAACACCAAAAAGTCATACCCAATTGAGATCCTTATAAGGAAAACTAAGATTTCTGAGAAAATTCATATCCAATATGTGTTGCAGATGTCAACCATTGATGCATTAGCCAAGAAAGATGTATATTTCAATTTAAATAAATCTTCTCAAGAAGCTTTCAAAAATATTAAAAGATATATATTGCATCCTCAAGTATTGACTTCTTTAATATTGAAAAACCTGTAATATTATATACAAAGATCTTAGACAAATCAGTAGGCATGCTATTAGTCCAAAAAATGAAGAAGGTAAAGGGAGTGCCCTTTATTTCCTCAATCAACACTTTACTCCCCTGGAGATGAAATATCTACTTATTGAAAAACATTTCCTTGCAATAGTTTTTGCCATACTAAAATACCTCATGTATAAGCAAGCATTAGCCTGATTTTTGTAACTTTCAAAGGAGGAATTATAAGATATGCATATGCTCCTAGAGAACTTAAAATTAATAATGAACCAAAATATGAGCTTTGACTATTAGTCTGGAGTTATCCATCCATATAGGTGTTGAAAAGATCAAAATCTATGGGGACTCTCAATTAATCATCAGCCATTTGATAATGTTTATGAAATTTTGAAACCTAACATACATGTGTATCATTATAAAGTTATGTCCCTCGAGAAAATCCAATATGTAACTCTAATTAGTGTGCCATTTTTTCAAAATAGTCATGCATGATGTGACAAAGCTAACCAAAGTGAGTTATCCAATTTAAATGAATATAACATTCAAATAATAATTCAGAATTGATGTGTTTTGCCTTTGACTTATTTTAGTGAAAACCTGAACTCGTTACCTTAATCGCAAGGAGGGGCCACCACCATAATTAAATCAAATCTTAAATGCTTCTACATCATCAAATGATGATTGGTGACAAGTGTTGAATGATTATCGCAAAAATGGGGCTCTTCAAAGAGATTATTCCTTAGCGTCTCAAATTCAAAGAAGTGTATTATTTTTTACACTTATTAATGACACTTTCAATTAATGATCATTCAATCAAATATAGCTTTGATGTTTAGACATAAAAGAAGTGCAAATGATCATGATAGAGGTCAATGATTAAATATGTGGATCTCATCAAGTTGACTCAAAACTAAAGGGAAAAAAATCAAAAAGTTCAACTATTATTAACTAACTATGACCCATGACTATATACAATCACATAAATCCCAAATTCATGGCCCAATATCCCATATGCCTGTAATGTTTTGCACCCAATCATTGCTTCTTGGCCATTTGAATTTTAGGGAAAAGATATAATATGGCCAATTTAACATCCTACTTCTAAAGTCCATAAATTCATTTTAACCACAATGGGTTACTTTTCAAAATGGCTAAGGTTACACCTTTAAATAAAGTAAAAGCAAATAATGTGCTATAATTCATTCGAGATCACATTATCTATAAATTCAACATACCTAACTATATTATTTCTAATAAAGTTTAGATTTTAAAAATGGCAAGCTAAATTTATTTATTGATCATTCAAGTATTGATTGTCTTAACTCAACTATTTATTACTAAGCCCTAATGGCTTAGCTAAACATTTTAATAAAACTTTAGTAATTTTAATATTTAGAAAACTCTATCAGCTATTTAATGAAAATAATATGATAAATTGTAGAAGTTCTTTCAGTTTATAGAATAACCTATCATACTCCTACACAAACTACTCTTTATGCACTAAACTTTCAATCCGAGTCAGTTCTTGGTTTAGAATTTGAATTGCCATTTCTATGCACTACCATAGCTATAGAATTTGTTAAGCATCAAAATGTTGGCCTTCAATTAGAGGAGTTGGCTAATCTTGATGAGCTTTAATTATATGCTTAATAAAACTTAGAACTAATCATATACAAATAACATGAGCACATGATATTAGTCTGACCAAGAATATTTACCATTAGAAATCTTGTCTTAGTTAAAAAAAGACCAATTGTAATACAAAGAAAATCAACTAAATGTTTGTTCCAATGTGGGAAAGTTCTTTTTGTTATATGAGACATGTACTAAGGATGGGCATATCTCCTCATAGATAAAGATGGCAGCAATCTCATACTTCTTATAAAAGGTAGATTTTCATAGAAATATTACTCTTAAAATTATATCTTACATTTTATTTATTGATACAAAAGATCTACTTTTACATTGACTTTTTTATATTGGTTATATTCTTAAGAAAATGAGTAACAATAATGATATCATTCATATTAGCTAACTTTGAACCTAAAATTTTTTTGGTGTTTAATTGATTCTCATACCATTGTAGAGAGTTTAACAACACGGTATGATAATTTGCTTGAAGGTGTCATTCCTTCTTCTATGAGGCCAAAAATCTCACACACTCCACTTGAGTATAAACCATATATGGAGACACTTCAACAATAATTTTTCTAGAGTGTTGAGATGCCCCACCTCCACCTTTACTCTCTCTAGTTTAGTACCATATGCTACTTAATCAAAATCTACCATCTTATATTATGAGGGATTATTTATTGTAGTTAGAATACCCTGTGATTTCAACCATTATGGATGAGATTTTGGGTATATTGATTAAGCCCAAAGTAGTGAGTTTATTCAGCTAGACTCTATTGATTTATTAGTTATGTTTTAGAGTTGGGCATAGTTTCCCTCCTATGTGTTTTATCATGAAATGCCAAACTATTAGAGAATCGGCCCAAATGATGAAGTCTACCCATTATTTCAATGTCCCATGATTTCAATTAGCTCTAGTTCTACCTATAAGAGGGAAGCAGATTCACCATTTTAGCTTTTTAGATCACGACTATTCTATATGATCTAGTTAAGATCCATATGTTTGCATATATACTATATATTGTGTAAAAATCAAAACACTCTCATAAAGTTGGATATACCAATTTTGTTATGTATAGGGTACCACCTCTGATGTATACTTTTGTATGATCCTTTAATAACAAAAAATACATGCCTCTTTATTTTAGGTATTGTAGATGTGAATAACTTTTTAACTTATATATACCACAAAGTTTTAAAATCTATAATTGTGATAATACATGACATACATTATTCCCCCAACAATTCAATAAATTTAGTTACACCTTCATGTTCCTCCAAACAAAAAATGGATGGTTTAATCATATCAAATCACATTTCTCTCCTATAAACTTCTTAATATCTACCAAGTAAACATTTTTAAATACCCACTAAAGTGGAATCCTAGTTTAGCCATCAAGACTAGGTCATGATATTAAACCTTCCTATAAATTCACCACAATACCTTAATAGTAAACAACATGAAAATCAATTTTATCTTAATGTCGAGTTTGGTTCATCAAAACTCACCCATATATTAAAAGAGGTTATTATCAACTCTTTAATGATGGTTAGCCATCAATAAGACTTGTTTTTTAATGAGATTGGTTTATCAAAATTTACTTATTATCAATCAAAATTTGACATAAAAATCTTCACAACAATCAACCTTGTTGCTTGCAATAATTGTGTTTAATGACATATGTCCTGCCATGTCTGTTAAAAAGGAAAACTTCTATGTATACTACATAATGTTGCTTAAGTTGAAATGCTCTCACACACTCTCTAGATGACTTTTACTACAAAATGAAAAAATACTTGAAGAAACTTTCCCTAATCATATTTCTAATCAATGCTACTTTTTTAAGGCTTTATCATCTAACTCTTCTTTCTAGAAAAGTGGAGGCAAAACTCTAATCAAGTTATAGTGAATCCTAGGTGTTGTGTAATCTCATTTAGACTAAAAAAAATGAAGTTATTATAATATGTCATGCATCTTCACCAAGACATATGAAGTTGTTTTGATATCCTAGTGATCTGTAACTTTGCTTTTCTTAAAACATATGAAGCTATTGTGATATCCTATGTAGTTTGTGAGTTCACTTTCTTCAAAACACATGGAAATACTTTTATGTCCTAAGTAGTTTGTTAGTTTATCTTCTTAGTTGGGTCATGCAACTAAATATAAGTCAACAAAACTTACCAATATGACCACCCCATTACGTTGAATCAAGTTACCATGACATCCTCGATGTTGGATAACCTTGTCAATTAGGTTTCTAAGAGGGGCTAAGTTCACAAGCTGATAAAAATAACATTGTTGTAATTCCCCAAGTAGTTTGCAATCTCACCTAGGATGTCCAAGTCACCTAAAGCTTGAGGAATAGTTGTTGTAAAATCCCCGGTGGAGTACAACCAAACCTATAGGGTGTTGCTTTACCTCATGTATGCTTTTACATGAGTCAATGATGATTGCCCTTTTGTTTTTTAGTTACGTGGACACATACATCATATTATTCAAACACACATAATAAGTGACTAGTATGTCTCACAATGCAGAGTCACTATACATTATAGCCACCATTCTTTAGCAACGTCATGCCCTTTTATTATTTGATTCACTTTGTTGATTTGGATCACACAATTAGAATAAAATATTCTTCATGATGCTTTCTTATAGACATGTTCTCATAGCAAGTTTAAACTACTTGGATATGATAATTTCTTCTCTACATTGTAGTGTATTCTTTGGAATGATTGTGTATCTACATTAGTAATTAAATACTCAATTTTAGGTTTTAAATCTAATATCACCCACCAACTCTTGCTATTGAGATTATTTATTTAGGATGTATATCATTCTTAACTTTTCTAAATAAGCAAGACCAAGGAGGTTCATGTGATGATTACTATTATTCTCTGATAAAGTAGGAGTTGAAACCTAAACTTACAAAATACCTATCACATAGAGATTGATTGTCAATAAGTCAATCTTCTAGCCCGCATAACAAGAGATGATCCTGCCAGTATGATTGACCATAGTCGCATAAGTTTTTGAGGCTGAGATTACAACTTAAGCTTTGAGGACACCATTCTACAGACTAACTTCAAAATACTCTTTCTACGTTTTCCAAAAGTCTGCTTATCATAAAGAGAGTAACAATAGGGTTCCCCCATCTTAATACTCCCTATGGGTAAAGGGTATTTTGGTCTATAAGTTTATTAAGTTCATAACTAGAAGAATAGTTTACTCAACCTTTAAAAGAGATTCCTACATGGTGATTTCTAGTGACTCAAGTTAGTTATGTAATATTTATGTGGGCTTGGAAGGTCAGATTAAAAGGTTCAATTTACTTGTTCTTCTAATAAGAGAAGTACTAATTAGATAACTCTTTCCAAACTCACTTGCTACCGATGGGAGTGATGAGAGATAATCAGCCTTTTGATTCATCATGGTTAATAAAAGAACTATTGGTCCAACATACCCATAGATACTTCTTAGAAGGTTGAGTGATTAGGGCCCACCTTAGAGAGAGGCATCCTACATAGAGGATGAAACCATGAGCCCCTCAAGTTGAAAAGTAAAGCCACAATCATTGGAGAATGACCATAGGGATACACTTATTGTTATGCAAACATTCATTTGATTACATTATCAATTAGTCATTAGAAGATTCCAAGTTAATAATCTTCTATAGAATTTCAAAACTAAATAAACTCTCTAATGATTTGTCAATTATAATGTTTATAATCACTTATCAACTCTAGCCATCAAAACACACAAAACAAAACTTATTTTCCAACATTTACAACACATAATTTACCGATATAACATAGATGTTGGGGGGTTTTTGTTGACATAAAAAATGTGAGCATGGCCAAACCCTAAACCCTCCCTAGGTTACCAACATAGCAAACCCTAATTATCCCATTAGGTTAGCTCTAATAAGCCTTAGTGATGGTGGTGGTAACCTTTTAGTGAGATTAAGTGGCATAAAATGCTATAGATCTTTAGTTTAATATCTAAATATGAGATCTATAATTTTAGGTGAGATATTGAGGTGTTTAGTATGGTCTAATGGAACTTTCAAGACTAGCTCAAATTGAGCTAATTTGGGCTGATTTGAAAGATCTCTTGAAGAACAAGATTTTAGGTGTGGTAAATGGCTAGAAATAAATATGTATAAGTAGTTTAATATTTATACTAATGATCTCAAATAGATGATTAAGATTGGTAGTTTATAATGGTGTCGAGGGTGGGGAAGGAGACTAAGTCTTAGTCTAACTTAGTTTGGCCAAGAGCTTTAAGTGAGGCTTTGGAGTGGATGTGGAATTTGAAATGGGTGATGGTTGGTCTTAGAGAAAGATAAAGATGTGAAGAAAGATTTAAGTAAATTTAAATAAAGGTATCAAACAATTAAAAGTAAATATAAAATGGGACAAAGGATAACCACCTAATCTCACCAATGAAAAGACAAACTTAAGCTAACATGCACCAAGCTAAAGAAAAGATCAATACTTCTCTTAAAATATTTCATTCAATAGCTAAAAAGTTCATTACATGACAACCCTATTTATAACGATTACATTGACAAAAATTTTAAAAAAAGAAGAGGGAAACTTTGGAGCGAAAGGTGGGTGGCCATTTAGAGAAATGTGCCAACCACTTCATAATTTTAATTTTTACTTTTTAAATTTAAATGGATAGCCAATACATGCCTCCAAATTTAACAAGTCAAAGCTCTTAGAAACTAAACTTAAAATTTTAAAAAAATAAATATAAAATTCACTTATTTTTTTAATTGGGCCTTATGATGGGCCTTGATTGAGTACTTAGTTGGGTACTATTTGGGTCATTGCTTGGGCTCTTGTAAATGGACCTTTGGCCTCATTTTTTTGATCTACTTGATGTGCTACATCAACTCCCTTAGACCCAATTGAATTCTACTAGAATTGAAATCTAAGAAGTCTTCCACAAATTATGGGGCCAAGGTCTCCAAATCAGTGCGGGTCAACCAAACATCATTAGTAGGTGATTTATTCTTCCAACGAACTAAAAATTGAGGCTCGATAGCTCGATTAGTAGGAACCTCTTCAATGATGATATAATCAACTTATAAAGATGAGAGATTTTGCAAGTGAGAACTATGTCTCTTGCTAAAGAATCAATTGAATAAGTGGAGGTTTGTTAACTCCCTCATATGATAAAATATATTCAATATTTTATAACTTCATGAATTAGCATATCAATACAAAAATCAAAGTAATAGGCATTAGATCTAATTTTTTTAGTACTTGAATGGGCCACAAGCTCTTGCATTCTTGAATTTTGTGGTATGATCTCGCTTAGGATGGATGTGCATCAAACCATAGGCTCCTTCTTTAAATTCTTTTGTTGATCTATTATAGTTTGCCTTAGAAGCATATTTGTAATTACTTAATTCAATTTACTTTTTTATAGCATCATGGGGGCTTTAAAATCTTTGTCAAATGAAAATGCAGAATCAAAGAATGCATGAGACGGGAGATTGGCCACATCAATTAGTCTTTTAGAGTTTTGATCATATACTATTCCAAAATTTGAAGTTGTTATTGTTCTAGAAATGGTAATATTGTAAACAAGTTCTAAGGTAGGTAAATGTAAGACCAAATTTTCTAGACTTTTCCTATATGATTCCTTAGTAAGTTCTCTAAAGTTCAATTGACTACTTTAGTTTAATCGGCAGTTTGAGGATAAAAGGCAGATAAAAATTTTAATTTAGTGCCAAATAATTTTCACAATGTCTTCTAAAATATAAAATAAATCAAATATCATAGTCAAAAATGATAGTTGAAAGTAGGCTAGCTATATGAGAAGGATAATTAGTTTTGAGCAAGGTAGAAAATTGGCTATCTTAGAGAATATATCGACTACCATAAAGATGCTATCATGTCATTGAGCTGTGCAGAATAATCCTAAGATAAAATCCATTGAGAGATCTTCATATGGCCTATGTGGGATAGGTAATGCAATATATTGACCATATTTTTATTTAGTAGCTTTAGCAAGTTTACATGTTAAGCATTCAACTACTATCTTTTGAACATCTCGCTTAGTTGAAGGCTAGTAAAATTGATTTTTTTAACAAATATAAAGTTTTAACTTTTTCAAAATGTCTTACTATCCCTTCAAAATGTAACTCAGAGATAAGAAATTCTTTAAATGATGTTCTAAGAATACAAAGTTATTTTTTCTTTATATAGATATCCATTAATCAATGTTCCTTGGAGATTTAGTGGCTTATCTAAATATTTCATATAAATTAAATGAAATCTAGAGAATTGAATATTCATCTTAAAGTCAATCAAATCCTGAAATTTTAAGTTTTAGAGATGAGATGCTTAAGGCTACTCTTGATAATGCATCCGTGTGATTATTCTCAATTCCAAGTTTATGTTTAAAAATAAAGGAATAATCTTATAGAAACGTAACCCACTTGGAATGTCTATGACTTAACTTTCATTTGGTGTTTATTAACTCGAGGGCTTGGTAATCTGAATTAAGAATGAACTCTATATGTAAAAGATAGTATCGCTAGTGTCTCAAGCATTAGATAATGGCATAAAATTATGTATGATATGTTGAATATTGTTGCTTTACTTCTTTTTTTTTTTCACTAAAAAAGCCACTGGATGATTTTCCTAACTTAGTATTCCTCCAATTCCAATTCTAGAAGCATCACATATTACCTCAAAGGATTTAAAAAAACCAGATAGTCTAAGGACATGAGCTGAGGTAAATTTTGTGCTACAATAGACCAATAAAACTTATTTAATTTTAAAATATCAGTGATTGGGGCAACAACCGTGCTAAAGTTTTTTGTTGAATCTCTTATAAAAAGTAGATAGATCATGAAAACTCCTTACATCTATAAAACTTTTAGGCGAGGGAAAATCTAAAATTGCTTGAACTTTCAAAAGGTCAGGTTTGATTCCTTCATTAGAAATAATGAATCCTCGAAAGATAACATAAGGCTCTAAAAAGTAACACTTCTATAGGTTATTATATAATTGTTCTTTCCTAAGTGTCTCTAAGACTAGCCTAAGGTGCTTCAAATGCTCGATATCACTTAAGCTAAAAATCAAAATATCATCAAAATAGACAACATAAAATATTCATATGAGTGGTTTCATGATAGTGTTCATTAGTCTCACAAATGTGCTAGGGGCATTAGAAAGTCCAAAGGGTATCTCCAACCATTCATAAAGTCTATCAGGTGTTTTGATAGCAATCTTCCATTCATCTCCTAGTCTAATTCTAATCTAGTGATAACCACTTCTTAAATCCATCTTAGAAAAGAATTTAACCCCTAAGATTAAATGTAACATGTATTACAATTGAGGGATAGAAAATATATACTTCATAGTGATTTTATTAACTACGTGACTATCAATACACATCCTTTATGTACCATTCTTCTTAGGAGTTAATAGATCTAAAGCACATGGATGAAACTTTCTTATTTAAAGCTCTTCTTAAGTAATTCTTTAACTTGTCTTTTAAGCTCTATATGCTCAGTGGGATTCATTATGTAATGGGGAAGGTTGGAGAGTTGTGATCCTGGGATTAAGTCAATAGCATGTTGAATGGTCTCAAGAGGGGATAACCTATTAGGTAATTCTTTAGGTGCAACATCACTAAACTCTGAAAGAAGATGAAATATCATGCTAGAGGTGTGGGACTTATTAGAATCAGGTGTTACTTCTATCACATGAAATATATGTAAGGGTGATAAATCGAAGAATCCCTTCTTTATTTTCCTAAATCTAACAGATTTGATTGTTGAATTAAAGGTGTTAAATTATGGTATGAATTAATACTACTTATAGGATTTACTATGACAATCAATTGAAGGTTAGCATCTTTCTTTAGAGTGGGTTTGGGTTGCAAGTCGGACTAGTTTTATAAGGTGTTATGATATGTGTGTTTTTAATTGGTTTGATAGGAATGAGTTTAATTATCTTATTATGATGTTTAAATACATAAGTATTTTCTCTATCATATGAATCTCATTTGAGTCATATAGCTAAGGCCTCCCTAATAAAATATGAGCGCATTCAAGGAAGGACATCACACCAAATTTGATTTTCGTAACTTTATATCTTTATAGTAACAAGACATATATTGTCACAGGTAGAGGTATGGTTAACCCATTTGACTTAAAAAGATTATGGGTGTGGTTCGATCTTAAAGATGGTTTTAGTGATGATTTGGGTTGAGATTACATTCATTGCACTTCCTCCTTTTATGACTAACCTACACCTTTTCTCATTATATATAATATACATACTAAGATTGTTCTTTCTCCTCCAATCTTCTATTTCATTTTAAAACAACCAAATATCACATTACACTTATTTGATGATCGTCTATGAACTCTAACTCTTCATCAAAATGATATGTATCATCATAAACTTCTTCTATGTAATCGCCTATAATATTCTTAGTTTCTTCTAAGAAAAAAAATTTGAGCTTTACATTAGTTTTGCATATGACTCTTTCTATGACATTTAAAATAGGTTATTTCTTTAGTGTTTTAGTATTCCCATCAGTATAAGGTTTAGGTAAATTGGTTAGGCTAGTTGGTGCAATTAGTCAGTAATTAATATATGAGACGAAGTGGAAAGAGCTTGTCATTTTTTATTTTGAAAGAGTCATGCGTTTCTTATGGCTTTCAATCAATTCAACATAATAAAAAGCTTCTTCTATGGGTCAAATAATTCAACTCCATCCTTAATGCCCACCCTTAGTCCAATGGAAAATTTATTAGCTAATTGTCAATCATTAGCAAAATCATTTCTAGCAATTAAATCTTTAAAAGTGTTTAAGCATTCACTTACAAGAAGACTATTTTATTTTAGATTTCTTATCATTGTGCTTAAGACAATATTTGGTTCTTAGCATCTCTTTCATTTTAATCCAAGTAAGGGTGGCCTATCCTAACTTCCATTCTTTAGCTAATGTATTTGTCTAATAAATTTTAGCATGCCTAATCAATTTCATTTTAGCAAATGCAACCCTTTGATAATCATCCATTTGGACTAACCAATCTAAGAACTTATTATGATCATGGGTGCTATCATATATCGAAGCCTCAACCTTAACTCTTCTTGAGGTATCATCAAAGTCATCAGTATTTCTATGATAATAGTCTCTTCTACTAAAATTTCTAAGATTGGTTTGCCTCCTTTGAGGTTGATCTTCTCTTTGCTTTAAGAAAGAATCATACTCTTATAAGGGTGGGATATGATTTTGAGTAGGAGATCTAATAGGATTTCTATTATTTTGCATATAGTTCAAGATCATTTGCATTTGAGCCTTTATTTCTTGCATCTATGCTCTACTTTCCTCAAATAATTATGTAGCCTTAGTGTCATTCTCATGAATCTTGAGGTCTAATGAATCAACTATTCGAGTTAAATTTTCAATTTGGTCTTGAGAAACTGATTTGGGTGTCATGATATCATTTTCTTAATTGGAAAAAAAAGGAATGTAGATGAGCAAGCATGAAAGTTAAAATATATATGTAAAAATAAAGGGAGTCTTAAACTAAAAGAACTTTCGGGTGAGGAGGGGGGACACAAAGACCACTTACGTCATTAGCTCTCATTAGGCAGTTTAAGCCTTTTTGACAATATTATTTTTAGATTCTAAAACACAAAGTTGTATGCACATATTGATGCATGCAATTTATAAATGCAAAAAAAAAAAAAACAATGAATAGATTCAAAAGCCTCAAGTACTTAAGTTGTTTCAAATTTTGACAAATAAACAACTAATTCTATCACATATAACTAACATACGAAATTAAAGAAGTTTACTTAAAGTTTAGTGTGCATCAAGGTAAATTTTTATTTTAATGAAGTGAAAAACTCCCTTGCAAATGTTCACTTAAGATGAATTTTTAAGATAGGTTCCCCAAAAATATTTGCCAAGCTATATAGTGGAGCTCACTAAATTAGATTTTCAGCTAGCACCAATGATTTACAAGAAATATACTAAATATCCAAGCTATTAAAATAAAGTAAAAACTATCATAAAAAAGAATAACTAATCTCAAATATGTAGGAGTGACTCACAAGCTTCTTGAAGGCAAGTCCACCACAAAAAAATTCCTCTTGTTGAAAAATCTTTTTACTAAAATTTTCTTCTTCCTAGATTTTGCTCTGATATCAAATATGATGATAGTGGATAACCTTTTAGTAAGATTAAGTAGAATAAAATGCTATGGACCTTTAGTTTAATGTCTAAAGATGAGATCTACAGTTTTTGGTGAGATATTGAGGTGTTTAGTGTGGTCTTCTAGTGGAACTTTCAAGATTAGCTCAGATTGAGCCATTTTGGGCTGATTTGAAAGATCTCTTAAAAAAAATAAGATTTTAGGTGGGGTAAATGGCTAGAAATAAATTCTTATGAGTATTTTAATATGTATACTAATGTTATGGAGTAGATTGTTAAATTTGGTGGAGTTTATAATGGTGTCGAGGGGTAGGGAATGAGACTAGGTCTTAGTCTCACCTAGTTTGGCCAAGAGCTTTAAGTGGGGCTTTGAAGTGGATGTGGTGCTTGAAATAGATGATGGCTAATCTTAGAGGAAGATAAGGATGTGAAAAAAATACTTAAGTAAATTAAAATAAAATTATTAACCAAGTAAAAGCAAATATAAAGTGGGACAAAGGATAACCACCTAATCTCACCAAAGAAAAGACAAACATGTGCCACCAAATACCAAGCTAGAGAAAAGTGCAATAATTCACTTAAAATATTCTATTAAATAGATGAAAAAGTTCATTACATGACAACCCTAATTATAGGGATTACATTGACAAAAATTTAAAAAAATAAAATAAAAGAGGGAAACTTTGTGGGGAAAGGTGGGTGGCTTTTAAATGGAGGAAGGTGCCAACCACTTCATAATTTTAATTTTTACTTTTTTAATTTAAATGGACACCCAATACATGTCTCCAAATTTGACAAATCAAATCTTCTAGAAACTAAATAATTGTCTAGTTAAATCTCAATCAATTTGAACACTCCATGTGAGTCAATTAAATCTTAGAGGTCAATGTGTCCAAATTGGGATCAAATGGGCACATTACATTTTGAAGTGGAATTGACTAACCAAATAGCCCAATCATCCCACCAAATTTGGCATAAGCTAGGGGTGAATGTTTACAACATTTCTCTAGTTTCAATAACTTGATTTGAACAACCTTTGTGAGTCAAATCAAAGAACTAAGAACATGGGTCTTAATGAGTCAAATTGACCTATTAAGCCAAAATTCTCCAAAAGTTCTTATAAAATTTAAAAAAATGGAAAAATAACATTATTTCCCTAAACCCAAATAGTTTTAAACCCAATTTCCATAAGTCCAATAGGTTAACCAATCAGATAGCCTATCTAATAAGGTAGGTAATTAAGTCACCATCCTCCTCCAATGGCAACCAACAATGACAACTCCTCCCATCCCTTCTTATCACCTTATCCAATCTCCCACCACATCTCCTATATATGCCAAACCTTATCTCGTTATTAACCTACACTATAGTGATCTCAACCTTGGTTAAGCTCGGGTTTACTTGAGCTTTATAAAAGACATACAATTAATCAAATTCAAGGGTTAAAAGCTTCCTCTAAGCTCTACCATAAATAAATGAGTTCCCTCATCTTTTTAACCACCCTATCAATTTCAATAAGAATCCATGTCAAGGAATTTGTCGGACTTAGTCCACCCATCAATTTAGAGGGAGGCAATTCAATCAAATTTAGTGGCAAGCTCTTATTTTGCTTCATTTCCTAGTGAAGTATTTTGCATCATTTGATAAAAAAAACACAAGATTTTGGCTGAGGTTAGGCTTGGGTCACATTGGTCCAAACCTAACCCAAACGCCTGATTATGGCTCATCATAACGAAAGAGATGATGGCCGAACTGCCAACGGTCCAATAAAGTTGAACCAAAAGTTTACATCCAAAGTCTTTTGATTTTTTTTCGTGAATAACCTAGTTTGTATTATAGTGTGAAATTTTTAGTAGCCACCTCTTGAAGCATGTAAACATAAGAAAATTATCAATCTCAAATTATTTGACATAATTTTACTTTAAAAATTCTTTTTTTTTTTGCCATTTTAATTGATTAAATCATTTAAACATGTCCAAAAATTATAAAACTTTAATATATCACGTAGAACAATAATAAAAACTACCTAAGATAATTTCAGCAAATTTGTATTTAAAATTAAAGAGTTATTAATTTTTTAATTTACTTTTTCATTATTTCAAAATCACAAAAATCTAAATACTCACTAAAAATTATAATTTTTTTTGAAAATGGCTAGAAAATTAATTCTAACTTATAATTTTTTTTATAATTTTCTAAACTAAAATAAAGTTGTTATGTAAATTTTGTTTGGTCAAATCAATGCTCTAAAATATAAAAACAATAAATATATTAAAACAATTATGAAAATTTTAGAGGATGTTCAAAATGATTATTTAAATACATTATAAAATTGTCATAATTTTAAAATTTAAAATAAGTTAATTATTATTTAAAAAATAAAAATAAAAAAATCATACACAAATTCTTAACTAGAACAAACTTTCACGTTAAAGCTGAAGACTCAAAGATAGAGTTGATGAAAAATAACAATTGAAACTAAAGTGCAACATTACCAACATGAAATTCTCTTAAAAAATAAGAGGAAAGAATTCTCTTAACTTTTCTTTGAGAGAACACATTTCCTTAAGCTTCCTTTAAGCTTTATTATGTTCGAGATGAGAGGTTAAACTCTTTAAAGGGGGTATTTATAGGGAGGGTGTTGAATACAAAATTTAAAAACAATTTTTTTAAGAAATTAATCAAATTTTATTATACGATTCTTAATCATAGTATATGATTAGTTCAACCATAGCCAGATGATCTAATCATCCCAACAATATCTTTAATTGTACTGTATGATTAGGGGTCATACTATAAGATTAGCATAAAATGAAAACTTAACACTTTATTTGTTAGTCCTATACCAATCATACAATACAAATATTTTAAAAAAATTCTCAAAAATTGAGTCCCATAAATTTTGGATTAAAATTAGGTAATTATAAAAAAATTCATACTATACGATTATAGCCTACTATACAATCAATCAAATTAGATAGAATTTATAATTAATTGACTTAATCCTAGTAGCTAAAATAATTAATAAAAATGAATAATCATACAATAAGATTAGTTCAAATTTGATAATTTTAAGAGTTAATCGACTAAATTGTAGTGGCTGAAAATGTTTAATAAATATAGATAATCTTTTAATATGATTATATTGCATGGTTTTCAAAAAAAAAAAAGAAAATTTAAGGAAAATTTTTTATTTCATATTCTCTCATGTTTGTGTGTGCTTGATCATTTTTCATCAGTCACATGTTAAATATATGAAGATAAAATAAATGATAAACAATAATATAATATTTGGACTTGACTTGGGTATTCTAACATTAACTGTTCCTTATTTTTATTCATCATGGGCTCTTTCTTGATCAAAATTTTAAAAATCAACAATATTTCATGCTCTCATAGTCAATCTTCATTAAGTTACTAAATTGGAATTCTTACATTGAAAGAATGTCATAGCCTACACATACAACTAATTAGTAAAAACTTAGAATATTTTGTGATGGCTCATGGGGTTAACAATGTAGACAATTCATATATCAGATCATCTTCTTGTTTAGTTACGATGATTCACCCTCTGCTTTGTAGATTGACAATTTATATATATATATATATATATATATATATATATATATATGAGAGAGAGAGAGAGAGAGAGAGAGAGAGAGAGAGAGAGAGAGAGATTATATATATTATTTTATAATGATATTTTCTACTAAACAACAAACTTTTTTTTTTAAATCCCAAACGAAGAAAATGAATCAAAAGCAATATTATGCCTTCGTTTATTGAGAGATTCTTATAGAGGTGCTTGTAAGTATAATTTACAAGAGTAGATACTTCACCTAGGGGGTCAAACACAATTCTTTCCTTCTATTAGCTTAATGAAAAATCAATAAATATATTTTTGTCACAAGCTTATATAAAAAAATAGAATGTTGCTTATAATGATGGCTATCTTATGATAATTTCTGCTAAACTGTGAATCTTTTCTTTAAAAATTCTAAAAGATAAAATAAACCAAAATTACGAAGGTGCCTTCATTTATTGAGAGAATCTTACATAGGTGTTTGTAAGTGTAATTAACTAAAGTAGATATGTCTCCTCGAGAGAATGGGTAACCCACTAACCCATAATCCTCTTCCCTTTCATTAGCTTGGTGAAAAACCTATAAATAAATATCTGCCACAAGCTTATATAATAAAGAATATCTAACTTAGATTTTACCTTTTATCTTTTTATTATAAAATATTTCATTTATGGTTATAGCACATATCCCCCCATGTGGAGTATGAAAATGAGACACCTGGCATTAGATAATTTTTTATTTTAATATACATTAAAGAAGCTGAGCAGAGGTTGCAGAATATGATTGAAATCCTGATATAAAACTACATCAGGACTTCACCTGATAGTAAATACTTTAAAAAGTAAGTAATGAATGCAAATTCTTTGAAATTAATCTTTCATAATTCTATATGTTGACATATATCTATAATTAAAGTATTATTTAATTTTGTTTTAAATTTAATCAATACCAAAAAATTTAGTAATTCTATAAGAAATTGTGTATGATTTATTAAAGTGGTTGAATTATATTTAAACAAACCTAAGTGATTTTATCTCTCACAATCACGTGTGTTTAGAACTAGGATTGAAATAAGTATAATCAAGGCATATTGAACTGATTGTCTAAATGTGCACAACAGTTTGATTAATTGACATATCTAAGAAACTTTAGGAAAGCTATATAGGCTTGAGTTGATCCAATTTAAGGCTTTGATATGATTTGACTCATCGAACTATTTGAGTTTAATTAGGTGAAAGTGAGTTCAATGACTCAAATTAGGCATGCCATGGGATCAATTAGGGATCCAGAAATGTGATAGACCTGCAGACATCCTAAAAGTGGTCTAAGTTCTATTGGTTTGGCCAAGTAAAGGTTTATAGTCCAATTGGTTCAAAGAACATCATAAGAGCTAAGTGTTGGTTTTACCTTAGGTGAAGTGACCCAATTGGGTTGAAGGGCTTAAGTCAAAGATTAGTTCAAATCAATTAGTTTATGAGGAACTTATTCAAGATAATGGGTTTAATTAATTTGATTAAGTTGGTTCTATTTAGCCAAATGGATTAAGTATATTCTATAGGGTCAATTGTGAGCCAAAAGGGCCTAACTAAAGAGAAATATATTTAGTTTATGGAAATTCTACTCATATCAATTTGAAGGATTATACAAGGTTTACTTCATTAAATTGGCCAAAGTGGTAGTTCAAACATCTATAGTTGTCCTAATAAAATTATTCTTATAAGGCTTTAGGTTCAAGCAATTTGATAAATTTGATGATTTTTTATCTTATAAGGTTAAATTGATCAATTTGGGCTATATTGAGTTTAAGGGTCAATCTAGGTTCAACAATAGTCCATCTAAATCTATTAGGTTATTTGTAACTAATTGGTATTGATTGAAAGAGTTTTTTAAGGTTAATTTAACCAATCATAAGATTCGAGACTTAATTAGATTTAAATGTGTGTAGCTAAGGTTCAAAAGGGGTCACATTAATCTAATTGTTAATTATAGTTTTTGTTTTAGCTTTTTTGATTGTGTTATTCTAGTGAATTTTTGGTCTTGGATTTTTGTGCTATTTTTGGTTTCTTTTCTGAGCTTTGGTTTTCTTCTGTGTGCGGAACTTTAAGATGTCAGACGTTTGTGGGATTGATTGGACGTGTGGTTTGGAAGGCTGCAATAACCTTAGTGTGTTATGCCTTGCAGTTTTCGATTAATAGTCTTTTAAGACAATATATCCCTCATAGTTGAGGCATTGTTTTGAATTGTTACCCTTTTTTCATATTACTAAATTTTTATTAATGTTTCTTGTTGGCTGCGAAGGCTATGATGGTTGGTTATTAATTCTTTTAGTTGGTGGCATCTCATTATATGTAACCCTTTAAAAAAAAAAATTATAAAGATGGATGCTTATTTTGAGTTTGTTACCCCCTTATTAATTTCTGAATGAATTTGATGATTTGAGTTTCTAAGCTGCTTTTGATATTACAAATTATCCTAAACTAAAAAAGGATTTCGAAGGAGAACGATGAACAACACTTGCGAGAATAAAAGTTATTATTTTCAACTTGCATTTATTTGTAGTAGTTCAACCCTAACCTACCCAAAAAAGAGATAGAGAAGAGGGGAAGCTTACTAGCGAAGAAGGAGGCAACATATTAGAACAAAATGGAAACTTAGCAAAAAAGGAGAATAATGGGAGCTTTAGAAAATGTAACTTCAGTGAAGAAGGAGAATGACACCTCTAAGGTTGCTCGAGGGATTCTCCAAAATAGTAGTAAGAGGGGCTAGGGATTTGCTCGATTACGAGAGTTGAGAGGGTAGGGAGAGGCAAAAGTTAGGAGTCACGACAGATATTTTGGAGAATTATAATATTTAGATTGCAGAACACAATCAAGTGCCTAAGGCTTCATTTGGCTAAGCTTTTTGGATTCTTAAAAAGCTGATTTGAAAGTATTTACTAAAAAGCTTTTGTTGTATCTCCTGGCTGAAAAGTTTAGATTAATTGTTTGAATAAAAATTGATTTTTATAATTTAGGTTAAACCAGATTCATATTAAAATAGGAAATGACCAAAACACCCCAATCTTATTTTCAGAGAAAGCCCTAAAAATGCTGTATTTAGGAGTTTGCGAGGTTTAGGCCATTAACACATATTTGCATCATAATTACATATTGCCGACAAAAAATTTGAATGAAACTCTATATGTATCAAAAGCCCCAAAAATTAATTTTCAGAGAAATCCTCAAAATTTGAACCAAAAGCCCCAAAATTTAATTTCCAGAGAAAACCCCAAAAAATTACGTGATAATGGATCGTGGTCGCAGAGTGAGAAGGGGTAATTACGACATCTCATTCTCTGAAACAACGAGAGAGCAAAGACGCTTTTGCTTTCAAATCGAAAGAACTCACTAAAACGCAGAAAGATAATATTCAACGATTAATAAAATCGAATATTTCAAAATCAAAACGCACTAAAAAAACTTATCCAAACGAAGCCTAAGTCTCAAAGATCAGCAAAACTAGTAATTGCTGCCCAACTGCTTCAAAGCAAATAAAATTGAGTTACATTTTCTAAATCAACCCAACTCGGCAGCCACCCTAAATGAGGCCTAATCTTAAGAAGTGATTATAAACTGGTAATTAGAACCCAATCAAGCCGCGTGCGATATGCACGTGCCGCATGTTCAGTGCGGTTGGCTTCGGACTCCGGACTCCGGACTCCGGAAGGCGTAAGCTTGAGAAGGAAAACAAGTCCACTGCGAACGAGGACGGTTCGGTGGACGCACTGAATTGAAGTCTTCGCCGGAATCAGTCGATCGGCTTCACCGTCGTCACTCCGACGGTTCATCGCCATCACTGCCGGTGGCTCATAGAGATCGCCGTTGTGATCGCTCTCCGTCGCTGCCCTCTTCCCTATTTCGCTCATCAGAGGGGAGGAGATGCCGAGGTCCAGCCCGCCAAAGCATCGCCATGACGGTTCCTCGCCGCTCCCCCTAGGCATGGATTGGTGCCCGCCTCCAAGGAAATGGGTATTTTCTGTTCTCTAATGATAAGTCTTTTCCCCTCAGGTTCTGGATGCGATCTTCTAGGAAATTTGCTCCTTGACATGTTTTGTTGTGGACAATTTAATCCGAATCCAGTTACTAGTACTATTTGGTACGCGTGACTTCAGTTATTGGATTTTTAGTGCCTAGATGAAAGAAGGTGAGCTTAATGGTTATGATTTAGGATCGTCTTTTATTACTCGATTTTGCTATTGCATACATCCTTCTTGGATGGAGTGGGGATTTTGAATTTTGTGCTTGGGCGTGTTATAGGTACCCGGATGTGAATCCCAGTGGCCTGGGCATACTGGTTGCAGAACTTAGCTGCAACTTTTCTAATTGTTTCTGCAGTAGCTCATGCATTCCTTAAGTTTTACTGTGATTTTTGTTTGTGCTAATATTCTGCTTCTGAGACTTATAATTTCTCTTGGGTTAAGTCACTATAAACTGAAATTCTCTTTCCAACTTTAAGATCTTCAAGTAGTGCAATTAAAAAGAAAATTCCATCTTCCTTGCTGATCTAGCTTCGATCATAGATCTGATGCGGGTTGTGGAGAATGAATAATGGTTGAATTGAGGATAAAAGAAAACTATATAACTTTTTTTTTTTCACTTAAAATGATCAGGGTGTCCTAAACTGAATGACATCCGAGTCATTTATCCACCGAAAATAATTGAAACGTAACTATTTCAATATTTCATATAAGAAGAATAAATTACTAATAATTAAAATAAATAACTTTATATACTTAATTATCTTCTTATGATGCATAAAGCACAAATTTAGGAACTCTCATCACAATGATGGACAACTGGTAACATTAAAATCATTACATTACTTGGCATGAGCTTGTAAGAAAAACTCATAGGTAAAGTAACTCACTAAGCTGTAAATATCAAGGTATAAGGCATACAATGTGATCAATAATGTAGATTGATTAACAAATCATATTCATGTTCTCATAATAGTTATAATCATTGCGTCAAATTAAATCAATTTTATATGACAATAATTATTATGAATATATATATATCTCCGTGGGTGACACCATACCTTACTTGCGAGGCTAGCTCATTGAGGTAGAAGAGAGAGAGTGTTGAAAACTTGGTTGAGTAGAGATAGAGAGAAAGAGAGGAAATTTTTTTTTGTAATAGTCTCTTTAATAGAAAATATGTGAGCCAGTGAGAGCAATACAATTTTTAGGGTTACTTTGGAGGACTTCTGATTAACAAAAGGTTCAAAAGTTTCTCAAAGAGGTCTTAAATCTACATTTTGACTCCTTGTTTATAAGATCGAATGTGGGAAAGACTACACCACAAATAAAGAAAAAGTAAGAGTACAAACTTGATGGATCACTATGATACCAACATGTGCATGCTATCTTATCTTGATGAAGAAGATAGCTTTCTGTCGACATGATTTTTCAGGTAAGATGTCTAGTCAGATCCTGAACAAAGCACGAGAGCACTGAATAGTCCTTGTTGAGTTGTATTTGGGGTACGTGGATGATGAGTTTCTTGGTTGAATACTTTTGGTCGAGCTGTTCGGGCACATTGGCTTGACAAGTTGTGGTGTGCTTTTCTTATTGAGGTGATGAGTTCCTTGTTAGGGATTGCATCTAGTCTAACTTGACTTTCAGGTTGTCGAACAAGTTGTGACTTGATTTGAACTGATTTCCAAGATGAGCTGGCTAGTCTAGAGGTATACACTTGGTATACAAATGACAATTAATCAATAATGATTATTGTGTGGAGTTCTCAATTAATCATATGAAAATGGTAGTTAATGCATTCAAGTTCTAAAATCACAAACATTGATACCATACTTATGCCCAAAAAGGTGTCATCACTGTCATTGATTATAACTTATAATATTATAGTTAGTCACTTATATTTTTCTAAATTGATGGAAGGCTTTGCCAATCTCTTTGGAGTCCATTGACCTGAGAAGAGTCACTTAAGCTTTCTGATTAGAGAGAATTTCTTTGCAGGAGAATTTTGTGCTCTAAATTGGAATATAAGTTTAATCAACATCTTATACTCATTTTTCTTTTTAAGATTTACTCGACATTTTTTTTCTTCCAATTTAGTGTATAATAAGATAAACGGGTATAAAATTGTACTTTTTCTGCTCTTATCCTGCTACTAAATTAGTGCATATCATCTGTGTTTTTGTACTGCAGTAGAATAAATCTATTAAACCTCTAAATATATTTTATTCTAATATAAATGGCTATGGTTTATATTCTATCATCGAACTTGTACTAGCCATTTTTATGTACCTTTTCTCATTTCAAAGTACAACTTTTCCATCTTCGGCTCATATGTCTCATACATCTGTGCAGGAGGGAAGAAACACTATTTGGCCGCATGATTCCAGAACAGGTTGGAGTTACTGTGTCATGATTCCCTCATGGATGGTTGAAACTGCATCTGGAGCATCAAGTGACACCTTATTAAATCCTATAATTGTAAGATTTCAAATTTTTTTTTTTCATGATACAGATAACTACTGAATCTGAAAAGGTTTGTTGAGTGCCAGTTTGATGCCCATTAAAGAGAATGATTTTTTGTCTAGCAATGCTTTGTTGAACCTCAAGGCTAAGAACTCCGAGAAAGCAGAGTTGAAATAGAATTGGGATTAAAATTTGTGCTTCATGGGGCTTCACATTCTTCATTCTATTCTATGGATACTTAGATATGAATTTTTTGGTAGGCATACTTGTGTAAACATGCCTTTTTTCCATGCATGCCATATTAATATTTGAGTTTTTATTTTTGTTTTTTAATTTTTTATGACTGGGTAATTTTAACCGACTTTGACTTTGGCAGAAGATAATTCCATGAGGACATAATTTTTAAGTATGTTACGTAAAGAATTTATTTTTTGCTTTACTGTTTTCTTAGTTTTCAATGGTTTCTTTGGCATGCATCAACCTGCTTTATTGCATAATTTTTGGTGACGAATCTTCAGCTTTTACATATAGCATCGCTCGAACCATGTTAATTGCAATAACCTATACTTTAGTTCTGCATTATCTTTATTATTCTGTCTGAAGTTATGTAGTACTTGAATATGACTAGATTCGAGGTACATTGGAATATTCGTTGTAGTTGAGCATCAGAAAATGAATTTGTTTTGGAAAAACCTCCATTTCGTACTTTTACCATGGTTCCTTTAAAATCTGAAATTATTGATATTGAAATTCTTGGCCAAAAATTTCATAGGAAAAAATGCTTGGAAATCATTAAAGTAATTTGGCTTAAGTTTACTTCTCTTGTGAAAGTTCCTTTGCACTCTCCTAAGATTAGTTTAAGCAATTTACAGCCATACAATTGTCAAACATTATGCCAGAAGTACAAATTTCATTCATTCTATGTACAGGACTCTTAAAAAAAATTTATTGTATCTAAATCTATTGACTCACCTTTCCCCTTTTGGATGAAACTTTTCATTCCATGGCTCATTCTTGTGGCGTTAGAAATTGGATGGAATTTTTACGTGATTGGAAGATTAATTTATCTTCAGCTTTTTGTTGACTTTTGATTCTTTCTATAAAATTGGAACTCAGAATGTTCATAAATTAGGATCTAAGATCAAGAGATTTATGGTTAAATAGGAAAAAGTTATCTAGATATTATATTTATGCAAGATATCTAAATCGAATTTTACCAACATTCTTAAAGCTATTGGTGGTGACTATTTTAATAATTGGGTTTCTCTTAAAGCTCATGAAAACTCTGGTGGTATTCTCTATTGATGAAATTTTAGCTCTTGGGATATTCTTCAAGCCACAATCAATACATTTTTTATTACTATTCACTTCTTTTGAGATACTTGAAAATTTTGATGTTGTTCTCCATTATATATGCATTATCTAAATAGAATGAAAAAAAAATTCATTTTTAGAATGAACTGTACAACATTGGTCCAAATTGTCCTCTAAATGGCTGTTATATGGTGATTTCAATCATAATGACTTTGAATGAAAGAACCTTTAATGGCTCTCAGCGATAATTTTATTTTTAATTGACTTTTGTCAACTTCTTCATTCTTATTAATTCACCTATAATTGCTTGGGAGATCTATATGTGATCAAATAATAGAGGGTGCTAATAAATCTATTGCATTGATTATTTTTTAATTAAAATTTTTTAAAGGATGCGATTTTTTAAAATTCTTACTTGACACAGATATTTGAAGATATCCCTTAAAATTTTTAAATTATATATTTTTGACATATATAAAAATCTTTTTCAGTATAATTAATGGTTCATTTATAAATTGAGTTATTCTATTTTAAAATATTTATAGATTAAGTCAAATTTTTTAAATTGCCATATATTGAGCTATTTCATCTTCAAAGTTTAAGTTTTATCTTTATTAACACTGTAGTTTCATATCTTAAAAAGGTATTTTTTTTATTCAAGTCAACTAAAATTTAACATTTTATTTAAAAAAATCATTCATTTTATTTGAATAAATTTTGAATATTTATTTGCAAAATTTTGAAATCTTTATTTAAATTGAAATTGAAACACCTTGGTATTTTCTTATAAATGTATTAAACTTGAGATGTATCTCCATTACAAATTTTAAAATGCTTATGCGATAATAGACAATTTTTAAATTGTATATCATATATTAAAGGATTTACATAAATAACACATAATTCTTATGTATTTACATATCTAATGCTAATCTTACAGGTTAGTGTCATTTATATCTAGAAAAATTATTGGATGGTATCGATAATAAAGTGATCATTTAACTTTTTTAGAATATTAAGAATAGATGTTATAAATTGTAAGTTACTCTAATTATCATATATTTTATCTTTTTAAAAGTTTTAAAATCACCATTGATAATCTCAAGCCTGGATGAGAAAGTTGAGAAAATTTTTGAAAAATTCAATTTATTTCCCCATGAGAAACAGTTCCTAGTGCCACTAGATCATTATTATTTTTCTTATACATAAGAAGAGGTCTATAAACATTGAAGATTCCAAGCCAATTACCTTTCTCAGTGAGATTTTAAACTTCTTCACTAAAATTTTGGCTAATAAGCTTACCATTTTTATCATCTAGTTGATAATCCTAAAAGCACTTTTACTAATCTAAAAGACTAAAACACCGATATAGCTTTGGTACTTATTGATTGTTACAAAACAAGAATCATAGGGTCTAAACCGCCAACCTAAAACCTTTTTAACTTGGATTTCTGTGACGTAACCTAGAAGACTTGTATTAGTATTATCTTAATGACCGTTTTAAAATTCTTTTTGCTATTTTCTCATATTGTTTTTTATTTAACATCCTCAAAGGACAGTTTTACAGGATTCTAGTAGGTATACAATCTCCAGAAGGGGTTAGCAGCAGCCATGACATCCTTCGTAGATTCAGTGACTTCTTGAAGTTGTTTTCTGCTGTAAGTAGAACTTTCATGGAGAAAGAACCTGCATTCTTTGTCATTTCATTCTGTTAAAGTTTCTTTTGTTAGCATACTTTAATTTGCTTTTTAATGATGTTATGCTATCTTACTTAAGAATAAGTTATGGTAAATGTGAATGGAAAATAGTTTTCATAT
Source organism: Cymbidium sinense (assembly GCA_021442155.1). Lineage (NCBI taxonomy): Eukaryota > Viridiplantae > Streptophyta > Magnoliopsida > Asparagales > Orchidaceae > Cymbidium > Cymbidium sinense. The sequence goes on from CM038220.1 coordinate 137,905,211, forward strand.
TAAGTTGATTTGGTAGTGACAAGCTTGAGCTTCTCTCTTTGAGAGATCACTCTTGACCTTTCCAGTCAATCCAAAACAAGTGAATAAACATAAGGGGAATTGTTGCATGTGTAATGAAACCTTGATGCATCTGCTGAGGAATAAGATTCTCTTACTGTCTCCTATCGTATGTCAAATTTTCCTTCTACATGATGCCGTGGCACATTCTTCATTCCCTTCTAGTTTGTTGAACACCTGTATAGGTATGTGCTGCGACTATGAGGGATGATTATTTCTGCAGAAATCCATTTGATTCCTTTAAATTTTTTTTAATGTTTTTTCTTTTTCTTTTTTTAGTATTGCTAGCAATGCCCTTCATTTGTATGAATCAAATTATTAAATAATTGTATATCATTTCTTAGTTTTCAATCTGATATTCATTGAAGCTTTTTCTTTTGCAGTTTAGTAGGTTTGTTATAGATGTTAGATGCAAGTTACTCCTTTTCTTCCAATTCTTTCATCTGATAGTTAGGTTTTTTAATCAACAATCGAAAACTTTAGTTCACATACTCAGTAATTGAAATACATGGTAATGGCAGGATGCTGCCAAAAGGATATTTGCTTTATGTATTACACTGCATTATTCACATATCTTAAAATGAATAGTGATTTTTTTTTTTCCAGTTTGTGCACGTGTAATAAAGAGTAAATGATGCATCACTTAGGAGAGCAGATAAAATCAATTTTAGAGGCAAGGAATTGAAAGTTTGATCCAATGTCTAGAACTTTGCAAAATGATTTATATTTAATATTATATGCATCTCCTATGACTTAATGTTCAAAGTAAATTCATAAAGCCAACAATAAATAGTTGGAATTAAGATGATGATTGGGGCTGTTAAAAGATATTGGTATTAAAAATTACTCAGAAAATGGCTTGAATTTTGCTTCAAGTTGTTGAGCTCAACTCTTGACTCAAAAACTTGACTTCGAGGGCACTTAGAAATGTATTATTCGGATGCTAGTATTTTAGTTGCTAAGGATTTTGGGAGTTATTGAAATATTGTGCTTTGACACTCAGACTTTCCCTCCAAAAAATATTTATTTATTAAAAATAATTTTTTATATCCTAAACTATAATAAACATTACTTATATAATAAGATAAAAACTGACTTTGAGTTGACTTGAAATAAGTTTTGAGTTGACTTGAAATTTAATGAGTTTATAGTTGAATTGTCCAACTAGAATCAATTTTGATTTTGAAATGTATTATTTGGGTGCTAGTAGTTTAGTTGGTAAGGATTTTGGGAGTTATTATTGAGTTCCTATGATTTAATCCATCCTACATCAAATTGCGCTTTGACACTTAAACTTTGCCTCCAAAAAAATATGTTTACTTATGATAATTTTTATATATTCTATACTGCAATAAACATTACTTATATTATTAAATAAAGTGACTTCAAGTTGATTTGAAACAAGTTTTGAGTTGACTTGAAAAATGAATAATTTTATGAATTGTCTAACTGGAATCAATTTTGATTTTGAGCTGAGCTTGAGTCAGGCAATACCTGCTTCAGTTTAGAGTTAAGCCAAATTTAACTCAATTTCTTAGCATACTGATGATGATGTAATAGCGAGAGAGGATTATAGATTCATTGATGGCAGGAGGAACTTATAGCCGCTTGAAGTTGGGCTTTAGTTCTCATGAGAAGATTTGAAAGTCACTATACTATGTGAAGCATCATTCACTTGATGACATTTTGTTGTGCTGTATGAAAGAAAATTTAGGATAAGTTGTTTTGTAAGTCCATTGTTTATCGTTGTAAAGCTTCCAAGGCACTTGTGTGTGTCGAAGAGTGAGAATTCTTATGTTAGTTTTTCACATTAATTAAATCTATTATTTGAAAAGGCATTATCGAATGAGAAGATAATTTATTTCATGCTGTCATAAACCTATAAGAATGATTTTTTTTTTATCTGCATTTCTGGTGATAAGATGCAAGAAACCATCAAAACTTTATGCGTCATGAAAGTTAATTTTGTGAAACTCACATACCTAATCTCTTAGTAGGCTTTGACTTTAATGGGCTAGTGTGGTTCTTTGATTCATTCCTTAGACCTATACAGCTAATATAGTGGGCTATCCTTGTATCAAGTTTAGCAGGTATTTAGCAATGTCGTAGTCTGTAGTTATTATTGTAAGGGGTGTCTATGAATACTGTGTTGGGTTTTTTCTACTCTTGAGGAGTGCTTGATTTTGATAATTTTGCTTTATGGTGCCGATATCTATATGCTAATGAATTTAAATTGAATAGACATTTGAGGAACAAATTTGTAGGAATTGTATAAATGGTGGAATTTGAAAACCTAGAGCTTGGAATGATAGGTTGAGCATATTTCTTTTGAAAAATTGACAACACTGTATATCAAGAAATTCTATTCAGACATTTTAATTGCACAAATATATGGCACAAATATTTTATTTGTATCAAAGTTATGACATTGTGCCGGTTCTTTTAGATCGAGTAGAGAATTTAAAATGTGTTTGATGAAAAATTAAATTATTTCTTAGATTTCTAAGTAAAACAAGATAAAATTGATATATTTTTATGCCAAACTTAATAAATAAAAGTGTTAATTAAGAAATTTGACATAGAATGATATATGAGTGATGTACAATCATGAGCCAAAATATGCAAGTCTAGAATTGCATAAGCGAAAAATTAGTTGATATAAAATTATATTAGGTGTGATTGGATCGTTATTATATATTATATAAATATTGTATCAATTTTTATTGATGAGCAATCATTCTATTAGTACCATCACGCTTATGATTTTGGGTCAAAGGAAAAAAAAACCATATTCTTGAAGCTGGCCACACATAATGCATGGATTAATCTAAAAATATTCAATTCATTATAATTTCTAATATATATTTTTTAAGGTTATCTTTGATATAGAAGATGGCTTGTAGTTATAATATGAATCTTTATTTGATGCTGTTGAAGCAAAATTTGCACTTACATCAGGATATGCTCTGGAACTTAAATATATAGTAATCGATGCTTTATTATGAAATTGAAATTAACTTTGAGATTATATCTAAACGTGAGCTTTCGATATAAATTAAGTCTATTTTTGAATTTAAAGTTGAATCAACATATTTGCTAAACAATTGATGAACTAATTGAATAACACGATAATAAATTTCTTATTGAATTATCTATTGATATTATTCCTATAGTACTTAAATTATATTGAATATGATTTTTTGAAGAAGAAATTTCTTCCATATGATTAAATCTTGTTGGAACAGAAATCTTTTTTATGTTTATTGTTCAATAGATGATTCTTATATTTATAAGAGATGAATCAATGTGATGCGTAAGGTATAAAGAAATAAACATACTTTATTAACTAGATACAAAGTAGTTTTCTAAATAATTTATTTTTATACTAGCACTACTCAAGAAGCCCTATATAGTACACGTATGATATAAATCTACAAATAATCTTAAGATTGGATGGCTTGAAGAAATTGCTTATATTAGAGAAAGTAAATGAAATTGCTAGCTTGAAATCTCAGCTTTAGTGAAAACAAGAGTTTCCTTGAAAAGTGTAGGGCTATTTAAGTTGAGTTGATCCTTGCTCCTTGCAAAAAATAAAAAGAAATGGTTGGACGGAGGAGTTGAAATTTGAAGGCCTTCACCCTCCTAACTTCAATGAAGGACTAATGAGCATAAGCAACATTAGTAAAAAGAACCCCAAATACTTTGAAAGTGTGAGGAATTGTAGGTGAAACATTGGCTACCAAAATAGATGATGATGAAGGATCAGTCCCAGCAGGGAAACAACCATTGTTATAACTTTACGGGTAGCCTGTCACTCGCTATTTTGATCTCTCTCAGTCATGCAGAAGATGTAATAGAGTTGACAATCCAGTCAGACATATTTTTCATCAACACCAATCTTGACGACATTTACTAGTCAAGATCTTGTAAGTAGAAAACTAGTTTGCTTAAACTATCACAAAATATACCTTATACTTCATAATCCTCTATTGATTTCATCATGATCATTACTATAGATGCATATATAATTTAAACCATCAAAATGAATTATTGAATTTTTAATAAAGTTCATATATAATATGTACTGGAAATTTTTAATTTCACATTATGTACATCTTCTTTCTATGATATAACTAAAATTGTATGCCCAGTATACACAGCTGAACAATAAAATTTGTTCACTTGATTATGGCCCAATTGTTCTTTTTTTACTTGAAATAATAATTATGGTAGTGTCTGATGAGCTAAAATCTTGACGAGACAAATAATTTTAATATAATGTTTAAACAATAAGGAAAAAAAACATTATGTGCCATGCTGATTTTTTGAATTAACATGAGAATTTATAGCCATAAATATAGTTAGTTTAGTGTAATAAGCTTTAAATTATGACATGCTTCGATAATTAAATAAGTGAAAGACTCAATGAGAAGCAATACTTGTGAATTTTTGCAAAATAAAATACGACCGTTAAGCGTTAAATTTTTTAATGCAATATGCTACTTAGATTCAATTTACTTGCTTTATTTTTATTCTTTTCTCATTTATACTAGTCATAGATTTAGAATTATCAGGTGGATGAGTGGCTTTACTCTTAGAGATAAAGTGCGAAATGAGCATGTTCGGGAAAAAGTTGGAGTGGCTCTAGTGGCAAATATAATTAGAGAGAGTCGCTTTAGATGGCCACATAAAGCGCCGGCCGTCCAATGACCCGGTTAGGAGAGCAGATGCATTAGATTTGCCTTATGTTAAGAAAGATAGAGGTAGACCTAAAAAGACTTGGTTAAGATGTATAAAAATGACCTTAGTATAATTTGGAATAAATGAGAAATATGGTTGTTACTTACCTTGTCGATTCGGATAGAGCTAGGGGTGATTACTTGAGCAACGTGCTATTGATCTATCATCTTAGGCTATTATAACTTAGATTTAATTGTGAAAATAATCCACTTTATACGAAGGAGGATCTTTGTTAGTAATTTTTAAATTGCTTTATTTAAGGGAATCTTGCAAACCTAGGAATTAGGGATTTTTTATAAAACCCAAAGACGAACATGATATGATACAGATATGATGACTTGGAATAATTATAAAAGTTAAGACATGACACGCTATTGTTACATTTTTATACTTAATAAATTATTAATATAAAATATGTAATTTCTACCAACTCTACTAAAGACATCACATGATGATTGTAATATTATAAATGAAACTTTATAATAATAAAAAAAATTAAACATCAATATTCATTAATTATTTCTAGTCGTTACATGTTCTGCCAATATCAATATTACTTTCAAAATATTCAAAAATCTTTAAAGAAATAAATACTAATATCATCAGCAAAATATATATTTTTTTTTGACTATATATGTATCACTAGTTAGAGTTAACAAATTTAATGGCAAGGTCATAGTTAGTGGTAGCTCCTATGCCCTCTCCATTGACACTTTTACTTCGTTCAAAAACATTTAGTTTTTAAAGATGGCTTATCAAAGGAGAGATCAACAACTTCAAATTTTTTAATATCATCCATTATAGTTAATGTATCTCCCATTAGTATATTCTTTGGTCCTAGATAGAAAATGGAGATTAATATGTGCACAAATACTAAAACTTCTCCCAATTGAGAAGTGAAGTGAATTGATAAAATAATATGCACTTAATTTCTTTCTCAAGAAGAAGATGAATATGGCTAAGCCAATAATTTAAAAGCTAAACTTTATTGTCATGGGAAACTAATTCCATAAATCATGTACTAAGCCTTTTCATTCATAATGTCTCTAAGAGCCATGGAGTCATGATCAATAAAATTCCAGAATTTAAAAAAATTGACAAACTCTAAATTAACTATTGATCTGTCTTCACTAATTGTAAAAATTTTCTTCAACTATTTATTCCTCTTATTTGATATCTTCATATCTTTATTTGGAACAATATGGTCTGGAGCTTTGCTTAGCAAATACAGACTATAAAACCTAAGAAAAGAATGCAACTAGTACTCTTTTTTCATGCAATGTTCTGTAGGCTACAAATTCAATGCTATGTCAATTTCCCTAGAACCTGAATGTGATATGAACCACTTTGCATTTGATTGTAAGCTACAATATTAGTTTGAACCACTTTGCTCAGAAGAAGAAAGTGAAACTTTATTAAATGTGATATTATTTTTTTTGCTTAACTTCAACCTATAGCTTTTGAACTTATTGAATTTATCTGGATGTTAATTTTAAGCATGATCGAATGTTTGCCTTAAGTTATCCGAACAAGTTAGCTCTAGCCCTAGAAGAAATTCTCTTGAACTTTTCATGGAAAAAATGATATTGAGATTCATCATTGTTTCCTGCTTCAATTAGTCGTACTTTCTCTAATTTGATAATATATAACCATAATAGTTTTGTCTTATCCTTTGTGAGATTATTACCAACTAATTAATGCTATTCTCTGAAGTGATTAACTTATTAAACAATGAAAAAAATAAAAAATATGTAGAGTTTATATATTTTTTTATATAATTAAAATTACTTGTAAGAAAATTATTGCCAACAACTAAATCACTTAGCTTGACAATAAACTAAATCATTTAAAATAAGCTAAGTAATATGATTAGAAATATAAGCATTTTCTAGATTTGGATTCTCTTTAATTATCTTAGAATAATATTTTATTTAGTTATTTATTTATCTTGGTCATTTAGTTCATGATAAATAGTTAAATTTATATAAAATGATTTTAATTTTGAACCAATAAATTTTGATGATCTAAAATGAATTGATATGTACTTGACTAGAGTTAAGACATGGCTTTGGCTTCAAAGGTGGCACAAAAGAGCTTTAAAAAAAGGATACAAGCATGGCATGGGTTCAGTTTCAGGCACATACAAGATGTCAGTCTTGTCTTTAGAAGGGTAAAGGCTTGAAGATGGCATGATATGACTTTGATTGAAGCTCTTCAGCCGCGCAAGTCTATAGCTTTGAAAAGGAAAGGCTAGGAATGGGAGAAGAGGCATATAGAATCAAAGGTAGTATCACAGCTAGAGAAAATATGAGGGTTATTAATATTACTAATTCAACAACTTTTCTTTCTATTATTTTGAGATTCAGTATCTGCCTTTGTCTTGCCATGTCAGGCAAGCGTCAAAGTTTTATTTTTTTAATTTTTAAATCTTCAATGCAATTTCTAAAGTATTGAACATGTGTTCGGATGTGTCGAGGATATGTTCATGTTTGACACGTGCTCCGTATGGACACAATAGCCATTTGGAAATATCCTTGCTTCATAAGGGATTTTGGGCTCTACAACCAATAGGGGTCTTAGACTTTAATATTAATTAGGGTATGAAGGATATCTTCACCTTGTAGTGAAAACACTTGAAATGAGACTTATAATTTGATCTTATAGGATCAAGAAGTCCAGACTTCCACTTAAGTGTGTATACAGAGACAAAGATTGGTCATGAAGAGAGATTTTTGAATGATGAAGAGGTGGTGTCTAACCCACCCAATGGGATGATGCCATCATTTCATCATTTTTGGTACTCAAGGCCCTTGATTTACTTAGTCATGAGGCAACTTTAAGATCCTGGTTAATAATTATGTATTATCTTATTCAAGGAGATCTAGTAAATCAATGGTGTGAATGTTGTCCTAGGTTGACAGATAAGCTTGCACTCCACTTTTTTATGAGAGAGAAGCTCTAGATTGGACTAATAGTATATCATGATTATACATGCTAAGGCTGATAGAGGAACCTAAGCTCTAAGGTTTAGGGGTAGAAAGAAGGGTATTTGTTTTATATGGTGGAAAATGGTTTATAACTTGATCATATGGAATAAAAAATTCTAGATTCTTAATATGGTAAACAAGATTTCAAAGATGAGATTTATAACTTGATTGCATGCAATTAAGAAAGATATGAAAGACATGACATATTCATCTTATAACTAATATGTATATGGAAAATATATGTGCAATGCTTTTGACTTCATATCTATCCTATGATATGCCATAGTCTCTATGTAGACTCAAGGGGCCATTTTATGATATGAATCAACTAAGATTTATTGTTGATGGGGCCATATATCTATATCAGAATGATGAGCAAAACACTTAGTCATTGTGTATACTAGAGTATAAGCAGGGCTTGCTTATTTTAAGTTCTTAACTTGCATGTTTTAATGAAGAAAAATCCTAGGATCTAATACAATGTCCCAATTAGATTACACATAAGCAAGTATAAAAGCAATGCAACACATGAAGTATGCAGGTAAATAGGCAATAAAGAAAGTATCAATCCTAAAATTACCCACTTCACAATGTTAGACACCTTAGCTCTTTTGCAACATAAAGATTAGTAGCTTGTATATATCATCATCAACACATCATTAGACATCACATATCATCATAAATGTATCATTACCATCATAGATCATCATAGTATATCACATGTCTATATTGTTATATCACTAGCATCATATTAGATGGACTATAGAAACAACTAGATGTAATACATATAACAAGACATAAGGCAATTATAGATCAGTAATATGAAATACAGGGACCATCTTATGAGTTTTGACATCTAGTATGCTAGATAGACCAATCTCATCATACTTAAATGACTATTTTGAGGTGTGTAGGACTAATGGTTGCCTTTGCAAATGTATTTACTCATAAGACCAATTATTAGGATTGAGTAATATCATACTTGTTGACCATGTGAAGAGCGCAAGACTAATGACGTACTTCCCGTGCATATGTGCTTGTGAGGCTGATTATTAATATCAAATAATATCACACCCATAGTCATTGTATTAAGATGTGCATGTGGAAGACTTGTTTCACAAGTATATACTTACAATTTCAATCATTAGTGCCAAGTAACAATATGCATGCAATTGATAGATCCACCAAACTAGGACATGACTTGATTGACTTCTCCAATTATAGGTGTATTAGAGCTGTAGATCATCCTTGCATCGGTGTGTTGATGAAGGCGAGCTTTAGGATGTGGTCATGGCCCTCGCTATCCTACTTTCTTGAATTAGGAGGTTGCATATTTTTATGCTAATTTGCGAGCACAAGATGTACTAGATTTACCACCATATGTAAGTAGCACAGCATAACATTCACATGTAGAACTAGGTCTTAAAATTTGGCCCACTGCTATGCAGTGGTACCTTAGTATACCACCCATCAAAAGACACCTATCAAGCTATAGTTTTTGGAATTGTGTGTGAGAAGCGAATGCTTCCTGTGAGCGGTCGATGTCAACTGTAACGTTCGTGTGTGAGCACTAGTTGGCAAGTCCCAAATGTCTTGGTATACTTCATGAGGCAATGTTTGCGTATACACATGCATTCAAGATCACGAGCAATCAACAAATATGTGTGAAAGTATGTGTATAATGATTAACATATTTCATCACTAGGAATCAACAATGTGGATGGCAGCCAATAATGTACCATAAATTTGCGCTCACAGGGGTTTTAGGCTTAAATATGTTATAACCGTGAATTGGTTGGAGTTTTATAGATGTTGTTTGCCTTGTATTGTAATTTGAAGGATATTATTAGGTTAGAATTGACACTAGGTAATGTGGAAGTCTGGGAGGTAAAAATGAAAGTGGAATTACTACGACAACAATGTAGTTTGGTGTAGGAATGTAGGTCTATTGGCTAGAGGCTCAATTGATTAGGTGCTAGGCATCAAAACTAATAGGTTCTAGGCTTGAGTGTAGCAGATTCAGGTGGTGCTAGGCTTTTACATGGTGCAGGTGGCTGGTAGTGATTAAGAGTGTTTGATAGGTTTAGTATAGGGTTGCGTAAAGTGGTTTATAATGAGTGGGATGGTTGAATAGAGGGACTAGTAGTTATAGTGACTTGTTGTATAAGGAGGAGGATATTCTGCTATTGGCTTGAGATGCTATAAAAAGGATTGAGGAGACGGATGTCATGCAACCATTGAACACTGCATCTAATAGAGTAGAAACGTAACTCTGCATCTAATAGAGTAGAAACATGAGTTGTGCGACTTTATTGTTTTGATGTGTAGGCTATGGTGTAACTATTTTGTGGTTACAGTGTCAGGATTATAATTGCGTGGATGTGCCAAGAATACTTGGTAAGGCTATACTGGATGGGGGGTTGCATGCACCTTAGTAAATGACTTGACTTTGCAACCTACTAGGTGTCTAGGTAACTACAAAGTTAAGCTGCATGCCGTAGAGCGCTGTAGGATGATCTGCTAGCTAGCATTGGTGTTAGGCATTGGATTTGCCTTGGCTTGGATTTCTGGAAGGCTCGCTTGTAAAGGACAAGGATGACTGACAATATTACTTACATATGCCCCCACACACACACATTTGGCTTGATCAAGCTGACCCAATTAATTAATTGAGTGATGTAGATCACGACTGTGTTGAGATGCACATGATCAGATGAATATTAAGATTAAGGTGGAGTGCACACAATAAAACATAAATCATGATTGTAGCGAGATACATACATTTGAATGAATATCATGATTGCTGTGAAACACATGTGATAAAAAAAAAGATAGCAATCGTGGTGAGATGTTTGCAATTAAATGGAGATTGCGACCACGATTAGATGCCCACAATCGAACGAAAATTGGGATCAATATGATATAATTGTGATTAAATGAATATCATAGTCATGGTGAGATGAGCATGATCGAATGCAGGCTGATTGATTGATTAGATCAGTGTTTGTGTCGAAAATGATAAGAATCAAATGGGATAACTCATATGCCTTAAATGTAGTGTGAGCTAGGTCGATTGAGCGGATATATATGATGAGTGCACCTAATTCTAGTGTTTGTGCATGACTTGATGAACAAGCATGGTGTATTGATGACTAAGATGTGATCTTAATTAAAGAGGTTTGAATCCAAATCATTGGATATGGAGACTTAGAGCTAGCCTAAGTGCATATGTAAAGGTTGAACTCGTGGCTATGACAAAGTGAGGTCAACATAACAAAACAAAAAATGTAAAATAACCACCACACCTAAAACCACAAGTTTTGCTTTAAAAAAAAAACCTTAGTATTTATAATCATTTCATTATCACATCGAAAAGAAAAAGTCTAAAAATGTTCTTTTGACTATTCATCTGCAGCCAATTTAATCCTAGACTATCATTTTTCTCTAATTTAGTTTCTCGTTCTACAAATTTGGTCCCAAATGGTCTCTCCATTAAAATCACAATTTTAATTGATTCAATGTGATGGTTGCAATGTGGTTGAGAAGAGTATTTTATGTAGATTAAAAATTTATAATAACTCTTTTTGACTTGCCATTCACGAGAAAAGCTAATCAGTCTGCATTCAATCTAATATCGTGAAGCACTATGGAACATATCATGGAGGGGCAAAAGCAACTATGATATTGAAACAAAAGCACAAGGTCCATACTCTTGAGCGATGAAAACTAATTCCATGAGTGACACAATAAAAGGATACACATTGTTGAAAGCATTCAAAGGAGTGACCGATGATTGTGAAGACCTAGTTCAGTGAGGTCAACCACTATAAGATGCACTTAGTCAGAGGAAGTGAACCCTTCTATTTCGACAAGATTGACTATCAATAAGAGGTTTTCACTTTTTTTTTCGAATTAATGGATGCATTAGCTTTGTTTTATGGTGATGTGGGAGAGATGGCATAAGGAGATCACAAAAAGAAATACCATCAAGCATCAGTAGGGTGTCTTAGGAGGATAAATTTTCTTATTATAATTTTGTTTTAGTTTAGATTATGTTTATTCTTTTTTATTGTAAAATAAAATGTTCTATGGATTGATTTTGTGTTAGAGTGTATCAAAATAGTAATGAAATGAGGCAAATAGAAAATTAACTAAGAGATGTTTGATTTATCAACATTAGATGGCATGATATAGTTTTTAAAAAGTTTGAGGATTTAAATTTCTTCAGAGGATAAATTCGCTTTTTAGATTTTTGCTTTAGCTTATAATTTTGTTGTTGTTAATATTTTATTTTAAAAAAGAGATGAGTATATTATTACCTATAAGAATAAACCTATTAAAACACATTATTTTCTAATAAGAAAAATAAATCGTTTAGATTGTAAAAATTGTAAGGTCATTTTGGTTGAAAGTTTAAGTTATTAGCATCGACTACTTGTTTTAAATTTTAAGATGAAGGGTTGGAAGATGAAAAATAAATCGAAATATTATTCTCGGATTAGATGGGGGAGCTTAAAGAACACTAATAAAAATATTTTTAAGAATAAGCTACGAGATCTTAGAATTTGTGATGTTTAGGAGAATGCTATTATTATGTGAGAAATAATATCAAGTGAGATTAAGTTATAAAAAATGTGCTTAGAGAATCAAAAGAAAAGTCTTCTTTTAATAAAAATAGTTGATAGTGGAGTCAAAAATATGAAAGAGAAGATAAAAATAAGAAACTTTATTATAATCCTTAGTTAAATGTAAAAACTCGAAGAATTTAGAAATATATAAAGCGGCTCATAGAGATTCTAAGAAATGCAAAAAATTCAGCTTTTAGTGATTTATACAATAAATTGGATATCAAAGAGGGTAAAAGATGTATGTATAAGTTAGCCAAATAAAGCGATAGGAGCAGTAAAGATTTAGTTCATGTGAGATTTATTAAGGATGCAAATTATAAAGTGCTTTTCCTAGAAGAAGATATTAAACATAGGTGGATGAAATATCTTGATAAACTTTTCATTGAGGGTTGTGAGAGTATGATTGACTTTTATTATGTTAGTACTCTAAATGAAAGTAGAGAAATTTATTTTTATCATCGTATTAGTAAAATTGAAGTTGAAGTAGCTTTAAAGACAAATGAAGTGTGGAAAAGCAGTAGGACCTGATGATATTTAATAGAAGTGTAAAAATGCTTAGGAGATTAAGGAATTTATTAGCTTCATAATCTTTTTAATATTATTTTAAAGATTTAAAAGATGCCAGATGAATTGAGAAAGAATTTGTTGGTTTCTATTTTTAAGAATAAAGGTGATGCACAAGACTATGCAAATTATATAGGAATTAAGTTAATGTGTCATATATTAAAATTATGGGAGAGAGCAATTGAGCAGGGTATGTAATACAAAAGTTTCTCAAAATCAGTTTGGTTTCATGCCGGATAAGTCTACTATGGATGCTATACATTTGTTGAGAGTTTGATTGAGAAGTATAAAGAAAGCAAGGATGATCTACATATGATATTTGTTGATTTAGAGAAAGTTCCAAGAGATGTACTTTGGAGAGTTCTAGAAATGAAAGGAGTTAATATTGGCTATATTCAAGTCATTAAAGATATGTATACTAGAAGTGTTACTTGTGTTGAAACACAATGAGGATTGACCAAATATTTTTCTATTTCAGTTGGATTACATGAAGGATCAATTTTGAGCTCATATCTTTTTTGCTTTAGTTATCGATGTTCTTACGAAGCATTTATAGGAGGATTTACCTTGGTGTATGCTTTTTGCTGATGACATTCTCCTTGTTGATAAGACTAGAGAGAGAGTTCAAGAGAAACTTGAATTATGGAGGTCAATCTTAGAGTTGAAGGGTTTTCGTTTAAGTAGATCTAAAACTGAATATATGGAGTATAATATTAGTTGTAGAGTATCTAATGGTGGGGTTGTGACATTGGGTGATCAAGTCATAAAAAGAGTGAATGTTTCAGATATCTCGGGTCAATTGTTCAAAGTAATGATGAAATAGATGGGGTTGTTATTAGTAGAATTCAAGTTGGATGGTTGAAGTGGAGGAATGTATCTGACCTATTGTGTGATAGAAAAGTACCGCTTAGTCTTAAGGAAAAAATTATAAGATGGTAGTAAGACCTGCAATGATTTATAGTGCAAATGTTGGCCATTAAAAGAGAAGCATGAAATTAAGTTAGGTGTTGCAGAGATGAGGATGCTCAGGTGGATGAGTGGCTTTGCTCTTAAAGATTAAATGCTAAATGATTATATACATGATAAGGTTAAAGTAGCTCTAGTGATAGATAAGATTAGAATCGCCTTAGATGGTTTGACCACATTAAACGTTGGCCGTTCGATGACTCAGTTAGGAGAATAGATGTACAAATGCGCCTTATGTTAAGAAAGGTAGAGGTAGACCTAACAAGACTTGGTGAGGATGTATAAAAAATGATCTTAGTTTATTAGAATTAAATGAGAATTTGATATTTAATAGGACACAATGGAGAAAATGTATTCATGTAGCTGACCCCGCATAATTAGATAAAGGCTTGTTGTTGTTGTTGTATTCAAGGTTTTGAAAACCATATTAGTCATTGAATTAAAAGAAAGATAGGTTCAAGATTCAAAGGTTCAATTGAGATTGAAATAGATATTAAACCAAATAAGATAATAAATATTAAAATAATTTTAATATGATTTAAATGATGCTAATTATATTTTGCACAAATTAAATATACAATATTCTAATTTAGAATACTTCCACTTGAATATTTTGATTATGATTCTAACCAAAAATATGAGATATGATATTTTAATTAATTTTTCTATTTTTAATCTAAATCTTTCATTTCTAGTCATCTAATCAAAATTAAAGTGAAAAATTCATCAATATTTGAAATTACGCAATTATCAAAGCCGATCCAGTTTGTTGGTTCAATTGCCTTTTTTGACCTATTCTATACAAAAATGATTTTGGTACTAGACGGAATCAATTGAAGGATTAAGTCATGGTTGAACTGATTAGGCTGTTTGGTCTTGTCTAATTTTTAAAGCTATGATATCATTCATCTAAATCGTTAATAAGATAACTCCACAATTATATTAAAAGTATTGCACTCTTTTAAAATGCTACATTATAATAAATATAACATTAAAATCATTGCTACACTTTGATATTTGCTAATAGAATTACATGAATAGCCAACACAAAGACAATAATAACAAACAAAAGATAACCATCACAAATTTATCAGTCCTTTTCTTCTTCAAGAACATCTTGTCCCTTTAAATATTTTTTCTTGCTTCAACAAAGTGATCATGAACTTGTAAGGTTTTGTTGGTCTTTAACAAACTTAAGTCTTCAAACACTTGATTTCTCTCTTAACTCTGCCCAACTTCGTTAACAGTTTGATTATCATCTAATTTTTATTTATGCACATTGGATCATCCCAATATAATTTTAACACATCCTTTTAAATTAATGCATGTCCAAAATTTTCTACTAGAATATTGTATCATCCAAGAGGTTAAAATAGGTAATATAAAACCATAATGACAATAAGCCAGAGGGATTTTCTGAATTGACAATGAATTGCTCGTCTTAAATATATAAATTTAATCTAACTTGAAATAAATTCAATGAATCCAGCACAATTTGGTGAGAATAAAGCAATGTATGAATGAAAATTGTATGCATACTTGAACTAATGCCAAATACCGTAAAAATTTTCTCCACACATCATCTTTAACCGCAATTTCCATCAAACTCTGACTGAGGGACCATGTGGGAAGAGTTTTGTAGATTTAAGGGACTATCTTGAGACACGTAATATTTTGAGACTAAATTGGCTACATATAAATAGTCCAAGTTTTTTTTCTCTTATATCAAAATATATAAAATATTAAATAATTTTTATACTTATCTTATTAAGCCCCAAAAGCAAGATACAGTGAATGAAGATATGGTTTAATTTTTTGTTAAAAAAAAAGTGACTAGAACTAGTATAACCTGAAAAAGACCTGTGATCTTTAAGTAGCCATAAACAAGAGAAAATGGCTGTCAGAAAGAAAGTACATACTTCAACTCTTGTTTCATAGCCGGAAAACTAACATGGCAGTCTGGACCGCTTACATTGGAGGGAACCTATTTGTCAATGGACGCGTAGTCACTGATTCGTTATATGAATGCACTCTGTTGATGTTCTTTTTTTTTTTACACAAAATCTGCTGGTTCCTCTTGGATAGTCTCAGTATTCTCTGTGGCATCCCCTTTAATGCCACAGTAAATATCAAGGCATGTAGTAGGTCACATCCATGTGGTTTAACGAGTGAACATAAGGCTTTTGTTTAATTGAGTTTTTTTTGTATGCTGCAAATGTCTTCTCTTAAAATGGGAAGCTTTAATAACTATTAATACTGTGTCCAGCTTTGTGTCTTATTATTTGAAAAACTAATAATTGTTCTATATTAATCTTTTTCTTTTTGAAATTATTATTGAAGCTCAAAAAGGCATTTCCCAAGAAGGACATACCACCCGCTCCACCAAAGCATGCTTTGCTGCGAATTAATTCAAGTCGGCTGCTCTTAGAAGAGGTTGGCATGCAAATTCAACTATGCTTCTGTCTAGAATGAAGTGGTTGAATTGATTTACATACTGATTTTTAATCTATTTTCAAGTTGAAGTCCATAAGTTACATGAATTTGTTTGCAATTATAAACCTAATTGTTACGTAATTGTTTAAAAGGTTTTCATTGGCCTGTGTTGGAATACTAAATTACTTCAATTGCATTCATTGATATTGCCTTTGTTCTTAGTCATCTAGGTCCACAACAAACAAATCTTGAACTTCTTTGACTGGATGGCAGGGCTTTCTTTGCCAATGCCAAATGCTTCTCTATCAAAAAAACATCACTCTTGAACGCATATTTGCAACAAACTAGTCATAAAAACAAATGAAATTGAGAAACATGTAGGACTTGATATTTTTGCTTGCACTTGCACTTGCACTTGAATTTCAGATTTTTGGTTCTCTGTAGTTTTCTTATTGTTTTTAGTTATCATTAGGTCACCTTTCTGTTTATTTCCATTATCCATTGGTGATGGCATTCTTTGGTGACGTTTTTTTTTGAAGTTTTCATGTTAACTGTTGGTTTCATTTAATAATTTTAGTATAAGTAGTTTAAAAGAAGAAAGAATGAGTTTAACATCTAAGGCAAAACTTAGAAAGAATGAATGGAATCAAAACTGACCTCTAACAATTGGGTTGAGGCTAATGATGTTTTTAATTGTTGAGTAGTAAGCCATTTGAACATTTTTGGTTATATGAAAGCTGAAAAAAACTAAAAAAGAGCTTTTGCATGATTCAGTAATCTTCATCAGTTCTAATAATTTTTTCGAATAATGGACTTTTTTTGGGTTTTGATGCACAGTTAGTTTTTTGAAGCACCAGTTTTTTGTTGTGTTATATGATATGTTTATTTTTATTTTTAATTATAGTCTTGCATGTCATCTTTGGCATCCCTTACATGAATAGCGACCATGTTTTGGTCGTCTATTATTTTTTTTTATGCTTCCTAACATCTGTAGTTACTAGCTCCATAGATTTTATGCCATGGTTTTGTCATTTGACACTTAAATATTACCTCCTAGTGCTAGTTTGTGAGCAGTTTTCATGTCATAATATCCGTCTAAATATTTACTGCTAGAGTTAAAAGTGACTAAATTAGATCAAATATTATTATAAGCTTAATCATTTGCTGTTCTATATCTTGAAGGCAAAGCTCAGAATAATGTGTCACCATTCCTTGGATGCGCTTGAGTAGAAACATAGTGCATCATTAAATTTTTAATTGCAAAGTCGAGAATGCTGAAGTGGCTCCGTTGCAGTTAGGTAAGTAAATGTAAAAGGCGTAGAATAAATGTTGTTGAACATAATGCTAGCTAAAAGTTTTGAATTCAACTTTATGTAGTTGGAACTTCTGCTTCAGCTTGTAAATTTTTGGATTAAGGAATGGAATTTATAGTTGATGAAGTGAAATCTGCTGGTTGAAAGATTAATGTTTATTTGAATGGGCAATAGTGTGAGTAGTTATTAGTTGACTGCTGATAAACTGCATGTTTTCATGGTGCATAAACATGTCCCAAATTTCAGCATCTGCATAAATTTTAATTGAATGATGGAGGAGATTGTTTAGAGCATATAAAGAGGTGGCGAATTGGGTGTGTAACAGTGCACTTTTGCATCCAACCTAAACCTTGAGTTAGGATCCTACTTCCAAGCTTGATACCACTAGCTTACCTACTTTATGTGGCGTAGAATGCCCTTACACACTCTTATTCACTGATTATGATAAACCTATTCTTGGCTTTACACATAAAGCTCCACCAAGCCTTTCCCGAGAGGCTTAGCAACACTTTTCTTCTTTACAAGAAGAAAATTTTTCCTTCATAGATTTTGGAGGTCTTGAAAACTTCATCTGTCTTTTCTCAACCCATTTTTTTGTGACAAATATACAACAAAAGTCCTTGGTATAAATATTTAAAATCAAACGTGAAAAAATTACTTAATATAAAAACACATAAAGATCATGATAAGATGTTATCAATATGAAGACCATCAGGAATGAAATAGATCTTTTGAATTTCTATTTGAAAACTTCTCAATTGATTTTTCACTTAGGCTCCTTTTTTTCACTCTCATTTTATTTATTTTTGGCCTTGGGTGTGATAATTATAATTCTCAATTTTTTAATTTATCTGCTAAAAGATATAAAAAAGTCCATAAAAATATCTCTTCAAATTGGTTTCCAATATCTACCACATAGCACAAAAGGAAAATTCAACACTAGTTTTGGTTTTAGCAACAAAAAATGACTAATTTTTTTTAGAAATTATATTAGATTCATTTTAATCAAAAGTTGGCCATATAATGCATGGAATCATATGTAAAAAATTCAGAGGAGTAAGCCCGAATTTGGTAATTTTGACATAATTTCTTCATTAATATCAATTATTACATGTAATTATATAAAATTTTAAATGTATTAAATATGCTTAAAATCTAAACTAGTTTTAATAGAAATAAAATTATTGTCAGCAAGATACCATAGAAATTTTAAGCAAAATTTAGAATTTTAAATCTATTAAACAAATTTAATGCATGTAAGCCAATTGTCTTTAAACGATGTAATCAAGCATGATTGGCATGTAAATGATAAATTTAATGATATATTCATAAAATTTAAGCTCATTTTGACATTTTAATAATGTTAGTAATTAATTTCAAGATGGAATATATTTATATTATATGATTACTAATTTTTTAATTTATGCAAATAAAATATTGATAAATTAGATAAGTAAAAAATAAATCTTAATATTTTTTTAAAATATTATTCATCAATGTAGAATAGTAGAAATATAATTTAGATGATTTTTTAGCGAAGGCTATCTTTATTTTAGATTTATTTTTTATTCTTGAGGCATTGTATTGATCTAACTCAAGCATTTTATGAAAAATCTAAAGACACCTAAACTAACAATTATCGAAACTTAGAATTCTTTACTTTTTGTCTCCATTCACTTGGGTTCCTATTCTTCATTCTAGGATGATCTTGATCTTCATTTTAAGTGACAAATGCTTTAAGATTGTTTAACACTTGGTAAATTGTTAAATGATATAACATAAGACTTTTTTTAAAATCAATTAATGAATAAGCCACATAGGTTCATAGGCTTTACAATATCAGTATTGGTATGAAGGGATAAATATAATAAAAATTTTAATAAGATCTCCCTCACTAGATGCATATATACAAATTTTAGAATGCTATTAATTTCTAGCATTTATCCTTACCAATTGTGATGTACACAAAAATAAGCAATTTTCTCTCCTCTAGCATCATCGAAAGGTTTCACAATCAACTTTAGGATGGCTATATTGATAATATTCTTTTGTTCAATTAAATATTTTTTATTTTTAAAATTTTTTATTCTATCATCTAAATCTTTATGATTGCAAATCAGAAGTGTAACTGATGAAGTAAATAAACTATTTATTTTTTGCTTCGAACAAGTAACATCATTTTTTAGAGATAAGCTTTTTTTATTCAACTATTTCTTATTATAATTAGCCATTTCTTATTGTAATATTTTTTTCTCCCAAAAGTTCATCTTTTATGGTTACTTCTAAGTTGTAAACTATTTATTATTCCCTCGAATAAGTATCCAATAAACTTAATTATTTCTATTTGTAATCAATTTCTTTGCTCTCAATAGTTCGACAGGTACTCTTAATACTAAGTTATCATAATTATTCAATGTTATTGAATAAATACCTAATAAACCCAATCATTTCTTTTTAAATTTTATCTTTTTATTCTCAAACAGTTCAAATATCACTCTTAGTTAAACTATTTATTGTTATAATAATTTTTAAGGAAAATAATATAATATAGCATTTAAATTGAAATAAAATTTATTTTTTCAAATAAAATATTGATTATGTGAACTTAAGACATGCATTTTTACTAAAATCATAAAGCTTTTAAATGTATCCATGCCAATCTATTTTTAAATTTAAAATTTAGAGTTAATTGAAATTCCCAACTCTTTTTCCAATTTTTTTTTTGTTAAATAGCCTATACCAATTTTGGTCCACTTTATTCACTTCCTCCAAATACCATAGGATTTAGTAGAAGAATTGTTTATTGATAAGCCTATTAATATGTTAGAAATGTTCTACGGTGGGTATTGATGACCATCATCATTGATGTAAGTTAGGTGAAGAATTCTTGAGGCGGCATAGATTCTAAAGATCATTGAGATAATGAAGACTTTAGAGTCTTTGGAGACTAGATAGATCATAAGGCTGTAGGCTTCCTCATGATTTTCTTGAAGCTTTTTATTCTAGTGATGATCATACTGAGCAATACTGTAGACATCAAGAAAGATGTTATGAGGTTCCCCTTGATCGATGTTATAGTGAAGGATGCAATCAATTCCCTCTTCTTTGATTGCATGCATGATCATAATTTTTTTTTGATTGTGTATTTGAAATGAAGGACTTCGTTGATTGGTATTCGATAATTGATTAAAAATACATCAACTATTAATAATTTTTGTTAGGATTCCTATGACATATGTAATTTTATTGGTTATTCTTTTAGATCTTGGATTCATGTCATTAAAAAGAGTGAACGTTTCAGATATCTCAGGTCTATTGTTCAAAATGATGGTGAAATAGATGAGAATGTTATTAGTAGAATTCAAGTTGGATGGTTGAAGTGGAGGAATGCATTTGGCCTATTATGTGATAGAGAAGTACCGCTTAGTCTTGAGGGTTATAAGATGGTGGTAAGACTTGCAATGATTTATGATGCAGAATGCTAGACAATAAAAGAGAAACATAAAATTAAGTCAGGTGTTGCAGAGATGAGGATGCTCAGGTGGATGAGTGGCTTTAGATAAAATGCGAAATGAACATATACGTAATAAGGTTTGAGTAAGATTAGAGAGAGTCGTCTTAGATGGTTAGGCCATATAAGACGTCCGCCTTCTAATGACTCAGTTGGGAGAGTAGATGTATTAAATTTGCCTTATGTTAAGAAATAAAGAGGTAGACGTAAAAAGACTTGGTTAGGATATATAAAAATGACATTAGTTTATTAGTATTAAATAAGAATTTGACATTTAATAGGACACAATGGAGAAAAAAGATTCATGTAATTGACCCCACATAGTGGGATAAAGGTTGTTGTTGTTGTTATTGTTATTGTTGTATTCTTTTAGATCTTGACTTGACATGAAAGTAGATTGAAAGTTTTTTGCTTGTTATAATTGTTGAAAATTTGATAAATTTAAGGAAAGACAATTAAGTTGTTAACAAAAATGAATACTTAAAAATTCAGTTTGAAGAAATAAATTTTAGATTTAATATTCAAGATGAGTAACATCAAAATTTGGGATTGATCTTCATTATAAAATTAGGTCCATAATACGGCTCTTTGAACTTAGGACTATGATGAAGCTCATCTCAAAGTTGTAGATATGGGGGCAACAAGGATGTTATTCATATATAAATAATTATGATCAAATTGTCACAATTAGGACATATCTAGCTAAGCTTATCTAGTTTACAGATACCCATTAGAAATCTTAGCATTTAAAATATTTGATAAATGTGAAAGTTGCATATATATATATATATATATATATATTGCCTTGGATCGTTGATTTGACACTGATTTTGCACAAATTATATATATTTTATTGCATTAATGATTTGAATTTTTAAATTTTAAAGTGAGCATGTTGAGTAAAATTCAGATAATTATTGTTTAAAATCAAGAAGTGAAGTTGTTTGAGCAAATTATAGAGTGAAAGGTGTGATTCAAAGGAGATTTGGTACCTGGCTTTTAGTCTAGAGCTTAGCTATTGGACCCTCCACCTAAGCATAGAATTAAGTACCCAAGCGCCTAGTTATAGCACCAAACAGAGAGCTTGATGCCTAAGCTTCAGATTACAATGCCCATGGGCCTAGTTTGGGAGCCTAGGTGTCATTTGATGCAAAATTCAACCCTATAAATAGAGATTTTAGCGCTTAGGTGCTGATATGGTGCCAACCTTGAATTTGAACTAAATTCACCATTAAATATTTTTATACTTGGAGAAATATATGCAACTACCCCTATTTTTGGCTCTTTGTTTTGCTTTATTTTGCATTAAGAAATCAACACAAACTTTTTGAGGATTTGCGGTTCATATGTTTAAGTATTCAACATCCATGAATTAATTTTGTTGTTTGATGAACAACTTGATACTCTATCATATAATGCTTTTTTATGTTCGTTTATTTTAGTGATTGGACAAGCTTACTCGACATAGACATGAATAGCTTGCTCGACATATAAATGAACAAGCTTGAAGTTGACCTAGTTGCTTATATGTTTATGAGGATTTTCATTTGTTCTGTAGTAATAACTTGTTAGGAGCTCGATAAAATACTTATTTTGTGATGACTTAATTATTTAGTTGATGATTTATTCTATGTTCTTATATAAATTTTCTTAAATCCCATGTGCTTTATATATTATTTAAGGCCTAAATTGTCATTACGCTTGGGTCATCAGTGTATGAGAGGATGACTGATTGACACTTTCAACCGTTAGGTATCGAGCAAGTGAAAGGTGTATCTAATCAAATCATCACTAAACTATTTATTCATATACTACTTAACTTAATTCAAAATACAAAATCTTTGGGCGTGAAATCTTTAAATAAATACAGACTAAAGACATTTAATTTGTCTGCTCCAAAACTACCTCTAATTGAAACGGTAACCTGCATGGTTTTCCTTTTCAATCCAAAATAAAGCTTAAAATGGGACAAGAATGCTAAAACAAATTTCGGCTGAGCCGGTAAAACAATGCATTATACGTATATAAATCTATAAAGCGGTAAAGCTGTAGTAAGATCAGTGAATGTAACATTATAATCAACAATATCTTTGTAGGTGGCCAGAATGTAGATCATAGAATATGATATCGTAAGTTCATTATCGATCGATCAATCGAAACGATTGATTTTCATTTCGCTTCTATATCAAATCATTTTTTAGAAATGTCGTTTTGATTCTTGGGTTTTGACATTCAAGATTGGTACTCTAAAAAAACAAGTAGGTAGGCGGCCAATATACTCTCTGTCATATACGGTTGGACGACAACCCAATGAAATGTCAGTCGGGATCTTAAGATCCTGTCCATCATCTCGTCGAACTTTTTTTCATCTCAAGATCCTGTATCCCCTTCACAATTTTCCGACATTTTCGCGTATCACATTCGCATTTAAAAACATTTCTATATCTTTCATGAAATCATATCTTCTAACTGTCTTTATGTCATTGTAATCATAAATCTGCGCGGTCAGTGTCAACATTTATATATTTATGTAAATATCTACATTTTATATATCGTTCATACAATTTATAGAAGTCATAAACAATTGATTTATGGAAGTCGTAGAACAATTAAATACATAAGAAGAAATTTAATTCATTAAGCAGTATGTCTCAAGTCAGTCGATTAATGTGATTCCTCGATTCCTCCTACCCTATAATAAAATCTTTCTTAAGCACCTATGACATACAACTCATAAATGAAAATTCTAATCTTACATTGATCTCTCATAGCTTTGGAGATCACTCCTAATCTCCAAAGAAATCTCCTAACGCCACTATTAAATATCGCTTCAATCAATAAACTAAAATTAACAAACATCCAATCCAAATCCCCTCAATAATTCTACTCACTGTACCAAACGGTTCGGGACTCCTCAATCACGATTTCAACGCCAAGGCTGTGGCGAAAAGGGATAGAGAAATTAAACTTTCCTAAGTTTCCGATCGGGAATAGAATTCCAGAACCGATCGGTTCAATTTCCCCAAACCGAGGTTACGGGACTTTCCAACCCGACCAGCGGTTCTGGACTTACTTGCGGGTGCGGCGTTTCCAAGCTCTGAGAATTGCTTCCACCGAAGCGAGACCAGTCGTTACGGCTCGAGCTGCTCGAACCTGGACGGCCAGGGTCGTCGAAGCGAAGGAAGGAAAGGAGGAGAAAATTCGTCGTCGATGCCGAATGAACGGAGCTCTGATCTGCGTCGAAATGAAATAATGCGGCGAAGGAAATAGAATTACCTGATCGATCCCTAACAGCGTCGAGGCTTAATCCTCGCTACGTAAGTAAAGTGGATGCTACGAATGTCCTTCTGAGCGGGTTAATTAACTAAAATAAATTTAATTAGGCATTAATGAAATGGATATTACATAAATACCATGCAATTATCAAACAAATAGCTTTTTTATGAACAAATAACTAATTTTATTGACCAATTTTTTAAATAAATATTTGCACTTCACCAAATAACATAAAATAATAATTAGTTAATTATGCCAATATTAATTAAAACTCATAAATATATTCTAACATTGCCATTGCGGGACCCAAGCCCCGGATGAGGAAATTGGATGGTTGAGTTAGGTAGTCCATAGTTAGCATAGAATTTATCAAAAAAATTATGATATAAATTCTTTAATACATTGTGTCAAATGCTAGGACATTCCCTTGAAGCAACACGTTGTATGGCTTGAATGCAGTGAAAAGTACGCAAGAGTTGTTGCATCGGTATACGGTTGCAGTGTTAAATAAGCAGGAGTTCTAACATTATGGATAGATGCAGACAACGAAGTTAGTTCATAAAATTAAAATTATGATAAGAACTTAAAATATAGGTACTCTTATGAATAAATTACTGGAATTAATAGATATTATGATTTAAAGGAAGGTAAATATCTTATATATTTAAGAAACTAAATGGTTTAGAGAGAAGGCTTAGGAGATTGATAGTTTAACTTTTAAATTTTAGTATTCAGGTAAGAGTCATATTAAAAATAGTATATGTGTGATTATAAATAAGAACTTGAAAGATAATGTTATAAAAATTAATAAAATTGAAGATAAAATTATAGTTTTAAAAATTATTATTGATACTAAGGTTATTAATGTTATATGTGGTTATGTCCCTCAAGTAGGTTTGCATGTATACTCAAAAGAAGAATTTTGGATGTATGCTCAAATTCAAAGGCATATTATTGGAGGAGATTTAAATGAAAATGTTGGTAAAGTGGTAGAAGATTTTAAAAGCATTTATGATCGCTATGGATATGGAATGACTAATGGAGAAGGTAGAACTATTTTTCATTTTATTTTAGTTAATGATTTTGTAATTGCTAATGCTTTATTTAAAAAAAAAGAGGATCATATCAGCACTCATAAGAATAAATATAGTAAAATGCATTTATTATTTTTTATAAGAAAAATTGATTCTTTAGATTGTAAATATTGTGAGGTTATTTCAAGTGAAAGTTTAAATATCAAAAATCGATTATTGATTATGGATTTTAAGATAAAGGGTTGAAAGATGAAAAATAAATTGAAATTTATTTTTGGATTAGATGAGGGTACTTAAAGGATGATAATAAAAATATTTTAAAAAGTAAGTTACAAGATTTTAGGATTTGAGATATTCATGAAGAAGTTAATATTATGTGAAAAAGAGTAACAGATAATATTAAACAAGTTGTAAAAAATATGTTTGGAGAATTAAAAGTAAAAATATTTTATTAGTAAAAATAATTGGTTTGGAGTTAAAATGTGCAAGAATAGATCAAAAATAAGAAATTTTGTTGTAAAAGTTGAATTAAATGTAAAAGCTCAAAAAATTGGGAAAGATATAAAGTGACCTATAGAGAGATTCTAGGAAAATAACATATGATACAAATAATTCAACATATGATGATTTATATAATATATTGAATACTATACAAGAAGGAAGATGTATCTATAAGTTAGCTAAACAAAGAGATAGGTGAAGTAAAGATTTAGCTCAAGTGAAGTGTATCAAGATGAAGATTATAAAATATTTTTGTAGAAGAGGATATTCAAGATAAGTGGATAAGATTTTATTATAAACTTTTCAATAAAGATTGTGAGGATACGATTCACTTTAACAACCTTAACACTCTAAATGAAAATATAGACTTTTGTTTTTATCGTCATGTTAACAAAGTTGAAGTTGGAGAAGCTTTAAATAAAATGAATGTGGAAAAGCAATACGATCTGTTGAAATTCCAAAGTGTGAAAATGCTTGAAAAATCAATGAATTATTTTGGCTTACTAATCTTTTTAACATTATTTTAAAGACTAAAAGGATGCCAGATGAGTGGAGAAAGAGTTTTTTTGGTACCTATATTTAAGAATAATGGTGATGCACAATTATATGAAAATTAAATTAATGTGTCATACTTCAAAATTATAGACCAGAGTAATTGACTATATTGTACGACATGACACAAGTTTCTCAAAATTAGCTTGGATTCATGCCGGTTAGGTCTATTATGAATGCTATACATTTATTAAGAGGCTTGATGGAGGATCTATTTATGATATTTGTTGATTTTGAAAGCATATGATAAATTTGCAAGAGAAGTGCTTTGGAGAGTTCTAGAAAAGAAAAAAAGGTCTAATATTGCTTATATTCAAGTCATTAAGAATATGTATACTGGGGATGTTATTTGTGTTCAAACACAAGGAGGATTGACCAAGTATTTTTCTATTCAATTAGATTACATCAAGGATCATCTTTAAGCCCATATCTTTTGCTTTAGTTTTGAATGTTTTTTCTGGACATTTACATGAGGATGCACCTTGGTATATGTTTTTTGTTGATGATATTCTTATTGATAAGGCTTGAGATCGAGTTCAAGAAAAACTTAAGTTATGGAGGTCAATCTTAGAGTCTAAAAGTTTTCATTTTAGAGATCTAAAACTGAATATATGGAATGTAATTTTAATTATAAAAGTTCTAGTGGTGGGGTTGTGATAATAGGTGATCAAGCATTAAAAATAGTGAACGTTTTAGATATCTTGGGTCTATTGTTCAAAGTGATGGTGAAATAGATGGGGATGCTATTAATAGAATTCAAGTTGAATGGTTGAAGTGAAGGAATGCTTCAGGCTTGTTGTGTGATCAAAATGTACTGCTCAAACTTAAGGGAAAATTTTGTAACATGGTGTTGAGATTTGCAATGCTTTATGGCGTTGAATGTTGGCCAATAAAGGAGAAACATAAAATTAAATTAAGTGTTATAGATATGAGGATGCTAAGGTGGATGAGTGGCTTTACTCTTTGAGCCAAAATGTGAAATGAATATATACATGAAAATGTTGAGTAGCTCTAGTGGTAGATAAGATAATAGAGAGTTACCTTAGATGATTTGGTCATATAAATATCGGCCGTCCGATGACCTAGTTAGGAGAGTAGATGTATTAGAGTCGTCCTATGTTAAAAAAGGTAGAGGTAGACTTAAAAAAATTGGTTATGAAGTTTGAAAAATAACCTTATTTTATTAGACTCAAATGAGAATATGACACTTATTAGGATATAATGCAGAAAAATGATTTATATAGCCGACCCCACAGTGGGATAAAGGTTTGTTGTTGTTATTGTTGCAATAAGCATTTATGTTGTAATTCGTCAAATATATATATAGTTAAGCTCTATTAAAATTTGATTATAGTTTAAATTTAATAAGGAAACTAAACATGAATAAGATTTTAAAAGGTCGGGTTATATTGAAATTCTGTTTGAATTCGATAAGAAAATAAATGAATAATTTCAAGTGATAAATGAGCTTGATCACTATAATAATCAGCTCAACGTGTTTCATTTATAACCATACTAGTGATGAATTTAGGGGTTATATTGTATTGTTAATTTCTATATTTCTGTTACCTTCTGCTGGTGCTTTGTAATTAATCATCTCAAAATTGTTAGTTTCTTGCAGAGAAGGAGAGCTTTAGAGGAATGGATAGGAAAGATACTCTCTGACATTGATCTGTCAAGATGTGCTCCTATTGCTACTTTTCTTGAGCTAGAAGCTGCTGCAAGGTCATGTATGTGTTACTTGTAGAATATAACTTTGTTCATCTCATCTTGATTTCTGGCTAATCAATTATGTTTTACTAGTGCACATCTAGCTTATTCCATGTTGCTGTTAGAAAACAATTCATGGATTAATATTTTCTTTATGGCCAAGTTTATTTGACACTTCGAGGATATGCACATACCTACTTTACTTTAACATTATTATTCCCAGCTTTTGAGTTTGCCAATGATCTCACTTTGGAAGCAAGTACATCAGGAGATGCTCTATCTAATCTTCCCAGAAGATCTAGATCAAGTGCTTCTATAGAGTACTCAACAACAGCTTCAAAACCTCAATTGATTTCCTCAGATGTTGCTAATGACATTACATTCAATAAATTTGATGCTGGTACTCTTCTGAAATTAATTCTGATGGGTTAGAAGTTTTTATTTAATTGAGGTTTTTATTTACAATTTAACTGCACTCAATAGGAGAAATCAGCAATGGTATCATAGGAGTGGCTGCAATGCTTGACCAAGCAGAGGACTTCCATAACTCTAATTTGCCTCAAAGAGAAGACAGTTCTTATTCAGGAGGTGATTCATCTTATAGAAATTCTTCCAAGCAGATGTTCCTTCAGAGAGACATAGTTGATTCCAATGCCAATCAGGATCATGACCAGCTTTCTTGTCATTCTAGGAGGCTTTCCAATGATAGCATTGGTAGTGATGCAAGTTCCATTCGGGCCAATGAACTGTCAATTCCTGGAGTTCCCAGCTTAGGTTGGGATGGTTCTATTGTTCTTTCTAATGGCGTTGTATTCCCTACCTTGGAATCTCCAAGTAATGCAGAAACACAGTTGGCAAATGATGTGCATATTCTTCTTCCTATTGATCAGCGGCACACATTAAATCGAGTTCTCTTTACCATGCAACGAAGATTAGCAACAGCCAGAACAGATATGGAGGATATTATTGCACGATTAAACCAAGAAATGACAATAAAAGAGTACCTTACAACAAAGGTCCTCTCTTACTGTAATTATCTTAAATTCTTGGCTTATTCTTTCTATCTAGATGGTTTTGTTGTAACAAGCATTGCGATGTGTACTTTTGATTGGTTTACATATGCTTTTGACAATTTTTAAATATTCTTCTTGGTTGTATATTTATTAGCTTAGTTAAAAGACCCGCATTGTGAATTTCTTGCTGAAAATGAAATATTTACATGTAGGTGAAAGATTTAGAGGGGGAACTTGAAGTTACTAAACAGAGAAATAAAGAAAATCTTCAGCAAGCCATCTTACTTGAAAGAGAAAGATTCACTCAAACTCAATGGGACATGGATGAACTTCGCATGAAGTATCTGGAGTTGGAATCAAAACTAAAGTTTGAACAGGTTCTCTTTTTCCTCTTCATTCCCCATATTTTCTTCATTGTTATTATAGTTTACTAATAGATTATTCTTGTTTAGTTAATACTGTTGTTGATGTGTCCGTACCAGAGTAAAAAAACTTGTGTAGAGTCGGAAAGCACAATTGCAAGTCACGAGAAAGAAATTTTAAACCAAGAGCTGTCCACGAAGCAAGAACAGATTGCTAATCTAGAAAGGCATCTAGAGCAGCTTGAGATGAAATCAAAGGCTGATATTAAAGTTCTTGTGAAAGAAGTTAAGTTTCTGAGAAACTCTCAAGAAGAACTGAAGAAAATGCTAAACCAGTCTACTAAAGAAAAGGGAGACTTGGAGGTAAAAGAGTCCATTGTTCTATTAAAAAAAATAATTAGCATACCATCTGCTTAATTAGCTCTTGTCATTCATTTCCTTAAGAATTTTATTAGTATTATATTTGGTATGGACAAGATTCAACAGCCTACATATTCACCCTCAACCATAATAATAACACAACAATCTTATCATTAGTTTCATGTGTAGTTATGAAGGAAAGGTACACCATGGAAAAGAAAATTGAGGTAGCATACGGTTGACTATTTTTTAAACTGGTTATGACATAGTGGAATTTCTTAATTTTTCCAGCATTAGTTAAGTTACTTTGGACTGTTATTGTACCTCTACATACAATTGTGATTATTTTTTAATTTATCTATCACGGTCTTGTAGGACTAAAACTGTTGGAAACTGCTCTTGTTTATTCTGAAAATACAATTTTAGTGCATAAATTTAAACTAACAAATGTTTGTGCCTTTTTAATTTATTATTAATTCTTCCAATTGTTTTAGCTTAGCTTGTTTGGTCCTTTGTGACATCTAGTCATGACAATTGATATATCTCTCACCCACTTCTAATTTCTTTTGTTAAGATTTTTGTGCAAAATGAAAAGCTTTTCATCCAAAATGTCTATGCATGTTATGGAAATCGTGAAATTAGGAGCATTGAAGGCCCCAGCCAACATCCCATGAATTCAGGAAGCACTTTTGAAAATTACAATCATTTGATAATTCCAAGAATCAGTCCACCTGCTGCCCTACACATTTCCAGCCATATAATAAACTTTCCTTGCAGCCTGTTACAGTCCTGTCAATTGCCGCCTCACAATCAGCTGTAATAAGACCACAGTTTGGTTGTCCACCAGCTCTCTCCCTTTGGCAAGTCGTTCCTACTGCTGTCGCCAATCATTTTCCTGCTGAAAAAACTGCTAATGCTGCTCTCTGCCAACCCTCCTTACTTGCTAATGGGGAATGGACTTGATTCCCGTATTGATTCCATACTTTATTTAATTAATTATGCTAATTTCTTTCTTATTTTCTTTCATCTATGCGGCTGGTTAATGTCTGCTTTCATTACCTAGTTGTCTTTCTATTCTATATAAGGTTTGTATTTCTTAAAAATTGTACACCCGTTCTTCTCATTGGAATAAGAAAAATATAACATTCTTCTCTTATATTATTAATATTATATCGGAGCCATTGTTCTCCACCTGTGGTTTCTTTTTATCTTCCACCTCAAAATTTTAATCCTTCCTCGTAATTCTTCTACAACAACAACAACAACAACAACAAGCCTTAATCCCACTAGGTGGGGTATCCCACTAGGTGGGGCTCGTAATTCTTCTGAAATTTTTATTTCATTTAATCAATATGATGGTTAAACATGGCCTTATAAAGAAGATTCTCATCTAGTGCATTCTCTTGTAGTGAATCAAGATTTCACGGCTATGCTAGTATCCAACAATCCTTCTCCAATTTATTGATTATCATGCTCAAACCAAACTCCTTAGCATTTAAAATCAACATCTGTGCAATTGCTCAAAAAGATAGTCTTGAATGCCCGTAGTGCCCAAAATAAAAATCTACTGTTTGGATCATGGACTTTGGAGTTCCTAATCTTATGATAGGGAAGGTCTCCTTGTTTTACAAATTTCATTTTTGTTTGAAGAACTATACAATCACAATTATTGGTGAGTCAACATTACAACTAGCTGGCATTGGGACTATTAATATCACTAGCTCTTTGATTTTCAACTCAACTATCTTAGTTTAAACTTTTCTGCAACTTATTATCAATAAATAAAATTATTAAATATATGAAGTATACTACTAAATCTCTTCCTGCGTATTGTGAATTCAAAGAAAAATAATCATACTAAGGATAATTTGTGAAGCAAAGGAAAATGCCGGCCTCTACCTTCTAAAATTTGAAGTGAATCCTAAACAATGGAAGAAGCATTCTCAATATGCATATTCTTTTAATGAAAATACAATAATATTGTGGCACTTTCGCCTATGCCATCCAAATTTCTTGTACCTAAAAAAAATATTCCTCTGTTTTTGTCAATTCAAATCATTAAGCATTTCAGTGTAAAACATATTTAATTGCTAAACACACTTGAAATATCTACCCTTGTCATCCTTATAAAATCTTAGAACTTTTTTCTATCATTCATAGGAACATTTGGGGACCATCTCATGTACTAGGTAGTTTATATCAGTCATTGATGACCACATTAGAATTGCTTGGATCTTTTAATGAAATACAAATTTGAAGCTAATTTCATTTTTAAAATTTCATTCTTTTATACAAACTCAATTCAACCAATATTTATGTTTTTTTGGTTTGTTATTGAGAAAGAATCTTCATTCCATTCTTGGATACTATCTCCTTCAATAAGAAAGAGTTCACTAAAGTTCATGTATCCATACAGCTCAATATAATAGGTAATAGACATCTATTGCTGGTTGCTTAATTAATTATGATTACTAGTAGTATCCCAAATTATTATTGGAAAGATGCTATCCTTACTTTTACATATCGTATTAATCTTATACCATCAACAATTCTAAAACTCAAAACGTTTGGTCAAACCCTCTCCCAACTCTATCCCATAAATAGACTCATTTCCATCTTCAGTCCCTCTCAAGGCATTTGGCCGCCCTATTTTTGCCCATATTTCTTTTCATCAAAGAAGCAAATTTGAACCAAAGTCATAAAATATATATTTTTTGGCTACTCTTCTCACAGATAAGGCTATAAAGTTATTCTCTCCATACTAAAAAAATATTTCATCACTATGGCTGTGGCTTTTAAAAAAAAAATAAAAATAATTTCTTTGTTCTGAAACTCACATTGAGGGAGATAATACCAATTAATTCCATAAATGAGTTTTGTGGTAATAACAACCCTATTTTAACTTAACCTACCTGTCTTCTAAACCTACTTAAATCTTACTCTATTGAATCTCAGTCTTTCAAGTACCCCAAATGTTACGAAGGTGATATACAAGTAGGGTACAAAGTGATTGTCTACTTCATATGACGGTAAAATTCAATTGAGAAGGTGGAACAACATATAACATATTTTTCTTGAAGTGAACTAAATGTTTGAGGATAATCTTTTTTAATAAAAGTATAATATTATATTTAGATAATGAGAAGAGTAGATAAGTAACAATTACAATAAATTGCTATATTAAAATATAAAGACAAGGGCAATTAAGGATAACATTAAGACATTGTTGAGAATATTCACCTGATAAGAGACAACATCAATGTAAATCTCACATTTGGTCTGCTTTAGCTTAAAGCCTAAGAAATATTAGAGGGTACAATAATTTTTTTATTTATTTCTACTCCAAAAAATTGATTTAATACCTTCAATTTACATGGGCCTCAATGCTGGAAAAATTGTCATCTGAATTAAAAGGTTGCTCAATCTCAGTGGCATTGACATTTGCTTTAATAGTAATGAAATCAAGAGCTAACTCATCCAGAAGATCTGTAATAATGGTTTTGAATCAAAAGAGATCATATTATTATCTACAGGATTTATCTTATTAAGGAGGGTTTCGAAGGTTTTTATTCGATAATGCCATCTAGTGCTTGTTCAAAATCTTTTGTACATGCCTTTGCATTGCTTCTACTATATGCAGAGATGTATTTAGGCGCTCCCTTTATTTTTACTGTAGGTATCAATAACAAATAATTTTTTCAGTTTTGGATGAACTTTAAATTAATCATTTGTTTAAAAATTTTACCAGAGATACCATATGAATGAATACTTTCACATATAATCATCTGCCAGTAATCACAAAAAGAACAATCAATACAAATCTTCTTATTTAGAATCTTAATAATGTTTGTTTTAATTAAAATATTGGCCATAGACATTCTATATAGACAAGCATTCGCAACATTTGCTTGCAAGGGTTTGTCAAAGATAGAAACCATAAAATATAATATAGATGGGTTAAAATAAATAAGTAAAAATTGAGAAAAAGAGACTCAAATTGGAGTAATAGAAAGTTTCATGGAAGATGCAATATGTGGTGATTGCTTTACTAGTCTTAGTGAAAAGCCATTCACATAATAGGATCACCATGAAAATAGTCTGTCTGTTTCAGCTGATAATTTGATAATAATATGGCATGAATCAAGGAGCTCAACCAGAGTATTCATTAGTCAGAAGCAAGTCTAACATGAATGAGCAAATGACCTTATGCGTGTTACACCTCTTTGAAAACTTGCTCACAATAGAAAAGAATAATGAATAAGAGTTTTCTTACTCCAAAATATGGAGGGTTGTTTATGGTGAGGACTCAGAAGGGATGAAACCTTCTTGAAAAATAGTGAATAAGCTCAATTAGAATTTGAAGACATTGATCCTCCACTAGCTTTAGTTAAAGATCGAATGATGACTTCAACAAGAGAAACAATAAACATAAGCTATTGATTGTAAGGGAGGAGCCATAGGGGAAATGGTGGCCACATGAATTGGAAATGACGATGAACAATCACAATAGGGCAAATCGATTGAGTTGGCACTGGAGATGATGAAAAATAACCCAATGTACCATTCTTATTTAGAGGAAGTAAGGAAGTGCTACATTGAAAAGCAATTGATGAGTAGAAATTAATAGGTAGTGAATCTAAAAAGGTAAAGCACCTTCCAAAACACCAAAGATGCCAAGTGCATAAGAGTAGGTGCATTGCTTTGAGGAGCTTGCTCTCAATCAAAACTTACTAGATGAGCTGAGAAGCATGCATGGACAAAGATCCTATGCAATTGAAATTCAAACAACAAGAGAGAGCAAGATAGGGCAATGATTGGTTAGCATATAGGAGAACACCCATGCAAGAGAGTGCGCGCACAGAAACATTGTTAGTTTATAAGACAAGGGTGGAGGTAGTTGTGCATGCGAGGGAGGGTAGAGTTTAAGCAGCTAGAGCTACTTCGAATTTTTCTCGATTACGTGAATAATTTAAATATGACAATTATTGCTCTTAGAGAACATATAAGAACTTGCACCAAAAATCCGATCAAACATTACATGTTCTATTGCAAATAATCTTTAAGTTTCATAAATTTATTGTGAATCTTTGTAGTGTGAAAGTTCCAAATACTATTCATGAAGCATTATAGATACTTGAATGGAGAAATGCAATACTAAAAAATCTACGCTCATGAAAGAATGAATGAGAACTTTGAGGTCGTTCTAAAGGAAGAAATCTATTACATACAAATGATTCTTTAATGTGAAGAAATGCAATAATGAAAAAATCTTGGCATGCACGAGAACTTTCTGATCTTTTCAAAAGGAAGAAATCTATTGCATACAAATGAATTTTTGATGTGAAATATACATAAGTTGGAAGTGTTGGCAGATATATAGCAAAATTAGTTGCAAAAGAGTTACTCAAACCTATGGATTTGACTATAAAAAAATCTATTCTTTTTCATGCAAAATAATTGTATTAATTTAAACAAATCTTTGCGTTAGTTGTTAATATGATCACCGTTAGGATAAATCTTTCTCTTGCAATTAATTTAGATTGATCATTTCATCAATTAGATATAAAAAAAAATGCTTTCATAAATAGAGATTTGGAAGATAAAGTTTGTATGAAAATCTCCTGAATTTAAGAGTAGCAATATGAATAAAGTTTGTAGATCAAGAAAAATCTATATGGCCTAAAAAAATCTCTCAGAATATGGTTCGATATATTTAACATGATAATTAAAAGGCCTAGATTCTGTGAAAGATAATTGGACCATACTCTATTTATCAAAAATCATATAAAGATAAAATCTCTTTCATGATTATAAATGCTGATAATATCATTTTGATTGGGAATGTGGAAGGAGAGATAAATCAGTTAAAATGTCTTAACAAAAAAAATTGAAATCAAGGATCTTGGTTTTTTAAAATATGAAATAACAAGATAAAGCAAGGGGATATTTGTCTTTTAACATAAACATACAATAGACTTACTAAATGAAAATGATATTACTAGGACATAGGCCTTCAAATACACCAAATAGATCCTTTAACCAAAGTTGGATTTAAGGAAGATTCATGTCCTAGTAATAACGAAAAGGTACCAATAGTTAATAGGTAAACTTATTTACCCATCCTACTGTTGTCAGTCCATTCTAAATAACTCCACAAAGAAGCACCTTGATAGTTTATATAATATATAAGGGAGTTGGCAAATTTGTTGAAATCTTTACTGGTGTTGATTGAGCATGATCTATAGTTAATTATAAATCCACATTTGGTTATTGTTCATTTATATAGAAACATTTATAATTATGCAGAGAAGTAATAATAATTTGTTGTTACTTGAAATAGTACTAAGTATAACCCATGAAAATTTGAAGGTATATGGCTCAAACAACTCTTCGAAGATTTGAGAATTCTCACTATAAAACTAATGACTGTGATGAACCAATCAAGCTATTATTAGTATTGCTAAGAATCCTGTCCATTATGATAAGGCTAAGCACTTTGAAATTGAGAGATACTTTATTAAGAAGAAATTTAAACGAGGAATTATTTAAGTTAATTATATTCCAACAAAACATTTGACTAGGGAGATCTTTATTAAAGCACTTAATTACAATTTGACAACCTTACTTCCAGGTTATATTAATATATATATTCTCAGCATGATGGAGTGTGTGGAAATAATGAAATCAAGATATTTAAAAAGCAAACAAGATCCCATAACTTTAGGGAACAGTTGTGGAAATTACAACCGGAAATTAATTATTTCTAAGAATCACTCCGTCTACTGTCCTGCACATTTTCATCCATACAATTAGCTCTCCCTGCAGCCTGCCAGGTACAGCCATAGTTAAATCCAGCAGTTTTGCTTGCTAGCAAGGCCACCAGTTGGCTGTCCCCAGCCCTCTCCATACTATCAAGTTGCTCTTGTTACTGTCCGCCAGTCCTTGTTGGAAAACTGTTTGTGCTGCTGTTGGCCAGCCTGTTGGCTAATGGGTAATGTACTTAATTCCTACATTCATTCCATAATTCTTGATTTGACTAATTTTTTTCTTGTTTTTCTTTCATATGCGGCTGGTTATGACCTATTATTATTATGCAGTTGTTTTTCTGGTCTAATTAAGTTTATAACTCACATAAATTGTACACCCATTCTACTCATTGGAATTAAAAAAAAATGTTGTATTCTTCTCCTAGTTTTCCAACAAGTCTTTCTATTTTTTATTTGTCAATTTTGGGTCATAGTTTGCTTTTTTTTGCAATTAGAGTGTCCGAAATTTTGACTTAGGTTTAATATAGATTAATTATATGTATTTGAGTGTTTGTTGATAAATAAGGTGTTGATATGAAATTTGAGTGTTGTGGATAGATAATCTTAAGATGGATATGTGGCAAAATAATGAATAAAAAAAATGTTGTATTCTTCTCCTAGTTTTCCAACAAGTCTTTCTTTATTTTATTTGTGTACTTTGGGTCATAGTTTACTTTTTTTTTTCTGCAATTAGAGTACCCGAAATTTTAACTTAGGTTTAACATAGATCGATTATATGTATTTGAGTGTTTGTTGATAAATAAGGTGTTGATATGAAATTTGAGTGTTGTGGAGAAGATAATCTTAAGATGGATATGTGGCAAAATAATGAAGGCTGTATGAAGGAAGGATTTTATATGAGAGGGATTTTGGGAGTCACAACTACTGAAAACCAGTGAATGGCAAATAGACACTTTGGTGTTTTGGGATTACACAATGAAGGATGGAATATGTGTCAATAAAAAAGATTAAAAAATAAAAATGCAAGCCAACGGTAATATGATTAGAAGTTATGCAAAAAAAATTACACCAAATAGATTTAATACGTCAAACAATACTCGATGAATGAAGAATAAAAATTTATATCCTAAATAATTGAGTTGGTGCTATTGATGATAGATTTTACATATTAGTCTGTATTTTAAGATCCAATGACATTTTTCTCATACATAATTGATTGTTGGATAATTCCATGAACATACATCATGTATGAATGCAATGTCAAAAAGTTGCACTATCAACTCGTCCCCATACAATATATCCAAAAATTGTAAAGATTTGTCAACGGACAACATGTATAACTAGGATTTTTTTAGGGAACATGCGAATTGTTAATAGCTATTGTTTATAGTTTGTTTGTTTGAGTCATTCTATTGTATTTCTTTTTGTTATGCCTAAAGCACTTTAATTGATGGAATTTATTTTGAAACAATTCAATTTGTATTTTAGTTTAGTACACTTAAATATTAATAGCTCAAGAATGATGACTAGTATGTGCTAGGCAATTCTGTGAAAGGATGGAGGAAAAAAAAATAATCTCATAGGATTTTTATCACTGTCCAAAATACTAAGAAAAGAGTGCCAATAGCAAATACAATGAACCACAAAGTAATTGTAAAAGAGATGAAGCATTGCAAAAGAGAATGTGATTTATGCGGTTTGGCTTAAGTAATCCTACATCAACAGCCACACAAAGATTGAATAATTCACTAAATTTCAAAGTGAATACATGAAAGTTGAAGATATGGTTAAGATACAACTTTATATAGTTGAGTGAAATATAGTAATCTACTATGAAAATGAGATCTATTCATGAAGAATGAAATATTGTAGTTTGTCCGTGTCTCTCAAATGAGATCTATTCTTTATCATGACCAAGAGATTATTCTGTTGTTGGAACCTAAACTAACAATACTTCTTTTTTCTTTTAAGAAGTTCTAGAACATTCTTTGCCAAAAAAACTCCTTTTTTCCCTTTTTGAATGACACACCTCTTCTTCTTTTTTTCTTCTCTCTTTATTGCTTTTGTTGTGGATGGTGAATTCCTTGAATTTTCTCTTTTATATTTACATCAATGGGTGGTAGGTGTGAAGGATTAAATATGAATAGAACTTAAGTTAATTAGCCACCATCTAAAAAATATAAGTATGAATGGATCTTCAAAAGTCAAATTTTATCTGAAATAATGTGGAAATTTGTAGTTTGCACTTAACAAAAAATTATTATGTTTTGTACCACTAGAATAATTTGATGGACATGTTGGAGAAAATGCATGTCTAAGTGGTATCTTAAGTTAAAGATGCATATAAAGGACCAATGAACAATATTATAATTGTCATCGGATAAATAAACAATTCTTAATGATTTTGAGAGTATAACATGTGTTAACATTAAATTTTTTTAGAGATAACTACATACATAGCACTCAAAACTTGTATTTATGGAATTACATCCACGTTATTTTTTTAAACTACTGAATCCATGCATTCATATGTGTCATGATCAAACTATTGAGAATTTGATAAAAAAACAATTGGGGTTTTGTTGTGAATCTTGATATTTGGGTGAGAATTTGAAAAATGGATGTAAGAGTGTGCTAGTTTTTCTAAATAATAATATTTTGAGTGCTATGTAATTGTTAATTTTTATTGGTCGTAATTGCGCTTTTGTAATGATTAAAAAAGATTTATTTTGGTGCATATTATTTTCTATCATTTGATTCTATTATGTGAGATTATTTTTGAACTATATAAAAGTTTTATAGTCAAAGCTATGTTGAAAATTAAAAATATGGTGTGTTTTGATATCCAATATCATTAATATTATAATCAAAATTTTAAAAGAGAAATTTTATAAAGCATCAATAAGATTCTTCTTGCTTCATGATTCCAAATGTTGAATAATTTGAGATAGTCAAGTTGTGATTTAGGATGTGTTATAACTAAGGAGGATAAAATATGAATTAGTTATATATCAAAAAAAGTTCAGGAGTATCTCATATTGAGGATGATAAGTTACAAGGTGATTTGGGTATTTTATGGGGGAGCACAATATGCACAAGTCGTTGAGTGGAATCAATGAGGGAATACAAAGGACTTAGTACAAGTTGTGCTACGTAGCAGTGCGTGCAACACTAAAAATAACTGAATGGCAGAGGATTCACGAAGCTGGTTCCAAAATTTTGGAATAAGACTAGTGATGATGATAACACCAGTTCTGTTTATTTAGCATTTATGCTATTCATATTATTAAATGCCGCACAAAATATTTTCTTTGACCTTCCTGGTTGAAATTTGGGCAAAATATTTAATTTGTTTGTATTTCCAACATATTTAATTGTTGATCCAATCTGTTTATCAATGCTTTTGTTATTCCCAGAGAGTTCTTCAAAATAAGAAACAAAGGTGGACACATGCAAAATCTATAAGGAAGAAGTTGCTTCGTGAATGTGAAATTCTTCGGCATCAACTTCAAGAATGCAGCGTTAATTTTCTTTCTCCAGAGGAGGACCATTTTACTGTTAATCCAGCGTCATTGTCTGATGCTTTGGAACTACTTGCAACTTCTGATAACCGTATAGGCCTCCTAATCGCAGAGGTAATATACTGGAAATTCCATAAATTTCTAATCTGTATCATTTTTTTTCTTCTTATAGCATTCTAGTTTTTGTTGTTTACTCATGATTTTTATTAAAGAGCATAGTTGGAATCAGAACTTAACTATTTATATCGTCAATTATTGATTAAGATCATCTTCATCTTGATTTTACTTTCAGATCTACTGCAAGCATAAAGGAATGCATTTTTCTTATTGCCATGAAACAATCCATTGCAATTAGTAGGGTTTGGGTGGGAATCCTAATCAATGTTAATTCCTATTTACAGCTGAGTAACTGCATTTGGTTCTAATTTTTTTTATTCCAACGTTTTATTTGTGTGTACTCTTTCATGGAAGCTTTTGTATCAAGCTTTTAATGATTTTTTTGGATGTTTATTATGAATTTATCATGAAATCCATCAAAGATTGATTAAAAAAAGAGTCGAGTTTGCTCCTAGAAAGATACTTAAATGCAAAATTTTAGGTATAGATGAGATTGCTATCAGGATATGAGTCAAGGGAGATTTTAGATTAATATAGTTAAGAGATCTGTTTATTGAAATCTTAAAAGACTAGTTTAACGGCAAATTATTGGATAAAAAGTAATTTTTTAGTATTTAATGGCAAAGGAGATTTTCAAATTCATGGTAATTATATGAGTATCAGACTTATGAGCCATATTAATGAAGTTACCTTTGAAGGGCAACAAAGCATTGGCTTAGGAAATATCTATATCAAATAATCAATTTGCCATAATGTTAGGCAGATTTACTCTAGAGGTGATTGTCTTACGATCACACATGATCTATTTAGCAAAAAAAAAAAAATATCATCAGATGAACTTATTGATTTCAGGAACGCACATCATTGATGGCCAATAAATTTATTTGGTGTAAATTGAGGAAAATATGCCAAAATATATTGAAGTTATTTAAGTGAATATGATGGAGCAGTGCCTAGAATTAGAAATAGTTGCTGAGTGATTAAAGATTTTTCAATTGCATTAGGAATATATCAAGGATTAACACTAAGTTCATATATATTGTATTGATTAAGATGATACATGTTGAGGATGTTAAAAATGAGACACCGTGGTAGATGCTATGTGTAGTTGATATTAATTTAATAAGTGGAAATTTTTTAAAATAATGGAAGTTAAGCAATTGATACAAACTTAAAGATAATATGATCAGTATTTAGAGAAATAAAGATTGAGTATATAAATTAGCAAAATTTAAATAAATAAATAAATTATCAGTTGTTATTATTGTGATAGTAAATGATATCTAGCTATCATAAATTTAAGTATATATGATCTGTCATACAAAAGATTGAAAATCTAAATAAGTATATAAATTGTAAAGATAAGGCTAAGTGATTAAGATAAAGAATTGTTTTAACAGTACCATCCAATAAAGCATTATCAGGTTTACTTCAAATTAAATTGTACAAAATTGCATTTAGACCTCATTTCTATATTGATATGTATTGTGCAATGCAAAATTCATTGTAATCCAATGAGTGATAAAACAAAGAATATTGAGATGGCTGTGGTAAAATTATGAAGAATGAGTTGAGAAATGATTATATATTTAAGGCGTAGTGAGTATAGCAATGTAGTGGAAAATTGAAAATATTAATTTATTGTTCTCTAATAAGAAATGCTAGTAAAATAGATGTTGAATGATTATGAGAAGAATAGATTGGAGGTAATATAGCTTCAAAATATGTAAAATAAATTGCATTAGTAGAGTTAACACCTCATATAACATGAAGGAATGGAAGATGATTCATGAAACTAATCCTAAGTAGTGGGAATATACCTCTTGATGATGATGAGATGAGGTTGAAGCTATTCTAACTTGGTCGCCAGGTCAAGTGAGTCGGATTTTTTTATCCACCAAACAGAACTCGTTGCTTGATCTTTCAAATTGTACTTTTACTCATTTATGCATTTTTGATATTTTGAATGAATTTTATTTCGGTTTTTTGAACAATTTTTTTTAAAAAAGATAACCGAGTCCCAATCCTTATATAGGCACAATTACTTGCTCAAGAAGATGACGAAGCCATCATTGACCTGGCAGAAATAAAGACAGGTGGATCTTCTGAAGATTTAGTTGCCATCAGTGATGATGATGATGATCCAGTTACAAAAGATGAAGGGATGAGAAGGATGCTTATAAGCACGTTAATAGACAATGCAAAGCTGAGGAAGCAGATGAATTCTGTATTCCGATGCTCTCTCAAAGCCATCTTAGAGCTAAAGAATGATGATGGTGATGAAGTTCCATCCCAAAAAACTATCCTGAACAGGTTTCTGAGGAGGTAAAAGCAACCTAATCAAATCACAGGGAGGTGCAGAGAGTTGAATGGTTAGCCCTTTTTTTTCCTTGTTAAAATTGTAAATTAATTGCAAAACCTGTGTCCAAACTATGAAAATTTTGATGGGCAATGGACGGTGTATATTCACACTTCCTTTCATCACTACACTTATTTCTACTGGCGAATATATTGTGCTTACATTGTGTAAACAGGTCATGAATCAATAATATTGTACGAGTTAAATCCTTAAAGGTTCTTGGAATTGCTGGTTTCTGCTAAGATTTTTCTTGTATATGAGCAGGGACGGGCATCGACTAATCTAATTCATTTAATAATAAGCATCTTCATTAGCCTTATTCTAGTATTTGGGATCGATTTTATAAATCTGTATTTTCTTTTCTTAATATTGCTGCCATGAGACACTAAATTTTACCTATATTTTCTGCCCATTTTTCTCTTACATTTTATTTTTCCTTTTTTTTCCCTTTTTTATCCTCAGACTAATTTTATTCACCCTGCAATTAGTTTGATGTGAACGTAAACAATTTTGTTCTACAGTTCGTCTGAATGGATAGGCCCTAAATATATCACGATTCTTAGGAATCCACATTGGGTCAGGACGTGCAACACTATTTGTATAGTCAAAATTATCCTTAGATTTCAAGACATTGGCTGCATCCTTGGGTTAGGTTCAA
This sequence comes from Cymbidium sinense, assembly GCA_021442155.1. Lineage (NCBI taxonomy): Eukaryota > Viridiplantae > Streptophyta > Magnoliopsida > Asparagales > Orchidaceae > Cymbidium > Cymbidium sinense. Next base: position 137,948,640 of record CM038220.1, read on the forward strand.
GATACGGGTTAAAGCTTAATCAGAATATTCTAAAAATATCTTGTCTTAGCATAATGAACCGCATCAACTCATGCCAGAATCAAATGATGTCATGTAATTATGCCATATATTTAGCTACACCATTGTAACTCTGTAGAGTGTTTTCTTTTTTATGTTGTTATCCATGTAATGCTCTCAAGGTAGCCTAAACTAATAAATAGGGGATGCCACTCAATGGGTAGGAGAATTTTACCAGCCTTTTTTTGTTTCCCAGATTTGAAAATAGCGAGATTCATCTATTCTCTCTATTCTCTCTCTCTCTCTCTCTGAGTTCTTCCTCTTCTTCATACACATTATTGCTTAGGTGGTGTGAGATTACAGACAATTCAGGATCTAAAATCTTTTTAAGGTGCAACGAGCGTAAATCATGCCACAAATTAGGGGAGGATTTTTGCATGGGGAAGAAATTAATGCAGGCAGATTTCAGAAAATATTGCACAAGAGTTCATGATGCATCAAGTAACTTAGGTCAAGGTGAATTTAAAAAATTTCTCTTGACCAGCGATTGTTAGCTAGCCACCAATCAATTTTACTAATGAAGATCCACCAGTGAAAGGAAATCCTTTCAATGATGCTATTATGATCATCTTGTTGATCACGAATTATCAAATTGATAACATCTTGATATTCACAAGGAACTCAGTGAATATTCTTTTCAAAAGTATCCATGAAAAGATGAACTTGGGGAATTCACATCTCATCCTTACTTTAGGGCCACTCTTTGGATTCTCTGGAGAGCACAACGAAACTTATGGCATAATCACTGTGTTTGTTACTTGGGGAGAATGCAAGAAGCAATTCACTATTATGGTTGACTTCGTAATGATAGATGTGTTAGCTACCTATAATGTCATCTTTGATTGTCCTTTGCTGAATACTTTCAAAGTGGTCGTGTCGACATGTTATGTGGCCATGAAGTTTTGTAGAGGCGATGAAGTCATCACAATGTGAGGAGACTTGGTGTAATCAAGGGCATGCTACTTGAGGGTTATCAGTAGTGTGTAGGAGGAGATCTTGTAACTTGATGTAAGAAAAGGAAGCAACTTAGAAGCTACTGAAGTTATAGAAGTCACTATCATGGAAGGAGAGACCGACAAAACTTTCCATATAAGTTTGACTTTTGATGTCAAATTGAGAGGCTAGTTAATTGCAACTTTCAAGAGGTACAAAGATGTATTCGCCTGGTGGGCAATAGAGTGCTTGGTGTCAGTTTTGACATTTGCTTGTTACATACTCAACGTTGATCCTAGAGCACAACCAATAAAGTAGATGAGACATGTAGCTACTACTAGCAGAGCCAATTCACCAAGTTGTGCAAAAGTTGCTTGATGTTGGGTTCATTAAATCAGTTCAATATCTAGATAGATTGGTGATTGTCATGATGTTTCTCGAAGTTAAATGACAAATGGAGGATGTGCGTTAACATCACAAATTTGATTTCAGCTTTCCCGAAAGATAATTATCCTCTACCGTGAATTGATGCCATAGTCGACTTTGCAGTTGGCTACTCGATAATGAGCTTTCTTGATGCGTTCTCGGGTTACTATCAAACAGGATGCATCCAACAAACCAATGAGAAGATCACTTTCATAATTAGAGGTAGACTGTACTATTATAATGTAATGCTTTTAAGGCATAAAAATACTGGTGCTACATATGAACGACTAATGGATGTAATATTTTATATCAAAAAGGAAGAAATATTGAAGTTTATATTAATGATCAACTAATTAAAAGTAAGTTACTTGAACAACACATTAAAGATCTACAAAATAAAAGAGAGAAATTCAATACTCAGAGAAAGTATAATATGAAGCTGAATCTACTGAAATGTACTTTTGCACCAGGGTCAGGCTAGTTTCTTGGTTACCTACTCACTCTAGAAGGCATCAAGATCAATCAACAGAAGGTGAAAGCTTTTCTAGAGATTGCATTGCTCAGATTACCAAGGAGATGCAAATGTTGATCGGATGAATTTCCAGCTTAAACAGATTCATTTCAAAATCAAGGGATAAATGCTCTGCTTGTTTCAAGGTGCTGAGGACTGTTAAGCAATTTGCTTAACCATGGAGCGTGATCAAGTTTTCTTGCTCTTGAAGAATCTTTTATCTTCTCCACCACATCTTAAAGTCTAAAATTCGGTGAAGGCTTCTTCATGCATATTTGCATTAGAAGAGAAGCAGTAAGTTTAGTACTTGTTCGACAAGTAGTTTTCAATCTATAATGTTAGCAAAATTCTGGAAGACATTGAATTCAGGTATTCAATTTTGGAGAAATCAGCTCCGACATTAATTATATTAGTTTGGATGATGTGGGCATATTTTCAGCACACTTAGCACAAGTCGTCACTGATCATCTGTTGAAGTTAGTACTCATTAAGTTTGATTATTCTAGTTGATTGTTTAAGTGACCTGTCAAACTTAGAGAGTTTAATATCACCTATGTGGGCCAATTTTTGATGCTAATGATGAGGCGAGTCTCCTAAAGGAGGTGTTATGGACTTTATTCATCTATGGGGCATCAAGCAATCAAGGAGTTGGTATTGGAACGATGCTCTACAGCATATCAAGGATTTCTCTACATCATTCGGTTCAAATTTGCTTCAGAATTACAAATAATCAAGCTGAATATGAAGCGCTAATTGCTGGCTTGAGAATTTGCTCAAGGAATTGGAGTGAAGTATTTTCTTGTTAAGTCAGACTCTCATTTGGTAGTTAATCAAATAAATGACCAGTATGCTGCTAGAGAAGACATAATGCATAAATATTTGTTCAAGATGAAGATTGCAATTAGGAAGTTTGAGTATTTCAAGATGGAGCACATTCTTAGAGAAGAAAATCAATTCATCAATTTATTTAATTGAAGTTTGGGAACCTTGATGAGAGACTCGCTTAGAAACTAATTCATCCAATAATTAAAGAATCAAAAGTTATGGAAATCAATGTTGAGAAAAAGCCAAGTTGGGTGGATCCTTTTAAGGAGTATTTAAAGACTAGAATTATCCCATATAGTGTCCAAGACCCAGGGAGGTTCAAAATCAAGTTGACACAATATCTACTAAGTGTTGGCATATTGTTCATAAGATTTGTTCCTTCTCTTTACTTTCGTTGCTTGAAAGAAGATGAAGTCACTGGTATCCTGAAGGAGGCACACTTAAAGTGAATTTGGGAGCATTGTGGAGAAATTCGTATCCTTGCAACTACAACCATCTCATAAATTGCAACCAATTACTTGCCCGTGGCCTTTCATAGTGTGGGGCATGGATCTCCTTGGTCCCCTCCTTTTGCCCGTGGCCTTTCATAGTGTGGGGCATGGATCTCCTTGGTCCCTTCCTGCGAATGGTAAAAGGAAGTATATTCTAGTCATGATTGACTATTTTTCAAAATGGATTGAAGCTAATGCTCTTGGGAAGATCCTTATCGAAGTTGTGCATAATTTCATTTAGTCAGATATCATTTGCAGACGTGGATTACTTATGGTAATCATCACTAACAATAATTTAATTCTCCAATCAAAAAGTAAAAGATTTCTATTCAAGCCAATGAATTTGCCTAAAATTTCCTTTAGTTTATCATCCTTAAACAAATGGTTTGGTGGAAGCAACAAACAAGCTTATACTTCATCTTCTTAGGAAGTTGGAAAGAACTAAGAGCAAATGGGTTGAACTATATGATTAGTTCTTTGGGCACTTAGGATTACTCCAATAGCTATTGACCAAACACCTTTTTTTTTTTTTGTCATGAAGCATAAGTAATTCTACTGGTAGGGTACAACTTGCACAATCAAAAGGTAATCGTTACATCCAACTTTGAAGAATTGAACACGATGATGGAGAAGTGGAATGATGAAGGGTTTAGATAGTGCTAGATCTACTTGAAGAACCATGTATTCAATCATCGATGAAGCAGGAGGAAGTTAAAATATTACAGACATTATTATAATGTTAATGTCGAAGAGAAGCAAATCAAATTATGAGACTTGGTGCTCAAGAAGGATGACTTAGCAATTCGTAGCGACCCTTGGCAAGCTAGAGTTGACATGAACATAATCTTACATCATTCATGAACGAAGTTGGACTAGGAGCTTACAAATTGAAAACATATGCTGGCAAAGAAGTCCCATGGATTGCTATGGAGACAACTTAAAGAGATTTTATCCTCAAACTCTCTTTTCATGTATTTTCGTATTTGCTACATTCGGGGAACTCACCCATACTAGTTCACCCACTAAATGCATATACTAATTGACCAGATTAATAACGTAAAAAAAAAAAATATGATATTTTAGTTTCTAGAGAACGTTTTTCTTTATAATTTGTAAATATGAAATAAAATAAAATGCACTATGCTTAAAAAGCGCATGATTACTCTCTGTAAGAATGAAGAAGGCTCCTAAGTCTTGTAGGTGTAGCTAACTAGTCCCCAGGGTGAATACCGAAGGCGAGCTGGAAGCTCACAAATGAAAGACAGTCAACTTAACAAAGTTATTAATTATATTTTCTTTTTAGAAAATGTCTAGAGAAAAAAAAACATCTAATGAGCATATATATATGTGTGTGTGTGTGTGTGTGTTGAAAATTTTTATCTTCATCTAAATGAATAAATGAAAACAAATTTTATGCTAGGTAAGACATCACGTAGATCCGCAGAGATCGGATATGACATTGAGAAAATGTGTACTATCTCGAAAGATAGTAGTCACCATCATACAATGGATCTAATCATCTAATAAGGACTCCTAAGGACGATGAGTCTTCGTATATACCAGAGATTCTTCCCCTACTTTACATGAAAAAGTAAAATATGGTTTATTTTAAATCGGATTTGTTAAGTTCCCTATGTAATTTCATAATTACTTCATAAGTAATGAGATTTCTAGAATACTCGACAAGGTAAATGATGGCTCTAAAGAATTCAAAGATATGACTATCAATCAATTATTTATTTTTAGAAGATCAAGTGTGATTGATCAAAAGGAGGGAGTTATTATCGAAACCAAAGGGAAACGAGTAGGGGATGCTCATGATACTGTAGTGAAGCATCCTAAACTATCCTATAGAGCTTTACATTTTGAAGAGGGAAAATTATTTATTGAGTTTTATTAGAAATCTGGGCTTATAATTCCACAAAGACAAGATCATGAAAATGCCTAAGAGGTGAGGATTTATGCTTGTAGCCCATAAAGGAAAACAACAATCTCGAATCCTAAATCTATAGAGCTTTGGCGAAGGTCAAAGCACGACTTAAATCTAAGGCGAAAATGAGTATATGATTTGCCTCTACAAGAGAGGATAAACCAACCAACTGTTGGACTTATAACTGTTTGGGGCTGGCTGCTAACTAACTCCTCCTATGATTTTAAATTCATATAGATAAGTCTTTATGCTTTTACAAGATAACAATGTTGTTATTTATTTAGGAAGGAGACTAAGTCGTTAAACACACTCTCTAAGAGATTAGATCATGTAGGGCATGAGTAATGACTTAAATCTAATGCAAATTTTGTTAAATTTTATTTTAATTTTTGGACAATTAATTTGACACAGGCTATGAGATTCATATGCCTAATGCATGAGAAATTGGTTATGGGCCAAAATCAACAAGAAGGAGGTGTGTTTCCACCATGGCTCTCAAAGGTCAAGCCATGTTCTCTGGCAAAGGTGGAAGCCCTCCATGAGCAAGAGTGAAGCAAGATAATTTTATGCATGATTTGAAATATACAATATCCAGCTAAGGGGTTGCTAATTCTTTTATTTTCTTTTATTTATGTCCTAGGTTTTAGGTGAGGTTATGAGTTGTTTAATTTTAATTTTGAGTTGATTAATTGGATAGAAAATTTATTTTTTCCTAAGAGCCTAATCGTATCCAGGCCATTCATCAATCAATGAAGAAACTATGAGAAAATCATGTCATCTTAATGCACAAGCTAAGCAAACATCAAATAATTTTATAAAGCTAGCGCAAAAGAATAAAAGGTCTTTGTGGTCGGGCTCCACCGCACAAACCCGAAAAGAAATATGGGTAGCCGAGCTCTACCCTTATACAACCCAAATTACAAATGAATAATTATAATTCAGAAGGAATTCATGTTATGGAGATCTTCATTCTTCATTCTTCTTTTTTAATTTCTTCATTTCTTCATTTCTTCATTTCTTCTTTCTCTTGGTTGGTTGTGATGTAGTTGCTTCAAGGCTTCACATGGTGCATAATACTTGGTCTTATGACCAATGTTCATCCTAATCCCCCATAACATTCATTCCAAATCTTAATTGCAAACTTACATGAAAATAAGAAAAGTAAATCTAACTAAATCTGTAAAATATAGATTTGCTAAACATACAACACAAGCCCAAGCATGCATATGAATAATTTGGACTTAGCACTCCACACATGAGTAACCAAGTCCACTTAGCCTAGTTTGGATTATGCTAGGGTATAAGAACCGCATAACAAAAAAAGTATTTTTATATTTTTATTACTGCCCTTAAGCACAATTCCTAGAAGACATGATTAAACTAAGATCTCCTACCATCCGCCTATACATGCACCCTAACATCCAATCTATTGCATCACAAAATAAAATCGTGCATCAAACCATGCACGCCTCTAACATATAGTTAGTGACTTAAATATGTGTGCCATTTAAGGCTTGTGTGGCATGTCTTAGCTAGGCTTTAAGGTTAGAGTTTTCTAAGTGTGAGAGATTCAATTTAGAAGGGTGGTTTCATTTTAAATGGTTTAGTTGATTTGTCCATTTTATTTGATGATTTGATTTGGTTTGAATGAACCTACACTTAATTACTAAGTGTTGTAAAGAGAAGAAAAGAGAAGAGAACTTCTCTTTCATCCATACCTTAAGTAATTTCTAAGGTAGATTCATTAGTGATTTTTCTTTAGTGAATATTTTATTATATGTTTTAATTAATCCTAAGTTTAGATTTACTCTAAATAAACCTATTCAATAAGAAAGACATATTAGAATTAATTAAGGTGAATTACTATCACATAACACACAACTATTCATTTATTTCCAAAATGTGTACCATGCATATGAATGATCCTAAGCATAGCTATACATGCAATGCAAACACTGTATCACACTTTGATGATGAATGCTAAGGAATGTTGTTTACATTTTTTTTTTGGATATTTCATGAATGCATGATTTTTTTAAATAAAAAATAGGGACTCTTTTATTCATTAATCAAATGCATATTTACATGTATGAAAGACATAAGTGAGTACAATGCCATTATTTTCTACAGGGTGTAAGGTACAAGACCTACTTGGGCTACTTAAAGCCTCAATCTGGATGTCCGTGACTAATATACCACTTTTCTTAAATACATGTGCATGTACAAAAAGAAATGAATGGAAGAAGAGTCATGCAAAAGATTTTTGTGTTTGATTTGTTTATGCAATTTACATGTGTACATGTGAAAATCCATCTTAATTCACAACATGTAAGTGGATAGGAATGAATTTAAGCAAGTGTTATGTTATTTTCAAATGAACTATACACTTTGCAAATCCTATACAAGTCCATGTTAAGAGAAGAGAAGAAAACAACACAACATACACATCTTATGCTATAATCACATACAAGCTTATAAGTATTTATAAGTAGCATACCTTCATTTATAATGTTTGATTTGTAGGTTTTAAAAATAATTTTTGATTTAATAGTGATAAAATCACTCATAGTCTTACTTAGCCAAAACATGCAATTTGACATAAAGAAAATATTTCATTTAATTTGATTTTTCAAAAGATATGAATGCATGATTTCATATGGAAAATAATCATGTAGCATGCTTGAAAAGAAATAAAGTGATGTAAGCATGTTACTTCATTCACCCTAATTAATTCCTAAGGACAATCCTATAAGATAAGATTATTCAAAGTGAATCAAAATTATGTAAAGAGACTTTTATTTTATTTTGAATTTGATTTGACTTAGGAAATATGAAAATTGCTGCTGGTCCTAACCTATTTCCCCCATGTGTGAGTTGGTTTAGTATAATTTTTGAACCATTAGGTTGATTTTATATTTTGTTTAGGTTAAGGTATAAATTAAATCTATTAATTACCCCTTACCTACACCAGTTTAACATGATTAGCCAAATAATTATGAGTCAACATATGATATGAAATCCCATAAAATTTAAATCAATAATGCTCCTAAGAAAGAAAGCAGCCTAATGCAATTGACTCACAATTAATGATTAGTTAAGCTAAAGGGTTTAATTAAGTACTTTCATAACCCTTCCCACACATGTGAGTTGGATTTGATTTCCTTGAACTTACCGTAGGCTTTTGAACACCTAAGGATCTACCCAGCAAGAGATTGATTAAGTGATTAAGTTCAGGATTAATTTTTGGTTTTGAGTGGGGTTAGGTAAGTTATTTAATGAAGTGATTAAATCATTAATCAATTTACAAATTAATTAAGTCTTTATTAAAATGAAATAGACTTAGGGGAAAAGATTTGGAAAAGAAATCATAATCTCATTCCAAGTCCATTCACTATTTCAAGATGATTAACAAGCTTAATTAATGAATATTTTAATAGTCATTGATTAAAGGAGAGATTAGAGATGAAATAAGTAATTACTTAAATTAATCCAATAATAAATTTCAAGAAAATCATGGGAGGCAGAGGTCATCCCACTAATTAACTCTAGAGAGTTTGGAATTAATTATTGAAGTAATTAATGAGTAATTAGCCTAATTATATTTTCAATAAAACCTAAATTGAATGAAGGTTACTGTTCAAAATCAATTAAACTTAATTTTATATTATTCTCCTTTAAAATATATTTAAAAAGAAGTTGAGTTTGCATTTTTTTTGGATTTTTCTACATTTAGTTATGATTTTAGAAAGTTTTTGTGATTAATTGGCCATTAAATAACCTAATTATATAACTAATCGCAGCCACGGCGCGACGCGCATGATGAGGATCGGTTATTTAAGTTATCAAATCGATTCGCATCACCCGACGGGCTACGCGCTTTCCCGCCCGATCAAAGATCGGATGGTCAGGATTAAGCCCGCGATTATGAAGGATTAAATCACTAGATCTACGCAGATTATTTAGGACCGTCCATCCAAAACATGCGGGATGGACGGTCCATGATTCATCTCTAACTTTGCTTGCGGGAGACGGAGACCATTTGTCCTCCATGGCTTGATCCGAGCTCACTTGAGCTCGAATTAGGCTAGGATTCAACCCACACCATCAAGAAGCATAGAGAAGAAGATCCAATGTTAGAATTTCAATGGGATTACAATTCCCTTCAAAAAGGACCAAAGATTTTCAACCTAAGCTCGGTTCTGATTCATACCTGCCGAGGCTATCACCGACGCTTCCAATGGTGGAGGTAGCTTCATCTTGTGTAGACAAAACCCTGTTGAGAGTTTGAAGGTTCAATTTGTAGTGGATCTTTTAATTGACCAAAACTTGCTTCAATAGCTTGCGGCTTCAATCGAACTCCCCCTTTCTGTGGCTTGAAGACTTTGGAAAAGCTTTGCGTAAGCTCGACTTGGTGCCTTGATGGTGCTTGCAAAGTGAATTGGACTTTAGTTGAGAATTGAGTGAGTTTTCAATTTCCCACACCTCCCTTGTTTCAGCTTTAAAGAAATCTGAGAAAGGAAAATGGAATGAGCTTATGAATCCTTAAGGAAGCTTGTGGGTGCTTGCCTTTGATCTTCTGAGCACAATCGAATGCAAGGAAGGTCATTTGAGTGGAAATGAGGGGGAGTATATCTCCCCCTACTAGAATTGGATGGCCGAGAGTCATCTTGCCATTTTGATCAAATTAAGGAGATTGATGTGGTTATGAGCTCCATGTGGTTGATTTTGGCAGAGTGGGAGTGTGGAGGTGCACATGTGAAAAATGAGTGGGAGGTGATCCGTAGAGAAATTTGAGTGGTCTTTGGCCTTGGTTGGGTTTGACCCAAACCCATTGGGTCATGTGCACCACCCTCCTTGGTGTCCAAATGGTCCACTAGGAGGGTGCCAAGTGGCCTTGAGTTGGAATATGATTAAATTCCAAGTGAATTTGATCATAGGTTACCCTTTGACCTAGGGGTAAAATGGTCATTTGTCTTTGATTTTGATTTGAACATATTTGGTATGATTGACAAATGGGTTGTGCCAATTTTCAATGAATTTAGAGTTTATTTGATATGATTTGGTTCAAGTTGACCCATTTTTAATGGGTCAACTTAAGGGTCAATGGGTCAAGTCGACCAATTGGTCAAATTGGTCAAACCTTAGGTTAGGTCAAGTTCATATGACCATTTGAAGTGTTTTGGTATCATTGGTTTGGTTCAATTTGGTTTATATATTTGATTTATTTGAGTTCACTTAGGTCAAATGGGTCAAGTTGACCTTGACCCATTTGACATTTTGGTCGTCATGGGTTGGTTTAGGTTTAGTTGAACATTTGAAATGTATTGTTTCAACCAATTTTGGTTTGGTTTGGTTTCAAGTCAATTTGACCTTTAGGTCAAGTTGGGTTCATGGTCAATTGGGCTAGGTTGAGTCTAGTTTACCAAATTAGAGCTTTAGTCAAGTTCAACAAGTGATTTAGAATAAATTTGACCCATTGGTTGCAATCAATTTGGCTTAGATCAAGATTTGACCCATTTTGACTTTTTAGGTCAACTTGGGTCAAGTGACTAATTTGGCTAGGTTTGGCTCAAATGATGACTTGATCATGTTCAGTCATTGATTTAGAATTGGCTTAGATCAATGGTTTCAATCAATTTGGTCTATGATGGATTTTGGCTAGTTTGGGTTTCATTTGGGTCAAGTGTTGACTTGGTCAAAGATTAGATTTGACTTGGTTTGACCTAATTTGAATGATTGATCATCTTAGGATGATTGTTGCTCACAATGTGAGGCTTAGATGGACTTAGTTCAATCCAATTTGGGTTGGATTAGAATTTAGGTCAAAAAGATATTTTAGGTCACTTTGGGTCAAGTGAGCCTAAGTGAGTCAATTGGCTTAATCAAGGCTTAATTCAAGTTTGGTTGAACTCACATATGGACTTATGATTGAAATATAAATCCATTTGTAAGTGATTTGAAGTCAAATAGGTTTTGATTCATTTGACAATTTTAAGTTCAAAGGATGAACATGGGTTTGATTTGGATTTGAGTATTGAATTTGGTTTGATGATTGAAATTTTTGTTTATATTTGGATTCATGATTAATTGATCGATTGTTTGAAGAGAAAATTCAAAGGATTGGATTGATTTAAGTTTGATCTGGCTAAGTTCAAAAATTTGACTTGAAAGAGCATAGGTTGGATTTAGATTTGAGTTTTGAATTTCGTTTGATTATTTGAATTTATATTTCATTTATATTTGTGAATATAAATGAGAATATAAATGAAAAATGAGAAAATCTTTTGAGTTTAAATTGATTTGAGTTTGTTTTGAGCTAAGTCCATGAGATGAAATCAATGGACTTAGGAAAGATTTTGGGATTTGAATTGATCATGGATTTCAATCATTTGGAATTGATTCATGATTTGGATTTTGGAATTGATTTGAATGATTTGAGAAAATCAATTGAGTTGATTTGAATGATTAGAAAAATCATTTAAGTTGGAAATTTGATTATTTGGAATTGATTTGAGTTTGAAGTTGATTTGAATTTGAGGTTGATTTGAATTTGAAGTTGGTTTGATATTTGATGTTGATTTGAATTTGAAGTTGATTTGAATTTGAAGTTGGTTTGAAAGAAGGAAGTAAGGATTGAGTTCAAGCTATAGGGTAGGCAAGTTTTCCTAACACCCTAAGGCATAACCTATTCCTATGACTAACTCTTCTAAGTCTCTAGGGTTAAGTCAAGTGTGAAACTCTTAATGTCTAAAGGAGTCCTATGTCTAAGATGGAGAAGTTGAAAGCTCACTCCAAAAGTGAGGTCAACAAAGGGCTCCAAATAGGTGTGGTGTGACTGACAAGGCATATCACACGTATTGGTGTTGACCGAGATGATCAACAATGCTGAACGATCACAAACACTAACAAAAATGATCTACTCCTAAACTCGAGGTGTATAAGGGATCAAGAGCTTAGTGCAATGTGACTCTGCTCATGCCAAAGATATAAGAGAGTGAAGGAGGAATCCACTAGGGATTGAGTATGTGAAACTTCCACTAGGGAAAAGGTTCAAGTCATCCACTAGGGGGATGAGAGGTTTGATTTGATTTGTGTCTCGCTGAGGAAACAATGATTTGATTTATTGATTTATGATTTGGTGTTCCACTGGGGATGGAAATGTGAACTCTCCACTAGGGGAGCAAGTTCAAGTTATCCACCGGGGATAAGAGGTTGTGAAATTCATTGAAGGATTAGAATTCGGGATCCACTGGGGATAAAAGATGTGAACTCTCCACTAAGGGAGAAAGTTTAAGTTGGATTGAGTTGCAACTTACTTAGGAGGAGAAGTAGATTGATTTGATTTGTTTATTTGATTTGACTTTATTAGGGAGCTTGATTGGATTTGTTTTGTTTATTTTGTTTGATTCCACTAGGTAGGAAGGTTGAATTTGTTTTGGATTTTACTCCACTGGGGAGGTTAAAAGGAATTTGTTTTAGATTTTTTTTTTAAATTTTGGATATTGAGATGGACCCTATCGGTTTGATGGATGAGTAGGCCATGTTGGCATTTTTAGCTCAGTTACCAATCCAAAGGGGTAGTCTACTAACCAAATAATAGGGCTATCCAACCGAAGGGATTGCCTTTTGATGTGCAGCGGTTAATTCAGGGAAGAAAGCTCGGGGACTCACATCTTTTTTGAATAAAGGACCGCTGGGGCAACATATTAGCAAGGTTACATGTTAACCTGACCTAGGGCTGACTATTGAGTGAATGCTGCTGAGGGACTTAAGTTAGCTCAAAGATAGTCAAAGTTAATTTCATTTTTGATTGTATTTTTGATTGATCCCATCAATTTGCAATGGACTGCACTGAGTAGGGGCCGTGTTGGCCTTGGTCTAACACAGATTTACTAATCCAAAGGGAGTAGTCTACTAGCCACATAGTAGGACTATCCAACCAAAGGGATACCTTTTAGTTTGTAATGGTTAATTCAGGGAAGAAAGCTCGGGGACTCACATCTTTCTTGAATAAAAGACCATTGGGGGGACACATTAGCAAGGTAACATGTCAACCCGACCTAGGGCTGACTACTGAGTGAATGCCGCTGAGAGACTTAAATCAACTCAAAGATAGTCAAAGTCAATTTCATTTTTTTAGTTGTATTTGATGGATCTCATATGTTTGAGATGGACTGCACTGAGTAGGGGCCATGTTGTCCTTGGTCTAACACAAATTTAACAATCCGAAGGGAGTAGTCTACCAGCCACATAGTAAGATTATTCAACTAGAGGGGTGCCTTTCAGTTTGTAGTGGGTAATCAAAATCTGGGACTCTACATCTTTCTAATAAAAGACACCTAAATTTATCTAGGTAACATGTCAACTACATAGGAATAGTGAATCTGGGGACTTAAATCAACTCAAAGATAGTCAAACTTAATTTCATTTTTTAGTTGTATTTGATGGATCCCACTTGGATGGATTACTGGATGAAAATGCCTTGGTCTAGATTTACTCTTATAGCTTCAGGGAACTATCCAACCAAAGGGGTGCCTTTGATTGATTAATTTAGAAGAAAGAAAGATCTTCCTAACAAAAAGATCAGGGTGACATTAAAGCAACATGTTGACCCGACTTAGGGATGACTACTGAGTGAATGCCGCTGGGGGACTTAAATTAACTCAAAGATAGTTAAAGTTAATTTCATTTTTTGAGAGATGGATCCTTCAATGGACCGATAAAAATGACCTTGATCTAACTCAAATTTACCAATCTAAAGGGAGTAGTCTACCAAACAGTAGACTATCCAACCAAAAGAAGAATGGTTAATCAAAAAGAAAGCAGGGACTCACATCTTCAAAAGATCAATGGAGTTACATTAGTGTAAGTAACTGACCTGAATACTATTGAGTGAATGTCGGGGACTTAAATCAACTCAAAGATAGTCAAAGTCAATTTCATTTTTAGTATTTGATGGATCCCATCGATTTAATGGATCAGCAAGTAGGGCCATGTTGGCCTTGATCTAATAAAGATTTATCAAAGGGATTAGTTCAGGGAGAACAATCCAACCGAAGGGGTGCCTTTCAATTTCAAAGGTTGATTGGGGAAGAAAGTATTGGGACTCACATCTTCTGAATAAAAAAAGACCAATGGCAATATTCAAAATGTCAACCCGACTGGTCGATTTGACATGCCATGCGAAAGAATGCATAGTAGACTTACATCTTCCAAAGTGAAATTACTGCTGGGGTAACCTATTTGTGGCAACAGATTGAACCCACCTAAGGCTTATCTATGAGACCAATGTGGACTTATCTCTACTCAAGAGTAGTCGCAATTCCTATAGGAGTTCTACCGACAATCGCCTAAAGATAGGATACTTGCTTGGGAAAAGGGCCACTGGGGGCTTGAATTCCTAATCTACAAGCGGATTAATTTGTTTGTTTGTTTTATTTATTTATCACAGATCCTGTTGGTTTGTGAGGGATCATACTGAGAAGAAGGTTATATCAGCCTAGACCTATATCAGATTTACTGAACCAAGGGAGAATTTATGCATCTGTTGAACAAATTCTCCAACCACAGGGATGCCTACTAAGAAATGGGGATTGTCCAATCCAAAAGTAACCCCGATAGTGTCTAAATGGGGTCTCAAAAGATGTGATCCAAATAGAGTGCCCGCAGGGGAAGAGGCCACTAAGTAATGGAGGCGGGCGTCCTATTATTTTGATGAGATTGAGAGAACGTGGGTATTGGAGGTGAAGGAAGAAGATATGTTGGATAACTAGCCTCACCAAGGATTGCCAAAGTTTGGCCACCAAGCTCTCAAACCACAAGAATAACTCAAAATTTGTAATTACCAAAAGATCTCCTTCATTCTAATAAGAGGGGCTATTTATAGCCATTACAAGCATCTTTCAAAAGAAAAGAATTCAAAACATGGAGGGAAAGGTGGGTGGCCACATTAATGTGAAGCAATAAATTGCCTCATTATTTTATGCCATCCACCCATTTCACATGCTATTATTTTATGTGGATTCAACCACCTCACATGTCATGCTTTGAATTTTTAAATGCAAAATTTCAAACATGGAGTTTCTAGAAGAAAATTAAAAATTACATAAATAAAAAAAGATGAAATCATAAAATGGCCTTGCTAATGGGCTAAGTCTTCTTCTTTCTTGAATTTTCTTGGGCTTTAGCTTGAGATCTTGTAAATGGGCCTTGGGCTCTAATTTGTTGATCCTCATGATTAGCTTGAGATCTTGTAAATGGGCCTGGGCTCTTTGTTGATCCTCATGATGTTCTACATCAACTCCTGCTCAATTGAACTCGCCCAGAGTTGAAATCTAAGAAGTCCACTACTAAAAAAAAATCATGTCAACCATGGTCTTCACCGGTATAATTCCAACCAAAGATGAAAGGCTGATTAATGGTTCAGATAATATACAACTTCAAAGGGAGGTTTTATGCTATATTCTTCAATGATAATAATAGGATGAAATTCAACATGAGGCAAATCAAGGTGATAAGCATTAGTTCCAATTTTCTTGAGAATGGACGGTAAGCACTTATAATTTGAGTAGCTCGATAATGTGAATCAATACATAATCACCTTCTTTATATTCTTTCGTTGAACGATTATGATTTACCTTAGAGCATAATTATTTACTTATAGTAATTTGCTTTCTTATATCTTCATGGAGGCTTTGAAAATCTTTAGCAAATGAGAGATCAAAATACATGAGATGGTAGGTTTGCTACATCTATTGGTTTGGGTTTTGACCATAGACTATCTCAAATGGTGATTTTTTTGTAGTTCTAGATATAGTACTATTATAGGAAAATTGAGGTTGGTAAATGTAAATCCCAATTTCCTAAACTTTCCTACCAAACATCAAAAATTTCCTAAGTACATTAACTACTTCAATTTGTCCATCCAGTGGGTGAAAGTAAGAGAATTTTAATTTGGTACCTAATAATTTCCATAATGTTTTCCAAAAATATGAGACAAACTTAACATCATCTAAACAACAATGGTTAAAGGAGACCATGGAGTCACACTATTTCCTTAAAAAATAATTTGGCTATATAAGAAGCATCATTTGTTTTGAACAAGGTAAGAAATGAGCCATTTTGAGAACCTATTACAACAAAAAAATACTATCATGTCCTCGAGATCCTAGGTAATCCTAGAATAAAATCCATTGATAGGTCTTCCCAAGGCCTAGGAAAAGGCAAAGTATTGTCCAGACCTTTGTTTGATAGTTTTAGCTTTACAAATTAAACATTACTAATTTTTGAACATCTCTTTTAATGAAGGCCAATAAAATCTATTTTCTAATAAACATATATCTTTCCAAAATGACCATACACCCCAACATTTTGATAAGAATTCTCTAAGAGAAGATCGAGGAATGCATAATTTTTTCTTTATATAAATATCCATTTGTTATCAAGAATGTCCCTTGTAAAGTTATTGGTTTATCTAGTGTTCAAGATAAATTAGTGAAAGTCGTATATAATATAATCATCTTTTAATTCTATCAATCGATTCTCAATTCTAAAGAGGAAATCATTAGGTTTTTAAAGCATCGCTTATTCTCAATTCGTGCTTAGAATGCTTTAGAACAAAAGAGTAGTCTTGTAAAAACCATTTTGCATGCCTATGACTTAATTTTTTGAGTATTAATGAATTTTAAGGCATGGTGATTAATTAAGTATAAATTCTCTATGTAAGAGATAGTGTCCAATGCCTTAAGGATTGAATTATATAAAACTCTATCATCAAGTGGAATATCATTGTTTAGCTTCATTTAACTTTTCACTAAAGAATGCTATAGGATGATTCTCTTGACTTAAAATTCCACCTATCTCACCTGAAGCATCATGTCACTTCAAAGGCTTTAGAAAAGAAGCCTAAGGATTGGTGCGAGTGATAAGAACTTTAATTTGTTCTAAGGCCTTTTGTGCATTAGTCCAACAAAATTTATCTAATTTTAGTATATCTTATCAAACAATGGTACTAAAATTCTTAATAAATCTCCATAAAAAGTGGCTAAACCATGGAAGCTTCTAACTTCACTAAAACTTTAGGTGGCCAATCTAAGATTGCTTTCACTTTAGAAGGATCGTTTAAGCAAGTGGATATAATAAAGCCTAAAAAAGATTACCTCTTGCAAAAGAAACATTTTTTTAAATTAATGTATAATTTCTCTTGTCTAAGTAGTTCAAAGACTTTTGTAGGTGTTGTAGATGTTCATTTTCACTTGGACTAAAATCATCAAAATACACCAAAAAAAATTTACCTATATATGGTTTAAGAATATTCATTAATCTCATAAATGTGCTAGAGCATTTGAAAGTCCAAAGGGCATGACAAGCCATTCATAAAGTCCATCGTGGGTCTTAAAAGTTCTTCCACTCATCTCCGATCTAATCCAATTTGATGATATCCACTTTTAGATCAATCTTTGAAAAAAATTTGCTCTGAGATTAAATCTAACATATCATCTAATCTAATAGGAAACCTATATTTGATAGTAATTTTATTTATCACTCGACTATCAACACACATTCCATGTTCCATCTTTCTTTGGAGTTAATAATGCTTGGAACAAGGGCTAAGACTCTTGAATAAAACCCTTTCTTAATAATTCCTCAACTTGTCTTTAATCTCAACATGCTAGGGTTCATCCTATAATGTGGAAGATTAGGAAGTTGAGAACCGTAAGAACTCAATAGCATGTTGAATGTCTCTTAGAGGTCATCGAAGCTCATCGTGCAATATCGTTAAAATCGAAGAAGAGAAGAGACCAACAGTATGTGAGTCTCATTAGAGTCTGTATGACTTCTTTTACATGTAATATGTAAAGAAGAAATGGATCAAAAAATTCTTTTCAAAGTAAAACCTATTATTTCTATCTTTGGGGTCAAAGGAAAAGAGTAGGTGTTTTAAAGTAAGGATCAAATGATAGTCCTAATAGTAGGATTTTCTATGATAATTAATTGAAGTCATTTTTCTTCAATAGGCTTAGGTTGCAAGTCGGGTTGTGTGGTGTTATGGAGGGTGTTTTTCTATTGGCTTTATTGGTAGAGTTTAATAGTCTTATTATTATGTTTAAAAACATAAGTATTTTCCTACCATAGTGAATAACATTCATATCATATAGCCCCCTAAGAGAATATGAGCAATGTCCATGGGAGAACATCACACCAAATTTGATCCTCATAGCTTCCTATTTTAATAGGAACTAAACATCGATGGGAAGAGATGTATGATTTACCCAACTAACATGAAATGGTTGATGAGGTTGATTTTAAGTTGGCTCGTAAGGTTATGTGTTGAAATATTCATAGCACTCTCCTCCATATAACTAACCTACATCTCTTTTCATTACTCAAAACATACATGCTAAAAATGTTCTTTCTCCTCCAATCTTCTCTCATTTTTTTACAAGACATCTCATCACATTAATATGAGGGTCATGCTAATTCCAATTCTTCTTCATCAAATAATGGGGTGTCATCATAAACTTCTTCTAGATTATCATCTATTGATTTTCAACTTCTAAAATAAGATTTGAGCTTTACATTGATTTTGCATATGACCTTTTATGACATTTAAAATATATTACTTCCTAATGTTCTTAGAGCTCCCTTCAATTGAAGTTTTAGGCAAAGGGATGGGCCATTTGGATGGGTGTCTAACAATAGATCTATGATGAAATGGAAGGTACTTGACTTTAATTTTAGAGGGAGTGATTTCTTTTGTTGTTCAACCAATAATGCATAATGAAATGCTTCCTTTAAAGATTATGGGTCAAATAATTCAACTTCATTTCTAATTTCATTTAAGTCCAATAACAAAAATTTATTGGCTAATTGTCAATCATTATCGACATCAATTCTAGAAACTAGATCTTCAAAAGTGTTCAAGTATTCAAAGATAATTACCTTGTCTCAAAGTTAATAATTGGCTATGTAGCTTCTTATCATGATGCCTAGGACAGTACTTTGCTCTTAACATTTCTTTCATTTCTATCCAAGTTAGGTTTGTCCTTCCTAATCTTTGTTCTTTAGCTAAAGTATTTGTCCAATAAATTTTAGCATGCCCTATCAATTTCATTTTAGCAAAAGTAACCCTTTGGTAATCATCCATTTTATACCAATCAAAGAAGTCATCCATTTGAACTAACCAATCGAGAAATTTATTTGGATCATGTATACCATCATAAGTTGGGGCTTCTACTTTAACTCTTCGAGATGGATCATTAGATTCTTCTGTAGTCTTAAAATAATTTTCTCCATTCCACCATTTCTAGCAATTGATTGTCTTCTAAGTGGTTGATTTTCTCTATGGTTTGGATATGAATCTTCTTCATCTATCCCTATTGGCACGGTCTGAGTAGGTATTGGAGGAGGAGTTGGTGCTCTATTATTTTGTAGATGCACTAAAAGAGTTTGCATTTGTTGTTTAAGTTCTTGCATTTGATTCTTACTTTCTTCTAATATTTGTTGAGTTTTAGTTCATTGTCTTGGATCCTAAGATCTAAGGCATCAACTAATCTTAAATTTTCAACTTGATCTTGAGAGATAGATTTTGGTGCCATGAGATTTTTTTTTAAGGAAGAAAAAGATATATGAAAAGGGACCAATGAAAAAAATGAAAAAAATAAATAAGTATAATATAATTGTGCAATCAAAGTGAAATTTTAAGCTAAGAGAACTTCCTGTGAGAGGGGGGTACATACCACTTAAATCCCAAGCTCTCCTTACACTTAGGTCTTTTGACAAAGTTCTATTTTATATATATATATATATATATATATATATATATATATATATATATATATATATATATATATATATATATATATATATATATATTAATGAAATAAAAATGCTCAAATTTATCAAGCTCTTTTTTTTTTCTTTTAAGAAAGCAAGTTATCATAAGTTAATCAAAGAAACTTCTAAAATTAACCATAAACAATAACAAAGATAATAAAGCAAGTAATTAGATTTTGATTTGCACTAATGGCTAGGTTTTTAGGTGATGAACTACCTCACCAAGGTACTCTTAATTTTTTTTTTTTTTTTGAGAGGGGAGGGGTGCAATTCACACAATTGGAAAATGGCTAAAATATATAATGGAGCTTACTAATTGAAATTTTATGCTATCACCATAAACTAAGCAATATATATCTTCCAAGCTACTAATATGTATTTAAACTATCATAAAAGAAAATTAATTAACCTCACAAGTCCAAGAAAACTCACAAGTTTGAAGACAAGTCCAACACTTGAGTTGCTCCCTTTGTTGAAGCAAACTTTTGACCAAATTTGCTCCTTCCGTGCTTCGATACCAAATTTGATGGAGGGTGTTCTTTCTTTTGATGAGATTGAGAGAACGTGGTATTGGAGGTGAAGGAAGAAGATATGTTGGATAACTAGCCCCACCAAGGATTGTCAAGGTTTGGCCACCAAGCTCTCAAACCACAAGAATAACTCAAAAAATTTGTAATTGCCAAAAGATCTCCTTCATTCTAATAAGAGGGCTATTTATAGCCATTACAAGCATCTTTAAAAGAAAAGAATTCAAAACATGGAGGGAAAGGTGGATGGCCACATTAATGTGAAGCAATTAAATTGCCTCATTATTTTATGCCATCCACCCATTTCACATGCTATTATTTTATGTGGATTCAACCACCTCATGTCATGCTTTGAATTTTAAATGCAAAATTTCAAACATGGAGTTTCTAGAAGAAAATTAAAAATTACATAAATAAAAAAAGATGAAATCATAAAATGGGCCTTAGCAAGCTAATGGGCTAAGTCTTCTTCTTGAATTTTCTTGGGCTTTAGCTTGAGATCTTGTAAATGTGCCTTGGGCTCTAATTTGTTGATCCTCATGATTAGCTTGAGATCTTGTAAATGGGCCTTGGGCTCTAATTTGTTGATCCTCATGATGTTCTACATCACTAAGGGCTTTATCCAAAACCCTAGAGAAGATGATATCTATTAAGTATTTAGTGGCCAACTCAAAGAAAATGCTTGGGGATTCATATTTGCCAAGAGTGGTGTATCCACTAGGTGAGTTGCTGTCAGCATAGCGAACATCAAGCAACCTAAGGTGCCCGATGAATCGCCAGAAGAAAGCATCGGGACTCACATCCTTATTGCAGAGCCGATGGATAGTCTATGCATGCCATCCAACTTAGCGACATGAGTGAATGCCACTGTGGGACTTATATCAACTCAAAGGTAGTCAAGAGGAAAGGAGCCTCTAGGGGGCTTACCCTAAACCTCAAATATACTCAACCTAGTCAGTGCACGATGGCTGGTTCAAGAAGAAAGCTTGTAGTCTTACATCTTCTTAAATAAAGTCAACATGGGCTATGGCTACATAGTGAAGTCTACCAAACAAATGCCATCGCTAAATGGTCAAGTCAAGAAGAAAGCACAGGACTCACATCCACCAAGTGATCAGGGGTGACAGACTAGAGGTAAAGATATGACGACCTCTAGCACTAAATGAGTGTCACAGGGGTTTGCTCCCACATCAAAATAGCTTGAGACAAAAGATATGTGTTTATTTTTTGTGCTTGTGTTAAAGAGAATAAGATGCCTCTTGGGCTCTCTTACACCTACCCTAAACACGTTGGGAAATTTGATGAAATGGCGCCATGAATGGCAATTGTGATCACACTAAGAAAGGATGCCGCTTGGGTTATCTTACACCTAGCTTAGTTGTGCTAGTCGAAATAGGATGCCTCTTGGGTTCTCTCACACTTATTCTAGTAGCGCTGGGGAATTGTGTTTAATTTGTGTTGTGAAAGAAGGATATGATGCCTCTTGGGTTCTCTTACACCTAATCTAAGAACGTCATGGCAGATTTGAAAGCAAGCTAACAATGCTTCTAAAGAAGAGAAATTTTTGATGAATTGGAATAAAATTTTTTATGATTGAATTGTTATTTTCAATCATGATTTTATGGGTAATATTTTTTCAAATAGAGCCCATTAATTGGAAGCATCTGCTTTCCCTTACAATCATCGATATGATCCTCCTTGGTAGGCCTTCTCTATGAAAAAAGAGCCTTCCCAAGTGGGTTCAAACTTGCCTCCCATCTTTTGACAGGCAACAATTGGTCTCCTTAGAACCAGAACAAGTTCTCCTACTTGAAAAGTTCTAGGGTGGACTAGCTTGTTGTAAGCTTGAATCATTTTGGCTTTGTACAACTTGAGGTTCTGGCACGCCCGTAGGCATCTCTCCTCCAAACCTTTGAGCTCTTCTAACAGCAACTTGACATTATGCTCTGTAGTGATTTGACTACCCAATGCTATCCTTAGTGATGGAAGTTTAACTTCTAATGGTAGAACAGCTTCATACCCATACACTAAGGAGAATGAGGTAGATTAAGTTGGAGTTCTGTATGTGCTGCGATATGCCCACAAATCTTCAACTAGCTGCTCATGCCACTATCGTTTATTATCATCAAGTGTTTTCTTTAGTATCTCAATGAGAGTTTTGTTGAATGCTTCTACTAGCCATTTGCACTAGGGTAATAGATGGTGGAGTATCTCTAATCTATATCTCCCCAAGCTGTGATCTTAGCTTTTGAATGTAGTACCATTATCGATATAATCGTGAGGCACCCCAAACCTATATACGATATATGGTTCACGAAAAATTGGAGCATATGTTAAGGCTGTGACCTCTGAGTGGGATTGTCTCTGCCCACTTAGAAAAGTAGTCGGTGGCAGCTAAGATGAACATATGACCCTTGGAAAAAGGAGGATCGATTGGACCCATAATGTTAGTACCCCAACACTCAAATGTCCATGAGACTAATGTAGGGTGTAGAATGTTGGGTGCTTGATGTAGGACCACACCGTGTACCTGACACTGATGACATCTTCTAGCTACATTCATGCAGTCTATAATCATCGAAGGCTAATAGTATCCTAGTTTCTTTAGCTTTGCTTTCATCTTCATACTGGATTGATGTGCTCCGCATAGACCTGAGTGTACATCGATCACGATCTTATGAGCTTTGTGTTTGTCTAATAGCGTAACCACATTTGATCGAAAGACCATTAGTACAAGGTGCCATGCACGAGAGCATAGGAGAGAGCTCTCTGTTTCATCTGGTGGGCTTATGACTTCTCTTGAGATAGTTTGCCTCTAGTCAAGTAATCCATGAATGGTTGCCTCCACTCTAGCTCCTCGTCCTTTTCGGGAATGGCAACCTCCCCTTCAAGAGAAAGTCTCTCGATGAGTTTAGCGTCAATAAGGGATAGGGCTTGTCTGTTTTGGACCCTTATTGGAATGGACTCATCTTTCAAGCATGTCAATTCCTTGATGAGTTTTGTCAAAGCATCTGCTACTACATTCTCTCCTCGAGGGACCTTGTAAATGGTGACCTCAGGAATTTAGGCCAATAACTTCATGGTGTACTTGTGGTAATGACGAAGCTTAGGTTTTAGAACCTTGTAGGACCCAGCGATTTGATTGGTGACCAATTGAGAATCTTCATAGATATTGATGCTTTTGACACACATTGTGATAGCTAACTCCAAATTGATAATTAAAGCCTCATACTCAGCTTCATTGTTGGTGCATGGATTGGAGAGATAGTATGAGAATCTCATCACATCACGGTATAGAGTTAAGAGAACTATTCCTCTCCCCGCCTTGCCTGGAAGAGTAGATCATGGTTCTTCTCCTTTATGAAAGGAAGCCGCACCATCAAAATACATCTCCCAGTGGTGATTATCAAGCTCCCCTAAGTTCATGATTTGTTCATCAGGGAGATCGTCACTAACCAGAGAATCAGCAGAAAGTGAGTGTGTTGCTAAGAAATCCGCTAGTGCTTATTTTTTCACCACATAGAGGGTACGAATGTAATATCAAACTGTGAGAGAATCATGGACCAACGTGCCAACCATCTGGATAACGTTGGCCGTGTTATGATATACTGTAGTGGATTGATTCTTGAAATCAAGTTCACATTATGAGAAAGCATATAGTATCATAACTTTTGGGATGCAAAAATTAAAGCTAGGAAATATTTCTCAATAGGTGTGTAGTTCGCTTCAGTAGGGATCAGCCGATGGCTGAGATAGTAGAGAGTGTTCTCCTTCCCTTCATCGCTTGGTTTAAACAAAGTGCCAAGGGAGTCATCCAATGCAGGGTAGAGGATCAGTACTATAGGGCTAGAACCGGCCTTCACCAAACGCTTGATATCTTCAAAGGCATACGACACTTGTCATCCCACTTGAACTTGGCATCCTTTTGACAAGTGTTGAAAATGGCTTGCATCTCCCGATAGGTTGGAGATAAAGCATCTTAGACACCAACCACCCTTGAATGATTTGAGTTGTGTTAGATTTTAGAGGTGGAATTTCTAAGACTTTGATCTTTTCTAATCTATATTCCCCGGTGTTACAACAAACTCAAGGAGCTTTCTTGAAGCTACTCACACACACTTTAGTTCATTTTGAGGTTAAATTATCTTAACCATTCAAAAACTACTCTCAATCAAAGAGATGGTCTTCTTTATCTTTGCTTTTGACTACTAGATCATTAACATAACATTCAACTTGATGATGAATGAGTTCATTGAAGATTTGAGTCATGGCCCATTGGTATGTAGCACCAACATTTTTAAGGCCGAAAGGCATGACAATAAATTCTGATTGGGGTTCAAAAAATAGTGTTTCTTTCATCATCGGGGGCCATCTTGATTTGGTTGTAGCCAGATGACCTATCCATGAAGGAGAATACTGCATGAGATGAGATAATATCCATCATTAATTCTAGTATATGAAGAGGAAATTCATCTTTAGGACATGCTTTGTTTAAGTCCCTGAAATCGACTCATATGCGAATTTGGCCATTCTTTTTCTTAACTGAGACGACACTGATTAACCAGATAGGGTATTTTTATTCTCTAATGAAACCAACATCGATCAATTTCTTGACTTCAAAAATGTCCTGTTGTTCGATCTTTAATCACATGCATCTAGGAGCTTGTTTGATAGGGTTAGTGTTAGGGTCTATTGCTAGTTTGTGGACTGCTATATTAGAAGATAATCCAGGCATCTCTTCATAACTCCATGCAAAGCAGTACTTAAACTCGATCAATAGCCCAACTAAGTCATTGGTTTCTTCTTCGTTCAACAGAGAACTGATGTATGTTGGGCGCAAATCTTCTTCTGTGCCGAGGTTGATTTCTTTAAGCTTGTCGATTATTGAATGGATTTCCTCTTCAAATTATGGAGGTGCATCCTTGATTTAGAAATCATCTGGATTATCTAAAGTTTTTAAACACACTTCTTCATAAGAGTTAGTGTGGTTGGAGAGGAACCTATTAAACTCCAGATGATTGGTGATAAGCGAATCATCGCCATCACTGGGACCCATCATCAATCGAATTGATCTTTTGTGCATTTATTCCACAACTTTACCGAATTCACCATGTATAAGGAATCAAACCTTCTTTGTAAGAATTAAGAACAATGAAAACAAATCATAAGGTAATTCCATTATATGAATTATTCTCAAGTTCTACATCTTCTAGACTTTAGGATGATGATCCCAATAGGAATCTCTTTGATTGACATCATGGAAGACTAGTTTAACTAAAAACCTTCAATTTTTGAGAAGTGAGGTTGAGCTAAATTTCTCAATAGACGCTTTAAATAAACCGATTTACATTTGTGCTTTGCTTAGGCTTGGTTCTCCGCTATCTCTGAGTTCCACTTCCAATGAAACCCACCGAGAGGGTTTAATCACATGAGACTCATCAGTGGATCCAAGTCTATGTGAATAGCAGGTATTCTGTGAATTAGAACATAACTGGGTTCACCAACTAAGGGTCTTCCACCTTGAATGCCTCTGTTTTCTGCTTTTGGTGGAGTCAAGTCATCACCATATGATGGAACAAACTATGGGTGGAATGTGCTTGACCTCATTTTTAGATGAGCTTTCAACCTCCATCTTAGACATAGGTTTCTCTTAGACTTTAAGAGTTCCTTGGTTTAAGACACATCTAGTGATTAACTCACCCTAGAGACTTAGAAGAGTTAGCCATAGAATAGGTCATGCCAGGGGTGTTAGGAAAATTTACCTACCCTATAGCTTAAACCACATTCCTCACTTCCTTCCTTCAAGTCAAACTCCAAATCAAATCAACATCAAACTTAATTCAAATCCAAATTCTCAAAATCTTTCCTAAGTTCTTTGATTCCCTCTCATGGACTTAGCTTAAATCAAATTCAAATCACTTCAAATCCTTGATATTCTCAATATTTATATTCTCATTTATATTCACATATATAAATGAAATATAAATTCAAATCAATCAAACCAAATTCCAAAATCAAATCCAAATTCTAAAAATCTTTCTTAAGTCCTTTGACCACCTCTTAAGGACTTAGCATAAATCAAGTTCAAATTACTTCAAATCCTTGAAATTTTCTCATAGCCCATTTATATTCTCATTTATATTCACATATATAAATGAAATATAAATTCAAATCAATCAAACCAAATTCTAAAATCAAATCCAACAAAAAATCTTTCCTAAGTCCTTTGATCCCTCAGAAGACTTAGCCTAAATCAAGTTCAAATCACTTCAAATCCTTGAAATTTTCTCATAACCATTTATTTTCATTTATATTCATATATAAATGAAATATAAATTCAAACAAAACCAACTAAAAAAAATCAAACTCAAATTCATTCAAGATTCAACCTAAGCCTTTCAAGTCAAAATCTTGAACTTAGTCAAATCAATTTCAAATCAAGCCAAACTCTTGATTTTTTTTCATGATTCAATCAATCCTTCAATCATGAATCCAAATATGAATACAAACTTCAATCACTTAACCAAAAAATTAATTCAAAAATCAAACCCAACTCAAACTCATGTTCACCCTTTGAACTTGAAATTGTCAAATGAATAAAAACCCATTTGACTTCAAATCTCTTGCAAATGGATTTATATTTCAATCATAAGTCCATATGTGAGTTCAATCAAACTCAAATCAAGCTTTGACCAAGCCATTTGATCCACTTAGGCTCACTTGACCCAAAGTGACCTAAAGTACATCTTATGAGCCAAATTCTAATCCTAACCAAATTGGATTGAACTAAGCCCATCTAAGCCTCTTATCATGATCAACAATCATCATGAGATGACCAATTACTCAAATTGGGTCAAACTAAGTCAAACCTAAGGGTTGAGTGGTTGACCAAATCAACACTTAGCCAAAATGAAACCTAACCTTGCAAAAAAATCACCATATGCCAAATTGATTGAAACCATTGATCAAAACTCATCTATGACCAATGTTTGAACTTGACCAAGTCAACATTTGAGTCTAACCTAGCCTAATTGGCCACTTGACCCAAGTTGACCCATTGACCTAAAAAGTCAAAATGTGTGAAAACTTGATCTAAGCCAAATTGATTGAAACCAATGGATCAAGTTCATTCCAAAATGATTATTGAACTTGATCAAAGCTCCAATTGACCAACTAGACCTAACCTAGCCCAATTGGCCATGAACCCAACTTGACCTAAAAGGTCAAATTGAGCTAAACTCAAATATTAACCAAATTGATTATAAACAAAGATATCAATCCATTTCATATGACTAACCAAAGATGAACCAACCCATGACCTAACCCAAATAGGTCAAATGGGTCAAATTGGTTAACTTGACCCATTTGACCCAAATGAACTCAATTGAACCAAAATCAAATATAAACCAAATTGAATCAAATAAAAGCCACCAAAACATTTCAAATGGCCATATGAACTTGACCTAACCCTTGGTTTGACCCAATTTGACCAATTAGTCAACTTGATCCAAGTTGATCCATTTTGACCTAAATGGGTCAACATGAGCCAAATCATATCAAACCAACTCCAAATTCATTGAAACTTGACATAACCTATTTTTCAAACATAATTAACATATTCAAATTGAAACCCAAGCCAAATGACTATTTTACCCCTAGGCCATAGGGTAACCCAAAATCAAAACCACTTGAAATTTGATCAATTCCTTTCATGGACACTTCATCCTCTTAGTGGACCAAATGGTCACTAATGGACCTAGAACATGACCAATGGGTTTGGGTCAGCCAAACCCAACCCAAACCCAAAATGACCACCTCCTTGAAAATGGCCACATGGAATCCTCCTCCACCTTGTTTTGAGCACATGGCCACCTCACCCACTCCTCCTTTGGCCAAAAATTGAATTCAAGGACACCTCTAACAGCTTAACAAACCCATTGCATAAGCTCAATTGGATCAAAATGACAAGCTCCTTCACGACCGTCTGATCCTTGAATGGGGAGATATACTCCCCCTAATTTGATTTCATTTTATCAGTCTCATACTTGATTGAGCTAAGGGAAGCCAAAGGAGCCATTGCCAAGTGATCCCAAGCTTCCTAGAGTGAAATCAACTTCTCCATTTTCGGATTTACTCAAATCAAAAATAGGGGAGCTCCATTAAAATTCAAACTTACTCCACACTTCAAATCAACCCAATTCCTCTTACAAGCTTCATCAGGGAGTTCATCACTCACCCAAGCTTTAAAGGTGCTACCTTGATCAAGATCAAGCTCAAGTCAAGGTGGAGTTGGCCTCTAGAAGGATCTATCCAATCTTAAGACATCAAACTCTCAACAAAGTTTCGTCTCCACTAGACAAAGCTTCTCTAAGAGAATCGAGCACTAGTGATCACCTTCAGTGAGGTTAGCCATTAAACCGAGCATAATTTCAATATTGTTTGGAGCTTTGTGAAGTGGATTTTCATCCCATGAAATTCTACCCGTTGGATATGTTTTCCTTTATCCTTAGATGGTGTGGGTTGAGTTTGATCAATCCAAGCAATCGAGCTGGATCATCCTAGAAGATGGATGAATGTCCTCTCCCAGGGAAATATATAGGGAAGGATCATAGGCCATCCATGGCATTTTGGATGGATAGCACATTAAAACACGAGATCCATCTTTCATCCCTTTAGAATCGCTTTAACCTCACCGTATCCTTGATGGACGGGTGAGGAGAAAGCAGAAAACGCTTATGATGTGACAACTTTAATATCAAATCTTGCCATGCCACTTGGAAAGCGCATGCCACATTAGCGGCTACGTGGCATCGACGGGATTAAATGTTTAAGTAGGCTATTAAATCACTTAATTAATCATGAAAACTTCTTAAATTTATATCTAAGCCTAGAAAAATCAAAAAAATATGAAATTAATTGCATTGAATAGGTAATTAAACATAGATATGAATTTCTATGTTCAATTATCTATCCAATGCATTGGATAGCAAAGTCATGAATTTAAGCAAAAGTCATCCAACCTTAATTAAGGGTTAATTCACTAATTACCCCATTAATTAATTTCATAAAATTATAAAACCTTCAAGAACTTAATTAATCTATCTTGGGTATGCTTAGGTGTTCATGAGCCTAAGTACATTAAGAAAATCAAAATCCCACTCACATGTGTGAGAGGGGTTATGAAAGCACTTAAGTTAAAACCCTTAGCTTAATTAATCCTTAATCATGAGCCAATTGCATTAGGTACCTTTCTTTTAGGTGCATTATTGATTTAAATTCCTTATGTGATTTTATGTCATATCATCATAATAATTTGATTAACTATGCTGGTAAGTGGGTAATTAACACACTTAATTCATACATTAACTTAAGTAACATATAAAAAAATCATCTAATAATCCTAAGAACAAACTAAATTAACAAACATATGTGAGAATGGGTTAGAAGCAGCAAACTCACCTCACATTTCTCAAATTAAATCAAACTCAAAACAAAATCAAACCTTCCTTAAAAATAACTTGATTTGCTTTAAGCTTTCTTATTTCATAAGATTGTCTTTAGGAATTAATTAGGATGAATGTGTTTACATGCTTTCATCACTTTAGTTCTTTCCAAACATGCTAAATGTGTATGTCATATGAATTTCATTCATTCATGCTTCTTAAAATTCAAATTGAAAATGAAATATTTTTTTTTTATGTCAAATTACATGTTTTGGCTAAAGTAAAGATATGAATGACTATTATCACTATTAAATCTAAAATTATTTTCAAAATTTATAAATAAAATACCTAAAACTGAAAGTGTGCTACTTATAATTATTTATAAGCTTGTATGTGGATATAAATATGAAGATGTGCATGGTATGACTTTCCTTTTTTTTTGCATAGTTTTGAATAGGATTTGGCAAAGTGTATAATTCATTTGAAAAGAACACAACACTTGCCTAACCCCATTCTTATTCATTCCTATGCTATTACTTAAGAAGAACATACACACTTGTACATATAAATTGCATAAATAAAACAAATAAACAAATACAAACTGTTTGCATCTTTCTTTTTTCCATTCATTTCTTTTGTATATCTATTTGTATTTAAGGAAAGTGGTATATTAGTCTAGATAACCCCGGGGTTGCGAGGCTTTAAGTAACCCTAAGTAGGTCTTGTACCTTACATCCGTGGTGCTAACAATGATGCCGTACTCACTTATTCCTTTCATACATACATGTGTGCATGTGAATAATGGATAAAAGAAACTCCTCTTTTCTACTTAATGAAAATCATGCATCATAAAGCTTTCTAATTTTCTTAAGTAACATTTCCTAGCATTCATCATAAAGTGTGCTAAACATTTCCATTTATATGTATATATATGCTTAGGATACATCCATATACATGTTATACATGTTGGGAAAGAAATGAAGTGTTGTGTGTTTTGTGATCTGAATTCACTTTACTTAATCTTAAAATGCCTTTCTTTTGAATAGGTTTGTTTAGGGAAAATATAAACTTAAGATTAATTAAAAAATATAATAAAATATTCATTAAACAAAACCAAACATGAATCTGCTTTAGAAATTACTTAAGGTAGGAAAGGAAAGAGAAGTTCTCTTATCTTTTCCCTCTCTTTAAAACTTAGTAATTAATTGTAGGATTCACTCAAACCTAAACAAATCATTAAATAAAATCAACCCAAATCAACTAAACACTTAATTGAAATCACCCATCAAAGCGAACATCTTCACACTTAGAGAATCCAAACTTTAAAGTCATAGCTAAGCATACCGCACAAATCTTCTAAAGCACACACATTAGACTAAGTCACCACTTCTAGCTTTAGGTTAGGGTGGTACATGCTTTGATGTTTGCTCTTGTTTTGTGATATTTTATTTTAGTCTGGATGTTAGGGTGAGTGCGCGTAGAATGAATGGTAGGATGATTTAGTCTAATCATTATTTTGAGTGCATATATAGAGATAGAAGTCACTTTGCTTTAATGGACCTAATCACCTGTAAGGACTTCTAAGGATGATGGGTGCATATGTACCAGAGATTCTTCCCTACTTGGAAAAGTAAAATAGAATTTATTTTAAATCGGATTCGTTAAGTTCCCTACAAGGGCAGACCCCCATAATTAATTACATCATAAGGAATGAGGATTCCTTAGAAAAACTCGATTAAGGTAAATGATCGTTGTCTTCAAAGATTTCAATAGGAAAGGACTATCAATCGATTAGTTCATTTTTGAAAATCAAATGGGATTGATCAAAGAGAGGGAGTTCTTATCGAGGTCAAAATGGAAGATAAGTAGGAGATGCCCACGATGCTAGGGAAACCTAGCGAGCAATCTCAAACTATCATATAATTGGGCTTTACATTTTTAAAATTGATTAAATTTGTTTGAGTTGCATTTTTCATTAGAAATTTAGGGCTTATGATTCCTTAACACAAGATTAAAGGAATGCCTAAGAGATAAGGAATTATGCTTATGGCCCACAAAGGGAGAAGTAACCTCATAACTTAAATCTATGGAGCTTTGGCGAGGGCCGAAAGCACAACCTAAATCTATGGCAAAAAAAGGATATTTGGTTTACCTCCACAAGAGAAGACAAACCACTTAGTTTGACTTACAATCACGGGGTGGTCCAACTAACTCTTCCTACAATTTTAAATACATGTAGGCAAGTCTTTATGCTTATGCAAGATAACTAGGCTGTTATTTATTTAGAAAGAGACTAAGTTCTTAAACTCACTCCCTAAAGAGACTAGATCTTGTAAAGGGCATGCTTCAAATGACCTAAATCTAATGCAATTTAAATTTTATTTTATTTTTATTTTTGGACAATTATTTTGACTCAGGCTAATAGGATTCAGATGCCTAATACATGAGAAATAAAATTATTTGCCAAAATCAAAGAGAAGGGAGGAGGTGAGTTTCCACCATGGCTCTCAAAGGTCAAGCTAAGTTTCTCTGGCAAGGGTGGAAACCCTCCAATCAAGAGTGAAATAAGATGTTGTTGTGCATGATGTTGCAAAATAAATACTCATCCAGCTCAGGGGTTGCTAATTCTTTTATCTTGATTCTAAACCTAAGCTTTAAGTGATGTTATGAGTTATTTATTTTTAATCTAAGTTGTTAAGTTTGGTAAAATATTTATTTTTTCCTAAAAAGCCTAATCCACATCCAAGCCATACATAAAGCATGGAAGAAACTAGGAAAAGATGCCACTTAATGCAAAAGCTAAACAAATCATCAATCAATTTATAAAGTTAATCACAAAAAGAATAAAAGGTTATTGTGGTCGGGCACCACCGCTCAAACTCAAAAATATCAAATTGGGTAGCTAAGCTCTACCCTTATACAACCTGGATTATAAATGAATTAAATTAAAATTAAGCAAGGAATTCATTATTAAAGGGGTCTTCATGCTTCATTTCTTCTTTCTTCTTTGGTTCCTTCTTTTAGATGGTTGGAAGGTAGATGCTCCAAGGTTTCACATGGTGCATAAGATAGAATATTATGACCAATGCTTATCCTAATCCCCATAACAATCATTCCAAAGTCCTAATTGCACAAATTTACATGAAAAGGAAGAGAATAAAAATCTAGCTAACACCTACAAAATACAAAGGTTAGCTAAAAATAAACCACAAAAATCCCAAGCATGTATATTAGACTTATCACCCCACACATGGGTGACTAAGTCCCACTATTAGATTATGCTTAGGGGTATAAAGCACAAGCAAAAGCATTTATATTTTATTTATGATAGTGCCCTTAAGCACAATCCCTACAAAAAAGAATAGTTAGACAGATCCTACCATTCATTCTATGAGCATACACCCTAACATCCGTCTAAAACATATATCACAAAATAAAATAAACATCAAATCATACCAACTAACTAAAGTGGTGACTTAGGCTAATGTGTGTGTTTGAAGGTTTGTGTGGTATGCTTAGCTATGGCTTTAGGTTAAATTTTCTAAGTGTGAAAAAATATGTTCAACTTAGAGGAGGGTTTCATTTAAGTTGTTTAATTATTTTGGGTTGATTTTATTTCATATTTTGATTTGGTTCAAGTGAATCCTACAATTAATTACTAAGTTATGAAGAGAGGGAAAAAGAAGGAAGCTTCTCTTTCCTTCCCTAACCTAAGTAATTTTTAAAGTAGATTCATATTTTTTTTTTATTTAGGTGAATGTTTTGATTAAATATTTTAATTAATCTTAGGTTTAGATGAACTCTAAACAAACCTATTCAAAAAGAAAGACATTTTAAGATTAAATGAAATGAATCAAAATTCACATAACACACATTACTTCATTTCTTTCCCAACATATATAACATGCATATGGATGGACCCTAAGCATATCTATACATACAAATGAGAATATTTAACATACTTTATGATGCATGCTAAGTAATCCACTTAAGAAAATTTGGAAGTTTAAGATGCATGATTTTCTTTAAGTAGAAAAGGGTTTCTTATCCAATTTTTCACATACACACATGAAAGTAAGAAAGGCATAAGTGAGTACATGCCATTGTTAAGAGGTGTAAGTACAAGACCTACTTACTACTTAAAGCCTCATCTGGGTTGTCCAGACTAATATACCACTTTCCTTAAATACAAACATATGTAAAAGAAATAAAAAATGGAAAGAAGAATGCAAAAGTTGTATTAATGGATTCATTATGCAAGCGTAGGTAACCCTTCCTAAGTTGTAGCATAGAGATGAATATGATATGGAATTAGGTGAGTAATAGGTCCTTTTCAAATGAACCATATATCTCACCAAATTCCTGTTAAAAACTATACCAATATAAGAGATAAAGGAAACCTATGCTAAGCATACCTTTATAATCTTTCACATGCAAGCTCATAATTAAAATATAAGTAGCATACTTTCAGATTTGATATGCGATTTATATGTTTTAAAAATAATTTGAATTTAGTAGTGATAATAGCAATTCATATTTCTACTTTAGCCAACACATACAAATTTGACATAAAGTAAATAATTTCATTTTAAAGTTGAATTTGAAAAATATGAATGCATGAAACCACATGACATACAAATTTAACATGTTAGGGAAAGACTCAAAGCAATGAAAGCATGTAAACAAATTCACTTTAATTAAATCCTAAAGACATTCTTAAGGAATAAGAAAGTTTAAAATAAATCAAAGTGTATTCAATGTGATTTTTGTTTAGTTTGAAGTTTGATTTAATTTTGAAAAGGTGAGTTGAGTTTGCTATTCCTAACCCATTCCACATGTGTTTGATATTTTTGTTTAATTTTTAGATGATTAGATTCATTTTAAATATTGATTAGGTTAGGTATGAATTAAGTAATTTAATTAAACTTTCCTAGACCACCTTAATATAATTAACCAAATAATTATGAGCCAATGAGATGACATAAAAAATCACAAGGAATTTAAATTTGCAATGCACCTAATAAGGTAAAGGCCTAATGCAATTTGGCTCATAATTAAAGTTAATTAAGCTAAGGGTTTAAGTAATTTCAAACACACACATATGAATTGGGTTTTGATTTCTTAATTGAACTTAGGCTATTAAACACCCAGCATCTACCCAAAGTAGTAGATTAATTAAGTTCTAAGATTTTTAGAATTTTTAGAAATTAATTAAGGGATAATTAATAAATTAACCCTTAATTAATAGAGATTAGGGAAAAGGGGTTTAGGGAAACTTGGGAAATGCCCCAAAATTATTTCCTAAACCTCCTATTCTGGATCAACCTTAATCCTCATCATGGATTAAAACCACTAATCACACCTTAATTATCCTTAATTAAAGGGGTAATTAGGAAATTATACAATTCTCAATTAAGCCTTCAATAAATCCCAAGAAAATTAGGAGGTAGAGTCATCCCTAAAATATACCCAAGTTTGGGATTAATCAGAGGCTTAATTAAAAGGTAATTAGCAAAATGAACTTTCCAATAAAATCCAAAATAAGG
Organism: Cymbidium sinense; assembly: GCA_021442155.1. Classification (NCBI taxonomy): domain Eukaryota; kingdom Viridiplantae; phylum Streptophyta; class Magnoliopsida; order Asparagales; family Orchidaceae; genus Cymbidium; species Cymbidium sinense. The sequence goes on from CM038220.1 coordinate 137,984,164, forward strand.
GAAGAGCATAACTCAAAATCTATTGAAATTAATTTTAAAATATTTTAGGTTGAATTATCTTTCCATATAAATTTATTTCATATTTTTCTAAATTTTATTGAGATATATATGAATTTTAGATCCTAGATTAATTAATTAAACATCCTAACTAATCCCTCACTCATGGCGATGTGGGTATTGCAGCGTCACGCTTACATCATGTGAGCATCCCAAACAAATCATCGGGGTGATTGTGGCGCACTTTGATCTCAGATCAAAGATCGAGCATAGATCTCTCCGTTTTAAAAGGGATAAAAAGAAATTACGTGGGAATAATCGTCCATCCAAAATGCATGGATGGGCGAAAGATCTCCCAGTTCTTTAGATCAATAGACGTCCATGATCGGGAAGATCCAAGCTCAATTGAGCTGATTCAAACAAACTTAACCCACCCAAGCCATAAGCCACACGGTGGATTTGCATGAATTGAAAATTTCTTTCAAAGGACCACACCTCCTATGCTAGGTGGTCAAAAAATTCCATACCTCGAGGTGATCACCCGAGATGATAGGTAGCTTGTTGGAGATGAAGCCTGTTGAAATTCTTAGGCCTTGGGTTGAGATTTGTGGACCAACACCACTTCAAGATCCTTGCGGCTTTGATCCAATTGCTCCTCTCCTTGCTATGGGAACTCCAATGGAAGCTTGGGTGAGCTCGAATTGGTCCTTAGAAGAAGTGTGCAAGAGGAATTGGGATGGTTTTCAGTGTGGAGAAAGTTAGGAGTTCAAGTGAGCTCCCCATTTTCACATTCAAACCGAAGATGAAGTTTGATTTCACTCTAGAAGCTTGAGGAGGCTAGGAATTGCTTCTCGACTTCAGGTTCAATCAATTGAGAATGATAATTGAATTAGGGGAATATATCTCCCCTTGAAGGATCGAATGGATGCAGCTATCTTTCATTTGATCCAATTGCTCACAATTGATGTTTGCACATGATGGTTTGAGGCATTTGGGTGGATTGACCTCCCATGTGCTTGAAATTGAGTGGAAGAGTTTGAAGCCAATTTGACCCATGATGTCGTTTGGGACCATTGGGCTGACCCAAACCCATTGGGTTGGGTGCACCACTCTTGATTAGGTCCCTTGAGCTTTGGAAAGCCTAAGTTGAAGAGGGTATGACCAAATTACCCATGGATTAGGCCAAAATTTGTTCTATGGCCTAGATGGTCATTTTGCTAATTTTCACTTTGGATATGTTGGGTATGTGGAGAAACTAGGTTTGGCCAAGTTTCATGATTTGGAATTCATTTGATGAGGTTTGGCTCATGTTGACCCATTTAGGTCAAAATGGGTCAACTTAGTCAAGTTGACCAATTGGTCAAATTGGGTCAAACCAAGGGTTGGGTCAAGTTCATATGACCATTTGAAATGTTTTGGTGCTTTGGTTTGATTCAATTTGGTATAGTTTGAATTTGGCTCATATGACTTCATTTAGGTCAAATGGGTCAAGTTGACTATTTGACCCATTTGACCTATTTGGGGCGGTCAAGGGTAGGTTTAGGTTTGGTTAGTCATATGGAGTGGATTGTATCTTTGTTTCCAATCAATTTTGGTTAAGTTTTTGGCTCAACATGACCCCTTTAGGTCAAGTTGGGTCTAAGGTCAATTGGGTTAGGTCTAGTTGGCCAATTGAGGCTTTGGTCAAGTTCATAAGTGATTTGGAATGAACTTGACCCATTGGTTTGGATCAATTTGGCTTAGATCAAGCTTTGACACATTTAGGTCAAGTTGGGTCAACTTGGGTCAAGTGACCAATTGGGCTAGGTTAGGCTCAAATGTTGGCTTGGTCAAGTCCAAACATAGGTCATGAGTGAACTTAGATCAATGGTTTCAATCAATTTGGCCTATGGTGGAATTTGGCTATGTTAGGTTTCATTTTGGGCTAAGTGTTGACTTGGTCAACTTGGTTTGACCCAATTTGATTGATTGATCATCCCATGATGATTGTTGATCATGATGAGAGGAATATGAGTTTGGTTCAATCCAATTTGGTTAGGATTAGAATTTGGCTCATAAGGGTACTTTAGGTCACTTTGGGTCAAGTGAGCCTAAGTGGGGCAAATGGATTCGTCAACGCTTGATTTGAGCTTGATTGATCTTGTATATGGACTTATGATTGAAATATAAATTCATTTACAGGTGGTTTGAAGTCAAATGAGTTTTGATCCTGTTGACAATTTCATATTCAAAGGGTGAACATGAAAGGATTTAAGGTTTGAATTTTGAATTGATTTTTGATTTAGTGATTGAAGTTTGTATTTATATTTGGACTCATGATTGTAGATTTGATTGAATCGTGAGAGAAAATCAAGGGTTTGGCTTGATTTGAAATTGATTTGGCTAAGTTCAAGATTTTGACTTGGCTTGATTAGATTTTGAGTGGATTTGAGTTTGATTTTTGGAATTGGTTTTGATTATTTGAATTTATATTTCATTTATATATGTGAATATAAATGAGATATAAATGAATTATGAAAATCCATGAATTTGAAGTGATGATGATTTAAAAGTCCATTAAGAAAAATTAAGGACTTAGAAAATTTGAGTAGATTTTGAATTTGATTTGATTGATTTATATTTATATTTCATTTATATATGTGAATATAAATGAGAATATAAATAAGTTTTGAAAATCCCATGAGTTTGAATTGATTTGATGATGATTTAGGTTAAGTCCATTAATGGAAAATTAATAGGGATTTAGGAAAATTTTAGATTGGGAGTTTAATTTGAGGGTTTGATTTGAATTTATATTTCATTTATATATGTGAATATAAATGAGAATATAAATGAATCATGAGAAAATTTCAAAGATTTGATTTGGTTTAGATCATGATTTTGGTTAAGTCCTTAAGAGATTAAAAAGGAAGAAAAATCAGAAATGGATTTTGATCATGGTTTCAATCATGGATTTCAATCATGAATTTAATCATGAATTTCAATCACATGGAGTTGAGTTTGGAGAAAATCAATTAAGATTGATTTGGAGTTTTACTTGAATGAAGGAAAGTGAGGAATGGTTCAGTAAGGGTAGGCAATTTTAACACCAAAGATGACCTATTCCTATGGCTAACTCTTTTAAGTCTATAGGGCTAGGTTGAGTGTCCACCTAATCACTAGATGTGTCTTAAGACTAAGAACTCTTAAAGTCTAAGAGTCTATGTCTAAGATGGAGGGGTTGAGAGCTCATCTAAAATGAGGTCAACAAAGGCAATGTGTGGTGTGACAGAAACACCGACATTAATGTTGACTAAAATGATCAACAACACCAAGAGATCACAAGCATTAACATAAACAATCTATCCTTAACCCAAGGCATAGAAAGAATCCAGAGCTTAGTGCAATGTGGCTCTACTTATGTCCAAGACATAAGAGAGAGAGAAAAATCACTAAGGGATAGAGTGAACCTTCCACTAGGGAAGCAGTTCAAGTCATCCACAATGGGATGAGATTTGATTTGATTCTCACTAGGAGAAAAAGATTTGATTTTGGGAGAAGGGGTTGAATTTTAATTTTTATTAGGTTTGAATTTTTTAAGATGAACCATGTTGATTTGCGAGGGATTGCACTAAGTAGGAGCCATGGAGGCAAAGATTGAACTCAAATTTATCAATCCAAAGGGGTAGTCTACTAAACACATAGTAGGACTAGCCAACCAAAGGATGCCTTTTTTGGTATGCATGTACTAGGAAGAAAGCGTAGTAGACTTACATCCTCCAAAGTGAGACTAGTTCTTTGGGGTAATCTATTGGCAGAACAGATTGAACCCAACCTAGGGGATTGAGTGAATGTTGGGGGACTTAGATTAGCTCACTCAAAGTTAGTCAAGATTAATTTCATTTTAAATTTGTTTATTTTGATGGATTCTGTTGGTTTGCGATGGATCATAGAAGGAGCTCATATCCTAGACCTATCTCAATTTCAACCAAAGGGAGTAGCTTCCCGGGTGGAGAACTATCCAACCAAAGGAGTGCCTTTGGTTTGCAATGATCAATTGAAGGGAAGAAAGCTGACTCACATCTTCCACTAGAAAAGACCTTGGGTGATCGGTTGCTTTGGGCAACAAATCAACCTCTAGGGCTGCTTGGTTTGTCATGCTAGAAAGAATGCATAGTCTTTCTTTGAGCAATGATTGTGGGGTAACGCTATGGAAAAAATGGGTGAACCTACAGTGAGTCTTACGAGGACTTATCTTAACTCGGTAGTCGCAATTTCTATAGGAGTTCCGACGCCTAAAGATGATTCTACTTGGGAAAAAGGGTGCTTTAGGGCCTTGAATTCCTAATCCACAAGCGAATTAATTTTATTTATTTTGTTTGTTTTAGTTATTTATTTATTTAAGTTGGACCTGTTAGTTTCTTGAGGGATCAAACGAGAAGGAGCTTATATCACTATCTCAGATTCTTGAATCGAGGAAAAAATCTGCTCATCCAACAAATTTTCCAACCACAAGGTGGCTACTGGGAAAGGGGAACTGTCCAACCCAAAAGTAACCAGTAGTGTCTAAATGGGGTGCAAAGGACTTGATCCAAATAGAGTGCCAGGATGGGGATGGGGCTTAATCCAACACCACGGAGAAGATGACATGGCTAGTCATATATCCAAAGTATTGTGTCCAACTCAAGTAGAAAGCGTGAGGACTCACATCTGCCAAGAGTGGTGTACTCACCGGGAGTCAGTAGCATAACATCAACCAACCTAAGGTGCCCTTGGTTTGCAACAATCTAGGAAGAAAGCTCGGGACTCACATCCTCCTTAGACTGGATATAGTCTTGCTCGGCAGGTGCATCCGACTAGGAGGATTGAGTGAATGCTGGGGACTTATATCTCAAAGTAGTCAAGAGGAAAGGAGCCTCAGGGGACTTATCCTAAACCTCAAATATACTGACTTGTTAGCATGATGGCTAGTTCAAGAAGAAAGCACACATCTTCTTAAATAAAGTCAACATGAGGAGTCTTATTGGGCAGTGAAGACTTCCATACTAACAAGGCGCTCATTGGTTTGCAATGATCAAGTTAGAAAGAAAGCACAGGGACTCACATCTTCCAAAATAAGGGACCACTGGGGTGACATACTAGTGAGGTAACATGTAGACCCGACCTAGAGTAGCTAATGACTTGCTCCCACATCAAAATAGCTTGAGATAAAAGATTTGTGTTTGTTGTTGTGCATGTGTTAAAAGGAATATGATGCCTTTGGGGGACTCTTACACCTACCTTAAACACACTAAGGGTTTGATGAAATGGTGCCACGGATGACAAAAGGATTCCCACTAAAAAAAGATGCCACTTAGGTTCTCTCACACCTAACTTAGCTATGCTAATCGAAATAGGATGCCTCTCGGGTTCTCTTACACTATTCTAATAGCATTGAGATTGTGTTTGTGTTGTGAAAGAGGGATAGGATGCCAGGGGACTCTTACACCTACCTAAACACGTCACAGATTCACAAGACAAACAATAACACTTGAAAGAAGAGAAGATTTGATGAATGGAATCAAATTTTTGTTCTTTTATTAATGATTATTTTCAAACATGATTTATTTCATGGGTAATATTTCTTTAGATAGAGCCCATTAATTGGAAGCATGGTTCCCCTTTACAATCAATAAGGATAAGATCCTCCTTGGTAGGCCTTCTCTATGACATAGGGCCTTCCCAAGTGGGTTCAAACTTGCATCTTTTGACGGGCAACAATTGGTCTCCTTATAACACAAGTTCTCTTGGAAAGACCTAGGGTGGACAAACTTGTTGTGAGCTTGAATCATTTTGGCCTGTACAACTCTGAGGTTCATGCGTGACTCTCCTCAAACCGCTCTTCTAACCAACTTTGCATTATGCTTTATATAGATCTTGTTACCCAATGCTATCCTTAGTGATGGGAGTTGAACTCTAAAGGTAGAACGACTTTAGACCCACTAAGGAAAATGGGGTGAGTTGGAGTTTGGTATGTGGTGCGGTAGGCCCACAAGGCTTCAACCAACTCGTTCCACTTCGTTTGTATTTCATCAAGAGTCTTCTTCAGTATGGATGAGAGTTTTGTTGAATGCTTTCTAAGCCATTTGCTGGGTAGTAGATGGTGGAGTATCTCCAATCTATACGTGTCTTCTAGCAAAAGCACGATCTTCATGCTTTTGATGATTGCTCATTATAATAATTCATCGAGGCACCTACCTATATGATATGGTTCTAAAAATTGAAGCACATCTGATATGACCTCTCGAGTGGGATTGCCTCCCCGGAAAAGTAGTTGTGGTGGCCAAGATGAACGATGACCCTTGGAAGAAGGAGGATCGATCGGACCCAATGTGGTACCCCAACACTCAAATGGCCATGAGCTATGTAGGGTGTAGAATGTTGGGTGGTTGTGAGGACCACACCGTGTACGACGATGGCATCTCTAGCTACATCCATGTATACAATCATCGAAGGCAGTATCCTAGTCTCTGATCTTCATCTTCATCTTTGGACGGATTGATGTGCTCCACGACGTACCTGATTATAATGCCATGAGCTTCATGTTTGTCTAACAACATAGCCACATTTGGTCAAAGGACCGGCACTACATGGTGCCAACAAGAGCATAGGAGAGAGCTCTCTATTTCACCTGATGGGCTTGTGACTTTCTTGAGGTAGTTTGCCGGTGTTCAAGTAATCTATGAATGGTTGCCTCCAATCCATCTCCTTGTCCATTTTGGCAATACAACCTCCCTTCAAGAGAAAGTCTCGATGAGTTCAACATCAATAAGGGATAGGACTTGTCTATTTTGGACCCTTATTGAAATGGACTCATCTTCCAACATGCCAACTCTTTGGCAAGTTTGGCCAAGGCATCTACTACTTGTTCTCTACCTGGGAAAACCAGATGGTGACTTTGGAAATTTGGGCCAACATGGTACTCATAGTAGTGAAGCTTGGGTTTGAGAACTGGACAATGCGGTTGATGACCAAGAATCCCAAAGATGTTGATGCTGACACTAATAGTGATGGCTAACTCTACAAAATCAAAGCCTCATACTGCCTTATTGGTGCGGGGGTTGGAAAGATAGTATGAGAATCTCATCACATGGTTTGGAGTTAGAAATAACTATTCCTACCGCCTTTCGGAGAATAGATCATGGTGCTTCACCTTTAAGAAAAGTAGCACCATCAAAATACATCTCCCATCGGTGGTTGCCCTCCCTAAGTTCATGATTTGTTCATCGGAGATCACTAAGCGAGAATCGGGAAGTGGGTGTCTTTGCTAAGAAATCCTAGTGCCATCCTTTTACACCTGCGGAGTACAAATGTGATATCAAATGAGAATCATGGACCAATGAGCCAAAATATCCAAAATATTGGTCGTGTCATGAGATCTTGGGATTGGTTGTTAGAGATCAAGTTCACCTTATGAGAAAGCATGTAGTGTAGCTTGAGATGCAAAGATCAAAGCTAGGCAATGTTTCTCAATAGGTGGATAGTTTGTTTCATAGAATTACAGGTTGAGGTAGTAGAGTGTGTTCTCCTTCATCATTGGCTTGGGCCAATAGAGAGAGAGATCCAATGCGGTGTAAAGGATAAGTGGCACGATAGCTACTAAAATTGGCTTCACCAAATACTCTTTGATGTCTTCAAAGCATGGCACTTGTCATCCCACTTGAACTTGGCATCCTTTTGACAAGTGTTGAGAATTGCATCTCCACGATAGGTTTGAGATAAAGCATCTTAGATATGCACCATCATCCTTGAAAGGATCCAGTTGAGTTAAACTCTTAGGAGGTGGCATTTCTAAGATAGCTTTAATCTTTTCATGATCTATTTCTATTCCATGTTGAACAATAAACCCAAGAATTTTCTGAAGCTACTTTGAATGCACACTTGGGATTCATTTTGAGGTTATATTATCTTAATTCTGAAAACTACTCTCAAGTCAAAGAGGTGGTCTTCCTTTTCTTTACTAGATCATCAACGTAGCACTCAACCCGATGATGGATGAGTTCATTGAAGATAGTCATGGCCATTGGTATGTAGCACCAATATTTTAAGGCCAAAAGGCATGACCCTATAATAGAAGATTTGATGGGGTTTAAAAGCGTGTTTCTTTCATCTTCGAGACATCTTGATTTGGTTATAGCGGATGACCCATGAAAGAGAAGACGCATGAGATGAGGCAATGTCCACCATTAACTCTAGTATAGGAAGAGGAAACTCATCCTTAGGACATGCCTTAAGTCCCTAAAATTGACACAAATGTGAATTTGGCCATTCTTCTTCTTTGGGACAACTAGCTAACGGATATTTTTCTTCGATGAAACCAGATCGCATCAATTTCTTGACTTGAATGATTGTTGTTTTATAATCGCATGCGTAGGAGCTTGCTTAATAGGGTAGCGTTAGGATTTATTGCTAGCTTGTGGACTACTTGAGAGATAATCGGGCATCTCTTCATAACTCCAAGCGTCTTTAAACTCAGTCAATATAACTAAGTCATTGGTTTCTTCTTCATTCATGAACTGATGTATGTTCGTGGATTTTCTTATCGAGGTTGATTTCTTTAAGCTATTATTGAATGAATCTCCTCTTCAAATTTGTAGTGCCTCTTTGACTTGGAGATCATCGGATCATTTAGTTTCTAAACACACATTCTCATAAGAGTTGGGGATGTGTGAGAAAACTATCGACTCTAAATGGTTGGTAACAACTAGGCAATAATCTTCATCACCCATTGTCGAATCCTAGTCGCTCTTGATTGTGCTTCCACTTATATTGTTCCATAGCTTTTCAAAGTATTGACCATGCTTGGACCATGTGTGAGGAACTAAACCTTTGTATAAGATTTTGAACACAAGGTGAGTAAAAGTCAAAAGGTAATTCCATTAATTCTTTAAAAGTATCCTCCTCTCCTCACATCAACGGGCTTGAGGATGATGATCCCAAAAGAACTTCTTCCTTCATGTCACTAGAAGACTTAGGGACTTCTTAACTACTAAACCTTCAACTTTCGAGATGTAAGTGAGGTAAGAGCTAAGGTTCCCACCTAATAGTTTCACATAAACCATTGAATACTTTGCTTTGCTTGGAGGGCTCTTTGTCTCTCAGGATCAAAGTCACCTCAATGGAACGTTGAGAGGGGTTCGGTATACTAATCACATTAGACTCATCCTCGATGGATTCCAAGTCTATGTGAATAGTAGGGGACTCCATGAACTAGAACATGACCTCTGTTGGTAAGGCCAGGGGTCTCCCACCTCTAGAACTACCTCTGTTTCTACACTGGAGGTTGAGCCATCTACCCACATGTCCATATGATGGAATGAACTATGGTGGAATGTGATATATCTATTTCTTCTTCAATTCCCTTTCTTGTTCACTTGGACTTTTATTTTTCTTTTCATTTTCTTTTATCTTTTCTTTTGCTTCATTTTTTTTTTCATTTTGTATTTGCATTTGAATTTATCCAAGTTCATGAGAAAGGGTGTTTTGAGGAAGATAGTAGGTTCATCCTCATAAATCTCAACCTCTAATTGAAAATGGCTTTTCATCTCCCGTTGACGGTATTCAATTCCATCTTTTCTGAACTTGATGCACTGATGAAGGGAGGATGGAATGATCTTATTTTGATGTATCCAAGGCCTACCAAGAAAAGCTGAAGTATTCAAATCAATGATGTAGAACTTGGCTTTCTTCATCACCTATCTCCAAAGGTAACACTATAGAACCTAAAGCTCTCACCTTGATCATTGAATCCTCTCAATCATCATCTATCTCCTCGTGTGGAGATGATCTCAAATAGGCAAGGTCTTTAGACTCATAATGTTCCGATCTGAATCCAGAACCACGAGTGAAACTGTCCATCTGTGATGTAGAGGGACGGTTGTGCTCCAAGTCCCCAGAAGAAGGTCTTCATCGTGAAGGTGATCCCTTGGGCTTCTTTTGCATAATGTGCTTCCTCACCTATAGCGGTGAGCTAAGCATATTTAGGATCAAGGAGCCTTGATTAGTGATTCCCCATCTCTTTGGATAAGACAAGGGCATCATATATGCTTAGCTTAGATGGCAACTTTCTTAGATGAGAAAGGACATTGTAGTCCACCTTTGGTCTTCCAAGCATATCCAAGGGTGGAGCATCCTCTGGAAGGGCTTCTCGATCTTCAATACCAATGACTTATTTTCCTATCTTGAGGTGCTGCCTAGGAGGTAGAACCTTGCCACTATGGAGGTTGACGGTGATCTCTTGAGGCAAGGTGGAAGGTCTACCCGCATCACTCACTAGCTTCTCCTATGGGACCCTCATGATTCCAAGTCTATCTCAAGAGGTGAACCCATAGTATTCTGAGTTGGAAAGTCCAACTCAATCGAAAGAGGAAGATCAAAATTATTATAATTATTGACTTGAAGAGTTATCGTTAGGAATAGAAGAAAACCCATCAAGAAATGAGATGTAATTCAAACTAGCTTTATTCTTCAATTTCTTGGAATTATTTGGAGGTACAAAGTAGAAATCAAGTAAAGTGAGTGGAGTAAGGGATTTGATGCCCTTTATCCGATACAAGAGTTCTAGTAGAAGAAATAGAGCTAGAAATGGAAGAAGTCAGTGTGGAAGCTCAATTATGGGGAGGCTGGACACGATCGTGGCTATGCTAAAGGGCTATCAGGCCACACATCTTTCGCTTGGCTCCCACTTTCCTAGAGTTGGCACAACTTGCAAACCTTGGTGTTGAGGTTTGGTGACTCACGCAAGGAAAGCTTCTTGATCTTTGAATTGATTTCTTAGTGTTTTGGATGTCTCAACCTTCTTTGATTTTGGTAGGATCACATGTATCCCCAAGGATTACCCTAATGGAATTGGAAGGTTGTTCCACAAGGTATTCCTTTGGGATAACTACAGCACCGATCTTGAAAGAAACTGTTCAGTCCTGAATGTGAAGCAATCCTTGAATGTAATCCTCAAAATGTGGCCTAGTATACGGTGGTAAGGGCAAAAGTTTGGATCATGACTTTTTTCTACTTCCTCTAGGCTCCGGGTAGCTGTTTCTTTAAGAGATTCTTAAAGATTTTTTGATTACCTCCCTCTTAAAAGAATAAGGTTTGTTTAACTTATCTAAAAGAGTAGGTGGACCATAGCTACGGCGGTGGATATGCATCTGGTGGTGGTGGTGGTATATGGTGGGGCCAGTGGAGGCTGGTGGAGGCGATGTGCCTTGTGGTGGCAAAGGAGGTGGAGGCTGAGGTTGTCTCTCATGATCTCTAGTTGTACTTCCCCTTATCAATGCTAGCTTCTTCTTCTCATACCTTATGTCTTCTTTTGAAGATCTTGAAAAGGCAACTATTTGGCTCTCCCTTAGACCTTTGTTGATTAGCTTCTCAAATGTCTTGATAGTGAAGCCCTTAAGCATGAAGGCAAGCCATGGATATTCTTCAAGAGAATCTCAATGGCATGATGTTGATATCTGGTTCACATACTCGTTGCCATCGAGAATATAATCAACAAGGGACTCACGTGTTGTTGTGCTACAATGAGATCACTAGTAACCTTTTGTTGAGCTCCAAATCTCTTGATGAAGAGTTGCTCTAACAAATATATTTACTAAACCTGGGAGTTCATACCAATCAAAAGCAATACCCTAGGCTACTTACAAAAGCAAAGAGTAAGCATTGCCACTGCGTTGCAATAAGCACTAAAATGTGCTATGTTCCTCGGGTTTCCATTGCCATCAAAGTTTTTGAAGGAAGGAGGCACGAAACTCTTGGGATATTAGATAGCATCGAATTCCTCTAGGTAGGGTCTACCCTTTGGCGATGATCCTCCCGGCTTGAGCCAAAGCTTCCTTCACTGCTCAACCATGGATTTTATGTCTTTTCTTGTATGGAGGTACTTTCACTACCTTCCTATACTAGTGCTACCTTGCTCAATGGGAGGTAGAGTCTTGGCCGTCCAAGACATGCACTTCAGTGATTGATGTTGATTGTAGTAGGATGAAATAAAGGCTTATTTCAAGCACTGCTTCTAACAAGTCTGTCTCATGTGCATCTATCAATATGCTCATCCTTACCTTTATGTGGAGGTGCTGGCGATTGATGTCTTCTTGATCAACCTCATCACCTTCCATGGCTTGTTGTTCCCCAGAAGAGATCCTCTAGTGTCAACCATGCTCAGAGTCCCCAACAAGTCATCTTCATTGGGATCGGCGACTTTCTCTTCATCGACCAATACCCCAAGATCTCTTCTTCTCCATGAAATAATGTGCAACTATCTCATCTAAAGAATGATCCATCTAAGTAGGTACAAATAATCTAGTTTTGACCTTGATCACTATCATGCAGAGCGGTCAACTTGTGTGGAGTCAATCCTGATGTACTCACGATGAATGACACTCATTGCTACTAGCTATGAGAGGGTAACAATCCTAGGATGTTCCACACTATCTGTAGACTCATCATCACGGAATATCTAAAATGATCACCATCTCCACATCGCTGTGGGTTGGTGAAGGGATGACCCATGATGCTTGGGTCGCCACTCCTTCCACCAGGCGAAGGTCAAGCGAGAGCTCGACCACAATGGGTGGTGTAGAAGGGTAGGATCCCAGCCGGATCACCAGGGTGCCTCCCGGATGTGGCCTTAGATGGAACAGAGATGTAACTTGGCGGATGGCGAATGAGGGGTAGAGTGGTGGGGTGGAGACACCACCCACTCTCTTGCAAGCTCCTCTATGGTGGCTAGTCAGTGAAGGATACTTATGTATGGTGGCGGGGGCGCTGAAAATCAATCAGTAGCGAACTCGATGGCTAAAACCTATGTCTCTCCCTGCTAGTATGTGTTATGGGCCTCTGGGCCCTCTCCCCGAAATCGCTTCCCCACTGGATGATGATCAAACTGTCGGACTATGAGCATCCGTGCTCCACTGGCATAAGATAGATGGTGGCGTATGACTCCTGCTCTTAAACTCTGAAAATGCACCACGGAGGAGGTGATGAGGATCCTCTAACATCCTCTGTGATCCAGAGAGGATGGAACTTTATAACCAATGGTGAAGTGACAAGAACTCATCCATGGCTCAGCCTCGCCTCTCCCCAGCAATCACGGTGGTGCGCTTGATCATGGGTTCTTATTCCTATCTGTGTATGGGTAGGATGGGAGGAGTGAGCTAGACCCATACTCAAATGTAGGGAGGCAAGCCGAGACTGGGAGCCTTACCCTTGGAGGGTACAGAGATGGTGCTAGCCCCTGGGCAACATGAAACCTGCATTGAGGGATTGGTACTACATGATACGCACTATGGTATCTATGACTCTTTCCTCTTTAGAGGAGACATTAGAGTCGAGGGTAAGTCAATCTGATTATCAGATCTGGTCCTACTAACTATGTGAGGGGAGTGCCCTCACAAGTAATCCGCTCCTCAAATCTCACCAAAGTGAATCGGATGTATGGTCCGGGAAGTTTGGATCCAAAGCGATCCATACCATGGGGAAGGTAAATGAACTTGAGAACATTTCAACAACTATAAGACTACTGCTACCGGAGAATCAATGAGAAATGAAGTTGTATCGATTTCTGTCTTTATAGATTTTTGAATTTGAATTTGAAAATTTGAACCACATCCAACAACTTGGAAGTGTTAAGTGGGGTTCAAATGGATTTGAGAAGATTGATTGAAAGAGGAATTTGAATATGAATCCAACTTCAACAAATTTAGGTATGTTGAAATATGGATTCAAAATTTTTGATAAGGATGCTTCCATAGGTTCATGTTTGTTTGAATTTGAATTTTTAATTTGAGGACCCTTTCCTTTAACAAATTTGGGTATGTTAAAGTAAGGGTCTTGATTTTGTTTTATTTGATTGATTTGGAATTTTACTTACAAATTTAGGTATGCTAAGTGAAGTATTTGAAAGTGATTGTTTCTTTTTGTGAATTTTTTGTTTGATTTTGAGAAATTCTCACTTAGCAAATTTAGGTATGCTAAGTGAAGAATCAAGTGTGTTTTTGATTTTTTTGAATAGGATCTTAGCAAATTTAGGTATGAAAATCCTAAGTGTTTCATTTTGTTTTGATGTTTTGATTTTTGAAAAAGGTAGGATCCTTTAGCAAATTTGGTATGCTAAGGAATCTAAGATCTTTGTTTTGAAAAGGTGTTCCTTTAGCAAATTTGGTATGCTAAAATTTAATGTTGATTTATTTTGATGAAGTGGAGACTTAATTTAGCAAATTTGGTATGCTAAAGATGAAGTCCAATTTTTTGAAATGGAAATTTCACTTAGCAAATTTGAGTATGCTAAATGAAATTCAAAAGGTGTTGAAAATTTTGGTTTTGAGAATGGAAACTTCTCCTTAGCAAATTTGGTATGCTAAAAAAGAAGTTCCAAAAGGTGTTTGAAAATTTTGATTTTGATTTGGAGACTTCACTTAGCAAATATGCTAAATGAAGTTCCAAAAGTTGTTTGAAAATTTTGAAATATGATTGTTGATTTTGATTTTGGTTGGAAACTTCACTTAGCAAATTTGAGTATGCTAAATGAAGTTCCAAAATATGTTTGAAAATTTTAAAATATGATGTTGATTTTGATTTTGGATTTGGAAACTTCACTTAGTAAATTTGATTATGCTAAATGAAGTTCCAAATATATGTTTGAAATTTTTTGGATTTTGAATTTGGAGACTTCACTTGACAAATTTGGGTATGTTAAATGAAGTTTCAAATATGTTTTGAAAATTTTAAGAATATGATTATTTAAGTTTTAATTTTTTTTTTGAAAACATTCAACAAATTTAGGTATGTAGAATGGAATCAATCTTATTTTTTGAAATATGAATTTTATTTTTGTGTGTGATTTTGCTTTTGAAAGAGAGAATTCAACTTAATCATATGTGAGATATGTTTATGGGATTTCAAATGATATTATTTTTAGTTGGAATGAAATCTTCATTTAATAAATTTGAGTATATTAAATGAAGGTGTTCATGTGTATTTTGAAAAGTTTAATTTGTTTACAAATGAAACTTCCATTCAATAAGTGTTATTGAATAGAAAGATTCATGTGTGCTTTTTTGAAAACTTTATTTTGATTATGATTTTGAAAAATGATTGTTAGTTTTATTTTGAAAATCCAACATGTAACAATTATGAGAATTGTTAAATGAAATTTGATAAAATTTTATGGAAAATATTTTATTAAAAATTTTTTTTTGAAAGGTGCTTTTGAAAAGCAAAGTCTTTATGGAAGATTTATTTTTCTTTATTATTTTAGGAAAACCTTTCCTTATCATGAAAATGAGGAAGTCTTTAAATGTTTTCTTTTTATTAGATCTTTTTTTATTTTTTTTCATTGGAGAACCAAGGTTTTAAGACCAACAAGAATGCGGTCCTAAAACCAAGATGTTGGCTAACTCAACTTAAGAATGAAATAAGCTAAGTGCCACAAAAGAAAGATAGTCTCAATTTACCAAAATACAAATCCTATCGATACTCAAAGATGATCATTTACCAAAGATGGAGAGGAACCATTCCCTGAGTCACCAAAAAATCATGGAGAAAATTTTAGTTGCCTTCAAATCATGGTGAGAAAAGAAAGAGGAAATATAGAAATTCATCTTTTTTAGGATGCCAGATCCAGATGTATTTAGGTGATCGTATCATCAAAAGAATAATATCTCAGAAAGATAGAATCTACCCTTTAATGGACCTAATCACCTTAATAAACTCTAAGGATGATGGTGCATATGTACGAGATTCTTCCCCTTTACATGAAAAAGTAAAGCGTTTATTTTCGAGTTGTTAAGTTCCCTAGGGGCAAGCCCCATAGTTAATTACATCATAAGGAATGGGAATTCCTTAGAAAAAATCTCGATTAAGGTAAATGATCATTGTCTTCATAAATTTCAATAGGAAAGGACTATCAATCAATTAGTTCATTTTTGAAAATCAAATGGGATTGATCAAAGAGGAGTTATTATCGAGCCAAATGGAAGATAAGTAGAGATGCCACGATGCTAGGAAACTAGCATCTCAAACTATCCTATAATTGGGCTTTACATTTTGAAATTGATTTAGTTTATTTGAGTTGCATTTTTTTTAGAAATTTAGACTTATGATTCCTTAACAAGATTAAGGAATGCCTAAGAGGTAAGGAATTATGCTTATGGCCCACAAGGAGAAGCAACCTCAGAACCTAAATCTAGGGAGCTTTGGAGGGAGCACAACCTAAATCTAAGGTGAAAAAGGGTATTTGGTTTACCTCCACAAGAGGACAAACCACCCAACAACTTGCACGGGTGGCACAACTAACTCCTCCTACAATTTTAAATACATGTAGGCAAGTCTTTATGCTTATGCAGAGCTATTATTTATTATTTAGAAAGTCCTTAAACTCACTCCCTAAAGAGACTAGATCATGTAAGGGAATGCTTCAAATGACCTAAATGCAATTCAAATTTCATTTTATTTTTATTTTTGGATAATTATTTTGACTCAGATAGGATTCATATGCTAATGCATGAGAAAAATTATTGGCCAAAATTGGAAGAAGAGGAGGAGGTGAGTTTCCACCATGGCTCTCAAAGGTCAAGCCAAGTTTCTCAAAAGGTGGAAGCCCTCAATCAAGAGTGAAATAAGATGCATTTGTGCATGATATTATAAGAAATACTCATATAAGGGTTGCTAATTCTTTTATCTTGATTTTAAACCTAAGCTTTAGGTGAGGTTATGAGTTCTTTATTTTTTTTAATTTAAGTGTTAAGTTGGTAAAAGATTTATTTTTCCTAAATAGCCTAATCCACATCAGGCCATACATAAAGCAAGGAAGAAACTAGGAAAAGATGTAATGCAAAGCTAAACAAATCATCAATCAATTTATAAAGCTAATCACAAAAGAATAAAGGCCATTGTGGTGGCACCACACAAACCAAAATATCAAATTGGGTAGAGCTCTACCCTTATACAACTTGGATTACAAATGAATTAAATTATAAAGGAATTCATTGTTATGGGGTCTTCAAGCTTCATTTCTTCTTTCTTCTTCTTTTCTTCTTCTTCTTTGGTTCCTTCTTTTGGATGGTTGGAAGGTAGATGCTTCAAGGCTTCACATGGTGCATAAGATAGGATCTTATGACCAATGCTCATCCTAATCCCCATAATAATCATTCCAAAATCCTAATTGCACAAATTTACATGAAAAGAAAAGTGGAAATCTAACTAACACACAAAATAAGGTTAGCTAAAAACAAACCACAAATCCCAA
This sequence comes from Cymbidium sinense, assembly GCA_021442155.1. Taxonomy (NCBI): domain Eukaryota; kingdom Viridiplantae; phylum Streptophyta; class Magnoliopsida; order Asparagales; family Orchidaceae; genus Cymbidium; species Cymbidium sinense. The sequence continues at coordinate 138,001,421 of CM038220.1, forward strand.
GCATGTATATTGGACTTATCACCCCCACATGGGTGACTAAGTCCACCCTATTAAATTATGCTTAGGGGTATAAAGCACAACAAGCAAAAAATATTTATATTTTTATTTATGATAGCCCCACACAATCCCTGCAGAAAAGAATAGTTAGACTAAGAGCATCCTACCATTCATTCTACATATACATAACATCCAATCTAAAATATATATCACAAAACAAATAAACATCAAAACAACCTAAAGCTAGAAGTGGTGACTTAGGCTAATGTGTGTGCTTTGAAGGTTTGTGTGGTATGCTTTTATGGCTTTAGGTTCAAATTTTCTAAGTGTGAAAACATGTTCAACTTAGAGGAGGGTTTCATTTGAGTTGTTTAATTATTTTAGGATTGATTTTATTGCATGTTTTGATTTGGTTCAAGTGAATCCTATAATTGATTACTAAGTTATGAAGAGAAAAAGAAGGGAACTTCTCTTTCCTTCCTAAACTTAAGTAATTTCTAAAGTAGATTCATATTTTTATTTTATTTAAGTGAATATTTTGATTAAATCTTTTAATTAATCCTAAGTTTAGATGAACTCTAAACAAACCTATTCAAAAAGAAAGATATTTTAAGATTAAATAAAATGAATCAAAATTCACATAACACACATTACTTCATTTCTTTCCCAACATATATAACATGCATATGGATGGACCCTAAGCATATCTATACATACAAATGAATATTTAACACACTTTATGATGCATGCTAAGTAATCCATTTAAGGAAATTTAGAAGTTTAATATGCATGATTTTCTTAAGTAGAAAGGTTTCTTTATCCAAATTTTCACATGAAAGTAAGAAAGGCATAAGTGAGTATGATGCCATTGTTAAGGAGGTACAAGACCTACTTAGGGACTTAAAGCCTCAACCTGGGGTTGTCTAATATACCACTTTCCTTAAATACAAACATATGTATAAAAAAAATGGAAAAAGAAGAATGCAAAGTTGTATTGGATTCATTTGTTTATGCAATTTATGTATGCAAGTATAAACCCTTCTTAAGTGGTAGCATAGAGATGAATAGGATATGGAATTAGGTGAGTGTTAGGTCCTTTTCAAATGAACCATATATCTCACCAAATTCCTATTCAAAACTATACCAACATAAGAGAGAAAGGAAACCTATGCTAAGCATACCTTTATAATCTTTCACATGCAAGCTCATAATTAAAATATAAGTAGCATACTTTTAGATTTGATATTTGATTTATATGTTTTGAAAATAATTTGAATTTAGTAGTGATAATAGCCATTCATATTTCTACTTTAGCCAACACATGCAAATTTGACATAAAGTAAACAATTTCATTTTAAACTTGAATTTGAAAAATATGAATGCATGAAAACATGACATACAAATTTAACATGTTGGGGAAAGATTCAAAGTAATGAAACATGTAAACAAATTCCACTTAAATCTAAGACATTCTTTGAAATAAGAAAGTTTAAAATAAATCAAAGTATTCAATGTGATTTTGTTTAGTTTGAAGTTTGATTTAAATTTGAAAAGGTGAGTTGAGTTTGCTGTTCCTAACCCATTCCCATATGTGTTTGAAATTTTTGTTTAACTTTTAGATGATTAGATTCATTTTTAAGTATTGATTAGGTTAAGGTATGAATTAAGTAACTTAATTAAACCTTACCTAGACCACCTTAACATAATTAACCAAATAATTATTAGCTAATGAGATGACATAAAAACTCATAAGGAATTTAAATTTTCAATGCACCTAATAAGGAAAAGGCCTATTGCAATTTGGTTCATAATTAAAGATTAATTAAGCTAAAGGGTTTAGCTTAAGTAATTTCAAAACACCCTTTCACACATATGAATTGGGTTTTGATTTCCTTAATTGAACTTAGGCTATTAAACACCTAAGCATCTACCCAAAGTAGATTAATTAAGTTCTGGAAGTTTTTAGAATTTTTAGAAATTAATTAAGGGGATAATTAATGAATTAACCCTTAATTAAGAGAAGATTAAGGAAAGAAAAGGGGGTTTAGGGAATAACTTAGGGGAAATGCCCCAAAATTATTCCCTAAACCTCCTATATATTGGATCTGACCTTAATCAACTCTGATCATGTATTAAAATAACTAATCACACCTTAATTATCCTTAATTAGGTTAAGGGTGTAATTAGAAAATCCATATGCAGTTCTCCTAATTAAGCTTTCAATAAATCTCAAGAAAATTAGGGAAGGTAGAAGTTAACTCCTAAAATATACTCAAGAAGTTTGGGATTAATTAGAGGCTTAATTAAAAGCTAATTAGCAAAATGAACTTTCCAATAAAACCCAAAATCATGGAAGAGAATAATTTAGAATCCATTGAAAGTAATTTTAAAATATTCTAGGTTGAATTATCTTTCCATAGAAATTTATTTTATATTTTTCTGATTTTTATTGAGAGAGATATGAATTTTAGAAGATCCCTAAATTATTTAGAATTAATTAAACATCCCTAACTAATCTCTCCTGCTCACAGCGCGATGCGTGGCGGCGGCGGTCAACGTGCTTTACACGCGTTGCATGGTGAGCATCCCACTTAAACATCACATAAGTGGCAACATGGCGGCGGGACGTGCTTTGATCTCTGTCGTCTGATCAAAGACTGGACGACCAGTGATCTCCTTGCAGTTTTAAAAGGGATAAAAGAAATTCTATACATGGGAATAATCTCGGCCTTCCATCCAAAATTCACGGATGGACGACCAAGACCTCCCCAATTCTTCCCCTTAGATCAACAGAGGCTGTCCATGATGTAGGGGATGATCCGAGCTTGATTGAGCTCAGATTCAAATAAGACTTAACCCACACCATCTAAAGCCCATAAGCGGCACATCCAACGGTGGGATTTGCATGAATTGAAAATTCTTTCACAAAGGACCAACACCTCCTATGCTAGGTGGTCAAAAAATTCCATACCTCACCGGAGGTGATCACCGGTGCTCGAGATCGATGAGGTAGCTTCATCTAGTGGAGACGAAGCCTTGAAATTCTTAGGCCTTGGGGTTGAGTGACTTGCTCTATGGACCAACACCACTTCAAGATCCTTTGGATTTGATCCAATTGTTCTCCTTACTATGGAACCCAATGGAAGCTTGAGTGCCCTGATTGGTCCTTAGAAGAAGTGCAAGAGGAATTGGGATGGTTTTGAGTGGGAGAAAAGTTAGAGTTCAAATGAGCTCCCTATTTTCATAAAGAGATGATGAAGTTTGATTTCACTCTAGGAAGCTTGAGGAGGCTGAGGAATTGCTTCTCTGACTTCTCTAGGTTCAATGGAATTGAGTAATGATAGTTTTGAATTCAATTAGGTGGAGTATATCTCCCCCTTGAAGGATCGGATGGCTGCAAGCTATCTTGCTATTTTCATCCAATTGCTCATAGTGGGAGGGTTGTTTGATTAGTTATATGTTTTTACATGGTCAGTTTGAGGCCTTGAGTGGATTGCCAACCTCCCATGTGCTTGAATTTGAGTGGAAGAGGAGTTTGAATTTGCCAATTTGACCCATGGGGTCGGGTTTGGCCTGGGGATTTGTGACCCAAACCCATGTTGGGTGCACCACTCTTGATTAGGTCCCTTGAGCTTTTGAAAGCCTCAAGTTGATATGAAGAGTATGACCAAATTACCCATGGATTAAGCCAAAATTTGTTATATGGCCTAGGGGTGGAATGGTCCTTTATTAATTTTTCATATATGTTGGGTATGTGGAGAAACTAGGTTTGGCCAAGTTTCATGAGATTTGGAATTCATTTGATGAGGTTTGGCTCATGTTGACCCATTTAGGTCAAAATGGGTCAACTTGGGTCAGGTCAACTTGGGTCAAGTTGATCAATTGGTCAAATTGGGTCAAACCAAGGGTTGGGTCAAGTTCATATGACCATTTGAAATATTTTGGTGACTTTGGTTTGATTCAATTTCGTATAGTTTTGAATTTGGCTCATATGACTTCATTTAGGTCAAATGGGTCAAGTTGACTTATTTGACCCATTTGACCTATTTGGGGTAGGTCAAGGGTAGGTTTAGGTTTGGTTAGTCATATGGAGTGGATTGGTATCTTTATTCCAATCAATTTTGGTTAAGTTCAAATTTGGCTCAACATGACCCTTTAGTCTGTTGTCTAAGGTCAATGGGCTAAGTTAGGTCTAGTTGGCCAATTGAGCTTTGGTCAAGTTCAACAAGTGATTTTAAATGAACTTGACCCATTGGTTTGGATCAATTTGCTTAGATCAAGTTTTGACACATTTTGACTTTTAGGTCAAGTTGGGTGTTGGGTCAAGTGGCCAATTGGGCTAGGTTAATTTGGTTTGGTCAAGTTCAAACATAGGTCATGAGTGAACTTAGATCAATGGTTTCAATCAATTTGGCCTATGGTGGAATTTGGCTATGTTAGGTTTCATTTTGGGCTAAGTGTTGACTTGGTCAACCCTTAGGTTTGACTTGATTTGACCCAATTTGATTGATTGATCATCCCATGATGATTGTTGATCATGATGAGAGGCATATATGAGTTTGGTTCATTCCAATTTGCTTAGGATTAGAATTTAGCTCATAAGGGTACTTTAGGTCACTTTGGGTCAAATGAGCCTAAGTGGGTCAAATGGCTTGGTCAAAGCTTGATTTGAGCTTGATTTATCTTGTATATAGACTTATGATTGAAATATAAATCTATTTACAAATGGTTTGAAGTCAAAGGGTGAACATGAAAGGATTTAGGGTTTGATTTTTGAATTAATTTTTGATTTGGTGATTAAAGTTTGTATTTATATTTAGACTCATGATTGTAGATTTGATTGAATCATGAGAGAAAATTAAGGGTTTGGCTTGAGTTGAAACTGATTTGGCTAAGTTCATGATTTTGACTTGAATGAGTTAGATTGGATTTTGAGTGGATTTGATTTTGATTTTTGGAATTGGTTTTGTTTGTTTGAATTTATATTTCATTTATATATGTGAATATAAATGAGTATATAAATGAATTATGAGAAAATCTCATGAATTTGAATTGATTTGATGATGATTTAGGCTAAGTCCATTAATGAAAAATTAAGGACTTAAGAAAATTTGGAGTAGGGATTTGAATTTTTGAATTTGGTTTGATTTATTTATATTTATATTTCATTTATATATGTGAATATAAATGAGAATATAAATAAGTTTTGCAAAAATCCCATGAGTTTGAATTGATTTGATGATGATTTAGGTTAAGTCCATTAATGGAAAATTAATAAGGACTTAGAAAAATTTTAGATTGGTAATTTAATTTGAGGGTTTGATTTGAATTTATATTTCATTTATATATGTCAATATAAATGAGAATATAAATGAATCATGAGAAAATCTCAAAGATTTGATTTGGTTTAGATCATGCTTTTTTGTTAAGTCCTTAAAGGAAAATTAAGGACTTGGGCAAAATTTGGACTAAGGAATTTTGATGGATTTTGATCATGGGTTTCAATAATAGATTTCAATCATGGATTTCAATCACATGGACTTAATTTGAGTTTGCAGAAAATCAATTAAGATTGATTTAGAGTTTGACTTGAATGAAGGAAAGTGAGGAATGGATCAAGCTAAGGTAGGCAAATTTTCCTAACACCCTTAAGGCTTGACCTATTCGTATGACTAACTCTTCTAAGTCTCTAGGTCTAGGTTGAGTGTCCACCTAATCACTAGATGTGTCTTAAGACTAAGGAACTCTTAAAGTCCAAGAGGAGTCCTATGTCTAAGATGGAGGTGTAGAGAGCTCATCTTAAAAATGAGGTCAACAGGATCAAAGCTAACTTTGTCTTCCTCTAAGTCGTGCACCTGGATCTCCTTCTTCTCAACCACTCTATAATATCATAGAGGGAATGGTCCAACTGCACAGGCACAAATGATCAAGGCTGACTGGTGGTGGGATCATTGTTATGAACAGAGAGACATCTAACCTCCCCTGCTGCTAGAGAGCTAACCTTGTGAGGACTACGCTCACTAGAGGATACATGTTCCTGGCTATCACTAGATCTGGGTGGAGTGGTACTCCTAGGAGGATCTACATCCATGGGGATAATGGTCCTGTCTCCTTCCCCCTTAGCTGCTACTATCTCCATAGTCTGCTGAGGTGGTGGTGGTGATGGAACGACTACTATGCTTCGAGGTCTCCATTCCCTCTTCACCATAACTAGAGCGGAAGGTTGAGCAAGAGAGCTCAGCCTCGCCTCAGTCAGCGGTGTAAATGGAATGGGATCCCTTGGCCATAACTGGATCACTAGTGGGGCTCTCTTTTTACCGGATGCTGCCTACATGGCTTTTGCTCGAATGGTGGATGATGGAACCTGTACTGAAGAAGGTGGACATGGAGTAGAGCGGTGTGGTGGAGGCACCGCCGACTCTCTCTGTGCAGGGGCTCCTCTCCTATGGTGGATAGTACCCATCAGTACAATGTTATCAACATGACCGATGCGGGTAGCGCGTCAATCGGAAAAATTGATGAGGGCTGAGGCTGCTGACTGTCTGTTATACCTTCACCTCTCTCTGATGGTAATCTGTATAGATACACAGGCCTCCCTGGCCCTCTCCTACCTGATGTGCTCCCTTACACTGTGAGGGATGACTGAACGTAAATCAAATTGGGCCCTAGACTTTGATCATCCGTAAGCCCCGCCTACTCGGTGCAGAACTGATCTAAGGCTGATACAACCTCCTCCTCTCTCTGATAGGAGCCTCATACTGTACTGCAGGTGGAGGTAAAACTGGGATCCTCCTAATATCTTCCTCTCCATCAGATCCAAAGAGAGGATGAAATTTATTTTCTATGATCAGAGGGGAAACCATCTTAGGTAACTCCTCTACTGCAAACTGAGAAACTACCTCCATCTCCTTTCCTATGAACACGTGATGACGCTTGATCTTGTGGCATTGTATTTCCTCGGGTCCCACTGGAGCAATGTGATGATAACCTAGACCTCATCTCAAAGTGTGAGACTCCTTGAATCATGCCTATCCCTTGAAGATGATGGCAAGCAGCCCAGCAATACGTGTCTGAACGAACCGGATGAACCGCACTAGCTAACCGCAGAACGCCATAACCTTCCTCTTGAAAGGGGGAAATTCAGAATCAGATGGCATCTTAACATGGATGGTTGGCTTTTGCCTAGTCACCACACTCCTGATAATAGTTGTGAGGGCTGTCCCCTCACAAGTGATCCTGACCCCTTCAAATCCTTGGCCAAAGTGAATCAAATGAGCGAATTTAGTTTGCGGGAGGCTGGCCCGATCCAAGGCCAAATCCATCCCATAAGGAAAAGTGAAGACATGCTTCAGTATGTTATATCAACTGAACCGAATCAACTGAGAGAAGACCAGAACTGAAGTTGAATTCGCAATTTTGGAAGACAAATTCAATCGAGGCTTTTACTAACTTTTGCATTTTATTTGTGGTTTTGAACCCACACTCAACAATTTGAGTATGTTAAGTGTGGCTCATTGATTTTGGAGAGAGATTTTTTTTTTTTGAATGGATTGGAAAGGAGATATTTTTTTTTCAGTTTAGAATTCATTTCCAACAAATTTGAGTATATTGAAATGGGTTCAAATATTTTGAAGAGATTTTTGATGCTTCCATTGGTTCATATTTGAGTTTGATTTTTATGTTTGAGGACCCTTCATTTAACAAATTTGAGTATGTTAAATAGAGGGTCAATTGATTTTGTTCTGATTTATGATTTTAGAATTTACTCACTTAGCAAATTTGGGTATGCTAGGTGAGGTGTTTGAAACAGAAGTAAATACGTAACTTATGATGAATCATATGTGAATTTGAAAATGGAATCTTCACTTAGCAAATTTGTGTATGCTAAATAAAGCTTGGGTATGCTAAATAAAAGATCTAAATGTGTTTAATTTTTTATTTTGATTTTTTCTTTTGATAAGAGGATCTTCACTTAGCAAATTTGGGTATGCTAAATAAAGTATCCAAATGTGTTTGATCTTTTGATTTTGATTTTTGAAAAGAGGATCTTCACTTAGCAAATTTGAGTATACTAAATAAAGGATCCTAATGTGTTTAATTTTTGATTTTGATGATTTTTTTTTTGAAAAGAGGATCTTTATTTAGCAAATTTGGGTATGCTAAATAAAGGATCCAAATGTGTTTGATCTTTTGATTTTCATTTTTGAAAAGTGGATTCTTTATTTAGAAAATTTGGGTATGCTAAATAAAAGATCCAAATGTGTTTAATTTTTTATTTTGAATTTTTTTGAAAAGCGGATCTTCACTTAGCAAATTTGGGCATGCTAAATAAATGATCCAAATGTGTTTGATCTTTTAATTTTGATTTTTTGAAAAGAGGATATTCACTTAGCAAATTTGGGTATGCTAAATAAAGGATCCAAATGTGTTTGATCTTTTGATTTTGATTTTTGAAAAGAGGATCTTCACTTAGCAAATTTGAGTGTGCTAAATAAAGTTCCAAATATTTTTTATTTTGTGATTTGATTTTAAAAGGAGGGATTTCTATTTAACAAGCATGATATGTTAAATGGAATCCAAATTATTATTTTTGAAAATGAAACTCTCATTTGACAAATTTGGGTATCAAAGTGGAATTCCAATGTGTTTTGATTCTTATGATTTTTTGCAAAGTAAGATTTCCATTTAACAGATTTGGGTATGTAAAAATGGAAGTCAATTTGGTTTTATGTTTCAAAGATAAAGTTTTTGTGTGTGATTATTGCTTTTTGAAAAGATGGAAATTCCAACTTAACACATATGAAATGTGTTGAGTGGAATTTCAAATGGTGTGATTTTGTTTGAAGAGAAAGCCTCCATCTAACAAGTTTGGACATATGGAATGAAAAGGCTTATCTTCAAAAAAAATTTTAATTTTTGCAAAGGAAGAAATTCCAACTTCAACATATGTAAGATATATTGAAATGGAGTTTCAACTTTGTGATGTGATTTTATTTAGAAATGACATCTTCATTCAATAAATTTGGGTATATTGAATGAGGATGTTCATTTGTGCTTTTTGAAAAGATGATTTTTTATTTTGTTTTGGAAATGAAATCTTCATTCAATAAATTTGAGTATATTGAATGATGATGTTTATTTGTGCTTTTAGAAGGGATTATTTTGATTTTATTTTGAAAATGAAATCTTCATTCAATAAATTTGGGTATATTGAATGAGAATGCTTATTTGTGTTTTTGAAAATATGATTTTGATTTTGTTTGGAAAATGAAATCTTCATTCAATAAATTTAGGTATATTGAATGAGGATGTTCAATTGTGCTTTTGAAAATATGATTTTGATTTTGTTTGGAAAATGAAAACTGTCATACAATAAATTTGGGTATATTGAATGAAGATGTTCATTTGTGCTTTTGAAAATATGATTTTGATTTTGTTTGGAACATGAAAACCTTTATTCAATAAATTTGGATATATTGAATGAAGATTTCCATTTGTGCTTTTTGAAAATATGATTTTGATTTTGTTTGGAAATGAAAACCTTCATTCAATAAATTTGGGTATATTGAATGAAGATGTTCATTTGTGCATTTGAAAATATGATTTTGATTTTGTTTGGAAAATAAAACCTTCATTCAATAAATTTGGGTATATTGAATGAAGATGTTCATTTGTGCTTTTTGAAAATATGATTTTTTTTATTTTGTTTGGAAAAATCCTACATGTAACAATCTTGAAGATTTTAGATGAGGTTAAGTTATGTATATGTTTTTATAAAACTTTTTGTGTAAAACATTTTCATTGTGTGAATTTTGGAAAAGTGCTTTTTGAAAAGTAATATTTTTATAAAGGATTTATTTTTATTTATTTTTGGAATGAGCTTTACCTTACCATGGAGATGGTAAGAAAAAGATCTTTAGTTTATCTCTTTTTATTAAATTTTATTTTCACCTATTGGGAGACCTAACAGGGGTTTTAATACCTACATGGAGTGAGGTCCTAAAACCTAAAGGATGATAGTGCCAATAGAAAAGAATGATAGTCTTTGACTCATATGAAATATAAATCCACTATCGATACTTGGAGATAATGATCATTTACCAAAGATGGAGAGAGGAACTATCCCCAGTGGAGTTGACAGAAAAATCTATGGTGAAAATTTTTATCTTCATATAATTGAATAAATGAAAACAAAATTTCACGCTAGGTAGGACACCATGCAGATCCACAGATGTTCTTATTAAGGTGATCGAGAATGACATTGAGGAAAGGTGTACAATCTCAAAAGATAGACGTCACCACCCTACAATGGACCTAATCACCTAATAAAGACTCCTAAGGATGATTGGTCTTCGGATGTATAAGAGATTCTTCCCCTATTTTATATGGAAAAGTAAAGTAGGGTTTATTTTAAATCGGGTTCGTTAAGTTCTATGAAGGCAAGCCCCATAGTTAATTATCCTAAGGAATGAGATTCCTTAAGAATACTCTCGATTAAGGTAAATGATCGTTGTCTCCAAAGATTTCAAAGATAGGACTATCAATCAATTGGTTATTTTTAGAAGATCAAGTGTGATTGATCAAAAGGAGGGAGTTATTATTGAACCCAAAGGGAAATGAGTAGAGGATGCTCATGACACTAAGAAGCCTAATGAGCATCCCAAACTATCCTATGGTTGGACTTTACATTTTTGAAGTTGAGGGAAATTATTTGTTTGAGTTGAATTTTTATTAGAAATCTAGGCTTACAATTCCACAACACAAGATCATAAAAATGTCTAAGAGGTGAGGATTTATGCTTGTAGCCCACAAAGGGAAACAACAACCTCAAATCCTAAATCTAGGGAGCTTTGGCGAAGGCCAAAGCACAACCTAAATCTAAGGCAAAATGGGTATATGGTTTACCTCCACAAGAGAGATAAACCACCGTTGGACTTACAAACGCCTGGGTGGCGCCAACTAATTCTTCCGATTTTAAATTCATGTAAAGTCTTATGCTTAAGCAAGATGTTGTTGTTTATTTAGAAAAAGACTAAGTCCTTAAACACACTCCCTAAGAGATTAGATCTTGTAGGGAATGAGTAATGACTTAAAATAATGCAAATTTTGTTAAGTTTTATTTTGATTTTTGGAGAATTAATTTGACATAGGCTATGAGATTCATATGCCTAAAATATTAGAAATTGGTTATGGGACAAAAATCAGCAAGGAGGTGTGTTTCCACCATGACTCTCAAATGTCAAGCCATGTTCGCTGGCAAAGGTGGAAGCCCTCCATGAGCAAGAGTGAAGCAAGATGATTTTATGCATGATGTGAAATATACAGCAATACGTAACTTTTTACTAAATCTTTTATTTTCATTTATTTATGTCCTGGTTTGTGAGAAGTTATGAGTTATTAATTTTAATTTTGAGTTGATTAATTGGATAAAATTTTTTCTAAGAGTCTAATTGCATCCAAGCCATTCATCGAAATGAATAAAGAAAATCATGTCATCTTAATGCAAGCTAAACAAACATCAAATAATTTTATAAAGCTACAAAGAAGAATAAAAGTCCTATGGTCTCATTGCATAAACCGTAGGGTAATCGAAGTTCTCCACCCTTATACAACTCGGATTACAAATGAATAATTATAATTTAGAAGGAATTCATGTTATTGGGGTCTTCATTCTTCATTATTCTTTCTTCATTTCTTCTTTCTTTTGGTTGGATGGGATGTAAGTTTCACATGGTGCATAAGACTTGTCTTATGACCAATGTTCATCCTAATCTCCCATAACATTCATTCCAAATCTTAATTGCAAAATTACATGAAAATGAAAAAAGTAAATCTAACTAAACATGTAATGAGATTAGCTAAACATAAACACAATCCCAAGCATGTATATGAATAATTTGGACTTAGCACTCACACATGAGTAACCAAGTCCACTGCCTAGTTTGGATTATGCTTGGGGTATAAGAACCCGCACAAGAAAAGTATTTTTGATATTTTTATTACACCCCTTAAGAACAATCCCCAAAGAATAATGATTAAAGATCGCCTACCATCTAGTGCACACATGCACCATAACATCCAAAAAAAAATTACATCACAAAATAAAATTAGCATCAATCACTTTAACATAGAGCTAAATGGACTTAGCCTAATGTTGTGCGGCTTACATGTCTTTTAAGGTTAGAGTTTTCTAAGTGTGAGATTCAATTTATGGTGTGTTAAATGGTTTAGTTGATTTGTCCATTTTATTTGATGATTTGATTTAGTTTGAATGAACCTACACTTAATTACTAAGTGTTGTAAAGAGAAGAAAAGAGAAGAGAACTCTTTCATCCCTACCTTAAGTAATTTCTAAGGTAGATTCATTAGTGATTTTTCTTTAGTGAATATTTTATCATGTGTTTTAATTAACCCTAAGTTTAAATTTACTCTAAATAAACCTATTCAATAAGAAAGGCATCTTAGGATTAATTAATGTGAAATACTATCACATAACACACAACCATTCATTTCTTTTCAACATGTGTACCATGCATATGAATGATCCTAAGCATAGCTATACATGCAATGCAAACACTTTAGCACACTTTGATGATGAATGCTAAGGAATGTTGTCTAAGAAAATTTTGGATATTTCATGAATTGATGATTTCATTTAAATAGAAAAGAGAGACTCTTTTATCCATTAATCAAATGCACATTTACATGTATGAAAGACATAAGTGAGTATGATGCCATTGTTTTCTACATAAGGGGTGTAAGGTACAAGACCTACTTGGGGCTACTTAAAACCTCACAACCCCGAGATGTCCAGACTAATATACCACTTTTCTTAAATACATGTGCATGTACAAAAAGAAATGAATGGAAGAAGAGTCATGCAAAGATTTTTTTTTGCTTGATTTGTTTATGCAATGTACATGTGTACATGTGAAAATCCTTCTTAAGTCATAACATGGAAATGGATAGGAATGAATTTAAGCAAGTGTTATGTCCTTTTCAATTGAACTATACACTTTACAAATCCTATACAAGTCCATCTTAAGAGAAAAAAAATAACACGACATACACATCTTATGCTATAATCACATGCAAGCTTATAAGTATTTATAAGTAGCATACCTTCATTTAATAGTGATAATAGTCACTCATATTCTTACTTTAGCCAAAACATGCAATTTTACATAAATGAAATATTTCATTTAATTTGATTTTTCAAAAGATATGAATGCATGATTTCATATGGAAAATAATTATTTAGCATGCTTGGAAAGAAATAAAGTGATGTAAGCATGTAACTTCATTCACCCTAATTAATTCCTAAGGATAATCCTATAAGATAAGATTATTAGATGTGAATCAAAATTGCTTAAAGAGACTTTTTTTTTTGTTTTGAATTTGATTTAACTTAGAAATGTGAAAAGAGTTTGCTGGTCCTAACCCATTTCCCCCATGTGTGAGTTATTTTAGTTTAATTTTAGAACCATTAGTTGATTTTTATGTTTTATTTAGGTTAAGGTGTAAAATAATTCTATTAATTATCCATTACATACACCACTTTAACATGATTAACCAAATAATTATGAGCCAACATATGATATGCAACCACATGGAATTTAAATAAGCAATGCTCCTAAGAAAGAAAGAGGCCTAATGCAATTGGCTCATAATTAATGATTAATTAAGCTAAAGGGTTTAATTAAGTACTTTCATAACCCTTCCCACACATGTGAGTTAGATTTGATTTCCTTGAACTTACCTTAGGCTTTTGAACACCTAAGGATCTACCCAAAGAAGAGAAGTGATTAAGTTTCTAGATTAATTTTGATTTTGAGTTAATTTATTTAATGAAGTGATTAAATCATTAATCAATTTACAAATTAATTAAGTCTTTATTCAAATGAAATAGACTTAGGGAAAAGATTTGGAAAAGGAATCCTAATCTCATTCCCTAAGTCTATCCACTATTCCAAGATGATTAACAAGCTTAATTAATGAATTTATCACCATTTAATAGGTTAATTAGTCATTTAATTGATTAAGGGAATGATTAGAGATGAAACAAGCAATTACTTAAATTAATCCAATAATAAATTCCAAGAAAATCATGGGAGGTAGAGGTCATCCCACTAATTAACCCTAGGGAGTTTGGAATTAATTACTGAAGTGATTAAGGAGTAATTAGCCTAATTTAATTTCTAATAAAACTCAAATTGAATGAAGGTTACTGTTCAAAATCAATTAAACTTAATTTTATATTATTCCCCTTTGAATTATCTTTAAAAGGAAGTTGAGTTTGCATTTTTTTGAATTTTTCTACATTTAGTTATGATTTTAGGAAGATTTTGTGATTAATTGGTCATTAAATACCTAATTATATAAATCCATCGCCATGTGGGTTGCGACGCCATCATGGCATGACATGATTATTTAAGTTGTCAAATCAATTATTGCATCACCCGACGGCTTTCCCCGGGTCAAACCAAGATCAAATGATTAAGCCACGCATTATGAAGGATTAAATCGGATCTATGCATTAATCGTGATCATTCATCCAAAATATGCGGATGGATGGTCCATGATTCATCCCCGCTTTCTGGGGAGATGGAGACCGCCCATCCTCCATGGCTTGATCTGAGCTCACTTAAGCTCAATTAGGCTAGGATTCAACCCACACCATCAAGAAGCATAGAGAAGAAGATCCAATGGTGAAATTTCAATGGGATTATAATTTCTTTCACAAATGACCAAATATTTTTCAACCTAAGCTCATTTTGATTCATACCTCCTGAGGCTATCACCGTGCTTCCAATGGTGGAGGTAGCTTTGTCTAGTGGAGATGAAGCTCTATTGAGAGTTTAAAGGTTCAATCTAGTGGATCTTCTAATTGACCAAAGCTTGCTTCAATAGCTTTGCTACTTCGATCGAACTCCCTTCTCGTGGCTGGAGACTTGGGAAAACTTTGGGTAAGCTCGACTTGGTGCCTTGATGGTGCTTGCAAAGTGAATTGGACTTTAGTTGAGAATTGAGTGAGTTTTCAATTTCCCACACTCCTCTATTTCGGCTTTGAAGAAATCCGAGAAAGGGAAATGGAATGAGCTTAGGAATCCTTAAGGAAGCTTTTGGGTGCTTGCCTTTAATCCTATGAGCTCAATCGAATGCAAGGAAAGTCATTAAGTGAAAATGAGGGGGAGTATATCTCCACCTACTTGAATTGGACGGCCGAGAGTCATCTTGCCATTTTGATAAAATTGAGGAGATTGAGTGGATTGTTTTGGTTGTTATGAGCTCCATGTGGTTCAATTTTGGCAGAGGAGTGTGGGAGGTGATCCATGTGGAGAAATTTGAGTAGAGTGGTTAATTTTGGCCTTGGGTTGGGTTTAGTTGACTCAAACCCATTGGGTCATGTGCACTACCCTCCTTGGTGTCCAAATGGTCCACTATGAGGGTGCCAAGTGGTTTTAAGTTGGAATATAAATAAATTCCAAGTGAATTTGATCATAGGTTACCCTTTGACTAGGGGTAAAATGATTATTTGGCTTTGATTTTGCTTTGGGAAGATTTAGTATGATTGAAAAATGGGTTGCCAATTTTCAATGAATTTGGAGTTTATTTGATATGATTTGGTTCAAGTTGACCCATTTAGGTCAAAATGGGTCAACTTGGGTCAAGTTGACCAATTGGTCAAATTGGGTCAATCCTTGGGTTAGGTCAACTTCATATGACCATTTGAAGTATTTTGGTATCATTGGTTTGGTTCAATTTAGTTTATATTTAGTTTTGGTTCATTTAAGTTCACTTAGGTCAAATGGGTCAAGTTGACCAATTTGACCCACTTGACCTAATTGGGTTAGGTCATGGTTGGTTTAGGCTTGGTTGAACATTTGAAATGTATTTCAAGCTTTGGTTTCGACCAATTTTGGTTTGGTTTGGTTTCAAGTCAATTGACCTTTTAGGTCAAGTTGGGTTCTTGGTCAATTGAGCTAGGTTAGTCTAGTACCAATTGGAGCTTTGGTCAAGTTTAACAAGTGATTTAGAATGAATTTGACTTATTGGTTGCAATCAATTTGGCTTAGATCAAGATTTGACCCATTTTGACTTTTTAGGTTAACTTGGGTCAACTTGAGTCAAGTGGCTAATTTGGTTAGGTTTGGCTTAAATGATGACTTGATCATGTTCAATCATTGATTTAGAATTGGCTTAGATCAATGGTTTCAATCAATTTGGCATATGATGGATTTTGGGTAGTTTGGGTTTCATTTGGGTCAAGTGTTGACTTGGTCAAAGGTTAGGTTTGACTTGGTTTGACCCAATTTAAATGATTGATCATCTTAAGATGATTGTTGCTCACAATGTGAGGCTTAGATGGGCTTAGTTCAATCAATTTGGATTAATTTGGCTCAAAAAGGTATTTTAGGTCACTTTGGGTGAGCCTAAGTGAATCAATTGATCTAGGCTTGATTCAAGTTTGGTTAAACTCATATGGATTTATTATTGAAATATAAATTCTATTTCAAGTTTGGAGTCAAATGGCTTTTGATTGATTTGACAATTTCAAGTTCAAAGGATGAACATGGGTTTGATTTGGATTTGAGTATTGAATTTGGTCTGATGATTAAAGTTTGTATTTATATTTGGATTCATGATTGAAGGAGTTTGAAGAGAAAATCCAAAGGTTTGGATTGATTTGAGTTTGATTTGGCTAAGTTCAAATTTGACTTGAAAGAGCATAGGTTGGATTTTGGTTGGATTTGGATTTGAGTTTTGAATTTAGTTTGATTATTTGAATTTATATTTCATTTATATTTGGGAATATAAATGAGAATATAAATGAATTATGAGAAAATATTTTGAGTTTGAATTGATTTGAGTTTGTTTTGAGCTAAGTCCATGAGATGAAATCAAAGGGCTTAGAAAAGATTTTGGGATTTGAATTGATCATGGATTTCAATCATTTGGAATTGATTCATGATTTGGATTTTGGAGTTAATTTGAATGATTTGAGAAAAATCAATTGAGTTAGAATTGATTTGATTGATTTGAGAAAAATCATTTCAGTTGGAAATTGATTTGAATTTTGATTTGGAATTGATTTGAGTTTGAAGTTGATTTGAATTTGAGGTTGATTTGAATTTGGTTGATTTGAATTTGAAGTTGGTTTGAATTTAAAGTTGATTTGAAATTGAAGTTGATTTGAATTTGAAGTTGGTTTGAAAGAAGGAAGTAAGGATTGGGTTCAAGTTATAGGGTAGGCAATTTTTCCTAACACCCCTAAGGCATAACCTATTCCTATGGCTAACTCTTCTAAGTCTCTAGGGTTAGGTCAAGTGTTCACCTAATCACTAGAAGTATCTTAAGACTAAGGAACTCTTAATGTCTTGAGGAGTCATATGTCTAAGATGGAGAAGTTGAAAGCTTAGTCCAAAAGTGAGGTCAACAATATGCATTCTAAAACTTGAAAGTAACAAATCACAAAGGTGGTATATATTTCAATCTTTCTAATTGAAGATAATTACTATGAAATATTCATTATCCATAAAATTCAAGAAGGGATAGAATTCAAAGCATGAATTCTTAAAAGATTCAATTTACACTCAAAATGTTTTAGTTCTATTACAATTAATCTGCAACACAATTTAATAAAGCCAAATTCATCTACATGTCTTATTTTGGGAATTTGTTAGTTCTTATATCATAAAATTGAAATTCATTTACTCATTAGAAGTTATTATCAACTCAATCATTATAATTTCAAATTTTTGGGAGACATTCATAATCCAACAAATTCTACTTCATTTCTTTACTTATGGAGTAATTCATGAGAATTCATTAAGCAGTAAATCATTTATTGGAATTTGTCAATTAAAATTCATTGATAGGAATTCATCAGATACTTTATTCACTATGAATTTGAAATTCATTTACTAGTCAAACTTTATTATTAAATTGTCAATCAAATTTGTCTTATGTGATTCATTACATTGGAATTCATTTAACACAATACTTTTCAACATTCAAGAATAAAAAATTCACCTTTTAAAAGTATACACTTGGATCACAGGAAGAGCCAGGAAGGCACGACCTCTACATTGACAAGTCTAGAGTAAGGCACGACCCATTAAAGATGACAACTTAACCAAGAGAATATACTAGGTTTAAGGATAGTGTTAAGGGTTATATAATTCATAATTCACTTGTTCATCCATTTCGACATCAAATTCAATTTAAATTAGAATTTGTTGATAAAGTTATTCACATTAGGGGAATTCTATTTAATTCAAAATTCATATTTGAGGCTATTCAAATGTCAAAGTTAGATTCTATTTGATATTCAATTATACAAAGACAACATTATAGAGAACAATATATATCAAATCAATATTCTATTTATTTTAGAAATATATTACAATTTCTTTATCAAACAAAAAGGTAACAACGACAAACTCAGGCATTACTTAAGCTTCCATCATCTTCACTATCTTCACCATCAAAGCTTGACTCTTCCATCAAGTTCTTAAAGTTTCAAAGTTAGACAAAACTTGAGGAAGTACATCTTTTCGGACCAAACTCTCAAAGAAAAGTTCTATCCTTTTTTATATTTCATCTCATGATGTTTTTGATATATGGGAGATTCAATCAGCACAAATTCTTCTTAAGTTTTCATAGTTGACATCTTTTCATTTGTTTTTGTAGCTTGCCTTCTATTTCAAAATTCTTTTCTTCTAAGACTTTGATACTTTGGTGGTGAGCTTTAGGTTATGTCGATCCACATGGAAATAATTTTCATCAACTTGATAATTTTTTATAATATTTCTCGAGAATATCATTTTGCTATTTGGCCTTCCTTGATCATTAGCTTTTCTTTCTTCAGTTATGTAATTTCATATTTTTTTATCTTCAATTATCTTTTGTAGCAAAGGATGCTCATCAATCAATTTTTTAGCGAGTAGGTAACATAGTATGAACTTTGCCTTGCCATTGCTTGACTCAACATAAGAGATGTGGTACCTTTAAAGACCAACTTCATCCAAGTCTTCCCTAAAAGATGGCCAGAAAAATAGCTGCCAAATTGATAAGCAAGAGGTATGGAGGATTATACTAAATTGTACCAATGAGTCATGTCTATTTGTGGGAAAATATTCATGCCTTCATCTATCCCCTTTTGGAAAGAGGATAAATGAAAATAGAAATATAACGCCTTTGTCGGGACACCATGCAGATCCACATATGTTCTTATTAGTGATTAGGTACGGCATTGAGGAGAGGTGTACTATCTCAAAAGATAGAAGTCACCATCTTAAAATGGACCTAATCACCTTAATAATGACTCCTAAGGACTATGGGTCTTCCGAATGTACTAGAGATTCTTTCCCTACTTTACATGAAAAAGTAAAGCAGGGTTTATTTTAAATCGGGTTCATTAAGTTCCCAAAAGACTATAGTTAATTACATCCTAAGGAATGGGATTCCTAGAATACTCTCGATTAAGGTAAATGATCGTATCTCCAAAGATTTTGAAAGGACTATCAATCAATTGGTTTGTTTTTAGAAGATCAAGTGGGATCGATCAAGAGGAGGGAGTTCTTATCGAAGCCAAATGAAGATGAGTAGGGGATGCTTAGGATATTAGGAAGCTAGAAGCATCCCAAACTATTCTATGGTTGGGCTTTATATTTTGAAATTGAATTGATTTATTTGAGTTGAATTTTTTATTAGAAATCTAGGGCTTACAATTCCATGATACAAGGTCATGGAAATGCCTAAGAGAGAATTTATGCTTGTAGCAAAGTAGTAGCAACATTTGAACCCATCTAAGGAGCTTGGCCACCCAAAAAAAAGGTGAAAATGGTATTTGGTTTCCTCCATAAGAGAGGATAAACCACTGACCTGGACTTACAATCGCTGGGTGGTGCCAACTAACTCCTTTTAAAGATATGTAGAAAGTCAAATTCTTTTGCAAGATAGCTAGGCTATTATTTATTTTGAAAGTGATTAAGTCATTAAACACACTCCCTAAGAGACTAGATCATGTAGGGCATGATTTAATGGCTTAAATCTAATGCAAGTTTTGTAACATTTTATTTTCAGTTTTGGACAATCAATTTGACACCGGCTTTAGGATTCATATGCCTAATGCATAAGAAATTAGATTATGGGCCAAAATCAACAAGATAAGGAGGTGTATTTTCACCATGGCTCTCAAAGGTCAAGCCAAGTTTTCTAGCAAAGGTGGAAGCCCTCAAATCAAGAATGAAATAATATGCTTTTTATGCATGATGTGAGAAAACTAATACAACATCCAACTAGGGGGTTGCTAATTCTTTTATCTTGATTTATAACCTAGGCTTTAGGTGAGGCTATGAGCTATTTTATTTTTAGTTTTGAGTTGTTTAGTTAGATAAAAAAATTATTTCCCTAAGAGCCTAATCATCATCCATACATCAAAATAAGGAATAAACTAGAAAAAGATGTCATTTTAATGCACAAGCTAAATAAACATAAATCAATTTATAAAGCTAGCACAAAAGAATAAGAGGCCATTTGTGGTCGAGTTCCACTGCACAAACCCGAAATAAATTGGGTAGTCGAGCTCTACCCTTATACAACCCGGATTACAAATGAATAAATTACAACCAAGAAGAATTCATTATTATGGGGGTCTATTCTTCATTCTTCTTTTCTTCTTTCTTCTTTTTATTTGGTTGGAATGTGATTGCTCCAAAGGCTTCACATGGTACATAGTCATAACCAATATTCCTCCAAATCATAATAATCATTCCAAAATTCTAATTGCAAAATTACATAAAAATGGAAAAATGAAATCTAACTAAAACGCAAAATGAGAGATTATAAACAAACATATACAATCCCATATATATATATATATATATATATATATATATATATATATTGACTTACACACATGGATAACCAAGTCGACTTGGCCTATTTTGGATTAGGCTTAGGGGTATAAGCACCTGCACAACAAAATTAGTTATATTTTTATTACAACATCCCTTAAGCACAATCCCCTGCAGAAGACAATGGTTAGACTAAGATCACCCTACCATTCAGTCTACGCACATACATCCTAACATCCAGGATAAAATATTACATCATAAAATAAAAGCAAACATCAAACCATGCACCGCCCTAACCTAAAGCTAGAAGTGGTGACTTAGCCTAATGTGTATGTTATTTAAGGTTTGTGTGGTATGCTTAGCTAGGCTTTAAGGTTAGATTTTTTTAAGTATGAAAATATTCAACTTAGAGGGTGGTTTCATTTAAGTGATTTAGTTGATTTGGTTGATTTTTATTTTGTGATTTGATTAGGTTTGAATAAAACTACAATTAATTGCTAAGTGTTGTAAAGAGAGGAAAAGAGAAGAGAACTTCTTATTCCTCCCTACCTTAAGTAATTTCTAAAGTAGCTTCATATTTGATTATTGTTTAGGGAATGTTTTATAATGTGTTTTAATTAATCCTAAGTTTAGATTTTCCCTAAACAAACCTATTCAAAAAGAAAGGCATTTTAAGATTAAGTAAAGTGAAATACTAAGACAAAATACACAATGTTTCATTTCTTTCCCAACATGTGTAACATGCATATATGGATGAATCCTAAGCATATCTATACATGCAAATGGAAATGTTTAGCACACCTTAATGTTGAATGTTAAGGAATGTTACTTAAGAAAGTTTGGATGCTTCATGATGCATGATTTGGTTAAGTAGAAAAAGAGTGATTCTTTTATCCAATTTTCATATGCACATTTACAAGTATAAAAGAAATAAGTGAGTACACAGCAAGACTGGGTATAAAGTACAAGACCTACATAAGGCTACTTAAAGCCTCGCAACCCTGGGGTTATCTAGACTAATAAACCACTTTTCTTAAATACATGTGTATGTACAAAAAGAAATGCATAGAAAGAGAATCATGCAAAAAAGTTTATGTTTGTTTATTTGAATTGTTTATGCAATTTACATATGCAAGTATGAATATCCTTTTAAAGTGATAGCATAAGAATGAATATGAATGGATTTAAGCAAATGTTGTGTTCTTTTCAAATGACCT
Organism: Cymbidium sinense; assembly: GCA_021442155.1. Taxonomy (NCBI): domain Eukaryota; kingdom Viridiplantae; phylum Streptophyta; class Magnoliopsida; order Asparagales; family Orchidaceae; genus Cymbidium; species Cymbidium sinense. Next base: position 138,023,496 of record CM038220.1, read on the forward strand.
ATACACTTTGGAAAATCCTATTCAAACCCATGCTAAAAGAGAAGAGAAGGAAAGCCACATAATGCACATCTTTATATTATACTCTCACGCAAGCTTATAAATAATTATAAGTAGCATACCTTTCAGTTATGATATTTGATTTATAAGGTTTGAAAATAATTTTGGATTTAATAATGATAATAGCCATTCATATTTTTATTTTTAGCCAAAACATGTAATTTGATATAAAGGAAACATTTCATTTTTGATTTGCTTTTTAAAAGGGCATGAATACATGATTTTTATATGACATACACATTTAGCATGCTAAGAAAGAAATGAAGTCATGAAAGCATGTAACTTCATTCATCCTAATTAATTCCTAAAGATAATCTTATGAGATAGGATTATTTAAAGTAAACCAAATTTATTTTCGAGAGATTTTTAGTTTTGATTGAGTTTGATTTGAATTTAAGAAATGTGAAGAGGTTTGCTGGTCCTAAATCATTTCCCACATGTGTATGTTATTTTAGTTTAATATTAGAATCATTAAATTGATTTTATATTTTGTTTAGGTTAAGGTGTACATTAAGTACATTAATTACCCCTTACCTACACCACTTTAACATATTTAATCAAATAATTATAAGCCAATGTATGAGATAAAATCACACAAGGAATTTAAATCAGTAATGCACCTAGGAAAGAAAGGGCCTAATGCAATTGGCTCACAATTAGTGATTAATTAAGAAAAGGGTTTAATTTAAGTATTTTCATAACCCTTCCCACACATGTGGGTTGGATTTTGATTTTCTTAAGCTACTTACGTTATTGAACACCTAAGCACCTACTCAAGATGAATTGGTTAAGTTTTGGAATGTTTTAAAAATTTTATCAAGTTAATTAAGTAGGTGATTAGTGGATTAGCCCGTAATTAAGTTTGGATTAAGGAAGGAAAGGGGTTTAGGGAATGGCTTGGAGAAAATTCCCCAATCCCATTCTATAAACCTCTTTTCACTTAACCAATGCTTAATTAACTTAATAAAGGGACTAAACTACTATTCACATGCTTAATTACCCTTAATTATATGAAGAGAGTGATTAAGGATTCATTAATTGATTTTCCTAATTAACTCATCAATAAATCCCAAGAAAATTAGGGGAGATGGAGATCATCCCACTAAATGCCTCTGAGAAATTTGAAATGAATTAATGAAGTAATTAGGGAGTAATTAGGGTTATTAAGTTTTCATTAAAACCTTAATTAAGGAAAATGCACTATCTAAAATCCATTAGAAATAATTTTAGTGAATTCCTTACTGAATTATCTTCACAATGAGTTTTATTTTGTTTCTTTTCTAATTTTTTTACATTTAGTTATGAATATTTGAAGATTCCATGATTATTAGGTAATTAAATCCCTAATTATATGACTAATCCCGTCAGCGCCACATGGATCCCTGATGCAGCGTGCGCTTTCCACGTGACGAATGGGATTCATCACTTAAGTTGTCACATCCCAATGCAGCGTCAGTGGCGGCGCTAAGTGCATTCTCCTCGATCGTCCAATCAAAGATTGGATGGTCAAGATTAAGCTCGTGATTCTTAAAGGATAAATCAGAGATCCTATGCGTCTTGATCAGGACCGTCCATCCAAATTGCACGGATGGACAGTCCATGATCCGTCACTGAGTTTTCCTACGGGAGAGGACATTCATCCACTCTTTAGAGCAAAATTTGAACTCGATTGAGCTTGGATTGAACTCAAACTTTATCCACACCATCTAGGAGTAAGCACAAGTAGATTTAACGATTAATTTTGCATGGGGAGAAAATTCTCTTCACAAAGGACCAACCACTTCCTATTCTAGGCTCTCTTTGAAGGCATACCTTGCCTGAGGGCTATCACCTGCATCAAACCATGGTAGCTTCAGAGAGAAGCCTTGTTGATGATTTGAGGGAGATCTCCTTATGGGTTGACCAAGTCGGAGTAATTGCCATGTGCTTGAAATGAAGGGAGTGGTCGGTTTTATCCTTGGATTGGGTTTGGCTGACCCGAACCCATTGGGTCAGGTGCAACACTCTTATTAGTGTCCATGGGGTCCACTAAGAGTGTGCCAAGTGGCCATGAAGAGGATTTGACCAAATTCCAAGTAAATTTGGCCAAAAATTACCCTTTGACCTAGGGGTAAAATGGTCATCTTGCTTGGATTTCAGTTTGAATATGTTTGGTATGATTAAAAAATGGGTTGGGCCAAGTTTCAATAAATTTGGAATTGATTTGATATGATTTGGCTCATATTGACCAATTTAGGTCAAAATGGGTCAAGTTGACCAATTGGTCAAATTGGGTCAAACTAAGGGTTAGGTCAAGTTCATATGACCATTTGAAATATTTTGGCATCATTGGTTTGGTTCAATTTGATTTCTATTTGGATTTGGTTCATTTGATTTAATTTAGGCCAAATGGGTCAAGTTGATCAATTTGACCCATTTGACCTATTTGAGTTAGGTCATGGGTTGGTTTAGGTTTGGTTGGTCATTTGAATTGTATTAGTATCTTTGTTTCCAATCAATTTTGGTTTAATTTGATTTTGGCTCAATTTGACCTTTTAGGTCAAGTTTGGTTCATGGTCAATTGGGAGTTGGCCAATTGGTCAAGTACAACAAGTGATTTGGAATGAACTTGACCCATTTGTTTCAATTAATTTGGCTTAGATCAAGTTTTGACCCATTTTGACTTTTTAGGTCAAGTTGGGTCAAGTGACCAATTGCACTAGGTTAGGTTCAAATGATGACTTGGTCAAGTTCAAACTTTGATCATGAATGAGTTTTGATCAATGATTTCAATCAATTTGGCCGATGATAGAATTTGGCTAATTTATGTTTTATTTTGGCTAAATGTTGACTTGGTTTGACCCAATTTGAGTGATTGGTCATCTCATGATGATTGTTGCTCACAATGTGAGGCTTACTTGGGCTTAGTTCAATCCAATTTGGGTAGGATTATAATTTAGCTCAAAAGGAGTACTTTAGGTCACTTTGGGTCAAGTGAGCCTGAGTGGGTCAATTGACTTGATCAAAGCTTGAATCAAGTTTGGTTGAAGTCACATATGGACTTATGATTGAAATATAAATCCATTTTCAAGTGATTTGGAGTCAAATGAGTTTTGATTCATTTGACAATTTCAAGTTCAAAAGGGTGAACATGAGTTTGAATTAGGTTTGATTTTTTGAATTTAGTTTTGGTTTGATGATTGAAGTTTATGTTTACATTTGGATTCATGATTGAAGGATTGATTAAATCAGAAAGAAAAATCAAGGGTTTGGCTTGATTTGAATTTGATTTGGCTATGTTCAAGATTTTGACTTGAAAGGCTTAGTTGAATTTTGGTTGAATTTGGATTTGAGTTTTGAATTGATTTTTGGATTGATGATTGAAGTTTATATTTATATTTGGATTCATGATTGAAGGATTGATTGAATCATGAAGAAAAAATAAGGGTTTGGCTTGATTTGAATTTGATTTGGCTAAGTTCAAGATTTTGACTTGAAAGGCTTAGGTTGGATTTGGGTTGAATTTGAATTTAGTTTTGGTTATTTGAATTTATATTTCATTTGTATTTGTGAATATAAATGAGAATATAAATGGGTTATGAGAAAATTTCTTGAATTTGAATTGATTTGGATTGGATTTAGGCTAAGTCCAAAAGATAGAATCAACGTGACTTAGGAAAGATTCTTGGAAATTTGGAATTCAATCATAAGCTTCAATCATTTGGAATTGATTTGAGTTAAAAAATTAATTAAGTTGGAATTGATTTAAGTTTTGATGTTGATTTGATTTGAAATTTGACATGAAGGAAGGAAGTGATGATTGGTTCAAGCTATAGGGTAGGCAAATTTTCTTAACACCCCTAAGACATGACCTATTCCTATGGCTAACTCTTCTAAGTCTCTAAGGTTAGGTTAAGTGTTCACGTAATTGCTAGAAGTGTCGTAAGACTAAGAAACTCTTAATGTTTAAGATGGAGGGGTTGAGAGCTCATCCTAAAAATGAGGTCAACAAAGGCTAATAGGTGTGGGTGACCGACAGGTACACCACATATTGGGTGAAAATGATCAACAACACCGAATCCATCATAAGCACTAACAGAAATGATCTACTAACCCAAGGTGTAGAAGGTTTCTAGATCTTAGTGCAATGTGACTCTGTCAAAGACATAAGAGAGTGAAAGAGGAATAATGGGATAGTATGTGAAAACCTGGGAAGCATGTTCAAGTCATCCACGAGGGGATGAGAGGTTCGATTTGATTTAAGTCTCACTAGGGAGAAAAATCGATTTGATTTATTTGATTGTTTTGTTTGTTGCTTTTATTTGTTTTGACTCCACTAAGGGAGAATTGATTAAATTTGTTTTGTTTGTTTAATTTGTTTGACTCTACTGAGGGAGGAAAGTTGAATTTGTTTCAGGTTTTTTTAGATTTTTGATTTTGAGATGGACCCTATCAATTTACGATGGACTGCACTGAGTAAGAGCCATGGAGGCCTAGACCTAACTCGAATTTACTAATCCAAAGGGGTAGTCTACCAAACACATAGTAGGATTAGCCAACCAAAAAGAATGCCTTACGGTGTGCAGCAGCTATACTAGGAAGAAAGCATAGTAGACTTACATCCTCCACGGTATGGACCAGTTGCTGGGGTGATCCATTCGCAAGGCAACAGATTGAACCCAACCTTAGATTGACTATTGAGTGAATCCTGCTGGGGGATTTAAATCAGCTCAAAGATAGTCAAAAATTAATTTTGCTTTTTTTAGGTGTTGTTGTTAGATCCCATCAGTTTTCTATGGACTGCATTGAGTAGGGGCCATGGAGGCCTTGGGCTAGCTCAAATTTACCAATCCAAAGGGGTAGTCTACCAACCACATAGTAGGACTAATCAACCAAAGGGAATGTCTTTCAGTTTGCAATGGTCAAGTTAGGAAGAAAGCGCAAGGACTCACATCTTCAAAAACAAGGAACCATTGTGGTGATTGGTTGACAAGGCAAAAAATTGAACCCGACCTATGGCTGACTATTGAATGAATGCTGCTGGGGGACTTAGATCAACTCAAAGATAGTCAAGATTAATTTCAATTTTTAATTTGTTTTTATGGATGGTTTTGGGATCAGGAAGAGCTTATATCTAGACTGTCTGATTTCTTGAACCAAAGGGAGTAGCTTCCCGACCGAGGGGAGAACTATCCAACCAGAGGAGTGCCTTTCAGTTTGCAATGATCAATTCAGGGGAAGAAAGCACGGGGACTCACATCTTGCACTACAAAAGACCACTGGAATGATCAGTTGCTTTGGGCAATAAATCGAACCTGACTTAGGGCTGCCCGCCAGTTTGTGATAGTCATGCTAGAAAGAATGCATCATAGGCTTACATCTTCCAAAGTGGAATAACCGATGGGGTAACCTGGAAAAATAGAAAACCCGACCTAAGGACTACGGAGAGAAACTGGGACTTATCTCAACTTAGGTAGTTAGCAATTCCTATAGGGAGTTCACGACACTACCTAAAGATAAGATGCCTGCTTTGGGAAAAGTGCCCTTTTGAATTCTAATCCACAAGCAAATATATTTTATTTTTTATTTAATTTGTTTATCATGGACCCTGGTTTTGAGGGATCAAACGAGAAGGAGCTTATATTAGCCTAGTCTCTCGATGCATCGAACCAAGGGAGAATCTACACATCTGCTGAACAAATTCCCCAACCATAAGAGTGGCTACTAGAAAAGGGGAACTGTCCAAAACAAAAGTAACTCGAGTAGTGTCTAAATGAGGTCACAAAAGATGTGATCCAAATAGAGTTCCCGCAGGGAGAGGGGCCACTAAGGGCTTGATCCAAAACCATGGACAAGATAATATCATAGGTATTCGATGGTCAACTCATGGAGAAAGCGCAGGGAGTCACATTTGCCAAGAGTGGTATATCCACTAGGTGAGTCACTATCAGCATAGCGAACATCAACTAACCTAAGGTGCCCATCGGTTTGCAATAATCAGCCTAGGAAGAAAGCTTGGGGACTAACATCCTTATAGAACCGATTGGGATAGTTTGTCTTCGCCGACGTGCTATTCGACCTGGACATTCGTGAATGTTGGGGCTTATATCAACTCAAACGTAGTCAAGAAGAAAGGAGCCTCTGGGGACTTACCCTAAGCCTCAAATATACTCGACCTAGTCAGTACATGCTGATTAGTTCTAGAAGAAAGCTCAGGGACTCACATATTCTAAAATAAAATCAACACGAGGTAGCTTACTGGCTGGGTAGTGAAGCCTACCAAACTAACAAGACGCTCATCGATTTGCAATGGTAAAGTTAGGAAGAAAGCATAGGGACTCACATCTTCCAAACAAAGAATCACTAAGGTGACATACTAGCGAGGTAGCATGTAAACTCGATCTAGAACAGCTAATGAGTGAGTGCCACAAGGGGCTTGCTCCCACAACAAAATAGCCCAAGATAAAAGATTTGCGTTTATTTTTGTGTTTGTGTTTTAGGGAATATGATGCATCTTGGGTTCTCTTACACCTATCCTAAACATGTTGGGGAATGTGTTTAGTTTGTGTTTGTGTTATGGAAGAAGGATAGAATGCCTCTTGGATTCTCTTATACCTATCCTAAATACGTCATGGCAGATTTGCAAGATAAGCAAACAACGCTTCGAAAGAAGAGAAGAATTTGATGAAATGGAATCAGATTTTTGTTCTTTTGTTGATAATTATTTTCAAACATATTTTATGGGTAATATTTCTTCAAATAACACCCATTAATTGGAAGCATCAGGTGTTCCCCTTTACAATTAATGAGTTGATAGGATTATCAAAAAGCTCGTTGTGAGGTTCGAGTTCGTGCTAACTAAACGCTAACACAAAAGCATTTCAAGCTCGATATATAAATGAGCCAAACATGAACAATCATTTATTCGATCGTTTTTTCGATTTAAATAAAAAAATATATTATATTATTATTATTATTATTATTATTATTATTATTATTTTATTACTATTATTTATTACTATTCTTATTATTGTTATTATTATTATTATTATTGTTGTTATTATTGTTATTATTATTATTATTATTATTATTATTATTATTATTATTATTATTATTATTATTATATATAGATACAAACACATTTACTTATCACAAATACAAGCATAGCTTGGTGATTAGAACTTTTGTTATGCAAAAGATTGGACCAGGTTCGAATCCTCCTTCATACAAATTTTATTGATTTGAATTTCATTCGGCAAAATTTTAACAAAGCGATTTTCAAATGCACCAAAGTGAAATTTTGAGCCATTTCAACACGAGCAACAAACAAAATAAATTTCAAACGAGTAACACCAAGAGTTCGTTTCGCTCTTACACACCTAGATAGGATCCTCCTTGGTAGGCCTTCTCTATAACATAGGGGCCTTCCCAAGTGGGTTCAAACTTGCCTCTCATGTTTCGATGACCAATAATTGATATCCTTAGGACTAACACAAGTTCTCCTACTTGGAAAGACCTAGAGCAGACCAGCTTGTTGAGCTCAAATCATTTTGGTCTTGTATATATATATATATATATATATATATATATATATATGGATTAGGATAAACCCCTACGACTCCTTTCCTTTCAGACATCCTATTTGGATAAAGTCATCATGGGCCCACTTAGGTATGATCCTGACCACTACCAGATTGGATAATCCCCCTTTCCAATTATCCCACCTTTGTAGTATGATAGCATTATTCATGGATGCATGGCATATCCTTTTGGTTTGATAATTCTAAGGCAAGCCAAGGTTCCTTGGGGCTCCTCCTTAGTGCGACTCATTGCAAATTGATAGGGTCCATGCATATTCATGGTTTGGTTTACGCCCTTGTTGAGTGACTATTAGATGAAGATAGTCCCCCTACTGGTAGTTGCCCCTTATATTGGGTAGCATCGTTCTAAAGGTGAACGACCTATACCTTTGACTCGGTAATTCTAAGACAGGCCAAGCTCCTCATGGCTCCTCCTTAGTGTGGCCCATCACTAATTGACATGGTCCATATATATATTAGAGGGATCAAAGGTGATGCCCTCATGACCCCCTTTCCCTCTTGACATCCAATTTGGACAGTGTTAGCAAAACTCTCTTATGACTGGCCTATACTACTTCAAAATAGGATTACACCCCTAGGTCGGGCTCAACTTATTACATGGTTGGTAAGTCATCTTCTGGTATACTGTAGGCACTTTTACTTGCTATGCTTAGGATCTACTTGATTGGTTCAGTCAACACCACAATGTACAAGTTATTATACCACACCTATTAGGGCTTCTTTTGTTGACCTCACTTTCAGTGAGGTTGAAATTCACTCTCTTAGTCTTAGGATCTTGATCTAGGCACTAAGACTTTTTGCACATAGGGTTAACACACTTCTAGTGGTTAGGAGGATACCAAGACCAAGCCTAGAACTCACAAGCTCAAACCCCGATTGGACTTAGTGGTGTGATCTAAATTTTACTTGAATTCTAAAAACCAATCTCCTTCTGGGATTCAGTTGCATAGCTTAATTTCCTAGAGAGTAGATCTAGTTCCAAAATGAAGAGGGAGGTTGACAGAGGGTCACCTTGTTTGACCCCACTTAGCTTAAATTCATGCAAATCTTAATACATTAAACCAATTCAATCACAAAGTCATAGGTGACTTCAAACACATCTAATCAAACACAAGCCAAACACAATTAGCCAAATAACCTTGTTGGTGCACTTGACCAATTAGGTCGATTTGGTCCATTTAGGTCACTTTGACCCTAACCTTGATTAAATCCAATTTGATCATGGTCAATCAATCCAATGTTGCCAAACACCAACCATATTTGAATCACATCCAATTGAGATCCAATTTGACCAATTGGTCTAATTGGACCCATTTAGGCCGAAAGAGACTAAACTCCAAATTGATCCAAACCACTTAGCACTAACCTTGCCCTAATCATTCCCAACCTTAACCAAATAAAATTGAAGCCTAATCTAAACTCAATTTGGTCAATTGAATCACTTGACCCATTTGATCTATATTGACCTAAAGAGATCAAATTAAACCAAACCTTGATTCAATCCAAATTGGGTTAAACCAATCATTGCAATCACTCCCAAGATGATTATCAAATATGATTTGACACCAAAGTGAGCCAAATTGAGCAAATTGACCCCTTTGACCTAACCCAATCTAATTGACCTGGAATCAAATTAAGCCAAAACTCAATCCACTTCAAATTGAACCAAACCATAATTTTTAGTTAATCCAAGATTGATCCTTGAACACCTCCCAATAATAAATTAGATCCAATTGATCAATTTAACCCAATTAACTCAACCTAGCCCAATTTGACCTAAATTGAGCTAGAACCAAATTAAATCTAAATTAAGTCAAACCATCACCCACAATTAATCTAAAAAAGATAAGTGAACATGACTCAATTGCCATTGCAACCAATTTTATCATTTTGATCAAATTGACTAATCTAACTCATTTGACTATGAGCATATGAACCCAATAGAGGAGGGTTAGGTCATAAGTCCCATGCCATTTTCGGCCACCCTTATTTCCTGACTGATGTCATGGCCTAAACCAACCAAAATGGTTGGTTCACATGGGAGGGAGGTATACACCTCCCTAGCCATCCAAACTCAACACACCTTCACAAGCTTCCTAGAGTTAGTCCCTGATCCTAAAGCTCCTTGTGCTCCCCATCATTGACAAGACCAAGTCCCTCAACATAAACCATCTCCACATAACCAACTCCACCAAACTTTACCCCCACTTTAATTAAGTTTTTCCACACCTTCCCTACACTCTGGTAAATCAAAATGAATCGAGAAACACTCGATTCGATCACTAGAGCATCGAGTTAGAATGAACTTCGGTGAACTTACAATAGTTTGTGGTCTCTAGAGCAACCAACGAGGAGGCAAGTGGGGTCTTCAATAACTAGGCTTCGACTCTTCAAGGTGAATCTATCTCACATGTCGACACCTGTCTTGAGCTTCGACAAGGCACTGTTTCTCAAATCATAGAAAACCTTAGGATTTTAGGTCTTTTGTGAAACAAATTTGTGTTTTAGCCCCATCATGTAGAAATCAATAGGTTTTCATACCCTGATAATTTTGGATTCATGTCCCTCTTCAATTTGAGCTCCAATGGCTCAGATCAAGCAACAAAAAGTGGGTGATCTCCATCTCTTATCAGAGGAAGGGGACATATCATGCGCCTTCCATTCCGTGATTAGAATGGACTGCCATAATTAAACACATTAAAAATATTCAATTTTATCCTTTAATATCGCGAGATTAATCTCTACCATTCCATCTTTGATCGAACGACTCTAATAAAATTGCCTTTATTGCTACTGAGTTAGCCACCACATGAGATATTTTAAATAATTAATCACATGGCCATGTGTAAAGCGATGACATGATGTTGACAATATAATTAGGTTAATTAAGGTTAAAAATTTATTTAATTACCTAGAATTTTAAAAAAATGATAACTAATTATAAAAATATATAAAAAATATAAATAAATACTCTCTAGAAAGCCTAGAAAAGAGAAACTTAAGAAAACTAAAAACTCTAATTTTTAACTACTCGATTAAGAGTAATTAATATTTTAATGAAAAGCATATTAATGAAATTAACCTTTAATTACATCTCTGATTAATTTGAAACTTTTGAAAAACATTCTTGATGGTGTTCCCTACCTCTCATAATTATTTCAATGCAATTTGATTTATCAATTAAAAGATATGATTTTCCTAAGCCTAGGTCATTAGTTAGCATAATTAAATTTTTTTAGATCATAAAAAAGACTAAGTGGTCCTTTGATGTTCAATCAATAATGATTGACATTAGAGAGCCCATAGAAAAATTTCAAATCTTTAATTTTAATTAATTTGAAACATTACACTTTAGGGCATTTAATTAATTAAATAATTTAATTAAGTGACAGAGAACTAAACAAATTCGTAATCAATTATCTATCATAAAAACAATTATGAATGAACTCTCCAAGGATTCATTTAGGTAAAAATTAGGGAATGAAAACAATTAGTTTGGGTTATTTTGAGTGTAATTATCAAATTATCAAAATTTTAATTAGTGTAATTAATCATTTTATGTAAGCAAAATGACTTAGAAATTTTGTTATTTATTTTTTGTTGTTCAAATGCATATTTAGGAATTTCTCCATAATTTTGTGCTTAACTTTAATGAATATTTACATTTAGGGGTTAATTAGCCTAATTATGATATTTAATAATTAATAAATCAAGAAATTCATAAAACATAGAAAATTAGGTTTAAAATTCATTTACCAACAAAGAATAATATAAAAAAAATCAAATAGAAGCCTAAATCCATTTAGCTTAATTAATTCACTTAAATATCTCTTAATTAATCCTTAATCAATTTCATTAAATAAAACATGCCTTAAGCATGAGTTGAATCTTGAATGTGTATTCCTCTTCTTGGGACTAAGAACATATGAGATAAACTTATTAGATGTGACTTCCCCTTTATGGTGTTTATTTTTTGGACATTGTGTTTGTATGGGGTACTTATTGAACCGATGCATGATATATGATGTACTATCTCAAAAGATAGATACACCATCTTACAATGGACCTAATCACATAATAAGGACTCCTAAGGCATGATGGGTCTTCGTATATACCAAAGATTCCCACTTTACATAGAAAAGTAAAGTAGGAATTATTTTATGTCGGGTTCTTTAGTTCCCTATGGAGGCAATCTTCCATAGTTAATTACATCATAGGAAATAAAATTTTTTAAGAAAACTCTCGATTAAAATAGTCAATTATTGTCTCCAAAAATTTCAAAGTTAAGACTATCAATGAATTGGCTATTTTGAAAATCAAGTGGGATTGTTCAATTGGAAGACTTACTTTGGAATCCAGAGGAAAATAAATAGGAAATGCTCATGGTACTAGGAAGCCTAATGAGCATTCCAACCTATCCTATGGTGAAGCTTTATATGTTTGAATGAGAGAGGGTTATTTGTTTGAGTTAAAATTTTATTAGATAGTCAGGGCTTATAATTCATCAACACAAGATTATGAAAATACCTAAGAGGTGAGGATTTATGCTTGTAGCCCGAAGAAAACTAGTAACCTCATATCCTAAATCTAAGGAGTTTTAACACAAGTTGAAAGCGCGACCTAAATCTATGTCTGAAGGGAGACATAAGGTCTACTCCACATGAGAAATAGACCCGTCCGACTCTTCTGGACTTACAACCGCCTGGAGTGGCCACTAGAAAATACTTCATATGCTTTAAAACCATGTTCCTCGATCTTATGAAATTGCAAGATGGTTAGGCTTGTTATTTAATTTGGAAAAAGACTAGAGTTCTAAACTCACTCCCTAAGAAACTAGATCATGTTCGGTATGAGCATATGACTTAGTCTAAAAATACAACATCTTTTCAAAATTTTATATTATTTAAACACATTCATTTGGACAAAGGCTTTAGGATATTTATTCCTAAATGCATGATGAAATTAGATTATTAAATCGAGAGGAGTTGTTCTCCACTGTAATGGATGCCCCCATAGGTCAAGCATTCCTATCGTGTAAGAGTGGGGACCCTCCCTATTCAAGAGTGAGGCAATATGTTATGCATGATGTGAAACATACAACATACAACTAAGGGGTTGCTAAATTTTTTAATTATCTTGATTATAGCCTAAGCTTTATGATGAGGATTATGAGTTATTTAAAGTTTAATTATGAGTTGTTTAAAGTTTAATTAAGAGTTGTTAGTAGGGGTACAAAAAAATTAATTTTATCCTAAGAGCCTATTGCATCCAAGCCACACATTAAAACATCAATCATTAAGAAACTATGAAAAAGATGCAATCTTATTGCGCAATATAAACATAACATTAAACATTTTATAGACTCAAAAGAATAAAAAGGTAGTGTTACACACCTAAAAGAGAAAAGATAGAATGACCCTTATACAACCCAGAATATAAAAGAATAATTACAATTGAAATTGAATACATACTATGTGGGTCTTATTTTCTTCATATCTTCTTTCTTTCTTATTTTGATTTGCTCCAAGGCATCACAAGGCATCCCATGATTAAACCTTCTAGCCACTACTAATCCTAATCCCTATAGCAATAATCCTAATTCCTATTGCAAAATTATATTTTATGGAAAAGTAAATCTAACTATACCGCAAAATAGAGATTAGTTAAACATACATACAATCCCAAATAGTTATATTTTATAATTTGGACTTAGCACCCTACACATGGATAACCAAGCCCACCTGTCCTAACTTGGATTATGCTTAGGGGCATAAGAAACCTGCAAAGAGATATGTTTATTTTTGAGCAGCTCCTTAAGCACAATCTCCTATAAAAAATAATGTTAGGCTAATAATGGCAAATATATGATTCATACACCCTAATATCCAGTCTAAAATATTACATTACAAAATAAAATATAACATCACACATACACCATTCTAACCTAGGACTAGAAGTGGTGGCTTAGTTCTAATATGTGCGCTAAGGCTTTGTGTGGTAATTATTAGCTAAGCATTGGAGTTATGATTTTCTAAATTTGGAAATTATTTAAGTTAACATGAAGGGTGGTTTCATTTAAAGTTATTTAGTTGATTTATGATTTGAATTTGTATTATATTTTTTGTTTCATTTGATTTACACCTAGTATCTAAGTGTTATAAAGTGAAGAAGGAAGCTTAACCTCCTTCATCCCTACCTTAAGTAGTTTTCTAAAGCATATTATTATGATTTGGTTTCTTTTAGTAAATGACTTATTAAATATTTTATTAATCCTAAGTTTGGATTAACCTTAAAGAATCCTATTCAACATTAAAGGCATCTTAAGATTAATGTAATTGAATTACTATCACATGGAATATGCTAAGTCATTCTTTTCCATTACCCATAACATGCATATGATTTAACACTTAGCATACTTATATATACAACATATTTTGGCACACATAAATGATCATGAATGCACACATACTTAATGAAGAAAGGGGATTTTCATTCTCTAATCAAATACACATACATATGTATAAAAGATGTGAGCAAATATGTGTCATCATTAACCAGGGAAGTGAGATAATCAAATGACCTCCTTGGGGCTACTTAAAGCCTTGTATTCTTATGATGTCAAAATTATATATTTGCTATCTTAAATACATACAAATATATATAATTACAAGGATGAAAATCATGCAAGAGATTGTATTTTGTTTAACTGAATTATTTCTACATGTAAATTAAAGCTCTATCCAAACTTTAATATAAATATATGTACGAATAAAATTAAATAAGTACGTGCCTTTGTTAAACTAAGAAAGTGAGATAATCAAATGACCTCCTTGGGGCTACTTAAAATCTCGTATTCCCGGGAGGTCCAGACTATATACTTATTATCATTCAAACATATGTAGATTTATACACATGAACATAGGAAGAAAGCTTTACATTCAAATTTTATACATTTTGGTGACTTGAGTAATTATGAATGCATGTATTTTTAATAGAAGAAATGATATTCATTCCTTAATCACATACACATACACATGTATAAAAGATTTAGGTAAGCACATGTCGTTGTTAACCAGGAAAGTGAGATAATCAAATGACCTTCTTGGGGCTACTTAAAGCCTCGTATTCCCAGGATGCCTAGACTATATACTTACTATCTTAAATACATATAAATGTATACATAATTGGAGGAATGAAAATCATGCAAGAGATTGTATTTAATTTAATTTAATTATTTATGCATATGAGTTAAAGCTCTATCCAAATTCTAATACCAAAATACATAAAAATGAAATTAAATAAGTGCTTTAATGTGAAGTAAGATAATCAAATGATCTCTAAACATTTCCTGGGATGTCTAGACTATATACTTACTATCATTCAAACATATGTAGATTTATATACAAATCTAAGAAAGAGAGCTTCACATTCACATGACTAAGCTATAACCACATGCAAGTCCTATATGTATTCATAACTATTATCATTCCAAATATTATTATCAATTTATAAACTTTGGAAAATAAATTTAGATTTATTAGTGATAATAACCACATATATAATTAAATTAAGCCAGCACATGCAAGCTTACATAAATAAATTTCATTTGATTCATTTATATTTGGAAAGATGAATGCATGGAATCACGTGACATACAACATTTAAAATGATTGGAGGAATATCCACACATAAACATATGATTCTTTCAACTACACTAATTCTTAAGGAAAATCACATTAAATAAAATCATTTAAAGAAAACCAAAGTTTCTTATTAATTTAATTTTTGGATTTGGACTGAACTTAAAGAGGAGAGGTTATCATGTGCTATTTAATCCCATTGCCAAGTTGGTACTTATAATTGGTTTAAGGAAAGATAATTAGATGGATTTTATGATTTAATTAAGTTGGGTCATTAATCAAATCAGTTAATTACCCTTTCCTATGCTTCTTTAATTTGGTTAATCATTTAAATCATAAGCCACAAATGACATGAACATGGATGAAAATAAAATTGCAATGCTCTTAAAGAACCTAATGCAATTGGCTCATGATTAAATATTAATTAGGTTAAAGAATCTAATTAAGTACTTTTATGATTTTCCCACACTTATGGATTAATCATAATTTCCTTAAGGGCCTTTATATTGTTAAACACATAAAGAGGAACTCTTAATTTTATCGTTAATTATCCGAGGTGATTAACATTTTAGTTTGATTTGATTTAGTCATTTAATTGATTAATTAACCCCTTAATTAAATCTCACATTAATTAACTCTCTTTAATGAAATGAGTTTAGAAAAGTAATTAGGAAAGAGGTCCTGATCACTCTCTCTCATCATCTCACTATTAATCAATGATTAATAGAGCCAAATTAATTAATTTTTGCTATTTAGAGTTTTAATTAATCATTAAATTGATTAAAGGGGTAATTAAGGTTTTAATTATCCATTCCTTTAATTACATAGGCAATAAATCCCAAGAAATCATGGGAGGCAGAGGTAATCCTACTAAATCAACACACAAGTTTGGGATTAATTGACCAAGTAATTAGAGCTTAATTAAGATAATTAAATAAATATTTAAATCCTAAGTAAGCCTTAATAACTATTCAAAATCAAATGAAAATATTTTTAATAATATCTCCTCTGTTTTACCTTTCTAGTGAGTATTTATTTATATTTATTTAGATTTTTCTATAATTAGTTATAAATTTATGAAGTTTCAGCCATTAAAATGAATTATTAAGCCTAATTAACCCTAATCCCGCACATGTGGACCGACGTGGCTTTCCAAATGGCATCGTGATTGGCCACTTAAACTTATCCGCGCTGCGGAGGTGGGTGGCGACGTGCTTCATCGCCATCGTCCGATCTAAGATCAGATGATGGGGATTAATCTCGCAGTTCCTAAGGGAATTAAATCGGATTTAATCTAGTGAATAATCACGGTCATTCATTCCAATCATGCGGAACAGACGTTGGATGATCCATCATCTCTTGAGCGATAGAAGATGGACACTATTCGCCTTCCTCCACTCAATCCAAGCTCGTGGAGACTCGGATTGATCCAAAATGTTCACAATGAAGATCTAGAAGGATCTAATGGTGAAAATCACATGAAATCAAACTTTCTTTCACAAAGGCCTAGAAAAATTGAAAAATCTACGGTTTGCCCAAATTTACCTTGTTAGAGCTCAACATCGGCTGCTAACCAACTGAGGTAGCTTCATCTTGAAAAGCTGAAGCCCTGTTAAGAAGTCCGCACCTTGCCTCCTCATCAGTGGCTCTATGGATCAACTATCATCGGAAAACTCATCCGAGTTAGGCTTGGAGTGGTCTTTGATGCTCAATCACTCAAGAGAAGATTCATTTCACCTGGAGCTTGGTGAATATGTGGGTGAAGTTAATTTGAGATTGGTTGAGATTTGGTGGAGTTGGATGGAGTTAAGCCTTGTCCTATTTTTGATAGGCTCGATTTGGTCATCGCCGGTGATAGGGAGGCCTTGGAAGCTCTAGAAACACTTGGGGGAGTTCCTCTCAAGGTGCCAAAGCTTTGAGGATTGCCAATCTCTCAATTTGAATGAGAATGAGGGGAGTATACTCCTCCCCTCCTCCAATCCAATGGCCATGATCTTCTCAGCCATTTGCAGGTGGTCGTGGGTGGCAAGAGGAAGCTGAGGTGGCTCGATTTGGCTTTCCAAGTGTTCCATGGGGCTCCATGGGTTAGCTCACCTCCACTTGGCTCATGGTGACCCAAACATCTTTGGGTCAGGTGAGCCAGTGGTTCTTGTGTCCATTTGGAGTTTAAGGTGACTGCCAAGGGGAGGAGAGTAGGTTTGACCAACCAAATGTAGGTTCTGTCTCATGTGGGAGGCTTTACCCATTGGGTAAAGGGTCAATTCAGGTTCAATTTGGGTTGAACCAAGGGCACCCAATGATGGGTCATGGCAAGTTTCAATGGCTTTGGGCTTGGTTTGAATGAGTTTTGCTCAATTTGACCTATGTAAGTCAAATTGGGCTAAGTTGGGTCAAGTTAACTAATTGGTCAAATTGGGTCAAACCAAGGCTTGGATCAATTTCAAGTGAGTATTTAAAATATTTTGGTTCAATTAGTTTGGCTTAATTTGGTTTGGATTTGATTTTGACCCATTTGGATTCATATGAGTCAAATGGGCTATGTTGACCAATTTGGATAAATTGGCTTGTGTTAAGTGTTGGTCTATGTTCAATTAATCATTTGAGAATGATTGTAGCTTTGATTTCAATCAACTTGGATTTAGGAATGATTTAGGAAAAATTGACCCTTTAGGTCAATTTAGGCTAAATGGGTTAATTAGGCTCAATCAAGGCTTTGATCATGTTAAATAATTAATTTGGAATGGATTTGACTCATTGGTTGCAATCAATTTAGATGAAATTTTGATTTGACCAATTCGGTCTTTTAGGTCAAATTGAGTCAACTTAGGTCAAGAGGCTAATTAGATTTGATTTGGCTCAATTGATGGTCAAGTCATGTTCAAGTATTGATTTTAGGTTGGTATGCGTCATTGGTTTTAGTTGATTTAGAATAGAATGAGATTTGGTTCATTTGGCCCATGTAGGTTAATTGGATTAATTTGGTCAAATGACCAATTTGACTTGGTTTGACCCAATTGATTGCAATTGATCAATCAAGGATGACCAACAATCATCATAGAAGGTTTTGAGTAGTTTGGTTCAATCAAATGTGGGTTGGATTGAGATTTGGTTGAAATAGGTCATTTAAGTCACTTTGGGTCAAGTGAACCTAATTGGTTAATTGAATCGATTTGAGTTGAATTGACTTGAGTTGAGTTTGATATTTGATTTGGGATTGATTAATATCTTTGATTGTAATTGGTTTGGGTTTAATTGGATTTTGGCTCATTTGAGTATTTTAGGTCAAATGAGTTAGGTTGGTTGAATTGATTTTTGGCTTGATTGGTTAGATTGGAATGATGATCAATTGAGTTAGTTTTGGGTTGAAGGGATCTTGGCTAAGTCCATAGGATTGAATTATGAGCTTAGGTTTAGATCATTTGGATTTAATTTTGGTTTGGAGTTTGGATATGAATTGGAATTCAATTTGGTTTTAGTTGGATGAATTTGAGGTTTGGTTTAGGCTAAGGAGATAAGCAAGAGTTTGGTTTAGGCTATAGGCTAGGTAGGTTTCCCTAGGTCCTGAGGCATAACATAACCTAATGCAAATCCTCCTAAGTCTCTAGGTTTAGGTTAAGTGTTCACTTAGCCACTAGAAGTGTCCTATGACAAAGGGGAATCTAGTGTCTATAAGACTCCTAGATCTAATATGGGAATATTGAATCCTCACTCCAAAAGTGAGGTCAACACCCTTTCTTAAAAGATTTAAGTTAGTATGTATCATCTCATACATGTAGTTATGAATCTTAATCAAGTTAGAATTTGTAATTCTAAACTTTAATTTAAAAACCACATAGAAAAGTAATTATAATAAGTATCATCCTTCATGTCATGCATTCATGTAGTTTATTTTTCATGTTATATCCATAGAGAATCACATGCTTGGCATAAATCTAAGGTATATAA
Source organism: Cymbidium sinense (assembly GCA_021442155.1). Lineage (NCBI taxonomy): Eukaryota > Viridiplantae > Streptophyta > Magnoliopsida > Asparagales > Orchidaceae > Cymbidium > Cymbidium sinense. The sequence goes on from CM038220.1 coordinate 138,042,718, forward strand.
GCTGGACATCATGGGGGTGCACGAATATTAAGTTAGTCCAAAGGAGGTTCTATAACATCATCCCCCTGGTTTACAAAGTCACGTACTTATGATTAATGCACAATTCATTTGAGATGTATGTCCATTTGAGAAGCACATATTTATAACATAACCATATTCATAAATCTAATGAATATATGTTGGACATCCTGGGGTTACTATTAAGTTAACCCAAAAGAGGTTTTATCATCTCCTCCCCTTGGTTGAAGAAAGTCACATACTTATGATTAATATACAATTCATTTGAGATGTATGTCCAATCAAGAAAAATAAACTCATAACATAAGCATAATCATAAGCATAAGGTATATAGGCTAGACACCTCGAGGTGCACAGTTATTAGTTACCACAAATGAGGTTTTATAACCTCAACCCCCTTGTTTAATAAAGCCACATACCTATGCATTGTAAATCATTAAATGACTAGAACCTTATTTATGTACACCACTCACCTATCATTAAATATAACTTTAAATCATAACATAAATATGTTCACTTTCATTCAGGCATAAGCATGCATAGTCACAATGTTCATTAATTAATGAATGAAACGTAAGATAAATTCACACATCAAAAGTCATTCCTTATATCTAATTAGCCCTTCAAAAGGTGTACATCAAGTTGAAGAAATATTCATCTTAAGGGTTTAGTTCCTCTAAGATAGCGCATGGGTGTAGAGGTTTATAATGTGGACCATTAAGTTTCTCACTCTTCATGACACAAAATCACAACTCAAACATAAAAGAAGAAGATTAATCTAAAATTTGCATTAAATTATTATTTATTTAGATTAAAAACATCCAATGATAATAAATTAAACAATGTTTTTAACTTACAACTTAAATATTAAAGCCTAGCTCTGCCTTACTACAGTAGCCTTTACACATAAATTAGATTGAAAGGGCACCGATCCTAGACTTAGGTTAGGTCAGTGCTTTGTTATGAATGATTTTTATTATTTTATGGTGTAATATTTAGATTACATGTTAGGATTATTTGTGAGTTATTTTGGATGGTAGGCGTTATGTATTAGAATAATGATATTTTTTGCAGGGGCTGTGCTTTATTAAATGCACTATTGTGATAATAGAAATAAATCAAATACTTTTGCTAGTAGGTGTTACTTGCCCTTTCAGCATGGTCCATCAAGACAGGCGGGCTTGGCATCCATGGGTTGTAAGTCTAAATATGCTATATATAACTACTTGCGTGTTTGTGTTATAGCTAATCTCTATTTTGTAGGTTCAGTTAGGATTTTATTTTTTAAAATTTTAAATATAATTTTTGTAATAGAATATGATTAGAGCTATGAGGTTTAAGATGAATAGAGATTGAACGGCTTTGACCTATAAGGCCTGAATTCTTAGAGGGTCCAAGGTTTTGAAGGTGAAGTGAAGATGAAGACAGCCATGGCTTGTTTCAATTTCATTTATGTAATTGTAATCCATACTGTATAAGGGTTGAGCTCAATGAACCTTTTTTTTCCAGAGTGTATAGCAAAACCCAGTCGCACCACCCTTTTATTATTCTTTGAATTTTATTGAACATTTGATGTGTTTACTTTGATTGTGCGGTAAAAACTACATGCTTTTTTTAGGTTTCTTAAAGTATGATGATTGTTGTATGGCATGAATTTTATTAGGCTCTTAGGAATTTAAATTTTCTATTCAATTAAAATAAACAAATTTAACTTAAAATTAATGCAATTCACAACCTCACCATAAAGCCGTAGGAATTAATCAATAAAATTGATTTAGACATTATTGGTCTATGATGAATGTGGATAACATCATGCATACATCATATCTTCCTTCCTTGAATATAGGAGATCTTCACTCACTGCATGGAAAGGGAAGTGTAGAATCATTAACAATAATCCCATGAGTAGAAAACACCCCTCTCATGGATTGACCCATAACTTTATTTCATCATGCATATAGGCATATCTGTTCACCCAAGCTTGAGTCAAAATGATGAGTTAAAAATAAATGAAATACATAATTTTATTACATTAGTTTGAGGCATATTTTCATACCAATCATGATCTAGCTCATAGAGAGTGAGTTTAGGATCATAGCTTTTTTTTAATAAATAATAGCTTAACAATCTTGCATTCATAAGACTTGGTTGCATAGTTTTAAAAGCATAGGAGGTGTTAACTAGTAGCCACTCTAACCAGTTGTAAGGCTAGAAGAGTCAGGATAGGCTCGCTCTTTCTAGTGAAAGTGAACCAACAAATTCTAATTTTCCCCAAGTCAAATTAAGTCAAGCTCTTAGCTTATACTGGAGTACTTTATACATAAATTCAGAAGTAGCCTATTTCTTTTTTGCTCTGTAAATCCTTACCTCTTATGATTTCTACAATCTTGTGTTGTTGAAATATATATTCTAGCATTCTAATAAAATATTAACTTAAACAATCATAAATCTCTATTTCAAAAATAGAAAGTCTCACCATAGGATAGATTGAAGTGCTCACTAGCTTTCTAGTATCATGAGTACTTCTTACTTATCCTTTTTTGTATTTTGTTAAGAACTTTTCCTAATTGAGTCTTCCCACTTGATTTCTAATGATCACCAATCATTTGATATCAAATTTTAAAGTCTAGAGATGTTAGCTAATCACTAGAATCATGAGATTTCTTAGAAAATTTTATTTTTTAAGTTATAATTAACTATATGGGCTTGCCTATAAGAAAGTTAAAAATTTGACTTTACCTAATCCATGTAAAGTAGGAGAAAAATTATTGATGCAGCATAGATCTATCACCCTAGAGTCCTTTAGATGATTGAGTCTATAGGTGTATCACACTCGATCATTTCAATAAGACGCCACCCCTTTGAAACACACACACACATAAGATCTGCATGGTGTTCCTCATCATAATTTTAAACATCATAGCAAGTGATCCATATACAAGCATATTAATGTCATATGCCATTAATAATATTGTATCAAATCAAATGTATTTTATATAATTCATATATTTATGTGTAATAATATAAGTAGTAGTTACCATCATATACATATAAGTAAAGTGTTTTAGCTTATTATATCATATGGTACTTTTTGTACCAATTACAATAAGTTAATTGTATTATCATTTCATATAAGCAAGAATAGTGATGTGGCATAATACATAATTCTCAAGGTCAATCATACCCCAAAATTTGGCCATCAATCCTATGTGGGTCTCATTGCCAACTTAATATAGATCATTTGGGGTCCAAAAATTTGCTTCGACCTCTCGATAAAGAGAGTTTAGAATTTATCAAATAAATTTTTAGAAGGTAAATGAAATATTAGATATGATACTACCTAGATATTTTGCCCTCGTTTTGTGGGGACTTTAGATATAGTTATAGGTTTCCCATCGACACAATTACATATACTTAATTACCCCTCCCAATGCTCAAAGAACTTTCGATTAATGTTAGTAGCAGCTATTGGAGTTTTAAATTTAGAATTATGAAATTATCATCTTTCTAACAAAGCAGATGGTTGGGAGAATAATGATGCACCTAATCAAGATCTAGTTCCATCATTTTGCATTATTGTGGTCCATAATTACTTTGTTAGTGGATGTAGTCGACCCAACTTGACATAAGGATCACTGTTGCTAGCCATGCATTATTCAAGGGGACCTTATAGACGTGGATTAATATTTATTTAAGAAAAATATATTTAAATCCACCTTAGATAACATATGACTTTTTTTCCTATCAAATATACCCAATGATTCAACACTCAATGATAGAGCCATTACAGAACCTATAGGCTATAGCCCTGACCATGATATAATTAGGCCATTGAAGGGTCAAGCCACTTGGTTAGATTGTTATAATCGCTTCATATATGGAGCCTATTGGTCAAACCATATACGAGAATTTCATGTCCTAATGATACTATTTGAGAGTAAATATAACAATACACTTGCATTGATATTAGCTCTTTTATGAGCTAGAATTTTCTTAATTTGTCATCTTTGACAAAAAGTTGTGGAAGGTGGATTTAGTGGACTTTTCTTTAAGTTTTAAAAAATAAATTTTATTTTGATATTTTGAGCTTAGTGACTTATCAAATTGGCATTTGTATTGATATTTAATGTAAATAAATCTAATCTAGAATTTTAAATAAATATTGATGGTAGTATTTCCTTTAGTTAAAATATTCATTCAACATAATCATCATCAAGGTATTTGGATCTACTTGATTATTCATGTCAACTCTATTAATCTAATAATAGATGATCAGATCTATGTTTAGATTTTGAATTGAAAAGAGTTAACATCTCCAATTGATATTCTCAATCAATAAAACCATCATCGGGGTGTAGACCTTGTCAACTCTGCTTATTCGCTACTAGAGGATGGGTTCTATAGCTAAAGCTTATAACCAGCTCTTCAAAATCGATGGATGTTAGAAGTTTGCATTTGAATATGAAGTTTTTTCATAAGATCTTTGATGGTTTTATGCAAATGTAAAAATTAAAATTTTTTTTTAGTGATTGGGCATTTGATTTGCAACCAATCTTGACAACTTATATTCTCATAAGAAGAAGGATCATACTGGTTATATGGGACTTACGACTTTACAAACAAGTGAAGCATCATGTTCAATAACATACTTGTGCTTCAATTTTGATATTTAGATTTTAATAAGAGCATATATTTTTCAGATAATTATTTGATTTGTAAAATATTAGCATAATTTTTTTAGATTTAGACTAATCTAAGTTGATCATCACTTTTAGCCCATGCAGCATCTTCAAGCACTGAGGTAAGAATTTAGCACCTATTGAGGTACATGTGGGCATCTAACTTAATTAATTTTCATGTAATTTTGAAAGATTTATATGCTTTTTGAGGCATTTGAAATTGAGTTTTGAGTGTGTGTAAGCCATCTAAAAGTATTTACACATTGTTGCTTAAGGTGTTAGAGTTGAATATGCACTATTTCAAATTGCATGTATATAATTCATCTTGTTATTTGTAGGTATATCACAACATTAATTTTAAGTTTATAATTTCCTCTTAATACATGCCTAATTAGCATTTAGAAAGTTTGATCACTCGCATGCATCCCAATGTAATAACTTTAAGTTCCAATTTATCTTAAGATGCATGCATCAGTCAAGTCTTTGAGTCATTTACAAGTACTTTGATGTAAACATTATGAATCTTTAATATGAAATCATCTCATAGTGAAAAGAGAGTCTCATATTAGTCACACATTTGCACAGATTTGAAGGCATCCAGATTGGATGGAAAAATTTACTTGCAATGAGAACAAGACTTCTTTACATTGTTCTCATATTTATATATCACCATTTAATGATCCTCTCAATATTTGTTGATGAATATTTAATGAATCATTTATTTTTGTGAATGATGGTCCTTAAATATTATTAATTGCAATGGTTTTTTTCTCCCTTATGAGGTGAGATGGCTCATTCCCATCACCTCCAAGCTATTAGAAGTTTGGATTCTTTGAGCTTTTGATTCATGGAAATTTTTTTGCTTTAGGTGTTCTATTCTTCAAGTAAGTACTTCTATATTTGGCCCCTTTTTATGCAATCTTCATGTTAGCTTGCTCAGTGTTTATAATATTTTCTTAATTAGTCAATTTTAGAGGTCATCTAAGTTCGATTCCTGCAATTTTTTTAGTTTAAAATTTTCTAGCCTCCTAGTGTCATCATCATGTAAAGGGTTGTATCAAGAGTGCTTAGGTCTTCTCATCACATTTATGAGAAGTGTGCATGACAGATGTCTTGTGATATTATTGTCGAGGGATTTTTGAACCTACCACACTTATGGGATGTATCACATAGGCCTTCAACACCTACACAAAATGTACATCCTAATTTCCTCCCCATGTTGAAGCAACACGAACAAGTACTTACATTTAGCAAATTTTCCATCCGTGTTGAAGTAACATAAACAAGCATTTGAATATATATATATATATATATATATATATGCATTTGTATATATTTTTACTTATCAGTGCAAATGATAATGACTTCAGGATGACACAAGGAGTAATTTTTTTACTTTTCCTTTTTTAATGGATACTAATTTTTTTAGCTACTAGAGAGAGGAAGTGAGGAATGATAGTAGAGTTTTTTTTTTTAATTTTATCTATTAGAGGGAGAATAAAAAAGAAAGAAGAGAAACCAATAAGAAATTGATTTTTTGGCTCAAGTAAGAAAGAAGTGGTTGGTTGAGAGCTTAGCAAGGCAAAAGATTGCTCAACTATGAGAGTTGGTCCATAGTTAGGAAAGTTTACTAGTTGGAGTATGGTGAGATTGATTGGGATTTTTTTGGGAGCTCGAGCAGGAGAGAAGTGAGCTGAATTTGGTTGACATTAGAGCAGCGTGGGGAGAATATGAATAGGCTCTCGAATTTAGAGGCGGTGATTTGATTGGCTAGGTGTGGCGTATATAAAAAATGGTGAGGAGTAGGGAGATGGTGTTGCTCAGTTTGCATGACTAGGAAGAAGTGGAGAAAGAGAGAGAGAGAGAGAGAGTCAGAGTTGAGTTAAGTGAGGCAGGGGCTAGTCGCAATGTAGTTTGAAGCTGGGTGGCCAAAGGCTTGAGATGCACATAGAGGTGAATCAGATGGTGAAAAGATAGCTGACGCCAGGTTTTGAAGTAGGTGGTTGACGGCTTGTAGGTATGCATGTGGTGGGGGTCTATGTGTGCTTGGCTTGGAGACATGGTGAGAGTGCTTGTTGGAGGGGAGAAATGCATGTGTTATAAATTGATCCTCATTTCTAAAATATTTTAGTGTTTTTAACTAATAGTACAAATTTTGTATAAGAGAAGAATATTGTATAACATTTATAATAAATAAGAAGACTCTAGACTATGGTGGGTTATTAGTATGTAGTTGAAGGTTCTAGGCTATATAAGAAATAGGAAGACTCTAGAGTATAATATTATGGAAAGAATTATAATATTATTGAAGTCTTTTGATTTGGCTCTCATGCCTATAAATAGGCAAGACCATTATGTTATAAGCCAAGCTAAAACTACTTAGCAAATACTTGTAATAAAATTTCTCATTCTCTCCTATTCTTCTATCCAAAATCTTTTGTCATTGCTCACTCAATAATCCTCCTTCTTCTCTTAAAAATTTCCAACATTTGGTATCAGTGCTTTTTCAATCATTCATTGGACATTGTAGAAATCATCCAAAATATTTACATTGGTCGACTCCAAGCACTCTTCTATCCAGATTCTAATCATCAATGAAGAAAATTATGCTTTTCGATCTATCAAAATGAGGACCTATTTTCGCTCCCAAAATTTGTGAATATCATTGAAGAGGGATTCATTATTTTGGAAGATACATCATCTCTTTCAGTAAATCAAAAAAGGTGCTTGAAGATAACAAATAAAAGGATTAATAGCATATGGCATTTTTTTATAAATCATAGGTGCAACAACACCTAAACAAGTATGTGACACATTGTAGGAGTTCCAAGGAACTAAAAGGTGCGTGATATCAAACTACAAAATCTTAAATGAGATTTTAAGAATATTAAAATGAAGGATAATAAGACTGCAAAAGATTATTATTCTAGAATCAAGAAATAATTAACCAAAGGAGAGCCTATGGAGTAGCAATTTCTGATAAGAAAATAGTTGAAAGATACTAATTTCTTATATTGAAAAATATGATGTAATAATTTATGCAATTGAAGAATCAAAGGATATAGAAACTCAATCACCGACAAAACTAATGGGCTCTTAAAGCACATGAAAAAAGATTGAATAGGTAAAGTAGAAATCCTATAAAAAATTCCTTTCAACTTAAAATAAATTTCGTGGTCTCATAGTTCAAAAGATGGAAAAATTCACAAGAAAATTTTAAAAAAATACTCAAAGAAAAAGTAACAAGTATTCTCCATGTGGCATTTGTATAAGAAAAAGCCATTTGGAGAAAGATTGTTGGTTTAATGTAAAACCACAATGCCAAAATTATAAGAAATTTGGGCACATAGAAAATACTAGTCACTTGAAGAAAAATCATCAAGCTAATTTCTTAGAAGAGAAAGATGATAAAAATTATTTATATGCCTTCCAAGTTACATTCAAGAAAAAAGGATACTTAATATATAGATAGTGGTTGTGGCAGCCACATGACAAAAAAAATGAAAATATATTTTGTTGTCTTGATAAAATCAAGACAAAAGTTAAAATAAGAAATGGTGATTTCATGGAGACAATAGGCAAAGGCACTATAGCCATTAATACAAGAAAAGAGAAGAGATACATCAATGATGTACTCTTAGTCTCTAACATTGATCAAAATCTACTTAGTGTTGGCCAAATGATGAAGAAAGGATAGTCTATACATTTTGAGGGAGATGATTGCACAATTTATGACAAAAAGGACAAATCTCTTGAAATTCTAAAGATCAAGTTGAAGGAGAACATGTGCTTTCATATTTATGAGAGATACACAAATGACGTGGTGATGAAGATACAAGTGGACAAGTCATTGTTATAGCACAAAAGGATTGGGCATTGTAATTTCATGGGTTGAAGATTCTCAATTAGAAGAAGATGATGAGATACCTTCCATAATAAAGGAGATTGAAGCTATCTGCAAAGGATGCTTGCTCGGTAAACAACATCAATGGTCATTTCTATCAGGTAAAGCATGGAGATTTAAGAATCCACTAGAGCTTATTTACACGAACATTTGTGGACCATTGCATACTCCATCACTCGAGCAAAACCGGTACTTCATTCTTTTCATTGATGACTACACAAGAATGACATGGATCTACTTCAAGCATGAAAGATCACAAGTTTTTGAGACTTTCAAGAAATTTAAGACTTATGTTGAAAAGTAAACTAGTACATGAAGACACTATGAAGTGATAGAGGTAAAGAATACAATGCTAATGAGTTCAACAAGTATTGTGAAGAAGAAAGCATCGGCGACAACTCATAGTCGGATATGCACCATAACAAAATGATGTATTTGAAAGAAAAAACAAGACTATCATGGAGATAGTAAGAGCTATGCTAATGGATAAAATACTTTCAAAAAGTTTCTAGGAGAGGATGCAAACAGCCATCTACATACTAAATAGATGTCCAACCAAAGCAGTGAAAGACAAGACACTAGTTGAGGCTTGGAGTAGAAGGATGCCATTTGTAAAGCATCTCAAAGTCTCCGGTTGTATTTACTATATCCACATATCACAAAAAAAAAAGAGTAAGCTAGATAAAAGCCATAAAAAGGAATTTTCTTAGGTTATAGTACTTAATCTAAAAGATGTTTAGTCTATAGCTTAAAAACAAAGAAGCCCATCATCAGTCGAGATGTAGAATTTGATGAAGGTGTTGCATATAACTAGAAGATATAAAATGTTGAAAGGAGTGCTAACATGCCACCATTATAACACCAATAGGATGAAGAGATCAATGATCAAAATGGATCACCAACTTAAGCACCTATACAAGAGCCAGTACAAGATACAAGCTCATCTCCTGAACCATCATCTAGAAGAACAAAATATATAGCCTCTAGAGATTTATGAGCACTATGAGTTAACAATCATGGATCCACAAAGCTTTGAAGAATCCTCAAAGCAAGAAGTATAGAGGAAATCTATAGAAGAAGAGATAAATATGATCAAGAAGAATAAAACATGGGAGATAGTTGACTCTCAACATAAAAGAGGTAATTGGAGTTAAATGGGTCAATAGGACCAAGCTTAATTCAAATGGATCAATATAAAATATAAAGCAAGAATAATTGCTAAAGGATACTCACAATAATTTGGAGTTGATTATAATGAGACATTTGCTCTAGTTGCTCGACTTAACACAATAAGGGCACTGATAACACTTTCAACACAAAGGAAGTAGAAGATCTATCAACTAGATATGAAGTCAGCATTTTTGAATGGTTACCTAGAAGAAGAGATCTATGTGTAGCAACCCCAAGTTAGTAGTAAAAGGACATGAGGCAAAGTTCTTAGACTAAAAAAAGCTTTTTTGGGTTAAAGCAAGCTCAAAGAGTGTGGTGCATTTGAATCAACAACTACTTCATCGAGCAAGGTTTAGGAGGAGCAAAAACGTGAGCCAATATTATACATTAAGACTTAAGGTATGAGCAATACTCTCATTGTCTCTTTGTATGTAGATGATCTTATCTATATAGGAAACAACGAGAAGCTAATTGAAGATTTTAAGAAAGAGATGATGAAGACATTTAAGATGACCGATTTAGTTCTTATGCACTACTTTCTCAAAATAGAAGTAAGTAAAAAAGAAGATAGGATCCTCATTTCACAAAAGAAGTCTAAATAAAATCTTCTGAAGAAATTTAAGATGAATGATTGTAAAATAGTAGTTATACCACTAGATAACATAGCACTCATGAAAGAAGACAACACATAAAGGTTGACAACAGTGCTTATCAAAAGCCTCAATGGGAGTTTACTTTACTTAGCAATTTTAAGATTTGATATTATGTATGCAACAAGCCTACTCTCATGATTCATGCAAAATCCAAGCCAAGTTCACGAAGGTGCAGCTAAGAGAGTTCTCAGATATCCACAAGGGAATAAAGATCTATGACATCTGGTATGAGTCCACTCCTAACTCAAGACTATTTGGATATACTGGAAGTGATTGGGCAGGATCAGTGGATGACATGAAGTTAGGCTCTAGAATACTTTCTTGGGTGTCAAAGAAGGAAGCAATAGTCACACAATCATCAGCTGAAGCATAATATATTACAACAACCATGACTACAAGCCAAGCTATATGGCTAAGACCCATACTTGAAGACATGGGTGAGCCACAAGAAAGAGCTATAGAAGTCTATTGTGATAGCAAATCAGCTATAACTATGACCAAAAACCAAGTATTTCATGGTAGAACCAAACATATTGGCATCAAGTATCATTTCATCATATAAGTTAAGAGCAACCAATATATTAAACTTAAGCATTACAAGATTGAAGAGCAATAAGCAGACATATTAACAAAGATACCTCCAAGAGAAAAGTTTGAGCTGCTACATGACATGATTAGAGTTATTAAAATTTGCATCAAGGAAGAGTGATAAATTGATGCTCATTTATAGAATATTCTAGATTATTGTACTAATAGTATAAATTTTTTATAAGAGAAGAATACTCTAGATCATTTATAAATAAGAAGAATGGTGAAGTGTAGTCATGGAGAGAAGGATATCACAACGGATGTGGAGAAAGAATGGATCCAATGTTCTTCCACTAACCAAAGTGAAAGAAATTTGAAGTTCTACTCACCCAAGTAGAACGGTAGCCACCAAAGCTCCAACCAAAGAGTTGTCACTCCAAATTTTACATAAAAGCCAAAAAGTCCCTTCCATTAGGAAGAATAGACTTTTAAAGTACAACACTCCAAGGGATGCATCCCTTGGGGAGAAAATATCAAAAACCTAAAAAAGTCATAGTCATTTTGCAGTGCCGTGGAGCCATGAACCAGTTTGCGGCACCATAGTCTAGTGTTAAGGCACTTTATCTCAATGTCAAGGTGCTAGCTTCAATCCTCAAATGCTGAAACCTACAAAGTGCAACATTGAGACACTAGACTCATACCTATGAAATTGAAAACATAAACTCACATGTTTTTAACCACAACTCTAATACAATATTTACACATGATTAAAAACAACCATGAGTACATAATACAACATATGAAACATAAATCCTCAACATATAAAATATACTAAAAGTCCTCCTAAGTTTAATCTTTAGTTTGAGACCTTGAAATAGGTCTTTTCCTTCTTTGATGTGCTACATCAACTCCTTCGGATGTCAAGAACTCTTCTTCTAAGATAAGATTCTAAAGATCTTCAAGAAGTTCAGGGGTGAAGCTCTATTGTTCTTCTAAAGTCATATGTATTCTCACTTGGTGGTTTATCTTTCTACCTTACTAAGAATCTTTGACTGGCACTATCATTTATGGGTGCCTTAGTTAGGATGATGTTCTCATTCTCAAAGAATGTTGATTGGATAGGTACCTACAAATAATTTCTATCTTTTCCTATAAAAGTATCATCTTGCAAGCTTGGAGGTTGGGTAACTCCTTTAAAAGATATAAGATCTTTCATTTTGAAAATATGGTTAATAAACATGTGAGGGGCAATTTATGAACATAAGCATTGGTACTAAATTTCTTAATAATTTTGAATGGCCCACATGATCTCACTTGTAACTTTTTATATTTGGTGGAAGAAAATCTCTCAGGATGGATACAAACAAATACATAATCACTTACCTCATATTCTTTAAAATTTTATCTTTATTCTTTTGTTGATTATGCTTAGAATTTTATATTTTCAATTATTTCTTTATGTCTTCATGAAGGCTATGAAAATCACATGTAAATGCATATATTGAATCTTAAAGCACATGAGTAGGTCTATTAGTTAAGTCAATAGGAATTTTAGTGTTATATCCATAAATTATCTCAAAAGGTGATTTGTGGGTTGTCCTAGAAATGAAACTATTGTATGCAAATTCAAATGTAGTTAATGTTAAATCCCAGTTTCTTAAATTTTTCTCAACTAAACATCTTAGTAGGTTTTCTAATGTCCTATTGACTACTTTCGTCTGTCAATCTGCTTGTGAATGAAATGCAAGGAAGAACTTTAGTTGTGTTCCCATCAATTTTCATAAGATTTTTCAGAAATATGATATAAATTTGATATCTCTATCAAAAAGCTATAGTGGACGGGACTCCGTGCAATCTAATAATTTCTCTAAAGAATAATCTTGCTATGTGAGATGCATCATTTGATTTAGAATAAGGTATGAAATATGTCATCATAGAAAATCGATCTACATTCTTAATCTATCAGATACAATTAACCCTAAAAAAATAACTTCACGTTGACAGAAAAAATATTTCTTAAAGTTTACATATAATTTCCGACCTTAATTTCTCTAAAACTATTTTTAAATGATGTAGACCTAGCTTCTCATCTGGGTTATAGATAAGGATATCATCGAAATAGACTTCAATACAATATCCATTAGTCTTATGAATGTGCTAGGTGCATTTGAAAGACCAAACGACATGATTAACCATTCATAAAGACCATCATAAAATTTGAATATTGTCTTCCATTCATCACCTAGTCTAATCCTTATTTGATGGTATCCATTTCTCAAATCAATTTTAGAGAATAATATTAAACTAGAAATAAGATATAACATGTCATCCAACATAAGTATAGAAAATATATATTTTATTATGATCTTATTTATTGCTCTACTATCAATATACATCCTCCAAGTTTCATCTTTCTTAAAGTTAAGAGAGCAGGTACAACACAAAAGCTAAAATTTTTTTGTATAAAACCCTTTTTTCAAGAGTTCTTCTATTTGTCATTTTAACTCTACATACTCACTTGGATTCATCTTATAATGACATAAGTTAGGTATTTATGAACGAATTAGATCTATACCAAGTTGTATATCTCTTAATGGTTGTAGCTCATTAGGTAAGTCATCAGAGATCAAATCATTAAATTTAGATAATAGATTTAAGATCATAATAGGTATGTTATGATCTTTACTATCAATGAAGATTTCCTGAAGGTACAAGATAAATGAAGAAGCAGGGTCATTGAACTCTCTAGCTAAGCGTTTAAACCCTAAAATTATAATTTGAACTCTATGAGATTCATACATATTAAGATATATATCGAAAGTATCCTTCCTATCGCTGGATGGTGATATCACTATCAATTGGAGTTTCACATCCTTTGATTGGGTTTGAGTTGTAGTTCAGAATTAGATTTATGAGGAGGTAAGAAGAATTCTATGTGGGGGTATAATTGACCTTTTTTTGGTAGGCTTTATAGGGAATAACTCAATTAATTTCTCATTATGTTTGAATATGTAAGTATTTTCATACCCATATTAGATCACATTCAAGTCATAAATCCATGTTCTTCCAAATAGGATATGAGTTTTTTTTAATTGGAAGAACATCACACTAAATTTGATCATTATAGCTAATTATTTTAATTGGAACAATACATCTATTTGTGGTAGGTAGGGATGTGTGATTTACCCAACAACTGATTATTTCATGTGAGATTGGCTTTAGTGATAGTGATAGCATGGCTTGATATAACATTTATAACACTACCTTTATCTATTACTAGCTTACACCTCTTTTCGTTGTATAGGATATACATAGAAAAAAATATTTCTCCTTCTCCAGTCTTTTCTTTCCTAGAAGTAATCATGTACCTCATAACTGATATTAGATTATATATATTTGGATCTACTTCTTCATCAGATATGGGTGTATTGCCACGTATCTCTTCAATATCCTCATCTTCTAAATCCTCCAATTCATCTAAGAAAATGATTTTTGCTCTACATTGATTTTGCATATGACCCTTCTTATGATATTTAAAATAAACTTTTCTTTTGCATTTTTAGAAGTAGGTCAGTAAGGGTTATGTCTAAGAATAGGCTTTTGATATTAAGATGTAGATGAATATTTTGAAGATATTTGAGCCTTCATTTTAGATGTGGATGCAACTTTCTTATGCTTTTCTAGGAGTTAAAATATAGTGAAGGGCGTCTTCAAAGGTCTAGAGGTCATGAAGTTCTACTTCATTCCTAATATCTCCTCTTAAACCGATGAGAATTTATTAGCTATTTGCCACTCTTGATCAATGCATTGAGTTCTAGAAATTAAGTCTTCAAATGCATTCATATATTCCACTATTGATATAATCTTTTATTTAAAAAATCAATTATTTGTGGAGCCTTTTATCATGATTTCTAACACAGTATTTCACCCTTATGATTTTTTTCATTTCTACTTATGTCATGAGGTTTAAATTGTATCTCTCTTCTTTAACTAAAATATTATTCCAATAAATTTTTGCATGACCTACTAGTTTTATTTTAGCAAATATTATCCATTCATAATCATTCATATGATATCAATTAAAGAAGTCGTTCATTTTAGTTAACCAATCTAAAAATTTATTGTGGTCATGAACATCATCATATATTAGAACTTCTATTTTAACTTGTTTTATAGGTTTTTGTGATGTTCATGAGTCCTAAGATGGTCTTGTCTAAGGGTGTTCTTTAGGTTTGGCCTTCTCATAAGATACTCATATCTAGGAAGTTTAATGTTTTTCTCCTCTGAGCGCTAAGTCATTTGGACATGGTATAGTTGGTGGGGTTTGAAGTTTAATACTTAAAGTTTGAATTTATGCGGTCAAGTTCATGAAGAGGCCTTCTACCTTAGTGAATTTATCTTCACTTCTCATGTAAATCTCATATACTCTTCTAGTTAAGTCCTCTAATTAGTCCAAACTAATAGATTTAGGTGGCATATTGTAAATAAAAGGATGCAATATGACACTCTAAATGAAAACCTTAAAATATGCAATGACTTAACTAAAATTAACACTAATGAGATGCACAAAATTTTGAATTAGACTAGCCTTCAATAAACACAAAATGACTTATGGTTACTACAAAAAATTAAGCACACTTTGAAAAGAAGTAAATATAAAATCTTTAAGGATATAATTTTGATTTTTATGTAAGGTCAGTATCTAAGTTAGGTCATTTAGTGAACTCTCTCTTACTCAAATTGTATCTTAAATATGATGGCTTGTGGTGAAGTAAGGGAAAGGCTATGCTTTATAAGTAGAGACAATTAGTTAGTAGTAACATAAATATTCATAGAATTGCTTACCACATATATTTAGCATGCATTTTCAAGAGAAATCATTAATTTTGTAAAGAAAATTACACAAAATCTAAAATATAGAACTAACATTGCTTGGATTTGATATGGATTATCTGCGAGTACTTTCTCCATGCCTCCAAACCTTGAGCTCTGATACCAAAAATTGGTGAAGCGCGATCACAGAGAGAAGGATGTTATAGTGGATGTGTTGAAAGAATGGATCCAATGTTCTTCTACTCACCAAAGTGGAAGAGAGATGAAGATCTTCACTCACCAAAGTGAAAGAAGTCTGAAGTTTTACTCATCGGTAGCGAGAGATCACTGAATCTTTTGGACGACCGGCCACCAAGCTCAAACCAAAAAATTTTCACTTCAAGTTTCACACAAAGCCAAAAGTCACTTCCATTAGGCATAATAAACATTTAAATAGTACAATACTCCAAGGGATAAGTCCCTTGAAGAGAAAACTATCAAAAATTGAAAAAAAAATTAGAAAAGCTGTTTCGCAGCGTCACGATGCCACAGTTCAGCACTAAGGCACCATATCATAATGCCAAATGTCAGAATCTATAGAGTGCAGCGTCGAGATGACAAAAATGTAGCGTCAAGGTGTCAAGAAAGTAGCGCCAAGGCGCTAGACCCACACCTATGAAATTGAACACATGAACTCATGTTTTCAACAATAACTCTAATACAATATTTATATATGATTAAATACAATCATGATTATATAATATAACATATGAAACATAAATCTACAATAGATAAAATCTACTAAAAATCCTTCAGAGTTCAAGCTTTGGTTTGGGACCTTTTGACATGTATTTTCCTCATATGATGTGCTACATCAAAGACTCTAGACTATGGTGGATTATTAGTATACAATAGAAGGTTCTAGACTATGTAATAAATATGATGACTCTAGTATATTTTTAGTGAAAGAATGATAATATTGTAGAAGTCACTAGATTTAGCTCTTCTACTTATAAATAAGCAAGACTATTGTGTTGTAAACCAAGCTAAAAATTACTCAGTAAATACTTATAATAAAATTCTCATTCTCTCCTATACGTCACGTGTTTAATAGAAGATATTTAAAGTGCAGCATATATTTAATATACAACGTAACTCAAAATAATTGATTTATCCTTTTTTATTTTATTTTAAAAGGAAGCAGGCTCAGGGGAATGTATTAAGCAATATATTATGCATATATAATCTACTAGCAGACTTTGACATGCGTTAATAATACTACATTTCATCATTAATTATTATTATTTTACAAACTCTTGCTCTCCATTTTTTTTAACAAAACTTCTGCTTTCGTTTTATTATAGACAATATATGTTAGTTAACTAAAATTATACTTATATATGTTAATGTATTAATCTATTTCAATAGTGGAATAGAAATTTTTTTATTTTTATCAGTGAAATTATTTCTCGCTTTCAAATTAATTTAATCTAAATATTAATATTGAACTCTCTCTCTCTCTCTCTCTCTCTCTCTCTCTCTCTCTATATATATATATATATATATATATATGATTTCTAGTTATTGATGAATATAATCATTAAAAAATTCAAGACTTCTTGCCTTTTACTTGCATACCATAATATTATAAACAATCTATTTAATTGAATGTGCAATTTATTAAGACATTTATCGTATTAGAACATAACAAGCTTAAGGGTTTGATGATTGATAGGTTGGGTTTCATTTGATGATACTAGTTTCTAATCTATTTTTCTCTTGAGTTGGGTGTAGAGTTAGCTTTGATCAAGGTGAATTCCTTCAGTGCAATGTTGCAATTAAGTTTTAATTATCATTAAATGGTGTGTTTTTATGCAAGTGCTTCCATTAGTGCAATGTGACTTTAAAGATAGAATAGGTCTAATTTACCCATTTTGCACATACTAGAGAATATTCTATTTTATATGAATCTTTATTTATGAATTGCATACTCAAGCTTTTAATTTCATGAGAAAATTGATATGAATATCTCAAACTATCATGAAGGTTCTCAATTTTTCCTTAGATGTTTCAATTCACCTTGAATTTCCATTTATCAATATGTTTCCATGTTGA
Source organism: Cymbidium sinense (assembly GCA_021442155.1). Lineage (NCBI taxonomy): Eukaryota > Viridiplantae > Streptophyta > Magnoliopsida > Asparagales > Orchidaceae > Cymbidium > Cymbidium sinense. The sequence goes on from CM038220.1 coordinate 138,060,597, forward strand.
CATTTTTCTCATCTTCATTTTATATATTAATGATGTTAAGTTTTAAGAAATTTTTTTTTAATTGAGAGAGGAATTCTTGAAAAAATTCATGCCATCAACTAAAAGCCTTAAAACATGAAAATATTTTTCTTGATCTATTTTCCAATCTTTGGTTTAATTATCTTTTTAGTGAAACTTATTTGCAACTTTTATATGTATTTTAAGGATGGATGAATGATTATAGGATGATGAAGATCATTTATCTAATTTAAATATATTCTAAAATAAAATATGGTTATTTCAGAATCATTTAATAATCCATACAATTATTTCTACCATAGTGAGTATTATATTTATGTTATTGCATAACTCTTATATATAAATTTTAGATATGATTCTGATTGTACTAACATGGTTGGAATGAAGGGAGAATATTTCTTCATATTATGCAACTTGCAAGAAAATTACTTGTAGCCATATTCTACATGCCCATCATTAAGTTACTATTACATACACGCATTCTGATCATTCAATTCAACTTTTAAATATTTGGGGGACTGTCAAAAAGCACTTGAATCTTGGAATATATGCCATAAGAGAGTTGCATCATGTATTGATTAACCCGCCATCACTCTAGACTTCACATAAAATACAAACAACTTATCAGTTCATGCCATTTTAAGGTACAATCATAAAATACAAACAACTCATCTGGATCTAAATTTTTGCATCTCTTACATCTTATTCCATCATCAGAAAATTATATTGCGATTTGACTTGTATTATATGAACAAAAAATATTGGCTAGTTCTGTCTCTACACTATCATTAAGATTAGTTTTATGAAGATGACTTCAATGGCCTATCAGATTTCTAGTTCTGGAACAAACTGAATAACATAAGAAAATACTATTTGATAATACCACGTAACTAATTGTTGAGGCAATCTGTCGCAGTATTGGTGTAATAAAAAACACAAATTCATAAATAGCTTTTAACCATGACAGGATCTATATAGATATAATCGGCATATAAGGAAGTACAGGAACACAAATACAACAAGGCTTACTGGAACATTAGCCTTAACATTACATGAAAGCATATGATTATAGAAAAAGAAGAATTTACATGGATGTTAAAAAAAAGTGCATCCTTGTTTGAATAAAATTACATTGGAATATGCGATTGATGAATAAATGTAAAAATTGTTTTGCAAAAATCCTTGTGGATTCACTTTTGGCAATGTTCCTTATGTTCTCATGATTGGTCTTCTTCTATAAGAATGGCATTCAGGGAACTGATAATACCTGAAGCATAATGTGATAAATGTCATTTTCTTATCAAAGTATTTTGCATAGTAAAACAAGGCACTTAAACCTATCACTTAATCTTTAAATATTACTAATTAACACTATTATCAATTTGAAATCCATAGAAATTGCTTTTCATGCACTCGTAAGTCTTACTAATTTAAAATCTCTTAATCATCTAATAATTTTACATGTTACTTTAGCCTCTTAATTCAAAAGAATAGGTTCTCCCTATCAAAACAGTAAGTACTATCGAGCTCCCCTAAATGCAATCTGTAGGCATCGCCAAAACTAACACTAGTTAAAAATGCCCATTTTTAAAACCTTGAAGTGAAACTTTGCCCGAATGCAACCAATTCAAATTCTACATATTTTTAATAAATTCATCGTACCTTCATCACACTTTCTTATAATTTCAAGCAAATTAATTCTAGCGGTGTTCTATCATTTGTTATTTCAAAATCAGCAAAACATCAATTGAAGATCTTTTAGTTGTACACAGTAGTTTTGATTAACTTTGCATCGTCATTATCATTAGCTATCCTAACTATTTGTAGTTAGCATGATGAATTCTCACTTTTGTCATTCATCCTGTTGAGTTTTAGAGGTATCACGTATATTCATCAAAATTCATTTTGAACAATTCATTTTCATGTAATATTAGATCTATCCATTTTTCTTGTCATGCACTTAATTTTATTAGCAACACAACTAATGTGAAAATTTCTGCTCATTGCTTCGCTGGGTTCCAAGTCTCGGATGTGAAAAGTAGAGGATTGCGATAGACAGTCGACAACCAGTATAAAACTTATCGAAATAATCATGACATGAATCCTTTAAAACATTGTGTTAATGCTAGAGCCCATTTATTAAAAATTTAAAAGTGTGTGTGCAGCCAGGAGTTGGTGTTAAATGAGCAAGGGTTCCCACAATATGGACAGATGCGGGCAAAGAAGTTAGTTCATGAAATAGAATTAGGTTAGAAACTTGAAATATAAGTACTCTTATAGGTAAATTAATGGAATTAATAGATATTACGGTTCATAGAAAAATAAATATTTTATGTATTCAAAAAATTAAATGGGTTGGAGAGAAAGCCAAAGAGATTGATAGTTTAAGTTTTTACTTTGGCATTAAGATAAGAGCCGAATTAGAAATGATATAGGTATAATTATAGATAAAAATTTGAAGAATAATATTATAAATATTAATAGGATTAGAGATAGAATTATAACTTTAAAGATTATTATTAATACTAAGATTATTAATGTTATAAATGTTTATGCTCCTCAAGTAGGTTTGGATAAAGGTTCAAAAGAAAAATTTTGGAATAATTTAGAAGGATTATCATACATCTTGAAAAAAAATATATTTATAAGGAGATTTAAATGTATTATGCTGATAGAGGAAAACTTTTAAAAATATTTATGAATGTGATTTTTAATGAATTAAACAATAGAATGAAATTTTACTTTAAATTTTATGATTTTGTAGTTGCTAATATTTCAATTAAAAAAGAGATGAGTATATTATTACTTCTACGAATGGATCTAGTAAAATATAGATTGATTATTTTCTGATAAAAAAAATAACTTGTTTAGATTGCAAAGATTATAAAGTCATTCTGAAAGTTTAAGTATCTAACATTGACTGTTAGTTTTAGATTTTAATATGAAGGAATGAAAGATGAAATAAAAAATTTAATTATTATCCTAAGATTAGATGGAATAAAAAATATTTTAAAGAAACTATAAGATTTTTTTAATAGAATATGAACCTAATATTATGTGGAAAGAAACAAGTTAAATTAAGTCATAAAAATATACTTTAATAAAAGAATAAAAAATAGTTGATGGTGGAGTCAAAATATGCAAGAAAAGATAATAAATAAAAAGAATTATTATAAAACTTGATTTAGATATAAAAACTCAGAAAATTGAAAAAGATATAAAATGACAGATGTATATTCTAAGAAAACAACATGTGATGTAAAAAGAAATTTAGCTTTTAGTGATTTATACAATATATTTGATATCAAAGAAGGTGAAAGATGTATAAGTTAACCAAGCAAAGATATAAAAGAAGTAAAGATCTAGTTCAAGTAAGGTGTATTAAGAATGAAAATTATAAAGTATTTTTTTTACAAAGAATATTGAAAATAAGTGGATAAGTTATTTTGATAAAGTTTTCAATAAGAATTTGAGAATAAGATTGATTTTAGCAAACTTCGTACCCTAAATAAAAATAAAAAAATTCTTTTTATCGTTGTATTAATAAATTTGAAGTTGGAGAAGCTTTAAAGAAAATAAAGTGTGAAAAAATAGTATGATCTAATGATATTCCAATAGAAGTGTGGAAATGCTTAGAGATCAAAAAATTTCTTAGCTTACAAATCTTTTAATGTTATTTTAAAAACTAAAAAGATGTCAGATGAGTGGAGAAAGAGTTTGTTGGTTCCTATATTTAAAAATAAAGGTGATGCACAAGAGTATGCAAATTATAGAGGAATTAAGTTGATGTGTCAAACATTAAAATTATTGGAGAGAGTAATTGAGTATAGTTTATGATATGATACAAAAGTTTCTCAAAATCAGTTTGGGTTCATGCTAGGTAAATCTACAATGGATGCTATACATTTGTTGAGAGGTATGATGGAGAAGTATAGAGAAAGTAAGGAGGATCTATATATGATATTTGTTGATTTAGAGAAAGCTTATAATAAAGTTCCAAGAGAAGTCCTTTGGAGAGTTCTAAACAAGAAATGAGTTAATATTGGTTATATTCAAGTCATTGAGGATATGTATACTAGAGCTGTTACTTGTGTCCAAACACAAAGAGGATTGAAAAAATATTTTCCTATTTCAATTGGATTACATCAAGGATTGGCTTTAAGCACTTATCCTTTTGCTTTAGTTATGGATGTTCTTACTAGGCATTTATAAGAACATGTACATTGGTGTATGCTTTTTGCTGATGACATTCTTCTTGTTGATAAGATTAGAGAGGGAGTCCAAGAAAAACTTGAATTATGGAGGTCAACCTTAGAGTCTAAAGGTTTTCGTTTGAATAGATAAAAAACTGAATATATGAAGTGTAATTTTAGTTGTAGAAGGTCTAGTGGTGGCGTTGTGACATTGGATGATCAAGTCATTAAAACGAGTGAGCGTTTTAGATATCTAGGATCTATTGTTCAAAATGATGGTGAAGTAGATGAAGATTTTATTAGTATAATTCAAGTTGGATGGTTGATGTGAGGGAATACATCTGGCCTATTGTGTGATAGAAAAGTACTGCTTAGACTTAAGGGAAAATTTTATTAGATGATGGTAAGACCTGCAATGATTTAGTAAGTGTTGTAGAAAAGAGATGATGTGTTGTAGAGATGATGAGTGTATGAGATAAAATGAGTGTTTTCTAGATAAATGTGAGATAGAGTAATGGTTGGCCATAAATTAAGCATCAATGGATGACTGATTAGAGAGAGATGATTTGGGATTTGCCTTATGTTAAGAAAGGTAGAGGTAGGCCTAAAAAGACTTGATTAAGATATATAGAAATGACCTTAATTTATTAGAATTAAATGAGATTTGGCACATAATAGGATAATGGCGAAGAAAGATTCATGTAGCCGATCCCACATAGTGGGATAAAGGCTTGTTGTTGTTGTTGTTTCACATGTTCAGAGGTTTAGGTCTATTTTAGTCTCAATATTTTCTTTGATATGATCATCCATTTATTTATCTTTTTTTTGTCATGCATCTATATTTAACACTCATTTTTCACACATTCAATTTATTTTATAGTCCAACATGTTGATCCATACAACATTGTTGTTCTAATTATGGTTTGATAAAGTTCCATATATTCTTTTATCACACAAAAGTTCCAGGGCACTTTCCATTAAATCATCCAGTCTCACTCTAAATGTTATCTATTCATCTATATCTCTATTCTATTATATAATAGATAGAAGTTTTCATAAATTTATCACAACTAAGTATAATCTTGTCTTCTAATAATATTAAATAATAATTGTTTACATCATGCCAAATAACATTATAATCATAAAATCAATTTTAATATTATCAATTCAAAAGCCATTATTTTCTAAATATTTTCATCATTATTCTAAATTTTTTACAATTTTTAATGGACGCCTCACTAATCACAATATATCATCAACAAAAAGTAAAAAGCAAAACACATCACTTTGGAAGCATCTCCATGGTCAATATAAAAAGACAGAGCAAATGTTGATCCTTGATATGAACCAATAAATAGTAATTAGAAAATCCTAGGCCACTCCACACTTAAATAGTTAATGCTTCATTATATGTATCTTTAATAACATTAACAAATCTTTGACATATTTTTCACTAATGTATGCTAATAAATGCTCATAACACTCATTGTTGACCTATGTACGCATCACGACACAACGTAGATCGAACCCAATTAAAATCAAAGTTAGTGGTGATCTTTAGGGTGAATTGTCATGCAAGTTTAATCCAAAATGTTTCATTCATTAAAGAAGTTGCTATGTTACTCAACAAATTTCACTAGTTCATTCGGAAACACCAAAGAGCTTTCCATGATAAATTCCACCAAATGCAATGAAGTCAATGGTTTACAAAGATGATGTGTGAATTGGACCCAAATTGTCTCAATCACCATTGAAATTGCCCAAACGATACCCCTTGAAAAAATTGACTATTTAAATGACTTTAAAGCATCAAAATCTATTAGACAAAACTTTATGCACTTGATTTGAACAAATGCAATGACGGCAGACTACGAAGGAGTTACATAAATCAAGAATTATTTTTATCGTCATCGAAGGCACTCAAACGACGTATACTTACAAAACAAACTATGCCTATGTCTATAGAACATCAAAAATGCCAAGGAAAGACACTCACAGTACACAGATTAACGTGCGAATGCGAAACACAAATTTATTGATGGACAAGGTGGTGACACGTGATTCCAAATGCACAAGGACAACGAATCTTGCAACAAGAATAATATACATGCAAAAAAGAAAATAGGTAAAGGATAAGATTAAATTAAACTCAAGTTAAAATAAATTTAAATTAGCTTATTATTGAGTATTATTATTATTATTATTATTATTATTATTGTTGTTATTATTATAAAACTATATAACTTAGGGGGGTGTATGTGTGTGTGTGTGCGCGTGTGGGTGGGTGGGTGTGTGTGGGTGGGTGGGTGTGGTTGCGCTTATATTTAACAAATTCAATATTAATAACTGAATTAAATTAAAATTAGTGGATATATGTATAAATAGTTAGTTAATATGTGTATATTTATAAATAAACTTTTTACTTAAATTATATTTAATGACATTTATTTAAAAATTCCAAATCAAAATTTAATTGTTTTCTCATATCCATCGAAAACTCGAAAATCAATGAGATTTCGTTTGTTCCTGCCATTTTGTCCAGTCACATCTTTTATATAAAGGGAAAAAAAATGCAAAATCCACCTAAAACTACCGCTCTTCTCCTATTCCAAAGATCCCCTTGGCCAGCCTACTATTCATGCACAACTCGGCCTGTAAGCCCCCATCCTATTTCCTCTCTCATGTGACTTAACAGTGCCCGCTTCCTTATGTTGTCTCCCTCTCCCTCTTAATTTATCTCCCAACAGTAGTCATCTTCATTGCCGCTCAACTTGCCACTCTCACTGTGAATTCTCATCCTTTCAAAAAAGAAAATTTAATTGACTAATGCCAGTTCAACCAAATCGATGTTAGTCAGTTCGATTTTTAAAGGAAGAGATGGTGGGTTTCTCCCCATGAAATATAGTAAGCGAACGAGAGAGGGGAGACGGAGAGTGGAACTAAGGATGAGGGTGAGCAAGGGTTGCAAGGTTGGCATCAGGCGAGTATGCGAGCAACATTGAGCTCGATGTGTAAATAAGGCCTAAGAGGCCAATAAGATTTGCGAGCGAGTTTAGCAGGCTATGCACGACTCGACCAAGACAAATCGAGCAAGAAGAAATGTTTATGATGTTGAATTGAACCTTTGCCCTTTTTTGTGGCTTCTGACGATCCCGATAGCAAGTAACCAAAGATTGCTTGCATGTAGGAATGATTTTTATGCCATTTTTTTTTCTTTAAATTCATAGGGAATGTTTCTTTACAATTTTCTTACAAATTTCTAAATCATAGACCGTTACAAATAACCTTACACTTAAGGTTAACTACAAAAAAATGTTTAAGAAATTCCTTTGTAAAGGAGGAATAGATTAAGATGAGGAATATTGAGATATGCATTTAAATTTATTTTTCTATTGTTGAAATATTATTTATTTTTGTTTAAATAGTAGTGATTTGTATGTTTAAGTGAGAGTATTTCTTTTAAGAGATTTAAATATGTTAAATTTTTATCAAATAATTATCATAATTAAATATAAGTGTGTGTATCTGTGTGTGAAAATAATAAATAATAAAGTAATTTGTTATTCTTTGTAGATTTAAAATTAAGATCGAAATATTAATATCTTTGTAGTTTTGCTTCACATAAAATTATAGAATTTAATTTGTAGAAGGAATAAAATTTGAAAAAAAAATAATGATTAGAATGTAATTAATGTGAAACCTACTGCTAAAGGTGTTATGTTTAAAATGTAAATTTATTATAAGAGAGCAAAATAAAGAATGTTTAAATGTTATGAACATAATAAAATTGTAGTACCAATTAAAGTATAAAATAGATATAAAAATATAGATGTTTTGTGGACAAACTATGTATTTTAATACTATATGTGGCACATACTGCACGAATGTCATCTCTCTCTGCAACAACCTAATGAATTTATCTTACATATGTTTTCGTGCAGATAGAGACACAAGCCACTATCTAAATATTTCAATAAAATCTTCCCAATTAACCATCATATTTGACATATCTCTTAACCTGTATTGGCGCTTCCTACGCCACCACCTTTCTACTTCTCTATCTAATATAAATGTAGCTAGCGGTACTCTCCTTTCATCAGGACATGTCATACGGTCTAATATATTTTCTATTTTCTATGCACATTAGTCAGTTTTCTACTTCAATTGAACCTTCAGTTTTTTTGAACATAGGCAGTTGCATATCTTGAAATCTTCAGATATTTATCCACTGCAACAGCATCACATCCACTGGACTAGGATCTAGAATCCTGACTTAACTGTGTTGATGGATCTAGAATCCTGACTTAACTGTGTTGATGCTCACAATAACATTAGGTGGTATTCCTCTCACCACATTCCCATCTTTCACCTCATCAGAAATATCCATATGCTTAAGATAAACAAAAATGATATTACCTAATTAGAGCTATGCAAACTCAAAAGCTCAAAATTTCTTATGACTATTTTTATCATTATGCTAATGGCTCTTTCACTAAAATTCTTAGTAATTAATTCAATCTCAGCTCTAATACCACTTTTGTCACAACCTAGCTCGGGGGCATAGAATCACCAAAGAATGAACAGACGATCGGACAGTGAAATTAAATATAAAGTTGTCATCGATGACTAGCAAATATTGAAAATTTTGAAAGAGCTAATAAATCATTTAGATTCAGACAATTATAAATATACCTTTCTCTATGTTGACCATATTTTTTATAAACATTTTCACCTCTATTACAAATTTTAATTTCAAAATTTCAACCTATAAATGTTAGACTGAAAATATAATGAACTTTTAATAGCTGGTGAATACTTATACCTCTAAATTATAATAACATAACAAATAATAATAATAATAATAATAATAATAATAATAATAATGACTTGATATAAGAACAAAGTTCAATTTTTATTCAATTATGATCTATCAAGAAGGTTTAACATATTTTATCAAATAAAATAATATCATATCTTATTTATATAACTTGCATCCATCATAAGAGCCACAATCTAAAATTGCATTGTTGACCTCCATGCATGCTCATCAGTATGTCGAGTAGAACTCACAAGACAAATTTGATGGGCTTCGGATGCAATAGTACGCAAATCGGAGTTGAAATACACTCGATGGCGCCGAATATCAGTCGAAACGTTCTCCGATCAACGAACGGACTTCGCCATCGCATTCAGAATGTAGAAATTGATCCGAATATACATTCTGCACAATCTAACGGTCGATCGATCAAGGAGGGTCGCCGATGCACGCATATCGAGATCGGGAAGCCGCGACGATGCTCAAACGACCTCCGTTTGCGAAATTGATTCCGTCGTTAGCGTCGAAACGTCGAAATCTATCAAATGAGATTGTTGCTCAATGACGAGTCACGAATGTCGAGCGCGACAACGGAAATTGAAAAATAAGCCATTCGACGCCGACTAATGAATCGGCTCGATCTCGATAAAAGACCGCTAATGACGTAACATCATATAATAACCTAAAATTGACATATATATGTAATGCGAAAAATCTCAATTAGCATTAATTAAACACTTAAAATGAAATCCCTATAAATACCTCTCATTCTCTAACCCTAATCCCCACTCAAATCTTCCTCTCATCCTCTCGCTCTCTCCTAGACCAGACAGCCGATCATTCCTCGAGACTCCGCCAAGGCTGCAGCGGCCCCCATCGGCAACCCGAAAGACCGCCTCGACCTGAGCACCCAGGGAGCTCGACTTCGATTCTAGCCTCGACTCAAGGTAACACCGCGCCGACGCATGCAACCTACCAGCGCCAGAGCACCCCGCGCCACTGGCCCGCCCAAGTCGAGAATATATTATGCGCTTTTCTTGACGAAGAACGCTTATTTGATAAGTATATCCATACGCCTTTTTTTGTGGCGGAAATATGTTCAGCCCCCATACATCCTTTCTCGGCATGGGATGATACACGACCCGGAGCTTGGAATATTAAAGGAAACAGACCGGATAAAGAAAAACTTACATAGACTTCAAATTTTTAATAAAATCTCCAATCATACAAGATACTACATCTACAATGATTTAACAATTTATTCACATATATATATAACAAAGTTAGAAATACACTTTAAACATAACTCAACATAATGACATAATTACCTATCTCTCAAGTCTGCGGCTTCTTTCCTTCACCATATTTAGTTAGGATGGTTACCGAAAAAATTTAAAGAACTAACAAACGAATATAATTAAATTGTTACACTATAAGAAACAAGAAGAGAACTAAGTGATTTTTGTTGTCATATATATAAAAGAAATTTGCTTAAACAATCAAACATATGTGAGTGGTATACATAAACATTTTGTGAACTTTTTCTTTTTTACATTTATCATCCATCTGGAGTCATCACAAACTTTTACCAATACTCATCCAAAAGACTAGAAAACATTACCATTTGCAATTTCATCGCTTTTTTCATCATTTCGTTTTGATATCAAGGCCCCCCAAGCACTATATAAATGAACCACTTTCAATATACATTCATAACATACAATTTTACATCTATGCATTTTAATTCATAATAAACAGTAAATCATTTAACTTTATTTGGCAAAAATGATGTAAGATTCATTATTTATTATCCAACAATTTAATACTCCCCTTTTATTATTTTTCTTAAAATGATTCTTGAATGATAAAAAATAATATCTTAACTTGAATTTAATTTATATTTCATATTCCTGAATTAATTTATTGTTGAATTCAATAAACCCTAAGTTACAATTATAAACCCTAAATTAGACTTGAAATAACATTAAAATCAAAGCTAATAACATTAAAATCAGATTTTTTTTATTTAAATATATAACTATATACATTAATTATTTACTTATCTCTATATCCTCTCGGTTTTGCCCTAAGACCCAACTCATGCATGGGCTCTCCTTTCCTCCTGCTCGACGGCCCGCTTCTCGGTCGAGAGAGCTCCGGCGATTCGATGTCGAATGGAGCCGCTTTCCTGCTAGCATGGGCACTGACGCACTAGACGCGAGGACGACTCTAAAGACTCTTCCTCCTCTTTTCGATCGTCGATCGGAAGTCACTCATTTCGCTAGTGGCAGACGCAGAGAGTCTCTTCTCTCTTTCTCTCTCCCTCTCCCTCTCTCGTGTTTTGGGAGTTCTATTTCTTCTTAAACCAACTCCCTCGACTTTTTTCCAGCCGTATTAACCGTCAGGTTGTATTTTTTATTTATTATTTTTTCTCCTTTTTTTTTACGGTTATTACAATCTCTCCCTCTTATAAAAATTTCATCCTCGAAATTTAAATGACATTAATAGAAATAAACATGCCTTTAATTAAACAATTGAGGATAAAGTCATAGCATTTATGATTCCCCACGTAGCTTCTCGATCTGATCTATGTTTCCACAAGATACCTGACAAATGGAACTTATTCTTCTCGAGATGCTTAACATCATAATCTATAATTCTTTTCGCTCCTCCACAAATGTGAGATCCTTGAATATCAATAGGATCGTATAATTTTGTTCATTAATAATATACTTTAAGAGAAATATGAAACACATTGTACACTCAGCATGTGAAAGGTAAATAGGTCACTTTCCCAATTCTTTCCAAGATTTCATATGGACCAATAAAGCGGCTCAACTTTTCCAACTTTACCAAATCGCTTTTATACCTTTCATGGGGTGACTTTAAGAAATACAAATTCTCCCACTTCAAACTCTACCGATTAGCATCACAGATTTCTCGCTTATCTCAATCTATCACATCAAATCTTCAGGACTTCATCTATTAATTCAAGACTAATGATTCTTCTTTCACCTGTCTCCACCCAACAAAGCCGTGTTCTACATATCCTTCCATACAATGCTTCATAGGGAGTCATACCAATACTTGCTTGAAAGCTATTATTGTAAGCAAACTCAATCAAAGGCAAATGAATTTCTCAATTTTCTCCAAAATCAAGGATACAAAGTCTAAGTAAATCTCAAGTGTTTGAATTGTTCTTTCCGACTGGCCATCAATTTGAAGATGGAATGCGATTAAAAAGTAAGCTTGCATCTAAAGCTTCTGAATTTTTCTCCATACAGATGTAACCCATCTCGACACACATATAGATTTTGGCACACCTAACTTCACATTTCATGAATACTTTTCAAACTTTTCACAGATCGATTGTTTGATAGATAAAGCGATTTAATCAATATATCAATAATGACCCAAATAGCATCGCAACCTCTTCTAGATCTAGGTAAGTCAATCACAAAATCTGTAGCAATATCGTCCCATTTCTACTTGACTTCTGATATTCAGCCTTAACCATCTGATATGATTGACATTTATAGACAAATTCAACCACACTTCTTTTCATTCCTGGTCACCAAAATATTTCCTTAAGATCTTGATACATTTTGCTACTGCCTGGATGAATTATATAATTTGAATGATGTACTTCATGCAATATGTCTTTCCTCAAATCTCCAACATGTGGAATGCAAACTCTGCCATGATACTTCAGTAATCCCTCTTCATCAATTTCAAAATCTTCTGTATGACCTACTTTTACTTCTAAAATTTTCTAAAGTCATCATCTTGAGGTAAAGCATCTCGCATTCTGTCTTTCAAATTTGATTGTATAGCCATTTGATTTAACAATAAAGCATGATCATCTGTAGATTTAATAATTGAAATTTCTAATTTTTCTAAATCTTTAATCAACTCCTCCTGTTGAGAGATCAACCAATAAGCAGTACCAAATATTTTTCTATTTAAAGCATCAGCAACTACATTTGCCTTCCATGGGTGATATTGAATATCCAAATCATAATCTTTAATGAAGTTCAAACCATCTTCTTGCTTTTAAATTTAGCTTTCAGTAAAAGATATATTTCAAGCTTTGATGATCGGTGAAAACTTCATACACTTATATAGATAATGTCTCCAAATTTTCGTAAAGACCACTTCTTGCTCTAGATCGTGGGTTGGATAATTCACAATTTTTCAATTCGCGATAATCACTCTTCCATTCGTAAGTACATATCCCAACTTAATGATGCGTCACTATAAATTTGAAATCCTTTTATCGCGATGGAATGGTTAATATTAATTACGGTCGTTAAACAATTCTTCAATTTTTGAAAAGCCTCTTCACACTGATCTGACCATTCAAACTAAACTGCTTTCTGAGTTAGCCTCGATAGTGGCATGGCAATCTGAGAAAACCATTCAACGAATCTCCTGTAATATCCTGTCAACCCTAAGAAACTTTTGACTGATGGTTGGTGCAGTCATTCATATTCTTCGACTTTTCGATCCAACCCACTACTAATCATGTCACAGAATATGATCTTAACCAAAATTCACACTTTGAAAATTTTGTCTGATTCATTTCTTTTAGCAAAATAATGTGAAGATGATTTTCATGGTCGCCTCTCGAATAAATTAGAATGTAACATATGAATCACATAAATCTAAAAGGGTTTAAAGATTATTCATAAATCAAATCTGGAGTATTTGTTAAGCCAAAAGCGTCACCACTCTCATAGTGCTTTCATACTCGAATGCGCTTTGGCATATCTTCTTATTTGATTCTCACGATGATAACGATCTTAAATCAATCTTTGAAAATACAAGCTCTAGTTGGTCAAAGATTATCAATTCTTAGCGAGGATATTTATTCTTCAATGTGAGTTTGTTAAGCTCTATAATCGATGTAGCGAAGCTCCATCTTTCTTCTTCACAAATAATACAGAGCTCCCAGAGATGTCTTGAGCGATAAATCCCTTCTAATAATTCTTGTAGGATTCTTCAACTCTTATAATTCTTTGATCGTCATTATATTACTTTTCTTCTGAGTTGCACCTGAATTAAATCAGAGAAATCTATCTCTTTGGGGTAAACCAGTAAATCATCTAGAAAGACTTACGGATACTCCTTGGGTATCCTCTAATTTCTTTACCTCTTTAAGTAATCGATGACTTGAGCAAGCCTTTTTCTTGCGATCTTTGAACTTTTAAGCAAGACACCATCATAGCTAATACTCCCTTATGCCTCACAAATTTGAATTATTCTTCTTCAAGAATATTGAATTTGATTATCTTTTTACAACAATTTATAGTAGCATAATGTTTAGATAGCCAATTCATTTCTAAAATCACATCAATCAATATAATCACATGCAAATCTCTTCATAAAATCCTCTTCCTAATGGCTCTTTGATTATGATCATACTTATGTCCCTAAATATAAAATCTTGCTCTGATACCACTCTTGTCACGACCCGGCCCGGGAGCTTAGAAAATCAAAGCGGGAACAGACGATCGGACGGATAAAAAAAAACTTACATAACACTTCAAATTTTTAATAAAATCTTGATCATCTGACTTCTGATCTATAATGATTTAACAATTTGTCACATATATATATCTTAACAAAGTTCAAGAAATACACTTTAAACATAACTTTACATAATTATCTTAGTCCTCTACGACGAAAAATATGACTTTCCTTCTCTATTTAGTTGGGATGGTTCTGAAAAAATTTAAGAACTAACAAATAATATAATTAATTGATTATGTTATTCTGTTATATAAATAAGAAGGAAGAACTAATATGCATGCTAATTTTTGTTGTCATATATATATAAAAAAAATTTGCTCAAATAATCAAACATATGTGAGATAGGTATACATAAACATTTTGTATGAACTTTTTCTTTTACATTTATCATCCGTCTTGAAGTCACCAAAAAACCTTTGCAAATACTCATAATAATGAGATTACCATTTCAATTTAAATTGACCATTTTCATCATTTTAGATGCGTGGGTATATTAGTCATTTATCAAGGGGGTGAACTTTCAACATAATGCGTTCATAGCGTATAATTTTACATCTATGCATTTTAATTCATAACTAACGAATCGGTTAACTTTATATAAAATGGTAATGATATGATCTGCGCGTTGTTATTATCAAAAGCGAACTGCATCACAATTTATGAAGAAGCGGAAAAATAATCATCTGCGGTGAAAGCTTATAATCATATAAACAATCGTTTCATCACAAGACGTTTTTTATCGTAAATGTAAAATAATAATTAACTGTAGTTTCTCTTTTTCTTTTTTTAATCTTATTCATAATCAATATTAATTTCGATATTAAAGTTTTATCTTATTTTATTACGATCTTACATATAACTTATTATTTTGATGCTCGTATTCAAAATTATTCATTGTCTATTTCCTAAATTAAGTCAATACTTAAGTTATATTTTGCATGTAGCATGTAAAATTTAAATAATTAAGTTTAATTTATATTATACTTAAGGAAATGTAAAATTTAACTCTCAATCTATTACTATAACTAATAATACTACCTTATTTCATTCATAAGTTTCAAATGTTTGCATTTCATTTATGCTTCTAAATTTAATACTCCCCTTTTATTATTTTTCTTAAAATGATTCTTGAATGATAAAAAATAATTTCTTGAATTTAATTTATATTTCATATTCTTGAATTAATTTATTGCTGAATTCGATAAACCCTAAGTTACAATTATAAACCCTAAATTAAACTTGAAATAACATTAAAATCAAAGCTAATAACATTAAAATCAAATTTATTTATTTATTTATTTAAACATATAACTATATACATTAATTATTTACTTCTATATCCTCTCGGTTTTGCCCTAAGACCCGCCGACATAGCTCTCCTTTCCTCCCATTCAGATCCGTTCTCTCTTGCCACGAAGACTCAGACGACGATGTCGGCGATGGAGCCTCCTATCTTGGGGCACCGACCTTGGGACCCGCTTCTCCTTTCTTCTTCATCGATTAGGCGAAAGACTCTCCTCCTTCCTCTTTTCGATCGTCGGCCGACTTCTCCTCGTAGACGCGGGTGAGTCTTCCCCTTCTCTCTTTCTCTCCCTCTCTGTGTTTTGGGAGTTCTATTTTGGTTTCGAACCGAACTCCCCCCAACTTTTCTAAGCCCAGTATTATTATTTATTTATTATTATTATTTTTTTCCTTTTTTTACGGTTATTACAGCATTCAGTAGTGGTTTATCACATCGCCTTTCTTGGCATAGTGGGTAGGCTAGATACTGAAGCAACCCCACTGCACGAGGGGACGATGTGGATGATCTTTGAAATCTTTGTCAAACCAAACGGAGGCTAAACAACTTGACATAAAGCCATGCCAATATAAAATTGTTGTTTAAACATTCTGCAGTGTATAAGTATATCGTTTTTCTTTACGTGGAGAAAATCTATTTTCTGTAATGTGAGCCATACTGCCTTTCTTGGTATGGTAGAAAGGCGCATTCAGACCATAGTTTATACCACCTATATATGCCTTTCTTGCCGTGATGGGCGGAATGAAGATAGCGACCCTGCGGGGCGGGGATGCTACCGAAATGCTACCAAACTTTTACATCGATAGGAGGCTTAAATAACTTAATATAAATGCAACCATAATTAGAAAATTGATTTTTAACTTGATATTGCAAGTATATAAGTCAGATATCGCCTTTCTTGGCGTGGAAAAATCGTGTTATGCGACTTTAAAGGCCATACATGTTTTTCTTGGCGTGGTGGGATGACGATTCGGTGGTGTTTACCATACATCTTTCTTGGCATGG
The DNA here is from genome assembly GCA_021442155.1 of Cymbidium sinense. Taxonomy (NCBI): domain Eukaryota; kingdom Viridiplantae; phylum Streptophyta; class Magnoliopsida; order Asparagales; family Orchidaceae; genus Cymbidium; species Cymbidium sinense. The sequence continues at coordinate 138,077,461 of CM038220.1, forward strand.
TGGGTACCCCACGTTGTAGCACAACGGCGCCGAGATCATCAAAATTTTATCTAAAATCTTATAAACTTGCAATGAAACTTAATCAAAACAAACAACATTATTCAAATCCCCTAAAGTTAAATCAATTTTAAATTGAATAACGAGCCCCGTACTCTTGAATCTTAAACTTAGTCTTCGAGGATCTTCTGAAGTTGAATTCGGTGTCTTGGGGCAGTCCAGTGTTAACAAAACTTAAAAATCTAATAATAATCTTATAAAAAATTCTAATTCAATAAGACATCTAAGTAGCTAATTCTGTTATATGACGATAGATCTGATCCTCTATTATTATATCACCTCAATGATGGTTGAGTTGATTGAAGATATCAACCGACGGGGTTACCTCCATCAAAATGCAATCACAATTTCAAATCAAATTAATGTAAATTAAATATCAATCCAAATGCAAAATCTAACATGTCATTAAGCTATAAATGCCTAAAAATTCAATCTTTAAGAACTTAAAGTTAAAACTCAATCCACTTTACGCAATTGTTTGCTGAAGGTGATAAATTAAGAAAACTCTAGCTCACAAAGGAGCCAAAGTCAAATCAAATGTATTTCTATATTCACTCTCAAACAATCTCATGCTGGGGCGTGGTGTATCCTCCGATCACGTGGTTTAGCCGGTGGGCTCATATGATCTTACGACCGAGTCCTCACGTCAGTGGTTGGCGCCAAATGACACCACTATATTATGACGCGTGGCGTATAATGGCTCTATCCTTTAAGATATGAACCATATGGTGCACGTGATAGGACAAAAAGCTCTTTGTTAGCTAAGGTGGATTTAAATATCTATTTAGACAAACACCACCCTAAATTACAAAAAGACGAGGGCGATCTGACGACTGGCGATAAGGATCCTTGATGGGTTGGGTTCTATCTCCTTAAATAGGCCCAACTACAACTTCGGGATGATGGAACCATGGGATCTTGATCGGGCATGTTATCATTCCCATCCTACTAAGTGGGGTTGGCTATATGAATCCTTTGTCTCCATTGTGTCCTATTATGTGTCAAATTCTCATTTAATTCAAATATACTAAGGTCATTTTTATACATCTTAACCAAGTCTTTTAGTCTACTCTACCTTTCTTAACATAAGGCAAATCTAATGATCTACTCTCCTAAGCATTGGATGGCGCTTTATGTGGCCAAACCATCTGACTCTCTTCTCACTTAGGGCTACTCCAACTTTTTCCAACTCTCATTTCGCATTTTATCTCTAAGAGTAAAGCCACTCATCCACCTAAGCATCCTCATCTAAATCTTAACTTGAGTCTTATGCTTCTCTTTTATTGGCCAACATTCTATAAGTCATTCGGTCTTACCACCATCTTATAAAATTTTCCCTTAAGTTTAAGTGGAACTTTTCTATCACAACAAGCCGGATACATTCCTCCACTTCAACCATCCAACTTGAATTCTACTAATAACATCTCCATCTATTTCACCATCAATTTGAACAATAGAATATATCTCAATCGTTCACTCTTATTAATGACTTGTTCACCTAATGTCACAACACTACTAAAACTTACTAAAATTACACTCCATAAATTCGCTTTAGATCTACTTAAACGAAAACCTTTATAGACTAATGTTGACCTCCATAATTCAAGTTTCTCTTGGACTCCCTCTCATCTTATCAACAAGAAGAATGTCATCGAAAAAAAATACACCAAGATACATCTTCCTGTAAATGCCTAGTAAGAACATCCATAACTAAAGCAAAAAGATAAGGGCTTAACGCTGATCCGTGATGTAATCCAATTGAAATGGGAAAATATTTTGTCAATCCTCCTTGTGTTTGGACACAAGTAACATCTCTAGTATACATATCCTTAATGACTTGAATATAACTAATATTAACTTTCTATTCTGAACTCTCCAAACACATCTCTTGAAACTTTATCATAAGCTTTCTAAATCAATAAATATCATATGTAAATCCTCCTTACTTTCTATACTTCTCCATCAAACCTCTTAACAAATGTATAGCATCCATAAAGATCTACGCATGAAACCAAGATTATGAGAAACTTTTGTATCACATCGTAACTATGCTCAATTACTCTCTCCCATAATTTTAATGTATGACACATTAACTTAATTCCTCTATAATTTGCACACTCTTCGCACCTTTATTCTTAAATATAGAACCAACAAACTCTTTTCTCCACTCATCGGCATTTTTTAAATAATATTAAAAAATTTGTAAGCCAATTCCTTGATCTCTAAATAATTTCACACTTATTGGAATATCATCGGTCCTCGCTTTTCACATTTCATTTTCTTTAAAGCTTCTCTAACTTCAGTTACTAATACAACGATAAAAATAAAATTCTATTTTTGTTTAGAGTATTAAAGTTCTAAAATCAATCGTACATTCGGATCCTTCATTGAAAAGTTTATCAAAATATCTCATCCACCTATTTTCAATATCATTTTCTAAGAAAGACTTTATTATCTTCATCCTTAATCCACCCAATAGGCTTACTTCTCCTGTCTCTTTAGTTAGCTAACTTATATATACATCTTTCACCTTCTTTGGTATCTAATCTATTATATAAATCATTAAAAGCTAAATTTTTTGCATTATATATTATTTTCTTAGAATCTCTACAGGCCACTTTATATCTTTCCCAATTCTCCAAGTTTTTACATTTAAACCAAATTTTATAACAACTTCTTTATTCTTTCTTTTCGCTCACTCATCACCAACTATTTTTATTAAAGAGTTTTCCTTTTGATTCTCCAAGACATTTTTAGAACTTAATTTCACTTCTTTTTCCCACATAATATTAATCTTTATGAACATCCCAAATTAAGCTCTTATAACTCTTAAAATATTTTTATTTGTATTTTTTAAGTGTCACATCTAATCCTGGGACAATAATTTGATTTATTTTTCTCTTCAATCTTTTATCTTAAAATCTAAAACTAACAATCGATGTTGGGTACTTTAAACTTTCACAAATGGACACAATTTTTACAATCTAAACGATCTATTTTTCTAGAAAATAATCAATCGTTTTTTTTAGATCCATTTTTATAAGTAATAATATGTTCTCTTTTCTTAAATAAAATATTAAGCATAATCATAATTTAGACAATATAGTCTACCTTCTTTATTAGTCATCCAAATCCATAACAACACTTTTAAAATCTTCAACCACTCTACCAATGCATTTAAATCTCCTCCAATAAATACTTTCTCTTGAGGGTATCTTTTGTATTAATCCTCTAATTCATTCCAAAATTTTTTCTTTTGAGCTTACATCCAAACCTACTTGAAGAGCATAAACACTTATAATATTGATAATCTTAAGATCAACAATAATTTTAAAGTATAATTCTATCTCCACATCTATTAATATTTATACACTATTATTCAAACTTTTATCTATAATCACACCTACACCATTTCTAAAACCGATACCAAGTTTAAAACCTAAAACAATCTCTCCTTCTCCTCAACCCATTTAGTTTCTTGAACACATAAAATATTTATTTTTCTATGAACAATAATATCTATTAATTCTATTAATTTACCGTAAGAACTATATTGATCCAAACCTAATTCTAGTTTCATGGACTAACTTCTTTGCCGATCCGTCCATAATGTGGGAAACCCTTGCTTATTTAACGCTGGTGCCGTCTGCGCCCTTGCATTTTTCATGTATTCAACATGTTGCTTCCAAGGACCTAGATAACATAATGATTTAAAGGATTCATGTCATGATTATTTCGACAAGTTTTACGCTGTTTGTCGACTACCTATCGCAACCCTCCACTTTTCACATCCGGACTTAGGACCGGCAATGGTAGTGTTACCATCCGCTTTAAGCTAATGATAATAAATTTCATAAATTCTAAATCCCAAATTTAAAAACTCCACATGTTGCTACTATACATTAAGCATTAAGCGATTTAATGACTAGCCTTAATCGAAAGTTATCTCTCTGAGAGGGGTAATGAACTATAGGTGCTTGCGCTTATAGGAAAGCTGGAACCAGATCAAAAGTCCTTATAAAATGAGAGCGAAATCTCCGGGTAGTGTCTTATTTACTATTCCATCTGCCTTCTGAAAATTTTATCGACATTTAAATCAAACTCTCTTCATCGAGAGGTTGGTGGTAAATTTTCAGAGCCCACATGTACCATATAAGATACTTCAATATCAACAACCTATTCCATATATATGCACATATATTTTAGTGTCCCAACATGCACATGCAGATGGAAACATTTATTGTAAATCATGACATTTATATTTTTCATCTAATTCAATATTTATTTATAACATATAAAACTTAAAATAATCATTAAACATTAAAAAAATTCTAGGACATTCGATTCAATATAACATATACTTGAGGAATAGATAAATCAGTGTAAACATTGCAATAACAATCAATGTAATATTACTATCCATGACACTACAAGCAATTTGTTTAGAAGAAAACAATAATATTACTATAAATTAGAAGTATAAATACTCTCTCTTTAACTTGGCCACATACACATCACAAATTGACATATAATATTAAAACACATAGTTATCTACAATTATAGCTTAAAACCTATGCTTGATCTTGTAAAACATCTACATTTTCTTCACTTATCTATTTTATACTTTAATTTATACTATAACTTTATTATATTCAAAACATTTAAACATTTTTTAATTGCTCTCTTATAATATATTTAGATCATAAACATAACATCTTTAAATAGTAGGTTTCACATTAAATTACATCATGACCATTACTCTTTATTCCAAATTTTAGTCCTAAAAATTAAATTTTATAATTTTATGCAAATCAAAACTACCAAGATATTAATCTTTTGAACTTACATTTAAATCTACAAAAAAAAATAACAAATTACTTTATTATTTAATATTATTATTTTTAAATCATATATATACATTTATATTTTACTATAATAATTATTTAGTAAAAATTCACTAATTTAAATCTCTTAAAAGAAATACTTTAACATAGACAGACAAATCATTCCTATTTAAACAAAAAAATAATATTAAAATAATAACAAAATAAATTTAAATACATATCTCAATATTTCTCTTCTAGATATATTCCTCCTAGAAGAATTCCTTAAAACATTTTTTTTTAGTTAAATCTTATGTGCAAGGTTAGCTTAAAATTTAAAAATTTGTAAGAAACTCACATAACAACATTCTTTACAAATGTAAAGAAGAAAAGGGCAGAAAAATCATACATACAAGCAACAAACCTTTAGTTCTTTGCTGTCAGAATCATTAGTTGCAAAAGAGGGCTAGGGGTTGATTCGACATAATAAACCTTCCTTGCTCAATTCATCATGCTCGAGCCGTGCACAGTGTGAACCTGCTCGCAAAGCTTCTGGCATCCTACAGGTTGTTTATACATCAAGCTCAACATCGCTTGCATAATCGCCCAATGCCGACCGCGTTGACCTCGCTCTCTCTCACTTGGTTCCCCTCTCTATCTCCCCTGTCTCGTTTGCTCTCTATATTTCATGGGAAGAACCCTCCTCATCGAATTTGGGACCTAATAACCCAATAAGGAACATAACTAAACAAACTCCTAAATGATTAATACGTTGTAAATTAAATGAAAAATCAAGGCAAAGTCTCATACTGGCCATATTACATGAGTTAAATGCAAAATGAAATTATATGATGGAATAAGAACAGAGCCACTTACCTACAAGCAAATACAACAAAGCCTACAAACCCTCAAAACACTCGCACCCAGCTCTCAAGGCAAAAAATGCAAATGGAGAGGTGGCGAAAATAAACCACCCCACTCCCTCTATTTATAGAGAGAGAGGATCTCCCATGGAGCCCACCTCACTAAAAGACAAGTATATAAAAACTAAAAGTCATTTTGTAAAATACCTAAAACAAAGCATCTTGCATGCATCTCGATGTAACTTTGCATTCAAATTCATTGCACCGAAATACATGCAAACACCTTAAAAGAGTAGACGTGCATGCATCTCAAAGCGACTATGCATTCAAATTTAATGCATCGAAATACGTGCAACCAATCTGAAAGATTGAAGCGTGCATGCATCTCGAAGTGACCTTGCAATCAAAATCGTTAAACCAAAGTGCATGTACATGGCTTAAAAGATTAAAAAGTGCACACATCACATGGTGATCCCATTGAAATGCATGCAAAAAATTCAAAGAAATCGAAATTCTCATGCACCGTGAGGCATTCCTTCATGTGAATATGATGCCTCAAAATTTGTGTAAATAATGTGATAAATTATACACACACCACCAAGTGCCAGACATTCTTGAATGATTTACACATTATACAAAAAATTCTCTAAGCCTTAGCTTCAAGTTCCTCGAAAAGCATGTAATTCTCTTAAGTAGCACAAAAATTATTAAAATTGAAATCTTCTGCATATGTCTCAACATGTATTTTTTGAACATAGTATCTTAGGATGTTGTGCGTGCAAAAAGTAATAATTAACTGAAATTGCTTCCGCTCTGAGCAGTCTGTAAACATTTTAGAAAATCAATAATAACTTTGAAAATTTCTTTTTTAAAGTCCAAATTATAAAATTAATGCACGTGCATGCTCTGGAGGGAGCCGCTTTAACTAGGTTTGAGCAATAATAATAATAATAATTGTTGCTAAAACCATAGAAGAAAAGTTTTAATTTGTTGGAATCCAAAGAAACACAGCGATTTAAAGAGTGAACAATAAAACTTCAAATTTTTACTTAAAAAACCTAAAAGAGGAAAAACCACGCTAAGAAAAGCTTCCACTATGTATCCGTTTTGAGAAAAGATCTTCCGACGAGTGAATTATATATGAGAAAGCGAATGCATAATGTTTGACGGCACGATGTTGACAATAATGTTGACGATGCGATGATATGCCAACGATGGTCGGATGATGACAACAATGTCACCGACACGGCGAGTGGCCGATGGCACATGGTATGGGACAACCGTGTGATAAGCTTCATCAAGGCTTGGAGGATCTTTAGAGCTCTCCTCTCTCTTGCGCCTCCTTCTCTTCATTGGCCTCCCTCATACGAATGAGCGCTATTTATAGGGAGGAGCGCCTCAGAATACATGCAAAATCAACCACTCCTCTCCATCGGACGGCTCATGATGATCCCCTTGATCATATAATGTATTTTGTGTATTTGAATGCTCAAATGATGTCGGAATTACGATATCTTGGGCTTGTTAGATTCGGCTCACAAGACGCTGATTGACTATAAACACTTCATGTTTAAGAATTGATAATAAACGCTGATCTGCTACCTTGATTGACATTGCTGCATCAAGATTCGTCAGAGGAATTTTCAGGGTCATATCAATAATAATCATAAAATTAGCTTATAAATCATATGATCAAACTAATTCTCCAACTCAAACCACTTAGTGTGATTCATTAATTGCTTTGACACTACCTATTTCATAATTGTATAGCATGTATTTCAAGAAAGGCTTCCACATCAATAGTTCCACAAGTCCATTAATGCACACTTAAAGCTTCAAAAATGAGGACTTAATTATGTCAAAAATAACAGGGGCTAAGTCAAAAGAAGGCGCTCAACTAAGGTGCCGGGTTTGATTGTTCAGCTGCCCAAAAATAAAGTCAAAAGAAAGTGCTAACTAATTTGTAGCATTCTAAAGAAGTAAGCCTGTCAGTTTGCTCTACTCCAAACAATTTGTTGTAACTTCCGCAACAATAATGCCACAAGTTTAGTATTAAAAAACTAAAAGCATCACAAAAGTGGAGTTGATTATGTCAAAAGAAAGATGCCCCTAAAACTTATTTCAAAAGAAAGATTTAGTAAACCTGCATTATTCAAATCAATATTGTTTACCAGTTGAGTTTATTTTAAACAATTTGCTGCAATGTACAAGAAGTAGAACTGTGTTATTTTCAATCTTATGTAAAAAGTCACACTGCAAGCCAATCAATTTGAATAAAACCTGAAAATAAATCTATACCCTGGAATTGATTGAGATCTCCCAAGACTTAATCAAAGAATGGTACAAGAAAATCATGTTGTGGGTCGTGTCATAGTAGACAGGCCACGCCCAATCTGAGAAAATGGCTGATAGCTTACACCCATGTCTTCTTCTGTGGCTGTTTAGCAGTAAAACAGTTAAACTAAAAATAAAAACAATTTTAATGCATTAAAATGAAGCATGTTCAGTGTTTAAAAGATCCAATAATATATGCCACGGATAAAGTAAAAGTCAATTTAGAAGCACAAGTATGAGCATCCACTAGAGACTTCTCAAACATTAGCTATACAGAAATATATTGTTAAAACATATTTCATGATTTCTTCCTGTGGTTAATTACTACCCTGTTTACTTTTGCACACAAAAACACGAGATAGATTACAACCCATCCTGCAAGTGAAGTTCACCGATGTATGTTTCAAGTAAGATATCACTATAGAAAGCTCACTAATATTTTTTAAATGTCAAAAGGATCAATAATCTAGCAAGTTTAACAACATATCAGAAGAGTAGCCATGTATTGATGTAATTAAGTACTGCATAAGGATATGACAACCTTTGAGAAGTATAGATGGATCATAGATGGTAGTAAACAAAGTAACATTTGTGTAATAGATGTATAAGCACAATGGTACTTGAGAGAAAAGAAAAGAAAATAAAAAACAATAGTCTAAAATACAAAAGCATCCACGGAGATGTCTTACCAGAGAGATCTTCACTTGATTGTTCACCAGCCACACCAATGCAAGAAAACAAGGATGCGTCATCTACCTTCAAATATTGATATGCAACATATATATCCTCAATGGTTGCAGCTTCATATAATAAGGTTAAGTCTTTGATGCAAGAAATATCCTGAATCCCACAAAAAAAAAAAAGCCGAAAAAAGGTATTTCAGCAAAAGAAATATGCTTCCCAGGATAAACAAAAAATTAGTAATGCTTGATGCATAAAAGCAGAAGGATCTTCTATAGAAATTTAACTCATGAGGTTGATGTCCAAATAGACACATGAAACATAAGATACAAGCTCACTGTTGTTAATGGATATCATACCAAAAAGAAGAAAATAAATGGACATTTTTAGGCCAATGCAAAAGTTGACATGTTCGTATATGTAAACATACAAAAAAGAAAAATAAATAAATAAAGAATTCAAAACATCCATTGCAAGATCACAACAATTCAGACAAGTTCTCGTTAGAAGATTGGACAGAAATTTTATGGAGTTACTAATATAGTATGAAATAATATCTGAAGGTTGGCCAGTATTTCATAATGCTTTTTCTATGAATAAGCTAATCGCAACTTAAAAAAAAATAACGTATAATAGGTTATGATGACACATTTATTAAAAATCTGGATACCAGAATAAAAGATTGATCCTAAGCTTTTCTCTGGTTGTAAAGAATGACAACCTACTAGAAGCAAAAGCAAAAAACTAACTGCTCAAACCTGTAACATTGCTGATTAGAAGAATGAATTATGCTCATTTTACCTTCCTAGGAACGGATGAAGCCTGCAAATGCGCTAGCAATCCGAGCCAGTATGCATTTGACTTTGTCTCAGCTTCGTGTCTCATCAGTAAGGTCCTCTTTGCCTGCCACAACCATTAAATCCTAGTTATGATCTTAATGGCTTTGTTTTGCATTCAAAATTTCAGAAGCAGGGTAAATAGAGACATGTCAATGAAACATTTTAGTGATAACATCCAAAAGACAAGGGAATTGATATAAAATGGTTCATCATCTGACCATGCTACCTACAATTCCAGCAATCTGAAAAGATGCCCTAGCTGCTTCCAAGAACATAAACAACATGGGATGCATGGCATCCACAATCCACTATCATATTTATGAATAGGAATGGAAGAAAAAAAAACTACAACTAAAGTATAATGAAAAAATGGGAAGTGCAAGAGGGGCCAACAGAAGAAGAGAAAACATGAATCAGTTATCCTTAATTGAATATAATATGAATAATCACTTCTATTTGGTTTTAGCAATACAATGGTTGTTAATTGAAATGACGAAGACAGTAATTAATATAACAAGGAATGTCATGTCAATGTGGTATTTTCTTCCTCTCAAAAAAACTCTCCATAGAAACAATGTATGGGCAATGCAATGATGACATCCGTGTTTCTAAATCATTTCCATCTATGCACATTTCACACTTCTTGTTTTTTCATTTTTACTTTATTAACATTTTTCATGACATCCATCCTTCACTTCATGCTTCCTTTTTCTATTTTATAACTCATTTCTCTCAATGATGGCCTTCATGTTTCAATGACATTATATTATTAAAAATATAAGAACATTAGCATTGTGTGAATGACATATTTATTATTCTTATATTCACCCTTACAAAGATTGTGCTTATGGGCACTGACCTTTCCTTTGCAAATTGGCTTACTCACAATCGTGATAATGTGTATGACTATGATTCCTATTCTTATAGTAGGATTCATGAGTCACAATTATAATGTTCATTATTTTGATTTGTTAATCTAGATCACATAAATCACATTCTTTTATTTATTGCTATGCCTCTTCAAATTTAATTGGTCATACAAATACATCTTCAAAGGATTTTTCCTCTAATCTTATGCAACCCATTAGACGGGACAAAAATGTTTGTTTATAAACTTTTTACTAATTCAACATCATAAGAAAAAACATAGTGCTCCTTCCTTCTATGATGGTGGTTCATATAAATAATGGCAACCTAGAGTTTGAAAATTATTTTTGCTAAAAATACTTAAAAATTTTAGTTTAGCACTTTAGGTTTAGTCCAAGATATTGTCATAGGTTATCTGATAAATTATTGAGCCTAAAAATATTGATGAGCATGGCTTTGTTCAAATGATGCAATCCCCTAATACATTGTTAATCTATATTATAAACATTTCACAAATGTATTAAGTTTGGTGATAAGGACTATAACTAACTACCATATGCTATCACACTTCCTCCCTTCTTTCGATTACATTGTCATTATTTGTAAGTAGAGTTTGAAGATTACATTGTCATTATTTGTGGGTAATTCCATTTGTCACTACTTACATTTGTTTCATATGGTTCAACTTGTGACTACAACTTTACATCATGGGAAAAAGATCCATTGCGTTCGTTCAATTTCATAATTTTTATCAAATTTAAAATATGAACTTAATTGTTAAATTAAAATGAGCTGATTTTAAATCAACTGTAGCCATTACCCTATGGATGAGAAGTATATAAATAGACACACTAAGATACGTAATTTATTAACTTTGGGTTTAATTTTTAATATTGCAAGTGTGAATTGGATGTGTAATTTATTTGTGTGCGATACAAGTGCAACATTCCATGTTAGAGAGAAGATATCTTCTTATATTAGTGTGAAGTCTAATTTTTCTTATTTTTATATTTTCGTTGTGTTTATTTAGTCATATGTAACTCGAAATTGACTTGATTAGTGCTCTAGATTTTGTTTGAATTTGGCACACCAAAAATTCAATTAAAGAGAACTAAATTAAAAATGATCATTGATTTTTGTGATTCTAAATACTAGCTGAATTTCTAATTGTATTATTTTGATTATTTACATTTAAAGAAAATAAACTATTAGATTAATTGGTAGTTCACGATATGTGAATTTGCATGATCTTTTGCAATAAATCATATCATGCATCATAATAGTTGCAATAGCAAAACCAAATCCAAGATCATCCTAAATCAAATTCACATCAAAGCTTTAAGTTGGGTCAAGATATCACTCAAAAGCAAAGCTAAATATCAAGGTAACTTAACAAATTGTGCAAGGGGTGGAGTTTTAATGATGCTACAAAATCAATAGCTAAAATAATGAACAAGTAAAATAAAATATTTAATGATGCTATTTTGTTAGAATTAAAATTAAGAATTTGAAAGCTAATTAAGTTCGTGCTATAAACTTGAACTAGATTCTAATTATAATAATGAATCAATTCAATTGAATATTAACACTAGTAGAAGACAGTGAAATAATCAAGACAAGTAATTTAAAGTGTTTAAAAACGCTGATTACAACATTATAGATGTCAAAATTTTGATGTCGATTATTAAATAACAAGAAAACTAAAATTTAATATGTCTACCTACAATGGTAAAATTGATCTTAAAGTTTTACTAACATATTACTAGATTTAGTTACCTTGTGAAAAATCATTTCAGATGGCAAGCTTTATTCCACTATGTGGGATCGGCTCCTTCTCCAATGTTCAAGTGTCAAATTCTCACTTACTTCTAATAAATTAAGGTGATTTTATATACTTCATAACCAAGTCTTTTTAGGTCTACCTCTACTCTTTCATAATATAGGTCGAATCTAATACATTTACTCTCCTAACTAGATCATTAGACGGCTGACATTTTATGTGATCAAACCATCTATGACGACCATCTCTAATCTTGTCTCCCACAGGAACTACTACAATCTTTTCACATATATATTCATTTCACATTTTGTCTCTAAGTGAAAAGCCACTCATCCACTTGAGCATCGACACCTCTGCAACACTTAATTTTGTGCTTTTCTTTTACTAGCCAACTTTCTGCGCTATAGAGCATTGTAGGTCTCACCACTATCAAATAAAATTTTCCCAAAAGTCTAAGTGGCATTTTTCTATCACACAATAGGCCGATGCATTCCTCTACTTCAACCATCCAACTTGAATTCTACTAATAACATCCCCATCTATTTCACCATCGCTTTGACAATAGACTCGAGATATCTAAAACGTTCACTTTTTTTATAACTTGATCACCCATTTTCACAACCCTACCACGAGATCTTCTACAACTAAAATTACACTCCATGTATTCAATTTTAGATCTACTCAAATGAAAGCCTTTAGACTCTAATGTTAATCTCCATAATTCAAGTTTCTCTTATCTCTATGTAATTTTATCAAAAAGAAGATGTCATCAACAAAAAGTATATACCATGGTAAATCCTTCTATTAATGTCTAGTAAGAACATCCATAACTAAAGGAAAAGGATATGGGCATAAAGTAGATCCTTGATGTAATCCCATTGAAATAGGAAAACACTTGGTCAATCCTCCTTGTGTTTGAACACAAGTGATAGCTCTAGCATACATATGCTTAATAACTTGAATATAAGTAATATTAACATCTTTCTTTTCTAGAACTCTCCAAAGCACATCTCTTGGAACTTTACATTTGTTTTACTAAATCAAAAAATATCATATGTAAATCCTCCTTATCTCTCTATACTTTGCCATCAAATCTCTCAACATAACATCCATAGTTCTACCTGAAATCAAAATAGTTTTGAGAAACATTTTATCAAACTGAGTTCACATGCACACAATAGCTCTAATAGCATAAAGTAGATCCTTGATGTAATCCCATTGAAATAGGAAAACACTTGGTCAATCCTCCTTGTGTTTGAACACAAGTGATAGTTCTAGCATACATATGCTTAATAACTTGAATATAAGTAATATTAACATCTTTCGTTTCTAGAACTCTCCAAAGCACATCTCTTGGAACTTTACATTTGTTTTACTAAATCAACAAATATCATATGTAAATCCTCCTTATCTCTCTATACTTTGCCATCAAATCTCTCAATAGTAGATCTACCTGCAATGAAATCAAAATAGTTTTGAGAAACTTTTTATCAAACTGAGTTCACATGCACACAGTAGCTCCAATAGCATCCTCTCATCATCTCTATCTAGAAAGAGACCAAAATAATAATAATTTCACCTGGCAAGAGTTTGTCATCTCATCGCCTCATTTGTCATAGCCAACCTCGCAAGTAGGAATAACATGTCTGGAAACTCATACTTTCTTTCATGCAGGTACTTCAAGGCCCTGTTACACTCAAAAGAGCATAATGCGTTTAAAGAGCCCGCTATGCTCAAACGAGCATGCAAGCTTGAAGAACACAGTCGTGGTGTTACAAGACACCAACCGTTATGCTCAAAAGAACAGTGGAAGCTAGTCAAGCACTTTTGAGATAGCCAATTACATGAGGGTGATGATAAGAGAGTACCAAAACTCAAATTGGTAAGATTTGGACAGATTAACTAAAATGACATATAAACAAAATGTAAATGATAAATAAATATATAAAATGAGTACTAGTGCATGTCACCTAAATGCAATAGGAAAATTTGTGTTCTTCCTTGTAGATATTTGAAGACTTGCTATGCTCAAAAGAGCATGGTAAGTTAGAAGGCTAAGTCATTGTATCACAAGATATCGACCTCTATGCTCAGAAGAGTGTAATGAGTAAGCCAGCAGTCCTGAGATTGTCCCTTATGCAAGAATGATGCTAAGATGCAGTCAAAATGCTGTCGAACTTTGGATTGTTATAGGACTTGACTCAAACAAAACAAAATAAAATAATTTAAATTGACATAATAAACAAAATATACTCATAAAATAAAAATAAAAAGCAAATAGTAAACTTAAAAAAAAGAGGACTCACAGGGAATTGACAAAAACTTGAAGACTCAATTGGAAATCGAGTAGAACCACACAATTTCTTTCTAAACACTAGCTCACAAAACAGCCAATGTGAAGTCAAGTACATATCTATGTTCATTCTAAATAAATCTCAGGCTAGTAAGAATATAACCCATGTCCTTTGTCAGTATAATTTAGCCCTTAAATGACACCACAAAAAATAATAGTTACAACAAGAGCCCTCTGATAGAGTGATTTGCCCCTAAATGACACTATTAAATTACAATCATAGATATAACTCAGATATTCCTCAATAGCTTACTCTTTAAGCCATGAATCATAGAACACACTTGATAGGATAAAAAAAATCTCTCTGTTAGCTAAAGTCCACTTAAATTTATCTTCTTGGACAACAATTCTCCTAAGCCTACAAGATTCCCTTGGACGAAGCAACTCATAGCCACTGACAAAGGTTCTTTAGTCAAATTGGGATGACTACCTACTCTAACTAAGTAAATCAAAGACAATGATAACTCGAGACAATGGAACCATGAGATCCTGATCGAGCTCATTATCATTTCTCCAACATTCACTTTAAGTATGAAATATGGACAAAATCTCTGGGTAACATTTTATTAGCAAATTCATCTAACTATCATAAATTTGATCAAGAACAACCATCAAAACACTCTCAGTGAAAGGCTGGGTGCAAATTTCGGTGCCCACACCACTATAAATTCAAATTGTGTATGTGGATTTCACTAAGTTGTAGATGTAATTTCCCCTCTTTCAACCTCCCACCCCAACAAAAGTTACATTATCAGTAAATATCTGTGCGTTAGAATTTTTTAAAAGATTCTCGATTGACCACTGGTATAAAAGTGCAACAGAACATGGAAAATAAGCTACATTGTCAGAACTAACAGCCACAAATGCTTGCCTCAAGTATGATATGCAATAATGTTTTTTGTCAATTATGTGTAGAGTCAGCGGATCACAAAAGGAAAAGTTCATCCAACAGTTAGGCTCATGTATAATCCTCACGTCCTAGCAATGTTGACACAATATATGGTGCAGACCAAGGGTAGAACATGCATACAGGTTCATAAGCCATGGGCAAAAAGCAGCGGTGGGTATATGAACTTGAATAGAAAGTTATCTACTTTCATTTATTGAGATAACATGTGCGCATGTGGAATATACAAACAGCTTTTCAAAATATTAAAATGGACAGGCTAATTGAATAATAAGATACAGTAACCAACCACCAACTTCAAACTAAATATGCCAACTAAGTTATCAGGCATGGCATCAATGGAATCGAAGTATTCAAGCGCTTCATTAGTATCAGCCAATGTTATAACAGACCAATAGCTTTATCCATACTTCGTGGTGAGGTACTGTATTTGTATGGCGATTTTTGCATTTAACACAATCTAAAGCCCATAGTAAAACGTGTTTAAATTTTAAAAACAAACTTTGATACACCAATTCAACGATCTAAAACCTATAAATAATATGGCGTTTTATTATACTCAAATATCCACTCATATATCTGCATATACATAAAAAAAAAAAAAAAACTAACCCGATCTAGCTCTCTCTGGGCAATCTTATTACTGTGTAAACCTCTGAGAACATTTTTGCATGCATCAACAGCTTTATAAACCTAACGAAAACAAAAAGGTGAATTACACTGCAAAATCTGACAAACAAATATGATGAAATGAAATTGTCATAAGGTTAAACATACCTTGCTTGGAGTAGAGGTTACTGATATGACATACCATCCAAGTTTCAGTCTATCAAAGAGACTTAATTCGAAAGATACATCATATGTTAAACCCAGAGAATCCCTAACTGTTGTGAAAAGCCTGCAAAAATTAACAGACTAATTCTACCACAAAAAATATAGAACATAATCTTCCCAATAAAAAATTTACAAACAAATATAGGTTTCTAACCTTCTCACATAAATTTTAACAATAAAACTTCATCATGAATTCATGATCTGCACTTAACATTAATAAAATTAAAATTTCACACCCTTATAAGATTATAAATCTCCTCTTGCCAAGAAGGCAAATTACTTCAACGCCCTGCAAAAGCTCAAAAACACAAGAAAACACCATCTGCATGCCTACCAGTTAATCTAGCAAAGTTTCTCTTCAAGAAAAAAAAGTTAAAAAATGATCTATGGCAACTTACAGCTATCTACTGTGTTCAATTTAATCCCTTAACTTCTCAAATATAATCTAAAATAATCTATTTGTTGAATTATTTTATATCAAAATTGAGGAGACAAAAAATTATTTTAGATTAGATTTATGGACTAACTTGAACAAATTAGATAGTTTGAGGCTGAGAACCCCTCACCATAAATAGTTCAATGACCATTTTTAGCCCTTTTTATTTTTTCTTAAATACACAAGCAATCGGAAAGGGTGCAGTGCAGATAATAGTTATGTATCAATCATTTAATTATTTTTCATGATATAAGGAACAACACCCTATTCTGCATAAAACATGTAAATGTTGGAATAATTTATAAAACCCATTTTTTTCTTTCACTCACATGTAATTCTGGTCTAAAACATGGGGGCGGGTGCAAACACATGACAGAATTTAACAATTAACCTACTTATGCCAAAATGGATAAAAGCAATTATTTTAAAAATCGGATCAGACTAGACGGTTCAACTAATTCGATCGTGAACCGACTATATGGTAAGTCCAATTTTTCCAAAAAAACATAACCTTTACATGGAACCGGCCAAAATCAGTCCGAACCACAAGTTCAATCAACAAACCAACGAACTAGTCCCGGTTTTAGAAAACTGGACGATTCAATTAAATTATTTAAATATATTAACTAATTATATTTAAATATTAAAGTTAACAAAATATGTAATTTAAATATCTTTATAAAAAAAATTAAAATTTTAAAACTATAAAACTATTTTTATTATTATAATTAGTTTGAACTAAATGAATCACAATATATTCACCAAATCATACCAAATATGTTACAAGCTCATGTTTTAGAGCTTTACTTCTCAATATAAAGAGTGCAACACCATGTTCTCTTTACGATGTAGGACTAAAAAATTTATGATAAAACTTATTGAGTTGGCTTTAGAATTGAGAAATTTGAATTATATGATTAAGCTTTAGAAATATCAACATGTAAGAATATAAGAATAATATTTTAATTTTTAAATTTATATTTTCATTATAAATTATATTTTATAATACAAAAAAAATTAAAAATATTAAATTTATAATATTATTTTGTAAACATTTTACATATTATATTTTATAAGATTTCTAAAATACTTTTTTTATATTATAATCTTATATTTTAATATTATAAATTATATTTATATTCATAAACCTATAGTATTAAAATTTTTAAAAATTTAAATACTTTTAATATACATATATCATGATTTATAATAATATGTTTAAATATTTTATATATTATATTTTTATATTAGTTGTATTTTACAAGATTTTAAAATAATTTTTTATTATAAATTTTATATTTTGCTATAAACTACAATTTTTATAAATTATATTCTTATGATAAATTATATTTATATTTTTAAATTTATATTTTATATTTTTTAGATTTTAAGTATATTTAATATACACATAATTAAATTTATAATATAGATATAATTATATCTTATTAAACTTTATATTGATCTTGAAATTAATAATTATTAGAAATATTATTTATGTGTGTATTCTATCTTATTTTTTATTATGTATTTATATTATTTCATCATTTAATTAGATTGATGTTTAATAATTTTAATATTTATTAAATCATTCGGTTTAACCTCGGTCGAACTATTGAACCTTGAACCTCTCCCTCTTCCGGTTCAATATTTGATCCGATTTACACACACCTAAAAGACATTCATGTAAGCATTAAAATTACTTATATTAATAAGTCAATAATGTAAAATTTAGTAAATTTAATGATAAAATTACTCTATAATCAATATTTAGAGATTATTTGGTTATAAGTTAGATTTACATGAAGAGAAGTCAATTTCAGATAAAATTTCAAATTGAGTTCATGAATGTATTAAAATATGTTGTTTAAAAATTTCATAAATTTAATATAAGAGAATTGTATTTTTTTATCATTTATTTAAGGAAACGATGAACTCGTCACAAGACTGACCCAACCACTGAAGAGAGATATTTAATTGTTAAATTAAGAATGAGATTTCTTTAGGACTGATGTTGTCACTGTTTATTTATTATGCTGATAATTATATGATGTATGGAAAATTCTTTGATAAGATTAGTCTAATTAATGATACGATTGATCATTTGAATAGTTTTTTTTAATTATGTTTCATTAAATTACAATAATAAATGCAAAGGCTGATTGTGCCATCATATGATGTTTCTTATGCATATTAACAAATGATTGAGAACAACTGCTTGCAAATGTGAAAGAAATGCATATGAATATGAAATGAATAGTAATGATAAAGAAATGTCAAGAAAGTTATGATAAGTAGACTACTTTATGATGATAGGTGTAGAAAAATAAGAGTTTTGACGAGATGAACTTTATATAAGGAATCCTTGAATTCCTAACATTTGGTCGTTGATATATATGACGTTGGTATGACCAGCCTTATTAACAGCTTCGCCAATGGGCTGAGTGATGACCTTCATGGAATAAAATGAGTTAAAATTTATGCAATTATAAATGACATTTATAAGAAAAAAAATAAAATAAAAAATAAATATGAAAAAAAATAAAATACATACATGCAAACTGCTACTTACTAATCAGTGTTTAGATGTTACATCCAAGCATATTTATTATTCAATGTATATGCATGAAAGCATGCTTTTTCTTACTATTGACACTTATCTTAGTTTCTGATTTATATGCATATTACTTCTTTTTATATAATAATCTTATTTTAATGTTCTCTATCTCATCGGGCATGAAGCTTAAACGATACTAAAATATTGGTTTAAAAAAAAAGAAGCAAAATAACTACTAGCTGGGTGTTTTGACTTGTATAGCTTTCAATATACAGTTTCGGAAAATTATAAGAACTTTTTTGAATATGTAAAGATTTATGTAAAAGTGCTTTTAGATGCTCTGTATTTTCTTTAAAGTTCATTTTTGCACGCTTCTGATTTATATTTAAATATGTAAAGATTGTATAATGGATTCAAAATGTAAAAAATTGCTTGCGATGATTTAGTGAGATTGGTTTTCACTCACTCGATCCTAATGAGTTACATCAAGATAAGTGTTGGTGGAAATTTAAGTCTAACCAAATCATCCTCCTCTATTATACCTTAGGCTGACCTGAGAGGTCATCTGAAGTATGATAGTAAGTGAAATCAGAACAAAAGTTTGAGTTGCATTCAGTAAAAGAAGCATATTTGGATTTAGTGGAAGTAAGAATCAGATTAGAATTAAATTGATAATACATAGCTATAAACCAATTGGCTATGGGTAAGTGATTTCTATGATTTGAAAACTAATTTATCCATGATTCTATTATAATATGTTAAACTTGTATCAAATAAATAATGGAATTACAAGTAAATATGCTTGAGTGCCAAAAAGAATGAACGATCAATTTTTCAAACCAACCGTAAGATCTGAAATGCAAGTAGGAAATAACTCTAATCTACTATAAGAAAAGCGATGCAAAGCAGGAAGACTTCGCTTCACTTCTCAATTGTGCGGCCACTGTGCATGAAGTGCATGCTTCACACCGAAAGGGTGCTAGTGTGTTCGCATAGCATCATAGCGGGTCGATTGCGAGTGAGAGGATTGTTTCAAGCGTGGATCGAGCTTATTAGGATTTAAAAGGCACTCCCTTTCACTTTAGCGGCACTGAAGAAGAAGAAGACGAGAACCTATTAACGCAACAACTCCAACTTAACTCGACTTCGTCTGCAGCTTATAGACGTAATAGCTCGACTCGACCTCATTCGCAGTAGCTCCCCTCGACCTTTGAATCTATAGGTTGTGCTCAGCTTGACCACAACCCCATCAACGCAACGTAGCAACTCGGCTTACCTCCAATACTGTCGACACAACAATACCTCTCGACCCTAACCCATCCACGCATCAACTCTTCATTCTCCAACCCTACCTTTCCAAGTAAACTTGCCCCTCATCCCGTGAAAACAAGCAACTTCAATATGCATAGAGAAATGTGACCACAACAAATTTCAAAAACTTAATTACTTTACACAAAGTAGATGCATTAAATTTTCAAATACTCATTAAAGAAGTAATTATTTTTTTTACATTACGAGCACTTTGTTAATAAAAATGCCACTTCACTTTACGCTTTGAAGCTAAAATACACTTTGTGCATCACATTGTGCTTTGAAAAAACTACTCTAACATAAGTAAAATACCGCCTTAAAGTAAATGAAGAGGCCCAAACTAATGAACTATAGGGTATTGTTAAATTGATTTCTCAAGTAGTTGATAAGTTTGCTTCTATTGAAAAATCTTCAAGCAATGGGCCGAGATTTGAATATGGTTCAAGGTGGGATCAACATATAAGAATATTTCAAACATTTAAGCTGCCAACATTCAAGGGAACTAGTGATCCTACTATTGCTAAGGATTGGCTGCTAAAAATTGAAAAAGATTCTTGATGGCATGATTTGCCCAGAAAATTGAAGGATAGCACTGGCTACATCTGTGTTAGAAGGTGAAGCAAAGAAGTGGTAGAGAAGTGGGGTGCTTTTGTCAGGATATTCAAAAGATTGGTTCATTCCACAATCTGCTAGGTTAACACTATAGAACAAATTTTTAAATTTGACTTAAGGTTCAAAAACACTTATGCAGTATGAGACAGAGTTCACTTCTCTTTCTAGATATGCCCCTCACTATGTCAATACTCAAGAAGAAAGATGTCAAAGATTTTTGCGAAGTTTCAGTGATCAGTTGATACTGGCATTGGCTCCTTTTGAATTCAAAGAAATTTCAATGTTAGTTGAAAGAACCAAAAGGATTGAGAATGAGCTAAACTTTGTCAAGCAACATTGGGACCCATAAGCTTGCAAGTGCAGAAGTTTTGATAAGAGAACATATTTCCAAAGAAAGAAATTCAAATAAGACAGCAAGCAAAAACAGGTTTAGTTAAAGAAGCTTATTTGTGAGAAGTGGGGGAAAAGACATTTTTGACAATGCTTATTTGGCTCAAGTAAATGCTGCAAATGCGAACAAAGACGACATCGATAGATAAAATGTCCGAGAAGTAAAAGAATAGCAGGCCACAAGGTTTCCATGGACAGGTTCAGGCAATTTTTTTTTTTCAAAGTCAACAAAATAGTCAGTGCTCAATTATATGGAAAGCCATCAATTCCAGAGAAAGAGAAGACCTTAGAGTGTAAGACCAATCATCCAGTAAAGGCCAAAACTTTTGCAATCATCTCACAAGAAGCTAAAGAATCTAATAAAGTTGTGAGAGGTACGCTTTTAATTTCTGGCCAGCTAGATAAAATTTTATTTGATTCTGATGCATCACATTCTTTCATTTTTGAAAAAAATTTTGGCCAATTTGCCATTTCTATTGTTTGTTTTATACCTGCTTTACGTGTTGTTATGCCTTCTAGTGATAGTTTGTAAGCAAATAAAAACTATTTTGTTAACGTTTGAGTGGCTAATGTGATGCCTAGATGGACAAAGACCATAAGTATGCCCAGAACATGAACCTCCAGCAAGTGCAGAGTTTAAATGGCAAATGCAATGCATGCACAATTACTCTTTCATTATTTTTTATTTTTTATTTTTTTTTCACCCAAGTCCACAAGGTGGGCTTTATTATGGCATAGGCAAGAAACATGCACCCTTACTCTTGCATTTGCAAAGATGTTGTTTGAAGGCACAAACTTGTGCCTCTAGATCAAATGAAAATGAGAGGTAATATAACCATGCCCTAAGCTCATCATCTAGTTTAGGACGATACAACAGCTTGAAATTTAGGTTATGCATCACCAATAGGCCCTTGAAAATCTAGCCAACTCATCTTGGCCAGGATTAAATGTTGGATACATAGAAAACATCAAGATGAACCAACACTAAAAAGCTTTGGATACAGCTAATATGCTGATTCCTTCAGATATATGTCTACAAAAGGGATATCAGTAGCTAGAGGTAAATCAAGCTGCTCATCCTTAAAAAGAAAAAATTAAATAGTGTGAATAGATTGCTATGGTCATCAATGCATCGATGAGAATACAAGGGTGTAATTTCCTATTTGTGATTTCAGAAAAGGTTTCATTATCAAACTCTCTTTTGGTAAATCCTAGGCTCAGCACTTTGGACCCTTAATATATGCTCATGACTAACTTCACCAATGTGGCCTCCAGACCACCAGAAGGCCTGGAATGAACAGCAGTTCCCCAGGACTGTGAAAGCATCGTGAGAATATAGTAAAACAGAGAAGAACCTTGCATATTTCCATATCTTATTAATGGCTAAGTAGTCAAGAAAAATTGCAGACACTCACAAGGCTAGGATTGGTTTTAAGATAGTTTTCATAATCTACGGGGTAGAGTAAAAGGTAAACCAAAAAAGAGAGAAGTTTTCATGGGAACTTGTACAATAAATGTTAGAATTACATGTAACCGAAAAAAAAATGGTTAGGAACCTAAGCTGTAACTGATTTTAACAGAAAACTAGGAGACAAGTAAATAAAACAAAGCTGTAATAAAGAGAAACCAATTTCATGAGTTGCAAGTTATGAATGATTTCCAATAAAAATGTAAAATGCAATACAGAAAATCGGCACCTGGAATTGATGATCTCTGCCAGTAAACCTAAAGTCACACCCAAAAAAAGTGGATGGTACCGCATATTTCTCTGGATATTACTTTCTAAGTCATTCCCTTGGATAGAGAGTGTCTTCTCTGAATTAAACTTCTCATCTGCACAAGAGTCATTCACCAGGTTCATTTGGTAATCAATGATTCCAGAACTACAAAATTTCAAGCTAAAAACCATCTCTGTATGTTCATTATTTTTATTAAACATGATATCCACTTCAATTCGCTTCTCACAGACAAGAGCAAACCAGATAAGTGAAATGACTTAAAAGAGAACAGAGCTTTACTTTCCATTCAAGAATATCAAGATCAGAATATCAGCAAAATGATATGTTCTGTGCTCAATAATAGTGATTCGTGAATTCACATTCATCTTGTACTAGACAAATCTGTTCTTCAAAAAGCACCTAAAGCATGTGCACATAATCAAAATTCCCAGTAGCAGCCAAGTACATTCCACATAGTCCAATTTTATGGTTAGAATTTTTTTTAACCGAAAAGCAATCTTATTTACCTCACATCTTAACTGTTTGATTTGGCTGTAATTCAAATGAAAATGATTTTACCAATGAAATTAGATATAGCAATTATCTCGCTATGATTCTCTATTTAAACCCAATGAGAATAATAACAACAACAACAAGCCTTTATCCCACTATGTGGGGTCGGCTACATGAACCTTTCTTCTCCATTGTGTCCTATTATGTGTCAAATTCTCATTTAATTCAATTATACTAAGATTATTTTTTATACATCTTAACCAAGTATTTTTAGGTCTACCTCTACCTTTCTTAACATAAGGCAAATCTAATACATCTACTCTCCGAACTGATCATCGGATGGCCGATGCTTTATGTGGACAAACCATCTAAAGCGACTATCTCTAACCTTATCTGCTACTGGAGCTACCCTAACTTTTCCAGAACATACTCATTTCGCATTTTATCTATAAGAGTAAAGCCACTCATCCACCTGAGTATTCCCATCTCTGCAATACTTAACTTAGTCTTATGCTTCTCTTTTATGAACATCTCAAATTCTAAACTCTTGTAGTTTGTACTTAAAAATAATTTTATTAATGTTCTTTAAGTAACCCATCTAATTCCAGGAAAATAATTTAATTTATTTTTCATCTTCCAATCCTTCATCTTAAAATCTAAAACTAACAATTGATATTGAGTACTTAAATTTTCACTCGAAATGACCTTACAATCTTTACAATCTAAACGATATATTTCTTATCAGAAAATAATCAATCTGTGTTTTACTAAATCCATTTTTATAAGTAATAATATGCTCATATCTTTTCTTAAATAAAGTATTAGCAACTACAAAATGATAGGCTAAAGTAAAATTTAATATAGTCTTACCTTCTTCATTAGTCACTCTAAATCTATAGCCACTATAAATACTTCTAAAATCTTCTGCCACTTCACCAAAATATCCATTTAAATCTTCTCCATTAAATACTTTTTCTTCAAAAGGCATCTTTTGTATTAATCTCTCTAATTCATTCCAAAATTTATCTTTTGAGCCTACATCCAAACCTACTTGAAGAGAATAAATACTTATAACATAGATAATCTTAGTATCAACAATAATCTTTAAAGCTATAATTCTATCTCCAATCCTATTAATATTTATAACATTATACTTCAAACTTTTATCTATAATCACACCTACGCTATTTCTTATTCGACTTGTACCTGAATACCAAAATTTAAAACCTAAACTATCAATCTCCTTGGCCTTCTCCCCAACCCATTTAATTTCTTGAATACATAAAATATTTATCTTCTTATGAACCATAATATCTATTAATTATATTAATTTACCTATAAGAGTACCTATATTTTAAGTTCCTAACCTAATTCTAGTTTCTTGGACTAACTTCTTTGCCGTATCTATCCATAATGTGGAAACCTTTACTTATTTAACACTGCACCGGGCACTAATGCAGCAGTCCTTGCACATTTTCACTGTATTCAAGCCATACAACGTTTCGCTTCTAGGGGACGCCCTAGTATTAACACAATGTTTTAAAGGATTCATGCCATGTTTTGAAGGATTCATGTTATTAAATCCAATGAGAAGCTGAAATAAAATTGAAGTGAGAAAAACATTATATTCTGTTCATTCTTCAATTTGTTGGTTATTCTGTAATAAACTAGAAAAAAATTAAATTTATTTATCCAACATTCCAACCATAGCGGCGATTCAAACTCGACACTATGATTATGTTGTGGGAAAAACCACATAGGAGGGAGCGAGTGTTTGCAAAGCAAACACTGTCCAGGTGTTAGGGAGTTCGTTCTTCATGAGGTAGATTCATTTATATTCAACCAAATTTCTCCTAAACTTATGTCAGAATTTATTTAGATTTGAGTTTTACTTCCTATGAACACAAACATCCATAACTAATTACCCCTCTTACCATAGTAGGAGAGCATTCTCGATTAAGGTTGAAAATAAACATAAATCTCTGGTATAAATTTGTCTAGTAGTGTGGTATGGATGACTGTCTAAAAGGAAAAGGAGGATAGTCCCGATCAAGATCTCATGGTTCCGTAATCTCGTGATTATCGTTATTCTAGTCTACCAACATCAGAGGGCTATTAGTCATAATGTATAGGGAGTCTGATTAGCAGCTATGGGTTGCCTTGTCTCAGAGATCTCAGTAAATTAGAGGTGTAGTGTAGGTTTTATTGTGTAAGTGTTTATTGAATTATTTAAGCTAAGCTTAGCTTATAAGTTTATCCAACAATTCAATTTATAGAGTCTGCATTGCAGAAGTACGTTGGGCTTATATCCATTAGAATGCCATGATTTGAGGGATGTTCGCATGACGAACAAATAATTGAACTTACATCCATTGGAATGTCAGTCTAGATGAAGTAATATTTGCATGACAAACATAGATTGGACTTACATCTATCAGAATGTTATTAGATTTTAGGAATGTTTGCATGGTGAACAAATACCTAGACTTACATCCATTGAAAAAAGACAATTTATATGATGTAATGTTTGCATGGCAAACATAGATTGAACTTACGTCTATTAGAATAACATTAGATTTTAGGAAAGTTCGCATGACAAACAAATGACCGGGCTTACATCCATTAGAATGCCAGTAGATTGGACTTATATTCATTTGGAATATCGTTTGGATTGAACTTACATCCTTTTGGAATGCTACTTAGATGTTGTAATGTTTGAGATGAATCTTTGATTTAATTCCTTTTATATTCAAGATGAATTCTAATTTTTTTAGGATTGAGATGTATTGTCTTTTAATATTTCGTGCCTATTTAAACAATTATTGATCAATTAGACTTGCATCTATTGCAATGTTAGTGTTTAAGTTTCAATATTTATGTGAATGAGACAGATCTTAAATATTTGACGAGTCTATAGATAGATCATATTTAGGTCCCTAACACATTGTGTTTGATCATTCCAAATAAAATTTGATCAGCAACAACAACAACAACAACAAACCTTGGCTCTATAATCGTTTAATATGCAATTTTAATATAAGAAAGGGGAGTGTAAATTAATTGCATTTACTAATTGTAATATTTGATTTATTTAATGTGTATTTTTAATATGACTGATTTTTTATCATATTATAAAGTTTATTTCTTCTCATTTAAATGATTTTTATGAAAAGTATTTAAGTTTAATAAGTTCCATGAAATTTAATGATTTAGTAGTGCTATATTTCACAAAATTTCGGCAATATAATAATTTTGTAGTGCTACATTTCACGAAACTTAATGCGGTACGCACTATTTTCCCTTGCTCCGGACCCAAGATCAACAAAGAAAGGTAATTTCATCACACCGAATTCAAGATCGACAGTACAGGTCTTCGTAAAATTCTCACCATATCCAAAATTAATAGACACAAGTCTTCAAATTTCCTATAACTTAGTTCATTTTCAAATAATTTAATTTCAAGGTAATTGTTTTTATTTTGGTAAAATGATAGCTTAGCAGTGTTACATTTTATGAAATAGCACACTCACATCTTCTTCCTTGCTCCGGATCCAAAATCGATAGAGGGAGGCATATTCATCACACACTAGACATAAGATCAACGGTGGAGGCCTTGGATTTGATTTGTAAAGCAAGAAATTGATTATAACAAATTTTATTTCAAAATTTACCTGAAATCGGTACTAAAAAAGCCTTTTTCTTCTGTTGGATGAAAATGCCCTTAATTAGCCTTTCCTAAGACTTATGGAGGAGTGGTAGAATGAGAATTAGGACTTTGTTTCAGGTGAAATAGCCAAGGGGCTTCTACTAGGGCATTTCACGCAAGAAGGGAATGGCTAGAGATCTTCTTCACGCAAGATAAGGAGTTGGCGGCTAGGGCTTCGTTATGTGAGGGAAGTCAGCAGCTTCAACTATAGCTGATCGACGATTAGGAAGGATCAATCGACTATGGCTTTCATGTGAGGTGACTGGTTTTCTAAATTTCTCACTCTCTCTCGAGTGTATTGATGGGTGTCTATCTAGAGAGAAAGTTCAGCCGACGCTCTCCTCTTCTTATAATCGATCGACCCTGTAACCATTCCCACTTATGGCGAACAGTTACTAAGTTGGTTAGGCCTCCTCTTTTTTTTTCTTTTTTTTTTCTTTTTTTGACTATTAACAGCGAGTGAAGAAAATGGGAGAGAAGGAGAGCTCATACTGGGGGTGATTCGTACGCTCGATGCCCTGCAGTTCACGAATGTCCATCCAGGATCAAAGTCAGGCCAACTTCATGGTCGAAGTAGACTGTCAAAACCCTAGTCGTCGTCGTGTGTCATGGTGGATGAAGCCAATCCACGAAGCTGAGCTTCGTGTGGTGCGATCAAGCAAGAAAAAGGAGGCAGGGCACAGGTTAGGGCCAGACCCAAACTGAGAAGGCTATAAGAGATATTTATAAATTGAAATAAACTTTTGATTTAATTATACCCCATGTAACATAGGAAACCTAATTCAATTTTGAAATAATGATTATTAAATTGATTATCGGTAAATACAAAAGAGAGATTCAACGAGAATAAACAAATTTCGCAATAGGTATGATTTTATGATTTCAATTTTTACATTGTGTATGTTCTAATCATACCTAAAATCATGTAGAAAAACAAATTAACAAAATCACCTAAATTGAAGCTTAAGAATGAGATGCTAGAATTGAAGCTTATGGATGAGATGGATGTAGTAAGAACATGAGTAATTGCAATAATATATCGTTAACATAATTTTAATCTTCCTCGTATATAGTGTGGATTATATTCAGCTTACTAAAATATCAATTATCTGCATGTGAAATATAATCTTAAATATTGGATCGATATTGAGCTTAACAAATATAAATAAATATATAATAATATTATAATTTATAATGATATAAAAACTAGCTTTCTTTGCAGATCTTAAAAGTAAAAATTAAATATGATTAGATGGATGGAAGAAAGAGGAAGTGATTGAATAATCAATTGAAAATTTTAGAAGATAGATAGGTTTTAATACAAATAAATTTTAGGAGGGAGAAAGAATAATACATGTTTACATTACATGTATATTAGTTGAATCATAATTCAAATTTAATAATAAATAAAGTTAAGGTGATTGTTGATGACAAAACTAAGTAAATTAAATTATGTAAGATATAAGTAACAAAATATAAATAAAGATGAAAATTTGATTAAGAAATTTAAATATCTTTAAATAAATAAATTAGAAAGAGAGGATATAATGTTATATTAGAAGGAAAATATGTTTTATAATGTATATATATATATGTATATATACAAGTACTGATCAAAATATAACTTTATTATAGGTATTTCAATTAAAGAAGTAAATCTCAAAGAGAAAAATACCCAAGACGCTTTATGTTAAAGTGCATAATTATGTTCCCTCACTATAGTAATTTTAATCCTTTCTCTAAACTAGCTGCATTTAATTATAGATAAATGCAATAGAAAAGGCTTCTTTATTATAATCTACTAATGCATTTATTTACCTCTTTCATATTGAATAGATAATTTCAATACTAATCATATTTGTTATTACACATGTTCTCATACAAATACATTATTTAAATGCTTAGAAACCAACATTGACAATCTCATAAAAGCATGATATAAATGATATATAAAGTGATGAAATATAATATAAAATGGAGTAATAATTATGTGATGAATGTGCATATTAAAAATGGAATTCGCCTCCTAATGATACTGGTTGGGGACACAATGTACATGTACACATAAATAAAAATGAAAATGGATGCATGTCCATTAGATGAGTTTGGAAAAGATTTAGACGAATTATGTGACAGTTAAAAATATAAAAATAAAGTTACTGTATTGATTAAATAATATTTACTTCACATAATTCTTTATGTAAAATTGTTTAATCACACTTCACTTACATGTTCAATTATTGCTTAAACTGTTCATGCATATTATTTCTATTATTTTGATTTATTATAATGTAGAAACATAATTATCCACTGAACTGTTAATTCATCTATTAATTGTTGCAAAATTTTCAAGTGACCCTCATAACTAAATGGATAGTAAAAAAAATATAAGAAATTAAAATTTTACAATATTTAAAGAATTACAAAAAATAGTATTGAAATACTGATTTTGATTTGCTATCATGTCAACTTCAGACAACATAGGTGATTGACCTATCCTCTTTCACACACACACACACACACACTTGTATATCTCATATTTATGCATCATTGTTGACATCAAGTCTAGACCACACTACCCAAACTTAATCCACATCTTCATTATCTCCATCCACTCCAAACATACCAAGGAATCATAACATCTCCTTGTTGGGTGCAATGCAACAAGGATATGAACCTCTTTGTCTTCACAAGACATCTTCGCTTTATACTTTTTCAAGTCATGAGTCTTATGCAATCAACAATATGTATCCAATAGTGATGCTAGCAAGTCCCACCACTACAAGTAACATTCCACATAGTATTTGTGTCTTATAACTACACCAATGTCTAAACCATTGACATTCTTCATGCCAAACTTGTGGGCTCTAAAAATTCACAGTCAAACTTTTAGAAGGCAAACTTGATCTCAAATAAGATACTACCCAAAAATTTTGTTCTCATTTTACGAGGACTTTAGATTTGGTTCCTAGTGTCATGGAGCGCAAACACCTACGATTAATAATCTCCCTAGAGTTGAAGAGAACTATCAATTAGAATTAGTCATTAGATGTTAAGAACTTAGTGCTTAATAACACCAATTTTAGAATTAAGATTGAAGAATTTATCACCCTTGAATTATATGAGAGAGGGAATGGTGATAAATTCGATTAAGATCTCATGGTTCCATCATTACAAATTGTCATGGTCCCTAGCATAATGAATCAAAGGAGGTAGTTGACCCAAGTTAATTGAAAAATCTTTATCAAAACTATCATCCCAAAAGGCCTTGTAGAGTTGGGATTCATGTTTATCTAAAAAAATAATTTCAACTCAACCTTAACTATCATATAGCTTTATATCCTATCAAATGTACAATATAATTCAAAAACCAAGGAACAAAGCTTTTGAGGAACATCCGGGCTACAACACTAATCATAATATAATGATACCAATTTGAGGAAAATTACCAATAAAAGGTCCCAATCATAAATGCTCTTTTATGGTGCCAATGAGGGGTAAAGCCACATGATTAGGAAACCTTGTTATCCTAATTGCTCTTTTTATGATGCCATTGAGGGGCCAGCCGAACTAAGGACATATGTTACATTTTTATGAACGTGAGATGATTTGAATGTGATCATAGACATACACTTAAAACAACATTAATTCTTTGGGAGCTTAGGTCAAACACATATTTGTCACCCTCGACAAATTATTACAAAGACTAGTTAAGTGATAAATTTCACTAAAATATTTTAGATTTTTATGATTTTCTTTTGAATATTCATATTTTATTAAAATTTAAACCAAAATAATTTGCATTAGACTTTAGGGTATTTTTATGATAAAATTAACTCTTGCTGAAATATTCTATCATTGTGGCTATCATTAGGGTATGGTTTGTAATACCTAATTAGTTTATTCTTAAATTATTCCTAATTATTGTTTTAGCTAATTAACCGTTATCAGAGGATTATCAGAAGATCGCATCGATTAAAGACACGCCAGACGGATGATCGAAGGTAAATTCATTTCCTTTCCTTCCTCGGCTGATCGAGACCTTCCCTGCTCTTCGGCCGAGATCGACGGATTTCCTTTCCTTTCCTTCCTTCGGCCGAAACCGCCCTGATTACGAACGCAGAACCGCCGCTTCTTCCTCGGTTCGACATTGAACCCAGATCGGCTTGGAACCGCTGCGATCCCGCTGGGTTTGCCATTGAAACGCCGACTGAGTCCCGGAACCGACGGGTTGGGAAATCCGTAAGTGGCTCGGCCGGATTTCGTTTCCGGCCTCGGGAAACGGGAATTTTGTAAGAATTTCTTATCTTTTTCTTTCGCCTTTTCTTCCTGCTTGAAATACGTGAAATGAGATTGAAAATTCAAATCGATCTCGCTAGGTGAGTTGCGAATTATAGAATGATTTAGGATTGGCTGTTTGTTAATTTTAATTTGTTGATTGGTAATTAATATTGGCGTAGAGTCAAGTAAGTTCTACGAGGAGATATCAATTTCGCGTAGATAAGATCGCGTTAAGTTAATTACGAGATTTACGAGTGACAAGTATTTTTATTTAATGATAGCATGCATCTTCGGCGAGACATCACCACACCAATCTTAGAATGGAAGACATACTGCTAATATAAATTCGCTTCTATTTAATCGCTTCATGACTTCAGATAAATTATATGAATGACGTAGATATTTCGCCATATTGAACGATATATATAAATATTGATTACTCGCAGATTAATGATTTATAATGACGGCCAAAGATTGATTTCATTGAAGATATAGAAAGGTTTGAAACATGTTAAATGCGAATGTGATAAAGCGAAATGTCAAAAAATCATAGGAAGGTATGTTACGTTATGCGCGAATAGACAAAAAAGCTCGACGACGATTAGGGATCTTAAGATCCCCATTTGAGGTTGAGTTAGCTGTCTAACCTCTGGTATGTAAGTATTGTCCTACCTTTACCTACGTGACGTGGACGCACTTTTATATGAAATCAAAACCTATTTAATTATAACGACATTTCTAAAATGATTGATAGAACGAACAAACCGAAATGAATTTAAAAATTATCGCTCGACATCGATAGGATGTAAAAGCATTACCTAAAGATATCGCTCGTTATATCATACATTTCTACAAAGACCTACAAAGATATCGTTCGATAATGTTATACATCGCAGACAGCTTTACCTATAGCTTTACCACTTTGCAAATTTACATACACGCACGATTGTTTACCGTCAGACCGTTGCTTGATTCGTCTCACTGCTTTAAATTTTAGCTAAAATTCGCGAAAAGACGAAATGGGTAGTTTTAGTTTGTTGAAGATAGTTTTGGAGTTTTGTGCGCTTTTGTGACGCATAAATTAAACGTCTTTAAATGCTCAGATTTATTTACAAACTTAAAGATTTTACGCCCAAAATGTGATATGAATTAAGTTAAGTAGATATTTAATGCAAATAGTTTAGTGATGATTTGATTAGATACACCTTTCACTTGCCGCTCAGAGTGGAACGTGTGCATGTGTCCAATCGAATCCTATTCGTTACATCTCTGACGACCAAGATAAGTGTCATCTGTGACATACTTGCCTAATTAAAATCCACTTCATTGAATCGTGTCAAGTTTGCTCACTTGCTTGTAAAAGATCGGATGCATAACTTGCATAAGACTATAATTCATTTAAAAAGTCATTAAATAACATGTCTTGTCAACTCTAGCTCATACATAAAGCATCAGGTTTAAAGATTGGTATATGATTTAAGTTTATCTAAAAAAGTCATTATGACATAGACGTTGTCGACTCTACTATCATGAGTAAAAGATTGGTTTTGTGATTTCAAAATTTGTGGGAATATATGGTAAGTACAATGTTGAGAATTCATATTTTAGAATGATTTTCTTTTGTTAAGCCCATTAAAGCCTGTATACAAATGAAAGATAAAGTTAACATAATTAAGCTGAGAAAATGATTTCAAATCCTTGCTTCACTTGCAATTTAATTAAAGTTTATTACTTAAAACATTGATAAAGAGAATTTTTCTCGTCAACTCTAGTCACTGAAGTGAGGATTGAATTTGCTAAATGAAATAATCACAATTCTTTTCAAATGTGAGCATGTTTCTCGAAAAAAAAGCAAATTTAAATTGACCACTTTTTTAAAAACATTCTTAAACTATATATGCAAGCATTTAGCTCATTTATCGGAACACATGAGTATTATATTTGAAAATTTTGAATATATTTTAGAAATATTGCATGCCTTCTAAAGCAGGTTAATTTTGAGCCAAACTTTTTTTAGTTCAAGCAGCATTCTCAAACAACTTAGTTAGCCACTTAATGTCTTTGTCAAAGCACACAAACATTTCAATTTAATAGAGACTAGATTATAGTTTAGAGAATTTGCAAGCTTTCAGAATGAGAAAATTCAAATTTATTTAACATTAATCCGCACAACATTCTCAGACGTTAAGCTCAAGCATTTGAAACATTCATTGGAATGCATATGAGTATATTTCACTTTTAAAAATTTACATACAATTTAGAGAACTTGCACATTTTTTTTCATGAGTTAAACATGAGTTTAATTCACTTTTCATTTGTACAACATTCTATAACGTTGTGTTGAGCATTTTAGCATATAGGTCAAAGCACGTGAATTTTACAATTTAGAGAACTTGCACATTTTTTTAAAGTAGTTTGTAAAATTCCAAGCTTTTAAAGAACTTGCAAGATTTTGAAACATTATATTTATCAAAAAAAAAAAAGTCTTGTGAAACTCATTCAAGGCTTGAAATTATCAAAATTTACTATGTTTATGCAAATGTATCATCATTGAAATACATGCATTGCTTTCCAATTATTTATATTCAATTGCTTGCGTGAATATTTTAGTACTAAAAATATATACACAAACATTCTCATTTTTTACTACAAAACTCGCATTTTATTTGCTTGCGTTTAAAAGTTTGTAGATTCAATTGTGAAAATTGCAAGTTAAATTCTATTTTATATTTTCTTATCCTCCTAAAAGCAGTAAGATTCATCTTTGTATGAGTCATATTTTATTAGCTGGGCCCGCACAACATCTTCCTTATCCTGCAAATAGACGATTGTTTAATTCATTTTAACAACCTCCATTTAGTTCAATATATGTTCTAATAATGTGCAAGTGCATTGAGGTTTTGTTCGCTGCTTCCAAGCGAGTTTTCAAGTTCAAGGTTCTATTGTTTGGTCATAGGAGAGTATTTGAGTTCCTTGTGTCTTATGCAAGTATAGTCCCAGTTTAATCTTGCTCTTTCAAAGCAGTTTATATCAAACTTAGATGTTCAATTTTACTCTCATTCTTGTAAATTTACATTTATCAATTTTATTTAAGTTGCATAATTTAATTAAATAAACCTTTTTTTTCTTTGCAAGTGGCAATCTATGTGAGCTTCAATAGCATCCTGGAGTCTTTTCTGCATGGTAAATATCTAAGTGGGTGCTAAGACGGGCTACACCTAAAAAAAATGCATGATCAGCACATAAAGCACCAATCCACAGTCCTTAAAAAACAAACATGAGCCTTCAATAACCTGAATAAAAAATATATAATATATAAAATTTCCTCATCACATAAGACAACGTGCACAAGTACTTAAAATTCATGAGTTTTCTCGCATTTTATCTTCATATGAGACTAATGATGATGCTTGTGTCGAGACGAACTCAATGAGGTAAAAACACATAAAATTGTCCTACTTGATTTCCTTTCTTGTTACATATATGTGTGTATGGAGAGAGAGAGAAAGAGAGAGAGAGCAAGATAAAAAAAAGGAAATAGAGAGAAAGGAAGAGACTTTTGTTGTCTCTATTTAGAGAGAGAAAGTGAGAGTAAGAGAGAGGATGGGTGAAGAGAGGGAGTTAAAAGAAAAAGGTATAAGGGTAAGGATACTAGGATAAAGTGAGGATGTGGTGTTGACTAGAGGTTAAGATGGTTGGCAAAATGGGGTTGATCACCAGCATCGACTAGATTAAAATGCGAGA
This sequence comes from Cymbidium sinense, assembly GCA_021442155.1. Classification (NCBI taxonomy): domain Eukaryota; kingdom Viridiplantae; phylum Streptophyta; class Magnoliopsida; order Asparagales; family Orchidaceae; genus Cymbidium; species Cymbidium sinense. The sequence continues at coordinate 138,113,064 of CM038220.1, forward strand.
GTTTGAGTATAGGTTGGGTGGTTGTGGACATGTAGTGTGGGAGCCAGAGATGGCTTACTATAAGGGGAGTTTTATCTAGCATGAGAGAGGAGTAGGATGTGTGAAGTGTAAGAGAAAGCAGAGGGAGAAGATGAAAGCGAAAGATGTGGGATCAAAAGATTACTGATAGTGAAGTGTGTAGGAGATGTAGGGAAGTAGGTGGCTAGGGTGATTGGGAACACGTGAGAATGAAGAGTGGGGAGAGCTAGCGGTGGCGGCTCTAGAGATTTTAAGATAGGAGGTAGGGTTGGGCAAGCTGGGATATGAGCCTATGGTTTATGTGAGATAGAGGAGCCAAACTTCCCAAAATTTCAACAACATGATTCAACCTCAACCAACCAAAGATATAAGTCTTCATATGAGATAACACCACCATTTAATTATTGGAACATATCATTTCATGTCAAGGGGATATAATGCATCAAAATTTGAGTGTTAAAACCTCACAATAACATGGATTTTTGAAAAAAAGATAACATCTATTACAAGTTGTGAATCCCTTATACTAACATCTCATGATTCAAATCATTTTTGAGTGAAGATATTCTTATTAATATCTCATCAACAAAATGCCCTCTTCAAGTCTTGGATTTTAAGACACCCATTACTCTCCTTCATTTTCAAATGTTTGAAAATCATCACCAATTCCATCAAAGTACTTAAAACTATTATCTTTGTTAACAAATATCAGCAACATTAAACCAATCTTAGCCCAAAATCTCTTAAATGCATATTTCTTGGGCATTCATAAAATTCAAAAGATTAAAAGTGTTTTTCATTAATGACAAGAAAGTTCCGCAACTTAACTGATGTCATAATGTTTAAGAATCAACCTTACTATCTCAATCCTTCAATCTAAAGAAAGAATCCTATCACAAGAGAATATAAGCTTTAGGATAATAGGACTGTTAACTAACCTTATACAACCATCATTCATCAATAATTTTGACTAAGCTCCAACTATGAACTCCAAACAAAAATGAACTCTAATGCTAAACTACCTCAACTCAAACTCAAAGAAACTCTTCAATTCCAAGAACTAAGTAAGAAGATCAAACTAGGAAATGAAAAGCTCAACCGAATGTAGATCACTTGGCAACTCTCAAGCAAAACTAAGAATCTAAACCAGCCTCAGAGACTCCTAAAACTTGCCTAGTTAAAATGCTTGCTAAATCTAATTCTATTGAACCTCCAAATGATCTTAATCAACCTATTGATATTAAAAAGATGAGAGATCTCATGCTCAACATTCGATCTGTAACTTTGCTTCCTATGTTTCCCAGCTTTTGAGCCATTGCCAACACGTTGGCAGATTTATAGATTCCAATTAACATACAAAAATCTCTCAACCAACCCAAGAGAAACAGAGTTATTCTAGACGAAAGCAAAGCACTGGAAAAAAAACAATTGGGGAATCTTAATCTACCAAAAGAAAAAAGACTGTTGGATGCAAATGAATTTTCACTATAAAGCGCAAAGCAAATGAAAACATTGACAAAATCAAGGCACAATTTGTTGTAAAAGGGTTTACTCAATTTTAAGTCGATTATGAAAAGATTTTATGACAATAGCCAAATTTGACTCAACTAGGCTTTGATATCACAAGAAGCAAATCTACATGGGCCACTACATTAACTAACTAGATGCATAAAAAAAAAAAAATGCATTCCAAAATGGTGACTAAATATAAAAAGTCCATATAAAAATTGTTCCATGATTTTGGACTAGCGAAAATACCAATGAAGTTAACAAGCTTCATAAGTCATTCTATAGTCTTAAGAAAATAGTTTGAAAAATTTACAAAAATGATAAAGACATGCCCAATCAAACCTCACTATGCTTGATAAATTTTACCTCGAATGGAGTGAAAATTCTAATTGTACATGTGAATGATAGTGTTTTCGTTAGAGATGATTGAAAAGAGATGAATAAATTGAAGAATCTTCTTTTTATATAGTACTTGGATCATCTCATTTCTTTTTTTCCCCGTACAAGTGACTTGTTTTAGGAATGTTTTTTTTTCCATTTACCAATGAAAGTATATTTTAGATATACTAAAAAAAATAAGGACGCATGGTCACAAATTAGCTCAAAAAAACTATAGATCCAGCAACAAAAATTGAAACAAAGGAATAAAGCCCTCTTGTAAATGCAGAAAAAATAAGAGATTGTTTGTGAAGCTCATTTACATCTCTCGAACACTACCAGATATTTGTTTCATTATAAGCATGGTGAATCATTTCATGAAGAGTCCCACTGATGAACACTATATCAAATTGCGTAATACATATAAAACCTTTGCAAAAATTATACTTTGATGATACTTCCAATATAAACATTGAAATATATACTGATGTTAACTGGGGAGCATCAATAACAAATCAAAGTTCAACAAACATAGCATTGTATTTATTTGCAAAACAAATTGATTTATTGGTAAGGAAAGAATCAATAAATAGTAGTCAAAAGTCTATCATATATATAGAGGTATGTAACTAAGTTACTAGAAAACCAACTGAAAAATCTAAGATTATATGTGATAACAAAGCTATCAAGCATTGCAAAGAACCATGCTCATCATGACGAAATAAAAGCTATAGAGATTGATCATCAATTAACCAAGGAGAAGTAAGATAAATGACTCATAAAGCTCATATATTCATTTAAAAAATCTTTAAACAGGCATTCCTACAAAGACAATGGCACATGCCTTCATTAAAATTTTAAAGTTCATGCAAGGAATGATCTATATCTACAACCCTGCTTGATAGGGAGTGTAGATTAATTGCCCCTCTTTCTTCCAATGTATGGAAAGAACCATAAAAACCTCCCCAAAACTCATATGTTTCAAATAAAAAAAGAATTTAGACAGTCAATTCACTTCCTCTTTATTTGTTCTTGATTTTCTTTAAGCAATTTGGATAGTTCTTTGATCATAACTAAGGGCTAATTTTGATCATTTAGCTATAAAGTAAATAGAGTCTAATGTATTCATAACTAGAGAAAAAGAAAAAATTTTGGTTCGCTTCAAAACTAACATGATATATACTGTATATCACCTTCACTTGATGCACTAGTGATGTAATCAAAGAGGTCTTTTCCTTCAGCAGAGAAACCCCAGCGATTTGGAGCTGGGCCAGCAATGTATGCACACGCCCTCTCATCAGTGTCCTTTAGATATACCTGTAAATGAATAAAAAAGCTGTGTATTGTATTGTTCTTAATTGAGAGAGTGATGCAAGAACAATAACAGATAGAAATTATTATATTATATATAGCAACTAGAAAGAACAAGAAACAAAAAAACTCTTCTGAATTAATGTAATTTTTTCTGCAGATTCCAAAGACTCAATTAGGAGAGTAGAGTACTAGATTTAGCTTATGTTAAGATAGCTACAGATATGCCATAAAAGAATTTGTTAGGAAGTATAAACGACGACCTTAATTTATTAGAATTAAATGAGAATATGACACTTAATAGGACATATTGAAATAAAAGAATTCATGTAGCTGACCACACGGAGTGCGATAAAAGCAAGTTGTTATTGTTGTTGTTTTAGTTAATTAGATGTATGCAAGTGCATTTGAATTAACAGCAAACTAACTATGAGAAAAATTCGTCCTATGATTTCTGCCCTTAATGTCCCTTAAAGTCAATTGTCCAAGGTCTTTCAAGATATTAGACAGAATGTGCAATGTCCAGAGCATAGGAATTTCCAAGAAAAATTCTCTCCTCCTTACAGCAGTAAAATGAATTACAAGTATATCCAGAATGTTCTATAACATCCTAAAATTAAAAAGTATAGTTGCACAAATAGGTACACAGTATCCATAGGTGACAAGACTTGACCCTATTAATGTTTTTTACATCTGCAAATCAGAGTATAACCATCAGAAAAAACTGTGTTATCTGTGTAACCTAGAAAAATAGATGTTAGGTAACTACTTCAAGCCAAAATGAAAAAGAACATCCTGGATGCAGAAGCTTGACCATCTTATGGTTTGTGAGACAAACCAACTGGAAGTGATGCACAACTTGTACAAGTCATCGACTCTTCTTTGTGTTGACCTACAACTATGTGCCACTTGAAATTAAATAAATGACGTAGAAATTAAAACCCCCCTAATCACGATCGAAGTCAATTAAATTCGATTCGATTTAAAATTGACTTCATAGCCGAAGCATCAAAATTAATTAAATAACAAATGTCGAATCAATTAATGATCGATCAAATAATTAAAATCAATTTTTAATGAAATTACGCGCATATCGAAGTCGGGAAGCCTCGACGACGTCTAAACGACCTCCGCTCAAATCGGATCGCCATCGCCAAACGTCAATTCTATCAAACAACGCCTTCCGATCGATTCGCAAAGTAAAGTGCGCGATCAATTTGAGCGACGCCGCAATTTAATCACTTCACTTCACCGCCGACGCATTAAACAACCTCCGATCGAAATCGACGCTTGTCGACAATGTAAAAATTAAGATTGACACATATTGTAAGGGTTTGTTACACGAAATAAATTTATGAAATTTGACGTGAAATAATATTAATTTGTACTTAGATTAACTAATAGCTGCTTAATCCCTTAAACCCCTCTAATCTATTCTAAATCGCCAAGCCACAGCGCTATCTCCTATTGGACGCGTGCCAAGAAAATGAAAGGGATAGGCTCTCCCTCACGCTATCTCCTTCGTTGACCTCATTTGTGCGAGACTCTTCATTTGACTCTCCCCTCTCTCGTTCCTGCGGCTCTCGGCTGAATCTCTAGTGTGCGATTCTCTCTTACGCAGAACTCCTCGTTTCCTGCTCTCGGTCGAAGCTCTCCACACACGCAGTTCCTCCACTTCCTCTCTCGCTCTCGTGCGACTCCCGTCCGTCCTTCGTGAGCCCTAGCCGAGCCTGAGTGTGGATCGACCAAGCTTCAACCAACCGAACTCTTCCTCTTCCTTTCCCCGGAAAGTTCCGTGTTTATTCAACCTCTTCCTTTCTTGTTTTATGGGTTATCTAGGTTTTACCTAAAGGAAGTGATGAGTATATAATGATTTCATGCTAATTTTGAATTGCTTTTGGATTAAATCTATTGCTTTGGTTGTATGCTTTGAAGATCTCTTTGTTGCCCATCTCAGAAAGCTAGTCTTTTGAGAAAAGATGTAGTTATACTTTGTAATCTATAGCTATTTTCTTCCCAACTTCGGTTTGCACCGACTTTGAGTTGGACGGAGATGAAAAATGGCTCTACTTGTTGATGACATAAACACATATCCCTTCTGTTTCCATTTGTGTTCTATGAATATATGAAGGGTTTCTTTCCGTTTCGGATTTCTTTTCCTGATTTGCAAAAGTATGAAATTAAGATGTTTGATTTATGCTACAAGCTTTCACTTTGCTGAAATTAAGAGAGCTCATTCTCCTTGCTTGGTTCCTCCTTTCCTCTCGTCCGCCCTCTTCCTTGTTGGATGCACAGAGGATAAAGTGCATGCTTTAAATAACTTGGCATATATTTGAATATCTTGGCTCTTTGGTCAATGTTCCTTCTGTTTAACTCATTTGAAATTGCACTTTATCAGATGATTGTATTTTTTTTTACAACATCTAACAATCCAAACTTAGAGCTTCCCGCATAAGTCGCTGTTTTTGCTTTTGTTTGTTATCTGCTCCTTCATTTTGCGTCTGAGGAGAGGTTTTATTGGCGATCTTTCCTAGTAAAGCTAGAGCGAAAATCTCAAAGGGAGCTATCACACTTACAAATCCCATGTTTTGCAAAATCAAAACTCTTTTATATGATATCAAAGTTAATATGGTTGCTTGTCCCATGAGGTTGAAGCTTGAATATTTTACAAGCGATTGTTTTAACTCAATCAAATTTTAGGTTTATATATATATGAGCTTAGATGTTACTTCCTTACATTCTAAATGAAGGAGAGGTCAAGGGAATGATTGGCTTTTGAGCTTAGTCTTTACCTGCATTTGCCTATTTCTATCACTTGATATCTTATTAGAGAAGAATGAATATAAATCAAATATGAAATTTGATTTAGAAAGGTGCTATGTAATTAAAAGCTTATGTTATATTTGCTATCGATAATAATGCAAAATTCAAAGAAATTGAAACGATGAAAATACTATGAATGTGATATCAATTATACTTTAATTTCATATACATTGTGAATGCAAATTTATCGTTTATTCTATAAGTGCTCACATTGTTCCAATGCGGCGAAAACTTATAATAAGATTCGCTCATTGTTCCAACGCGTGAAATACGCTGATAAGCACCGCTCACATTGTTCCAATGCGCGAAACTTTAATAAGATATGTCACGTGTTCCAACGCATAAATACGATAGCAGTCGTCACATTGTTCAACGCAAGAAACTCAGACATGCTCACGCTGTCCAACGCGAAATATGCTTCGATCGCATTCGCTCAAACGCTAAATATAATAAGACCGCTCACGCTTGTTCCAACGCGCGAGAAATATCCTAGCTCACGCGTTGTCAACGCCATAAACCGCATGATAAATACGCTCGTTGTTCCAACGCGAACGAATGTTGCAACCCATGCACGCCTTTCTAAGACAAAATAAATCTTCTACCGTGTCTCACAACACATACCACGACACTTTCGCACATGGAAGACTGGTCTATCTAGAAGAGATCGGAGGTTACCAAATTTTCAAAAAAAAAAGGAGAGAAAGAATGGGTGAAATATGTTATATATAAATCGCTTAAACTTTAATTTCATATACACAATGCAATTTATCTTCTATGCTATAATCTGCTCACATTGTTCCAACGCGGTGAAACTGATAAGATTGTTCACGTTGTTCAACGCAATCTGTTATGACACTTATTGTCAACGCAGGGAAACTTTATGATATAGCTTGCGTTCTAACGAAGCGAACGCCGGTCAGAACCCATGCACTTTCTCATGGGCAATAATTTTAAAGGTGTCTCACGACACTACCATGCACGCCTTTCTGGTGGGAAGGCCCCTGTCTCAGATCCGTGCGGGGATGACGAGAAAAAATTTTCAAAAAAAAAAAAGGTGAAATAGTTATATATGAATACTTATGCTTTAATTCTCATATCAGAAGCTATCCTATTTTTTAAAATATGACATGAATTGATTAATTTTTTTATGTCAAATATGAATGCTTATGTGTTTCTAAATCAATGTAGCTATCTTATTATTATGACATGTATTGTTTAAAGTTTTATCCTAAAATTTTACATATACAGCTAAGATATATGAATGTGCTTAAACATGAGCTTAAGATGCCATCTTTTTTTTTTGTCTATTTCACACGATCTACACATATTCATGAGAGTAAAAACATAGAGACATATATGAAATTAAATGCAAGTGTGATGACATCTACTATAAAAAATACATCAAATAAAAAAAGTCAAGTTAGAAAGAACTTACAAGTTGCACAAATTGACTCTTCTTGTAAGATTGAAAGAGCATAAACTTGTAAAGGAGAAGAGGAAAGAGAAAATATTTTGAGAGAGAAATCCTTTATAAAGCTTCACTATTTCTCCTCTTATCATTTATTATTATCATTATACATGTGTCGTCATAAGTTCCATGCAAGAGATTTTCATCCAATTTAAGATTTGTATCACATACGCATGACAGACGCCTCTGATCTTTATCACTTCTTTGAATAAAATAAACTCTTTTGGTATCTTCTAATAAATTTAATGAGTAACCCCCCATTTGCCATGAGCTGTGAAGGAGGTGGATTTTAATTAATCTACTTCTCTTAAATAAATATGACATCTACTTATATCTTTGTTTTCTCCTCCTTACCAAGAGAAATACGCTATGGGTGATTGATCATATACCAAAAAAATGATTTATTTCAAATTTCTTACGTTTTGATGCCACATAGAGGGTTCTTATCAAATCAAGTGCCTAAGTTCATTTTAGCCATTACTTTGATTAATAAAATAGCTTCAACATAATTTATTTCACCATCTCTTTGATTTGTATAAAAGTGGCCTATAAGATTCATATATACTCAAATAAATATGCTTTATCTTATGTCAACAATATTTTACTTAATCAAAAGAGACTCAAAGTATTCATTTATGATTTCTCAAAGGGTGTTCGAGAATGTTTTATACTGATGAATATCATCATTCACACATCCCGATTTTCTAGCCCAAGTTAACAAAACTAAAATGTATATTAAAACCTAAACTCAGAAATTGAACCTATTTTAACATTTAATGCCCATACAATATTTTAAAAGAATATACGTATGTAAAATGTCAAACAATAGAGACATGTGTTAGATATAAAACAAAAACAGATTTATACTTCCTTGCTGCTTCTGACCGGCCCAAAAAACAAAATATCATATTAAAACCTAAACTCAAATTGAACCTACATTTCATAGACATTTAATATCCATACAATTTTAAAAATATATATAGATGTATGTTAAAATGCAAACAATAGACATGTGCAAGTTATAAAATAAAAGAACAGATGCTATACTTCCCGGTTTTCTGACCGTCCCAAGTTAACAAAACTCAAAAAATCAAAATTTGACAAATAAACTTCAACTTAAACATCTTAATGTCCATGCAAAATTTTCAAAAGAAGTATACATACGTGAAGAAATTACTAAGTCAAATACAAAATGATACGCTACTTCTTGATCTTCGACCGTTAACAAAACTCAAAATCAAAATTGATATAAACTCCAACTTAGACATTCTAATGATCCATACAATTCCCAAAGAACGATATTCAGATGCATGTGGAGTAATTACTAAGTCAAATATAAAGCAGATGCTTACATATCCCTTTTTCTGACTGGTCCGATTAACAAAACTTAAAAATTTGATATTATAAGAATTTCAAGTTAATAATATCTGACAAGCTAATTTTATCATATAATATAAGATATGAATCGATTCACATACTAAAATTCAAACCTCAAGAAGAAAAGTCCTCAAACCCGATCCTCTATGTCAAACAGGTTTTGAAGGATTATACTTCGAGATAATGAATTTAGACATCCTCAGCCAGTAGTAGACAAGGTCTATCAATTGATATTAACCCTACGATCGAGAAGGTAATTATAATTAAAATTTCAATGATAAATGATCATATATTCAAATCTAAAATCAATCATAAAATGATCAAAATTCAAAAAAAAAACAAAAATATAAATAAAATGAAATGAATTATTTAAATTAAAACTAAAAATAAAAAAATCAATCCACCCTCCTCACTTTGTTTCTGTGACAAATTAAGAAAATTTTGCTCACAAAGAGAATGTCAAATCAAATACATATCTTCACACTCAAATATTCCTAAAGCCGTAAGACGCGGACCTGTTTCGTCCGCTGATTTTCGCATAGACCACATAAATGCTATTACGGAGCTCCTCGACCGGTGGACCAAAATATTCCACGGCCAGACTTAAGCTTTAAATGTGGAATGTATTCGTGTAAAAAAGCCCCATGTTAGCTAATGTTGACTTATTTGTCCCCTACAAACTCCACCCTGGTCTACAAGGACACCTGACGACATAACCTGTGTGTCGACAAGGATCCTTCTGGCCGACTACCTCCTCCGACTAAGCGACCGGATCAAGAGCGGAACCATGGGATCTAGACGGGCCATCGCTCCCCACAAAAAAGTTTAAAATTAAAATAATAAATTTCATAAGTTCTAAACTCCACTCATCGCAATTATATACTGCTCTTAACGATCTATCATTGATTAATCAAAAGTGCTCTCTCAAGACGGAGGGTAATTAACCATAGGGCTTGCATAGAAACCCGAACCAGATATAAAAGTTCTCACCAAATGAGAACGAAATCTCTGGTATCTATCTATCTACTATTCATTCATCTCAAATTATCAACACTTAAACAACTCTTTTCTTTTCGAAAGAGGTATGCAATTTTGATCCCATGATTTCACACTGTGAGTTTATTTTCCATATACAGTCAAATCTAAGTTATAATTGCGGAGTATATAAAAAAATGAAATGAAAATGAAATGAGAAATGATAAGTTAATTTGACAACTTAAAGTTTTACATAAAGTCTTAAGTCATGAGATTTATTAATGCATGTATTTAATACATATCTTTAAGAGATTGTAATTATTTTTAATTGCTAATTTTACCTTTTAAATACCTCTGCATCAGATCGCCACCCTAAATGGCCAATATCGCTTGGCAAATGCCATCATCGTCACGCACCTACCATCCAATTTGGTAGCTGGACTTCCTATCGAATCAACGGCAAGTTGTTGCGCCACAAATTAAACTAATCGACGCCACGTGTGCAATCACCAAAGGTCGTCAGGCCCCCATTCCGCCGGGTCACTTCAAAAGAAGCCTTCTTCGAGGCTCGCCTCAAGACACCAATCAAAAGAGGGTCATTAGCTGGACTGCCTCCCCGTAATAATGCAATACCACCGAACCCTTCACCGGAGACATGGCTTTCTTCATCTGAAGCAAGCTTATGAGGCAAAGAAGAAGAGAAATCTTGAGCTACGTGCTCAACATTTATTCTCGCGCACCAAATCAAATGGAACCAAGGTGTTAACCCATAATCCTTTGACAACCTTGGGTAAACGGAATGCTCTACCGGTCTCAATCATTCTGACCCAACCGTTCCCAACTCCTCCTCGCGAGAACTGAACTAGACGAGTGCATCTGTTCTCCTGTTACCAAGGAGAGAGAATGAAAAGAAAATATCGGTCCCGTTATCAAGATGAGCCTCCCTCGAGACCTCATCCCAACTCAAATGGAACAGATCCATGTCCCACAGGAGCATCGGTGTGACACTTGGACCACGATCCAGAATCCAAAGGTCCCGGAAAGGTAAGTAGATATATGGAGGCCAGCCTCAAAAAAGAAATTGCTTGAGAAGGCATGGCATGACATCTGAATTCTGAGATCCCCAACTCAAATCATCAATGGGAGCCTAAAAAGAGGGCCCCAATGATGAATATGATGGTAGACACCTTGGAGAATCCTCGGGATCCCGCCATCAATCAACTCATCCCATCAAGAGAGGTTAACTTCATCAAGTCTCAATAAGATTCCACACTTGGAATCGTCCATTGGAGGCCGACCAAATCATCCAAGGACGAAGAAGAAGAGGAGGATGCAACGATCGTGAGATAGTATATGGTACAACAAGTCTGAGCCATCTAAGCGCCAATATCAACATAGGCCGCATAACAAGATTCTCAACCTCAAGAACAACAAAATGTTCAAATAGAGGAAGCATCCTCGAAGTTCGTGGAGAGGAACAACAACAAGAAGAAGAAGAAGAAGAAGAAAGGAAGAATCCCACCTTCGATACTACCACTTTCGGTAAGCAGACAAATTCAGGATGAAAGCCAAAGATAAAGAAATCGCTTGAATATGAAAATGAGGAAATGATGATGCATGATGAATGATGCGAATGCAGAGAAATATCGCAGTCCAACACCTGCCCCCCAAATAATCATCAAGCCTAAGAATCATGACAATCCTCCAATAAATTTGATCTCACATGCTTCAAGGGTCCAAATTGAGCCTCAAGAGGATTGAAATAAATGAGTCGGACAACTACTTCTAATATACAAACTATATCTAAGCGATGCCTCTCAGCTTGATATCATCCTGAATGAGAAGATCAAAGTTATTATAGCGGGGCGTAAAATTGAGCAAAGGTCGCCATATCCCGCGAGTATGATCAAATTCCATACCCAAAGGGATATTCAATGCCAAAGTTTAATCTATTTTGACAAAATGGTAATCCCAAAGATCTAGCCCAATTCAAAGCATCCCAGAATACTGTGTAATGATGCATTATTATGCTAATTTAACTTCGACCGTTTTCAATGGTATTGATCAAATGACTCACCAAGACTTTTGCCAACTTGAAAACATGTTCGCTAAAAGAGCCAGTAAAAAAGACAACAATTGATCTCGCCTTGAAGAAAGAGAAGAAAGAATGATCATATATCAAGAAATATGAGTATGAAATGTGAACAACACTGAAGAAGCATGCAATCCAATTACCGATGGGCAACATCGATAAGATGGCCTTTATCTTTGCATGGCTTCAATACCACATTTCAAGAGCTACTTGACTAAATTTGAGAAATTAAATTTATCCTCCCACCAAGATAAATCTCAAAAGAGCAAAAGCTGGACTCAAAGAAAGGTGAAACACATTTCACCTCATACAAGAAGCTGGTAAGTTATATAATAGACAAAGAAAGATTACCCGCTTATCAAGAAAACCAAAATATTCAATCCGCCCACAACCCAAGCTCATACTGAGGTAATGATGTCTGAGGTCTTCAAGGCGGCACCAAAGCAAACAAAAGGAATGACTAATCCAACCCTAAAAGAAAAGTCAACAAAGAGTATTCTTTAAGAGGAAAGTGTGGCTAAATTGTTTAAACATGCACTCAAAGTAGGTCTCCAACTACCAGTGTAAAAGACCAAGAGGTCGGACAAGCAGATAATCCTAACTATTGCCCATAATGTTCACCATCCTATTGAAGATTGCTACATATTCAAAGATTGAAAAAATATAGAATTAGAATTCTCTGGTATTGCGCGTCCAAGAAAGAATCCAAAGTAATCACCTCATCTCGCAAGACTATCAAGTGATAAAGGCAAAGAGAAGGTCGATGATGAAAGATGGATGAAGTCACGCCTCTAAAAAAGATCAGAAAAAGCAATTGAAGCGATTCCTGTGTATTCCGGAAATCACCACTTGAGCTGCATTGAGACAAAACCTAAGTTGGAAGGCTAGTTCATCTCATGAAAGATACCTAGCCAAATACCCGCAAGGAAGGCTAAGAAACCAAACAAAAAATAAATTAAAAGAAAGAAGAAGACAAAATGTTACTACTACTATTGATGGTCGCAACATAACACAAAGAGATCAATAATATGGAAGATTATATACAATCGCCAAGCGCGACCTATCACGCGCAATTCATTACAAATCTTCGATCAATGAAGAAAAAGTCAAGAACTTCCTACCGAAGTCTTGCTGATGATGCATGAGCAACTTAAGAACTCTTTCCAATGAGAAATGAGCTCACCATATCAAACATAAAAATGTAAAGGCAAGAATTCAATCTTCTAGTCTATCATTGACGCGTATGACAAGACTGAGTCATCCAAGATTCGATGCAAATGGGCCAGCGAGAAGTGGTCGAGTGCTACCATCCCAACAGAGAAAGAGCCAATGAATAAAGATAAAGGAAAAGAAATTGAAATCAATGAAAGTTATCCCTAAGGATTCAAATAAGAACTTCATCAAAAGGGATCGACTACAATATTCTATCCCATCTAAGGAAAATTCAGTAGTGTATACTAAGCACTTTAATGTCAAGATCTCAGAACACCTAATTGAAGCTCTCAAAGAGCCGAAAGTTCAAGCATATTTTGTCAATCATTGCCTAACTGAGACTCAGATGCTCAAGAGCCTCCCGTCACATTTTCGTAAGATGATCTAATGCTCGGACCGCAGAGCACAACGCCTCTTTGTTACAAATGAAAGTGATGAAATTATAATACCGTAGATCTTGATTGATCCCAGTTCCTTCGTGAATCTTATGAACTTGAGAACTCTTAGATGGCTATCTCTAGATGTACAACATCCGGACGAGATAAAGTCATGGTTGATTCAAGAAGGGAAAAACTATCGGTCATTCGTCCTTTCTTAAATTTGGAGACCTCTACGTATTTCATGTGATCGATGCAGATACTTCATTCGAGCTCTCGACCATGACTTCATAAGTATGGCATTGTCCCATCTACATTGCATCAATGTATGAAATATACAAAGGATGAGAAGAATGCCAAATTGTGGGTGACATGCAACCTTTATGCGCATTAAATGAAGATTTATCAAGATGCTACTTCCTTCCAAGAAATCAAAGCTAACAAACAACTATCAAATCATCTACTTCAAAACCCATAAAAGAACAAGTTAAGAAAAAGTTAAAAGAATAAAGGAAAAGAGATTGTTCCAAATATCCTAGGGATATAAAGAACAAATCTAAAATCAATAACACCAAAATGATACTAAAGAAAGACGAATGTGTTCCTTCTAATCCAAAGGTCCATGCAATCTTCCTAAGAAGCTGAATGAGAAAATCGCTCTGACATGAGTTTGAATCTGCTTTTGAATTTAAGGTGCAATGCACCTACTTTAAAATAATCATAGATCCATCAGCAGCAGAGACTACACTCGTAGTCACTCCTATTCCTCCTCAACATTTTAAAGAAATCACCCCTCGAGAAACTTATAAAGTCGAGGAACTGGTGACCTTCTATGTACCTCCTCTCCCTGGAAAACACGCCGTGAAGCCTGCTTTATAAACTGAGGGTGTCAAGAAGATCCCGAGTAATGCACTATCAAGAAGAAGAAGCTATGCCCACAAGATACCAAAATATTACTCCAAAGATGCAAACGACGAACATGGTCCAGTGAGCAAGTAAAAGGACTCTCTGAAATGATGTGTCCAAAGGTTCTCAAACCATCGGTAAGAGAAATAAACACACTACCAAAGGCCTTGGTTTCATCCAAGACAACCACAAGAATATACTTACGCTATAACAGAATAATAGATGTGATAAGATGAGAATGTCATTCTTAATGTTACCTCACAAATAATGAAGAAGTGACCAACCCTCAAGAACTTGAAGATGGTGGGAGGTAAATTACTATGGATGAACTTAAAGAAATTAATTTGGGAACGAGGAGGATCCTCGCCCACGCTCATCGCTGCTACTTCAAGATAAAGTGGAATTAAAAAATTTGCTCGCGGAATTCGTGGATTGCTTGAACATATGAAATGCCGTTTATCCCCGATATACGGATCACAACCAAGAATTAAGCCGGATGCGCACTACCAAGCAAGCCTCTGAATGAGATTGGAGGTTGAAGAAAGCGTAAACCAAAAGCTCATTGAAGTTGGTTTTATTCGAGAAGAAAAATATGCTGACTGGATAGCTAATATTGTCCCCGTGAAAAAGAAGAATGGTCGATTCGTATCTGTATCGACTTCAGGGATTTAAACAAAGCATGTCCAAAGGATGACTTTTCGCTTCTATATCGAATCGTTAGTGGATAACACTTCAAACCACGACATGTTCTCATTTATGGACTGGATCGTCGTTACAATCAAATCAAGATGGCTAAAAAATGAGAAACATACCTCATTCGACGCCAAGCATATATTGTTATACGTCATGCCCTTCACCAAGAATCCGAGCTACATACCAAAGTGGCTATGACATCTGACGATTCATCAAAAAAGTAGAGTGTTGATGACCTCGTTGTCAAGAGTATAGATCGCAAAGATCATCTCGATGATTTAAGGATCGCCTTTGAAAGAATCGTAAAAATATGACCTCAAGATGAATCCTCTTAAGCGCTTTGGAGTTTCTTCGGAAAGTTCGATATGTTCAGGGAGGAAATCGATCCCAACAAAATCAAAGCGATTGTCAAATGCCTCCAAGGAGTCTTCCAACCGCCCATACAGGATATCTCGATTCATTAGAAGATTTATATCAAATCACGTGATGTCGAATTTTGCAAAATTAATGAAGAAAGATACTCCTTTCAAGTGGGACTAAGAATGTCAAGAGGCCTTGACAAGATCAAGAAATATCTGTTGAACCCACCCATTCTTGCAATCCCAAGAAAGCTTCTCATCTTGTACACAATAAGACGGAGGAATCTCCAGGTGCTTGTTGGCGCAACATAATGAGGAAGGAAAGGAAAATGCTCAGATTATATTAGTCAAGACTAATAGAGCGGATTATGCCCCAATTGAGAAGCATTGTTTGGCGTTAATTTTTGCCGCCAAAAGCTACGCCATTACATGCTATCTCATAAAATTACCCTTATCTCAAGGATCAATTTGAAGTTCTTGATGACAAGACCAAACAGTCGCACGATGACCGTCCTTCTACTTTGATATTACATATGTGTAAAGCGGTGAAGGGCAAATTCTAGTAGATTTTCTTGTTTCATCCCATTCCTGCAGATTCATCGCTTAACGATGATCCCGATGAGCAAATCATGCACATATATGAAAAGAAAAGCAACAAATGTGAATTGTATTTTGATGGAGCCCCATTAAATACACTCAACCCTCAAATCTCCAAAGGCTCAGATCGGTCTATCTTGATCACACCGAAGGTGGTATAATGAGACATTCTAATAAATTAACCCCAACCAACAAATAATATGAAGCGGTAGTGTTTATAGGAAGCCATTTCCATGGGAGTCCGTAATTTGCAAATTTATGGCGATTCTCAACTCGTCATCAATCAAGGGTTTTATAAAATCAACAAGCTTGAATTGGCCTACTATCACAAATGAGTTCTCGAGCTTATTAAAGCAAATTCCAAATGTCATTATGACTCGTCCAGAGCTGGAATAGCAAAAGAGATTGCTTAGCTAAGCTTAGCTAAAGAAATGGTGAGTATGGAGCGATGACATATACTAATCGTTTTGCACTCGTCAAGTCCTAGAGCCAAAAATTTAAAATCCTCACGGAAGAGGGGTCATCAAACGAAATCAGTGGTGCGCCATCTCCCTCATACCCCTTATAAATTACTTCTCAAAGTCAACAAGACAAGTCAAACTATTCCGAAGAAAGACCCAACCCGGGAAGTGCTAAAACCACACAATGAAATCCTCAGAGAAGAGAAGGAAGACCGGAGACAACCCTTCAACTACTTCAAAGGCAAATTCCAAGTAATAATGATAAGCACAACTAAGAAAAGCTCGATTATATGCTTATACTACTGTATCGAGATCCTTCGAGCGATGGTTACGATGTTTGGGAATAGAAGAGGCTAACAAAGTAATTGAAATCCATCAAGGACTTTGTACACACCAATCGTCCTAAAATGGCTTTCAAAATTAAAAGAATGTGATACTATTGGCCGCCTATGGTAAGAGATTGTATCAATCATGCCAATGATGATGAATGCCGTCCACGAACATAATTCATCCCCAAATCCGTGCATCCAACGATAGCATCTTGCCGTTTGAGTGCCGGACGAATGAATTGATCCACCATCATCAGCAGGTCACCGCTTCATCTTAGCAGCCACTGATTATTTCTCCAAGTGGTCTGAAGCTGCACCATTTAAAGAAGTTACAAAGTGACTAACTTTTACCCACAATATATTGTCTATGATTACGCACGCCAAATCATTTCAGATAACGGATAAGCCTTCAAAAGCACTAAAGTTTTTAAGTTTGCTGACAGGCATAAGATTGATTGGCGATATTTGTCAATCTATAATCCGAGAGCAAATGGCTTGGCTGAGGCCTTTAATAAAATACTAGTCAAATTGCTTAGAAAAATTCTCACAAGAAATAGTGACATACCAAACTTGTAAGCGTATAAGCTTACAGACACTTACAAAACTCCGCAAAGTCTACTCCTATGCAGGTGTTTGGTCAAGCTTTTGAACTACCTTCGCTCAGGTATTCAACAAAATCTTACCCAAGATGAGAATGCTCGTCTAATGAAGAGCTTGATGCGCTGACGAGGTAGCTCCAAGCTCAAGAAAATCTAGAAGTATCGAGGCGGATGTCAGAGCATTCGATCATACAAGACGCCTCGAAGCTTTTCGGAAGGAGAATTGATCCGTGCTAAGAGACCAATCATCCCTATCAATCGGTAAATTTAAACCTAATTGGGAAGAACCTTTTGTTATTGAAAAGGTATATCAGGGAGCCTATCACCGTTGACTTCAAAGGTGAAAGACCAATCCGCCAATCAAATATCGAAGATTTAAATAAATATTACACATGAAAGTGTGATTGGATAAATCAAAATTTGAAAATCTTTATCAAACATTATTTTTAAAATAAAATCTCATAAAAGCATTTTTTAAGTTTTATAGTAAAATATCGGGAAGATGGGGGGCCTTTCTTTCTCTTGATATCATGCAAGTGAGATCCCTACATACATACTCAAAATTATATGTTCAAATGCTCAAATTTAAAAGTCTTACGACGAAGAAAATTTTCAAGAAACTTCAACAAACCAAGTTGGATATACATTTATCATCCCACCCAAATCTAAAGGCTCGAGTTGGTGTATAAGGTGACACATGCAAATATGCCGAAGTCGCATGCGCTTACTCAACACGCCACAAAGGCCGTAGTAAGAGATCCCCATCTAATCCAGGATAAAATCCTTCATCAATTGCTCAAGTCCAGCAAGGTCGGACTCAACACGCCAAATACCGAAGTCACGACAGATCTATCTCAACACCAAAGCGGTAATAAAGGATCCTCCTACTGCTCCCAAAGACAAGAGCATCCAAATCCCCAAATCTCTCAACTTGGTGAGTTCAAGTGACCGACCGAGATTATCCCTATTGGTCGTAAGGTCACTCAAAATTCTACAACAAACAAAGATATCCTTGACTTGCCGAAGGAATCAAATACAAATGTGAAATCTCAACTCCTTCAAGAAGTCTATCAAAGCGTAGAAAGACCGAAGAAATTTTTTCTTCAGTCCAATCAAGCAAAAAGCAGAGAACCGAAGAAGCTATCCCAATGATCGTATAAAGCTAAATGCTAAACTAAGATAGTTTTTGTCATCAAGATGTCCATTACATGTGCAAAGTAATGACTAATGACTTCTATTGATCAACACAAGCTCGAGAGCGGTCATTTATCCTTCTACAAGCCCAAAAAAAGTGGCGGTAAGATAATTTTGTATCACGACAATATCCAAGATAATTCGTGACTTTCCTCCATCAAATCCAAGGCATGAAGCGGATAAAGAGACACAAGATACTGAATCCTCGAGATGAAATCTTCAACAAGTCCCCAAAGCACAAACACGACCAAGACATTTCTATCTCATCAACTCCATCAAGTCCGTCAAGGCACAAAGTCAGGACAAGAGGAAAATACAAATCTCAAATTTCGAGATGAAATCTTCAATAAGTCCGTCAAAGCAGAAAGCATAGGACCGAGGACGTTCTCATCTCACCGACTCCATCAAGTCCGCCAAGGCACAAAGCTAGGACAGGAGGAAAATACAAGTCCCAAAGTTCGAGATGAAATCTTCAATAAGTCAACACAAAGCACGGACCAATATGTTCATCTCGAATAACTCATCAACTCCATCAAGTCCGCTAAGGTACAAAGCCAGAACAAGAGGAGAAAATATAAATTTCAAACTCTCAGGAGGAAGTTTTCAATAAATCCATTAAAGCACAAAGCCAAGGACCAAAGACACCCCAAATTCTCTTGACAAGTTGATGATGACAAGTTAAAGCATCTCCTTCATCTAGTTCATTAAGCACAAAGCATTGGACTAACGACAACAAATACCGGCTCAACGAGCTATTACAGTCGAACAGATGAAATTTAAATGTTTGCCCAACTAAGAGTTATACTCACTTCTATCAAAGGGCAACAATCAAGTATTATCAAAAGTTGTAGAAATTACAACTTCAAGGACATCCAAGCAAATCTCTTGAGATCCGCAAGGTCATCCAATAACAAACACCCGCTCCATGCGCACCATGTTTGTTGGGGGGTATTTGTTGACCTACAACTATGTGCCACTTGAAATTAAATAAATGACGTAGAAATTAAAACCCCCCTAATCACGATCGAAGTCAATTAAATTCGATTCGATTTAAAAATTCGACTTCATAATGCGTCGAAAGCATCAAAATTAATTAAATAACAAATGTCGAATCAATTAATGATCGATCAAATAATTAAAATCAATTTTTAATGAAATTACGCGCATATCGAAGTCGGAAGCCTCGACGACGCTAAACGACCTCCGCTCAAAAATTGATCGGCCGTTGTCGCCAAACGTGAATTCTATCAAACAACGCCTTCCGCGATCGATTCGCGTGAATGCGATCATGAGCAACGCCGCAATTTAAATCTAATTTCACTTTGACCATCGTCGACGTTGCTTAAACGATCGCTGCTGCGTCGCACGTAAACAATTGAGATTGACACCCATATTGTAGGTTTTGAAATAAATTTATGAAATTTGACGATATTTAATTTGTAATTGATTAACCACGACCGCTAATTCCTTAAACCCCTCTAATCCCTATTCTAAATGCCAGCCACCAATTAGAAATTTCCCTATTGACGCCGTTAGACCAATCAAAGGGATAGTTCTCCTCACGCTTATCTCCTTCTCGTTGACCTCATTTGCATTAGACTCTTCATCTGACTCTCCTCCTCTGCTTCTCTCTCTGGTGCGATTCTCTCTTACTTAACTCCTCGCTTTCTCGCTCTCGTAGCTCTCCACACACGCTGTTCCTCCTCACTCCTCCTCTCTCGCGACTCCCCGGCTCCTTCTGAGCACTAGAGCAGGGTGGATCAAGCGCTGGACTCTTCCTCTTCCTTTCCAAATCTAAGTTCCGTTGTTTCTATTCAACCTCTTCCTTTCTTGCTTTGCAGTTATCTAGTTTTACCTAAAGGAAGTCATGAGTATATAATGATTTCATGCGATTTCAAATTGCTTTTGGATTGAAATCTATTATTTGGTTGTATGCTTTGAAGATCTCTTTGTTGCCCATCCAGAAAAGCTGGTCTTTGAGAAAGGATGTAGTTATACTTGTCAGCATCGCTATAGCTATTTTCTTCCCAACTTGATTGCATGCTAACTTTGAGTTGAGAGATGTGAAAATGGTTTCTTGTTGATGACATAAAACATATCCCTTTCTCGTTTCCATTTGTGTTCTATGAATATATATGAAAGGGTTTCTTTCCGTTTTTGATTTCTTTTCCTGATTTGCAAAGTATGAAATTAAGATGTTTGATTTATGCTACAAGCTTTCACTTGTTGAAATTAAGGTTGAGGGAGCTCATTCTCCTTGCCGTTCTCCTTTCCTCTCGTCCGCCCTCTTCCTTGTTGGACACACAAGAGGGATAGAGCATGCATGCTTCTGGAATAACTTGGCATATATTTGAATATCTTGGCTCTTTGGTCAATGTTCCTTCTTAACTCATTTGAATTGCACTTTATCATATGATTGTATTTTTTTTACAACATCAACAATCTGACTTAGAGCTTCATATAAGCCGTTAAGCTTGATGTTTTGTTTGTTATCTGCTCCTTCATTTTGCCTTTCTGAGGAGAGGTTATTGATCTCTTCTAGTAAAATGAGCTGAAAATATCAAAGGACTCAAAGGAGCTATCACACTTACAACCCATGTTTTGCAAAATCAAACTCTTTTTATATGATATCAAAGTTAATATCTTTGTCTATTTAATTTGCAATAATTTTACAAATTGTTTTAGCTTGAAATTTCAGTTTATATATATATATGAGCTTACAATGTTACTTCCTCACATTAGTTAATGAATGAGAGTGGGGAATGATTGACTTTTGAGCTTTAGTCACTGCATACTTTCTATTTCTATCACTGATATCTATTGAAAAATGAATAAATATGAAATTTGAAATTTAGTGCTGTAATTAAAAAAGTTTATTTATAGCTTATCATACAAAATTTAAAAATTCAAATGGCGATAAATGACAAAATGTGATATCAATTATACTTTAATTTCATATACATGCAATACAAATTTATTGTTACGCTATAAGTCGCTCATGTTCCAACGCTGCAAGAACTAATAAGATATGTTCACGTTGTTCCAACGCAAAAATATATCTGCGATAAATTGCTCATCGTTCCAATGCGAAACTTTAATAAGACTGCTCGTTATTCCAACGGCAGCGAAATATGCTGATAAGTGCTCACATCGTTCCAACGCGGCAGAAAACTGTAATAAAGATCGCGCGCTGCTCCGCAGAATACGCTTGAAGCACCGCTCACATTGTTCCAACGCGAAAAACTGTAATGTACTGCTCACATTATTCCAACGCAGAAATACTTATAAATAGCTCACGTTGTTCCAACGTCAAGCATAAGATTGCTCACGCCGTCAACGCGAAAGAACGCAAATGCGTGAACCCACGCACGCCTTTTTTTTTGGCATAGAGTAAATAAATGCCACCATGACACTACCATGCACGCCTTTGGCGCCGTAAGGAGCATACGATGACACGGGAGGTCAGAAATTTTCAAAAAGGGGAGAGAAAAGAAAGAATGGGTGAAATATGTTATATATGAATGCTTATACTTTAATTTCATATACATGTGAATGCAAATTTATCACGCTTATAAGCATCTGCTCAATGTTCCAATACAAAAAAACCGATAAAGACTCACTCACGCTTGTTTCAACGAGGAACTGTTATGATATAATTATTTGCTCGTTATTCTAACGCAGAAGGAACGTATCAAACCCATACGCCTTTCTGTGGGCAGTAATTTAGGGTGTCACGACACCCACCATGCACGCCTTTCTTAAGCGTAAGCCCCTCAAGCACTCAGATGGACGACGGGAGTGCCGAAATTTTAAAAAAAAAAAAAAGAAGAAAAAGGGGTGAAATATGTTATATATGAATTTTACGCTTTAATTCTCATCATGCAAGTATCCCATTTTGTGGAAATATGACATGAATTGAATTTTCTTCAAATATGAATACTTATGTGTCTTTCTACATCACGTAGTTTTATCTTATTAGCTTATTAGACATTTATGTATTGTTTTTATCCTAAAATTTTACATACTTGACATGTTATGAGATATACTTGGATATGCTTAAACATGAGCTTAGTATGCCATCTTTTTTTTTACTTGTCTATTTCACAATGATCTACACATATTCATGAGACATGGTGAAAAACATAAGGGAGATGCATATGAAATTAAATTTTGCAAGTGTGATATGACATCTACTATAAAAAAAGGATATCAAATAAAGAAAGTCAAGCTAGAAATAACTTATAAGTTAAGTGGCACAAATTGACTCTTCTTGTAAGATTGAAAGAGATAAACAGAAGAGATAAAAGGAGAAGAGAAAAGAATGAGAGAGATGAATCCCACCCTTTATTTATAGCGCTACCTTCTCCTCTTATCATTTATCTATCCATTAAGATACGCGTCATTAAGCCAGACGCAGAGATTTTCATCCAAATTTATGCCATTTGTCATATCACATGCACATGTATGCATATGTGCACGCCTCAGATCTTTATCACTTCTTTTGGAAAATAAACTCTTTTGCCATATCTTTTAATACATTTAATGAGTAATTGTCCCCCATTCCATGAACAGATGTGAAGGAGGTGGATTTTAATTAATCCACTTGTCTTAAATACATATCTACTTATATCTTTGTCTTCTTCTCTCCTTACCAAGAGAAACATGCCATGAGTGATTGATCATATGAGCCTTCAAAAAAAATGATTTATTTCACTCTTTATTCTTGATTGCCACATGGAGTTCTTTACCCCAAATCCCTCTAAGTCATTTGGCCCATTACTTCAGTGATTGATCAATAGCTCAACATAATTTATTTCCTCATATCCTGTTGATTATAAAAAAGGGGTATTTGCCTATACGATTCATAACATACTCAAATAAATGACAGTTTATCTTATGTCAACAACATTTTACTTGATCAAAAGAGACTCAAAGATTCAGCTTAATCTCTGATACGATTGAAGTATTGTCGGCCTAAATAATGTTACGTTATACCCTAGATGAATATAAATATCTATCTCATGCTTATACATCCCGATTGCTCTGACCCCGTTAACAAAACCCAAAAATATCATATATTAAAATCTAAACTGCAATTGAACTACATTTCAACTGTACATTTAATGCCCATACAACATTTTAAAAGAATATATATCAGATGTATGTTGAAATGTCCAAACACAGTGACACGTAAAGAGATATAAAACAAAGAACAGATACTATACTTCCTGCTGGTCTGACCGTCCCGTTAACAAAACCCAAAATGTCATATATTAAAACCTAATCGCAAATTGAACCTACATTTCAATGACATTTAATGTCCATACAATATTTTAAAAGAACATATACTGTATGTCAAAATGTCTAATGTGACACGCAGTTAGATAAAAACAAAGAATGATGTTATACTTCGGTTGTCTTCTGACCGTCCGTTAACAAACTAAAAAATCAAAATTGACATATAAACTTCAACTTGACATCTTAATGTCCATGCAAAATTTTCAAAAGAATGTGATACTATACGATGAAGTAATTACTAAGTCAAATACAAAAGACATGCTACACTTCCTGGTTGATCTGACCGGCCCAAGTAACAAAACTCAAAAATCAAAATTGACATATATAAACTCCAACTTAGACATTCTAATATCCATACAATTCCCAAAGAATGATATCCAGCATATTGGAGTAATTACTAAATCAAATATAAAGAATGATGTTATATATCCCTTGGTTTTCTGACCGTCCTGATTAAAACTTAAAAATTTGATATTATAATTTCAAATTAATAATATCCGGTAGTTTAATTTTATCATATAATATAAAGTATGAATCGACTCACATTCAAATTCAAACCCTCAAGAAAAGTCCCAAACCCATCCTCTATGTTCAAACTAAATGACAACGTTTTGGATTATACTTGAGATAATAATTTAGACCGATCTTCTAGAAACCGACGTAGTAGACAAGGTATCAATCGATATTACATAATCGGTAATAATTATTATAATTAAAATTTCAATAATAAATGATCATATATTCAAATCAAAATCAATCATAAAATGATCAAAATTCAAAAAAAAATAACAAAAATATAAATAAAAATGAAATGAATTATTTAAATTAAAATTTAAAAATAAAAAAAAATCAATCTACTCCTCCGCAACTGTTTGTCTTCGGGTGACAAATTAAGAAAACTTTTGCTCACAAAGAGCCAATGTCAAATCAAATGCATAACTATCTTCACACTCAAATATTCCTAAAGCGTAGCGACGCTACTGTCCTGTCCGTGATTTTCTGCTGATATACACACATAAATGGCGCATTACGACCGAGTTCTCCGATGTGGTTCATGATACTAAGACACTAATGGTCACTACCACTGTGAGTATGTTCAACGCTTTGTTTCTTTGAGTTGTGGAAATGTAGAATATTTGGTTGGCAAAAAGCTAGTTTAAGGTTGACTTATATTTGTCCCCTTAGACAAACTTTACCCCAGTCAAGGACACCCGGACGACATAACCCGTACAGCAGAAGATCCTTCGGTTGGGTCGACCACCTCCTCTCGACTAAGCGATCAAGAAAGCTGGACGACGAACCATGGGATCTGGGACGGCCATCGTTCACAAAGTTTAAAATTAAAATAATAAATTTCATAAGTTCTAAACTCCACTCACCGCAATTATATACTGTTTTAACGATTCATCGACTAAGATTAATCAAAAGTGTTCTCTCCGATTGAGAGGGAATTAACTATGCTTGCCATAGCCCTGAACCAGATATATAAAGTTCTCACCAAATGAGAACGAAATCTCTGGTAGTTTTATCTATTATTCATTTCCTCAAATTATCACTAACACTTAAACAACTCTTTTCTTTAAAGATGGATAGAATTTTCTGGATCCCACGATTTCACATCACCGAGGATAGTTTCTATTTTCATATTCGCTCAAATCTAAGTTATAATTGCGTATATAAAAAAAATGAAATGAAAATGAAAGAAATGATAAGTTAATCTTGACAACTTAGCGACATAAAGTCTTAAGTCACTTGAGACTTTATTGAATCATGTATTTAATATCGTTGTCTTATCTTTAAGAGATTGTATATTTTAATTGCTAATTTTACCTTTAAATACCTCTGAATCTGCATTATCGTCACCCCTGAAATGCCAATATTCGTAAAATGCCATTATCAACGCCGGAAGCTGAGCTACTATCCATTTGGTAGCGTGGACTTCCACTATCCGAATCGGGCAAGTTTCTACTCTGCCGAATTAAACTAACGCCATGTGCAAAGAATCACTCAAGAGGCTCAATAAAGTTCTCTATCGGCGCTGAAAAGGTTTCTGCCTGAGAGGCTACTGAGACACCAATCTTAAAGAGGTCATCTGACTCCTCTAGTCCTCAATAATGCAATCCACCAACCCTTCACCGGGAGACACGATCGTTCTTCCCTGGAAGCAAGCTGGAGACAATGACGGGAGAAATCAGCTACGCTTCCATACGTATGCACCGCAAATCAATCTAAACCAAGAAATAACGTTTCTAACCCATAATCGTGACAACCTTAAGTGAAAACTAATAAATACCGGCCGATAGTTAATCATTCTGTCAAATTGAACAGTCCAATTTGAGACAGCTATTTAAATTCCAACATAATGATCATTAATAATTGATTGTAAGATCTTTTATCAGTGGTTATGCTGGGAACCTCCCAAGCTCTTTGAAGCAGCGTGGCATGCAGTGAGGCAAACACCCAAATGAATGACAGAATTCGTACCCATGTGAATGGGCGGCATGCTCATGAAGAAAATGAAAAGCACTTTAAAGTGTTTTCCTCTTGCTTGGAAATGCTACATGGCATAGAAAGCTACTTTCAAGAGGGCTTCTTTAGGCTGGGAGGGTGGGAGAAAGCAGAGAAGATTTGCTCAACCAGTTCAGCTGATGTTTTTTAATCACGAATCGTCAACTGAGTTTTTATTTTCTCTTTGTTATTTCTACTTTAGCTGGGTTTTGATCGTATTTACTATGCTACTATTGTTGTGAAAGAATCTACGGTGGTTAATCACACATGGTTGTAACATTCCCTCAAGAGTTAGCAGCTCTGGTTTGAAGAATATGAGGAGAAACCAACATAAATGGTTGACCACTTTAGTAATGAACTATAAACAATAAAAGGTCTTCTACATGTTTTATTCCCCAACAACAACAAAGTTGGAAGCCATAGCAAGATATGACAGCACTTTCTTTGATAGAATAAGTTGTAAATGGAATCATACCTGCTGGAAATGAAGATCAGATGGAGAAGGTCGAAACATAATAGGCTCAATGCTACTTATGGTGTCAAAACTTTGCTGGATTCTAACAGTACCCAGATAATCAAGGACACAAGATTCAATTTCTTCCTCAGAGAAGTCACCAACAATACTAACCTGAATTACTTTTGTAATCAGTACAGCAGTACAGGATAACTAACAGCTAGAAAAATTATAATAAATAAACATTTAAAACTTTAGTGATAAATCATATCACTAAAATCATCTCCGTTTACAAATTTAAATTTCAAATTCATTATTTACTTGCATATCACCATATACTTTAAATACATCAAAAGGACTACTCATTTAATCTGCCATTACTCCTCACATCCTCATTTTCCTTACTGAATGCCTCTGCACCGAACTGCCACATAGACATCATCATGTCCATCCTCGACTTCCCATCCCTTCCACCACAAATCAATCACAAAAAGAGCACTCTCCAAACTCTTCTTCATGGCCAGCACTGGCCATCAACCTCAACCAACAGTTGGATTAAATGGCCACTCACACACACCAAGCTCACCTCAAACTTCTCTATTGTTTGTCCTGCTCTTCCTTCCCCACATCCTCCTACACTAACCTCCAAAAGCTCCCCACACTAATATCAAGACCAATCCCTCAACCCCACCCACATCAACCACCTAGCCAGCCTCGGCACATATGCCTCACCTCCCCAACTCTTAAATGCCCTCCTCCCCCTCCATGTCACCCATTTCAACGGCAGTTTCCTTATTGCAAAGCTTAGAGAGGATTTAGCATGGACAGCAAAAATAATGGCAGATAGGAGAATTACCATTAGGCTGAAAGAGTGGAAGTTTTGATGTATTTAAAGTAACCCAGATAACTTTAGGTATTAAATATAAAAATGAAAATAATTTTGATGGTATGTTTAAAATCCCCTAAAAATAAGGGAATTTACAAACATACCACAAAAATTCTCTCTCTCTCTCTCTCATATATATATATATATATATATATATATATATATATATATATATATATATATATATATATATATATTGCATATCTAACACCTAAATCTTTATATGTATTTACATGACACTCAAATTAAATCACATCAAAAATGCAGCTAATATCAACTTTTCAAAAGAAAAGAATATCTTTTCATTCATATGCATTGATGAAATTTAGACACTAAAGTGAGATAGTGAATATAAAAGTTAGGTGTTAGATATATAAATATAAACAGATTTTGTGGTACATGCATAATTACATCAAAAAATAAATGAGATTCTATGAATGATGTCACAAGGACAAAAAAAGCAATAAAAAATGAGTTTTTCTAAACGGAAAAACAATCTCAGGAAAATGACTATAAACCTCCATATTGTCACCAACAAACTGATTCATCACAGCTTCTTTAACAGATTGAAGTGTTAAATTTTCCAATGAATGTGGCGTTGGCTCGACAAATCTCTCATCGCCATTCAACATTGCCAACATAAGTCTGTGGGCAGTTGAACGTTCTAAGCTTTTTGGTATGGATCGGTAGTATGACAAATACAATTGCCTAGCTCTATCAAACGCATCTTCCAGCCAAACACTATGCTGCACAAAAGAAACAAGCAATTTATGTCAATATATTACGAATAAATTAATAAAAAAAACATTAAGAATAAACTACTATATGAGAAAAAAAATCATCAAGATTAATTTGAAAATACTCTACATTACCACTGCACTGTCATTGCATTTTGAAATCTGAAACATGCAGCGAGGTAACTTCTAAAAGAAGCCACAAATTTGTGGTTTTAATGAGACTACACGATTCTTGCTAGTATAACAACGGGCCTATCTGAAACATAACTTTATGATATATGTATGCCACTCAAATACTCTGGGTAATAGAAATGATATTGCAATAAATAAGGCCTGATCCAAATAATAAAACAATATTATTCAAGGAAGCATAACTACAAACGGTCAAGTGTAAAAATTGCAATGGCATCAATAATTAGGAATTCAAAAAGTTTATAGAAAACTACCTTCCCCTGAATGCATTTTGATAAGGAAAAAAAATTAATAGAAAAGAGATCAAAGCAAAAAATTAAAAGAAATTGAAATGCTAAATAAAAATTGATAGAAATAGTATTCACCTCAAGAACCATGTGCAGAAGTTGGAATGCAGCTCTCATCCCATGATCTCTCAAAGTAAATCGAAATTCCATACAAATTACCTCCTCATTGGACTCCAAAGAACAGTTTATTAGATGATTTACACAGAAAAGTTCTACCTGGAGAAAAACACCTAATAATCAATTAATAGCCTCTTCAATGATACAAGCAACTTGAATTTAAATCATCATAAATTGAATGAAAAGCACAAAAATTAACAAATAGCATGTAGCTAAATATAGTGCAGAAGAAGTAAATCGTCTACAAAAGATTTCCATAGCCATTTCTTTTAAAATAGAATAATAATGTATCTCGGTCATATCAACGCCCCCATTAAATGATTCTAAATTAAGGATCTGTTTGGGTTGGCCGTAATTTTATGAGAGTTAGCGTAGAATTATAGAGGGGTTATTAAAAGCTTGCTTCAAAATGTGCTTTAGAAGTGAAGCGAAGCAATGTGCTAAACATGAGCAATCACTTGCCTCTAAAGCACAAGTTCGCAACAAAGCGTGTATGCCACGCCATTGTGGTATCAGGTTGTAGTGAAATGAGCTTAACTGCTATTCAAAGCAAAATTATGGTTCAAATTTCATGATTTAGTTCAATATCAATTGCAATACCTAGGTTTCTCATAATCATTATGTCTTTTCTCATTGGTTCCTTGCTCTCTCCCACTAAAGCTTCTTAGTGAATTTTCTTTTCACGCTCACTCCCCCCCTAGTTCTTTATACTTTCACTAGTTCTTATTGCTAACAACAATGGCAATTGCGCACAAGTTTATTTTCAAAAATGCTTCTCAATTATTCATCTTCATACTCTCTCCCACTTCACTCTACCTCCACCTCTTAGGTAAGTTTGGTTCTCGATTTATACATCTGAATATTTCTTTGGCAGAAGTAAAGTAAAATTTTAGAATGATTTCAAATACACTGAAATATCTAGATTTGAATTCGCGATGAGGGAATTCAAAATATATCGCCAATGGAGTGATGCGGCGGCAGGCCGCTGCCGCTCCGCCTTCTCCGCCGCCGCTAGCCGATACTCGGCCCGCCACCTCGCCGCCGCCGTCTGCCGGGCGCCGCCAGCCGCTACAATGTCAAAACTTTCGCTATTTCATTACATTTTTGTCAACCAAACAAAAGAAAGTCAGAAAAGCTCAACCAAACAACTATAAAGTAATCCTTTACAACTTTTACATCAGATTCTTTACATCAGATTCCAAATGCAGAACCAAATAAATCTTAGCTTCTACTCACTCAATCTCATAAGTATATTCTTGATTTTAAAGTATATTCTTATATCATATCATTTTTAATATCATTTACATCTTTGATTCTCTTTTAGCTTTTAAATAGCTAAAAATTATAACTATTGAATGTATCATTATATTAGCTAAAAAAATTTATTGGAAGTAGTTTATGTTAGGCTAACTAAATAACAATAGTATGCACATAATACATACATATATGATATATAAATCATGAACGCTCTAGTTAGTAAAAGCATTGCTTTTCTTTGTGCTTTGCACATTGCATTGCACCTAATACTTTCGAAACATTGCCTTTTCCGCTTTGAAAAAAATTAGACAACTTTCTCTTACAACCATATAATCTAATTTTGGTTGTAAATAACTTGTTCCACCATAGAAATTTAAAAGAAAAAACAAAAAAAAAAAAAATTATAGTCAAACAAAAGTGTGGTAGCTTTCTAGAAAGCAAGGCTATGAAAAAGGTTCCCCAATGAAAACCTAAATGCAAGAATTAATTTTTAGTTTAAACCCCAGAATTTTATTCCTAGTCAATAAAATAGTTACATATAACAGTAATAAAAATTTCCTGCAAGAGGCGAAGAAACAAACAACACAAGATTATGATAGAACACATAAGTTGAGAGAGTAATATGCATTCAAACTATGAGAATCAAGCTATCATGCAAATCTAATAGCCCTTGCTAAGTCTAGAATACCAATGTTATTAAGAGAACTACTGTGTCTACCTTGAAAACTAATAAACCTCAAGAAATAAAAAAATGCTTCTTTTTGTTTCTACATCTTAGACTAAACACAAGTTAAAGCATTTTATCTATTAAAATAGGCATATTTCTAACAAAATATTTGGACTAAACAGAGCCTAGATCATTAACAACCTCCACTTCACAATCCTCATGAATAACATTTGGGAACACTCCTCAAGTGCCAACAAAAATTTGAGATTTCGAGATTTCGAGAAACGTAAGACCCTCAAAAGGAAGGCAGTTAACTTTCCGAAATATACTAGCAATACTGACATCTATATTTGATCACCAGAGGAGAGGAGAAAGAAAGATGTTGAGATCTAACAAGCCATCAACAACATGGGAAGGCACGGACTCCAAGTATGAAGTCAGAGTAGGTTTTTCAGAGCATGTGAGCAATCAAGGGGATTGAGAAAACAACTTCCAATAAGTTGATTAATTTACTTTAATCATTTGTCTTAAGCAAACATAACTCACGCAGTTCATTCCATGACATAGTTAAGAGTCGACCCAATGGTGCACTATCTTTTTCTCCATTTAGTACCTAGACAAAATCTTTTTTTAACTTTATAGCTCCACACATCAATCTATTAAAAGCATTATTCATCTACCTTGATGGTAGCTCTTTCAAAATACTAAATCCCAAAGAAAAAGTACAAAAAGTCTTAAATAGAAAAAAATATCTTAAAGAATGATGATACTTTAAAAAAAATGGAAAATTTGAAGGTTGTTTCCTTTATTTCTACTGTGTGTATTGAAATCATTCCGGATAAAACTGCACACCTACCTAATTGTTAGATCCAGATATATCTATAGGTAGCACTTGACCAAATTTTGCGACTAGTTGGGTAAGATAATAGGAATGAGCGGAAAATGTGAGTAATATGACAACTAGAAAAAAAATCTCAAGAAAGTTCACTATGGCTCATGAACGGTACAAATGGTCAAAATCCTAAAATCACGTTTCAAGTCATTATTTATGGAGTGGTGAAGGATATAGGACAAGTTACATCATGAATAAAATAACAAATGACTAGCGACTATAGATATGTGAACCAATCATAATACAAACACATATCACCTCTAGGATAACTATGACTATGATTGGCAAAGTCCCAATGCAAATGTCACGAGTATCTAGGTTGAATGCTAGAAGGCGGATACTTAGGCAAGTACCTTGGATGAGTCATATGAGACAAGTGTTTTGGGCAAGTCTTTTGAAACAAGTGCTCTAGGAGAGCTTGTGATGGGAGTGAGGGAGGCAAGCCTCTAGTGTGAGTTTTTGTGGTAAATGTCCAAGATGAGTCCAGGTGAGCACATCTTATTGAATTAAAGGTGAGCTTCTTTTCTAATTTATGGGTATCCTAAAGGGTAAGTCCTTTGTGATGTGTGACATAGTTGAAAATTTTTCATAAAAGGTGAGTACCTTTGAGCAAAGTTCTTTCTTGGACGAGTTACCCAAAAGTTGTATCTTTCGTAGGTGGGGCCAAGCAACCCCCTTGAGCAAGTATCATGCAGATTGGACATTTAGTCACTTCAATCTTGACTTACCCCACAACTAAGTGTATTATATGTACACAGATCATACCATTGCATGAATGCACTATTGATTAATTTAATAAAAAAATTAAATGTAACTTCTCCAGTATAATTATGCAGAAAAGAGTTTTTCAATAATAGCTACTTACAATTAACATAATCTGATAGTATTCAGTAACATAATCAAATTTTAAAAGTTACTTGTTCTATTTTATCCATTCAACTTCTACAATTATGTGTCAATCCAACTGCAGTGATCATAAAGAGTAGATTATATGATAAAATGCCTAAAAACTAAACATGATCCAAAATCTTGTTGTCCATATGAATTGATCGCACTTACACATTGGAAAGGTATTAAATTCAAGAAACTACCATTTCCTTAGTAGGATGGACTTAGGGTCAATTTAGCCTTTTATGGTGTACATTGGGTTTACTAAATAGAATTTCAATTTGCAATGGTTGATGAATTTCTAACAAAACTAGAAATATTTTAAGGGCTGTTTTCGCTGCTTAAATTTAGAAAATAAGTTTGGAAAGTAGTTCATTTATTAGATACCATCATCTAGTTGGATGCAAATAGAAATCACTTTGGATTTTAAACTCTACAAAAACCCTCAAAACTCTGCAAAAATGATAATTTCATTTGTCACCTGCAAAATGAATGAAAATAACATCAACATTTTCTAAAACATTTTTTCTATCTACAAGATGCTAAATTAGCCCATATCTTCACTAACTCTTTAGAATCCATGTACTTGATACATCCATTCAACTTCCATTTAGGGCCAATTTGGTTGTTTGAAAATAGAAAGCATATTTTGAAACATGAAAAATTTATTAGATACAATCATATAGCTGGAAAATGTAGTTCAACTGCTTGACTTTTCAAACTAGACATCTCAATATATTTTCTAGGCATCTATTTAGTACTTCAATATGACCATCAATTTGAGATTTATAGGCTGATGAAAAAAGTAGTAACAATTTCTATGTTGTCCTCCAAAAATATAAAATAAATTAAGGCTGATGAAAAACTTTGACATCTATCCTGATGCTTTGATTTTAGGTAAACATTTAATATAATTAATTCTCTTAAAAAAATTGGCTACACAAATGCCTAAGTAGTTATTGGGCATGAAATTAATTGAGATATCCTAGAAAATATAACTACCATAACTAGTAAAAACTTGTGGCCCATGCCAATCTTAGGAAATCTTATGGTGCATTTGGGATAGTAGTGATGGTGTGATGAAGTGGGAAAACACACCGCAGTGTCGTTTGAGAATTGCATTTTGGCCGCATTTTGGAGAATCTACGATAGGAAAGTTGTATTTTCCTATGTGACCTAGCAGAATGCGGTAGTTGCCAGAAAGCTATGGTCTAATTTTTTAACAAAAAATTATAACCATCACCATAGCTTTTTAAACAATAACTTCTTCTGCAATAACTCCATCAATATTTTTTCATATCACTACAACTTCCCCAAACGAACCCTTATTAAGAGATCCAGAAATACATTAACCTAAGGAGTCAAAGTGACATAACGAGTAGTGTATATAACACATTTAAAATTTTTTCCTATTTGGCATGAGAGATAATGACTAGCAGTCTTAATAGCATCCTTTCATGATGAAGGTCAGCCAAGCCAACATTCAAGTATATATATAATTTTATCTTGCCCAACATGAATAGGCACAGCAATGAGATGCATTCTTAAATAGTATGATCACAAATATAGGCCCTATGAATACCAAGGCTACTACCTTTACAAAGATATACATTGCCAATCATAAAAGTAGCAGAAGGAACACACAGCCTATGCCCTTGTGATCATGATAATCATATGAAAGTTAGGACATGTCAAGTGCTCTTCATTTATTCTTTCAAAACCAAGTATTTTGATGTGCATAAAAGTTAAAAGAGTAGAGAAATCTAGGAAAATGATCAAGTTGAACTCAAAGACACTAACTTTCAGTAGTTAGCTGAATATCTATAAAAAAAGACATAACTTAGACTTAGAAGTTTGTCTAGGAGTGGTTTTTTAGTAGGTCTAGAATAATATGAATGCTTAGATAAGGATTTTATTAGTCTAGCAAATGAAATAATAATAATAAAGGTGCCATTGAGCTTATAGGCTTAACTATTTTCTTGCCTATATAGCGTAACATTCATGTCATAGAACCAAGAGCAATCTAGGAATATGCGCAACATCCATGAGAACACCGCACCAAATCTTATCCTTATGTCTACCCGATATGATATCAACTAGAGAATACTTTGAAATAGATAGGGGTGTTTTAGACTCCAAAAATTTATGACTAGTTCTCACGAAAGAGTTGTATGCGTTTTGAGTTAACCTTTAAGCTTTCAGATGAAGATTAATTTTGCAAATAAAATGCTATACAAAGATGTTTCCCTCATTTTGCAAAGACCTTAGATCTGGTTTAAGGTTTCTTATAACTACAAGCACTTATGGTTAACTATCCCTCTCAATAATGAGAAATAATTTTCGCTTAAGACTAGTTGTTAAATGCTACAAGCTTAGCTTATAAAAGTAGTTAAGTTTTAAAATTGAAAAATTCATCACACTTAACTCAAAACAAATAGTGGGGAAATTGATGATGATCATGGTCCCATCATTCTAAATTGCCATGATTTTTGTTCTACTTAATTAAAAAAGATAGTCGACACAACCTATTGAAGAATTTTCATCAACAGCAATAGATTGTCATCTAAAAAAATCCTTGTAGACTAGTGATAATATTTATCTAAGAGGATAATTTCAAGTCAAACTTAGCTAATAAGAGGGCTTTAAACCATATCGACCATGCTCCCTATAATGCGTTGCTCAAGGGAGTTATGCTATTAAGGAGAGGAAGCTTATTAGTTCTAGCCATGATCTTAATTTAATGAAATGCTTTAGCAACAAACCACCTAGCTAAAGGCCCCAATTATAATTGTTTCTTTTTGTAAAACCATTTGGCAATAAAACCACAAGATCAAGCGACATGTGACATATTGTCACTGGTAAAAGACTTTTGAGTGTCCAATATTGACATATACTCACTACATAAGACTTTTAAGAGTGAACAAAATCATATGCTTGATATAATATTAGCATTTTGTGAACTTAGGTTAATATTAAATTTGTCACCCGTTGATTAATTTTGCATTAACTTTTTAGGCAATAAATTTCTTTTGAATTTTTTAAATTCAAAATTTTCTTGCAATTTTTAATATTTTTATTTTTATCTATGCACGAAATAATTTGATATAAGATTCTCTCTGGTTGTCATTTATTTTCAACACGATCAGTATCTAGGATTTGAACAATTTCGCTTGATCCGTGTTTATAGAGGGCACACTTCATGAATTAAATTCATTCAAATGTTTATTGTATTGCAGCCAATGTCGACTTTACTCTAGTATGTATAGAATTGGATCTGAAAATTTAATTTATGATTATGTTTTATAAACACATTGATGAGAGCAAGATTCAAAATTATTACTTTATTGCTATTTATTTGAAAGTTTATTGTTTAAATAACCATTATGGAGTTCACGTCTTGTAGACACCCATCTTAAAATGTGTGGATTGGACCTAAATAATGGGACTAACAACCCTGCAATATAGGTAAGATGGCTCATTTGAAAGCATGAATATTGATAACTAAATTTGATTTAAGAAAAAAAAAAGAATTTATGAAATTTTGAAATAATTACATGCATAATGAAATAGAAAATTTCAAGTTCAACTTATTTGTAGTCAACACAACATTCTCAAATGTTAGTACGAGTATTTAAGATATTCATCATAGCACATGCAAATATTTTTAATTTCAAAAATTTACATGTACTTTAGATGATTTTCAGGCTTTCAAGACAAGTTAAATTTGAGTTTAATTCACTTTTTTCATTTGTGAATATTTTGGATGCAAGTCAAAGCACATACAAGCATATTTTGTATCTTGATGTAATTAAATGAATCTCAATGCACTTGGATAATTGTCACGCCCTGCATCAACCTCCTTCCTAAAACCAACACAAGACGTAATAAAGGCAAGTATAATTCAAGTGATTGAATCCAGCTAACACACTCATCGTGGCATCTCCTCATCAGAATAGAATGATAAACCCAATCATCTGCACCCAAAATTAAATACAATCTCATATTACCATCTACACATACAACAACAACAACAATAAGCCTTTATCCTACTATGTGGGGTTGGCTACATGAATCCTTCTTCTCCATTGTGTCCTATTGAGCATCAATTTTTTATTTAATTTCTAATAAACTAAGATCATTTTTTATACATTCTAACCAAGTCTTTTTAAGTCTACCTCTACGTTCTTAACATAAGGCAAATCTAATACATCTACACTCCTAACTTGGTCATTGGACGGCAAACGCTTTATGTGACCAAGCAATCT
Source organism: Cymbidium sinense (assembly GCA_021442155.1). Taxonomy (NCBI): domain Eukaryota; kingdom Viridiplantae; phylum Streptophyta; class Magnoliopsida; order Asparagales; family Orchidaceae; genus Cymbidium; species Cymbidium sinense. The sequence continues at coordinate 138,150,190 of CM038220.1, forward strand.
AAGGTGACTCACCCTAATCATATCTGCCACTAGAGCTACTCCAACCTTTTTACGTATATATTCATTTCACATTTTATCTCTATGAGTAAAGTCACTCATCCACCTAAGCATCCTCATCTTTGCAACACTTAATTTTATGCTTCTCTTTTACTAGCCAACATTCTACGTCATAAATCATTGCAGGTCTTATTACCAGCTTATAAAATTTTTCCTTAAGTCTAAGTGGTACTTTTCTATCACACAACAGGCCAGATGCATTCCTCCACTTCAATTATCCAACTTGAATTCCACTAATAACACCCCAATCTATCTCACCATCATTTTGAACAATAGACCTAAGATATCTAAAACGTTCACTCTATTTAACGACTTGATCACCGAATGTCACAACCACTAAATCTCTACAACTAAAATTACACTCCATATATTCAATTTTAAATCTACTAAAATGAAAACCTTTAAACTCTAAGGTTCACCTCCATAATTCAAGTTTCTCTTGAACTCTCTCTCTAGTCTTATCAACAAGAAGAATGTCATCAGTAAAAAGCATACACGAAGATACATCCTCTTATAAATGTCTAGTGAGAACATCCATAACTAAAGAAAAAGATATGGACTTAATCCATAGTGTCATCTAACTGAAAAAGAAAAATATTTTGTCAATCTTCCTTGTGTTTGAACAAAAGTAACAGCTCTAGTATGCATATCCTTAATAACTTTAATATAACTAACATTAACTCCTTTCTTTCCTAGAACTCTTCAAATCACTCCACTTGGAACTTTATCATATACTTTCTCTAAATCAACAAATATCATATGTAGATCCTCCTTACTCTCTCTATACTTCTCCATCAAGCCTCTCAACAAATGTATAGCATCCATAGTAGACCAACCTGACATGAAAACAAACTGATTTTGAGAAACATTTGTATCACATCGTATCCTATGCTCAGTTACTCTTTCCCATAATTTTAATGTATGGCACATTAACTTAATTCCACTATAATATGCATACTCTTATGCATCACCTATATTCTTAAAAATAGAAATTAACAAACTCTTTCTTCATTTATCTGGCATCTTTTTGTCTTTAAAATAATATTAAAAAGATTAATAAGCCAAGAGATTCATTGATCTCCTAAGCATTTTCATACTTCTATTGGAATATCATCAGATCCTATTACCTTTCCACACTTCAATTTCTGTTAAGCCTCAACAACTTCAATTTTAATACAATAATAAAAATAAGAATCTCTATTTTTGTTTAAGGTACTAAGGTTGCTAAAGTCAATCATATTCTCACAACCTTCATTTAGAAGTTTATCAAAATATCTCATCCACCTAGGTTCAATATCATCTTCTAAGAAAAATACTTTATATTTTTTTTCATCCTTAATGCACCTCACTTAAACTAAATCTTTACTTCTCCTATCTCTTTGTTTGGCTTAGTAGCTTATACATACATCTTTCACCTTCTTTGATAATTAATCTATTATATAAATTACTAAAAGTTAAATTTTTTGTATCACATATTGCTTGCTTAGCATCTCTACGGGCTGCTTTATATCTTTCTCAATTCTCCGAATTTTTATATCTACTCAAATTTTATAACAAAGCTTTTAATTTTTTATCTTTTCATGCACATTTTAATTCGACCGCCAATTATTTCTATTAAAAGAAACTTTTCTTTTTTATTCTCCAAGCATATTTTTTGCAAATTGCTTAATCTCATTTGCTACTATTTCTCACATAATATTAGCTTCCTCATAAACATCTCAAATTTTAAGATCTTGTAGCTTACTCATAAAAATATTTCTACTATTATTATTTAAATACCCCCGTCAAATCCTACGATAATATTTTGATTTATTTTTCAACTTTCAATCCTTCATCATAAAATCTAAAACAAGTAGTTGATGTTGGGAACCTAAACTTTCATTCGGAATAACCTTAAAATCTTTACAATCTAAACGATATTTTTTCATATCATAAAATAATCAATCTATATTTTACTAGGTCCATTCTTTTAAGTGATAATATTTCATCTCTTTTCTTAAATAAATATTAATAATTATAAAATCATAAGCTAAACTAAAATAAAGTCATACCTTCTTCATTAATCACTCCAAACTCATAGCCACCATGAATGCTTTTAAAATCTTTTGCTACTCTATCAACATATACATTTAAATCTCCTACAATAAATATATTTTCCTCAAGAGATATCTTTTGTATTAATCCCTCTAAGTCATTCCAAATTTTTTCTTTTGAGCCTACATCCAAACTTACTTGAGGAACATAAAAACTTACAATATTAATAATCTTAGTATCAACAACAATCATTAAAGTTATAATTCTATCTCTAATCCTATTAATATTTATAACATTATCCTTCAAACTTTTATCTATAATCACATGTACACCATTTCTAGTTTGACTCTTACCTGACTACTAAAATTTAAAACATAAACTATCAATCTCCTTGGCCTTCTCCCCAAACAATTTAGCTTCTTGAATATATAAAATATTTATCTTCCTATGAATCATAATATCTATTAATTGCATTAATTTACCTGTAAGGGTACCTATATTTCAAATTTCTAAACAAATTCTAGTTTCATAAACTAACTTATTTGCCCACATCTATTCATAATGTGAAAACCCTTACTTATTTAACACTACACTCGGGCACCGATGCAGCTGACCTTACACACTTTTCACTATATTCAGGCCATACAACACGTCACATCTAAGGGATGCCTAGCATTAACACAATATTTTAAAGGATTCTTGTCATGATTATTTTGACAAGTTTTACGTTGGCTGTTGACTGCCTAATGCAACCCTCTACTTTTCACATCCGGGACTTCGGACCCAGCAAAACGAATGTTACCCTTCATTATCCCAGCAGAACTCTAAAATATATTTCAAATGCATTAATTTAAAAGTATCAAAATGGATGTGTGATCGTTTAAACATGAATAGTCACACGTAATCATGTATCCTTCAATATGCAGAATTTCTAATGACTAGCCCATAAAATATAAATTACTTCGTAATGTACATGCAAAAAAGACTAAAGACATTCGCTTCCTAAATTTAAAGTTCCATATCTACCTAACTAGTGATAGACCTCCTCAAATCGGCCACCCATAATTTCTTTTTTTAAGATAATCTAAAATAAATAAAATTCTCATTTTAAATTATATTCTTAAATTTCAATTCAATTAATTAAAACTAATCTTAAAATAATATATTACATCAAAATAATTTCTCCTCATACAATTCTCAATAACTATCTATTCGAATTCAACCTCGATCTATTAAAAAGATAAGAAAATAGAATTTTTATCTTCAAATCAAACTTACTTTATGAAAGAAAGAAGAAAACTAAGATTTCTTACCTCAATTCTAAATTCTTCTCTTTTCCTCATTTCCACCTCTTTTTCTTCATTTCTTCTCATCTCTTCTCTTCCTTTTCCTCTTTCTTTCTTCTTATTCTTCATTCTTTTTCCAACATCCTTCTTCCTTTTCCTACTCCATTTTTTTTCTTCCTTTTCCTCTATGTATCTTACCCGAGCTGCCCTCTATTCTCCCATCCTTATCGGCCTTCAAGCACAGTAATGGGATAAGAAGAAATGAAATGGATAAAAATAAAAATAATATTCTTAGCATATGCCAGTATTTAATTACTTAATATAATTAACCTAATGTCTGATAATTTATCACTTTTTATTTCTCAATTTACCATCACATATAATTTTAATTAGAGAAAACTAATTGAGATGAATAGTGAATTAATCCGATGAATAAATAGTACATTTAATCAAAAGTTTAGAAAAATAATTTTCGTGAATAACTGTTGTTAAACTTAATAATATATACTTCTATATATTAAAACGACTAAAATAAAATGTAAAATTTTGTAAAAATATATTTGATCATTTTCAATGTAGGCGAAGTGGAGTATAAGTTTTAGGAGGGATTTTCGTCTCAAAATTTCAAAATTTTTGGGTATTACAATAATGCAGCACAAATTTCATTGTAGCTATATAATTCACTTGCATGAATTTAGGTTCACTTGTGTAACGCACTTGCATATATATTGGTATATTTACACTGTGCGCTTGCATACATTTCAAAACAACTATGGGATGCACTTGGATAGTTTTTTGTGCAAATCACATAATGCACTTGCAAGTTGCATGCTTTTAAGACATTTACATAATTCATTTTAACACTTCATGACGCATTTGCACCTTTTCTAATGCACAAGCATTAATTTTGATGCACTTGTATTATGAATTTGCACAATTTTCAATGAACTGATATATGCACTCGCATGTTTCTTGAAGTGCATTTGCATAATTATCCAATGATGTATATGAATGATTTAAAAAAATATCTGATTTCATTGTTTGCACATATATTTTCTCATTAGGACACATGTGAATGTTTCATTTCATGTTTTTATTAAACTATTTGCATGCAAGTACATGTTGCGGATCCGATAGCATTGTACATTAAAAATAATACTCACTTCTTTAATTTAATTCACAATTTAATGAACTTCAAATATTCAATGAAGTTTAGCTCGTGTGCATCAATAAGCCTCCAACTCTACTATAAGTCACATTCAAATTCGTTTTATTTATTTTCAATTTATTTGATGTGATATGAAGCACATTTTAGAGTTCATTGGAAAGTTTACTTATGTGTATGTGCGAGCTCTAAAATTTTGTCCTTGCTCATAACCAAACTTCTAAATTCATTGCATGTCCTCTACAATCTAGTGTAAATTTGATTTGTATTTAGTTCCATTTTTTCAAAGCTATTGCATCATATTTGAATATTCATCGATTGTTCCCATTTAATAAACTAACATTTATTAAGTTTAATCAGTTGTGTTATTTTATTCAAGATATCATCAGTTTTTTTTGTTCTTTTCAAGTGAAATTTTAGCTTTGGCAGCCTGCCAACATTTCCCACACATATAAGGGGATCTAAGGGGAGTGTTAGTCATTCTCTCAATACTTAAAGGAATTGTGCATAGCCGGTCACATGAGACTGCAGTAGAAGAGTTTCTAAATCTACTGCACTTAAAAAGCACACATAGGCCTTCAATTACTTGTATGAGATACATATACTCATCAACGAACACAAGTATTTATTTTTATATTTTTCCCATCACATTAAAATAATATTTTTGCATTCTATGCATCTTATCTTGCACACATGGCATTGTTGATGAGACGAGGGTGAGTGGAGAGTGGTGTGCAGCCTGCTAAAGATGGATAGCTAGAAATCAAAAGTGATTGAGAAGGGAGACGCAAACATGTGAGGAGAAGAGAAGAAGAAGACAGGCTAGTGATTGAGTAGGATAGAAAGACAGCAGCGGAGAAAGAGCTCACATGTGGCTCTAAGAGCTGAGACAAGGCCAGAGGCTATATGTGCAAAAGATACCAGAGAGGGAGGTGTATCCTATCGGGTGCTCAAGCAAGGTTGAGGGGCTATGAACAGAGCAGAGGGCTTGTGAAATTCAGCTGTCTGATGGAAGAGGAGAGCCATGAGTTGGACTGCCTGAGTGAGGAGAGGAAAGAGCGTGCAAGGAACGCAAGGCATGTGAAATGGAGGACCTATTAGCAAATGAGATGCGACTCAATTTGATAGGAATGGAGGTCGCCATGTGAGAGAGACAAGGATAGTGGTGCATGGATTGACGGGGTGAGGTAGTTTTTTTTTTAGTTTTCTCTCCCTTTTTTTAAACATGAGTCAAGAGATGTCTAGCTCACCTAGGACAACTTAAAAGGAGCAAGAAGGAGCTCAAGTACACGACTGCTCTAACAAGGCTGCTTCACAACATTCATAGGACACCTATTAATTAGACCAAGTTAGCATCCCTTGTCCTTCCAAGCTGAATACATCAAGAATATACTAATGTGTTTTCAATCCTTGAAAGGGGTTAGAAATATGAAAATACATCACAACATGCGTCTGTTTAAAGCTACCATAGACAAGCTGAGCATCCTCACCAATCAAATGCTCATCATTTATCACATTCTCAAACCCTAAATACCCATTCCCAACCTCCTCTGTGTCTGTAGTAAAAAAAGAGAAAAATAAAAACAGAAAGATTAAAAGAAAGCTGAAAAAACAAAAAAAAAAAAAAAAAAATAGATAAAACTTATACAACCCAACCAACCACAACACAATCCAACTACAACAACATTATCTGTGACAACATCATCTACAACAGCATCAGAGATTTGCTACAATAGCATTGTGTATAAAGATATAATGAATTCTTTTTCAGGTGTCTGAAGGTCTATACACACTTCTTTAAGTGTAGTGAGTTTAAAGCTCTCAGGTCACACCGTCATAAGACACTGATAATGTATGCCTTTTTCAAGTATGGTGGGCAAGTTGAGCGTTCTCGTTAAACACCAAGAACGTGAGTGAGACATTAGAATGCTGTCAGAATGAACAAGAATGGGCTCAAAAGAACAAAATTAAAATGACTTATTGGACTAAATGATGAGAAAAAATAAAGACACAAATCCTTGCTAAAAATAGATGAGAACTTAGAAGTGTATGTGTGCTAGGGAAAGAACTAAATTGAACACAAAACTGGGTATAAATAGGGCATATAGGAAACTTGGCAGCTCCCTTGGGGAGCATGGAGAGAACCTCCTCGCTACACCACTAGAACCCATCTAAGTACCCCTGAGCAAATAAGAATTCCAGCAAACATATAAATAACCTAAGGGGATCCCTTATTTAGCATTAGGAACAAGTAGACTGAACACAAGCAAAATAAACAAATTTGCTATAATTTAAATGCAGTATAAAATTACATGATACAACATACTATCTTTCAAAGTTTTAAATGAAGAGTTTGCGCGTGTTTAAGTATATTGCATCTGCCAATAAAAGTGTGAATAGCTAAGTAGGAACAATTCTTAAAGTGTACAAACACAACACAAGCCAAAAACATAAATCCAATTACAGTTAATAACTTATGACTCTTATGATACCTCAAAAATCATGTAAGTACTTTGAAAAAAACACTAATCCTCCAAAAACACATCAACCATCAATTATGCATTCTTACAAGCACATCAAAAGACAAACTATCCACATCCTCGGATAAATGTGACACGCTTCAAAAAGCAAAATTGTGATAATCTTAAAAGTGTTGTGTGATTTGTTAGAGAAAATCTAAACTTCAAGTTCATCTCTCGAGAAGAGTAGTTGCTCTGACAAATATGCTTAAGCTCTCTAACAATAATCTTAAATAGTATTTAATCACTTTGAAATTTTGTGAACTCAACAACAACAAGCCTTTATCCCACTGCGTGGAGTCAACTACATAAATCATTCTTCCCAATTGTGTCCTATTAAATTTCAAATTCCCACTTAAATCTAATAAATTAAGGTAATTTTTTATACTCCCTAACCAAGTCTTTTTAGGTCTACCTCTACCTTTCATAACATTGATCAAGTTTAATACAACTACTCTCCTAACTAGATCATCAGACAACAACATTTTATGTGATCAAACCATCTATGGCAACTCTCTCTAAACTTGTCTATTCCAACCTTTTTCACACACACACACACACACACACACATATATATATATATATATATATATATATATATATATATATATATATATATTTGCATTTTGTCTCTAAGTGTAAACCCACTCATCCACTTGAGCATCCTCATCTCTGTAACACTTCACTTAATTTTATGCTTCTCTTTCATTACCCAATATTCTGCTCCATAAATCATTACAGGTCTTACCACCATCTTATAAAATATTCCCTTAAGTATAAGCAGTATTTTATATCACACAACAAGCTAGATGCATTCCTCTACTTCAACCATCCAAGTTGCATTCTACTAATAGCACCCCCATCTATTTCGCCACCACTTTCAATAATAGACCCGAGATATCTAGAGCATTCACTCTTTTTAATGATTTAAACCCCCATTATCATAACCCCACCACTAGATTTTCTATAACTAAAATTACACTCAATGTATTTGATTTTAAATCTACTCAAACAAAAGACTTTAGACTCAAATGCTGACTTCCATAATTCAATTTTCTCAAAAAATCCCTCCTTAGTCTTATCAACAAGTATATCATCTACAAAAAGGCATACACCAAGGTACATCCTCCTATAAATGTCTAGTAAGAATATCCATAACTACGCAAAAAGATATGGGCTTGAAGAAGATCCTTGGAGTAATCACATTGAAATAAGAAAATGCATGGTCAATCCTCCTTGTATTTGAACACAAGTAGCAGCTTTAATATACATATTCTTAATGATTTGAATGTAATAATATTAACTCCTTTCTTTTATAGAACTCTCCAAATGACATCTCTTGAAATTTTATCATATGATTATTTTTAATTAACAAATATCATATGTAGATCCTCCTTACTCTCTCTATACTTCTCCATCAAACTTCCCAACGAATGTATAGTATTCATAGTAAACTTATCCGGCAAGAAACCAAACTAGTTTGAGAATTTTTCGTATCACATTGTAACATATACTCAATTACTCTCCCATAATTTTAATGTATGGCACATTAATTTAATTCCTCTATAATTTGCACACTCTTGAACATCACATTTATTATTAAAAATAGAAACCAACAAATTTTTTTCTCCACTCATTTAGCATCATTTAGTCTTTAAAATAATATTAAAAACTTAGTAAGTCATATAATTCCTTGATCTCCTAAACATTTTCACACTTCTATTAGAATATCATCAATTCCTACTGCTTTTTCAAACATCCTTTTTTATTAAAGTCTCTTCAACTTCAGTTTTACTAATACAGCAATAAAAAAAATCTCTATTTCATTTAGAATACTAAGGTCACAAAATTAATTATATATATATCATCCACCTACGTTGAAGATCCTCTTCTAAGAAAAGTATTCTTTTGGTCTTTATCTTTAATGCATTTCACTTGAACTAAATCTTTATTTTTTTTATCTCTTGTTTGCCTAACTTATATATATATATATATCTTTCACCATCTTTAATATCCAATCAAAAATAAGAAATTTTATTATAAAAAATGATTTAGATGTAGAAGCTCAGAGAATTGGGAAAGATATAAAGTGGCCCGTAAGGATTCTAAGAATATAACGACATTCTCAAAATGACATGAATTTTGTAAATCCATTCCTTCAAAATTCGATTCATTAAAATATATGCACATTCTCAAGTGAGTTGATCTGCTTATAGAGCAAAGTAGTAAGTCCTACTTTGAAGATCCGATCCTTCATATCATGAGTATCAAAGTGCACAAGACTTATATTAAAAGAAATTTTAAATTCTCTCCTCACAATCTAATCCAAAAAAATCAACACCTATTTGCAAAATCACTTAAAAATTTTCATTGTACATGTACATAATGCTTTCAAGACCTTTAAAAATAAAAGAATACAAAAAAAAAAAATCATTTCAATATATAAACTCTTAGAGCCATGTACCTTATATGGCAAGTTATAAATTCAATGTCTAAACTTGATTCTCTATATATGGGGTAGAGTTAATAGAATCTATAATGCAATGAACGTTCAAGTAAACTTAAGTAACGAAATTCTACAAGAACGATCTATTACAAGTAAAGGGGCAAAGTTGACAATATTCAAATAATAAAATTCAATCAAAAACTCCTATGATGGGCATAGCTATCGCATATTATAACCAGAGGAATCCATTCCGTAAAATCAAGTTCTCAATCATAAATAAACATATTCTGGATAAAATTGAACCAATGATGATCACATCGATGGAAAATCTCAACCAAAGGAAATCTCTAGCATCAGAATCCCAAAATCTTCATGCAAATCACTTTGGACCCAAACTTAAATAAAAATATAAAATATTAAGAAATATTACAAAATTCAAAACATTCAAGCAGCATTTTGCTTAAAATTTAAAGCAACAATCAACCATCTTTGAAATTATTTTATTAAAAGAAATAAATTTAAAAAAACTTTAGCTCATAAAACGCTAATGCTATATCGAGCGTACATCTATGATCACTCTTTAAAAATATCACGTTAATAAAGATATGACACATGTCCTCTAACCAAGTGATTGTGTCGCCAAATAGTACCACAAAAGTTGTGGCCCTTTGATCGAGGGTTTTGCCGCAAAATGACACTATGAAATCATTGCAAGGCCAAAACCTGCAAATTCCTCACTAGCCCAAATCTCCTGAATGGTGAATTATAGAAAGTAATTGATAGGGCACAAAATTCTATAATATTTAAGTTTAAATTAAAATTATCCTTTTAGAAAAACATCCAATCTAGGTCTATAAGATCCTCTTAGATGACGCAACCCATGACAGTTGATCAGGAACCTTAGGTCAAGTTAGAAGATTAAATAGATAAGGGTTTATGACATCTCCAAATGATGAAATAATAGATTTACACTGAAGGCAATAAAGTTAAAAAACTTAAAACCAAAATTATTGCTACTATAAGCTAAACACTTGTGCATATCGACTAACCTTAATCAAACTTTCTCTCTTGTGACTAGGAGGGATAATTAATCATAAGGACTTGTGCTTATAAAAAACCTAAATTCAAATTATAAAGTCTTCATAAAATAAAGATGAAATATAGAGTAATGTCTTATCTGCAATCCAATCTATATTATAAGAATTTAACCTTTAAACAAACTCTCTTAGAACAATCAAATACAGTTTTTTGGAGCCCATAGTAGACCATCAATATTATGAAAAAAGGTAACAATTTCTTTAAGTATATTTTCATTTCAGCCCTAGACCCAGCCTCTCTGCATTTCCATTCTTATCCGGTATATCATAGCTTGCCCAAATAATATTAACTTCACGAATCCTATCTTACATTCAACAATATACTAACCTCCATTTCATTAATTTTTTTGTTCAAAGCTTTTACATATAACCTGAGCCTTAATATCGTAGAAACATCCATTAACATGAAATTACACCACAACCCAACTCATTTATGAATATAGAAAACTTAGATAGATACTTCAAACATAAAAATAAGGCAAAAGTAGTCAGAAAAAATAAGACAAAAGTAGTCAGAAGAGATCAGTTAAGGCTAATAAAACAATTCTAATAATAATGATCACAAAACCAATGCAGATATTACATCAGACCTGTTCCCTCGAAAATTTGCCAACACAGCCCCCTTCACTGAGTGTTCTAACTCCTACAACAATTGATCCCTTTGAATCAGAAGTTTCTGCAGCCCTTCCACCACCCACAATTAGTCGCATGACACCACCTCTAGCTTCATTTTTTGTGACCTATCACCAAGTTTGAGAAATCAGGATAGAACGTTAAGCAGAAGAATTAAATAATAAAGAGACGCACAACATAAATAATGGCACAATAATAATCAAAATTTGCTAAGATAAAGTCAAATTTTATTCGAAATTTTATATCCCATTTTCCTACATGAAAATGATAAAAACTATTATTATAAAATTATATATATATATATATATATATATATATATATATATATATATATATATATATATATATATATATATATATATATATATATATATATATATATATATATATATGAATTTATATAAATTAATTTAGTATTTTAACTCTTAACTAAAGTATTTAATAATACAATTCCTAGTAGTAAATTTACCGTACAGGAAACTGTCATACTGTAGCTTACAAAAAGAATTTTGAAATTTTTCACTAATCTATGCATGCAGTAGCAAATCAAAGAAGTATCGGCAGAAATCTTGCAATGAAGATTCATTTATATGAAATTAATAATACTTATATATAGAACTAAGTAATTCACAATACTAGCATTCCTTCATTTTTCCAATCTCATAACCTTCAGGAAGCGGAATTAGAAGGCTCGGGCAGAGGCTGGGTTGGGGGAAAAGAAGAGGAGAAAGAGGAAAGGAAGGAGAAGAAAAAAGAGAAATAAGAGGGAGTGGAAGAAGAAGAAACAGGTTAGGGATTTAAGGGACAATCCGATGTTGGTTATTACTTCGTTTGGTTATTTCTTCCGTCAAAAAGCTTCAAATTGAAGTAATAGGCTTTGATGCTTGAAGTTATGTTGAAGTAAAACTGTATTTGAGGCAAATCTGATTTGGAACTAGTTATAAGTTTAAAAAAACATTTCAAATTAAGAAATTTTGCATTTTTAGTTATACACATAAGGAAACAATTTCGAGCAAACATAAAAAAGAAGTTTGTCATATTTACAGTCGTCAATTGGGTAAGATACTCAATTCTATCCGGAAGCAAATTTTTACTTAGTTTTATGATTTTAATTTTATATTTTTTTTTAAAATGAAAGATATTAGAAATATTTTGCTTCGCAAATTGCACATTATTATTCTATCAAGTATGATAAAAATGATTACTCAACATTTAAAGTAATTTCGCATTTTATTAAAATAATATATTTTTAAGGCCTGGCAAACTTATAATTGTAAGCTACAAATTAATGCACCTAATTAAATTATAGGCAAAAAAAAATGAAAGTTATATGTAATCAATGTTCAAAGATGGAAATTAAACAAGCTTGAAAAATAGCATGTATGTGAATAAATTGGCAAAGACAGTTATATGAAAACCTGTATGGATAATGTGACAAGGATAAGCTCACATCGCGGTAAAAAAAGTCTTCAACTTGATATATGTTCATGATAACTATTCAAAGTTGGGCAAAAAAGGTAAATGCACATTAAGGCAAAAGAGTCTTAAAATTTAAATGTTTATGATAACCTGTATAGGGCGACAAAACTAAGCCCATATTGAGGCAAAGGAGCCCTCAAGCTACCATGCTTACGATACCTATGTAGTTAGGACAATAAAAGTGAGCCTTATATGATGGCCAATGAACTTAGTACCACAAACATAATATTTTCTAAACTTGAAAGAAGATCTTCCCTTCTAAGTAAATAATAAAATTATTGAAAGAAAGGAGATTTATGAAAATGTTAAACTAGCATGATATCATCTGTATATATGCTAAAAATAACGTTCATAATATTTTAATCTCCAACTTTTAGCTAAGTCTCATTCAGTTAATTGTCTTATTTATTGTTAGGCCAATTATTATTCAAATAAATTCATCTTTGCAATCATTACAAAACATTAGATTAGTCCATGAAGCCTACTTTTAATTCTTAAAATATTTGAATTCTATATTAGAGTTGTTTATCTTGTTGAGCTTTTAAGTATCAAATTTCAAATGAAGACAAAGATAAAGTTGAGCTTGAGTAAGAATCGGGTTTTAATTAAGTACTATGTAATTTGATATATGATAAAACATAATGAAAGTTTTTATGATATGTAAATAAAATATGATATTCATTAGAAGCCCTATATATGAATAAATTAAAATCTTTTAATTGCTTTTGCTAGGGATGTGCATTTTTTGGTTAAAATTGAAAAACCTAATCGATCCAAACCGAATTTTTTAATTCGGGTAGGTTTTACTTGGATTTTGATTTTGAATTTGGTAATATTTGATTATTATATTTTAGTTCAGTTTTGTATTATATTAATCCAATTAAACTGAAAATAACTAATAAACTAATTTTTTCATTTTTTTTTCAAAAAATTTTAGCTCAAGGTAGCAATTTCGATGCTAAATTTGTAGCTTGTGGGTTTCATTTTTTAAAGAATTGCTTGATTTTGAATGAAATGGTTTGATAAAGCATAATAATTCCTTGATAAAGAATTGCTACAGCAATTTACATTCTATTTTTGGGTTTTTTCCTAAACCAAACCAAAAGTCCAAATAAATATTTCAGTTTAAATTGATTCGGTTTATATTAATTAAACGGATCTTTTTTTCAGATTCTGATTTAAAATCGATCGGTTTATCAAATTTTAGCTCTGATCCGTCCAAACAGACCGATTGTCCATCCCTAGCTCTACACAATTGACTTATGTTAATTATTGATATTTGTGAATCAAATTTATGTTTGTATATTCTTTTTAGGTCACATAAGTGATTGACTTTATAACATACTCTATTGTAGAGGGCATAATTCTAGAATGGGTGTTATTAAAATATTCAATCAATTGGATTATATCCGCCTCTATTACGCCTCTTGTCGATCGAGAGGGGCAGCCAAGAGGTGTGATAAGTACAAATGTTCATCATTTTAAATACATACATGAGAGATGAAGTTGTTCAATTAAAAGGTTGTCATTATCATAATCATTTATCTCATCCAAAAAGTCCTACGCAACTCATATAAGTGTCCACTATTTTTTTTAATTCAATTTCTCAAATCTCTTAATAATTTCCAATTTTGTGACATTCATCCCATTAATGAACTCATATTTACTTCTGATCACAAAGATTTACATAATAATATCAATTTAATATTTTTTTCATTTAACTCTTCATAATATTCTTTTTATTATGATATTTTAAAGGTGCTTAAACCATAATTTTATAACCTTAAACTATAATGAGAAAGTTGTTGTGCACAATGTCTCGTCAAATCACCTTGGTCTTTAGTCCCCCTAAAGAAATTTTATATACTTACATCACTGATGCATCTTATACCCTTAATTGCACCCTTCTAAAATTATCTAAATCTTGCTTTCAATTAGTGTTACTCACATTATCCCTCTAGCATAATTATTTATCCACTACCCATCATACTTTTATCAAAATGGAGCTTACCATTATAATAATCACTTTGTTATCAAAAAATTTTCAGTAGTTAAAGACTCATTTTCATGTAACATGACTAGTTTAGTTTAAGTATTTTATTTTTGATTCTTTAAAATATTCCCTTATCATATTGCAATTAACCACCCAATTTTAACGAGAGTAGTTCTACTCTCATATATACTCTTATTTCTTGGTATCATAAATTAAAGATACTTCAACTTATCATAGCATCACTTGATTGTTAAAAAGTGATAAAGAATAATTATAAATTTCACATCTATCAAAATTGCATAATATGTACTTGATCTTTATTCTTCTAACCCTAAGCCTCCTACCATTCAAAGGTTCTTCCAATGCCCTAATTTTTTTCTTAAATTTTAAGAAATGTCTCTAATATCAAAACTATTGCACATGCAAATAACACAAGCCACATCTCATTAAATCTCATTAATAAAAATCAACATAACTAATATAAAAGATTCATACTTAATGGTGATCATCAATGTAATCCTACTATGAAGAGAAACACTTCATCAATTTTTATTGTAACAATATTCATATATTTAATATTTAACCACATCTCTACAACATTTTTTTTCTTTAACACCCAACAAATAAATCCACTTGTTAATCATTCTGTCGAGATCCATAAACACCATATGGCCATCCTATCATTTCTCTTCAACTTTCTAATCCAAAATATCGTATCAACAAATCAGCCCCATTGTACACTTTAATGGCATAAAAATTAATTCTCCAACACTAAAATGACTTTTAAGACTATGTTATATTTCCCTTTCTTATAAATTCATTGTACAGCTCATGAATTTGATTCTCATAAAATTTACTTTGTTC
Organism: Cymbidium sinense; assembly: GCA_021442155.1. NCBI lineage: Eukaryota > Viridiplantae > Streptophyta > Magnoliopsida > Asparagales > Orchidaceae > Cymbidium > Cymbidium sinense. The sequence continues at coordinate 138,165,763 of CM038220.1, forward strand.
TTAAATGCTGATACAAAAATTGTTTTTTCATCAACACTTTGAAAATCACTTACTTGTAATATTTAATTTAAAGAATTCTTGATTAAACTACTCTAATATCTCCACTTTTAAATCACAAAAGCAAGAAATATGGGCTTAAACCTCTACCTATATCCACTTCAAAGATTATTTCACTTCTCTTTTTTTATTTTTATAGTATATTTATGATTCTATCATTTGTTTCCCAAAAATTACTTCATCAATACTTTCAGTTAATAAATTCTAAAAATTATATTTTAACTTTCCCTAGTGTCTTCATCAAATCCATTCTTAATATATCTAACTTAATTTAAAACCTTAAACCTTTCTTCTCTTGCTTGGTTGTTTTAGAAGTGTCTATTTCTTATTTTTTTAGTTGCTTAAGATAGAAATCATCAATAATTATAGTTTATCTTTCTAATTAACCCCTTTAACTTCTAACTTCCATAAAATGGTTGCTGGGCTTAACAATATTTTGAAAGGAACATTTTTCATGATAACATTTTACCTCCTAAATCTCCACCAAATCTACTTACTACCATAAAATCTATTTCTAGAGTTTCTTGGAACTTGTATGACAATTTTCTTAATGCAATTTATCATCATTACCCATATCAAATTTGATTCAATTTTAGTTCAAATTGTTCACTAAGAATTTATGTTAGAATAATTATTTTTCACCTTTAAGTTTCAAAGTTCTATTCAATGCAATTACTTTCTTACACATCCATAATAACTAGTTTCTATTGTGTGATCAAACTTCATCTAGGAATTGTCTTACAATCTTTGCAAAATAAATTTATTTCATTCTGAATAAAAATAATGTGTTCATCAGCTTCTCTTTGAAAATAACAAAGGGATTCCCTCATTTCTAAATATAAGCATCTTCAATTTCACCATTATTTCCTAGAAAATAAGTATAACTTTTCCCATCAAATCTTTATGCCCTACTGGATACCTTCCACCTCTATATTGTAACTTTAAAATAGTTACAAGACTGTGCTCTATTGCAATGTACAGTACATTTTATTGGAAAATAAAAAAAAACAAATGAAAGCGCCTTCCATTGGGAAACTATAATTCTATCTTCTATTGCATACATTGTACATGTCATACGTTGAACTATTAAATGGTATGATAGAACATGAATGATATGCAACATGTTTTAATTAGATTCAAACAGTACAATCTTGTGGGCCGTCTACCTAGATTTTGGAATATGTTAGGGAATTAATACAAGATGTTAACCTCCTTATATAGATATTACCCTTTTTTTAGTTGCCTTGATGTTTAAAATTCTCTTATTTGACTAAAATATTCTTCTAGGTTGAAGAGTTTTAATCTTCCATGTGTAACACTTGAAGGGGTTAGAGGAATCATAATGCGCTAGTCCAGAACTTCTCTTCTCCTAATTCTTTAGTCCATCTCCTTATCTTGTCCATCTTCTCTGTATGCTTCTTTTGCATAAATACAACCACAATTAAAAATCTACATTATGCAACAGCTTCAAGGAACCATAAATAATGGGCAACCTCCCCATTTGCATCTCCTGTTCATCTAACAATGGGGTTTCAAAATTCCCCAATTTCCTAAGTGTAGTATTAGTTGAATTAGTTCCTTTCATCCACATAGCTTTGCATGTATCATATAAGTGAATTAATTTTCATTCATATTTAAGATTATTTGCTTTCTTTCTTTGCATGTTGTTCAATTCCTAGGCTTTAGACTTCCGACAAACATTTTATCTTGAAACATCTCACAATAGCAGTGGAGTCAACACGCTACTTTAACAGTACATCTTTTCAAAAAAAAAATAGCATACCATTGAACAAAACATCAAAAATACCTTGTAATTAACAGGAATTCCATTTGAAAGTCGGCGCTGCATAATGCCAGTTTCCTTATCAAACTGTTTTGTCATTTCCACTTCTTTGTTTAAAGAAACAAAAGCTGGTTTACGTTGTAATCTCAAATCCTCCAGTTGCGATAATGTAATTAACTCTTTTGGCACCTCAAGCTAGAGAAGCAAAAAATAAATAAATTAATTAATTAAATTAAATAAAAAAGAAAAATTATCAGCAATATGATATTCAGCTCTTTGCACAGCAGGGACCTAAATAGTGAATTGAGAATAGTTTAAACAAACAAATAAATAAACATATATAATGGCATGTTAACATAAAACAAGAATTAAGAATTAGCATGGAGTCAACCCCGTATCATAATCACCTTGCATCTACACAACGGTACTGAGATTTTGACCAAAGACGATGCAAATTGAGGACTCATCCCTTTTCTCACCCTCTCATCCTAAACCCAAAACACACCACCATTCGAAGGGCAAAAACCACAACGCAATAAACTACGATAACTAGCTCCAGAAAGTCCTTTTAATTGACATTAGGCAATGTTCCATTAACAAAGTTTTGTAGGTAACTTATTAATAAGGTTACTTGTGCCACTTTCTTGAACGGGATTACTTTTATATTTTGATTAATAGGAGCAATTCTGTAATTTTAAGAATTGTTATAATGAAGGGGTTTTGGACTTTATTTAAGGCTGCACCCTTTTCATGTCCTTTCAGTTTTTGGAAAAGTTTTGTCTCGAGTATCATGATTTTCAAAAGATTTCCCTTGTGACTCCCGATGATGACCAAGAGCTGTAGGGAACCGTGGGGCTTCAACAAGTCCTAAAATCATGCGGGTAGCATACAAGAAGGGTTGCAATTGCATTCAGGGGCTGTTGGACAGAAAAAGAGCGTCCAAAAACACTAAAAACTTTCAGCAAGCCATCCATGCGAGCATCTATTCTCGATGTTATTTAACAACTGTACAAAGATAATTTATCAATCCAGAAGGTAAGAAATCCAAAGAATCTCTGGGAAAACTGACAAAGAAGAGAATTCTTGGTGCAAGAAACTCCTATCAGAAGCTCTGATGTCTTCCCACTCTATCATCCAATTTTAGTGTAATGGTAACATACCTATCTCTTTCTTGTTTCTTTGCAAGAACTGATGGTTGTTAAGCAAAATGCTGGGCCTGCAATGGGATGTTATTTTGAAATAATTTGAAATAACTTTTCGTTGCAAGATAACACTACCGTTGCCGAGTACTAAACCCCAGATGAGAAAAGTGGAGGGTTGCGTTAGGCAGTCCACAACTAATGTAAAACTTATTGAAAATATCATGGCATGAATCCTTTAATAATTGACATGTTAGGACATTCCCTAGAAGTAGTGACCAATATGACTTGAATACAATGAAAAGTGTGCAAGGGTTGCTACACCAACACCAAGGTGGAGTGTTAAATAAATAAGGGAACCCACATTATAGATGGATGTGACAAAGTAGTCAATGAAACTAAAATTAAGATTGAAACTTGGTACAAACTTGAACTCCCTACTTGGTTCATTTATGATCATGAACAATATCATTTAAAAATAGTGAAAAGCGAGTTAAGAAGCTCCATAAATAATATCATTTAGCATTCATGAACAAACTCATTAAGAAGCTTGATAAACATCTCACAAACAAGCTTGTGAATAAGCTCATCAAGATGGTCATTAAATTTCTATAAATTAAATCATTAATTCTTAAAACTAATTAATAATATATATATATTAATTTTAATTAAATTACTAATAGTATTAATTAATTAAATAAGATCTTTAACTATTTTTAAATTATTTTTTAACTTGAAGCCACTAAAAACTTAAGAATCATTTGGTTAAAAAACAAGTAGCTCAACAATAATACTCAATATTTTGCTCAATAAAGTTTATTTTCTTATAAAACAAATAGCTCAATAATACTACTCATTAATCTACTCACTAAGGCTCATTTGGTTAGAGAATAAGTAGCTCCATAATACTATTTGTTAATCTTTTTTATAAGGCTTATTTTACTTTGATGAACAAGCTACTCGATAATGGCTTGATTATCCTAATATGAACCGAATACAGATTGAGATCAAATCAAGCTCGAACATAAATTTAGAAACTCAATTTGAGCTCGGCTCGAGCTCAAGATCGAGCACAAATTTTATAAACAAGCATAAGCTTGAACGCATTCCTGCTCAACTCGGCTCAGTTCATTTGTAGCCCTAAAGATTATTAATGTTTTAAGTATTTACGTACCTCACGTAGGTTTGGATGTAAGCTCAAAGAAAATTTTTAGAATAATTTAAAAGAACTGTGTTAACCTTCATATATGTGTCATAAATCAAGACAAGTTTAATTTGTGGACTTTAAAAGTGACGTCAAATCGTCAAAATCCGACGTCGAAAATGGTCCGGCGACCGACCAAACGATTTATGTTCGAGAACGTCAGCGGTCGAGTATAAATATTCAAAGAAAACCTGAGCAATTGAGTTATAATGTCGTCGCATCTCGTCGGGAAAACTGCGGCGATATCCCGACGGCCCGTTATCGAAATTGATCGCGACATTAAAAAACGTCAAAACTATATCGTGCTTAATTTGGGCCGAATCATGCAAATGTCGAATAATCGAGTAACGAGAAAATCGATCTTTGAAACACACGGGCGTCGTCAAAATCAACCCGTGACCTTGATCGACGAGCGGGCGTCGTCATCGTGTTGAGCGTTGGCGGGTCGAATATAAATATTGCGCAACGATGATCAGCCGTCAACCAAGTCGTCAAGCGTATCTGCATATCGGTCGGAGGCACCGAAACCAAATAACCTTCGTTCGCGAAATTGATTGCGTCGTTAGCACGTCGAAATCTATCAGTAAAATGTCGCACTTAATTGGACAAATCGCCGAATGAAGCGGTCGACGGCGCAGCGGTTTGGCGAAATTACCCGATTTGTCGCCGACAACCTCCGTTACGAAACAAACGTCGTTGCGTTGAAGCTGCTAATAACCACGTTGATATATATATATATATATATTGATTATCTAATCATGTCGATATAAAGTTCGCATTAAAGTCGATTAATTAATTTAAAAGTCAATTTCAAGACCTAAATCCCTAAATTACCCTAAATCTCAAAATTTCCACTCTAATAAACCCGATTTCCTCCCCTTCAGTTCACCGACTGGTGGAGCAATGAATCCCACGCGGCATCTCCTCCTCAGTTAGTTCGATCTAATAGAAGACACACACAAAAAATAAAATAAAAGAAAATGTGTACAACCGTCGCGATGATTAAGCGCAAATAGAGATCGAAGGGAGGGCTGGTCGGTTTGCCAAAATGATTTCCCAAAACACAGAGGAGACTCTACTGCATGCCTAGAGTGAGACCTTGTCGTGAGCGTCGACAATAGAAGGAGAAGAAGAAGAATGACCGTCAATTACCTGGCCGTCGTCCATCATCAAAGGAAGAGAAGACCTTCGGCGATGACCAATAGAAAGTGAGTCACCGGGGAGGAAAGAGGCCTCCGCGTCATGTGAAGTGAACATACAGTGTCGTCAGTAGGAAGAAAGAAGCGTCGGCAATGAGAGAGAGAGGAGAAGAGCCTTTCGTCGAATAATGAACAGCGTGCTTTGTGAAGAAAAAAAGAAGAAAGCGGCCGGAGGAAGAAGGAGAGAGAGAGTCGAAGGCTATGCGTGACTTAAAACAAAAAGAGAATATACAAGGTAAGTAAATGATTTATTTAGTTATATGTTTAATAAAAAAATTCGATTTTAATGTTATTAACTTTGATTTTATGTCATTTCAAGTTAACTTAGGGTTTATAATTCTAACTTAGGGTTATAGATTTGATGGGACTTTAAATTAGAATTAGGTAGTATAAATTAAAATTTAGTTTAAGAATCATTTTAAGATCATTTCAAGAATAAATTTAAGAAAAAATAAGGAAAGGGAGTATTAGATTTTAGGAGCACATATAAAAGAAATGTATTTATATTATCGTTAATTAGGTTAGAATCATTTAAGGGGGTATGATAATCAATTCTGATATATAAAGTCACTTTAATATTTAATATTTTTATGTTATAGGAATTTCACTTAAGGAAGGAAGCGTTAAAGGAAAGGAGGTTGAGGAAGCTACTGAGTTAAAAGTGGGTAATTATGTTCTTACATTTATGGTAAAAATCTTTACTTTCTGATGAAATGCATGTTTAGATGATTTTGACTTTTCACTGCTTCTTAGTGATGATTTTTAACATAAATAGTGAATAGTTTATTCTTCTTGTGTTGGATATCGAATCTTTAGATCGTATTCTTGGCGGTTTATTTATATCAATTTGATTTCTTGGTTATGAATTAATGTGTAGTGATATGATTGTATCTTATGAATGTGTATGTTGAATCTTGAGTTCGCTTATAGTGCTTGGGGGGCCTTGATATGCACGTGCACATATATGATTCAAGGGAAGTAGAAAATTGGCAAATGGTAAAGGTTATGGATACTCATGCTTTGGATGAGTATAAATGATGACTTCGTGGGGTGATAAAAGTAAAAGTTCATATCTTCTTCTTAAATGTTTATGTATCTGACCGCGTATCTTCTTCTTAAATGTTTATGTATCTGAGCCGTATCTTCTTCTTAAATGTTATGCATCTTTTCTACTGATTAATTGTTTGGCGGTTATTTTCTTTTATGTACATATGCTGTGTGTGAAAAACGGCATCATCTTAGTTTCTTTTAACATTTCTTATAGTGTAATAGCATGGCCGTGAATTATATTCGTTTGTTAGTTCTTATCTTTTGGTAATGTCACAATTAAATGGTGATGAGTATTTTCACGAATGTATTAGAACATTTATGTATGAATGATTTTTAGATCATTGTGGATTGTAGTGGCTCTTTTATGATTGTATAGTTGGAGACTTTAAATTTATATTGGAAATTGTTATAGAAATGTTTTCTTTTTATCCGTCCGATCGTCATTCGCTTGGTATTCCAAGCTCAGGGTCATTGACAGAGTGGTATCGAGCGAGATTTTATATATAGGGATATAAGTATGATCAAAATCAAAGAAGGAAGATGATAAAATTTAGGAAGAGAATTACATATGATTATATTGATTGATGTGTAGCGTTATAATAAATTTGTCTTCGGTAATGGAATCAATTCAGAAGATGATATGAGTGAAAATAGAGAGAACAATCACGAGCAGAATTTGGTGCAACTAGCGATAGATGCATTTATGAATGATGGAAGCATGACTCGAATGATAAATGTACCTGAGTTAGTGGAAGTGGTGAGGTTCTTGACAAATACACGAAATTATTTGAGATATGAGGCCATCTCTTTTCGGGGATTACAAATTATGAAAATGTTTGTAATACTTTCGATGCGCAAATGGGTCTCAATTAATGTCAGAAATGTTTGTAGTGTGAACTTGAATATCGTGAAAGGCGTTGGATGCGATTTAATAATCTTGTATATGAATTGATGTGATTTTAGAAATGGATTGGCTTAGATATTATATTCTTAAATTCAAATTTATGGGGCATAGAGTATTATATGATGGTTTCTTGAAAGTAAAAAATGCTAAAAACATGAAAGTTTTATCTCAAATTACCGATGTTACTAAAGAGGAAAGAAGATGGAGGATATATCAAGAGAAAGGAGTATCCGTAAGTCTTTCTGATGATTTACCGTTTACCTCCGAGAGATAGATTTCATCGATTTAATCAAGGTGCAAAACCAGAAGAAAGTACATAGACGATTAATTACAAGAAAGAATCAAGAAGAATTGTTGAGAAGGATCGCCCAAGACATTTTGGGAGCTCAGATATTTCAAAGAAAGATGGGAGCTTAAGCTACGATCGATTATGAGAACTTAACAAACTCACCTCAAGAATAAATATCTCTTACCAAGAATTGATGATCTTTTGACCAGAGCTTGAGATTTTCAAAGATTGATTTAAGATCGCGTTATCATCTTGAGAATTAAAGAAGATATACCAAAGATCGCATTCAAGCAAGGCAAGTACTATGAGTTTGGTGATGCCTTTGGCTTAACAAATGCTCCAACAGATTTATGGATTGAATGTAATCTTTAAACCCTTTTAGATTCATTCATCAGATTCATGTATTTATATTCTAATTTATTCTAGATGAAACAACTCATGAAAACCACCTTCACATTATTTTGCAAGCTTTGAAAGAAATGAATTATATGCAAAATTTTCTAAGTGTGAATTTTGGTTAAATAAGATCATATTCTCGACATGATTAAGAAGTGGGGGATGGATCGCAGAAGTCGAGAATAAATGAATGGCCCTGCACCTACCACCGGTCGTAAGTTTCAATGGCAGATATTATAGAGATTTGTGCACAGATTGCCAATTATCGAGATTAACTCGAAAGCAAGTTTGAATGGCCGACGGAGTGAAAAATCAAAATTATTTAACGACCGCACCAAGATAACTATTCCATCGCGAAGGATTTCAAATTTATAAATGCATCATTAAGAGGCCGGATGTCTTACGCAGAAGAAGAGCTTATGCTTCGAATTGAAAAATCATGAAAAGAACTATCCCACCCATGATCCTGAGCTACAAAGAAGTATTTGCATTAAAAATTTGGAGACATTATTTATATGAAGGTGTGAAGTTTTCACCGATCATCAAAGCTCAAATATATCTTTACCGTAAGAGCTAAATTTCAAAAGAAGATTTGGAACTCATTAAAGATTATGATTTAGATATTCAATATCATCCGTGGTACGCTTGAGAAAGAAAACATCGCAGAATGCTTATTGGTTAATCTCATCGTGAGGAGTTGATTAAAGATTTAAAAATTGGAAATTTCAATTATCAAATCTACGATGATCACGCCTTCAAGCAATCAAACGGCTATAAAATCAAATTTGAAAGACAAAATACGGATGCTTTACCTCAAGATGGCATCGAAAATTTTAGATTTGGTAAATAGGTCATACGTAAGATTTTGAAATCAATGAAGAGGATTATTGAAATATCATAACACTCAGCATTCCAAATATCGAGAAAAGACATATTACATGAAGACATCATTCTAATTATACAATTCATCCAAGAAAGAAATGTATCAAGATCTTAAGAAAATATTTTGGGCGAATGAAAAGAAGAAATTAATTGTCTCTAAACGTCAATCATGTCGATGATGGCCGAACATCAAAAGTGGACTTTTACGTCTCCGATACCCGAGTAAAATGGACGATATGCATGGATTTTGTGGCTTGCCTAGATCCGTACCGGTGGATGCTATTTGGGTTATTATCGATAGGACTAAATCGACACTTTATACCTATCAAACAACTGACGCCGTTAAAAACTAAGAAGAAAATATGTTGATGAAATCGAAGTTATATTGTGCCAAAATCTATAGGTCCGACGGACGGCCGATTTACATCTAGATTGAAAAAAATTCAAGAGTTTTAGACTTTACTTTCAAGATCGATTCCATCCTCAAACCGATGGCCGAAAGAACAATTCAAACACCTGGAAGATTTGTCGAGACTCTCTTGTTTCGATGAGGAAATCGAAGTTCATTCATTTGATTGAGTTTGCTTATAATAATAGCCAAGCAAGTATTGGTACTCCCTACGATTGTATGGAAGAAAATGCGTAACACCACTTTGAGAGACAGTGAAAGAAAAATCATCGCGCAGATGTAGTAGATGAAACCTAAAAGATCGATTGATCCGTGATAGATTAAAAGCTCAAGATAAAGAAAGGAAATATTATGACGCTAAACATCGACCAAGAGAGAGAGAATTGTATTTCTTAAAGTTAGCCCCATGAAAGGTATAAAACGACGGCAAAGGAAAGAGTTACGCTATATCGGTCCATATGAAATCTTAATCGAAAGTTGAATGGCTTTACCTTCTCACATGCAAAGGAGTGCACAATGTGTCTATATTTCTCTTCTAAAATATACATCGGGATATTATTATAGATCCTATTGATATTCAGGATCTCACATTTATGGAGGAGAAAGAATTATAGATGATGTCAAGCATCTCGAATAGGAAATTCCATTTGTCGATCGTAAAACATGGATCGATCGAGAAGCTACGTGAGAAGGAATCAAATGCGAACTTTATCCTCAATTTTAATTAAAGGTATGTGTATTTTATTAATGTCATTTAATTTCGGCGACAAATTTTATAAGAGGAGAGATTGTAATAACCTAAGACACACAAAAATAAAAAAATAAAAGAAAATGTGTACAACCATCGCGATGATTAAGAAATAGAGATCGAAGGGAGGGCTCTGGTTTGCCAAAAAACGATTTCCCAAAACACGAGAGAAGAAAAAAAAAAGGGGAGACTCACGCGTTCTAAAAGTGAGACCTCAGGCACGAACGCCGACAATCGAGGAGAAGAAGGAGAAGCTGACGAAGGACGCCGATTCTACTGCAAGGCCAACGCACCATCTACCGCCAAGGAAGGAGAAGAGAAGATCTGTCGCGGTGTCGACGAATCGAGGAAGAAGTGAGTGCCGACGGAGAGGAAAGAGCCGAGCCTCGGCGCATGAGTGAAGAAGTAACCTCAGTGTCACCGAGGAAGAAAGAGGAGCGCCGAATCGAGAGAGGAGAAGAGACTCTGAATAAAGCCGCGTGAAGAAGCGACCTGAGGAAGAAAGTCGAGCTACGAGGAAGAAGGGAGAGAGAGTCGGCTTATGTGACTTAAGGCAAAACCGAGAATATACAAGTAAGTAAAATGATTTATAGTTTAATAAAAAAAAAATTCGATTTTAATGTTATTAACTTTGATTTTATGTCATTTCAAGTTAACTTAGGTTTATAACTTGGGTTATAGATTTCAAGAAGGACTTTAAATTAATTAGGTAAGATAAATTAAAATTTAGTTTAAGAATCATTTTAAGATCATTTCAAGAATAAATTTAAGAAAAATAAGGAAAGGAGTATTAGATTTGTGAGCACATATAAAAGAAATGTATTTATATTATCGTTAATTGGTTAGAATCATTTAATGATATGATAATCAATTAACGAATATATAAAGTCACTTTAATATTTAATATTTTACGTTAAATTTCACTAAGGAAGGAAGTTAAAGAAAGGAGGTCAGAAACCGAAAGTTAAAAGTGTAATTACGTTTCTTACATTTATAGAAAATGTTTTACTTTCCTGAAACGGATGATTGACTTTTTTTCTGACCGCCAAATTTCCGCTTTTATTTTCCGCTTACATACACTTCTTTGATAATACCGAATGGGGATCATATTGCACATTTTATCGCTTTCATGACATTTCGCATAATGAATTAATGCCATAATGACATGATCAGATGCAATGAATGTAAGTTGAATTGAAGTTCACTTATTGTACGCATGTGACGAATATGGGTGACATATATGATTCAAAAGCAAGAAATTGTAAAGAAAGCATATATCTATACCGACCACATATGCTATGCTAAATGTTTATGTATACCGACCCCATATATCCATCGCTAAATGCTATTTATACTTACCTCACATACGATTAATTGTTGAAAGCAGATTATTTTCTTTTAGCTGACTGCAGAAAACCTGACGATACTGCTTTCTTTTTCTTTACTATAGTGTAATAAGATAATCAATCAATCGAATTATATTCATTTGTTACTGCTTAATCTTTTCGCAATAATCCTAATTAACGACGATGACGAAAGTCGTTTACCGTAGGCGAACCGCGCAGGAGATAGATATGCCAAGAAATTATATTGAGTTATGTTAAAGTGATTTTTCCGAATCAGATAACATTTATGTATGTGATTTTAGATCATTAATCAGAAGCTCTTTACGATCAGATAGGAGGCTTTAAATTTATATCAAATTGTTATAAATGTTTTATCCGTCCGAGTCGTTCTCGTATTCCAAAGCTGCCGGTCGACATCGACGGTCCGACACACCATGCACGAGCATCGCCTCTTCGCTCAATCTAGTAACCGCTCCTCCTCCTCTTCCTTCAACTGCAGAAGAGCCAAATTGCAGGAGACTTCCTCCTCTCGTCTAGCAAAAAGAGGGTTTTCCATTTTTTTTCCTCTCTTCCTTCTCCAAACCGCTCCTCCTCGAAAAAGGTAAAACCCTTTCTTTCTTCCTTCCCTCTTCTTCTTCTCCATTCTTCTTCTTCTTTCCCTTCTTTCTCACCCACATCCTTCCTCCATTTTCTCCAAACCAGAATAAATGATCAGATTTAAGTTAAATCCAACCTAAATCTGTTCAAAAAGCTAAATTTTTTTCTTCCCAATTTCCCCGCTTTTCTCCCACCAAAATCCTCTCAAACCAAAATCTAAAATTCCTACGTTGCCATCTTCTTGCCAGAATGAGAAGAACATCACATGACTTCTTCTGACGCTGGTCTCCTCAGATTACTCTTCCTATTTCATTTCACACAATCTGAGGAGAAGCCATGGATTCTTCTCCGAAGTTTTGCCTCTCTCATTTTCGCCCCCTTCCGACCATTCTTCAGAACTGTAGAATAACACCATCATGGCGTTTCTTTCTTTACTCGACATATCTAACCCCGCTTTCCATCATCGCAGAACAAAAAATGAGTCGAACATGTGGGATCAATGTGAATGTGGATATAGACGCTTACGCTTTACAGAGGTCTGACGCTCACGGCGCGCCGATGGAGATGAAACGGTGGATGTCAGAGACACCGGCCACGCTTCATAAGAGCATACCGAGTAAGTCAATATCTATTAGATGTTGCTCCCCTAAATGTCAAATTTCAATAAATTCTAGACTTAAAAAATTGAAATGAATACACATGCATCAGATTTCCAGATTTCAAGACCTCGCTTAACGCCCATTGTGCAGATGTGAAGACGACGGTCATAAGATACCACTCGCTACACTCAGGTGCTGCAGAGTTCAAACAATCCACGCAACCCCTATGCGAGGATGACGCCGGGAGGCTGCCAAAATTATGCCTAATTTTGAATTAAATTTGAGACTTAAGCAAATCTAAATGGAAATCATTTAAACTTAAATCAAATAAAAAATACACGATAAATATGAAAATAAACATTAAAACAAAGTAGAGAATGCTTAAAGGAAACAAAATAAAACAAAGAGGAAAAATAATACTAAAGTAAACTACTTACTTTAAATAGAAGCAAGTTCCCTTCCTTTCTTCAAAATCCTTAAAGGCTATGAAGTTTTCTCTTCAAGCAAATAATATGAAAAGTAAAACTCCCACATTAGCCTTGTTTATAGGAAAGGAAAGCTATCTTTATGGGACCCACTTATAATTAAATTAACATATGTAAAATGTATCATAACAACCTTGTTCCTTGTTTGTTATCAAAACGAATGCAAGTGAAACTTAAGAAAGTTAATACTAAGTTTATAACAAACTTGCAATAAATTTGAAGTTTTAATTTTCAAATAAATAGGGAATTTGATATGAAGTTAAAAATGAATCTAAATTAAGTCTAACAACTCTTATTGTAAAAAATGTGAAAAGTCCTTAAATGATAAAATTAGAGGCGAAGCTTTTCGAACTTCAGACATATAAACTTATGAATAAATCAGTATGAAGTATGCCCTCGTGATATATCTTATACCCGTTAAACATTCCAAAATACATATGCCGGATAAAAATAAATTCATTACACATCTAAAATGAATATATTTTATTCAAAGTTTGACAAACTTTTAAATGATCGCCATGATCCGCAGAATTTTCAGACAAAGAAACGTAACGCGACACTAAACTAAATGCACGAATGAATGAGTTTTCCTTCAATACAAAAAAAAGAACTTCATTCTTATGATTTTCAAAACCAACTAAATCATTAATTAAATTAACTAAGTTATAAACACCGCATATATAAATTTAAAGTGAAATTTTAATGTTCAAAAGGCCGCTTAAATCGAATCAATTAAATATTAATCAAAAAATCTAATAAAGATATTGGGATCATAACTTCTATGCCACCTGATTCAAACACATCGCATGAATGTATGCGTAATTAAAGATTCTTAAATACACTCCACATCGCCCCGACACTACGTCAATGCTTAAATTCAAGTTCGAAAGTCGCGTGCCGATTTTGTTTTGAAAATCTATTATAAAAAATTTCAAATCAAGAAAATATCTGAAAATTAATTGCCGATGACATGGATCTAATTCTATTAAGAATCAATAGCCGATGATCTAAAGTTTCTCTTAAACATATTCAAATTAATCGAATTAACTCAAATTAAATATCAATCTCTAAAAAATTGTTTAAATGAAATCTAATCAATAAAAGTTTAAAGCAAACTCAATCTATCCACCTTTCGCAATTGTTTATCGTGGGTGATAAACTAAGAAAACTCTCACAGCATACCAAATCAGATTACATGCTCACTCTCAATCAATCTCACACCCAAGCGACGGACTATATCCTCCATCGAACCGCAGATTCACGATGAAGCGTAGGTCCTCGATATGGTCCCGCTACATTATAATCACGATCAGAATGATGCCTCCCATACCTTTCAGCCATAATCATAGTATACTGATAAAGAATACCTCACCAATACTAAGATTTTCTCCAGACAAATACCACCCTGCGCCTACAAGGATTTCTTGACGATGTAATCATGCTCAAGGATCCTTTAATTATCTACCTTCTAACTATGTAGTGACACCATACAACCCGGACGAGAACCAGATGGGATCGCACGATCATTCCCCAACCATCGGGAAATGAAATGAATAATCTAAATTCAAACTTCATGCGCTACTACATGATTAAGCGACCTAATGACAAATTTTAATCGAAAGTTCTCACTCACTTATTGGGAGGGGTAATTAACCATAGGGGTTTGTGCCTATAGAAAACCTGAAATCAGATATAAAAGTCCTCACCAAATGAGGACGAAATCCCTGGGTAGTGTCTTACCTACTATTCCATCTGCCTTATAAAAATTACACCGACATTTAAATCATACTCTCTTCAATTCAATATTGTCGAGAGGTTGGTGGCGAATTTTCGAAGCCCACAAACTGATACAAAGAATAACTCAAAAAAAATATTTATTAGAGAAGATTTAAAGGAATATATTGGTAAAATAGTAGACGATTTTAAAAGCATTCATAATAACAATAAGTATGAAGTGACTAATGAAAGGTAGGAATATTTTGGATTTTGTCTTAGCATATTATTTTGTAATTTCTAATACTTCATTGAAGAAAAGAGATAAGTGTATTATTACTGATAAAAATAAATTTATTAAAATGCAGATTGCTTATTTTCTAGTAAGAAAAATAGATCAAATAGAATGTCAAGATTATAAGGTCATTCTAGGTTAAAGTTTAAATACATTTAAATACCCAACATCGATTACTGGTTTTGAATTTTAGTATAAAAGATTGAAAGATGAAAAATGAATAGAAACATTATTTAGGATTAGATAGAGGTACCTAAAGAATGCTATAAAAATCATAGGATTTGAGAAATCCATGAGGAAGCTAATATTATATGGGAACAAGTAACAAATGATATTAATCAAGTTGCAAAAAATGTATTGAGGAATCAAAAGGAAAAGCTACTTTTAGTAAAAATATTAGAAGTCAAAATGTGCAAAAGAAAATATCAAAAATAAAAAAATTTCTTATAAAAATTAGTTTAAATATAAAAATACAGAAAATTAAGAAAAATATAAAGTGGCCTATAGAGAATTCTAAAAAAGTAATATATGATGCAAAAAAGTCAACATTTAATGATTTATATAATAGATTGAATACTAAAAAAGGTAAAAGATGTATGTATTAATTAGCCAAACAATTAGCAAAGATATATAAGAAGTAAAGATTTAGTTCAACTGAAGTGTGTTAAGAATGAAAGTCATAAAATAATTTTCTTAGAAGAGGATATTCAACATAGGTTGAGATATTTTGATAACCTTTCAATGAAGGTTGTGATAATACGATTGACTTTAGCAACTTTAGTATCCTAAATGAAGATAAAATTTTACATTTTTATCGTTGTATTAGTAAAATCGAAATTGGAGAGACTTTAAGTAAAATGAAGTGTGAAAAAATAATAAGACCTAATGATATTCAATAAGATGTATCGAAATGCTCAAGAGATCAAAAAATTTTTTTAACTTATTAAAAACTAAAAAATATGTCAGATTAGTAGAGAAAGAATTTGTCAGTATTTTTTTAAGAATAAAGGTGCACCACAAAAGCATTAATTATAGGGGAATTAAGTTAATGTGTTATACATTAAAATTATGGGAGAGTAATTGAGCATAGGTGATGGTGTGATACAAAAGTTAATCAAAAGCATTTTTGGATTTATTTCGTGTAGGCCTACTACAGTTGTTATATATTTGTTGAGATGTTTGATGGATAACTATAGAAAGAGTAAGAAGGATCTACATATGATATTTGTTGATTTAGATAAAGCAGATCATAATGTTCCAAGTGAAGTGCTTTGGAGAGCTATAGAAAACAAAGGAGAATATTGATTATATTTAAGTCATTAAAGATATGTTCACTAAAGCTGCTACTTGTGTTAAAGATATTTTTCTATTTCAGTTAGACTATATCAAAGATTGGCTTTAATATTCTTCTTGTTGATAAGATTAGAGAGGGAGTTCAAGAAAAACTTGAATTATGGACATCAACTTCACAGTTTAAAGACTTTTGTTTGTGTGGATCTAAAATCAAATACATTGAGTGTAATTTTAGTTGTAGAGGATCTAATGACGGGGGTATGATAATAGGTGATCAAGTCTTTAAAAAGAGTGAACATTTTAGATATCTCGGCTCTATTATTCAAAGTGTTGGTAAAATAGATGGGGATGTTATAACTAAAATTCAAGTTAGATGGTTGAAGTGGAGGAATGCCTTTTTTTTTTTTTTTTTTTTTTTTTTTTGAAGTGGAGGAATGCCTTAAGCCTACTGTTTGAAAGAAAAGTACTGCTTAGACTTAAAGAAAATATTTTATAAGATGGTGATGAGACTTGCAATGCTTTATAGGGTTGAATGTTTGCTAGTAAACGAGAAGTATAAATATTAGTAAGTATTGTAGAGATGAAGATGCTCGGGTGGATGAGTGATTTTACTCTTAGAGACGATGTAAAACGAATACATACATGAAAAGGTTGGAGTAGCATTAGTAACAGATAAGATTAGAGAGAGTCTCCTCAAATGGTTTGGTCACGAAAACATTGGCCACCCTATGATCTAATTAAGAGAGTAGATTTATTAGACTCGGCCTATATTAAGAAAAGTAGAGGTGGACCTAAAAAGGCTTTGTTATGAAGTATAAAAAATGACCTTGTTTTATTAGAATTAAATGAAAAAATAACATTTAATAGGACATAATGGAGAAAAGAGATTCGAGTAGCCAACCTCACGCACCGGGATAAAAGCTTCTTGTTGTTGTTAACTTTTCAATACAAGATAATTCTATACTTATTCAAGAAAGATCCTAATAAAGAAAAAGAATTTATCCAGCCAAGTGCACATCCAAAATAAAATGTTGATTGAAGGACGGGAATTCATTCTAGTTAACAACAACGTGAATGACGACAGAATAAAATGGTCCAGATGGGAATTCCTTAAGCATTATTCCCGGTTTGGCGACTAAAGTTGCTCGAGATAACAGTGATTAAAATTCCAAAATTCTAAATCATCCAAGGTTAGGTTACTTCATTGTCTAGTATCGTTAGTTTCTGCTATATTTGACTGAATGTCTTCTTAGTTCTTGGCATCATTAATATTGTTCCTTTCAATGATAAAGTATTTTCAAGCATTTGAACAATGCCAAGTGGCAGCAATGCATAAGATTAGGATGCCACCAGAAGGAATTTTCAACAACCAGCTCTAGAAGTCACCCAGGAAGACATGGAAAAAGAAATCTATAGTTTATATCATATAGCATGTGAACGAAGGCCGGTGAGGCACATTCCTTCAACTAAGATAACAATCATGAAGAACAATAGATGGAGAACCATTCGCATCACATATTCTAAAAATCATCAAAAGAGTACTAACCCAATCAAAGGTTTCCAAGCAAGGAACCATGACAACTATATCAACTATGATATCAAATGTTTGAATCCGGAAGATTTTATTGAGTGGTTGCACAGTATCGAATGTGTCTTTGATTATAAAAAACAACCCACTGATAGGTGAGTAAAACAAGCAGCCATTAGTGGTATAACTTTAAAAGAAATGTGCATTAATAAAAGCTAAATAGTTACATGGGATAAAATGGAGTTGTAGAAAAGATATTTGTCATTTTATCTCCGTCAAGACACCTACAAGCTCCATAATATTTAGAATAAGAGGTTAAACATAGAAGAATATATTATTGAATTTGAGCAGCATATGATGAAGTGAGATATACGGAACCAAATGAAGTGAGATATACGAAACCAAAGGAGCACACTGTATCAAAGTTCAAAGGTGGTTTCTCACAGTCGCCAATGTAGTATAGCTGTAAATGCTTTCTGATGTTACCAAAGAAACATTAAGAGTTGAACGATAGCAATAAACTTCAAAGAGCTTCCCACCGAGACTCATACAAAAATCATAGAAAATTAGCAATGAAGCTCATCAAGGGATAAACTATTTTCCATCCTAAAATTTTACATTTAAGTGAACCCAAGTTGCCAACAACAACAGAAAGTACTTCAAGTAATAAGACCAAACTTATCAAAATTTTTAGGTGATCACATCAAATTGTAAGGCTGGCAAGAAAATGAAAATGAAACAAAACAAGCACTGAAACCTGAATGCAAGCACTCGACATAAGTGAATGGAAGAATTATCTATACCCGACGAATTTTGAGCACTGTTGTCGTTAAAGAATCAAACTGGCTTCACCAAAGCAAATTTCATACAAGGTGCACCATTAAAGAAAAAGTATGCAACATCACCATTAATAGAAGGAGCTATGAGAATATCATCTCAATTAAGATAGTAAAAAAATGAATCTTCCCAAGCAAGGTTATATTATTCCTTACAAGCTTTCATAGCTGCAGATGAAAGACGAAATTAAAGCAACACAATGATAATTATCATAATCAACAAAAAACTTCAAAAAGAAATATGGTGTGATGTTATTCTAATGAATATTTGGCATTTATTGTTGGGGAGATTGTAGCAATACTAAGGGCATGTATCTATTATGGTTACAAGAACAAATATATTTTTTGGAATGCAATAACGAGAAAGTGGTGCTCATGCCACAACATGTTGGAATTAAATAAGCAATTACAAACAACATTATGGTTTCCAAGTCCATGTTCATGACAGCCGTAAGAGACTCAAAAGCTACCCATGCCTCTTAGTGTTTCTAGAAAAAATTTAAGATGAACAGTACAAAAGGAGGATAACCATTATTGCAATAATACCAAGATGTGTTTCCTACCAAGGATAAGCATATTAAGAGAGAAAAAAATTTGTTAATCTTTCCAACACAATTTAAAGCACAAATCAAACGTCCAAAATAAAATCATTGATGTCCTTAGCTAAAGATATTCCATCCACAGTACTCAGTGGTCAAAGGTAGATAGATTTGAGATAATCTACGGAAAATTATCATAAAAATGAAAATTTTTGCAAGTGGTCATAATGCCAAGATCATCATCAAAAATATTGAAGAAAAATGCTTGCATGATTGATTTTCTAGGGAATCCCAATACATCTGTAAGAGTTAACATTGTGGATCTTTCATCTTACTAGGAGTGAGAAAATGTTCGCCATTGAAGATATCCTCTCCTCAATATTCACTAGTCGATTTAATTAAAACACTTTATCCCAATAATGGGGATTTTTTTTTCAAGAAGTGGCAATAACACCGAGAAAATTATCAACACATTGAAGAAAATGCTTACAAGTTGATTTTAAGGGGAATCACATGTCTACAATGATCAATATTGCACATCTTCCACTAATAATAAGACATTGAGAACAACTCTCCTTCAAATTGAAAAGAATGACATAGTTTAATGACTTAATTAAAGGGTTATTTGTGTCATTTTCTTTTTTGGCAGGGACTGTTTTCATATTTTCTTTACAGTATTTCTTAAATTTTAAGAATTCTTATTAGGGAGTCAACTCCATTTAAGACCACAACATCTTGACGTTCTCTCAGCTTTTGGTGAAGTTTTGTCTCAGGCTATCCTGATTTTGGGAACAATTTCCTTTGTTCTTAGAGGAGCTGGGCAAAGGGAGGTGTTCATTGTGTAGTTGGGACTCCCCCATCAATACCATGCTATCTGACAACCTCTCCTGTGGCTTCTGATGCTGGCCAGTAGCAGTATGGGTAGTTGTGCTGAACCATGGGACTTCAACAAGCGCTAGGAGCATGTGGTAACATCCAAGAAGAGCCACAGCTGTGTTTAAGAGTAATTGGACTAAGGGGCTGTTTGGTTGGGTGCATTTGGAATGCAGTGCATTCCAAATGCACGCTTTTAAATATTTCAAGCGTTTGGTTGCAAGTAAAGTAAAATTTCAACAGAATGTAATGTATTTCAAATACACCGAGATTTGATGATTTGAATTACCCGATGGAATTCCAAATACATCGGCATGACAATAATGCGCTGCCCACGGCGGTCGCGCCGCCCGGTCGCTGAGCCGCGCGCGCCTCCGCGGCCGCCAACCGCCACCGCGACGCCGCCACGGCTAAACCTTCGATACTTTACATTAAATTTTTTTCAACCAAACAAAAAAAGAAAGTCGAATTTGTAAACTCAACCAAACAATAAAATAATCCTTTATTATCAATTCTTTACATCAGATTCTTTACAAAGATTCCAAATACAAAACCAAACAATCCCTAAAAAGAGAGCATTCACTGACTCTACCAACTCTCAGCCAATCATCCAAAAGGACTAAGAGTAGCTACTCTTTAAGTTGGTTAAGACGACCTATCCAAGGATAATTTATCAATCAAAAAGGTCAAAAATGCAAGGAATCGCCAGAGAGCTGACAAATAAGATATATTGGTGTCTTTTCATTCTATTATCCTATGTAATTCTGGTTTATATGTAATCTACCAATCTCTTTTCTTATGTCTTTACAGGAACCAGTACTTATTGAGGGCAAGTGCTGAGAACAGTAATGGGAAGTTTTCTTGAAATAGTTTCAAAAAAACATTTGATTGCAAAATAACCCTTTATTTGATTCAAGAAAGCCTCCAACCGGGTGGCCGGATTTATCCAATTAAGTAGACATAAAAGAAAAGTTTTGAATGAATGCTCTGAATCCACTATGTTTGCAACAAGTTGGACTTGGTTGACAGAAAATGACCCAATTGGGAGTTCCTTAACTAATTTATGATTTGGGTAACGGTGACTAAAATTCCATAACTTAACTTCATTTTCTGATGTAATTAGCTGCTTCTATATTTAGTGTGATGTCAGTTGTCTTTCTTAGTTTTTAGTGTCACCTAGAACTGTCAATTTTCATAATAAAGTATTTTCAAAGATTTGCACAGTTACATCTATCAAAGGATGTAAGGATCTCCTAAATTAGCAGTTATTGTCACAACTTCACATATGCTCTAGAATGCTAGCTGAATGTGAGTATAGTTAAGCTGGAAAGACCCGGTTAAGTGATGAACTATAGAAAGCCACCATGATCCCCTCAATGTGATTATAGACATAACACTCAATGACAAAAACATTAAACAGTGAAAAAGAAAAAATAAACCCAATCACTTTGCAGATGCTGAAACGTCCAAATACTGAAAGTGTGTGTTACAAATGCGGAGCATTATATACAGCACCTCAGGCTCTGCATGTATTGGTTCCTGAAGTCCTGCTTTTATGGCATCAATAATTTCCTGTGAATCGATCTTAAACTCAGCTTCTCCAACTCCTTCACTATGTACTTTCTTTGGAACACAAGCAACAATAGCTGCAGGAAGTGGAGCAGTAGACTTTCCAAAGTCAGAAATGAACTCCAACACCTCCGCACCAGCAGAATTAACCTGCAACATGAAATTATCAATCAGCCATAGAGCAAAGAATCCTTGGTTATAATTCTTTTTTAAAAAAATTTAATAGCCAAAGAAAAATAATATGAAAGAAAGCTCCACAAAAGTTACTTCTTCTAAAGTAACAGTTTCTGCAACTGTAACTAAGCATTCATGGCCCTGCCTTTGATCCATTACTGTATGGCGAAGTGCATCACTCTCCATAATAAAATCCAAGTTGTCAACAGAAGGAACGCTATCAATCATTGCAGCTAATTGCTCGCTATCTTTTATCAGTGCATCCATATAGCGAGTTAGTTCTCCCTTTGTTACACCGAACTCTTTAAGCCTGCGGACCTGTCATGAAGGAAAATAATCAGAGATTGACCAAAAAAAAATCAGGCCAAGATGCATTCAAGAGAATACTGCAACCAAAAAATTGATTAGCACTAATAAAACTCAAGTTGGAAAACAAAAAGATTCAAATAATCAAACTAAATCCATTAATAAAATTTTCAAATAAGTTAAAATTGCCAGAAAATAAACACTAAATGAATTTACAAATATAAAACATAACAGCAATTTCAAGAAAAATTAAAACAAAGCAAAATTTTCAAATAAATCAAGATGACAGAGAGTTTTTATCATCATTAGAAGATGGCCTCCACATAAACTTTTGAGAAGAATAGGAGGATCTTCGGAACAGCATTTTGTAGTTATGTTGTTGACATTGTGAGCAGTTTTTATCATTCTAATTTGAGGTATTACCCTTAGGTTCAGAAATTTGTGCCTTCTCAAGATTCCCAAGGCAAGTCTACTAATCTCACGTGTTTTTTAAGTGTTTGCAGGTCATTATGCTAGAGATCGACGATTTGCTTAGGATGCAAGACGATTCATCATCTCATCTCCCATCCTTTCTCCAAACATGCTAAGAAAGAAACTAACTGTATGCTTTCATCCAATCTGTTGAAGACTATTAAAACATTCTCAAAGGTGTGGGCAGTCTTTATAATTGGATTCAAATTTATACATAGTCAACACCAAAACTTACCAATCATAGTGACAAGAAAATAAGAGAGCAGCTAAAAAGAATCTACAGCGAGAAGCTATGAGATTTCACTAGATTGCGTAAAAGTTCAAAACCTGTACAATAATTGAAAGTGTTAGGCTCACCCCCTAACCTCCTATTTACAGGTTTAGCTCGAGAAATAATGTTAAAAAAGGGGTACATTTAATCCATACAAGTAAAATTATGAGACAAAACTTAACAAGTGACTGCTGTAAAATAAAATTAGCTAGACTATATGTAATACCACAAAAAAAAAAAGTAAAATAAATATATTATTAACTTTTAATTTTATGTATAATTTTAAAATGTAATTAGGATTTAAATTAAGTTAATTGAATTAATTTAAAATTTCCCTTAAACCTAGACTGCACTGTAGTAGCACTATAGATACTAGGAGATGGGGATGAATTATATAAAAGTAATCGATTTTAACTTTTTTGTGGCTTGAAGTAAAATTAGTAATGAATGATATTATTACATAAAATATTTTGGTGTATTTGAATCCCGATTTGCTAATTTCAAACGACCTCAATCGAAGTGATGCGCGTCGTTCACCGTCGCCGCCATCTACCGCCACCGCCACTCCTCGCCGCCACCGCCGCCACCATCACAATCGCCGCCGATCAAAACCTTTAAAATACTTTTTATATTTTTTTTACTAAAAAAAGAATTAAAAACTCTCAACCAAACAACTAAAGTAATCCTTTATACTCTATTCCTTTACAGATTCTTTTACCAGATTCTTTTCAAACCAAACAACCCCTTAATCTACATGCATTGTCTAATGACTAATTAGAGTAAAAATTAAGTTAATCTTAAGTATTTAATCCCATTTCTTCCGCAATTTTCCCTCGTTTCCCTCTGTTACTTGCATTCATCTGATGTCTCGCGAGATTGAGAGAGGGGGGCCTTGTGCATGCGGGTGTCGAGTGCAAGGAGGGATGAACAAGAGGTTGCAGGTGGCTCGGTCACATGCAAGGAGAGCTTCAGCATTGTGAATCGAGGCCCCAGGAAAGAGGTAAGCCTGATGGCTTAGGCTTTTAACTTAAGAAAGCTAAGGATTGACCGACTATGGAGAAGGAGAACAGTTAAGTTAGGATAGTAATAAAACATGAATATATAAATTTCTATATAAATTAATTTTAAATTAATTAATTAATTAATGGCAATTAAATTAAGTATTTGCTAACAGTAAATTTTATATAGTATATATTAATATTACATATATAGTTTAAGGATGATTTAGATTTAATAGGTTAGTTAATTTAAAATAATTGATTAGATAATTTAAGTTAAAGTGTTGTTAAGTTGTAGAATAAAATCTATTTATATATAAAAATCTATATTTTTTATTGAAATGTTATTTAGCAAATTTATTAATTTAAAATTATAAATTAAATATTTTAAGTAGATTTTACTTCTTTTTAATAGATAAATGTAATATATATATATAGTGTAATACTAGAAGAAAAATGGTTATAAATAGATTAAAATAACTTAATTAACAATCTAATTTGGTTATTTTCACATTAAGCAGGAATAAGGCACTGAAATAAAGTTTTGGGGAGGAACTTACGATGACTGTCGATTTGACTAATAAATTCTAGATGACTATTAAAATGTGATGATTCAATTAATTTTGATAAATTAGTAGTAATTTAGAAAGAAAATTAAATTCATTTTAATATGTAATTATTAAATTGAAATTTTAATTTAATTGCTCTTGGTTTCGCAATGTTTGGAGAGTCAGGACTTTTGATAAGCTTCAAGTAAGTGATTTTATGAGGAAAAGTCATGCTGAAATAGTTTACGTAAGAAAAAGATTTTGGACAATTCATTTCACAAGAGAAAATCTCCAATTGAGTAAGTTGCAATTCTAATATAGAAAACTAGCCTTCAATTTCCTGCACTATTATTGATAATTGATAGCTCTTCATATGTATTTGTTGTAAATTTTATTTATGAGCAACTTACGAACACAACTTTTGTTATTAAAATTTTTCAATTGAATAATTGATTGTGTATTATTTCTTGTGGTATTCATTCATTTAAGTAAGATTGGGATATCATAAGTTGTTCCATTTTATTCCTAGTTGTTTTGCATGTTTATATTAAACATTTGATGCTTAATGAATATTACAATCATCCAAATATATATAGCTGAGAAATATCGGTAATAAGAATTAGGTTAATAATATGATACGATGTTACCTACACAAGCTGGGGCAAAAGAATCCATAATGAGACAAAAGGATCGCCAAATAATATGAAATGAGACAAAAAATTTCCCAAAATAGATAAAAGGTCCTCAATGTAGCTTTCGAGCTAGTGTATGATAATCAATAACCTTAACAATTGTACATGACACGCTCTAAAACTGAATAAATAAGTTTCGTTTGCAAGTAAACTATGTTTCTTATAAGTGATATAAAGTGAAGTTTGAAACTGCAAATTTGTACAATCATGTTGATCTTATGCTTACATTTTATTTTACGCACTTTCGATTGGCATGCATATTAATTTCTACTATTCAGTATTTGAATTTTATATTCGACTTATCTTGTTGAAAAGGGAAGGATAAGTTTGCAAAGTATGTTTTTGTCTCTTTTTAGAAGTATGTTGTAGGGGAAGTTCTTGTAAATAAAGTTTAGAGGTGTTCCAATAAATTTTATGTTTACTATTGAAATTTGATGATTTAGATACTTTGTAGTTTAGTATCAAAAGATTTAGTTTAAATTGTTCTGCTTACGATGAATTATAAATTTTAGTAGATGATTGTTAATGTTTATTTGTACTGTTAGAGAAACTAAGATGATTGAATGTATCTCTTTCTCTATTATATGCCAAAAAAATTTTCAAAATAGATGTTTAAGAACATTCAATCAGTTTTACCCACCTCTATTACATCCTGCTTTGATTGATTGTAGGTTATCGTAGCAGGATGTGACACTAGCTAAAAACACAGAGAACATATGAATATTAAAAGGTGATTCCATGTGAAGAATAATGAGTCTTATCGAGTATCTTCTAGCTTCAACAATTTGAATTGGTAGCATTGTCAACATAGACAAATAACCTTGAAAACTTTAAGCGTCTTACCATAATCAAGCCTAGAACAAAATCTGCTTCGTCCTAGTATCCTTGAACCTAGTTAGTTGGCCAGCATTAATGACTAAATCTAACTTAGGTGATAATTTGATTAACACGTCTTTAACCCTAGACTTAACACAATTGATATCATTGAAGCTCTTTATTGACATTAGAGAACTTTTAGTTTACACTTGTCTCCATTAATCTTTTTTTGATCTATATCCATATCATCAATAAAAAGGATCACTTTGAGTTTGTTCTTGCCATGATACGTGTTACTAATTATGATGGCAAACTATTATTTTGGACTTTAGTTTTCAATGGTAGCTCTAAATGGTGTTTTACTGGATCCTCCATGATTAATTTATTTATACTTTCTATTGATGACAGATTACCCAATTGTTCTAAACCCCACCCCCAAATTAATAATTTATTGATTTAATGAGACATTTCAAACTTATTGATCTTCCATTGAAAAGGATGAACTTTACTTTGTCAAACATGAGGGATAATGAAATCATTGCAAAGTTTGATTGATTTTTTATTTCCCAAAACTTTAAAGATTTTTAGATTAAATGATAAAAAATCTCTTTTTCATCATCATCATATTTTTTTTACGACTAATTCTACCAGTTTCAACACATCCAATACAAGCTGGCTTTATAAAAATAGCCAAGGAAGAAGAAATATAGTCACACAAAAGCCTAAGATCAAATAATTTTTTAAAGGTGAAAAAAAATCATCTCTCTTATTAAAAGGCCTATAAGAAAAGGAAAACTAACTGCATTCATCATGTCAAAAGTGGAAATGATTAAATCTCTGCTCAAAATAATCTTTCTTTACCAATTTCTATAAAAATATTTTCGATAAACAACACCTCTAAATTTGACGTCAATTTTCACACAATTGATTCTAGATGTCTTGTGTAATCTAGATAGTTCGGACTTGCCTTTTTCTTTAGAGAAAATAATATAAGCCATTTTATCTCATAGCTAGGATGATTCTAGATGTCATGTAAAAGTTTATTCATCACACCCAGTTTCCTATATTTAATGATATTTATGACAGAAGGTTTCTCCTAAACAGTCTTAGCTCACCTTTAATTTGTTCCTAGTAAAATCAGTGTTACACTTTTTAATTTTATTTCTATTCATTAATTAAAATAGTTAAATGAGGTAATTTAATAATTAATTTAATTCTTTTATAATTATTGATTAATTAACCCGTTAATTAGTAATACTATTACTGTAGCAACTCAACTTTTCTTCCACTTATAGTAACATGCAATGGCTGATTTAGAATAGTGGATTATTGAATGGCTGTTATTTGATAAGGTATTAGTAATTAAATAATTAAATTAAGTAATTATTAATAAGCATTAATTCAACTTTTCATTTCCTATAATTCTTCTCCTGGGTTCCCTCGCGGAATTGCCTTCAGCCCGAAAAACTGCAAGTCGTGGTTCCAGGCAGGAAAAAACGGGGCAGCCAGGGCGTGAGGGAGAGCTGTTTCATCCCGACTCAGTGCGTGGTTTCTTAGAACGGCTTCTTAACTAGATACTTTAAATCTTAACATACATGTATTATAGGAACAGTTAATTATGAATAATAAGAATTTGGTTTCTGTTTTAATTAATTTGTGAGTGGTCCAATTAGTGAGAAATTTATTGCAGGTTAATTAAAAAGGAAATTGCAGCTGTTTGAGGAATTTTAGATAAGTACTGATTTTATTTATATGTATATATGTGCAGTATGAAACCTAATAGAATGATATTAATTTAATTGAATAATTCATATATATTTTATTAGCCAATACTTTAGCAAATCTGAAATTTTAGAGATTACTTTAGAAACAGTGAAATAATTATATAATTAAATGAATATTATATGTAAATTTATAATATTAACAAACCAATATGGATATTCCATATATATATATATATATATATATATATTAGAATAGTTAAAAATGTTAAATGAAATGGTATTTTATGCAAATATGATAAATTTTATTAACTTCATGTTTATTTAACCAGGTAAGCAATGTTTCTCATTAAATTTGAGTTGTTTTGGGATAGTTGACTAATTGATAGTGAGGGTTGACGAAGTTGAATTCAGATAAAATTGTAAATTAAGTTTATGTAGATTAAAGTTCAACTTAAAAAATTTCATGCCTTAATAAACAAATTTTAATGTCAGACTAAGTGTCAACATACCCATCACGAGACAAACTCAAATACTGAGGTTAGATTGGAATTGCTAAATTAAGTTCAAAATCTCTATAGAATTGATATTTCTCACTGTTTACTTACCATTTTTATATTGTGTTGCATTTAAAAAAGATATATATTATGTATAAATAAAACTAATTGTCAGCACAACTTTATTAATCATGATTCATTGATTTATAATAATTATAGCAAAGTCAGATTTCTTGTTAACGTACAATATTTCTATGCATATTGATAGATGATTCAATGTATGTGTGCGTAAATGTGAAAGGAATGCAAATGTGCAAATAAAATTAATATTATAATAAGCAGGAAATGTTATAAAAATTATTATAAACAGACTGGTTTACTATGACCTGCGTAGAAAAGTAAAATTCTGATAAGAAAAGTCTTTGACAAAAAATCTTAGAATTCTGGACTCATGGCATTGAGGTTAGATTAGACTAATTGGTGTCAGAAAGACTGTTAGTATGCCTTATCAACAATTTTGGCTGATAGGTTGAGTATCGACCCTCAAGAAATGATAGAAGTTAAGCCTACCAAAGTGTAAGTGATTTCCAACATATAACCTAACTTAGGATTGAAATGAAACTTTATGAAATGAATTGAATATATGTATACTGTACTGCTAATTATTATTTATATTTCACATCAATGCATCAAGTATTTACGCCTGAAAGCATATTTTTTCTAATTGTTAACATTCATACAAGCTTCTGATTCTCATGTATATTTTTTCTTTTGTCATGTATTAAATTTTACTTTAGCATTGCTCATCTCACTGGGCTATAAGCTTATGATATTAGACGTTGAATGTCAAATAAAAATAAGTAGGATGATAATAACTAGATAGACATTTTAAAAGATTGTAAAGCCTTTTAAAGTATGCAAAGTTTATATTCCGGTACTTTTATAAGCTCAATTTTTCTGTTGGAATTTGATTTTACATGCTTCCTAATTATATTGTTCAAATATGAAAAAATTGTTAAAAGAATCTGAAATGTAAAAGTTTGTTTGTAATGACTTATTCAATTTTCACCTATTTGTCCTGAATTCTTATATTTCGATATGAGTTAGTGGAAGTTGCATATGACTAGATCGTCCTCCTCTATTACACCTCAGACTAACCTGAGAAAGGGAGTCATTTGAGGAGTGGCAAAAAGTTTAGTAGCTCCAGTGACAAATAAGATTAAAGAGATCCACCTAAGAAGGTTTGGTCATATAAAACATCCATAGCCACATGACCCAGTTAAGAGAGTAGATGTATTAGATTTAACCTATATTAAGAAAAGTGGAGGTAGGCCTAAAAAGATTGATTAGGAAGTATAAAAAGAACTTTGCTTTATTAGAATTAAATGAGTGTTTGACACTTAACCGGACACAATAAAGAAAGATTCATGTAGCCGACCCTACATAGTGGGGCAAAGGCTTATTATTGTGGTGTGGTGTTATTCAAATTTTAAACTGAATTTTTTCAAGAAATAATGGTAAAAATCTAAGCAAAATTATTCGAGTTGCAAATTGGAAATTATACCTCTGAAATATCTTATGCCATGTTTAATATCAATTTGTTTTGCATTTTTTATTTTTGTTTTTAAGCTATTTTTAAAAATATGTTTGTTTAGTATGTGTTTTTATATATTTTTATTTTTGTTTTCAAAAACAAATAATATTACTTTTAAAAACACTCAACAATTGTTTTGGGTAATTTAAAAATAATATTACCCCCTAACATGCTTTATTCTCAAACAAAACAAAATAAAAATATAAAACAAAAAACAAAAAAAATAAAGGTGATCCAAACGGCCTCTTAGTTATCCTCATGGCTCTAAAAATATCTAAAAAGCCCTTTGGATGTCTGACATCAAAAAAGTTCAATAGAAGCTATCTTGTTGGAAAGGTATCTCTCTAGAGGTGGAAGGATTATTCTCATCGACGCTAACCTTACTTCAAACCCAATCTATTATTTCTCTTATTTCATACTTCCTAAATGGGTTGGTTGAAAATTTAACTCTACTAGCAATTAGTTCTAGCATGGTACTAACATGAGTATTAAAGGATTCATGTCATGATTTTTCGACAAGCTTTACGTTGGTTGTTCAACTACCTAAAGCAACCCTCCACTTTTCTCATACAGGATGGTTGCAGTGGAGGAATGCTTCTAACCTTATTGTGAGATAGAAAAGTACTACTTAGACTTAAGAAAAAATTTTATAAGATGGTGGTGACTTGCAATGATTTATGGAGCAGAATATTGGTCAATGAAAGAGAATCATAGAATTAAGTTAATTGTTGCAGAGATAATGACGCTTAGGTTGATGAGTGGCTTTACACCTAGACACAAGATGTGAAATGTATATATACGTGAAAAGGTTGTAGTAGCTCCAGTGGCAGATAAGAGTTGAGAGAGTCATCTGATATGGTTTGGTCACATAAAACGTCGGCCATCTGATGCCCCAATTAGAAGAGTAGATATATTAGATTTGACCTATGTTAAGAAAGGCAGAGGTAGACCTAAGAAGACTTGGTTAGGTAATATAAAAAGAGATCTTATTTCATTAGAATTAAATGAGAATTGACACTTAATAAAACACAATGGAGAAGAACGATTCATGTGGTTGACCCCACATATTAGATTAATGGCTGCTTGTTGTTGTTGTTGTTGTATAATACTAACATGAGTAACGACCTTCACCAAGTTAATTGGAAATCCATCTGTCATCCAAAATCCCAAGGCCTCTATTTGATGACACTTTGAAAATTCATTTGTCATCTTAAAAACCTTAAGAGGCATTGGCATTTTGGATCTTAGATTATTTAATATTTCTCTTTTAGATAAATGGATATAGAAATCTACCTAACAATATTTTTCTTGGAGCTAAAATTACTCAATGGAAGTATCTAGACAATTGTAGGTCTTATGAACTTTTGGAGTAACTCTACTACTTATAGTTACTCATTTATAAAAGTGCACAAGAGTGCTTCCGGGCAGTCTTCACCAACATATCTTGGAAGTTAAATAATAGAAATTCTATAGAATATTTCATTCATGGCATATAAAAGATTTAAACATCACTATAACATCAGAGAATGCATCCAAGTAGATGAATGGCATACAATTTATCGCAGAAGAACCAAGACCACAAACCTCCTGAACAGCAACTTTAATGGCATTTTGCCAGTTTTTTGGCTCTGCAGTCACTGTAAGAGTAGTAACCGTGCACCCTTCTCTGCCAGAATCACTATGATCTAACTCAATTGATGTGAAAGGAGGATTTGAACTCTGCAAAAAATTAAAAATATATAAATAAATAAATAAAAATTTGCATAGAATACAAATGACGGATCAACTTCATTTTAAAGTGAAAGGTATACAAAAGAAAAAGTAGAAATTCCACACAAGAGAACGCACAAGTTAAACGTAGATAATCATTTCTTTTTTCATACCCAATATAGATTCAACTACAAATGATACAGGTAGGTTCATTTTAAATGTAGGTCTCAGTTTGGAAAAAGATCTTAACTCAGTTTACATGTCTTGCTATAATCTGAATTGCTTTCCAGTAAAAGTCATCGCCAATTAACTAATTTTCTGAAAATACTTCATCAACAAAAGAACCAGTTTGTCTATAATAACAGTTAATCAAAACTTACGTTTCTACATCAACAAAGACTCGGACTGAAATCGTGAAAGAAAATGTTGGCAAGTTAAAAACCTCAAAAAGAAAAGTTATACTGAGTTAAAATAAATAAATAGATTCACCGCAGTTTTTGGAAAACTAGATAAAACCTTAATAGATCGAGCATGTTGAAATATTATATGAAAATTCCAATTTTTTAAAATTAGCATAATATGATAAAATAAAATTTTACTGGAAAGTTCAATTATAGGCATTATTGGATATTGATAAAGGTGCAAACACTTCTCTCGAACCTAGTAAACCGAAGTTCTAAAGTGAAAAAAGAATAGCCGCATGGAAAACTATATTTAGCACAAAAACTCCAGATAAGCGTTGAATCCCCAACAGACATGACAAGCATATGAATGCTTAGAAATTTCATGACTAATGTCGAATATGACATTTGAAGTGCATTATTGCTTATTGAAATATCATCAGGCAATTTTGCACTCTCCCAATGCATAGCTCTGAAAATTTTTGAAATTAAATTAAAAGCAACCCACACCTCTTAGCTGCTAGGATTTCAAATCAGCAATTCTCATTCTTTTATCTTCTTGATTTTTCTTAAACATCCTCACTTACAACTTTTTTTACAATTAGCATAATTCTAAAGCATCATTTCTGTAAATAAGTTTAATTTTCTTTTCTCTCATGCAAGGCAAATGCTAATTTAAAATTAAAAAACAGAAGCACAACATTAATACATACAGCACTCTCCTGTCCCAGAAATATCGTGTCAAACGTTTAAAAGATTCTCGTCCATATAAACATGATTAATTTCGTTCACATCATGTCAGGTTCATGCCCCTTTCCAAATACATGCTTCATAGCATAAGATACAGAGGAAATGAAGCTTTCAGAACTAGTTGGTATGATTGTTATAACATCAGCATCATATAACAATAAAGATTAATTATGGAACCAACTCAAGTTGAATCTTCTTTATATTTGGAACCTTTTTAATATAAATAAATAAGAGGTTCTTATCTAGAGGGGATTCTAACTTCCGCCATCTCTTTGGAATCTCATTGCTTTATCAGCTAACACAATTGCTTTTCCAGCTAATAATAATCTCATTGAGCTGTGGAAAACTAATTCTAACTTACAGTACAATTATAATTAACTCTAAATCATTATAAAAACTATATTTATACCATGATTAATATGTTATAAAGTAAATGAGATAATAAAATATCCTGAGTTATTATCATTATTTATAGGAATCATGAAAGAGTAAATTTACTTCAACTAAAGTATTCAGATACAGAACTATAAGTTTTGCTCTCAGTTTTTAATATTTTTGAAGACCATAGAGTTCAAATTGAATAAAATCAACATTAAAGTGAAAATTTTGTTAGCTTTCTAAAACAAATAAGACCTTAAAATTTCTATAAAATATGAGATAGTTATGATCAAAATATTGAAAGGCGTTCAGCATATCTAAATTTACAAACTTGATTTAATTTTTAAGTATGATTATGTAAGTTAAATTATAATAAAGATTAATGTAAATAATATAAATTATTTAAAGTAATATCAATATAATTACTTAATATTATAGTTAATGCATGATTAATTAAAGAAACGCATGGCATGAAGTGTAGAGAAAACTCAGAGGAATGAATGTGA
Organism: Cymbidium sinense; assembly: GCA_021442155.1. Taxonomy (NCBI): domain Eukaryota; kingdom Viridiplantae; phylum Streptophyta; class Magnoliopsida; order Asparagales; family Orchidaceae; genus Cymbidium; species Cymbidium sinense. The sequence goes on from CM038220.1 coordinate 138,199,329, forward strand.
TTAGTTAGTTTGAGTGATAAGAGAATAGATAAGAAAAATTGACTTTGAGAAGCTTCTTCCTTCAAAAACATTAAGAAAAAAAATATGGGTAAGATCTGGAGAAGAAAGGAAAAGAAGAAGAGCAAGGCTGATGTTCGATTTTAACAAGATTGTGAAGGTAATTTTCATAGGAAATTTACTCTCCAAAAAGGATATCACCCTCTTATATTAGAAACTATTACATATTTTTCTTGTGTGATGTTCAAGCAATGATCTGTGATAGATATAAAACTTATATGAGAATTTAATCATGAATGATAGAATTATTCCTGATGATGGAAACAATCTACTCATATTGAACGAGCGATAATTTCCGCATGCAATTTAAATGTTTAAAGCATGTTACCTTTAACTTAAATTATAATTTAATTCATGTCATATTTTATCACTAGGATTATGTATCTTACATGATCAATAACCAAATGATAATTTATAATATAAATATATTAAATATTTAAATATCATGTACAATATTGAACTAAACATAAATATATACAACATTTAATATTATTTATCTGTAATAACCATTATATATATATATATATATACACACACACACAATGAATTGGCGACATCGATTAAACAGCGCCAATTGAAATAGACATAAGAGGAGAAAGGGTGAGTGACAGAATGAGGGAAATCGAGAGGAAGGAAGGAGTACCAAACCTATCGTGCGAGCAATCGAGGATTCGACACAGAATAGGGAGATCACAACTTGAACTACTGTCAAATGTGAGCTTGTCGAGACAACAAAGTTGTAGATCTTGTGTGATCATTGTGGTTAAGTCGAGTGGCTCTTACTTGCGAGGGTTGGAGGAGATCTAGAAAAGGAAAAAAAAATCGACCAAATCTCCTCTCTTATACATGCGAGAGTAAACGATCGACAACTCGAGCACGAGCACAATGCCGAACCAAGTATGGGTCTAACACATCTTTTATAAATTGAAATAAAATTATATTTTAGTTGTGAGCATAACCCTAATCCTATCTAAAAGAAAATTTTAGGTTAAATTGGGGATCTTGCAAAAAAAATTAAATCACCAAGAAATTTAAGCTTTCCTTCCCTCGAAGTAAGATTTTGATGCCTCTCTTTTCTAAATTGATGAATATTATTAAATTATTATTAAAACCCTAGCTTAATGTAAAGAGAATTTTGTCATTTGATTAGGAGTTTTGCAAGAAAAATCAAATCAACGAGGAATTTAATTTCTGCACTTGATGCTATTTTTTTCACAAAATTGATGAATGCAACGATGTAGAATTTCCTTTGAAAAAAAATTTACAAAATCTATTTTAAAAAGATAATTTTTAAATAGCTAAGATTCAATACAAAATAAGTAACAATTTTGAAGAAAGAATGATTTAATAAAATCTATTAGTAAATGAAAGAGACAATTTTCATTAGTTTATTAATATACAAAAACTTAAAGTTAAAGATTTTTATGGAAATGCTATTGGACTATATGTATTATGTTAAGTAAATTTAGAAAATAGAGAGAATACTATATTCTACTTTATAAATAGATATGTAAATTAGAAATTAAAAGTAAGCATGGGAATCTAAATAATAATATATTACTACATTTAGGATGAAATAAATATTAATGGGAAAGAACTATAAAAATTCTTAAATCGAATTAAGTTGGAAAGATAAAGCAATGATTAGGATAAATTAGGTGTTGTGTATATTAGATAAACTAAATTTTAGACAAAGTAAATATGATAATCAATCTTAAAATTACTTAAATTAACTTAGTTTGAGTATAAGTAATAAAGTTAAAACTAACGAGAAGAAGCCAATTAAGAAAATAAAAAATACCAAATAACTAAATTAGATAAAAAGATATAAAAAATATATAGCGTGAAAGGCATATTTTAATTATATATATATATATATACACACACACTTTCAAATATTGATCAAATTAATGATCTTAATATAGGTATTTCAATTAGAGAAGCAAATTTCAAAGAAAAAAGAGACTCAGGAAGCTCTACGTTAAAATGAGTAATTATATTTCTTTATTTTAATAATTAAATTCTTTCTCTAAATAAATCCATTTAAATTTAGAAAAATAAACTGAAATAGCCTTTTTATGATAGCTATCTTATGCTTTATTACATTTCTACATATTGAATAAATATTTTTCAAAGTCATTCATGTATTTAATTTCACATGTTTCTCATATTAATGCATCATTTAAATGTCTTAAAGCCTACATGATTTTCTCACAAATGCATAATGTACATGGTATCAAAGTTAATGAAAATGAAAAAAATACAATTGTGTAATGGAATGTGCATGTTGATGATAGAGTTCCATTCTTTCTCTAAATAAATCCATTTAAATTTAGATAAATAAACTGAAATAGCCTTTTTATGATAGCAATCTTATGCTTTATTACATTTCTTCATATTGAATAAATATTTTTCAAAGTCATTCATGTATTTAATTTCACATGTTTCTTGTATTAATGCATCATTTAAATGTCTTAAAGCCTACATTTCTCTCAAATGCATAATGTACTCCTATAGCTAAGGACCCAATATACTCATGCACGTAAATAGAAATGATTACTTATTCTTTTGGATAGGTTTAGAAAAGATTCTTTTTAAATAGTGTGCCATTAAGGTGCATTTTAGATGATGACTCATGTGACAATTGTAAAATGAAAGGATAAAATTTACTATATAATTTAAGCAATTTTACTTGACTTGACTTTTTCAGATAAATTGTTACATAAGCTGCTCATACATGTTATTTCTACTTTATTGTATTACTATAATCTAAAAACATATTTATCTACTGAGTTGTTAACTAATATATTAGTTGTTGCAAATTTTTCAGGCAATCCTTCAATAAATTAGATGGATAATGAAAAAAATTTCGTTTATAGATGCCAAGGAACTCTTGGAGATGGTATTTAATAAGTTTTTTTATGTATCATGTAATTTTGAACTTGGTTGTATATAGTTTTAGACATATTATAAATTTGTTAGCTCTTTATGAATTTGAAAGGCTTTTGTGTTTTGTATTATTTTAAAATTGTTTAGTTAAGGTCTTCTCCGTCCATTCCCACCTTAGTATTTCAAGTTTTTGGGCCAAGTCAAGACAATATCCATATGTAACACTCCATGACACCATAATCTATAATATATTTCATTATTCTAATGATTTATCTTTCATATCAGTAACTAATGTATGAATTATGATTCAAATACATAAATAAAATAAATTCATGATATCAAGTAACTCATGTAAAGTAAAAAAATTCATTCTAGTTTAAATTTTTATATATACTTGTATCATATTTATACTATTAGGTAAAGCATCCAACATGATTTAGACATTAATATATAATATTTATAATGTGACCATTAATTTAAAAATACATGCTTTTAAGTAGAAAGTAAAGCATCATGCAAAACATGTTCAAATTATGACTTGTTATCTTATGTAAATAATGGCATGTATTATTTTGCATCTGTGCATATTTTTAACAAATTATAAATTACGTAAATAATTAAAGTGCATGTATAATCAAAGGATGGCTAACTGAATGATACATAGTTGGGAAGATCTAAATATTATCCCTACAAAAGGGCAAACTCACACACACACACACATCGAGCTTTCTAACTCAAGTCTAGAAAATATTTATAAGTCAAGAAGCCGTTGCCGGGTCCCAAATCCCGGATGAGAAAAATGGAGGGATGCATTAGATAGTTGATAGCCAGTGTAAAACTTGTCGAAAAATCATGACATAAATCCTTTAATACATTGTGGCAATGCTAAGGCATTTCATAGCATATTATAGGAATCTGATGAAAAGTGTGTAAGACACTAGGTGTCAGAATCTTGTTAAATAAGGAAAGCTTCTCATATTATGGACATATGAGAGTAAAGAAGCTAGTTCATGAAACTAGAATGTGGATAGGAAGTATAGGTACGCATATAGGCAAATTAATGAAAATAATAGAAAATTATGGTTCATAGAAAGAAAATTATCTTATACGTTCAAGAAACTAAGGGATTGTTTGGTTGCCTGCATTTAGAGTGTAAAGTAAACCAAATGCAGGAAATTTAATTTTTTAGTGTTTGGTATAGTGCAAAATAAATTTCAATGCATTTGTAGTGTATTTGAAATGCATTAGAATGGTCATCTTGGGTGTATTTGGAATTCGTCTGATTTGGCCGAATTTCAAATACACCAACATAAAGTGTTTTGCCACAGACCACTAGCCCGTAGTCGATCTTGGACGCCTAGATAATCTCAAAAATACTTTACATTACATTTATTTTCTTAAAAGAAAAAAGAATTTCATCTATTTGTAGAGTTTTCAACCAAAGTTAAAGTAATTCAAATCCTGCATTGATTCTTTACACTCTAAATGCGACCAAACAAATAAATGAGTTGGAAGAAAGTCAAGGAGATTGATAGTTTAGATTTTAAACTTTAATACTCTAGTATGAGTCATACTAGAAATGGCAAAAGTGTAATTATAAATAAAAGTTTGAATGATAATGTTGTGAAAATAACAAAATTAGAGATAGAATTATAGGTTTAAAAATTATTGTTGATGTTAAGATTATTAATATTATAAATACTTATACCTCTCAAATAGGTTTGGATGCATGCTTAAAAGAATATTGGAATGATCTAGAAGAATTAATATAAAGGATACCTCTTGAAGAAAGAGAATTTATTAGAGAATATTTAAATGAATGTGTTGGTAAAGTGGTAAAAAATTTTAAAAGCATTTATAGTAGCTCTAACTATGGAGTGATTGATGAAAAAATAAAATTATATTGGATTTTACTTTAACTTATGATTTTGTAATTGCTAATATTTTATTTAAGAAAAGAGATTAGCATATTATCACTTATAAGAATATACTTTATAAAATGCAAATTGATTATTTTCTTATAAGAAAAATAAATCGTTTGCACTATAAAGATTATAACATTATTCTGAATTAAAATTTAAGCACCCAGCATCTACAATTAATTTTGAATTTTAAGATAAAGGGTTAAAAAATAAAAAATAAATCGAACATTGCCCTAAGATCAGATGGGATATTTGAAGAACACTAATAAAAATATTTTTAAGAGTAAATTATAAAATCTTAGGATTCAAAATGTTCATGAGAAAGTTAATATTAAATAAAAAAAAATATCAAGTGAGATTAAATAAATTACAAAAATATGCTTGGAGAATAAAAAAACTCCTATTAATAAAAACAGTTAATAGTAGAATCAAATTGTGTAAAAAAAATATCAAAAATAAAAAGAAAATTATTATAAAAATTAATTTAGATATAAGAGCTCAAAGAATTGAGAAAGATATAGAATAGCCCATATAGATTCTAATAAAATAATATATTATGCAAAGAATTCAATATTTAATATTTTATCTAATAAATTAAATACTAATGAAGTAAAAGATATAAGTACAAGTTAGCTAAGCAAAGAGATACGAAAAATAAAGATTTAGTTCAAGTGAAATAAATTAAAAATGAAGATCATAAAATATTTTTCTTAGAAAAAAATATTCAACATAGATGGATGAGATATTTTAGCAAACATTTCAATAAATATTGTAAGAATATGATTGATAATAGCGATCTTAGTACCCTAAATAAAAATAAATATTTTTATTTTTATCATCTTAATAAAATTGAAGTTAGAGAGGTCTTAAACAAATTGAAGTTCGGAAAAGCAGTAGAATCTAATGATATTCAGAAGTGCCTAGAAACAACAACAGCAACAAGCCTTTACCCCACTAAGTGGGGTCGGCTACATGAATCCTCTTCTCCATTGTGTCCTATTATGTGTCAAATTCTCATTTAATTCAAGTATACTAAGGTCATTTTTTATACATCTTAACCAAATCTTTTTAGTTCTACCTCTACCTTTCTTAACATAAGGCAAATCTAACGCATCTACTCTCCTAACCGGGTCATCGGAAGTGCCTAAAAAATCAAAGAATTTATTGATATACGAATCTTTTTAATATTATTTTAAAAACTGAAAAGACGATAGATAAGTAGAAGAAACGTGTAATAGTTCCTATATTTAAGAATAAAGGTGATGCACAAGAGTGCAAATTATAGGAGAATTAAGTTAATATGCCATACATTAAAATTATGGAAGAGAGTAATTGAGCATAAATTACAATGTGATATAAAAGTTTCTCAAAATCAATTTGGATTTATGTTGGTAGGTCGACTATGCATGATATACATTTATTAGGAGGTATGATGGAGAAGTATAAGAGTAAGAAGGATCTACGTATGATATTTGTTGATTTAAAGAAAGCATATGATAAAGTTCCATGACAAGTGCTTTGGAGAGTTCTAAAAAAGAAAAGAGCTAATATTGTTTATATTCAAGTCATTAAGGATACATATATTAGAGCTATCACTTGTGTTCAAACACAAGAAGGATTGACCATATATTTTCCTATTTCAACGAGATTAAATCAAAGATCAACTTTAAGCCCATATGTTTTTGCACTAGTTATAAATGTTCTTACTAGATATTTACAAGAGGATGTACCTTGGTGTACGCTTTTTGTTGATAATATTCTTCTTGTTGATAAGATTAGAGAGGGAGTTGAAGAAAAATTTGAAGCATGGAGGTCAACATGGAGTCTAAAGGCTTTCGTTTTAGTAGATCTAAAACTAAATACATGGACTATAATTTAATTGTAAAAGATCTAGTGGCGGAGTGGTGATAATGGGTGATCAAGTCATTAAATAGAATGAACAGTTTAGATATCTCAGGTTTATTGTTTAAAGTGATGGTGATATAGATGGGGATGTTATTAGTAAAATTCATGTTAGATGGTTGAAGTGGAAAAATGCATCGGGTTTGTTGTGTGATAGGAAAGTACTGCTTAGACTTAAGGAAAAATTTTAGACCTGCAATACTTTATGGCGCAAAATGTTGGCCAAATAAAGAGAAACATAAAATTAAGCATTGCACAGATGAGAATGCTCAGCTGGATGAGTCGCTTTACACTTAGAGGACAAAATGAGAAACAAAAATGTATGGTGTTGTTATTGTTAAGAAAGGTAGACATAGACTTAACATATTAGAGAAAAAAAATTCATATAAGCAACCCCACGTAGTGGAATAAAGGATTGATAAACATGATAAATGAATACCATTCCCTTTTATTATAAACTTGATAAACATGCACACTATGATTGCATTTGAGGCAGCAGTGCGGCAGTGGCGTGGTGCGAAAATGCACCACAAAGTCATTTGAAAATTGCATTTTGGCCGCATTTTGGAGAATTTGCGGTGGGAAAGCAATGTTTTCCAACTTGATCTGGTTGAATGCAGTGATTGACAAAAAGCTATGGTGTGGTCTAATTTTTTTATAAAAAAAAATATTTTTAATACTAATCACAACTTTTTTGGCAGCAGCTTCATCAGCTGCAGCTCCATCGCTAATTTTTCAAATATCTGCAACCGCAAATAGACCCTATAATGCTTTTAGTGAGATGAACTTTATGATAAGATTTTTGTGGATTAACAGGTTTTATGCATACCATTGTTAATATCTACATGTGTTAATCATTTCAAGTAAAGAAAATGAACTGATGAAATAAATATAATATATCTATGCGTATTATGAATACCATGGAATATGTATTTTTTGGGGATAATCATGTAATCAAATATGTGACATGATGTAGTCCTTTTGATGTTGTGCTTTTGTGACTACTACATTGTTAAGTGCAAATGAATTTAATAAGGCTCTATATAATGAATTGATAATCTTGAATTTTGGAAGGATAAATATTTTTAAGTTCAAATGATGCTATAAATATTTAAAATATGATGTAAATAAATATAATCTCCCTACATCTATTTCACTACAGTTCTTATAATCTAACATGAGGTATATATTATGAGTTTGGCTGTGCAAACAACATTAATGTACATTGCCAAAAATATATCATGTGATAGTTGACAATACTTGATGCACGAGGTTGTTGACCAGCATACCTAATAAACATTCATTCATGATATTTCTCATACAAAGTATATATAAGAAGCATTCAGGTCTGTTCCAAAAAAAAATGATGGATATATGCCTGATTGTGCAGGATCACAACACAAGACAAAAGCCAGTAAAAGTTCTAAATAAAATTTGGAAATTCCGCTGGATCAAAATGAAAATTGGTAATGCAAAATTAAATGCATGCTTTAATCAATATCCATTCATTGGAATAGGCACCGATTATCAAAAAACAAACAATACCAAGATAACCTATTTTACATATGGGACATTTAGTTAAGGGAAACAAAGAAAATTCAGAAGTCTCCATTACTGTAGACAACAACTCGAATGCATCATTAAAAATGTGATTTTTGGATAAACTAGAGTTTTGACATGTTACTAGAAGGTAAAGAAATAATACAAGATGGTGGAGGCACATCCTAACCAAAATAACTTGCTTAGCTGGCCAACAATTAACCAGCCAGTTCAATAAACCATGCTAATGTTGGGTCATTTGTTTTCTTTTCTTTTTTTCTACTTTACCAATTGAGCAGTCTGTATCCCCAGTAATGTTGGATCTTTACTTCATAAATAACAATGCAATTTTAAGCGGGCCGTTTATTTTTATATTATTGGAAGGGTTACAGTTTTAGCTGTAGTAGCATTCTGCAGTTTGTATCTATAAATAAAGAAAATCAAGATAATTTGTTTCTCCATCCTCAGCCCTCTTGTTGGAATAGCTTAAACTTCATGCTTGATTCATAATTATTGGCCAAAAAAAAACAAGTTTAACATCATAATTTTATTTGGTTACTGTTGTCTGTTTTCAAGGTCTGCTGTCATTTAGCATCTCAAATGTTAATATGCTTCTTAGACAAAGAACATGACCAGTTCTGGAGGTTGATAGCTTAAAATGTCATAGAAGATTGCCCTTAACATATTTCTATCAAAGATCAGAATTCAACTCAAATTAGAGTCCATGACATATGATAATAATTAATTCTTCTTTTCATGGTAATTATCAGCTAAAGATTAAGTTTATACTTTTCAACATGTAATTGTATATTGAGATCCTCTCAACTGCTAGTTTCTAGTTACATGGACAGAGAATAGTAACATGCAAGCCGCATGCATTTGAGATACTTAAGAAGGAAAGAAAATTGATGATAACATTAAAAATTATATTGTTCAAGAACACTGTTCCACATTATTAGAAATAAAATGAGAAATAAAACTTCACAAGCAAATTACCTTATATCTGGTGTTTATCCTAAAATGCAGAGCTGATAAAAATATTCTCTTCATCAAGACAGTTCTCAAATCACCATATGATCGAACGGAGTTTACAGGTATCTGCATATTAATCAGAAAGAATGAAATAATTCTCCTTTCTATCAAATCATCTTCATCAGAAAAAACTCAAGGTACAAACGCAAATTAGATTTTCATTAAACATATGCAATTTCTATAATGAGATGGACATCAAAGTTGAAGTTTGAATAAACAGACAAATGCAGGCTGCCCAACAGAGAGTTAACCACATCTTTCAAATACATTAAAATCTAGACCACAACAACAACAACAACAACAAGCCTTTATCCCACTAAGTGGGGTCGGCTACATGAATCCTTCGTCTCCATTGTGTCCAATTCGTTATTCCATTTATTTAATTCAAGGTCATTTTATACATCTTAACCAAGTCTTTTTAGGTCTACCTTTCTTAACATAAACAAATCTAATACATCAACTCTCCAAAGTCAAACCGGACACTTTATGTGTAAACCATCTAAGGCCTCTCTAATCTTATCTACCGCTACTCCAACTTTTTCCCGAACATACTTTCTTGCATTTTATCTCTAAGAGTAAAGCCACTCATCCACAGCATCCTCATCCGTGCTACACTTAACTTAGCTTCTTTATCTTGGCTAACATTCGCTCATCTTAATCTTATTCTCTTAAGTTTATTCTCTTTTATATAATAGGGATGCATTCCTCCACTTCATCCACAACCAACATCTAATAACCATCTATTTCACCATCATTTTGAACAATAGAGCCTAAATATCTAAATCTCACTCTTTTAATGACTTGTTCACCTAATGTCACAACCACTAGAACTTCTACAACTAAAATTACACTCCATATAATCAATTTAGATCTACTTAAACGAAAACCTTTAGACTCTAAGGTTGACCTCCATAATTCAAGTTTCTCTTGGACTCCCTCTCCAGTCTTATCATGAAGAATTTCATTAGCAAAAAGCATACACCAAAGTACATCTTCTTGTAAATGTCTAGTAAGAACATCCATAACTAAAGCAAAAAAGATAAGGACTTAAAGCTGATCCTTGATGCAATCCAATTGAAAAAGAAAAATATTTTGTCAATCCTCTTTGTGTTTGGACACTAGTAACAGCTCTAGTATACATATCCTTAATGACATGAATATAACCAATATTAACTACATTCTTTTCTAGAACTCTCCAAAGAACATCTCTTGAAACTTTATCATAAGCTTTTTATAAATCAATAAATATCATATGTAGATCTTCCTTACTTTCTCTATACTTCTCCATCAAACCTCTTAACAAATGTATGTTAAGATGTATAGCATCCATAGTAGATCTACCTGGCATGAAACTAAACTAATTGACATCAATACTTCTCAAGAAAAGGTTTTACGACATCAAATGACAAACCATAAATTAGAATAACTTCAGGTTCAACTAGATAACCAAACTTCATAGAGTTCATCTATGATTAACTTCATCTCCCATACAGAATACTTCTTTAAAAATTATATTGCAAAACTATCATATAAGGTGCATGTTAGATAATTATTATTTTAAATAACCATATGGTCAGGCAAATAGTAAGCTAAATCCAATTAAAAAAGGTCAACCTAACAAGAAGATATGACTGTTAAATTTAAATTGATTTTACCAACTTCAATGATCATTCAAAAGTGCAGAACCTTTCCACAGTAAGTCTAGTGACTTTATAACAGTATTTACTCAATGTTGAGACTAATACTATAAATTTATTTAAATAACTAATGCATAACAAAGAAGATAAAAGGTGGAACAGATGAATGTCTCCTAATTTTGATCTCTAAATCATTATGTTCACATAGGACGATTGTGACAGAGGAAATCAAGTACACACATATTATGTACGGATAAATTAACTATGCTCAAGAACTTTTCCTGGGTTGGCAGTCAAAAAAAAGATCATCTCTAAACTATATACATTAGGTCATTCTAATCCTGACCCCTTGACTTCTTAAATACGATCCAAGGAAGTCACTTTGTTAAATTATTTTTATCAAATTTCAGGAGTTAAGAGACTATATTGGAACATATTTGAAAAGTCAAGAGACTAATGGTGCGTTTGGTGTAGCTTTTTGACTGTTTTATTTTATCATAAAGCAACCACAGCTGTGTTTGAGAATAAGTTTTTTAGCTATTTTTTAGAAATTTTGTGATGAAAAACTACTTTTGAGAAGCAGAAATGTTAAAGTATGGTAGTAATAAGCAAACTGTTATTTGAATTTTATAAAAAAAAAAAAAAGATTTATAACATTCACTACAGCTTTTTAAAAAATACTTTCCCCACAATAGCCTTAAAATCATCTTTACAAAAAAATGTGGCTGCCCCAAATGAATCCTAAATTGAACATATTAGACAATCTGAAAGTAAAATAGCCCCATACAAAAAGTCAAAAGATAACAAAGACAATTGTAAACCTTTTTCTCTATAAGAAAATTAATATTTCAGATTCCAACACACTCAACAAGTTTTCAATCCAACCTAGTCAAAACAACAAGCATTTCTTCTTATTATAATCCTAAATAGAGAGAATAAAGAAGCCTAAAGGAGAAGACTGTCAACAATATGAAAACCTAAAAGTCCACTAACAAGAGTAAATCATCCATATAAAGAAAATGACATTAATATATTAGTAAAATACGTGAAACCAACAATGGTGCATACACGTATCTTCCATAAGGAAGAACACTATCAATAAAGAACAACAATTGGCTCCATGGTGCAGTGCAGACAACTACAAATCTGACAGGTGTTGACCCTTAGCTACCCTGCACATATGAGAAATTAAAAAAAAAACTAGAAAAAATTCGTTTCAAATCAACAATTGAAGATTTCAATAGAAAATTAGAACAATAAAGCATATGTTGAAACAAGGAATCATAAACAACCGAACAAGAAATTTGAATAGAATTAAATCATTTTGCTTGTGGACTAAGCCATAAATCAAAACAACCTAAAGAATCAAAACACCAAAATATTACATCTCATTCTCATAAACACCATTATAACAGGCATATTATATCAAAATAAACAAAAAACATACAAAACCAAGAAATTAAACAGCTAAGACGTGTTTGTTTCGATGTCTTTAAAATACATGAATTTTAAAAATACAAAGTAAAAGCACTTTAATGTATTTTTATTTAAAAATTTGTTAAGTTGGATGCAAATCAATTAAGTGACATGATTTTTTTTGTTAAAATGCTTTTCAAACACAATTAAAAAATATTGGTTATATTTATGATCAGGATGGCAATTCAGTTAGTCTAGGGCTGACCATTTTTAAACCTACTTTATTTTTGGAATACAACAAATTGTATGAAATATTATGACTATACAACAACAACAACAACAAGCCTTTATCCATTATGTGGGGTCAGCTACATGAATCCTTCTTCTCCATTGTGTCCTATTATGGCTATGGGAGGTTAAAATCCAGTTGAATCACCCAATATTTAATAATTGTTTGCATTTACTACAAGAAAATAAAAAATTTACTTCAAGTGGCACACTTAGTTCGAAAATTTCTAATAAGTGTAACAAGAGAAGCAAATCGTCAAAAAACTTGAGTGCCTTGAAGGAAACTTTTATTAGCATTTAAAGTATCAAAAGAAACACACGCAAAGTCAATTTCAGAGAGATCATGGAAAAGGGATTAAACATAGACAGGGAAATTGGCGAGGACGAGAATGAATTTACATCTTGTTGACAACAATATAGATGAATGAAAGAAAACAATCAGTGAGTTCTTGTGAATTGCAGCTACTTGGCATTGGCCACTAAACAGTGGAGAAATAACCATGTAAGTGGAAGCAGGAAAGAACAGAGGCAAATTTCCAAATTTGAGAGAATAAAATCAACAATGGTCAGTGATATCAGCAACATAATTGTAGATGTTCTCCAAAATTTGTGGGTTTGGAGTGTGAAGGATGGTGAATTAGGACTGTGAGAAAATAAAAGAGAAAGATAGCCAACATGTTCACAAAAAATCCCAAAAATAAAAATCATTTGAAACTTGAGTAGTAATGGTGGGGTGAGAAATGATACAAAAGAGAATCGGCCTCAAGTTGTTATGCATAAACAAACCCACTATTGGGATATTTTAAATGCTCCAAAATTTTACTTTGAATTCATTTTACTTCATATCAAACACCTAAGTTAAAACCATTAAAACTTCTTTACTTTATACACAAAACAACCAAACAACTTCTAAAGCACTCCAAAGCTCATAACAACAACGAGCTCACTCCAATGCTTACATCAAGCATTTCCAAAGAATATAAATCTTCAAATTTCCACCTGCAACCCTTCTAATACATAACTTACAGCCATTCCATATGAAACTTTAAATGCATTTCTATTGGTATTAATTTTAAGCCTTTCATAAGTTCACTGAAGTTAATAAAAAGTTGTTAATCTTTTAAGATAGATTTTTCAGAAAGATACATAAACATAAAATTGAACCAAATTTAATGTCAGAGAAATGATAAGATGTGTCAAAAAAAGATAGGTACGTAAGCTCTAAAAGAATCTAAATATATACCTAGATGGGTAAGAAGACTTGTTGATTGAGTGATAAGGTATAAAAAAATTCATCAACAACCTTTCATTGAGATTAGCTATATGAATCATTTTTTTAAAGGTCATCATTCTCTCATTTAAGTCTAATAAAATAATATCATTGTTTATACTTCCTAACCAACTTTTTTAAGCCTACCTTTGTCTTTCTTAACATAGGTTGAATCTACTAATACATCTACTCTTCTAATTTGATCATTGGGTGGCCAAAGTTTTATATGACCAAGCCATTTAAAGAGACTCCCTAATCTTATCTGACAATGAAGCTACTTCAACTTTTTCACGTATATATTTATTTTACATTTTGACTTGAAGAGTAAAGCCACTCATCTACCAAAGCATTCTCGTCTTTACAACACTTAATTTTATACTTTCTCTTTTACCTGCCAACATTTAGCGTCATAAAGCATTATAGGTCTCACCATCATCTTACAAAATTTTCCCATAAATCTAAGAAATACATTTCAATCAAACAACAGGCCTGAGGCATTCCTCCACTTCAACCATCCAACTTAAATTCTTCGATAACATCCTCATTTATTTCACCATCACTTTGAACAATAGCCCGAGATATCTAAAACATTCACTCTTTTTAAAGACCTTATCACCTATTATCACAACCCTGTCATTATATCCTCTACAACTAAAATTACACTCCATGTATTCGATTTTAGATCGACACAAACCAAAGCCTTTAAACTCTAAAGTTGACGTCTATAATCAAGTTTTTTCTTGAACTCCCTCTCTAGTCTTATCAACAAGAAGAATATCATCAGCAAAAAGCATACACCCAAGGTACATCCTCTTATAATGTCTAGTAAGAATCTCCATAACTAAAACAAAAAAGATATGAGAATAAAGCCAATCCCTAATATAACCCAACTGAAACAGAAAAATATTTAGTCAATCCTCCTTATGTTTGAACACAAGTAACAACTCTAGTATACATATCCTTAATGAGTTGAATATAATCAATATTAACTCTTTTCTTTTATAAAGTTTTCCAAAGCAGTTCACTTGAAACTTTATCATATGCTTTCTCTAAATGAACAAATATTACATGCAGATCATCCTTACTCTCTCTATACTTATCCATCAAATCTCTCAACAAATGTATACAATCCACAGTAGATCTACTTTGCATAAACCACACTAATTTTGAGAAACTTATATATCACATCATAATCTATGTTCAATTACTCTCTCCCATAATTTTAATGTATAATATACATATAAACATAATTCCCCTATAATTAATGCACTCTTGTGCATCACATTTATTTTTAAAATAAATATAAACAAACCCTTCCTCCACTCATCTGACATACTTTTAGTCTTTAAAATAATATCAAAAAAATCAGTAAGCCAAGAAATTCCTTGATCTCATAAGCATTTACAAACATTTATTGGAATATCATCAACTCTTACGTTTTCACACTTCATTTTATTTAAAGTCTCTCCAACTTCAGTTTTACTAATACAATGATAAAAAAAAATGAAAATCTATATTTTCATATAAGATACTAAAGTTACTAAAGTCAATCATATTCTCACAACTTTTCTTGAAACCTTTATCAAAATAATCTGTCCACCAATATTGAATATCCTCTTCCAAGAAAAGTATTTTATAATTTTCATCCTTAATATACTTCACTTGAATTAAATCTTTACTTCTACTATCTCTTTGATTAGCAATCTTATACATACATTTCACCCATTTTTGCATCTAATTTATTATATAAATTAGTAAATATTGAAATTTTTGCATCATATATTACATTCTTAAAATCCTTACGGATCACCTTTTTGAGGTTTTACATCTAACTAATTTTTATAATATTTTTTTTTATCTTTTCTTGCACATTTTGACTTCACCACCAAATATGTTTATGAATAAAAGGTTTTCCTTTGATTCCCAAGCTCATTTTTAATAACTTGCTAAATATCACTTGATACTCTTCCCTACATAATTAGTTTCTCATAAACATCTCAAATCCAAAAAATCTTGTAGCTTAATCTAAAAAATATTTTATTAGCATTCTTTAAGTACCTACATCTAATCATAAGATAATATTTTGATTTATTTTTCATCTTCTAACCTTTTATATTAAAATCCAAAACCAATAATTGATGCTATGTATTCAAACTTTCATCCAGAATGATCTTACAATCTTTATATTCTAAACGATTTATTTTTCTTATAAGCAAATAATCAATGTGTTTAACTAAATACATTCTTATAAGTAATAATATACACCCCATTTTTTGAATAAAGAAATAGCAATTACAAAATCACAAGTAAAATAAAATCTAAAATAGTCATCTTATTCATTAATCACTCCACACTCACAGTCATCATAAATATTTTTAAAATCTTCTACCATTCTATCAACATATGCATTTAAATCTCCTCCAATAAATACTCTTATTTCAAGAAGTATTACTTGATCTTAGTATTGCATTGTTATATAAATATTTTTTTTGTACTGTTGCGATGAATTTAGACAACTAAGTAGATCTCCTACACTATTCTGTAAAGAAGTTTTCAAAAAAGATGTCTGAGAATCATTCTATAAGCTAAATCTATCATTTGTTATGTTCTACTTCGATGGGTTGTAAGATATTGTAGCAAGGCGTGACAAAAAGTGGCATCAAAGATTATAAAATCAGTTTCAAAAGTATGATTAGATTTAGTGATAATAAGAAGTGAATTGAATATGATTTGATTACTACAAAGTATAGGTGGGTATAATTTCAATGAGTGGCAAAACACGATCATAAATTTGTAATATATATCTTATATTATAGGAATGCATCAATATGAATAGGTGAAAAATATATTTCATGCTATAAATTTTCAAATATTGATGAAAGGGTGTCTAAAAGAACAGATGATTAATCAGCTCAACCAAGTAGAGATATTAAAATTCCTAAAACTATGGCACCAGCTAAAGGAAGCACATTGAGAGCAGAAAATATGCTAGCACCATACTTTGCTACTATGATGCAAATGCAAATGATGGAGAAAATGCAGTCTTTTGTAGCATCTGCATCACATTATGTCACAAATACTAGCATCAATATCAGTGTCAGTTTCAATTGCAATTCCAAGCACCGGTGCCAGTACAAATACCAGTGGTGACATTAACAAACAATTGAAATTATTTTAGAGTTTGAATCTGCCATTATTCAAGGGCAGAGTAAATGTCAAGGCAACAGAAAACTGGATTGTTAGGATTGATAAGATTTGAATGAGATGAAATGCCCGAGCGATAAAAGAGTGTCTCTTACAATATTTGTGTTAGAGAGTGAGGCAGAGCGCTATTGGAGAGGTCAATAATTAGGGCTGTAAATGAACTGAGCATTCAACAAGCTACTCGTGACTCGGCTCGATTAGAGCTCGCTCGTGACTCGGCTCGATTAGAGCTCGTTCATTGTCGTTCATTTAACTAATCGAAAGAGCTTGAACACTTTTGTGAATACTCGATTTCTAAATGAACAAGCATGAACAAGTTGTTGTTCAGCTCATTTATGTTCATGAACAGTGTCATTTAAAGCTCGCAAACAAACTCATTAAGGAGCTCGATTACGACTCAATTAAAGCTCGTTAAACATTTTATATTTCTGTGCCGCATAAATAAGCTCGATTAAGGCTCGTTTATTTCATTAAACGAGCTGCTTGTTAATAAGCTCAATAAGCCCAATCTGAGCTCGTGAACAAGCTTGAGTCGAGCTCGAACAAGATTTTTTTTAACTACTCGAGCTTGAACACCATCCTAAAAACTCGAATCTAGCTCGAGCCGAGCTAGAGCTCAATAATGATAAGCGCTTGAACTTCGAACAAGCGTACTCAATTTCGACTCTTTTGCAATCAATAATTAAGAACTATAGATCAGATTTTTGAAACGAGTTTGAACAAGTTTTTAGAAACTAGTTTGTTCCTCTTTTTGTCAAGCAAGCAATGCAAAATAAGTTTGTAAATTTGACTTAAGAAGCATAACAGTAATTCAATATGAGACAAAATTCACATCCCAATGAAGATATGTTCCATAGCTGATCAGCACACCTAGTAATAAGATTTCTTAGAAGAATGAGAGATCAGTTGAGACAGCCAATAATTCCTCTCAGGATTAAGGATTTTATTATGTTAGTAGAAAGTGTCAAGCTTTCGGAGCACGATATGAATATGGTTAGGTAAAAGTGAGACACTAGCAATAAGAGGAGGCAAATAGATGTCCGATTTGGGCCATTTAAAAAATAGAAGTTCATTCAAAAGCTGCAACAACAGTATCAGATAAGATAACAGCAACACCAAAAGGAGGGTCAGTCTTCAATATCAATTTGTAATACCGGTGGAAAAGCACATTTTAGAAGGTGTTTAGTGAATTTTGGGAGATGTTATTTGTGTGAGGAAATAAGTCATATTAGAAAAAATTGTCCAAGGAATACTCAAGGAAAAGAGAGAGATAAGAATTACTCTAAGGTCAATGCAATATAGAGGCCCAAAGCCCACAATAAAAAAAAAATCAACTTAGAAAGATAAAAGACAGACATTTAGAGAGTGTAAAATCAATATCAACCTGTGTTTTTGCAGAAGTTAGAGAATCTTCAGAAGTGGTGGCAGGTATGATAGTTATTTTAAATATTCCTCTAAAATACTTTTTGATTTTGGTGCATCACTCATGTTTATGTTTGTGTTGTTCTGTGATATAACTGCATCTGCCACTTGTTTGCTTTAATTCTAATATCCAAATTTTATTACCGTCTAGTGATTGCATGTTAGCCAACAATATATGCATTGTTGACATTGTGATAGCTATAAAAAATCTTCATCAGATTTAATTTTGCTACCTTTAACAGAATTTGAGGTGATCTTGGGAATGGATTGACTAATAGAACATGACAAGCTCAAATCTTGTCTAAAATAAAGTTAGCATCTTCTGTGACATTATTATCTTTGGTGCTTTCATTCATTGACCCTAATATGCATGGTGTTTTCATTCATTGACCCTAATATGCATGGTGTTTTCATTCAATCACCTACCGCAAGGTACAGTGAAAATGAGTTTTTGCTCATCTTCAAGTAAGATTGAACTTAGATTGTCGGTGGGTTGAGACTCAATGTCCAATCCTCACAATTTCATTGAAAGTTTGTAGAAGGAAAATCAACATAGTTGATGCTGATTGGAAACAGTTACTTCCATGTGCCAATGAAAGGCATCCATCTTTGTTGAGAGACTAAACTATCTTGGAAAAGCAGACTGCAATAAGCAGATTCTTGCTCTACTGCCAAAATATGCCACAAGTCACAATCAACAAGGAAGTATAGAAACTATCAATTCATGCTGGAATACTTGCGGAGGCTTAGCAATTTGACCAGATTCAGGAAGAGACCATATATGTTGAACAGGAAGAGACCATATTTGTATTAATATATTACTTATATGCAATTGAGAATGATTCATAAAATCAATCCTGAATAGTTAGCACAAAATTTAGATGAAGGTTTTAAATTATTTTAAGTAATATATTGTTTAGATATTAGAGTGTCCATTAGTTTCCATGAATTTGCATCATCACTGAAGCATGCAGATAGCTTTCTAGTTGTGCCTTAAAGAAGATATATATATATATATATATATATTTCTGTAATGGAAAAACTGCTTATGCTGTAATACTATAGCCATCCAACTATCTGTTCCCGCATCATATTGAAACCTCTCCTAATCATGCCCATTTACGATAGTGCTGGAAAAACATAGGCCTAGGCTCTATCAAATCAACCGTTGCATGCAGTCAAAACATCTAACTCCATCATAAGAGAATTAAAGATTAATTTGTTAGAAGAAAGGTTGACACTAAAATATATACGAAGATACCTTACAAAACATGTTGATTGAAAAATTTTGAATCAATTCATGCTGGAATACTTGCGGAGGGTTAGCAATTTGACCAGATTCAGGAAGAGACCATATATGTTGAACAGGTGGCCTAATTGCATGCCTTTCTTTCTTTAAAAACTTTGATTGATCTAACAAAGCTGGTTTTTCATGAGAAAGACTCCCAGAAAGTCCACTTGGCAACTTCGGAACAAGAAAATTTGCCATTGCACCAAATGCAGATGGAGTATGAACTGGAGGTGCTTCTTTTTCTTCTAGTGCTCGGCCAAAAACAGCCTAGGTAATACAGACATTAGACATGAATTAGAATAAATTGACAGAAGTGAATATTCAAAAATTAAAAAACCTGCAGGCTCCCATATCAACATACTTCAATTTGGTAAACAGCCTTGTGAATGTCATCAATGTCCCCAACTAAATATAGAGTGGCATTTGCAGGAAAGTACCAGCGCTCATGAAATCTACGTATCTTTTCTACATCCCATATTTTAATCTGTTCTTCCAATCCAATTGGAAATCGTTTGCTCAGTTTATTTTCAGAATGCAGATGCTGTAACAACTGTTGGTTGAAGCATGGACATCAATTAGGGGCTCACTAAATACAATACGGAAGATGATGGCATTTGTGTTATTCTGAATACAAGTATCTACTTTTGCTCTTCTCACCTGGCAGTCAACACGATATTCTATGGTGTTCATCATCTGCAATTCAGAAAGGATAGCCCTTCTCTCTTTTTCAACACGGGATGGAAGAAACTTGGGATAGAAAGCTATCTGCAAGCATCAGCATCTTCTGTCACATAACTCCCACACGACATAAAAGAATGCATATGCTTACATGCATTTATATTCATACATCCACAAAGAAAATCAGTGTCACCGGAGAAACAACTGCTACATGTTAAAAAAAGACCATGACGCCAATCACAAAACAAACTTTTGCATGCATGTGAAATTAGAAACAATTTAACATTCGTAGAAATCTGAGCTTATTTTTTAATAAAAGAAATTGAAAAAATAAATTCAGCGAGCAAACAAATTAATTCAACAAAATCGAATTTTTGGTGTATCACTTTTGACTAAAATTAAGAATACTAAACTAACAACAGCAAATTGTGTAAAATAAATAAAAAGAAAAGAAATTACCAACGTATCAGGAAATTCAAGCTTCATGTCCATACATGATGACTTCCCCTAAAATAAAGCAGTTATGTTTGTACCACACTCAAAGGAATCACACATCCAACTTGTATTCACTATAATAAAACTAGAAAAAAATTTATTCAAGCTAGAAATTGTGGCATATATCCCTCAAACTATGATTATAGACACCTCATAACAAAGATTAGTAAATAAGGGTGGCACGGGATCAATCTCAATTTAGATATAAGTTAATCCCTTTTTAATTTTAAATTTTCCAAAACAACGAAGCTGTATCAATATTTAATTTAAAATTTAAGTAACCAAACAACAACCAACCCATCCCAAAATAATGGATGGTAGAAACCACGCCACATATCTCATTTAATTCCATAAGAACATATTCCAATATTTGAATATAGATAAAATCAAATAGCACCTTGAACTACAAAACCACAAATCACTTGATACTGCTAAGTCATAGGTCTCATGGATATTTTTATTTTTAAATGATAAGTTCCAAACCCCCCTCATAATTGTAAATTCAAAAGACCACCGCATCAAACATATTGTAAAAATCATATGCAACAAACTTTTACGTTGTCAATCATATCAAGCTCATTGATTATGCACCTATGTATGATTATCAAGGAAACATTAGGCTAGTATAGCATTTTCAATCTCTCCATATGAGTGTGGCACCATCAAGAAAAACAAGCATTGCTAAGAAAACAAATTAATTGATCGGTGATAGCACATATAGTGCTGATGTTTTATTACAATTTGTGATATATTTGAGGGCCCAAATGCTTATGATCATTCATCACCAAAAAAAATTAGAGGCATGCTAGAGTTGTTTGCATAGGTTAGTTTACGTTGAATATAGATGTTCTTTATAGAAAAAAACATTAATTTCCTATTTGAAGTCATACGGACCAGCATTCCATCATTCTTTCCTCACAGGTGAGCTAGCAAGTCCACTAAAATGGTGGAATTCCTTGATGGCTGCAGCTGGTTTGGGCCATAGAAAGTAAATAGTTGTTGTATTGAAGGATGGCAGCAGGAGACATCCCTTGCTAGAAGAATCCCCGAAAGTCGCACCATTCATAAATAACACAGAGTTGTTAAAAGGTAATAGAAAAATTCTAGACCTGACAAAACCTGGAGTCTGGCCTAAACAAGGCTGTTCGGTGGCAAGTTTCAGGAGGAATGGGCTGGAATTTTGAAATCTAGCCTAGACAAGGCTGGCCAGCAGTAGCTTGCAGGAAAACCAGTGTAAACTGCCTCTTTGAAGTAAAGATCATTTATGTGTGGCATCCATCATCATATGATAAGGTATGAAGTTTGTCATCTTAGAAAAACAATCTACTACCACAATAGCAAAATCCTCATTTCATTAAGTTTTTGATAAACCCACAATAAAATCCATACATCCATCTAAGATAACTCCGAGGTCAAGAAGGGTATGTATAAGCCTGTACTCTGCTCTCAAGCCTTGATAATATAAAACACTCTACACTGCTTGACGTGCCTCTCAACATACCTAGTCATTCTAGGTAAAAAGAAATTCTCTTTAACTAAAGAAAAAAATTTCTCTGCCAAAATGTCTCATCATCCCTCATTGTGGCACTCCTGTAAAATAGCTGCCCTGAGTGAATACCTGAGGATGCACAATCTATTCTGAAAGAACAAATATCCAACAACTCTGTGGTGTCGCTCATAAGATCTCTCCTGACATCTGCTCCAAACCTCGTGAAAATCCTCATCGATGACATAAAGAAATTTCAGCACTTCAAATCAAATAACCTTCAACTGCAAGGTAGTAATCAACAAGTGGCAGTAACTCAAAGTATTAACAACCTTGTTTTGGCTCTCAAGAGCACAAAATAAAAGGAAGAGAGAAACTCAACCTACGATGCATCATGCATGTCTATCATTTAGCTTATTTTAGCTGTTCCGAAACCTCAACGCAAAAAAAATGAATTCATCCACCAACAAATGACTCTAATGATTGAGGGCTCTCACGATAACATAAAATTCCTTATTATATATAGAATATTTCTACCTCGAGTCACTCGAGTTCTCACTAAAGAAAGCAAACACAACTCAAATCTCTATATTGGAGACATACTCTACCTCAAACACTTAATAGAAGCCTAGAATAGCTAGAACGACGGGCTGTATCACCACCTGCTTCAATATATCAAAGTTGGTCTATGCCTCCTATAACTATAAAAATTTATCTACCTTGAGGAGCTCAATCAATGGGGATGCTATAGAGCTGAAGTTTCGAATGAACCTCCTATAGAATGAAGTCAGCACATGAACCTAACAAATTTGAGTGAAAATCTACAATTTGAATCAATTCACAATAGCTTTTATCTAAGTTAGTTTCATCTCAATTCTAGCTACTGATACAATATATCCCAAAAAAAACATGTCAGAATAGTCAAAATATGACACTTTTTCGAATGCCCATACATCTACTCTTTCTGAAAGATCTCAACGATTTGTCACATACACTCCGAATGATCATCCACCAAATAATTGTATGCCAAAATACCATCAAGTATACAACAACAAATTTTCCAATAACAGTTCAAAAAATCTAGTTTATCAGCCACATAATAGTAATTGAAGCATTTAATAAGCAAAAAAGCATGACTATCTGCTAATATCGGCTATTTCTAAACTCAAAGGGTGCCTTCAAGTCATCCTCAGGCCTCATCCGGATCTAGTGGTAGCCTCTACGAAGATCTATCATGTAGAAGGTAGTCGCACCATGCAATTAATCCAATAAGTCATCCTATTGAGAGAGAGAATATGCATTTGATAGTGATTTTATTCACAGCTCTACTATCAATACAAATAAGCTACAAATCATTCTTCTTAAGCACGATCAAGACAAACACAACACATGACCTGATACTCTTACGCACTAATCTCATTGACATCAGATCCTCAACCTATATCTATAACTTCTCATGTTCAATCAGTATCATCACATAAGCAACTCGGTTGAGAAATATCGATCTTGAAATAAGATTTATCGTATAATGTATATGCCTTGAGAAGGGTAGTCTAGTTGGACGACTATTAGTGAAACTGTCATGAACTCCTGCATCTAGTATTGGCTCTGCCTTCTCTAAGTCCCTTCTAGCACCAATAGTGCCAACGCTACTAGTGCCTCTGTCATGGTCTGTGGAGAAATAAATCGAGATGTTGACTCCAATTTTGATTGGTCGCTAATCACCTCAATTTTCCTCTATGGCAAAAGTACAATGCATTCACCCCTCTGTGAATGAATAGGAGTTCTCATAACCATTATGAAATTTCCTTCTATCAAAATCGGCCTATGAAAATATGACAGTCATCCATAGGCATGACATCACACCATGCCTGCTTCTATAGCTTCTTTAATAAAGAACTCCACCATGGACCTCTTTTCAATGCAAATCTCATTTCCCTTTCTCAACCCTATCAAGGTACAACTGAGAATGCTTTTGTGTAAAAAGATTTAATTTATCTATCATCTGAATAGAGACAATGTTCCCACAACTACCTCTATCAATAATAAGGCTACACACCATCCCTTTTACAATACAATAAATATATAAGATGTTGTCTCTAAGCCACTGCTACTCACTCTTGAGCTTAGTTCGTAGGACCTACTGAACCACGAGCATCTCTCCCTCATCTGGTAGAAACCGGTAATCATCCTCATGTCTATCATCCCCTGAGTAATCACTATCCACCCTTTCAACTAGACCCTACTCAGTGAAAGAAATTACTCTCCTGTTTAGACAGTTGGAAGGTATATGTTCATATGCGTGACACTTGAAATATTTTCTAGTAAGAAGAGTGTTAGAATGCTGATCTTTTCAATCTTTTTCACATCTTGAGTTGATTTCTCCTCACATGAGAATGATTTTACACTTTTAGAAGAGAGACTCCTGCCACTTAACCCTATGGCTAACCCTTACTTGAGGGGAGAAGTGATCCTGATGCTCTTGTGTTGCTTCTCCACCTTCAAAGCTAAGATCTGCAGACCAACACAGGACTACTAAGGTTGTAATTCAACCATCAGGTTAATGATGGCTTTAAACCTCCAAGATAGTGGGCTATGGTATTCTCCTCGGGTTCCCCAACTCACACTTTAATATAAATTGCTTCATTTAGTTGTGTATTCCTCCACAGTCATGTATCTTTGTAGCAAATTGTGAAGTTCCAAGAAAACAACTCTCTTCATAATAATGTCAAAAGATACTTATATTCCAACTCTCTCTTCATCTTAGACCACATGTTGATCTTGCTTTTCCCCTCATGCAGGTGCATACGCTTCAGATTCTCCCACCACAGAAACTGCTCTTCTTGAGTTTGATGATCGCTCTTCTATCTTGGAGAATGTCCTCTTATTCAAAAATCCGCTCCACGGTTTGAAGCTACTCAATAAACTCATCTGAATCCATGTGCCCTTCAAGTCTGGCAAATCAATCTTCACCCAATATTATTATTTCTTCTCATATACTCAATGTCAAATTATTGTGACATTGGTTCTTCATCACTAAAAAGGATTCTCCTCATCCTCTCTCTACAATTAATCATTATGGCTATTGGTGATTTTTTTCGTATTATCATCTTTCAAATTCAGTAAGTCTATATTATGATTGTAGGATTTCCCACTGTATTTCTTCTCACTTTGAAGATTTCTCCTTGGTGGCACGGTGCTTTGCTTCCAAAGGGGGTCTCCACTAAGTTAGAAAAGGTGGAAAGGTGGTCAATTTAGTATAGAGGTATAGAGGGATGCAATTTATGGGTTTGGATAAATGAGGGATGTTGTGGTTTTTAAGGTTTGGAAGAGGGTTTGAGATTTGGTAGGAGTAGGTGTAACCCAAAATTGATCATGGTTATTTAACTCTGATACTAAATAATACCGTTCATGAATAATACAAAGGTGTTAAAAGGTAATAAGAATAACATGGATTGACAAAACCTGAAGTCTGGAATGAACAAGGCTGACCAGCAGCAGGTTGCAGGAGAAACCAACTGTAATCCTGAAATCTGGCCTGGACAAGGCTAACCGGCAGCAGGTTGCAGAAAAATCAAGTTTAAATTCTCTGGATAGCAGGCTATTGGTGTTGTTCAAATGGAGCTGGGGAGTGGCAATCTAGAGGCATCTTTGGTGGATGGACAGGAGCGTAAGTGCTAGGAGGTTCGTGGACAGCAGGAAGAAAACGCTTTAGAGGGATAGAAATTGGATACAACCCTCCAATTATAAGAAAATCAAAGGAACAGCTATCTGGATTTTCAAAACAGCAAAAAAAACAACAAAAAAGAGTCTAATACAAATCTTAAATATTTATACTACTAGCAACAATACCCTAATCCTAATTATAAAATAATTATTCCAAAATAAGTAGTCGACCACCCATAGGCAGCTCAAGTATGAACCATCCAAGGTGAGCCCTTGACCAGTTCAATTACTCCTTTGCGGGGTCCTTGAGCTATCATGGGCCAAGATAACACTCCCGTGATACATAGCCATGGATTGATGACTTGGTAAGAAACTAAAGCTTGGAAACCTGCAGTTTCTTGGCAGATTTGGTAGGAAGCAATTGTGGATTGTTCATTGATTCTAGCAAATAATTTTAGTAGTTTTAAAACAAAAAACCGATATATTATTAGTATTTCCTTTTTTACAAAAACCTATTTCTACTTCCGATCGGAGGAAAGCATGGAGTAGTTCACTTTTCTTCCTTTCTCTTTCTCTTCTAATCCATTCAAACAATTAAACAATCATTCCATAGTATACAAAAATAGATGTCGATTATAGGTTTCGAGCACATGTACAAACAACATAATGCACAATACGTGAAGAATGATCTACAAAAGTAAGTGATGCCATACTTAGCGTTGACCACTGGCCTAACAGATCTTTTCTATAGACAAATTATAAGTAGTGGCAATTCCGCTTAATTTAGAAAAGAAAAAAAATGGTATTAAACAAATGCTACAACTATATAACATGGCCCCTCCTAAATGTATGGACAAAGCCCTCCTTTGAGGACAACCGAGAACACCTTGTCATACATCTACTCAGGCAGATGGAGGAGAAGCATTGGGGGGAAGCTGCCCACCACACAAGGAGCAGCTACATATCACAGAAGACACAACTAGGCAGGAGAATTTAAGGCCATCGTTGGAGTAGTATGTCCCATGGACTCTTGTAACTAGAAGGAAGGATAAAAGGAAAAACCACAAGAAGAAAGCCCCTCCCATCACAAAACACAGTATAGGTTCCAGCCAGACAGAACTTCCCCACCAGGAGGTGGAGGAGAACCACTCAGTCATTGGCACAACCAAAGACCAGAGCCTTGAACCAAAAAGATCCTCCATCTTTAATTTCACAGCAGAGACTAGCCTTTCCACTGAGGTTGATGATGATAAAAAAAAGGAACTCTAGTAAAAGCAGAGTTTCAAGAGCTCACTTTCAAAAGGAACTGTCCCAATTGGAACCATGGTGCCAAAGAAGCGCAAGAAGGCCTCCCAGGATTTGATGGATGTGGGAGTTATACATGTTTCTGAGATCACATGACTTCTCTTCTTCCTGGATCCCCTGTGGCTACTATTGGTACTAGACTTGGGATCAAGGTAAGGACATTTTTTTAGCTCAATGCAGGAGCGATGGGACATTGATCAGCCCTTGGAGCTGTTTCATAACCTTTCTTGTTGTCCCCCCTCTGGATTGGTCCAAACTATCCTCGACCAAAACTCTAAACTTGGTGGCAATAGCAAGAGTTTTACAGTTGCTAGTGAAGAGCCTTTTTTGGAGCTGGACCTACTTGAAGATTCTGATGGCCTTGGCTTTTTTACTAGTCACCTTTTTTACTTTTTAGCTCTATCTTTTTGCTTTTTGGCACATGTAAAAGGGGCTTGACCTCTATTTTTTGCTTTCCTTTACTTTTGATGTAACTTGAACCTTTTTTTATTTTAATGCAAATGCAAAATTTCAAGATTACTATAGTACACAAGCAACATAAAAACATGAAAATAGGTGCAAGGGATCGGAACAGTCGGACAGAACTACAGTAGGATAATCCTCCACTTTGGCTATATATTGTATCTTTTCTGAGCAGAAAGCAACTTAATTCAGCTTCAAAATAAAAAATTACATATTCTGATCAGACGTCGTAGCTTTAAGAAGCATAATGAATATAATGATCAAATAAAAATAATACATATAACTGATGCCAGGAAAATTATGTTGTAGGTGCTGCAGAAGGATGTGATTATGTTTTAGCTACCTTGTAAAACAACCAATCAGTATTGTACAGAAGACTAATCAAGGTTTTAAAGGCAGTTTAGAATCATATATCAAGTTTCATTTCCAGTTTTTGGAAAGTTTTGGCCTTTAATTTTGGGTGTCTTCAAGTAAGTTATCAATAGTGTTAATTAAATATATACGAGAATATAATAATTTATAATATTTAACATTAGTAACAATAGTATAGAAGCTGTCTTTAAAAGAAATTTTTATTATTTTAGTTCTTCACAAGTTTCTGACAAAAATAAAGAGAGATTTATATGTTGATTCATCAAAATCTTGTTTATTTACAAAGCTATGACTAAGTGTATAAAATGAACTTATAAAGCTATGTATTTGTACATGATATGACTGACCCGTTAAGAATTTAACAAATTATTGAGAATGCAAATGGGCGGTCTTCTTGCATCTTTAAGACTTAGGTGGTATATTGTAAATAAAAATAATTGGACAGTAGGTCCTATGAATAAGGAAGATTTACACACATAATTGCCTTAAAACAAAACAGGATGGCATGCAACAAGTGCAAAATCTCCAAAATTGTCTCCACTAGGTTGTCAACCGTAAAGCACCAACAAATTAATTACATTATCCTTAACATTCCTGGGCCCCTGGCAATGCTATTTGTCTGTGTTAGACCAAAGTTGGTCCTTGTGCTGTTCATACTAGGCTATAACCTATAACTATAATTTATTTTGAATAACCTAAGTGTTTGAACTAGTCAAGAGAAACTCTATATTTGTTCCTAAAGAGCTCTCCAAAAATTTTTTAATTGATTCTAATAAAACTAGTTATTCAAACAGGATAAAAATCTTGTTTCATTAAATAGTTAAATTGAAAAAATTGGTGCAGAAAAAAAAAATCAACAAATAGAAAAAAGGTTACCTCATTTAGAGCATCCAACACAAATGGAAGTAAATCCCCATCTGAGTCCTGAAATGGCATGAAAAGCAAGTTGAACAATACACTAAAATAGGCAACTTACAATGGGGAAAATTGTGGAGCAAAGGTTCATTATAGCCTAAGAATGTACAACTTGAAGAATCCATAAATTTAGATCATCTGAATGCTTTGTCATGACCTTAAGGTTTACCATTTCACATTACCACAAAAGCAGAATGGCATGAAGTACTTTTCAAAAGAGAAGAACATAGGCGCCATATATATTCCAATTAACTAGGAAGTATGTACTTGAAAACCTATACAGGAAGAAAAGAAAGAGTAACGTGATAGTTAAACCTTTGGACCACACAATTTCTTGTTGAGGCTATCATGCACCATTGTGAAAATTCTAGCAAGTAAAAGAGGGCTTGATGACTCCACAAGAAGAAGAACAATATTCAAATCAATTACAAAATAGAACTGACTGGAGAAACCTAAGCTACTAAACTAAACTGTTGTATTGGTCCTTTAATTGTCTCAGTTTATTTCTAAAAGCTGAATTTACTTTGTTGAGTATTGAGGTCACTTATGTAAATTTCAGTTTACCTTGGGTGTGACTATAAATACACCCTCACTATTGCTATTAAAGAAAATCAAATTCATTTTCTCTTCTAATGAATTTTCTCTCCTCTCCTATCTTCCCTCTTTCCCTCTCCTCTCTAGTTTTTTTTTTCTTTGCTGGTTTCAAGTTCCATTCTAATAATATTGGGACAGGTGCCTATACCAGACTATGAAAATACAAGGTAGAAGTCCCTGTTGGTGAACTGCTGGAGGCTGCTGAATTCAGCCTAACGGTTACATTACTGAAACCGAGAGGCTGCAAGTCAGCCAAGCAAAGGAGTTCTGTCTCCCTGGCTGTGGAAGTGACCAAGGCTAAAGGCAGGAAGATTTCGTGAGTTTCCTAGCAGAAGGTGTAGCTGGAGTCAAAAGGACGAGCTGTTGGAGAACCAATGCAGTAGTAAACATCCATGCTGCTTAGAAAAGAATAAAAACATTAAAGGGAGAAAAAGAACAGAGGTGAAGGTGAGTTTTGTTGACTATTTGTGTGTCTTTCAAGAACATCCAAAAGTTACTTTTCTTCGAGCAATCAGAGTTAGATCAAAAAGATCACGAAGGATGAGGAAGGAGATTAAAAATTTAAGATGCCTATGGCCAAGATTGATAATGAAATGTTCACCGGCCTCAATCATCCTTTTAGAGACTAAAAATGAAGACCCATCTTGTGCACCAAGGCTTGAATGTGGCTCAATCGAAGAAGGTGATCTTAAAAATAGAAGAAATATGAGTAGAAAAGTGTTGAGCAAAGCTCACAATGCCATTCTACAAAGTTTTGAAGATAAAATCTTCAAGGAATTGAGTATGAAAGAACAATAGGTGTATGAAAAAAAGTTAATATCTTTATATCTCAAGAATTCTTTGCCCAATCATTTGTATATCATGAAAAAAATTGTATAAATTACAAATCGATGACTACAAACAATTAAATAAGCATTGATGAAGAACATATAGTTCTTGCTTTGAAAAGCATATGTTAAAATTTATGATGAAGATCAAGCAATTGTTCTCCTAAGTTCATTAACAAGTAGTATGAACATTTTCTTGATACCATACTTTATGGAAAAGATTCTTTGATTATGTCAAAAGTAAGATTTGCAATTAATTCAAAAGAATTTCAAAGAAATGCTGAGCCTAATAAAGATCGTACAATTGAATGGCTAATAGTGTGAGAAAAGTCAAGAAGATAAAAGTTGAAGACCATGAACCAATCAAATTCTAAGTCAAAGGAAAAAAACAATTACTTTCTTTGTCATAAAGATGATCATTTCAAAAAGTAGTACCCAAAAGAAAGAACAAGAACCGAAAAAGGGCCAAAGATGAAAGAGATGTTACAATAGTAAAACAAGGATATGATAGTGCAGAGATCCTACGAATTTCTATTTTTGATCTAAGCAAGAAGTGGATCCAAGTTTTTGGATGCTCCTATTATATGGGCCCAAAAAGTAATTAATTAGAGTCACTCAATGAAAAAGGAGGAGGTATGGTATATCTTGGAAATAGCAAGGCTTGTAAAGTTCAAGATGAAAGAGCCATTCAACTCAAACACCATGATGGCATGGAAAGACTGCTCAAGAAAGTGAGTTATGTTCATGAGCTAGAAGAAATTTGATTTACCTTGAAGAGCTAAATTGAAGTTGATACAACTTTAATTGTGATCATGGAAGCCTAACATGTGTAAAAGGTCTTTTACCAAGATGAAAGGCATTCGTATAAATGTAGTGTATATACTACAAAGTAAACGATGATTGAAAGATGTTTTAGCATGTCTTGCAATTTTGCTGATGAAACAAAAAAGTTGTGGCATCAAAAGATTAGAACTTGTAATTCTAAGAGGGTTTGAAGAATTGTAAAATGAGGGTTCTATATGGATTAAAAAACCCATAAATTTAAATTTTTGTAAACACTATATGGTGGGAAAATCCAAGAGATTGAAGTTTATCACTTCAAAAAAGAATTTAATAAAATTTTAGAATACATCCATTCAAACCTTTGGAGTCTTACGGGAAATGAGTCGCATACTAGAGCAAGATAATTTCTCTCTTTTATTGATGATTATAAAAGAAAATTGCAAATATATTTCTTGAAATGGAAGAATAATCCCTTTGAAAAATTCAAAGAATAAAAAGCCCTAGCTAAAACTCAAACATGACGGTTAAGAAGCTGCAAATTGACAATGATCTTGAATTTTGTTCAGATCAATTCAAAAAATACTGGTACGAGCAACAAGTAGCACATCTCAAAGTGAGATGATACTAAACAAAAGGACTGAAGGAATGTTACAATAGGAGTATTCTTGAAAGTGTTGGCAAAAGCCATCAATAATATTGTTTATTTAATAAATGCCTTTCAACAACTATTGAATTTAAGACCCCCACAAAAAAGGTGGCAAGGATAACCAAGAGACAACAACAAGGGAATTTGATTGTTTATGCTCATATTACGTAAGACAAATTAGTACCAAGGGCTTTAAAATGTATTTTTATTAGATATCCTATAAATGTAAAAGGATATAAGTTCTGGTATTTGGAACAAAGTTATCATAAATGTTTGATAAGCAAAGATAATTTTAATAAACAATAAATGAGCGATAAAGGCAAATTTTTATAGCTAAATGCAAATTAATAATTGCAACTCGAGGCAAAGCAGTTAAAGATTCATGAAATTCTTGAAAGAAAAGATTAAAAAACCAATTGAAGCAAAACTTGAAGAGTTTAAATAAAAATTGTTGAAGAAATGCAAAGAAGAGCATTTAGTATGGCTAGGAACAAACCTAAACATATGGTTCAAGCACCACAAAAGTATGGACAAGCAGATTTCAGTTCTTATGCATTTGTGACTAGTTTTCTATCAAGTGATAAACCAAGCTTCTATAAAAAGTTATAGAAAGTGTATAAAAAAAAACGTACAATAAACCATAATGAAGAGTTGATCAGCCTCACAAAAAAAAAAAAAACTTGGGAGTTAGTAGATAGGCGAAGAAACAAGAATATTGTCACGTACAAATGTTTGTTCAAGAAAAAGGTTGTAATTCCAAAAGTAGAAGCGCTAAATAATGTTCAAGGGAGTTTACACAAAAAAAGGATGTAGACTACATTGAAATTTTCTCTCCAATGGTAAAGCATACATCTAAATGTGTTTTTCTAGCGATAATTGTACAATTTAACATTTACATTAAGCAAATGAATGCTAAAATAACGTTCTTGCATGAAAAATTGAAGAATATCTACACGGAACAACAAGAAAGATTTGATGAAATTGAAATTAAAAAAATCAAACATATTTGCCAAAAAGATCCTCGTATAAGTTGAAACAATCTCCAAAAAAGTGGAATAAAAGATTTGATGAGCATATAGTTGATATTGACTTGATATTGACTTCACTCGTAGCATTTATGAGTGTATGTCTGAAATCTGAGAAAATCAATAGAGCAATCCATCTTTTTCTTTATATTGATGATAGGTTACTTGCAAGTGCTAGCTTAGAAAAAATTATAAGGTTGAAGCCTTTCCTCAAGGTGCAATATGAGATAAAGTACAGTTAAAAAAACTTATTGGAATTGAGATCATCAAAAATGAAGAAAGACAAGAATGTTCATCTCATAGTTCATACATTATGAAAATTGTGACAAAGTATGAAATGGCAGCTTCAAAACCTCTTTCTTCACATTTAGCATGGCATTTTAAGTTAAGCAAGGAACAAATACCAAGTGATGATATCAAAAGATCATATATAAAAAATATTTTCTATCAAATGTTGTGGGTAGTATCATGTATGTTATGATTTATAGGCAACATATAGTTTATTCAGTTGGTATTATATGCAGGTTCAAGGCTAATCCAGGAAGACATCATTGGGAAGCTGCAATGTGGAGCTAGCATACTTAAATAAAATCATGATCATGAGTTTCAGGTATGAAAAATCTTATTCTATGGATGAAACTATTACCATATATGTAAATTTAAACTTTGTAGAATGTTGCAATACTCAAAGATACCTTGTAAGTTGTGTTAAGGTATTTGGAAACATAGATGGAATACAAATGCAACAAGTTATAACCCTGCCTATAAAAGCTATACAGATTCTTGCATCTGAAGCCAAAAAGAAAGTTGTATATTCAAAAGAGTCATTTATGAATTATTTTGACTAGTGCTTTCTTCTATGTATGTATTTTGTGATGATCAAAGTGCGAGATTTCAGTAAAGAATCTTATATGTTATGAAAGAAATAAGCATATAGTGTGAAGTTCTCTTTTATTAAGAAGGCAGTTGTTGACGAGATTATAGAGATTGCAAAAATTCCAACAGATGATAATGTATTAAATATGTTAACAAAAGATCTAACTTCCTCAAAATATCAACATTCTAGAAGTTGCTGAGGATGGTGCGGGAGAAACCTTGAGTGTCATCTTCTTGGATAATAATGAATTAAAGAACCAAGATATAGATTATTATAACAGTCCTTTAATTCACTTAATTTATTTGTAAAAGCTGTTTACTTTCTTCATAATGGAGTTTATTCGCATAAATTTCAGCTTACACAAATACCGAGGTGTAACTATAAATACGCCCTCACCCTTCTACTGAATTTTCTCTTCTCCCTATTATCTCTCCCTCTCTTCTCTAGTTTTTCTTCCCTTGATTGGTTTCAGGTTTGCTTTGAATAACCTTGGGAAAGGCACTTGTTTCTGCCTCTGTGAAGATAAGTTGAAAGGTCCTATTGGTGTAGAACTACTGGAGGCTGCTGAATTCAACCTATAAGGATGACTGCTGAAAACAAGAGGTTGCAGATCAGCCAAAAATGAGTTTCATCTCCTTCGCAGTGGAAGTCGACAGGGTTTGAAAGCAGGAAGAATATGCAGGAAAAAAAAGTGCAGCTGCAGTCAAAATGCTGAACTATTGGAGAACCAGTGTTGTAATAATTCACTGGATAAGCAAAAAAGTAGAGTTGTAATAATGTCCAACAGAGCTTGACAACGGACAAATAGAGCAACTGATATTATGAGTCCAGACATTGCTCCTTTCTCAGCTCCACCATGTGCCAAAAGAGTGTAATAGAGTTGTTGCTTTTTGTGCTTCTTTTGCCCTTGATTGCAATTCTGTTTGGCATTGGTTAGAAAGTGAAAACATTCCCTCCTCATTTTTTGTCCTTTTGGACGAAGATGGAAGTAACATAAACCATACATAGTTATATACTTTTGTTTCCTTTTGAAATAGTAATGCAAAATGCACTTTTCAAGAATAAGCAAAAAACATAGGAACGAAGAGTAAGAACAGCAAAGGGTGTGATTTGTGATCTATTTGTGTGTTTTTTTTAAAACATCTAGAAGTTGTTTTCTTCAGCATATACATTATGTTGTTGTCAAAATAAAGCAAAGGATGGAAAACGTATCTATAGATGCACTAAGTAGATATTGACAATTCCAACTCACACAAATGCTCAGCTCCCAGATCATTCTTCGAAAGTCTTTCTTTCACACATTCCCTGCCCTCAGTTATGTGGGCACGTGTGTATTTAAATTAGGAAGGCTTTTCTTCATTTAGGGTAAGGGTTTAGACAGTTAGCAACATGTAACATACCAGAATAAGAACCATGCCGGGTACTAAAGAGACTCGTTGTACTAAATAAAGATGCTAACAATAGTACAAATTGAAATCAACATATGGTTTTCTCTGAACAGATGCTACTTTAATTGAAATGACTTCCTTCAGCTAATCTCGCTAAAAACAAAACATAAGATGCTTGGTCCTTAAGATTAATAAGTAGGAAGGCTTTTCTTCATTTAAAAGAAAAAGATGCTAAAAGTACAAGTGATGGTATAGCTATGTCCAAACAGACGCTAAATTAATTTAAATAACTTCATTAGGGTAATCCCATAAAGGATCAAGCATAAGATAACCTGAAACCAAAACTTAGCTAACCTTAGTGCTGGTTGGGGAATGGATATGAAACACTGTGTGATGGAAATCTGTATATGCATTAGACCTTGCTCCAGTTCCAAGAAGTTTCTCCCGTTTTTTACTCCCAAGAAATGCAACATGTTCAATCATATGGGCAATTCCCTGCTCATCATCTTCTTCATCAATTGAACCAACGTGAACTTCCATATGTGCCTCAAACCTTAAAAAATAAAATTAAAAAAGTTAGAGATCACAAATCAAATATCTTGCATTTCATAGTGTCTTGAAAAACCACCAAAGAAAAGAACATTTCAAATATAACATGGATTGTTAGATTATTAAAACCAAGAGTCCACGATACATTTAAAAAAAATGGCTCCTTGTTTAGGGCATCATCATCATTAGCCATCCACTAACTATTGGGGGTTTTTTTAATAAATCCTTATTTTCAAATCTTTCTGTTGAGTGATGCCTAAAATGTTAAATATAATTTTATAAATAACACTTTTATCCAAAACCTTTGATATTCTTATTATCCACACTCATTTAATAGATGTATTTTCTATCCTTCAATATATATGTCCAAACTACCTGACCTTATCTTCACTAAATGTCACTAACTTTTCTTACATTAAAATCATTCCTAAATTTATCCATCTTAATTTTGACAAGCATCTATACTCAACATAAATTTCAATGAATTTTTTATTGCATGGATCCATACAATATCGTTAGCCTTATTACAATTTCATAAAATTTACCTCTCTATTTAATAACATTCTCTTAACACATAATACTCATGAGACGCTTCTCCATTTTAACCATCTAGCTTTAACTTCTGAAGTTATATCCCCATCTATATATTAATTAATCTACATAATAGATCAATAATATTTAAACTGGTCACGCTAAATATCACCTTAATCTTTATTCTGCTAAACTAAGTACTCTATTTTCTAAATATTTTAATTTTTTAACCTGTTTCATGGATAACTAACAAATTAGAACCATGTCATCGACAATATGGCAGAGCATCTCACTTTAAATATTCTTTGTCAATCTTCATAATCAATAAAAAAACTAATTTAAATATATTGCAATCAAAAATTCTTAGGCAGCTCGACTACTAATATACTTTTAAATTAATTGCAACATCAAAATCATTTACACAATAGGTCTTAGCGACATGAAAATGATTTGATTATCCAAAATAACGTAATTTTTCTAAGTCTATATTCCATTACTTCCTCTTATATTTTAATTGTATGACTTATAAATTTAATTTTACAATTGGCCCAATCATAAGCAACACCTTTCTAATTAAGTATTGGTATGAAAAACTTCTTCAATCATTTAACATCCTCTTTTAATTTTCAAAATTCTATTGAAAAATATTATTAATTAAATTACTGTAATCAACCTATAACTTTTCAAATCTCTATAGTTATCTCATTTGGAACTAAAAAATATGTACCTTGTGCATCTTTTTCAAAACTAACTCTAGTTGATTTTCTGAAACAACCTATAATATGCTTCATTATATTACTTTCTTATGTAAAACTTTTATTTAAATATTTTTCAAAATATTATTTTCATATTTTTTAATACCATCATCTTTAAACAAGATCATATAATTTTCACTTATAATGCATCCAACTGATCAAAATTTTTATATCAATGATCTCCTACTTCGTTATTCTATATAATGCATTTCATCCTTCATATAAAACCTATTATATAATCATCAAATGTTGTAGCCTTTGATTCGCTCGCTACACTGCTCGCATGACTTTTAGCTTTCTTATCATTATTAAAAATCTTCAATAATATTTAATTTTTGTTGCATTTTAAAACCACATTTTCTTTATATTAATAAAATTTTAAATCTCCAATCTCTGTCACAAATCTCCTCACTAGTGCACAAAATATTTATAAACTTCTCTAAAAATTCTATGACAATCTTATTATGAAATTATCCACCTCATCTTATATTAGATTTAACTCAACACAAGATCTCAATCAGATACTCAAGCTTACATTGGCATAGTGTACTTTTAGTATGTTCTTTTTATTTCTTAGTTTTCAACTTTAGCTCTTATTAGTTCCTTTAGGAGGATGTTGGTAATTTTAGGGGGTACATTAAACAAAATCTATAAATACCACCCATTAGGGGGAGACATAGGGTCTTTTGTTTGGGTTTAGTTCAGGATATTGTAAGAGTTTTCGAGGGTAGATTTTCCTAGTTCTATGGTGGATTCCCTTGGTAAGGTGAAAATTGATAAAAACAGAGTGGTTCCTTAGGGTTTGTCAAGATTGGTCGCTCTTGGGTCTTTTTCACCAAAGACTATTGTATTTCTCTCCCCCCAAGTGCACAAAACAGCAAGGAGGTGAAAACCGTGGCTGGAAGAGACCTGAATTGGAATTTGGTGAGGGCAATTTAGCATTTCCTGAAAGAATTTTGGTTCAAGAAACCAATGTAATCAAGTTGTTTCAGATTAGTTTCTCCAAATGTCATGTTCTTTGCAATCGAACCTCTGAGATCATTTTTTCCTGAATGGATAATTGCTTGGTTTTTGGTCCATGTTGCAGGTACAACTAAGAAATAGTCCAGCTATCTAAGATTTTGCAATTTTGGTTTTAAAATCTAGTACAAACAGTTCACCAGTGCATTAAAAAAAAAATTCCAACCATGTTGCCAACAAAACTGAGCCAAGAACATAAAAAGAATATTGCAAACAGGGATTTCTGTCCACAGCAACTGTAAACTCATAATTGCCAGTTGAAAACTGAATCAAGCTGACCCTTACTTCATCAGACTGCCAGGCAAAGCATTTCCTAAACTGACACTGGAGAGGGATAGAGGCCAATTGCAGATTACGTTACAAGAATTTCTGGATTAAGCAAGGAGAAATGCGTTCAGCCTTTACGAAGGAACCTACTACTGTTTATTCATCACAATTCAACACCCCATTTTACTTCAGGTTCTCTATTTTTTCAGTCCTCAAAAATATTTAATTTTCCTGGGTTTCTTGAGTCGATTATCTACCTAAACTTTTCACCATTTCTTCTCTAGGTACGCTAAAGGAGAATTGATGACCTTGAGTTGTTGGAGAGTGAAGGAATAGAGGCTGTTTGGAATGGACCCAGCAGATTTTCTGCCACATCGCTGCCTGTAGAAGTGCTCCTTGCCTGACACTGTACTTTTACTTTTGGTGGTTTTCGGTAACAAGAAGCAGTTTTATATTGAAATGATAGTATTAGTAGGCATTCAATATCCAAAGTTAGAAAAGAATATTTTAATTTGTTAGCTGTGAGATTGAGAAACTGAATAAAAAGTGTCATGTAAATTCTAAGAACTAACAATTAGCTATCACGGTCCTTATTTTACAAATTCTAAGTGTTGTTGGATATTTTAATTCTTTGAACTTAATCTCTTTTGTTTATTTCAATACCTATATCGTTATCATATGTATAGACTACAACCATTAAACATGGCTCATGATAAGCGATGGGTGTGCCATACAAGATGTGAAACGAGTGCTATCACAAATATAAGTGCAATGAAAACATGTTCAAGAGTATCACAGAATTAACTGATATTACATCATATGGGAACAAAAGTAAGCCACCCGTTTTACCAAATAATATTAGCACATCAATCCTTCATCCTGGCATGAACCACACAGTATGAAACAATATTCCCTTCTCTCATCCATATATTAGCTTACAAAGAAAACAATGACATTATACTGATTATCTAGGCATCTTAAAATAGCTTAGTCAAATAAAAACTAATTATAGAATAAACATAACAATAAATTACAAAATACAATAAAGGAATCGTCCAAGTGATCCATTAAACATATTAAACGACTACATACATCAGATTTACATGCTTATCTCATATATATTCAGATGTAAATGAGATGAAATAGACATAATATATCAGTCACATGATATGTTGGACCATTTATGTAACCTGATAACAAAATCCCAATCAATGAATCCAGGAACCTTTTCCCTGAGTTATTTGCAATACCTGTTTGCAGGAACCTTATTAGGCAGAATTAGATAGCGAAGACCATTTTTTAGTTGTCCTCTGTGGAGCTTTGGATGTGAAGGAAGTAGTGCGCTAAAGAAACTTTCTAGTTCTGCCTTCTCAATTTCAGGATCCCAAAAGCCCAAAACTTGTTTATCAGGGATCTCAGACCGTGATGTGCTAGCAACATGGGGTTCATCAGGACCTAAAGATGCACAAGGAATGTGTGTTGGTTTCCCCTGAAAACATTAAATTCAAAATAGACATTAAGAGTAAATTTAGTTGCTAAATTAAGCAAAGACTAGCAGGATATCGAAATGGACAGTTTTGTTTCAGTTGTTAGGAAGTCACACCATGAAGAATCTTAGACATTAGAGAAAGTACTAGCACAAAGACCATTATCATTGAAATGAACAAAAAGAAAAGTTTTTATCATGAACTTCATGGTGACGAATAACAACAAGGAAAAATACAAGGCAATAAATAATTCAACCAATCTAAGTATGAAGGCAGTTACCAATGTCTAATGACGCCCAGAATAATGATGGTGTCACTTAGGCTTTGTTTGGTAAGTTGTTCTAATAATATGTTTTTGATGTATTTAAATGAAATAAAATCAACATACTCTCAAATAAAAATACAAACTGCTCCATAACTTCATCTGTATTCTCATAAAATCATAAAGAAAGTGCCTGTGCTAAATTGGGATTTTTAAAGCACATTTTTTATGTAAATCAAAATTGTGAGTCGAAAAGTTGGGCAATAAATAAGCAGAACAAATGAAGCCCTAGACATTTCTAGAAATGTTACACCATAGCTGAAAATTGTACGGTTTGAGGAAAGATAAAATTTAAACTTACATTGCTGAAAATTGCATGCTTTGGAATAGGAAAAGTTGATTTGTCAATAAAGACACCAGAAGCGCGCCTTTTAATATGACCTACAAGCTTATAGCGGCTCCGGCTGCGGGCTAGGCAGCATTGCCGCCTTGAAGAAAGAGTGGTTACATCTGCATTAAATCTGTGAATGTGTGACTTCCATCTGCTTCCTAATCGTAATTTGCCTTTTCTTGTCTCCTTCAAACCAAAATGTAGGCACCTATTGGCATGAAAAAGATAGATAATAGATAGTTAATGTTTTTACCCATATAAGCTTTTTGAGTCTAGCAGACATAGAGAACAACAAATAACAAAAATTCTATGTACAATCATCCAGGACTAACACAAGAAAAAAAAAAAATGAAGCATTGTTTTTATAAAAATGTAGAAAACAGAAAACATGATGCTGGAAACATTAGGGTTGATGAAAAAAGTAGTAATATTTTTTCCTTGCTCGCACGATGGTCCAAATGTTGGCAAACAAATGATATCATTGTTTCTATCATCCAAACAACCAAACAGCTCCTAAAGTAGTTATGCAAACCTTTTACGAGGATGATGAAACTGCATGTGTTAACTGTTGGCACTAGAATTTAATATAAATAAATTCTAAACTTGTTTGTTAAAAAAAAATTGTGAAGTGACACACTCACAAACATAAAGCATAGAACAAAAAAAGGGGATTGACAAAGGTGGCATCAGAACTTCAACTTCAAATGAAAAATACCAAATAAATTAAATTATATATAAAAATAACTCAAGCATCTCGCTAAAGCACATGCGGTTCCTTATTGTTAATATAAGGAGTCAAGCTGAGAAAAGTTATCAAGCAATGATGGTGAAAAGGTTAAGCTCAAAAGAAGATGAGCTAACAACCAAGAAATTAATATAGTAAATCAATCGAAAAACAATAGTCAAAAGAGATTACATTGAAAAGTATTAACTCAAAACTAGGGAAAATGTTTAACAGTTCCATCATGAGAAAATATACAAAGCAAGTCAATAGGAACAAATAGCAATCAATAGAATACACCAGATACTCATGAACTAATAAATAATCAAGAACAAACTAGATTGATGGCTCCAAAGTTAGTGGTGGAGTGACACCAAGACCCTAGTATAGATTAGGACGGAGTCCAAGAAAGATAGTGAGAGATTGGGTAGAGATTATCTCTGATTGATTGGGGTTTACAAAAGACCTAACTAAATCTTAAAGCATAGGGAAAAAAGCCAAATCAAGACAAATAAACACAGATGGAAAATATGATCTTTTAATGGAATAGTATTTTGCCCAAAAAATGCAAAGTGATGTCATGTCAATACCTAATCCTTGACCACCTATTTATACAAGAGGTTCAAGGTCTTTGGTACAAGATTAGATACATAAATATTAGAAAAATACATGATAGAGACATGGTATAGCTAGTCATATAGTGCAAAGTCTATCTAAGTTTTGCACAATAGGTGAGAACTCAAAGCAAGTAATCCAACTAAGGGCAATTTCCTTTTACAGGTTCTACAGGTAAGATGACTAGGTGAGTTTTGCTAAGCTTTGGAGACTTAATATGGATGAGCAATCAAGTACTGAGGACAAGTAGCCAGCCCAATTGCCTTAGATGAGTACCAAGTTAGTTCACAACTAGCAATTTGCTGCACCAAGTTCAAGCTTAAATGAAAACTTGATTGACCTAACCATTGGATAATTATGAATTAATTGATAAAGAAACCATTAACAATTTAATCCAATATAATTATTTATAAATAGAGCATAATTTAGTATAGTCATTATCCATCAGCTTTACCCAATAAATTGTAGACAAGAATGATGAATCATTCTTTTCAATCAATCCTGCTAAAACTTACATTTATAGTTAGCTTCAATGGTCCAACCCATTGCTTTGGGTGTATTACTTCATTCACATGAATTGTAGAGCATAGTCGACTGGTAAGATCCCATGAAGAAAATAGATTTATTTTGGGCATGGTGAATAAATTTTGAGCCAACAACAACAACAAGCCTTTCTCCAACTACTGGGGTCGGCTACATGAATCCTTCTTCTCCATTATGTCCTATTAAGTGTCAAATTTTCATTTAAATCTAATGAAATAAGATCAATTTTTATACTACCTACCTAAGTCTTCTTAGATCTGCCTCTACCTTTATTAATATAAGTCAAATCTAATAAATCTACTCTTCTAACTGGGTCATCAAATGACCAACATTTTATATGATCAAACCATCTAAGGTGATTCTCTCGAATTTAATCTGCCACTGGAGCTACTCCAACCTTTTCACGTATATACGTTTTGCATTTTGTTTCTAAGCGTAAAGCCACTCATCCACCTGAGCAACCTCATCCCTGCAACACTTCACTTAATTTTATGCTTCTCTTTCATTGGCCAATATCCTGCTCCATAAATCATTACAAGTCTTACCACCATCTTATAAATTTTTCCCTCAAGTCTAAGCAGTATTTTTCTATCACACAATAGGCCAAATGCATTCCTCCATTTCAACCACCCAACTTGAAGTTTACTAATAACATCCCCATCTATTTCACCATCATTCTGAACAATCGACCCAAGATATCTAAAACATTCACTTTTCTTAATCACTGGATCACCCAAAGTCACAACCCCACCACTAAATCTTTTACAACTAAAATTACACTTCATATATTCATTTTAGATCTACATAAACGAGAGCCTTTAGATTCTAATGTTAACCGCCATAACTCAAGCTTCTCTTGAACTCCCTCTCTAGTCTTATCAACAAGAAGAATATTATCAGCAAAAAGCATATACTAAGGTACATCCTCTTGTAAATGTCCAGTAAGAATATTCATAACTAAAGTAAACAGATATGGGCTTAAAGTCAATCTTTGATATAATCCAACTAAAATAGAAAAATATTTGGTCTGTTTGCACACAAATGATAGCACCAGTA
This sequence comes from Cymbidium sinense, assembly GCA_021442155.1. NCBI lineage: Eukaryota > Viridiplantae > Streptophyta > Magnoliopsida > Asparagales > Orchidaceae > Cymbidium > Cymbidium sinense. The sequence continues at coordinate 138,242,914 of CM038220.1, forward strand.
CACATATTCTTTAATGACATGAATATAAGCAATATTAACTCCTTTCTGTTGAGCCAATATATATGTGTGCAGCAAAACGCAAGGCAGCAGGGAATTTCTGTACTACAGGCATCTCCCATGACATCACGTTCTAAGTCCTATCCATCAATGGTAGAGCAAAACTACAGGTCCAAACTTCCGAGCAAGAGCTAAGTGCAGGATAACAAGTGCCTCTTCAACAAGAACTTCATATATGAAAACCTTACCAACAATAGTGTAACCAGGGGGTGGCCGGGGAAGGCAGTAGTCATCCCAAAATTTTTATTGAACTCTTTGATATTGTGTAATATACTAAAGATTTCGCCCTCCTAAACTTAACTTCTCAATAATGATTTAATATTATTTTTTAAATTCGACACCCCTCTCTTCGAGTTCTGGTTCTGCTACTGCTTACCAATTAAAAAGTTCTAAAAGAAGAAGACTCTCCCACAACCTCAAGTCAACTAATATTGATTCAAATTCCAGAAAAAGTGAAATTAAAAGAAGAGATATCCAACTAAGTAGTTTAGGAAAGTTTACCATAGCTCATGATGAAGGGACCGCAGGTCAACCCGAGTTCCAGGAAAGGACCGGGGGATGAGGACGTTTGTGCGGGAGAACGACGAGCAGCGACTGTCAGCCCTCGGGTTCGCATAACAGCGGTGAGGAGCTGCTGCAACAAGAGCAGAAGAAGCCATCCTCACCGACCCAAGAGAGGAGGATAGAAAATTAGGAGTTACAGGAGATATAGAGGTGAGAAATTGCCTCCCTGGCCCTCGGAACGAAGGAGAAAGGAAAAAAAATCCGGGAGTGGCAATCCCTCGACCTGGAGTAAACTGCCCTCGGAAAGTATCTGGTATTGTGTGTGATTAGCAAGTAAGGTCACTCGATGGTCCAGATCTTGGCTGAAGTCCTGATCGATTAACTGAATCATAAGCCACGTATTGTTCTAGTGTTAATTTTAGAAGACTTGCCACATAATTTTTATACATTTATATATATTATTTTAAAAAAATTAATTAAAATAATATTTTTATATAATATTAAAGATTTAGATATTATTTATATTAATATTAATATTAAAATATTAGATATGTAAATATTGGATAGATAATATGATGCTTTTTTTATTATAATTTGTATGAGTAGTATAAGACTAATTCATTAAATTATAACTACTAATTTATGCACCCAATGAAGAGTACACACGTGGCTCTAAACAAGCTTTGAAGCATTAAGGGGTGAAAATCATTTGATTAGATTTAATATGTTAGTCATATCTAATTATTTACACAAATATTAACTCCTAAGAGATAAATCACTATGTTTTGAAAATCTCTTAGATAAAAGTATACTCTATTATCAACATCCCATAAGATATTGTATATTACCTTTAAGCCAATGTCATTCATTCTTCATGTGCACAAGCTAATTCTGACCAGACTTAGTGCCTTATGAATTACGAAGTAATCCATTTAGGGGTTATTTAGTTGCCTGAAAAAGAAACTCAGTATGAAGTAAATATGATGTATTCTACATACTTTACTTTTGTTTAGTTGAAAACCCAATAAAGGCAAAGTTTTTTTTTTTTGGTAATGTGAATGTAATGTAATGTATTTGACAGTGATCGACAGAAGTGGTGGGTGATGATCATGATGATGGTTGGTGGTTGATGGGCACTAATGTTTGTTCGCTGATGGTGGTGGCGTGGTGGTGGTCGGTGGTGGCACGAGCGGCGATAGTTGATGATGGTGGTCGACATGGGTAATGGCAATGGTCGGGTGGTGATTAGCAATGGGCGATGGTGGATAGTGGTGGTTGTTAGCGACCAGCAATATTGGATGATGGCAAATGATGGTAGTGGTCGGCTATCATCAGTTAGTGACCGGGTGAAGCGTAGAGTATTACTTCTTTACTTTACAGCGGTGTATTTGAAATTAAATTCAAAAGTTCCAAATACATTGAATTTGAATTAAAATAGTGAATTTGAAAAGCACTAATATTTTATATTACAATCTAAATTCATTAAACCAAACACTATAATTTTCAAAACCCCTGCATTCCAAATACAATACACTCATTTTGCAGCAAACCAAACAGCCCCTTAGATTCAACATTATGACCTCTCCTCCTCTCAAAACTTAACTTTCTTGGTACCCTCTTCCTCAAAATCATTCTTAACAAGTTAGCCCCATCATAGACTACACTACATTAATCATCTTAGCAATTTCTTGAAGTCACCTCTTCATAGAATTTAGTCGACCATGCTCCAATTTAATTGAGATTACTAGCGAACCTATGAGACCTATGGTGATTTAAATAAGGGACATCATATGGATCTTAGGGATTCTTATTTAAGTGATTGAACATAATATCAAGGAATAATATACCACATTGAAAGAAAGAAATATCATATTACAATAGATTCAATCACTTAATAAGGACTCCTAAGATCAATATGTCTATGTTTACCAAAAATATTTCTCTTATTCTACCTAGATAAAGTAAGATATGATTTATTTTAACATAGATTGCAACTTCTTTATAAGGGAAGTCCTCATAGTTAATTGTATCTTAAGAGAATAAATCTTGTAAAAAAAACTCTCAATTTAAAATAGTTGATTAATGTCTCTTTAGAATTAAAGTTTCAAGTAAAAATTGTCTAATTTTAAAATCAAATGGAATAGATCAAGTGAAGTAGTTTTTAATGGATTCTTATGGAAATAAGAAGGAAGTGCTTTAATGTTGAGATACACCATTCAACTAATTTTATAGTTGAGCTTTATTTTTTTAAATTGAGATTCATCTTTATTTAAGTTGGCATTTTTATTAGAAAATTATGACTTATATTCCAACAACATGAGACTCTAGAGCCTAAGAGGTGAGGACTCATCTCTATAGCAATGAAGAAATAGGTTGCCTTATATCCTTAAACTAAAAGTGCTTTTGACACAAATTAGAAGCTTGACCTAAGCTAATAAGTGAAAATTGAGATTTATTGATTCACTCCCACTAGAAAAATGAACCTCTTATAGCTCTTCTAGACTTGTAACCCGCTTAGATAAGCTGCTAGCTAACACTTTTTACGTTTTTTTAAAATTTATAAGTCTAGTTTTAATGAAATACAAGATGGTTTAAGTTGTTAATTATGAATGAAATCTACAAACCTAAACTCACTCCCTATATCTAGGATCATGTTTTAGTTTGTAATGCTCCTGATTAATGTAATAATTTATGAATTTTATGTATTTTGAACATTGACTTTACTTAAGAGGCTTGGATATACAATCATGTCTACATACATGTAATACGAGAAATAGTTAAAGCCTAATCAAGTTTTGGAGAGTGGCCTTCTCTAAAAAGGGTAGTATTCTCACATGATAAATTCCCTCTTATGTGCAATGGGTGAAGGGCCCATTTAGGGAAAAATAACAAGATACTTTATGGTTTTGTAATATATGATTTCTAGTTAATGTTATTGATTAATGTCTATGGGTTTTAAATGTGATTTATTATGAATTGCTTTAATTTAAATTATGAGTTGATGAATGTTAACTGCAAAAAAATCAAATTAAAAATAAAGAGAGACCGACCTAGCAACTATTCACCATGAGTGGGAATGATTATAAGATCGATCGGCTATAAAGAGAGGGGAAGGGAGACTCGGCCAATGACATACACACGCGCACGAGAGAGAAGTGGAGAAGGTGAAGCCTTTGCCGATGTTGCCTCACTTTTGGAGTGAGGATTGACCTTCCTCATCTTAGGCTTAGGAACTATCTAGGCACTTGGATTTCCCTAGTTATGAGACACTTCTAGCAACTAAGGAAACACTAAACACAAGCCTAGAGACTTAAGAAGTCATACCCTAAACTTAGGATACGTCTTAGAACAAATAGGTCTTACATATCATATGGCCTAAACCAAAACCCATGCTTGTCCAATCATCCAAATCTAAGACTCGCATAAATTAAACACAACCAACCTCAAATTGAATTTTTGTTTTATATCCAAGCTCCAAGCCAAATTAACTTAGCCCCTAACCTAAGTAAATTTCACCATGATCTTATGGATCCAATCCAAAACTCATTCAAACAAACTAAACCCAACTTGATTTTCTTCAATCACTCCAATCATTCAATAGATCATTTCAAACCCTTTCAATACTTACAATCAAACTAATTGAGCCAAATGAATCCAATCAACCCAAGTTAGCTCATTTGACCCAAAAGATCTAAATGAGCCAAAATCCAATCAAACCCAAATCAATTGTAATCAAGCCCACCAATCAACCCTAAATCTACCATTGAACTCTCATCAACACCCAATTCCACCAATTCAACTCAATTAACCCAATTGGTCCACTTAACCCAAAGTTTCCTAAATGACCAAATTGACTCAAACTTCAATCCAACATAAATTGGATTGAATCAACCCATCGAACCCCTTTCATAATGATTGTTGATCATCTTGGATAACCCAATTGCAATCAATTGAACCAAACCAAACCAATTTGACCAATTTACCCAAGTTGATCCTATTTGATCTAAAGGGTCAAATTGGGTCAAATCTCATTCCAACTTCATTTGATTGAAACCAATGCCTCTAATTAATTATAAATTGATTATTGAACATGATCCAACATTTAATTGAACCCAATTTGGTCAAGCTATGCCAATTGACCTCTTTAGCCCAAATTGACCTAATAGGTCCAATTGAACCAAATCATTCTCAAATTTAAATTAATTCAAACCAACACCTACAATCATTCTCAAATAATCAATTTAACTTAAATTGACCCTCCACTCAAGCCAATTTGGTCAATTTGATCATATTTATCAACTTAGCCCATTTGACCTTAATGAGCCCATATTAGCCAAAAAAGTACACTTCAAATTAAACCGAATCAATTGAACCAATACATTGCAAATGATCAATTGAATATACCCAAACTCTTGGTTTGACCCAATTTGACCAATTGGTCAACCTAATCCAATTCAACCCAATTTGACCCATATGGGTTAAATTGAGCTAAACTCATCCAAATTAAGTCCAAACCCAACCAAACTTGGCATGGCTCATCTTTGGGTCACCATGGGTGTGCTTAAATGGGACCAACCCATGATGAACCTTGTTCGGGTCTAAACACTTGAACCAAGCCACCAAAATGAGATAAAATTCTCATTTGGATGGGTTCTCCCACTCCCCAAGCCTTGGTAGCCACCTTTGGCCCTTCATGGACATGTGGACCACTGACCCGACATAACCCAAGATTGTTGGGTTCAGCCTTTGGCCATGAGAGGGTGAGCTCACCCATGGCATGCCATTGGTTCACTTGGAGGAGGAGATACACCCCATGCCAGTCCATGCCACTACCTCAGCCTCTCAAGCACCTCCACCTCAAGAGTCCACTACCACCTTCGGCCACCTACCCCAGTCAGATAGCTACCAAAGGTTGAACCAATCTTAGTCCTTGGTCCACTTGGGGAGGAGAGTATACTCCTCATCCATTCAAACTTCACAGAGAGCATCCCAAGAGTATTATGAGTAGTCTAAGACCCTTCCCTAAATCCCTAGTGCACTCTATCTCTAATGAGATCAACCACCAGGAGAAACAGAGAGCCCCATCCATCCAACTTCACTAAAACTTTACCAAATCCCCACACCTTCACCACGCTCCGCACGAGCCAAAACAAATCGATCCCCGATCAATTTGATCACCGGAAGGCACTGCAAGACCAACTACGATGAGTTTTGCTGCCGCACTTGGTCCACAGAGCGAATGGTGGGGAGGCAGCTTGAGAGGTTCTCAACAGGGATTCTTCTTATTTCAAAATGAAGCTACCTTAGTAGACAGATCGCCGGTCTATAGCTCTAACGAGGTAAAAATTTGACCACCATAGATTTTCCCATTAAGTGTTGGTCTCTTGTGAAATAAAATATGATTTTACATGGTTTTCACTGTATGATCTCCTTAGATCTTTTTCCCCGAACATTTTGGAGTCAATCTCGCCATCCCACGAGCTCCAATGAGCTCGAATCGAGTAGTGAAAGGCAGACAGTGTCCATCTTCTGACGCTCGAGGGACGATGGATCACAGATAGTCCATTCTGCTTGATTAGAATGGACGACCATGATTTAATCTGCTAGATTTCTCAATTTATTCCTTTCAAAATCATGGGATTAATCTCCATCGTCCCATCTTAGATCAAACGGTGGGGATGAAATCACATTCACTGCCATTGAGTCAGCTACCGTGTTAGACATTTTAAATAACCTATTTTATGGTGCAACATGGAAAGTGCTATCGCGTCAGCTTCCACATGACGTCGATGGTTTATGAGGTTAATTAATCATTAAAAATAGGATTAAATGACCAGAACTTTGAAAAATCATAACTTATTGTAGAAAAATCTAAAAAATACAAATAAATCCATTTTGAAAAGGGTAAACAAAGAAGAATTTAATAAAAATAAAATCCTCAATATTTGATCAATGAATAGTACTTAATTAGAGTTTAAAGTATAGACTAATTACCTAATTAAGGCTTAATTACTTTACCAATTGATCCCAAATTTAGTGTGCTAGCTCTATGGGATGTCATGTGCCTCTCATAATTTTCTTGGGATTTATTGGCTATGTAATTTAAAGAATTTAAAATTCTAATATTAATTATCCTTCTTAATTAATTTGCTATTTCTTAAAATTGCTAAATAATAAGAATTAAAATAATTAATGATGATTAATCACTATAAATAGTGAAAATAGTGAGTGGAAATAATCAGGACCCCTTTCTCTAATTATTTTCCTAAATTTATTTCCTTAAGAATATTAATTAATTCATGACTTAATTAGATATTAATTAGGCAATTAACGATAAAGTAAAAAATCAAATTAAATTGATGATTAGTTCAAATATGATTCATGGGTTCCCCTTTATGTGTTTAATAGCATGTAGTCCTTAAGGAAATTATGGTTAATCCATGGGTAAGGGAAATCCAAAAGCATACTTAACATAGTTTTCCTTCTTTAATCTAATTAGCTCTTAAGCATGAGTCTAATTGCATTAGGTTCCTTTAGTGCATTGTAAATCTTAATTTCTCATTGACATATTATTAGAGATTCATTGTTAAGTGGTTAATTAAATTAAAGAAACTTAGGAAATGGTAATTAACTTGATTGCTTAATGATTTGAACCTAACCAATACATAAAAGTTATTTAATCATTCTCTTCAAATACATTAAGTCGCCAATGTGGGTGGGATAAACACCAGGTGTCTTTCCTCCTCTTTAAGTTTTAATAGTTCAAATACTAAAATCAAACTTCATGAAATAATTTTGATTAATTTTAAGAAATATTTATTTGGCTTGATTGTCCTTATGAATTAATGTAGTTGAATGTATTATGGGATAATGTTTAGCTATTCCTTTTCAATCATTATAAATTTTCATGCCACTTGTATCATGTATTCATTTTTTTCAAATAAAAGAATCAAATGAATATGGTTATGTATATGTAAGTTGTATGTGTTGAATTAATCTTATTATATAGTGTAGCTATTATCACTAATAAATCTCAAATTATTTTCAAAACTATAAATCAATAATGAAAGTCTAAGTAAATGCTGGCTATAAATATCTTATAAAATTTACATTTACTTACAGTTTAAACATGTCAACATATTATTCTATTTTCATAATTCATGTGTATGTTTACAAGTGTTTGAATGTTAGCAAGTATATAGTCTATACATCCCGAGAATGCAAGGCTTTAAGTAGCCCCAAGTCCTAAGGAGGTCTTAAATTACCTCACTTCCCTAGTTAAATAATAGCACATACTTGCTTAATTTCAATCACATGTGTACATGTATTAGAAGATAACTTAGGATAGGGATGAACAGGGTAAAATCTTTTTCCTCTCTTTATAACAACTAGATGTTAAGTAAAATGAAACAAATGAAAATATAAATTAAAATCCACTTATCCTTTTAACAAATTTAAGTGAAACCTCCCCCATGTGTAATTTGAACATTCTAAACTTTATACAATTATATATATAAAGCATAACTAAGACATGCCACACTAAACCTTAGCACACACATTAGAATACTAAGTCACCAATTCTAGCCTTAGGTTAGGTCGGTGTATGTTGTGGTGTTATATTTTATTTTGTGATGTAATATTTTAAATTGAATGTTATGTTTATTTATGCGTATACTGATTGTTAGGTCGTTAGTAGCCTAATGATATTTTGTACAGAAGATTATTCTAAAGGGGCCACTGAAATAATAAATAAATATAAATGTTCTTACTTGCAAGTTACTTATGCCCCTAAGCATAATCCAATTAGGACAGATGAGCTTGGTTACCCATGTACATGGTGCTAAGTCCAAATATATAGAATATAATTGCTTGGTTTGTATATTTTTTTAGCTAACCTATTTTATAGGTGTAGTTAGATTTTATTTTTCATACATATGTAATTATTACAAATAGGCATATGATTAGTGCTATGGGGTTTAGGATGAGTAATAGCTAGAAAGAAATAACATGGGGGCCCTATGAAGCCTAAAGCAAATTAATCCAAAAGAAGGAAGAGGAATGAAGATAAAGAATGAAGATCCTAATGGCATCTATTTCATTGTAATTGTAATCCAAGTTGTATAAGGGTAGAGCTTAGCTACCTAACTTTTTTTTATTTTCCAGAGTGTACGGCAGTACCCAGCCGAACCAGCCTCTGATTCATTTACAAAATTTATAAATATTTGATTATTGTGTTTAATTGGTGCAATAGAAATGACATATTTTTCATGGGTTTCTTAAAGCTTTATGATAGAATGTGTGGCCTGGATGTGATAGATTCTTTAGGATAAAATTAATTTTTGTACCCCCCTTAATAACTCATAACTAAATTTTAATACAACTCATAACCACACTTTAAATCCTAGGTTATAATCAAGATAAATAAATGATTTAGCAACCCCTTAGCTAAATATTGAATGTTATAACATCATGCATAATATCTTGTTTTACTCTTGAATAGGGAGGGTCTCTATTCTTGCATGATAGGGGAATGCTTGACCTTCCCCTGTAGTGGAGAACACCTCATCTTACTGATTTAGCCCATTATCTTATTTCATCATAGATGTAGGCATAATTATCCTAAATATTATGTCCAAAATGAATGTGTCAAAAATTGTATAAAGAGTATAAGCTTTGTATTAGTTTAAGTCATGTTTTCATGTCAGTCATGATCTAGTCTCTTAGGGAGTAGGTTTAGGATTTTAGCTTCCCTTCCTAATTAAATAGCAGCTTAGCTATCTTGCATTTACATAAGACCAGCCTATATAATTTTTAAAGCATAGGAGGCGTTAGCTGGCGACCACTCCTAGCGGTTGTAAGTCTAGAAGAGTCGAAATGGGTTTATTCTCTCTTATAGAGGTAAATCATTATATCTCACCTTTTTGATAAACTTAGGTCATGCTTTTAGGTTATGCTAATGCATCCTATATTTAGGTTTCGAGGTTATTTGTTTCTTTCGGGCTACGAGTATAAGTCTTCACCTCTTATGCATTTTCATTATCTTATTTTGATGGACTATAAGCCCTAGCATTCTAATAAAGATTCTAACTTAAACAAAAGTAATTTTCTCTTTCAAATATATAAAGCCTCATAATAGGGTAGATTATAGCACTTACTAGGTTTCTTAGTATCATGAGTGCTCCTTACTTATTCTCCTTTAGAATCCATAAATAAGCCTTTTTACTTGAACACTCCCACTTGACTTTCCATAAATACCTTATTCTTTTATAGTTTAGCTTTGAAATCTTTGGAGATATTTATTGACTATTTTAATCGAGAGTGTTCTTAAGAAATTTCTATTTTCTAGATATAATTAACTATGGAAGCTTTCATAGGGAACTAAAGAACTCGACATAGAATAAATCATGTGTTTACTTCTCCATGTAAAGTAGGGGAAAGATCTTTGGTATATACGAAGACCTATATGCCTTAAAAGTCCTTATTAGGTGATTAGGTCTATTGTAAGGTGATGTTTCCATCTTTCGGGATGGTACACCATACATTAATGTCGTACTTAATCACTTCAATAAATACCTCTTGAGATTTACGTGGTGTCCCTATGACTCCAAATTAAAACACCACAGTCGACCAATAGCCCAAGTCGGATTCTTGTCGCGTGTGTAACCCTAGTCGAACTTCCCTATCATGAGTGAAGCCCTAGCCACTAATCCCTTTGCTGCATGAAAAGTCCTGGTTGATACTCTTCTACTGCTCGACAAGGCTAATGTCAAGCACTCCCATATGTGTGAGAACCTTAATCGATGTGCCTGCGGTGTGGAGGAGTCCTATCCAAGCCTTCTTAGTCACTTAAGAAGTTGAACCCCTCATAGCGGGTGCAATCTAAGCCTCCAACTGCCCTTTGCTCACTTGCCCAGCCTCGCTTGCATGAAATTAGGATGAGCTGACCCTCTTTGGTATGGCTTAGAAAAAGCCTTAACCAAAAACCCATATTGAGTTATTTCAAGTGATATAAGACTTAATTCCAAAATTACCCCTCTTCTAAGCTTTCATTAAGGATAAGTAAAGATGTTTTTGTCCACTATAGAAGAAAAAGGCCATTTTGGATACCGATTTTAGGTAAATTCAAAAATGAAAATTATTATAATTATTTTCTTATGCCGCATGTCAAATTGAAGGCTGTCAACATCAATCTTGGATCCGATCAAGATAAGAATCCTCTCTCCGTAGATTTTGGATCTGAAGCAAAGGAAAAAAATGGTGAGCGTGCGATTTCACAAAATACAATATTGTTGAGTCATCACTTCACCAAAATAAAAAATAATTAACTTGAAATTTAATTAACTTAAAAATTAAATTATTTAAAATTAAAAAAAATTATAAGTCTTAAAATTCAAAGACCCACGTCCATTGATTTTGGATCCGACTGAAAATTTTTATGAAGACATCTGCCTTTGATCTTGAAGCCATTGTGAGATGAAAATTCTTCCTCTGTCAATCTTGGATCTGAAGCAAGGGAGAAGAGTGTGTATTGCACTAAATTTTGTAAAATATAGCAATACTAAGTCGTTATGTTGCCAAAATTATATTTATAATTAATTATTAAATAAAATTGACCAACAACTCCTAAATTAAAATCATGCACAATTATTCTCTATTATTTTCACATTAAAACAACAAGGTCTAATTTTTTTTTAAACCTTAAGTACTTAACTTTATAAATGCATTTAACACACTAATGAATTCAGATCAATTCCTTCATGTTGCAAATTATGTGGAATTAATGATCAAATTATTCAGAGAAACTACATAATATCGATCATTTAAATTAACTGGATATAACACATTTAGTGTCCCAATACAAATAAATAACCTAAAAATATTAAGTTATTTTAATTATGAAATGACCACAAAATCATTCGTACATTCCAACAAATATGAGCCAAGTTTAGTTATGCTTTCAAGATAGACTTCAATACTTAGCACGAGTTTTAAAATTAACACAAGTATAATCCAATATATATTAAGCTCTCTAATTGATGTAAATATAATCTATATTTGCAAGAAAAATATTATACAAAATTAGGCTTTAGAACATACATAAGCCTAACCCATATTTTCGATGTAAACATCATTAAAACTGGCATTCCAATGGTTGTAAGCCCAGCCACCTCAATAAGGACTATGAGTCTTCGTATGTACATGAGATTCTTCCCCTACTTTACATGAAAAAGTAAAACAGGGTTTATTTTAAATCGGATTCATTAAATTTCCTATGGAGGCAAGCCTCCATAGTTAATTACATCATAAGGAATGAGATTCCTTAGAAATTCTCTCGATTAAGGTAAATGATCATTGTCTCCAAAGATTTTAAAGATAGGACTATCAATCAATTAGTTTATTTTTAGAAGATCAAATGGGATTGATCAAGGGGAGGGAGTTATTATTGAATCGAAAAGGGGAATACGTAGGGAATACTTATGATACTAGGAAACCTAGTAAGCATCCCAAACTATCCTATGGTTGGGCTTTATATTTTTGAAATTGAAGTGATTTATTTGTTTGAGTTGAATTTTTGTTTGAAATCTAGGGCTTACAATTCCATGACACAAGATCATGAAAATGCCTAAGATGTGAGAATTTATGCTTGCTGCTCGCAAAAGGGAGAAGCAATCTCGGATCCTAAATCTAGAGAGCTTTGGCAAGGGCCAAAGCATGACCTAAATCTAAGGCAAAATGGGTATATAGTTTACCTCCACAAGAGAGGATAAATCACCCGACTGTTTGGACTTACAATCGCTTGGGGGTGGCCGCCAACTAACACCTCCTATGATTTTAAATACATGTAGGCAAGTCATATGCTTTTGCAAGATAGCTAGGTTGTTATTTATTTAGAAAGAGACTAAGTCTAATGCAAATTTTGTTAAGTTTAATTTCATTTTTAGACAATTAATTTGTCACTAGCTTATAGGATTCATATACCTAATGCAAGAGAAATTGATTATGAACCAAAATTAGTAAGAAGGAGGTGTGTTTCCACCATGGCTCTCAAAAGGTCAAGCCAAGTTCCCTAGACGGGTGAAAGCCCTCCATAATAAGAGTGAGACAAGATGCTTTTATGCATGATGTGAGAACATTCAACATCCAACTAAGGGGTTGCTAATTATTTTATCTTGATTTATAACCTAAGCTTTAAGTGAGGTTATGAGTTATTTATTTTTAGTTTTGAGTTGATTAATTGGATAGAAAATTTATTTTTTCCTAAGAGCCTAATCATCATCCAGGCCATTCATTAAAAATAGGAAAAAATTAGGAAAACATGCCACCTTAATGCACAAGCTAAACAAACATCAAACATTTTATAAAGCTAGCGCAAAAGAGTAAGAGGCCTTTTGTGGTCAGGCTCCACTCACAAACCTAAAAAAAAATTAGGTAGCTGAGCTCTATCCTTATACAACTCGGATTACAAATGAATTAATTACAATCAAGAAGGAATTCATGTTATGGGGGTCTTCATTCTTCATTTCTTTTTTTCTTTCTTTCTTCCTTCTTTCTTCTTTCTTCTTTCCTCTTACTTCTTTCCTTTAGTTGGTTAGAATGTAGATGCTCTAAAGTCTTCACATGGTACATAAGACATAGTCTTATAACCAATGTTTATCCTAATCCCCCATAATAACCATTTGAAATCCTTATTGCAAAATTACATGATAATGGGAAAAATAAATCTAACTAAAATTTGACAAAATAGAGATTAGGTAAACAAACCACACAATCTCAAGCATGTATATGAATAATTTGGACTTAGCACCCCACACATGGGTAACCAAGTCCACCTAGCCTATTTTGGATATGCTTAGGGGTATAAATAACCTGCATAACAAAAGTATTTATATTTTTTATTACAACGCTCCTTAAGCACAATCCTAGGATTGCCCTACCATTCAGTCTACGCACATACATTCTAACATCCAGTCTAAAATAATACTTCATAAAATAAAATATATATCAAACCATACACCGCCCTAACATAAAGCTAGAAGTGGTGACTTAAAATAATGTGTGTGATTTAAAGCTTATGTGGTATGTCCTAACTAGGCTTTAGAGTTATAATTTGTTAAGTGTAAATGATTCAATTTATAGAAGGGTGGTTTCTCTTAAAGTGACTTAATCAGTTTGAATATTTTACTTGACATTTTCTTTTGTTTCATAAGGCCTACAATAACTAAGTGTTATAAAGAGAAGAAAGAGAGGGAATCTCTCTTCCATCCCTATCTTAAGTCATTTCTAAAGCAAGTTAATTAGTGAATTTATTTTACTGAATGGCTTATTATATATTTTAATTAATCCTAAGTTTAGGCTTAGTTTAAATAAACTTATTAAATAAGAGAGACATCTCAAGATTAATCGAGATGAATTGCTATCACGTACACATATTCATTTACTTCTTTCCCTCATGCATATCAAGCACATGGATAAATCCTAAGAATATTTATACATGCAATTTAGATTTCTAACATACTCGAATGATGCATGCAAAGGAGTATAGTTATGGTTTAAATATTATATTTTGATTGAATCATGAATACATGTCTTTTGTAGAAAGGGGGTTTTCATCCATTAATTACATGCACACTTAAATGTATAAAAGCTTTAAGTAAGTATGACGCCATTGTTCTATGACAGGGGCGTAAGGCAAAAGTCCTACTTAGGGCTAATTAAAGCCTCACAGCCCCGGGATGTCCAGACTAATATACCACTTTGCTTAGATACATATGAGTGTAGAAACAATCATAAGGATGGAAAATCCATGCAAAAATTATATATTTGATTTACTTGATTCATGCTTTCTATTCATCAGTCATATCACACATACACTTGTATAAGAGTTATAAGTGAGTGCCATTGTTTACAAGTGGCACAGTCCTACTTAGCTAATTAAAGTCTCACGACAGGATGCGGACTAATATCCCACTTTTCTCAAATACAAATGAATGTGCAAAGAGAAACTATAAGATTAGGAAACAATGCAAGCAACTATATTAGTTTGATTACATGATTTATACATATGATTACCAATAAGTTCTTCTTAAATCCTAAAATAGAGATACATAGGGATAGATTTAGACAAATGTTATGTTCTTTTCAAATGAACTATACATTTGTGAATCCCATATGAATCTATATAAGGTAAGAAAAGAGGACTTCACATTGCATATTCTATATTACCAACACATCCAACTTATAGGTATTTGTAATTAATATTGCTCCACATATTGATTCATATATTATTGGAACATAAATTCTAATTTAATAGTGATAATAGCCGGACATATTTAATTTAAATCAGCACATGTAATTTGACATAAAAGAAATCATTTCAATTTTTGTTAATTTTGAAAAGAATACATCAATGATTACATATAATAAGAAACAATTAGCATGATAGAGAAAGAGGTAAATGAAAATAAGCACTCTTTCATTCATCTCATTTAATTCCTAAGGACAATCATACTAATAAAGCTATTTAAAACAAACCAAAGTTCTTTTAAGGATATTTTACCTTTATGTTTGATTTGAGTTAAGTTAAATGAGAGAGGTTTGGTGGTCCTAATCCCATTCCCCATGTGTAAATTAATTTTGGTTTAATGAGAAGGTAATTGAGTTGATTTTATGATTTAGTGAGGTTAATGTATGAATTAAATGAATTAATTAAGCCTTACCTATATCACCTTAAGTTAATTGATTAAACAATTATGAGCTAATATGATATGAAACCACATGAAAATTAAATTTACAATGCTCCTAAGAAATGAATGGGGCCTAATACAATTAGCTCATAAATGATTAATTAATTAAGCTTAAGGAGCTCCCCAAATTACTCTTATGATTTTCTCATATATGTGAGCTAACCATAATTTCATTATCTCTTACTTTGGGTTATTGAACACCCAAAGAACTACCCAAGATTAGATTGGTTAGGTTTTTGGATTAATTTTGATTTTGAGAATTTGATTTGATTAATTAAGTAGATCATTAGTGGATTAACCCTTAACTAGATTTGGATTAAGAAAGAAAGGGGGTTTAGGGAATAGCTTAAGAAAAATATCCCAAAATCATTCCATAAACCTCCTAATCACTTAAACAATATTTAATTATCTTAATCAAGGAATTAAACCACTGTTCACATGCTTAATTAACCTTAATTATATTAAGAGAGTGATTAGGGGTTCATTAATTAATTTCCTTAATTAACTTATTAATAAATTCCAAGAAAATTAAGGGAGGCATTAGTCATCCCACTAAATATTTATGAGAAGTTTGGAATTAATTAATGAAGTCATTATGGAGTAATTAGGGTTATTAAGTTTTCAAATAAACCCTAATTAAGGAAAATCTACTATTCCAATTCAATTAGAAATAATTTTATTGGATTCCACTATGAATTATCTTTAAAATGAAGTTGAGTTTATATTTTGTGGATTATTTTATAATTAGTTATGAATTTAGGAAGTTTCAGTTGATTTAAGTGATTTTTATGAAGTTTGTTAATTTATTTTATTAAAATAAATCATTTGAAACTCAAAATTCAATATCTTTTAATCTAAAGGTCCTTTTGACTTGAAATTTTATTGGAAGTGTATTTTAACTTCAGTTTTAATCTCTAGAAATTTTAACTTAATCTCGCATGTATTTTTGGTTTAATTAATGAAATTTGATTTTTACTAAAACTCAAATTAAGCTCAAAATATTCAGTAAAATTTGGAGATTTTGGATTTATTGGATTTATCTCAGAAAGGCGAATCCAACAAGCCCTTGTTTGCAACTTTTAATTAAGTGTTTTATTTTCTATGAAGTTTTGAAATTTCAGGTGATTTAAGTAATTTTTTAAAATCAGAAAAATCGATTTTCTATTTAGATCGGCCTACACGCGATGTCGATGTGCAGCATGCCACATGGCACTATTGTGGATGTGTGACACCATCCTTGTGATGTGCGGTTTTCCAAACCGTCCGATCCGGACGATGACCTGAGCAGGATTGGATGGTCCAGAATGCACCCGAAGATCTAAAGGCGTAGATTGCGTGATCAACGCGATCCACATCCAATCCGAATCGCAAGATCGGGCGGCATTCTTGTCGTAGGCGTGAGTGAAAAATCGAGGATTAGGGGAAATGTTAAATTCTTAGTGAAAAATTATCAAAATGGACTCATTTTCTGATTCACACCGAAAAACTTCTATTTTCCAATTGGGATAATGTAAAATTAAAATGCAAGATTATCTAGGGTAAATTCCTAAAAAATGTAAAAAATCATCACAAGTGAAGGATCTTAAGGCCGGCTACGATTTTTTAAGGTTACCTCATCGGGGATGATTTTCGATGACGATGATGACCCGAGCTATTGAGTGGGGGAAGAGGCCTTGGAATGAGCTTGGATGTTTGCCTTCATGTCATAATGAAGTTCCACCAGTAGTCACCATTTCCTCACTGAAATCTACTTAGTTTTAGTGTATTATTCTCTAAAATGAAGTGGGGATGATTGCTAATGGCTTTGGTAGCTCTAAGAGGAGGCGAATAGAGGAGTGGATGAATTCTTTAGCCTTTAATGCCTTGGTTTCGAAAGTGAACGAAAATACTCCTTTACTTTGAGTTTTTGCCTCCAACATATTAGCTTGGGGGTGGTTGGGAATGGAAGAGTATCATCCTAGGTGACTCACTTTGGTTGGCTAAGGCATAAAAAGTGGCTATCATGAAGGATAAATGGGTGTCCTAGCCAAGGGGAGGTGAGAGTCCTTCATGCCAAGTGTTCTAATGGGAGAGATGAGGTGATTTTACCTCCCCATGAGTCATGGCTGCCCCAACCACTCCTTGGGTCAGAAAATCAGTATCCTTGGTGCCTATGTGGACCAATGGATGAGTGCTAAGTGGCTAAGGAAGAGAAATGACCACTTGGGTAAATCTTTTCTCATGGGATGCCCTTGACCCAAGAGAAAAGTGGTCATTTAGCATTGAATTTGAATTGAGCAGATTTGAAATGAGTCACAAGTAAGTTTGACCAAATTTCATATTCTTTGAAGTTTATTTGGTTTAATTTGGGTCAATTTGACCTATTTAGGTCAAATTAGGTCAAAATAGATTATCTTAACTAATTGGTTAAATTAGGTCAAACCAAGAGTTGGGTCAAGTTTAAATGACCATTTGGAGTATATTGGTTCAATTGGTTCCAATTAATTTGATTTAATTTGGATTTAATTTGGATTTTGGCCAGTTTGATCCTTCAGGTCAATTTGGGCTAAGTTGACCAATTTGACCCAATCGATCAAATTGGATTAAATCATGGTTTGGTTTGGGTTTAGTTGATCATTTGAAATATATTGTAGGCTTTGAGTAAGTTCAATTTAGATTTGATAGGGTTTTAGGTTGATTTGACTCATTAAGGCTAAATTGGGCTAAGTTGGGTTAGGTTGACCAATTGGTCAAATAGGGTTTAATTGAGGCTTTGGTCAAGTTCAATGATCAATTTGGAGTGAACTTGAGCCATTGGTTGCAACCAATTTGATTTAGGTTGCAATTTAGCTAGTTTGGATTCATGTGGGTTAAAGGGTTGACTTGGTCAACGAGCTAGGTTGACTTGGTTTGACCCAATTCATGACAATTGATTAACTTATGATGATCAACAAATATGACATAAAGTTTGGATTGACTTAATTCATTTTGATTTGGATTGAATTGGATTTTGGTTCATGTAGGTCAACTTGGCCACTTTGGGTCAAGTGAGCCAGTTGGTTTAGTTGGCTTGATCAAGGCTGGATTCAAGTTTAGTTGAACTCACCTATGGACTTGTGATTGAAATATAAACCATTTGCAAGTGATTTAGATTCAAATGGGTTTTGATTCATTTGACAATTTCAAGTCAAAAGGGTGAATATGGGTTTGACTTGTGTTAGCTTGATTTTGATTTGATGATTGAAATTTGTATTTATATTTGGTTTTTGATTGAAGGGTTGATTGAATCATGAAGAAAATCCAAGGGTTTAGATTGATTTGAGTTTGATTGGTTAAATTCAAGACTTTGACTTGAAAAGGCACAAGTTAGATTTTGGTTGAATTTGGATTTGAGTTTTGAATTATTTTTGATTATTTGAATTTATATTTCCTTTATATTTGTGAATATAAATTAGAATATAAATGGATTATGAGAAAATCTTTTAAGTTTGAAGTGATTTGGATTTGGTTTGGCTAAGTCCATATGGTGAAATCAAAAGGGCTTAGAAAAGATTTTGGATTTGGAATTGATCATGGATTTCAATCATTTGGAATTGATTCATGATTTGGATTTTTGGGATTGCTTTGATAGTTTGAGAAAATCAATTGGGTTGGAATTGATTTAAGATTTGATTTGGAATTGATTTGAATGATTTGAGAAAAATCACTTAAGTTGGAGTTGATTTGAATGATTTGAGAAAAATCATTTAAGTTGGAAATTGATTTGAATTTTGAGGTTGATTTGGAATTGAGGATTGACTTGAAGGAAGGAAGTAAGGATTTGGTTCAACCTATAGGGTAGGCAAGTTTTCCTAATACCCATAAGGATTAACTTATTCATATGGCTAACTCTTCTAAGTCTCTAGGGTTAGGTTTAGTGTTCACCTAATCACTTGAAGTGTATTAAGACTAAAGAACTCTTAATGTCTAAGAGGAGTCCTATGTCTAAGAGGGAGAAGTTGAAAGCTCACTCCAAAAGTGAGGTCAACAGGTTCCAACTTGGATTATATTTTGGTTGAAAACCTTTCTTTTCACAAGTAGATCATAACGAGGACACTAGGGCTATAAAAAAAGCTTGTTGTTTGCAAACAGCTCATGTTCAGCTTGTTAAGCAGCTCATATGTTGGCAAAACTTCTATTCTTGAGACTGAGAAAAAGGCTTTCTTTTCAACATTGGGCTTAATTAAGCCTATATCGGAGGGTAATAATCACAGCTACTTACCACATCATTGTATTAGCATGACTGTTAAACCACACACCTTCATCAAACAACCAAGGCTAACTTAAGATGAGGTGACACACATTCATATCGATGATGTCACATTGAACTTCACAACTATAACTCTTAGTGATGGTAAATGATACCTTGCACATCTCTATAATAGAAATTTCAATACCCCTCCTTACCCAACTAATTTTGTATGGTTGGGGGTGAGGTGTTGCTTTAATTTGTTGAGCTTTCACAATTTATAAGAAAATAATATTCTTAGTGCATCCACTATAAAAAATCACATACTTTCTGATTAATTGTACAGTGTGTTTGAGATATGAAATTTTTTTGAGTATGGGCCCTTTATCTTAGTGTTAGCAAAAATTTCTTTAAAATACATGAAATGGTGTGGTTTTTATTTTTAGATGTATGGCTCTGTGTCATATGTGTATATGGGAAGACACCACACAGATCTGAGAGTATACTTATTGAGGTGATCAGGTACGACATTAAAGAATAGTGCATTATCTCAAAAGATAGAAATCACTACCCTACAATGGACTTAATTACCTAATAAGGACTCTTAAGGCATGATGGGTCTTTGAATATACAAGAGATTTTCCCCTACTTTACCTGGATGAATAAAGTAGGGTTTATTTAAATCAGGTTCTAAAATTTCCTATGGGGGCAAGCCCCCATAGTTAATTAAATCCTAAATAAGGTGAGTTCTTTAAGAATACTCTCGATTAAAGTAGACAATTATTATCTATAAATATGTTAAATATAGGACTATCAATAAATTTTTTATATTTAGAAAATCAAGTGGGATGGATCAAAAATGGAGAGACTTATTATCGAAGCCAAAGGAGATTAGTAGGGAGTGCCCATGATACTAGAACAACCTAGTGAACATTACAATCTATCCTATGGTTGGGCTTTATATATTTGAATTTGAGGAGAATTATGTATTTGAGTTGAAATTCTAGGATTTATAATCCCACAATACAAGATTGTGAAAATGCCTAAGAGGTGGGAATTTATGCTTGTAGCCCGAGAGGAAACAATCTCAATCCTAAATCTATGGAGGTTTAATAAGGGCCAAAGCACATCCTAAATCTAAGGAAAAAATGGGTATATTGTTTACCTTCATAAGAGAGGGTAAACCACTCGACTACTGGACTTATAACTGACTGGAGTGACAGCCAGCTAACTCCTCCTATGTTTTAAAGCCATATGGTCAAGTCATATATTTTGCAAGATGGTTAGGATGTTATTATTTAGAAAAAAAATACTAAAATCCTTAAACTCACTCCTTAGGAGACTAGACCATGAGTGGTATGAATAATGACTTAGTCTAATACAAATTTTATCAATTTTTATTTAATTTATGGACTCTTTATTTTAACAATGGCCATAGAATTTTATATGCCTAAATGCATGATGAAATGGGGTTATTGGATATATCAGAGAGAAAGAGGTGTTTTTCACTATAAAGGAGACCCTCAAAGGTCAAGTCTTCCACTATTATGTAAGGATGAAAACCCTCTATTAGCAAGAATGAAACAAGATGATATGCAACTGGGTAATGTAAAAGAATAATTACAGTTACAAATAAATAAATGCTATGGGGGGTCTTCATATCTTCATATCTTCATGTTTTCATGTCTTTGCTCCATTTCTTCATTTGGATTTACTTGCTTCAAAGGCATCATGGGGCCTCCCAGGACAAAGCCTTCTAGCCACCGCTCATCCTAAGAGCCTAATCACATCCAGGCCATACAACAATCATAAATCATAAATATTTCTTCTAATACACAAGGTAAACAAATCATTAAACAATTTTACACAGCTATTTTATAAGAATAAAAGGCCGATGTGGTCGGGTGTCGCGGTACAACCTGAAAAGAAATATGGGTAGCTGAGCTCTACCCTTATATACCAGGATTACAAAAGAATAATTGCAATTAAGAATAATGAATGTTATGGGGGGTCTTCATTCTTTATTCTTCCTTCTTCATTTGATTTCCTCCATTACTTTCTTCCTTTTGGCTTGACTTGGATATGCTTACTCCAAAGGCATCACATGGTACATAAGACTTGGTCTTATAACTAATGCTCATCCTAATCTCCCATAATATTCATCCGAACACTAATGCAAAATTATATTAAAAGAAGAAAAGTAAATCTAGCTACACCTGTAAAATAAATGTTAGTTAAACACACCATATAACCCAAGTAGTTATATGAATAATTTATGCTTAGTACCCCACACATGGGTAACCAAACCCAACCATCCTAACTTGAGTTATGCTTAGGGGCTAAGCAACCTGTACAATAAAAAGCATTTATATTTTTATTATGATGGCCCCTTAAGCACAACCCTCTGCAGGAAATATAATTAGGCTAATATCGGCCTAACATCTGGACTACGCACATACACCATAACATCCAGTCTATAAAAATACATCATAAAATAACCATACATAAAACCATACACTGCTCTAACATAAAGTTGGAAATGATAACTTAGTCTAATGTATGTAAATTAAAGCTTGTGTGGTATATCCTAACTAGGATTTAGAGTTGTAATTTACTAAGTGTGAGGGATTTAATTTAGAAAGGTTGATTTCTCTTTAAGTGATTTAATTGATTTGAAGATTTTATTTAGTATTTACTTTTGTTTCATATGGCCTACACTTAACAATTGAGTGTTATAAAGAGAAGAAAGAGAGGGAACCTCTCTTTCATCCCTACCTCAAGTCACTTCTAAAGCAAGTTAATTAATTAATTTTCTAGTGAATGTCTTGTTGTATGTTTAAATTAATCCTAAGTTTAGGTTCACCCTAAATGACCTTGTTCAATAAGAAAGACATCTTAAGATTAAATAGAATGAATTACTCTCATGTAACACATGTTTATTCATTTCTTTCCATTATGTATATCATGCATATGAATAAATCCTAAGCATACCTATAAATGCAATTTATATATATTTAACATACTTGAATGATAAATGCAAGGAAGTGTATTTAGAATTTAAATATTTCATTTGATTGAATTATGAATGCATGCCTTTTTAGTAGAAAAGAGGGATGATTCATCCATTAGCTTGATACATATTCACATGTATAAAAGTTTTAAGTGAGTATGACATCATTGTTTTCTACAACTGGGGCGTAAGGTATAAGACCTACTTAGGGCTACTTAAAGCCTTGCAACCTTAGGGTGTCCAGACAATATATCACTTTTCTCAGATGCATATAAATGTACAAAAAGAACCACAAGAATAAAAATTCATGCAAAAAGTAATATTTGATTTGATTATATGATTTACATATGTGATATAAAATTCTTCCTAACTCTTAACATGGAAATGCATAGGAATGAATTTAGACAAATGTTATTTTCATTTCAAATGAACTATACATTTGTAATTCCTATGTGAATCCATGTAAAGTAAGGAAAGAGAGTTTCATATTGCATTCCTTATATTATCAACACATGCAAACTTATAAGTATTGGTAAGTAGCATCACTCCATTTATAATAATTGATTTATGGACTTTTGAAAATAACATTTGATTTAATAGTGATAATAGCCACACTTATTTCATTTAAATCAACACATGCAATTAGGCATAAAAGAAACCATTTCATTTACTTAATTTTAAAAGAAATGAATGCATGATTATATATGGCAAGCAACATTTAACATAATTGAAGAGAAATAAAAGAACATAAGCACATAATCTCATTCATTCTAATTAATTCCTAAGGACAATCATACTAAATAAAGCCATTTAAAATAAACCAAAGCTCTTTAATGTTATTTCATTTTTATGTTTAATTTGAGTTAAGAAAAGTGAAAGAGGTTTGCTGGTCCTAATCTCATTCCCCATGTGTGAGTTAATTTTGATTTAAGGAAGAGGTAATTAAGTTGATTTTATGATTTAATTAGGTTTAGGTATAAATTAAGTGAATTAATTAACCCTTACCTATATCACATTAAGTTAATTAATTAATTAATAATGAGCCAATATGATATGCAACCACATAGAAAGTAAATTTGTAATGCTCCTAAGAAATGAAAGGGGCCTAATGTAATTGGATCATAATTAATAATTAATTAAGCTTAAGGGATCTCACTTAACTACCTTTATGGTTATCTCACACATATGAGCTAACCATAATTTCATGATCTCTCACTTTGGGTTATTAAACACCCAAAGAGCTACCCAAAATTAAATTAGAGAAATAAGTTCAATTTAATTAATTAAGTCCATTAATTAACTAATTAAACCTTAATTAACCTTATCCAACTAAAATGGAATGGGCTTAAAGAAAGAGACAAAGAAGGGAGCCTAAGTCGCAATCCCTAAATTCTTTCAATTAGTTGATTAAAGTTCAGGTGTGATTTAGATTTTGATTAATCTTGTTGATTTATCAAGTTAATTAATTAATTAAAAGGGTATTAATTAATTAATTATTTAAGAGGGATCAGAGAAGATTTAAGGAAAAGATTAGAAGAGGGAGTCCCAATCCATTTCCCTAGACTTCATCATCATTAGGAGGGATTAATAAGCTTAATTGATTGATTAATTTACTATTCATTTACTTAATTATCACTAATTATATTAAGGGGTGATTAAGACTTAACTAATTGATTTCCCTAATTAAGCAAACAATAAAATCCCAAAAAATAGGGGAGGTAGATCATCCCCATAAACATGCACAAAAAGTTTGAGATTAATTGGATGTTTCATTAGGAAGTAATTAGGCTAATTACATTTCTAATTAAACCTTAATTAGGCCAAATCCACTGTTCAAAATCAATTAATAATAATTTTCCTAGATTTGCTATGAAATATCTTTAAAATGAACCTAAGTTTATTTTTTTTAGATTTTTCTAGAATTAGTTATTAATTTACAAAGTTTCAGGGTTAAAACCCAATTAATTAGCCCTAATTAGAGCCTTAATCCCGTCGGGCCAAGTGGCGGCTAACGCAACGTGCTTACCATGTGGCATGATGGGATTTGCTATTTAAGTCATCACACTCAAGTGCTAACTCGGATGGCGGTGCACGCGGTATCTTCATGGACCGTCCAATCTAAGATCGGATTGCCATGATCAAACTTACGATTCTGAGGGATTAAATAGGGGTTCTAAATGTGATTAGAACAGGACCATCCATGCCAATCATGCGGGATGGACGGTCCATGATCTGTCTTCTCCCGAGCGACGAAGGATGGCTATCGTCCAATAATGGCCGCTAGATCTGAGCTCACCTGAGCTCGAATGGAGATGAAAATGATCCCACACCTTTGGGGAAGCATGACAATCAAATCCAAGGTGAAAAATGCATGACATGAAAATTTATTTCACAAAAGTCCAAACCATTTTCATTCAAGGATTGGTTTCAATGGCATACCTCACCGGAGTTTATGACCGACGTTTCAATGATTGAGGAAGCTTTGTTTGGTAGAAACAAAGATTTGTTGAGTCGCACGAGCTTTGATTTGGTGTTGATCGCTCTGAAGACCAAAGCACTAGATGAAGGTGGTTGGGCTTGATCGAACTCTACCCTTCAGCCGTTGGGATGCTTGGGAAATGATTCGTTCTTGCTCAATTGGCTCCAAGGAAGGTGTGTGCAAAGTTAATTACACTTTAGTGGAGATTTGAGCAAATGGGAATCGGATTGAGGCTCCCCTATTTCAGTTTTGCGTAAAACCAAAAATGGGGATTTTGGGGAGCTTGGCAAAGCTCTTTAGCTGCTAGGGTTGAATCAAGTGTGTGTCTGTGAGTTGAGTGAGAATGAGTGGAGTATACCCCCTCATTCCTTGGATCGGATGACCATGGCTGATTTAGAATTTTTAATCAATGGGTCACCATGGGGAGCTCAGTTTGGGCAGGGAATCATATTAGTTGGTTTCCTTTGAGTGGAGGAGGGTGTGAGAGTGGTTGCTAAGAGAGTAGTGGTGTCCTATGGCTTTCTAAGTGTTCCAATGGAATGGGGAGGTGATTTCACCTCCCCACGGATCATGGCTGACCCAACCACCTTTGGGTCAGGTCAGCCATGGTCCAAGGTGTCTATGTGGACCTATGAGGAGGTGCCAAGTGGCCATGGGAAGGAAAGACTCAATAGACATGTATTTTATCTCATGGGATGTCCTAAACCCAAGTGCAAAATGGTCATTTGGCTATGGGTTTCATTTGGGCATATTTGGGATTGGTCAAAAGTGGGTCAGCCCAAATTTCAAGTAGTTCGGAGTTTATTTGGTTTGATTTGGCTTGATTTGACCTATTTAGGTCAAATTGGGTTAGGTTGGATCAAGTTGACCAATCTATCAAATTAGATTAAACTAAGGGTTGGATCAAGTTCATATGACCAATTGGAGTGTATTGGTGTCATTGGTTTAATTTAAGTTGCTTTGGATTTGACTATGGATCATTTAGGTTCATATAGGTCAAATGGGTCAAAGTTGACCAATTTTACCAAATTGGGTTAGGTTAGGTGTTGAGTCAAGTTCAATTGGCTAATTGAAAATGAATGTAGGCTTTAGTTTGGTTCAATTTAATTAATTTGGATTTTGGCTAATTTGACCTTTTAGGTCAATGTGGGCTAAGTTAGGTCAAGTTGACTAATTGGTCAACTTGAGCTTAATTATGGCTTTGGTCAAGTTCAATAAGTGATTTGGAATGAACTTGAGCCATTGGTTGCAATTAATTTGGGTTGGATTGTGATTTGACCTATTTTGGCTCTTTAAGTCAAGTTGGGTCAACTTAGGTCAAATGGCCAATTAGACTTAGTTTGGCTCAAGTGAATGTTTGGTCATGTTCAATCAATGATTATGAATGAGTTTGAATCAATAGTTTTAATAATTTCGCATATGGTATTTTGGCTAGTTTAAGTTTCATTTGGGCTAAGTGTTGACTTGGTCAATGGGATATGTTGAGTTGGTTTGACCCAATTCAAGATAATTGATTAACCTAAGATGATTGTTGATCATGTTGTAGGGTTTGGATGGGAATTCAATTTTGGGTTGAATTAGCTCAAAAGATTGGTCAAGGGTGTATTAGCGGTCATGGCTTGATTCAAGTTTAGTTGAACTCACATATGAGCCTAGGATTGAAATATAAATCCAATTGTTAGTGGTTTGGAGCCAAATGGGTTTTGGTTCATATGATAATTTCAAGTCAAAGGAGGTCAACATGGACTTGACTCGGGTTGACATGGGTGTGGTTTGATAATGGTGGTTTATGTTTATATTTGGGTCAATGATTGTAGGAATGATTGAATCATGAAGAAATCCACGGGTTTTGAGTTGATTTGGGTATCATTTAGTTAAGTTCAAGAATTTGGCTAAAAGAGCTAAAATTGAGAATTTTATTTGATTTGGGTTTGGTTTTGGTCATTTGAATTTATATTTCATTTATATTTGTGAACATAAATGAAGATAAAAATGGGTTATGAGAAAATAACTTGAGTTTGGAGTGATTTGGATTTGGTTAAGGCTAAGTCCATAAGATAAAATCAAAGGGCTTAAGGAGGATTTTGGGATTTGAATTTGATCATGTGTTTCAATCTTTTGGAGTTTTGGAAATGATTTAGAATTTGGATTTGAATTTGAGGTTTGGTTTGAAACAAAGAAGCAAGGATTGGGTTTAGGCCATAGGGTAGGCAAGTCCTCCTAAATCCCTAAGGCATAATATATTCCTATGGCTAACTCTTCTAAGTCTCTAGCATTAGGTTAAGTGTTCACCTAATCACTAGAAGTGTCTTAAGACTAAGGAACTCTTAGTGCCTATAAGATTCTTGGATCTATGATAATAAAGTTGAGAGCTCACTCCAAAAATAAGGTCAACAAAGGGTGCCTAATAGGTGTGGTATGATTGACAAGGCACACCGTACATATTGGTGTTGACCAAGATGCTCAACAACATCCGAAGGATCGCAAACACTAACAGAAATGATCTATCCCTTAACCCGAGGTGTAGACATAATCAAGATCTTAATGCAATGTAACTCAACTTATGCCAAGGGCATAAGAGAGGAAGAAATGATCTACTGAGTGATCAAGTATGTGAACCTTCCACTTGGGAAGCAGGTTCAGACTATCCACTAGGGATAGAGGATAAGAGTTTGAGTTGGTTTGATGTGATTTGGGAAGAAGAGATCTGCTGGGGATGAGTGCATGAACCTTCCACTAGGAAAGCAGGTTCAGATTATCCATAGATGTTTGTTTTGATTTGTGTCTTGCTAGAGAGAAATTTAATTTGATTAATTGATGGGACATCCACTGGGGATGAGAATTTGATTTGATTTATTGATTTATGATTTGGTGCTCCACTAGGGAGAGGATATGATTTCATTTTGAGCACGCACTTGCTGAAGATGTGAGCTCGGATCCACTAGGGATAAGATAGATTTAATTTGGACTCCCCTGGAGGGAGGATGATGGATTTGATGAAATAGACCCTATCAGTGTGCGATGGATCCACTAAGAAGGGGCAATGTCAACTTTGGCTAATCTCAGATTTATAAATCCAAAGGGTTAGTCTACCAGCCATCAGGTAAGACTATCCAACCTAAGAGGTGCCTTTCAGTGTGTAATGGTAAAGTCGAAGAAAACATGGGCACTCATAACTTTTTAAGAAGAAACCATTGGGGTGATGGGTTGATAGCAGTATAAATCGAACCCAAATTAAGGTGACTATTTGAGTGAATTCTGTTGTGGACTCACATCAACTCAGGAATAGTCAGAATTAATTTAATTTGGGATGGATCCTATCAGTGTGCGATAGATCTACTAAGAAGGAGCTAATATCAGCCTAGACCTATCTTAGGTTTACAAATCTAAAAGGATAGTCTACTGGCCATGGGGTAGAGCTAACCAACCAAAGGGGTGTCTTTCAGTGTGCAATGGTCAAGTTAGGAAGAAAGCTTGGGGACTCACATCCTCCTACACAAGGAACAACTGGGGTGATCGGTTATTTGCGCAACAAATTGAACCCAACCTAAGGCTGTCCGTCAGTGCGCAACGGTCCTGCTGAAAAGAATGTGTAGTAGACTTATATCTTTTAAAGCAAAGATGACTACTGAGGTGACTTGTTGGTGGCACAACAAGTTGAACCCGACCTAAGGGCAACTATTGAGAGAGTGTCGACCCATTGACTTATCTCAACTCAAACTAGTCAGACAATTCTTATAGGGAGTTTTACTGACACTGCCCTAAAGATAGGATGCTTGCTTAGGAAAGGGGCCATTGGGGCTTGATTTCCTTATCCACAAGGGAAGATATATTTTAGTTTATTTTATGTTATCGCAGACCCTGTTAGTTTGCAAGGGACAAAATTGAGAAGGAGCTCATATCAGCCTAGTCTTAACTTAAACTTACAGGATCAAGGGAGAATCTGCATATCCGCAAGACAAATTCTCCAACCAGGGGTGGCTACTTAGGAAAGGGGAATTGTCCAATCCAAGAGTAATCGGGGTAGTGTCTAAATGAGGTCACTAAGGACATGATCCAAATAGAGTGCCTACAGGGGAGGTGCTGCTAGGGGTGTTATCCAAAACTCTGTAAAAAAAAGTCCTGTAGGCATTTGGTGGCCAACTCAAGAAGAAAGCGGGGGACTCACATCTGCTAAGTGTGGTGTATCCACCAGGTGGGTCGCTTACAGCATGATGATAACCAACCAACCTAAGGTGTCCGTCGATTTGTGACAATCAGTCTAGAAAGCGTGGTGACTCACATCTCTCTAAAGTGGAATTGATTGTCGGGATAGTCTATCTTCGACTTGACAGGGGCTATTCGACCTAGGGTGACTACTAAGCAAGGAGTCCTGTGTAAGGATTAAATCCAAGCTTGAAGTAGTCAAGAGGAAAGGAGCCACTAGAGGACTTAATCTAAACCTCAAATATACTTGACCTAGTCAGTTCATGATGAATAGTTCAAGAAGAAAGTGTGTAGGCTTACATCTTCTTAAATGAAGTCAATATGGGGTAGCTTACTGGCTACGCAGTAAGGCCCACCAAATTGACAAGGTGCTTGTTGGTTTGCAATGGTCAAGTCAGGAGGAAAGGGTGGGGACACACATCTGCTAGAAAAGTGACCATTGGGGTGACATACTGACAAGGTAGCATATCGACCTGACCTAGAGCAGCTAATGAGTGAGTGTCACGAGGGGCTTGCTCCCACATTAAAATAGCTCGAGATAAAAGAAATGTGTTTATTTGTGTTGATGAAGGATAGGATGCCGCTTGGGTTCTCTTACACCTACCCTAAACATGTCGTGGTAGATTCGCAAGCAAAAGATATTTTTAACACTTAAGAGATGAAATTTGATATGAAAATGAAGTTTTATTGATGATTATTTCAGATAAGATTTTATGGATAATATTTTTTTGGATAGAACCCATTGATTTGAAGCATATGACACTGTCCCTTATAATTTATATGCTGATAAGATCTTCCTTGGTAGGCCTTCTCTATAGAAAAAGGGCGTTCCCAAGTGGGTTCAAACTTGTCTCCTATCTTTCAACGGGCAATAATTGATCTCCTAAGAACTAAAACAAGCTCTCCTACTTGAAAAGCTCTAGGACAGACCTACTTGTTGTGAGCTTGAATCATTTTGGCTTTATACAACTCAAAGTTTTGGCATGCCTGGAAGTGTCTCTCCTCCAAACTTTTGAGATATTCTAACCGCAACTTGGCATTCTACTCTGTCGTGATCTTGCTACCCACAACTATCCTTAATGATGGGAGTTGGACTTCTAGTGGTAGAACGGCTTCAGACCCATACACTAAGGAGAAAGGGGTAGACTAAGTTGAAGTTCTGTATGTGGTGCGGTAGGCCCACAAGGCTTCAACTAACTGCTCATACCACTGTCGCTTGTTATTGTCAAGTGTCTTCTTTAATATTTGAATGAGAGTTTTGTTGAAGGCTTTTACTAAAAAATTTTCTCTTAGGTAGTATATGGTAGAATATCTCCAATCTATACTGTGTCTTCCAGAAAAGCTATTGATTTTAGTTCTCTTGAATGCTGTACTATTATTAGATATAATTCTTTGAGACACCCTGAACCTATATACGATATGGTTCCTTAAAAATTGGAGCACATGCTGAGCTATGACCTCTCTGAGTGGGATTGCCTCCGTCCACTTAGAAAAGCAGTCGGTGGTAGCTAGAATCAACCGCTGACCCTTGAAAGAAGGAGGATCAATTGGACCCACTATATCAGTGCCCCAACACTCAAATGGCCATGAGGCCAATGTAGGATGTAGAATGTTTGGTGGTTGATGTAGGACCACACCATAACCTGACATTGGTGGTATCTCTAGCTGCATCCATGCAGTTTTTGATCATCAAAAGATAATAGTATCCTAGTCTCTTGATCTTGGCTTTAATCTTCTGATCGGATTGATGCACTCCACATAATCCTGAGTGTACCTCGGTCATGATCCTACGGGCTTTGTGTTTTTCGGACAACATAACCATATATGATCAAAGATTGCCGGTACAAGGTGTCATCCACGAGAGCATAGGAAAGGGCTCTCTGCTTCACTTGATGTGCTAGTGATTTCTCTTAAGATAGTTTGCCTATATTTAGATAATTCATGAATTATGCCTCTAATCTGACTCCTCATCCTTTTTGGTAATGGTAACCTCCCCTTCAAGAGAGAGTCTCTCGATGAGTTCATCATCAATAAGGGATAAGACTTGTCTATTTTGGACCCTTATTGGAATGGACTCATCTTCTAAACATGCTAACTTTTTGGCAAGCTTGGCTAATGCATCTGCTACTGCATTATGTCCTTGAGGAATCTTGTAGATGGTAACTTCTGGGATTTCAGCCAATAACTCCATGGTGTACTTGTGATAATGATGGAGCTTATGCTTTTGAACCTTATAGGACCCAACGATTTGGTTGATGATGAGTTAAGAATCCCTGAAGATGTTGATGCTCTGGATGCATAGTTTAATGACTAACTCCACACCAGCAATCAGAGCCTTATATTCAGCTTCGTTGTTGGTGCATGGATTGGACAGATGATATGAGAATCTCATCACATCGTGATTCGAAGTTAGGAGAACTATTCCTACCACTGTCTTCCCTAGAACAGTAGATCGTGGTTCTTCTCTTTTTTGAAAGAAAGCCGCACCATCAAAATACATCTCCCAGAGGCGAATACTAGTGTCCCTTAAGTTCATGATGTGTTCATCAGGGAGGTCATTACTAAGCGGGGAATCAATAGGAAGTGAGTGTGTTGCTAAGAAATCTACTAGTGCTTATTCTTTCATAGCACGGAGGGGTACAAATGTGATGTCAAATTGTGACAAAATCATTGACAATCATGCCAACCATCTAGATAATATCGACCACGTTATGAGATATTATAGTGAATTGACTCTAGAGATCAGATTCACTTTATGAGAAAGCATGCAATGTCATAGCTTTTGGGATGCAAAGATTAAAGCTAGGCAGTGCTTTTCAATAGGTGGGTAGTTTGCCTCAGTAGGGATCAGATGATGATTGAGGTAGAAGAGAGCATTTTCTTTCTTTTCATCAATGGTTTGAGCCAACAAAGTGCCAAGGGAGTCATCTAATGCAATGGTATAGATGATCAATGGCTTGCATAGGATAGGGGATGCTAGAACTTGTGGCGTTATCAGGTAGTACTTGATGTCATCGAAGGCATGCTGACACTTATCATCCCACTTAAACTTGGCATCCTTTTGACAAGTGTTGAGAATGGTTAGCACCTTCCTGATAGGTTGGAAATAAAGCATCTTAGAAACACCAAACACCCTTGAAATGATCTGAGTTGAGTTAAACTTTTAGGGGGTGACATTTTTAAGATAGCCTCTATCTTTTATGGATCGATCTCTATTCCCCGGTGTCGGACAACAAACCTAAGGAGTTTCCCTAAAGCTACTTCGAATGCACACTTTAAGGGATTCATTTTTGAGGTTAAATTGTCTTAACCATTCAAAAACTACTCTCAAGTCAAAGAGATGATCTTCCTTTTCTTTGCTCTTGACTACTAGATCATCAATATAGCATTCAACTTGATGATGAATGAGTTCATTGAAGATCCGAGTCATGGCCCGCTGGTATGTAGCATCGGTATTTTTAAGGCCAAAGGCATGACCTTATAATAATAGATTTAGAACAGGGTTCGAAAAGCACTGTTTCTTTCATCCTCGAAGGCCATCTTGATTTGGTTGTAGCAGATGGACCATCCAAAAAATGGAATACTACATGAGATGAGGCAATGTCCACCCTTAACTCTGGTTTATGAAGTGGGAATTCATCCTTAGAACATGCCTTATTTAGATCCCTAAAATTGACTCATATGCTAATTTGGCCAATCTTTTTCTTAACTAAGATGACATTGGCCAACCAGGTAGGATATTCTTTTCTCTGATAAAGCCAACATCGATCAGTTTCTTGATTTCAAATGTGACCTGTTATTCAATGTCTAATCACATGAGTCTAGGAGTTTGCTTGATAGGGTTAGCATTTAGTTCTAAATAAGGCATTTCTTCATAACTCCATACGAAGCAGTCTTTAAACTCAGCTAATAGCCTAACTTAATCATTGGTTTCTTCTTTATTCAACAAGGAACTGATGTTTGTCGGACGTGGATTGTCTTCAGTTCTCATGTTGATTTTTTTGAGCTTGTCGATGGTTGTCTGATCTCTTCTTCAAACTTTGGTGGTGCATCTCTGACTTCAAGCTCATTTGGGTCATCTGATGTTTCTGATCATATCTCCTCATAAGAGTTAGCATGATTTGAGAAGAACCTATCATACCCCAAATAAGTGGTGATGACTAAACAATGGTTGTCGTTATCGACTGGACTCACTGTGCCGAATCCTAGTCCTGGTCTTGATTGAGAATTTTGCTTTAGTTATCCCATAACCTTTGAAAGTAATTCGATCTATGTTTAGATCAAGTATGCAGGTTTAATCCATTCTTCGCTAAGTTAAGAACACAAGGAGAATACTAATCAAAATGTAATTACATTAAATCTTTATATGATTCATCCTCAAGTTCTATATCAGCTTCCTGACTTGAGGATGATGCACCCAACAAAAATCTCTTTGGCTTGACATCTATGAACAACTTGGGGGTCTCCTTAACTATTAAACCTTCAACTTTCTTGGAAGAAAGTGAGGTTAGAGCTAAGGTTCCCAACTGCTATCTGACTATTTTACATAATAGTGATTTAGATACATTCATACTTTATTTGGAAGCCTGGTCTTCATTGATGTCTAGCTCGAATGCTTCCTCCAAAGGGACCCGATGAAAGGGGTTGGTCGGCATGCTAACCACATGAGACTCATCCTCTGAGTGGGACTCTAAGTTTATGTGGATAGCGGTACTCTTGAGTGAGCGTGGCTCATATTGGGTGGCCAAGAGAGGTCTTCCACCTCACAGGCGCCTTTAGATCTACCTCTGCCTCTCTACGGTGGGGTCAGTCATCTACCCATGTGTTCATATGGAGGAATGAATTATGGGAATCAATATCGGCTCTACTTCTTCCTCATCTCGATTCTCATTTTCATTTTCATTTTCATTTTCATTTTCTTTTTCTTCTTTTTTTTTTCTTTTGTTTCTTTTTTTTGTTTTTAAATATTCATCAAGTTCACGAGAATAGACGTTTTGATTTAGAGGAAGATAGTAGGCTGCATCTTCATATATCTCAACCTTTCTAATTGAAAATGGTTTCAAGTCTCCTTTAACGTAATACTCGATTCCACCTCTTCAAAATTTAATGCAGTGATGTAAAGAGGATGGAACCATGTTGTTCCCATGTATCCAAAGCCTACTGAGCAAAGCAGTGAAAGATGTATCTTAATCGATTATGTAGAACTTGGCTTCTATCTTCTAGTCATCTATCTCCAACAATAATACTATATAGCCTAAAGCTCTCTTGCCTTGCACATTGAATCTTCTCAACATCATCTGATCTCCTCAGAGTTTTGAGATGTCAATCCTCAAGAAAGCAAGGGTATTTAGACTCATAATATTCACTGATGCACCTGGATCAACTAACACCCTAGAGAATTTGAATATGCCCATGTCCACTGTGATGTAGAGGGGACAGTTATGCTCTGTTGTCCCCAATAAAGGCCTTCATCGGTGAATGAAACTCCATGGGCTTCTCTTGAATAACATGCCTCCTCCTCAATAGCAGTCAGCTGGGCCAAGCATATTTCTGAATCAAGAAGGGCTTTGATCAATGACTCCCTCATCTCTTTGGATAAGACAAGGGCATCATATATGCTTAGTTTAGCTGGAAACTTTCTCAGGTGAACAAGGACATTTTACTCAACTCTAGGCTCGTCCTCCACAAGCATATCCATAGGTGTAGTGTCCTATGGAGGGGCTTCTTGATCATAGAACCAATGACTTGTTTAAACTTATCCTGAGGTGCTACCCTAAGAGGTAAAACTTTGCCACTGTAGAGGTTGACTTCAGTGACTTTGTGAGATGGTTTAGTGGAAAGTTCTACCTGCTCATCAGGTTCATCTACATCTTCTCCTACATGATCATCAGAGTCGGATGACTCCAAATCAATCTCAATGGGAGAACCCAAATGATTTAGGAATGAAAAATCCATTTTTAAATTAGAAGAGGAATGATCAGAACTAGAATTATTATTATTAATTAGACTTTGAGAGTTTTCTAAAGGAATAAAATTAGGAAGATCATCAAAAGTGACACATATGTAATCAGAATCAACTTGCTTCATTAATTTCTTAGATTTGGATGAAGGCACAAAATTGAAATAAAGTAAAAGTAGAGTGAGGTGGTAGCCCTCTATATACAATCTACTGCTAAAAGAATGAAGAACTATAGTACATATGGAATGAATGTTGGACTCGATCGGTGGTTGTGCTGCTACACTATCCCAAGGAAATATTTGTTACTCTTCTCTTTTTCCTCCCTCAAGTTATCCTTAGCAACTTGCAAGCCTTCTTTAGAGTTGGAAGTTTGAGCTACTTCAGACACCTGCAAGGGTAACTTTTTGATCTTAGAGATGATTTTCTTGGAGGTTTGGGATTGGGAGATATCCCAACCTTCATCTATCTTAAGAAGATCACGTGTATCCTTAAGGATTACCCTAACAGAACTAGAGGGTTGTTTTAGTAGGTATTCTTTAGGGATGACAATGGCACCTGACTTGTAGCTATGCTCAAGCTAGTCCTTAAAGGTAAAGCAATCTTCTAAGACATGTCCTAGCATGCGGTGGTAGGGGCAATAGTTTGGATCGTGACTCTTGCCCACTTCCTCTCTCCCTGTAACTAAATCAGGCTTCTTCAAGAGGTTCTTAAAGATCTCTCTAACTACATCCCTCTTAAATGAATACGATTTATTCAATTTGTCGACAAGAGTATGTAAATGATAGCTACCTGGTGGCGGGTAGGAATCTTGCTGATGAAGCTGATGAGGATATTGCTGAGGATACTACTAAGGAGGCAGTGGTGGAGGCTGCTGTGGAAACTGAGGTGGCTGGTATGATGGTCGAGGTGGTGGCAAAGGATGTGGTAGAGGAGACTACTGAGCTCGAGGCCTATCTAACTGAACCCTAGCTGGCTGCTTTCCCTTATCAACTGCTGTAATTTCCCCTGACTTCTTCTCAAATTCCTTCTACAGTCTAGGCTTGGCTGACTGATCTTGGAAAGATAACTATTTGACCTCCCATTGTAGACTAGCCTCCTTGTTGATTAATTTCTCAAATGTCTTAATGGTAAACCATTTAAGCATGAAGGCGATCGAGCCATGATATTCTTGAGAAGAATTTTAATGGCATGCTATTCAGACAGCTGTGGTTCACATTTCATACTTAAATTGCACCGTCTAAGAATGTAATCAATAAGGGACTCATCGGGGTGTTGTTGAGCTACAACGAGATCACCCACAGTTACCCTTTGCTGAGCTCCAACAAATCTCTTAATAAAGAGCTGCTCCAACTCAACAAATGTCTTCACTGAACTATTGGGTAGTTCAGGATGCCAATAGAATGTGATGCCTACGAAGCTACTGACGAAGAGGCGGAACAAGAGAGCATCATTTCCATCAACATTGTAACATTCGACCATGAAATGTGCTATGCGCTGGTGAGGGTTCCCACTGCTATCAAAGATTTTGAATGAAGGAGGTACAAAACCCTTAGGGTATTGGACAACATCAAATTCCTCTGGGTAGGGTGTACCCTTTGGAACAAATGAGCCACCTCAGGCTTGTGCTAACGCATCCTTCACCTACTCCTCCAGTAACTACTTGATATCTTTTTATTGCATGGAGGTGCTATCCACCACCTTTCTATGCAAGCTACCACTGTCTTGATCTACTAGAGAAGTTCTCTTGGGCTGATCTAGGACATGTGCTAACTCGGGAAGATCTATCTCTATCGGCATATGCTGCGGTACTAAGGCCTAGTTTTGAAGTGCATGGAGAGCTGCTAACAAGTCTTCCATCTTCTTCTCTATTCGGTTGATCTGATCATCCTTTTATTTAAGTTGCTAATGGAGGTGTTGGGTTGAGTGGATGACATCTCTTCCTCAACTATAATACCTTCCTGACTTTCCTGATTCCTCTGAAGGGAGCTTCTAGTATTGACCATGTGGACCTTGGATGAATCCTCAAGAAGGTCATCCTCATCGGGATCAAATGCTACCCGCTCATCCTCGAGTGCATGCGATCCTCCTTAAGAGTTTCTTTCTAAAAAGTGCTATGATTTTATCCAAGGAACAATCTAATCACGGCGGCACAAACACTAAGGGTTGATTGGTGGAGGGACTATGGTCACCAAATACATTCACTTTGGAGTGTTAGCTCAGGAGGTCATGCTCACGAAGATATATGCTCATGGCTCTCGGTGGAGGCGGTATTCTGGGAGATCTACTACCATGGGAACTATAAAACTATCACCCTCCCCTTCTACAACTACTAGATCCGCTCGATGGTGGTGGTGGTGCGACCTGACATGAGTTACCACTCTTCTTCATCAAAGAGTAGGAGGTCAAGTAGGAACTTGTCCTCATCTGGGAGTAGATAGAGGAGATCCTTTGGGTGGCCGGATCACCAAAAGTCTCTCCCGGATGGGGGGGTTTAGATCTTCGGAGTGGTGAATGTTGGGAGATCAGTGATGGTGGGCGATGATGGGAGGCGGTGAAGGTAACCATATCCCTCAATGGGAGATCTCACTTGATGGGTAGCACCTAAGAATAATCATTTAGTGATGTAAGGGGCAAGAAAATCCATTAGAGTGGATCGCCAACTACAGCATACCTCCATTCCTTCACGCATGAGTAGATGCTTGAGCCTCCATAGCTCTCTCCCTATGAATCCGACCTGTAACACTCCTAGGGATCAACAATCATAGATCAAATAAGGTACTAGACTCCGAGATCTGTATGCTATACCAACTTGGCGTAGGACAATCCTAAGTCTTGTATCGGGCCTCATGTGCTCCCTATCTGGTGTCTCATAGTATAGGTGGAGGAGCAGTAATAATCATCTGGTAATCATCCTCTCCATCCGATGCTGAGAGGGGGTGGAACTTGTTATCGGTTGAAACTCTCGGGTAGAACCCTCCTCAGCTCTATGTGATGTAGCCTCAAGCTCTCTGGCTGCTCGCTTGTGCTCCCGCTTAATCTTGTGATTTTTATTGTGAATGAATGAACAAGGTATGGGAGTACTACCTCAAAGTGGAGGTCTATCTCACAAGCTAAGATAGCCTTCCCTTTGTGTATTAAAGAGGAGGTAGTAATCCTTTGAGCAATGGTCAGACAAATTTGGATGGACAAGTGCTAAAACTATCTCAGAATGGGGTATGGGAACCACCGTAGCCTTCCTCTTTAATGGAGGGACTCAGAATTAGAGGGCATCTCGTCTTGATGGCTTACCACCTCATATGAGTGAGTGTCATTCACAAGTAACATTGCTCCTCGAAACCTCGATAAAAAGGTGGGTAGAGTAAATCTTGGGAGGTGAGATCATGCCAAATTCATCCCAAAGGAGAAAGTGAAAATGAACTTCTGTGAAACCATGAAAATGCACATGAAAATGAGATTCTCACTTAACAACTTTGACATGTTAAGTGGGAATCAAATGTATTTGATGTGCTTTCTTTTTTTTTTTGGAAAGAGATGGGAATTCTTTGTTTGTCAAAAAAATTTAAAATAGAGATGAATTCATTTAACAAATCTTAAGTATGTTAAATAGTTTTCAATGATATGTTCTGAGCCCATGTATGTGATTTCTTGATTTTGAAAAGAGAGAAACTTCAACTCTAGCATATGTGAAATATGTTGAGTGGAGTTTCAATTTTATTTTATGATTTGAAAGTAGAATCTTCATTTAACAAATTTGAGTATGTTGAATGAAGGTGGCTATTTTCAAAAAAGTGCTTTTGAAAAGTGTCATTTTGTGAAAGAATTTATTTTCTTAAATTTTATGAAGAACCTCACCTCACCAACCTAGTGGTAAGAGGGTTCTAGATTTTTATTATCTCTCCCTTTATTGATACATTTTATTTTCACCTATTGGGGAACCCAATAGGGGTTTCAATCTAATAGGGGTTTCAAGACATACATGGAGTGAGGTTCTAAAACTTAAAGGATGTTGGCTAACTTTTCTTAAGAATGAAATAAGCTAAGTGCCAACAAAAAGAAAGATAGTCTCAAACTCACATTAAATGCAAGTCCACTATCGATGCTTTGAGACAATAAACATCTACTAGAGATGGAGAGAGGAACCATCCCCAGCAGAGTCGCTAGAAAAATCTGTGGTGTTTATTTTTGGATTCATTTTGTGTGTGTATATATGAGGGGACACCATGCAGATCTAAGGATGTACTTATTGAGGTGTTTAGGAATGACATTGAGAATAGTGTACTATCTCAAATGATAGAAGACACTACCCTACAATGGACCTAATCACCTAATAAGGACTCCTAAGGCATGATGGGTCTTCGAATATACTAAAGATTTTCCCCCTACTTTACATGGAAAAGTAAAGCAGGGTTTATTTAAACTGGGTTCGTTAAGTTCCCTATGGAGGAAAGCCTCCATAGTTAATTACATCTTAAGGAAAATGAATCCCTTAAGAATACACTCGATTAAAGTAAGCGATTATTGTCTCCAAAAACTTCAAAGATAGGACTATCAATAAATTGGTTGTAGTTTGGAAAATCAAGTGGGATGGATCAAAAAAGAGAGAGTTATTATCGATGCCAAAGGAGATAAGTAGGGAGTGCTCATGATACTAGGAAGCCTAGTGAGCACTCCAATCTATCCTATGGTTGAGCTTTATATATTTGAAATTGAGGAGATTTATTTATTTGAGTTGAAATTTTATTAGAAATCTAGGACTTATAATTTCACAATATAAGATTGTGAAAATGTCTAAGAGGTGAGGATTTATATTTATATCCCCAAAGAGAAACAATAGCCTCGGATCCTAAATCTAGGGAGCTTTGGCAAGGGCTAAAGCA
This sequence comes from Cymbidium sinense, assembly GCA_021442155.1. Taxonomy (NCBI): domain Eukaryota; kingdom Viridiplantae; phylum Streptophyta; class Magnoliopsida; order Asparagales; family Orchidaceae; genus Cymbidium; species Cymbidium sinense. Next base: position 138,282,957 of record CM038220.1, read on the forward strand.
GGGCCTAAATCTAGGTGAAAGTGGGTATATGGTTTACCTCTATAAGATTGAGTAAATCACCCGATTGCTAGACTTATTACCTCCTGGAGTGGTAGCCAGCTAACTCCTCTTATGATTTAAATCCATGTAGGCAAGTCATATGCTTTTGCAAGATGGCTAGGTTGTTATTATTTAGGAAAGAAGCTAAGTCCCTAAACCCACTCCCTAAGAGACTAGAGTATGAGGGGGTATGAATACTGACTTAATCTAATGCAAATTTTATCAAATTTGATTTAATATGGGACCTTTTATTTTGACACAGGCAGTGAGATTTTGTATGCCTAAATGCATGAGAAATTAGTTATGGGCCAAATCAAAAGGGAAAGAGGTGTTCTTCCATCATCGGCACTTAAAAGGTTAAGCCCATTATATCTGGCAAAGATGAAAGCCCTCTCTTAACAAGTGTGAAATAAGATAGTTATGCATGATATTAAGCATTCAACATCCAGCTAAGGGGTTGCTAAATATTTTATTATCTTGATTTAATACCTAGGCTTTTATGTGAGATTATGAGTTTTTAAAAGTTTGGTTATGAGTTGTTAATGGGATATAAAATTTATTTTTTATCCTAATAGCCTACTCGCATCCAGGCCATGCAACAATCACCAATCATAAATATACTATGAAAACATATGCTTCTTCTAATGCACAAGCTAAACAAATCATCAAAAAATTTTATAAAGCTATCACAAAAAATAAAAGGCCAATGCGGTTTGGTGCCGCCGTACAACCCGAAAAGAAATATGGGTAGCCGAGCTCTACCCTTATACAACCTGGATTATAAAAGAATAATTACAATTAAGAATAATGAATGTTATGGGGGTCTTCATTCTTTATTCTTCCTTCTTCATTTCTCCATCTTTTATTTCTTCATTTGATTTCCTCCATTACTTTCTTTCTTTTGGCTTGACTTGGATATGCTTGCTCTAAAGGCATCACATGGTACATAAGACTTCGTATTATAACTAATGCTCATCCTAATACCCCATAACATTCATCCTAACCCTAATGCAAAATTACATTGAAAGAAGGAAGTAAATCTAGCTACACCTGCAAAATAAATGTTAGCTAAATACTCCAAACAAATCAAGCAGTTATATGAATAATTCGTGCTTAGTATCCCACACATGGGTAACCAAACCCAACCGTCCTAACTTGAGTTATGCTTAGGGACTAAGCAACCTACACAATAAAAAATATTTATATTTTTATTATGATGACCCCTTAAGCACAACCCCCTGCAAAAAATATAATTAGGCTAATATCGGCATAACATTCGGACTGCGCACATATACTCTAACATCCAGTCTATAGTAATATATCATAAAATAAGCATACATCAAATGGTGACTTAGTCTAATGTGTGTGGATTAAAGCTTGTGTGGTATGTCCTAACTCGGCTTTAGAGTTGTAATTTGCTAAGTGTGAGGGATTTAATTTAGAAAGGGTTGATTTCTCTTTAAGTGATTTAATTGATTTGAAGATTTTATTTAGTATTTCCTTTTATTTTATATGGCCTACACTTAACAACTAAGTGTTATAAAGAGAAAAAAGAGAGGAAACCTCTCTTTCATCCTTACCTTAAGTCACTTCTAAAGTAAGTTAATTAATTAATTTTCTTTAGTGAATGACTTATTATATGTTTTAATTAATCCTAAGTTTAGGTTCACTCTAAATGACCTTATTCAATAAGAAAGACATCTTAAGATTAATTAGAATGAATTACTCTCATGTAACACATGTTCATTCATTTCTTTCTATTATGTATATCATGTATATGAATTAAATCCTAAGCATACATATACATACAATTTATATTTTTTTAGCATATTTGAATGATAAATGCAAGAAATGTATTTAGGATTTAAATATTTCATTTGATTGAATTATGAATGCATGCATTTTTAGTCTAAAAGAGGGATGTTTCATCCTTTAACTAGATACATATTCACATGTATAAAAGTTTTAAGTGAGTACAATGCCATTGATTTTCTGCACCAGGGGTGTAAGGTATAAGACCTACTTAGGGCTACTTAAAGTCCCGCAGCCCCAAGGTGTGCAAACCAATATACTACTTTCCTTTAATTAATGTAGATGTATAAGAAACTATAAGGATAGGAAAACCCAAGTAAAATTTGTGTTTGATATATGATTCTTATTCATTAGCCACATCATACATACATATGTATAAGAGTTTTAAGTGAGTATGGTGCCATTATTTTCTGTACCGAGGGTGTAAGGTACAAGACCTACTTAGGGATACTTAAAGCCTCGCATCCCTAGGGTGTTAGACTAATATACCATTTTTCTCATATACATATGAATGTACAAGAAGAACCACAAGAATAAGAATCATGCAAGAAGTCATATTTGATTTGATTATATGATTTGTATATGTGATATGAAATTCTTTCTAAGTCTTACCATGGAAATACATAGAAATGAATTTAGATGAATGTTGTGTTCTTTTCAAATGAACTATACATTTGTAATTCCTATGTGAATCCATGTAATGTAAGGAAAGAGAGTTTTATATTGCATACCTTATATTATCAACACATGCAAACTTATAAGTATTGGTAAGTAGCATCGCTCTATTTATAATAATTGATTTGTGGACTTTTGAAAATAACATTAATAGTGATAATAGCTACACTTATTTCATATAAATCAACACATGCAATTAGGCATAAAAGAAATCATTTTATTTTGTTAATTTTAAAAGAAATGAATGCATGATTACATATGGCAAGCAACATTTAACATAATTGGAGTGAAATAAAAGAACATAAGCACATAATCTCATTTATTCAAATTAATTCCTAAGGAAAATCATACTAAATAAAGCCATTTAAAACAAACCAAAGCTCTTTAATGTTATTTCATTTTTCTGTTTGATTTGAGTTAAGGAAACTGAAAGAGGTTTGCCGGTCCTAATCTCATTCCCCATGTATGAGTTAATTTTGATTTAAAGAAAAGGTAATTAATTTAATTTTATGATTTAATTAGGTTAAGGTATAAATTAAGTGAATTAATTAATCATTACCTATTTCACCTTAAGTTAATTAACTAATTAATAATAAGCCAATATAATATGCAGCCACATGGAAAGTAAATTTGCAATGCTTAAGAAATGAAAAGGGCCTAATGCAATTGGCTCATAATTAATAATTAATTAAGCTTAAGGGGTCTCACTTAACTACTTTTATGGTTTTCTCACACATGTGAGCTAACCATAAATTCATTATCTCTCACTTTAAGTTATTGAACACCCAAAGAGCTACCCAAAATTAAATTAGAGAAGTAGGTTCAGTTGAAGTAATTAAGTCCATTAATTAACTAATTAAACCTTAATTAACCTTAACAAACTAAAATGAGACGGGCTTAAAGAAAGAGGGACAAAGAAGGGAGCCTAAGTCTCAATCCCTAAATCCTTTCAATTTGTTGATCAAAGTTCAGATGTGATTTGGATTTTGATTAATCTTATTGATTTATCAAGTTAATTAATTAATTAAAAAGGTATTAATTAATTAATTAATTATTTAAGAGGGATTAGAGAAGATTTAAGGAAAAGATTGGAAGAGGGAGTCCAAATTCATTTCCCTAGACTTCATCATTATTAACAGGGGTTAATAAGCTTAACTGATTAATTAATTTATTATCATTTGGTTAATTATTACTAATTACATTAAGAGGGTGATTAAGACTTAACCATTTGATTTCCCTAACTATGTAAACAATAAAATCCCAGAAAATAGGGGAGGTAGAGGTCATCCCCCTAAACATGCACAAAAAGTTTTAGATTGATTGGATGTTTATTATGGAGTAATTAGGCTAATTATATTTCCAATTAAACCTTAATTAAGCCAAATGCACTGTTCAAAATCAATTAATAATAATTTTCCTAGATTCTACTCTGAAATAACTTTAAAATGAGCTCACGTTTATATTTTTTGGATTTTCAATGTGTGGTTAAAAACTAATTAATTAGCTAATCTTTAATCCGTCGCCGCATGGCTGTGCCTCCGATTTCACTATTTAATTTATCACATTAGTGTCTCTGATGATGCAGATCTCCATGGACCATCCGATCTAAGATTGGATGGCCAGGATTAAACCCGCAGTTTCGAGGGATTAAACATGGGCTCTAAATGTGATTAGATTAGGACCTTCCATCCCAATCATGCGGGATGGATGGTCCATGATCTATCTCCTTCTAAACGATGACGGATGGCTACTGTCCATCAATTGCCGCTCGATCTGAGCTCACCTGAGCTTGGATAGAGATGAAAATGATCCCACACCTTTGAGGAAGAACGAGAATCAAATCCAACGATGGAAAACACAACCAACCTATTTTCATTCAAGGATTGATTTCAATGACATACCTCACCAAAGCTTATGACCGACGGTTCCAATGATTGAGGAAGCTTCGTTTGGTAGAAACGAAGCTCTATTTAGAGAGCTTTGTTGGTGTGGATCGCTCGGAAGACCAAAGCACTAGATGAAGGTGGTTGGGCTTGATTGAACTCTACCCTCTGGCGTCAGGATGCTTGGGAAATGATTCATTCTTGCTTGATTGACTCCAAGGAAGGTGTATGCAAAGTTAATTACACTTTGGTGGAGATTTGAGAAAAAGGGAATCGGATCGGGGCTCCCCTATTTTGGTTTTGCGTAAAACTGAAAATGGAGATTTTGGGGAGCTTGGAAAATCTTGGAAATTGCTCTGGGATTCCTCCCCTTGGATGTTAGGGTTGAATTGAGTGTGTGTATGTGAGTAGAGAACGGGGTATTCCCCCTCATTCCTTAGATCAAATGACCATGGCTGATTTAGAATTTTTGATCAAGGGGTCACCATGGGGAGGATGGTTTGGGTAGGGAATCATATTAGTTGGCTTCCTTTGAGTAGAGGAGGGTGTGAGAGTGGCTGCCAAGGGAGTAGTGGGTGTCCTATAGCTTTTCAAGTGTTCTAATGAGAAGGAGGTGATTTCACCTCCCGATGGATCATGGCTGACCCAACCACCTTGGGAACAGTCACCATGGTCCGCGTGTTGAGGAGGTGCCAAGTGGCCATGGAGAAGGAATGACTCAATAGACATGTGTTTTATCTCATGGGATGCCCTAAACCTAAGTGCAAAATGGTCATTTGGCTATGGATTTGTTTTGAGTAAATTTGGGATTGGTCATAAGTGGGTTAGCCCAAATTTCAAGTGGTTTGGAGTTGGTTTGGTTTGATTTGGCTTGATTTGGCCTATTTAGGTCAAATTAGGTTAGGTTGGATCAAGTTGACCAATTGGTCAAATTGGATCAAACCAAGGATTGGGTCAAGTTCATATGGCCAATTGGAGTGTATTGGTGTCATTGGTTTGATTCAATTTGCTTTGGATTTGATTATGGATCATTTGAGTTCAAATAGCACAAATGGGTCAAGTTGACCAATTTGATCAAATTGGGTTAGGTTTGGTGTTGAGTCAAGTTCAATTGGCTAATTGAAAATGATTGTAGGCTTTGGTTTGGTTCAATTTGGAATTAATTTGGATTTTAGCTTATTTGACCTTTTAGGTCAACTTGAGCTAAGTTGGGTCAAGTTGACCAATTGGTTAACTTGGGCTCAATTATGGCTCTGGTCAAGTTCAATAAGTGATTTGGAAAAAAACTTGAGCCATTGTAATCAATTTTAATTGTGATTTGACTATTTTTCTTTTTTTAGGTTAAGTTGGGTCAACTTGGGTCAAATGGCCAATTAGACTTGGTTTGGCTCATGTGAAGGTTTGGTTATGTTCAATCATTTATTATGAATGAATTTGAATCAATGGTTTTAATCAATTTGGCATATGGTGATTTTGGCTAGTTTGGATTTCATTTGGCTAAGTGTTGACTTGGTCAAGAGTTGACTTGGTTTGACCTAATTCAAGACAATTGATTAACCTAGGATGATTATTGATCATATTGTAGGGTTTAGATGGGAATCCAATTTTGGGTTGAATTAGAACTTGGCTCAAAAAGGTCTTTTAGGTCACTTTGGGTGAAGTGGACCTAAAATAGGTTAATTGATTTGATCATGGCTTGATTCAAGTTTAGTTGAACCTCACATATGAGCCTAGGATTGAAATATAAATCCAATTGCAAGTGATTTGGAGCCAAATGAGTTTTAGTTCCTATGATAATTTCAAGTCAATGTAGGTCAACATGGACTTGACTTGGGTTTGCTTGGGTTTGGTTTGATATTGGTGGTTTATGTTTATCTTTGGGTCAATGATTATAAGAATGATTGAATCATGAAGAAATTCATAGGTTTTGAGTTGAGTTGGGTATCATTTAGCCAAGTTCAAGAATTTTGCTAAAAGGGCTAAAATTGAAAATTTGATTTGATTTGGGTTTGGTTTTGGTCATTTGAATTTATATTTCATTTATATTTGTGAATATAAATGAAGATAAAAATGGGTTATGTGAAAATCACTTGAGTTTGGAGTGATTTGGATTTTGTTAAGGCTAAGTCCATAAGATAAAATCAAAGAGCTTAGGGAGGATTTTGGGATTTGAATTTGATCATGAGTTTCAATCATTTGGAGTTTTGGAAATGATTTAGAATTTGGATTTAAATTTGAGATTTGGTTTGAAAGAAGGAATTAACGATTAAGTTTAGGCCATAAGGTAGGCAAGTCTTCTTAAATCCCTAAGGCACAACCTATTCCTATGGCTAACTCTTATAAGTCTCTAGGGTTAGGTTAAGTGTTCACATAATCACCAGAAGTGTCTTAATACTAAGGAACTCTTAATATCTATAAGAGTCCTGGTTCTATGATGTATAATAAGGAAGTTGAGAGCTCACTCCAAAAGTGAGGTCAACAAAGGGCGCCCAATAGGTGTGGTATGACTGACAAGGCACACCACAGTTATTGGTGTTGACTAAGATGATCAACAATGTCCGAAGAATCGCAAACACTAATAGAAATGATCTATCCTTAAACCCGAGGTGTAGACATAATCAAGATCTTAGTGCAATGCAACTCAACTTATACCAAGGGCATAAGAGAGGAAGAAATGATCTATTGAGAGATCAAGTATGTGAACCTTCCACTAAGGAAGTAGGTTTAGATTATCCACTGGGGATAGAGGATAAGAGTTTGAGTTAGTTTGATGTGATTTTGGAAGAAGAGATTCATTGAGGATGAGTTCATGAACCTTCCACTAGGGAAGCAGGTTCAGTTTTTCCACTGGGGATAGATGTTTGATTTGATTTGCATCTCACTGGGGAGAAATTTGATTTGATTAATTATTGGGGCATCCACCGGGGATGATAATTTGATTTGATTTGTTGATTTATGATTTGGTGCTCCACAAGGGAGAGGATATGATTTGGTTTTAAGCATACACCTGTTGGAGATGTGAGCTTGGATCCATTGGGATAAGTTTGATTTAATTTGGACTCCTAGGAGGGAGGATGGTGGATTTAATGAAATGGGCCCTGTCGGTGTGCGATGGATCAACTAAGAAGGGGCAATGTTGGCCTTAGCCTATCTCAGATTTATAAATCCAAAGGGATAGTCTACCAGCCATTAGGTAGGACTATCCACCCTAAGGGGTGCCTTTCGGTGTGCAATGGTCAAGTCTCGAAGAAAGTGTACGGACTCACAACTTCCCAAGCAAGAAACCATTAGGGTGATCGATTGACAGCACAATAAATCAAACTCGACAAGGTAACTATTTGAGCAAATTTCACTGTGGACTCATATCAACTCAAGAATAGTCAGAATTCATTTAATTTGGGATGGACCCTATCAGTGTGCGCTGGATATACTAAGAAGAGGCTAATTTCAGCCTAGGCCTATCTTAGATTTACAAATCCAAAGGGATAGTCTACCGGCCATGGGATAGAGCTCACCAACCTAAGAGGTGTCTTTCGGTGTGCAATGGTCAAGTCAAGGAGAAAGCTTGTAGACTTACAACTCTATGAATGAGGAACCACTAGGGTGATCGGTTGATAGCACAAGAAATCAAACCTGACCTAAGGCTCGGTAAATTTGGAAAGAATGCGTAATGTAATTTTATATCTTCCAAAGTAAGGGCGATCAGGAGTCAGGTGGCACAAGTCAAACCCGATCTGAGAAACTCGAGAGAGAGTCAGGGGACTTATCTCAACTCAAAAGTAGTTATGCAATTCGATAGGGAGTTTCAACACCTAAAGATAGGATGCTTGCTTGAGATAAAGATCACGGGGTTTTCCTTCAAAAAAGAAAATATATATATATATATATATATATATATATATATATATATATATATATATATATATATATATATATATATATATATATATATATATATATATATATATATATATATATATATTATTTTGTTTATATATTTGCATAGACCCTGTTGATGTGTGAGGGACCACAATGAGAAGGGGCTTATATCAGCCTAGTCCTTTCTTAGACTTATTGTACCAAGGGAGAATTTGTATATCCGCGAGACAAATTCTCCAATCATAGGGGTGGCTACTAGGAAAGGGGGACTGTCCAATCCAAGAGTAACCAGGGTAGTATCTAAATGGGATTGCTAAGAACTGATCCAAATAGAGTGCCCATAGGAGAGGTGCCACTAAGGGCTTTATCCAAGACTTTGTAAAAGGAAGCCTATAGGCATATGGTGACCAACTCCGGGAGAATGCTTGTAGACTTACATCTACCATGAGGGGTGTATCCACTAGGTGTGTCATCGTCAGCATGGCGATAATAAACCAACCTAAGGTGCCCGTCGATTTGCGATGATCAATTTGAGAAGAAGGCTTGTGGACTTTCATCTTCATAGATGAAAATGATCATCAGGATAGTTTGTTGTTGGTGAGATAGATGTTATTCAAGCTAGGGCGACTACTAAGCGGGGAGTCCCGTGTAAGGACTAGACCTAAACTTAAAGTAGTCAGGAGGAAAGGAGCCACTCTGGGACTTATCTTAAGCCTCAAATATACTCAACCCAGTCAGTGCACGATGGCTAGTTGAAGAAGAAAGTGTGTAGGCTTATAACCTCTTAAAAAAGTCACCATGGGGTAGCTTATCGGTTGCGTCATAAGGCCTACCAAACTAACAAGGAGCTCATTGGTTTGCAATGGTCAAGTTAGAAAGAAAGCTTGTAGACTTACATCCTTCAAATGAGTGACCACTGGGGTGGCACACTAGCAAGATAGCATGTTAGCCCGACTTACAACAGCTAATGTGTGAGTGCCACAGGGGACTTTATCCCACATAAAAATAGCCTGAGATAAAAGATATGTATTTATTTTATGTGATTGTGTGTAATTTGTGTTGGTGTCATGTTGCTAAAAGATAAGACGCCGCTTGGGTTCCTTACACCTACCATAAACACATCGTGGCAGATTTGCAAGCAAAGATATTTATAACTAATATGAAGAGATAGAATTTGAGATGGAAAGAAGTTTTATTGATAATTATTTTCAAACAAGATTTATGGACAATATTTTTTTAAGTAGACCCCATTGATTGGAAGCATTGGACTCTCTCCCTTATAATTTATAAACTTATAAGATCCTCTTTGGTAGACAATTTTTATGGTGAAAGGGCCTTCCTAATGGGTTCAAACTTGTCTCCCATATTTTAACGGGCAATAATTGGTCTCCTTAGAACTAAAATAAGCTCTCCTACTTGAAAAGCTCTAGGATGGACCAACTTGTTATAAGCTAGAATCATTTTGGCTTTATACAACTCAAGGTTTTGGCATACCTAGAAGCGTCTCTCCTCCAAACTTTCGAGCTCTTCTAGCAGTAACTTGACGTTCTGCTCCATTGTGATTTTAATACCCATAACTATCCTTAATGATGGGACTTGGACATCTAATGGTAAAAATGCTTCAGACCCATACACTAAGAAGAATGGGGTAGATTGAGTTGGAGTCTTGTATGTTGTGTGATAAGCTCATAAGGCTTTAACTAACTGCTCATGCTACTGGCACTTGTTGTCATCGAGTGTCTTCTTTAATATCTGGATGAGAGTTTTATTGAAGGCTTCCATTAAGCCATTTTCCCTTGGGTAATAGATGATAGAATATCTCTAATCTATATTGTGTCTCCGAGCAAAGCTATTGATTTTAGTGCTCCTGAATGTAGTACCATTATCAGATATAATTTGTTGAGGCACCTCAAACTTATGTACGATATGGTTCCTAAAAAATTGGAGCACATGCTGAGTTGTGACCTCTTTGAGTGGGATTGCCTCCACCCACTTGGAAAAGTAATTGGTGGCAGCTAGAATGAACCGATGACCCTTAGAAGAAGGAGGATCGATCAGACCCACTATGTCGGTATCCCAACACTCGAATGGCCATGAGGCCAATGTAGGATATAGAATGTTGGGCGGTTGGTGTAAGACCACACCGTGCACCTGACATTGGTGGCATCTCTTAGCTACGTCAATGTAATCTGTGATCATCGAGGACTAGTAGTATCCTAGTCTCTTGATCTTGGCTTTCATCTTCAGACCAATTGACGTGCTTCATATAGACCTGAGTGTAACTTGGTCATGATCATATGGGCTTCATGTTTGTCCAAACATCATAACCACATATGATCGAAGGATCACCAGTATAAGGTGCCATTCACATGAGCGTATGAGAGGGCTCTTTGGTAATGACTTCTCTTGAGGTAGTTTCCTTATATTTAGATAATCCATGAATAGTTGCCTCCAATCTGACTCATCATCCTTTTTAATAATGATAACCTCCCCTTCAAGAGAGAGTCTCTTGATGAGTTCAACATAAATAAGGGATAAGACTTGCCTATTTTGGACCCTTATTGGTATGGACTCATCTTCCAGACATGCCAGCTCTTTGACAAGCTTGGCCAATGCATTTGCCATTGCATTTTCTTCTCGAGAAATCTTGTAGATGGTAACCTCTAGGATTTGCACCAGCAACTCCATGGTGTACCTGATATAATGATAGAGCTTAAGCTTTAGAACTTTGTAAAACCTAGTGATTTGGTTGATGACTAACTGAGAATCCCCGAAGATATTGATGCTTTGGATGCATAGTGTAATGGCTAACTCCAGACTGGCAATCAGCGCCTCATATTTGTCTTCATTGTTGGCACATGGGTTGGACAGATGATATGAGAATCTTATCACATCGCAGTCCGAAGTTAGGAGAACTATTCTTACCCCTGCCTCCCTTGGAAGAGTAGATCGTGATTCTTCTCCCTTTTGAAAGGAAGCCGCACCATCAAAATACATCTTTCAGCGGTGAATGCTAGTGTCCCTTAAGTTTATGATTTATTCATTATGGAGGTCATCACTAAGTGAGAATTAGTAGGAAGTGGGTGTGTTGCTAAGAAGTTCGCTAGTGCTTTTCCTTTCATCGCACTGAGGGGTACAAAATTAATGTCAAACTGTGATAAAATCATGGACCAATGTGCCAACCATTCAGATAGCGTCAGCTGTGTCATGAGATATTGTAGTGGATTGATCCTAGAGATCATGTTCACCTTATGAGAAAGCATTGAATGCCATAACTTTTGGGATGCAAAGATTAAAGCTAGGCAGTGCTTTTTAATGGGTGGGTAATTTGCCTCAGCAAGAATTAGATGACGACTGAGATAGTAGAGTGCATTCTCTTTTCCTTTGTCATTGGTTTGGGCCAACAAAGTGCTAAGGGAGTCATCTAATGTAGCAGTATATAGTTTCAGTGGCTTGCCTGGGATAGGGCTACTAGAACTGGCGGCATCATTAGGTACTGCTTGATATCTTCAAAAGCATGATGACACTTATCATCCCACATGAACTTAGCGTCCTTCTTGACAAGTGCTGAGAATGGTTGGCATCTTCTAATAGGTTAGAAATGAAGCATCTTAGATACACCAACTGCCCTTGGAATGATTTGAGTTGAGTTAGACTTTTAGGGGGTGACATTTTTAATACTGCCTTGATCTTCTCTGGATCAATTTCTATTCCACGGTGTTGGACAGCAAACCCAAGGAATTTCTCTAAAGTTACTCCAAATGCACACTTTAGGGGATTCATTTTAAGGTTAAATTATCTTAACCGTTCGAAAACTACTCTCAAGTTAAAGAGGTGGTCTTCATTTTCTTTACTTTGACTACAAGATCATCAATGTAACATTCGACCTGATGATGGATATGTTTATTGAAGATTCAAGTCATGGCCCACTAGTATGTAGCACCAGCATTTTTAAGGCCGAAAGGCATGACCTTATAAGAATAAATTCTGATCGGGGTTTGAAAATTAGTATTTTTCTCATCCTTGGGGCCATCTTAATTTGGTTGTAGCCAGATGACCCATCCATGAAAGAGAATACTGCATGAGATGAGGCAATGTCCACCATGAGCTCTGTATAGTTAATGTAAATTCATCCTTTGGACATGCCTTATTCAGATCCCTAAAATCGACACATATATGAATTTAGCCATTCTTCTTCTCAACTAGAATGACACTGGACAACTAGGTAGGATATTTTTCTTACCTAATAAAGCCAAAGATCAATCGCTTGATTTCAAAATGACCTCGCCAATGTCTAATCGGGAGCTTGCTTGAAAGGATTTGCATTAAGATCTATTGCTAGTTTGTGGACTGCTACATTAGGAGATAAACTAAGTATTTCTTCATAACTCCATGCAAAATAGTCCTTAAACTCAGTCAATAGCTTAATTAAGTCATTGGTTTCTTGTTCATTTAATAAGGAACTGATGTATGTCGGGCGTGGATTTTCTTTTGTTCCTAAGTTGATTTCTTTGAGTTCATCGATGGTTGATCTTATCTCTTCCTCAAACTCTGGCAGTGCATCCTTGACTTAAAAATCATTTGAGTCATCTGAAATTTCTAAACACACCTCCTCATATGAGTTAGCATGATGTGAAAATAACCTATCAGATTCTAAATGATTGGTGATGACAAAGCAATGATTGTCATTGTCGACTGGACCCACTGTGCTGAATCTTAGTCCTCATCTTGATTGAGGATATCTGCTTTGGTTGTCTCATAACCTTTCAAAATAATCTGACCTGTGTTTAGACCAAGTATGTGAGATTAATACCTTCTTTGCTAAATTAAGAATACAAGATGAATACCAATCAAAAGGCAATTGTATTAAATCTTTATATGAATCATCCTCAAGTTCTACATCGGCTTCCTTACTTGAGAATGATGCTCCCAACAAAAACCTCTTTGTCTTGAAATCTGTGGATGACTTGGGGGCCTCCTTACCTACCAAAACTCTCAACTTTCTAAGAGGAAAGTGGGGTTAGAGCTAAGGTTCTCAACTGCTACCTAACTATTCTACATAACACTGACTTGGATACATTCATGCTTTGCTTGGAGGCCTGGTCTTCATCACTGTCTGGCTCAAATGTCACCTCCAATGGGACTCGCTGAGAGGTGTTGACTAGTGTACTAATCACATAAGACTCATCCTCCGAACTAAATTCTAAATCTATGTGGATAACGGGGGTACTTCTATGAGTTGGAATATAACTCCTACTAGTTGGCCACCAACAAGGAGGTCTTCCACCTCTAGAACTGCCTTTGGATTTGCCTCCTCTACCTGGTGGGGGTCGAGTCATTCTACCCATGTGTTCGTATGGAGGAACGAACTGTGGATGGAATTTAACATCTGGCTGTACTTCTTCCTCAGTGTCAAATTCTCGCTCACTTGTATTTTTATTTTCTTTTTCTCTTTCATTTTCCTTTTCTTTTTCTTTTTATTTTTCTTTTATTTTAAACTTTGACCAAGTTCATGAGAATAGACTTTCTGATTTTGAGGAAGATAGAAGGTCTCGTCCTCATATATGTCGACCTCTATAATTGAAAATGACTTTAAGTCTCATTTGACACAGTATTCAATTCCACCTCTTCGAAACTTTAGGCACTAATATAAAAAGGATGGAACCATCTTATTCTCATGTATCCAAGACCCACCGAGCAAAGCAGTGAAAGATGTATCCGAATCAATTATGTAGAACTTGGCTTCTCTCTTCTAGTTATCTATTTCTAGTGGCAACACTATGAAGCCTAAAGCTCTCTCGACTTGCTCATTGAATCCTCTCAACATCATCCGATCTCCTTGGAGTTTGGAGATGTGAATCCTCAGGAAAGTGTCTTTAGACTCATAATATTTACTGATGCACTGGATCAACTAATACCCTAGAGAGTCTGAATATGCCCATATCCACTGTGATGTAGAGAGGATAGTTGTGCTCAATTGTCCTTAAAAGAAGGTCTTCATCTACGAATGTAACTCCGTGGACTTCTCTTGAATAACATGCCTCCTCTCCAATAGCGATCAACTGAGCTAAGCATAATTCTGGATCAAGAAGGGCCTTGATCAATAACTCCCTCATCTCTTTGGATAGGACAAGGCATCATATATGCTTGTTGACCTCACTTTTGGAGTGAGCTCTCAACTTCCTCATCATAGATCTAGGACTCTTATAGATACTAAGAGTTCTTTAGTCTTAAGACACTTCTAGTGATTAGGTGAACATTTAACCTAACCTTAGAGACTTAGAAGAGTTAGCCATAGGAATAGGTTGTGCTTTAAGGATTTAGGAGGACTTGCCTACCTTATAGCCTAAACCCAATCCTTGCTTCCTTCTTTCAAACCAAACCTCAAATTCAAATTCAAATTCCAAATTATATCCAAATTCAATGATTGAAATCCATCATTAGATGCTAATTCCAAATCCCTTCCTAAGTCCTTTGATTTTATCTTATGGACTTAGCTTTAACCAAATTCAAATCAATCCCAATCCAATTGATTTTGTCAATTATCAAATTCAATCTCAAATCAAATTCTAAATCATAAATCAATTCCAAACTCCAAATGATTGAAACCCATGATTAAGTCCAAATTTCAAAATCTCTTCCTAAGCCATATGAACCACCTTCATATTGTTGACCTCACTTTTGGAGTGAGCTCTCAACTTTCTCATGATAAATCTAAGACTCTTATAGACACTAAGAGTTTTTTAGTCTTAAGACACTTCTAGTGTTTAGGTGAACACTTAACCTAATCCTAGAGACTTAAAAGAGTTAGCCATAGGAATAGGTTGTTCCTTAGGGATTTAGAAGGACTTGCCTACCCTATAGCCTAAACCCAATCTTTGCTTCTTTCTTTCAAACCAAACCTCAAATTCAAATCCAAATTCTAAATCAATTCCAAATTTAATGATTGAAATCCATCATTAGATTCAAATTCAAAATCCTCCCTAGGCCCTTTGATTTTATGTTATGGACTTAGCCTTAACTAAATCCAAATCACTCCGAACTCAAATGATTTTCTCATAACCCATTTATATCTTTATTTATATTCACAAATATAAATGAAATATAAATTCTAATAAGCAAAACCAAACCCAAATCAAATCAAATTCTTGAACTTGGATAAATGATGCCCAAACCAATTCAAATCTCAAGGATTTCTTCATGAGTCAATCATTCCTACAATCATTGACCCAAGTATAAACCTAAACCACAATTATCAAACTAAACCCAAGTCAACCCAAGTCAAGCCCATGTTGACCCTTTTGACTTAAAAATTATCATATGAACTAAAACCCATATGGCTTCAATTCACTTGAAATTGGATTCATATTTCCATCTCAAACCCATTGGTCAATATAACTAAACTTGAATCAAGCCATGATCAAGCCAATTAACCCATTTAGGTCCACTTAACCCAAAGTGACCTAAAAGACCTTTTTGAGACAAGTTCTAATTCAACCCAAATTGGATTGAACTATGCCCATCCAAATCTCACAACATGATCAACAATCATCCTAGGTTGGCCAATTGTCTTAAATTATGTCAAACCAAGTCAAACCTAGCCTTTTACTAAGTCAACATTTAGCCCAAATGAAACCCAAACTATCAAAATCCAACATATGTCAAATTGATTAAAACCATTATTTCAAACCCATTCCTAACCAATGATTGAACATGACCAAATGCTCACTTGAGCGAAACCAAGCTTAATTGACCATTTGACCTAAGTTGACCCAAATTGGCCTAAAAAGCCAAAATGGGTTAAATCATGATTTGATTCAAATTGATTGCAACCAATGGCTCAAGTTGATTCCAAATCACTTATTGAACTTGACCAAAGCCATAATTAAGCCCAAGTTGACCAATTGGTCAACTTGACCTACCTTAGGCCAAATTGACCTAAAGGGTCAAATTAGCCAAAATCCAAATTAATTCCAAATTGAACTAAACCAAAGCCTACAATCACTTTCAATTAGCCAATTGAACTTCACTCAACATTTAACCTAACCCAATTTGGTCAAATTGATCAAATTGGGCAACTTGACCCATTTGACCCATATGAACCCAAATGAACCATAATCAAATCCAAAGCAAATTGAATCTAACTAATGACACCAATATACTCGAATTGGTCATGTGAACTTGACCCAACCCTTGGTTTGACCTAATTTGACCAATTAGTCAACCTGATCCAGCCAACCTAACCTAATTTTACCTAAATAGGTCAAATCAAGCTAAATCAAACCAAACAAACTCCAAACCACTTGAAATTTGGTCTAACCCACTTTTGACCAATCCCAAATCTACCCAAACCAAACTAATAGACAAATTATAATTTTTCCCTCAAGGGCATCCCATGAGATAAGACACATGCTTATTGTGTCATTTTCTCCCCCTAGCCACTTGGCACCTCCTCACAGGTCCATATAGACACCTTGAATCATGGCTGACCTGACCCAAAGGTGGTTAAGCTAGCCATAATCCATGAGGAAGTGAAATCACTTCTCCATTTCCATTGGAACACTTGGAAAGCCATAAACACCCACTACTCCCTTGGCAGCCACTCTCACACCCTCCTCCACTCAAAAGAAGCCAACTAACATATTCCCTGCCCAAACCGAGCTCCCATGGTGACCCCTTGATAAAAAACTCCAAATCAGCCATGACCATCCGATCCAAGGAATGAGGAGGTATACCCCCTTCATTCTCACTCAAACTCAAAGAATCACACTCATTTCAACCCTCGAAGCTAAGGAGAGGAATTTGAGAGCAATTTCCAAGCTTTCCCATGCTCCCCAAATCCCCATTCTTGGTTTTACACAAAAATGAAACATGGGAGCCTCAATCTGATTCCCATTTGCTCAAATCTTTACCAAAGTGCAATTAACTTTGCACATGCCTTCCTTGGAGCCAATCGAGTAAGAACGAATCATTTCCCAAGCATCTCAATGGATCGAGGGTAGAGTTCAATCAAGCCTAGCCATCTTTGTCTAGTGCTTTAGTCTTCTGAGTAATCTACACCATATCAAAGCTTGTACGGCTCAACAAAGCTTTGTTTCTACCTAACGAAGCTTCCTCAATCATTGGAACCACTGGTCATAAGCTCTAGTGGTATTCCATTGAAACCAATCCTTGAATAAAAATAGATTGGCCTTTAGTGAAAGAAATTTTCATGTCATGCGATTTTCTCAATTAGTTCTTCTTCTTATGCTTCCCTGAAGGTGTGGGATCATTTTCATCTCCATCTGAGCTCAGGTGAGCTCAGATCGAGTAGCCATTGATGGATTGTAGCTATCCTTTATCACTCGGGAGGACATAGGTCATGGACCATTCATCCCGTATGATTAGAATGGATGGTCCTGATCTAATCATGCTTAGAACCCCAATTTAATCCCTCAGAATTGCGGGTTTGATCATGGCCATCCCATCTTAGATCAGATGACCCATAGAGATAATGCGTGCACCGCCATCTAAGTCAGCACTCAGATGTGACAACTTAAATAGCAATCCCATTATGCCACTTGGAAAGCGCGCAGCATCAGTCGCCACGTGGCTCGATGAAATTAAGGTTCTATTAGGGATTGAGACTTAGGCTCTATTCTTTGTCTCTTTCTCTAAGTTGATCTCATTTTGGTTGGTTAAGATTAATTAGGTTTTAATAATTTAATTAATGAACTTAATTAATTCAATTGAATGTAATTATATAATTCAATCTTGGGTAGCTCTTTGGGCGTTCAATAACCCAAAGGGGGAGATAATAAAATGATGGTTAGCTCACATGTGTGAGAAAACCATAAAAGTAGTTAAGTGAGATCCCTTAAGCTTAATTAATTATTAATTATGAGCTAATTACATTAGATCCCTTTCATTTCTTAGGAGCATTACAAATTTATTTTTTATGTGGTTGCATATCATATTGGCTCATTATTAATTAGTTAATTTACTTAAAGTGATATAAGTAAGGGTTTGTTGGTGTTTTCTCTAGAATAAAAAAAAGAAATGACACCACATAGAATTTAAGAATATTTTATTTAGATGACCAAATATGACATTAAGGAATAAAATATTATATCGAAAGATAAGCATGCTCTCCTATAATGGATTCGATCATTTTAACAAAAGACTCTTAAGGCTAATGGGTCTTTCGTGTACCAAATTATTTTGCCCTGAACTACATTGAAAAGTAAAACAGGGTTTATTTTATTCTGGGATCATGGTTCCCTGTAAAGGAAAGCCTCTATAGTTAATTACATCTCAGGATGGGTCTCTTCCTAAGAATACTCTCGATTAAAGAAATAAGTGGTTATTCCTGTATACTACTAAGGTAGCTTTGAAAGGTTTGATTTTTAGAAAATTCAATTGAGAGAGATCTAAATTGGAGAGAGTTATTTTCAAGAGTCAAATGAGAAAAGTAGGAAATGTCTATTAATACTGGGATACCCAGTAGACATTTCAACTATCCTATGATTGGGCTTCAAATTAGGGATTTAATTTTATATTTTGAGTTGACATTTTCTTAGAAATCTAGGGCTTAGATTCTAGTAGCATAAGACTGTAGAAATGCCTACGGTTGAAGGCTTATTCCTAAAAGGATGCTTCAGAAGCTAATCTACAGGTGCCGCTGACACAATCGATGCTCGACCTAGTTCTATCCTTGGGAATCATTAGCCATTCTCCTCACTTGAGGGAACTAGCTCATCTTGACTCTTACGGACTTACAAGCTAGAAGGCGTTTAACCTTGCCTAAGTGCATTTCAAATTCATGAAGTCAAGTCACATGAATGCAAGATGGCCGGGCTATTGAATTTTTAGGAAAGAAATCTATGAACCTAGACTCACTCCCTAATCCCTAAGATGATGTAGGGTATGAGGATGCATCTAACTAATATGTATTTTTTAGATTTTTATGATTTTTGACTCAGGATTCATTTTAGGCCATAAGTATGTAATTTATGCCTAATGCATGCAATTAGAAAATGGTTCTGGGCCAAATCAGAATAGAAGAAGGTGTTCTTCCATCATAGGCTCTAAAAGGTGAAGCCCAAGTTCTCTGGAAAAAATGGAAGCCCTTCCTTATTCAAGAGTTAAATAATATGATTTATGCATGATGTTAAAACATCCAACTAAGGGGTTGCTACATATTTTATCTTGCTTTAATACTTAGGCTTTTGTATGAAGATTATGAGTTGTATTTATTTTTTTATGTTTTGATTGATTTAGTTGGGTAGAAAATTTAGTTTATCCTATGAGCCTATGTCCTGACATTTATCACAACACAAATATATCATAGAAAAGAACCTAGAAAAAGCTTGTTATTTTTATTGCACAACCAAAATAAATCAAGCCAAATTAAATTAATAGAAACATACCAAAGGTACTGCTGTACACCCCGGAAGAAAGAAAAATGGGCAGTCGAGTTCTGCCCTTATACAACCCGGCTCAGAACTTTAAGTTTAGATCTATGGGTCTCCTTTCCAAGAAAGTCCCCTTCTTCAGGGACATCCATATCAGACTCGTGGGGACCACACATCTCTTGGTTGGTCGACTCTGCTAATCCTAGACCCCATAGATCCTAACCTAATTTTAAGCTCAAATTTATATTTAAAATTGAAAAGAAAATCCTAAGCCCTACAAAATAGATGTTAGGAAATACACACAACACACAAAGCAATTTATATATCACAAACATACGGGCTTAACATTAGTTGCTTGGCAAGTTCGCATGTCCTATGGACTATGTTTATGGGATTTTCAACACCTGTAAGCAAACATCAATTTTATGATTTATTTATTACAGCGATCCCTTTAACATAGTCCCTTGCAGAAAATAATGTTAATTCTAAAAAGAACGCCCTACCATCCAGTCAAACGAGCAAATAAGCCTAGGCATCCAATCTAAAATAATACACCATACAGACATGTGAAGCCTATCACAACATATCAGAGAAGATTAAAGAAAAATCACAGAATGATCTAACCTAGATCTAGAGTCTGTGACCAAAGTAATTTAGTGTGTGTAGAAGTTGGGCTTGTGTGGTAAGTCTTTGCTAGGCTTTTTTAGTTCAAGTTTCAATTCAACATTTGATTTTATTTAATTTTTTACCATTGGGTGGTTTCAATTCAATGACTTAATGATTTAATTTCATTTTTTATGTTCATTTTACTTGGTTAAAGTAATGTTCAGGTTTTCAAGAATGAGAAATAGAATGAATTTTATTTTTAGGTGAAACTCACTTTATTCCACATCCTAAATCCTAATGAGGTTTCCAAAAGTCTAACTAATATCCCTAAGTATCTTAATTAATCCTTTTGA
Organism: Cymbidium sinense; assembly: GCA_021442155.1. NCBI lineage: Eukaryota > Viridiplantae > Streptophyta > Magnoliopsida > Asparagales > Orchidaceae > Cymbidium > Cymbidium sinense. The sequence goes on from CM038220.1 coordinate 138,303,597, forward strand.
TGTTATTTATGTTTGGATTTGATTTATGTTATTTCATTTGTTTGAATTGCTTTGTTCGATTTAATTTGTTTGAGTTGTTTCATTTTAATTTAAGCTATATGGGTTTCATTTGATTCATTTTATGTTAATTTAAAGAGTTTAGATTAAATTTTGATTTCATTCACTTTAACTTAAGTTGTTTAAATCATGGGTTTGTAAGCTTAAGGTTTAAGTTCATTAATATGATTTAGTATTTTTGACTTAGGTTTATTCATGGATTATTCTTAACCTAAAGTACTTAGGTTAATTATTTGATCTGATTTAATTGACCTAAGATTTAGATTCACTCTTAAATTCATTAGAGATGAGTGTTTTCATTAAATTTTATTAATTTAAATTTTAAGGTTTAAGTTAATTAATAATTTTGTTGGTCTAAGGTATTATTTCATTAACCTAAGATTGAATTTGATCACTTTAATTGACTTAGGATGTTTAGAGAAGTTCCTTAATAGTTTTCTGATATTTGATTGAAATTGATTTGAATTACCATTTGATTTAATAAATTAATTAATTTCCTTAACCGAATATTTGATTAACATTGAGCTAAGGATTTAGAAATTTAACAAACTCCTAATCCAAAGATCAATTGGAATTGAAAATTTTCTGGCAAATGGGGTTACATGCCAGTTTCAAGTGTTCAAAGTTTCATCTTCATTAAATTTATAATTAGGGAGTAATTAGGATTTTAATTATTTCATTAAAACTTAAATTAAGCCTAATTTATTGATATTCAGTTATGGGTTTTATTTTTCATAAATTCCTCTCTAAAATACCTTTCCAATGAGGGTCTATTCATAATTTTGGATTATTGGTTAGTTATTATGATTTAATTAAGTTTAGGTTATTTAATTGAATTACTTAATTCATTTAATTGCTTAATTAGATCAATTTAAGGATTATTGGGTTTAAATGAGTTTAAGTGATGTTTTAATGTTCACGAAAGTTCATTAAGGTGATTTAAGGTTGTTAGATTAAAAATTCCCTAATTATTTCATTAAAGATTAATTAATTTAATTATTGTATTAATTAAGCATGTGAAATAGCAATTTCCATTAAGTTCAGAGAGTTAAATCCCCAAAATTCACTTAAGGTGTGTTTCATGCTTAATTTCATTTCCCCAGAGTTTCAAATTAATTGGATTATTAATTTGAGAGTAATTAGGGTTAAATATTTTTCAATTAAACCCAAATTAAGGAAACAATATCTAATAAAAATTGGGAATTTTAATTTCTATGGATTTCTCTCATCAAGATGAATCTAAAAAGCTTTTATTTGCATTTTTATGATTTTTCATTGATTTTCTATTTTAGAATTTTTATGTATTTTATAATTATTTAAACCCTTAAATAATGATATTTAAGTGGCGGCGGGGTGCACATCCATGGCCATGGGGCATTGATCCCGAATAAACATGTGTTATATGAGAGTAATTCATTCTAATTTATCTTAAGACGTCCTTCTTATTGAATAAATTCATTTAGGGTGAACCTAAACTTAGAATAATTAAAACATATAATAAGCCATTCACTAAAGAAAATTAATTAATTAACTTGCTTTAGAAGTGACTTAAGGTATGGATGAAAGAGAGGTTCCCTCTTTTTTTCTCTTTATAACACTTAGATGTTAAGTGCAGGCCATATAAAATAAAAGGAAATACTAAATAAAATCTTCAAATCAATTAAATCGCTTAAAGAGAAATCAACCCTTTCTAAATTAAATCCCTCACACTTAGCAAATTACAACTCTAAAGCCTAGTTAGGACATACCACACAAGCTTTAATCCACACACATTTGACTAAGTCACCAATTCTAGCTTTATCTTAGGGCGGTGTATGGTTTGATGTATGCTTGTTTTATGATGTATTGTCATAGACTGGATGTTAGGGTGTATGTGCACAGTCTGGATGTTAGGCCGATATTAGCCTAATTATATTTTCTGTAGGAGGTTGTGCTTAAGGGGCATCATAATAAAAATATAAATACTTTTACTATGCAGGTTGCTTAGCCCCTAAGCATAACTGAAGTTAGGACAAGTGGGTTTGGTTACCCATGTGTGGGGTACTAAGCCCAAATTATTCATATAATTGGTTGGGTTGTATGGTGTGTTTAGTTAACATTTATTCTGCAGGTGTAGCTAGATTTACTTTTCTTCTTTTAATGTAATTTTGTATTAGGGTTAGGATGAGCATTAGTTATAAGACTAAGTGATGTGTTTGGAGTAAGCATATCTAAGTTAAGCTAAAAGGAATAAAGCAATGGAGGAAATCAAATGAAGAAATTGAAGATGAAGAAATGAAGAAGGAAGAATGAAGAATGAAGATCCTCATAACATTCATTATTCTTAATTGTAATTGTTCTTTTGTTGTCTGGGTTGTATAGGGGTAGAGCTCGGCTACCAACATTTCTTTTTGGGTTGTACGGCCACACCCAACCGCATCAGCCTTTCTATTCTTTAGTGACAGCTTTATAAAATTGTTTGATGATTTGTTTTACTTGTATATTAGAAAAAGCATGCCTTTTCATAATTTGTTTATGATTGGTGATTGTTGTATGACCTAGATGCGATTAGGCTCTTAGGATAAAAATAAAATTTTTTATTTTGTTAATAACTCATATCTAAACTTTTAAAACAACTCATAATCACACATAAAAGCCTAAGTATTAAATCAAGATAATAAAATATTTAATAACCCCTTAGCCAAATGTTATATATTTAATATCATGCATAACCATCTTGTTTTACTCTTATTAAGAGAGGGCTTCCATCTTTGCCAGATAGAATGGGCTTAACCTTTGAGAGTCTATGATAGAAGAACACCTATTTCCCTTTTGATTTGGCCCACAATCAACTTCTCATGCATTTAGCCATACAAAATCTCATAGCCAATGTCAAAATATAGAGTCCCAAATTAAATCAAATTTGATAAAATTTGTATTAGATTAAGTTATTATTCATACCCCTCATGCTCTAGTCTCTTAAGGAGTGGGTTTAAGGACTTAGTCTCTTTTTTAAATAATAACAACTTAGCCATCTTGCAAAAGCATAAGACTTGCCTACATGATTTTAAATCATAGGAGGACTTAGCTCGCTGCCACTCTAGGCGGTAATAAGTCCAGCAGTCGGGTGGTTTACATTCTCTTGTAGAGGTAAACCATATACCCACTTTCACCTTAAATTTAGGTCATGCTTTGGCTCTCGCCAAAGCTCTCTAGATTTAGGATTTGAGGTTGTTATTTTCCTTTGGGGCTACAAGCATATATCCTCACCTCTTAGGCATTATCACAATCTTGTATTGTGGAATTATAATTCCTAAATTTCTATTAAAATTTCAACTCAAATAGAAATCAATCTCTTTAACTTCAAATATATAATGCCCAATCATAGGTTAGATTGGAGTGCTCACTAGGCTTCCTAGTTTCATGAGCGCTCCCTACTCATCTCCTTTGGTTTCAATAATAACTTTCTCCTTTTGATCCATTCCATTTGATTTTCTAAAATATAACCAATTTATTGATAGTCCTATCTTTGAATTATTTGGAAACAATAATTACTTACTTTAATAGAGAGTATTCTTAATGGATTCATTTTTCTTAAGATGTAATTAACTATGGAGGCTTGCCTCCATAGGGAACTTAACGAACCAATTTAAATAAACCCTGCTTTACTTTTCCATGTAAAGAAGGGGAAAAAAATCTATGTTATATTCAAGGACCCATCATGCCTTAGGAGTCCTTATTAGGTGATTAGGTCCATTGTAGGGTAGTGACTTCTATCTCTCGAGATAGTACACTATTCCTCAATATCGTACTTGATCACCTCAATAAGTATATCCTCAGATCTGCATGGTGTCCCCTCATATGTACCCATATAAATGAATACCTAAAATAAACACCACATATATGCTTAATCAAAACTCCTTCAAAGTAACTCAAATTTGGTTGATTTCTTTATGAATCATTCATTCATTCATTTATATTCACAAATATAAATTAAATCCAAATTTAAACCATTCAAATCAAATCAAAATAGATCAAACCAAACCAATTCTCAACTTAAGCCCTTTTTGGCCTACATCCCTCAACTTGGTCAAATTTGCTTCCAAATCACTCCAAACTCAAGTGATTTCTCACAACCTATTTATATCTTCATTTGTATTTACAAATATAAATGAAATATAAATTCAAATAGTCCAAACCAAATCCAAATCAAATCAAATTCCCAATTTTAGCCCTTTTAGCCAACCTTTTGAACTTGGCTAAATGACATCTAAATTAACTCAAAACCCATGGATTTCTTCATGATTTAATCATTCCTTCAATCATTGATCCAAATATAAACATAAACCACCATTATCAAACCAAACCCAAGTCAACCCAAGTCAAGCCCATGTTAACCTTTTGACTTGAAAATTATCATATGAACCAAAATCCATATGGCTCCAAATCACTTGCAATTGGATTTATATTTCCATCTTAAATCCTTATATCAACTAAACTAAACTTGAATCAAGCCATGATCAAGCCAACCAACCCATTTAGGTCTACTTTACCCAAAGTGACCTAAAAGACCTTCTTGAGCCAAGTTCTAATCCAACTAAAATTGGATTGAACCAAGCCCATCTAAACCTTCAATCATGATCAATAATCATCATAGGGTGATCAATTGTATTGAATTGGGTCAAACCAAGTCAAACTTAGCCTTTGACCAAGTCAACATTTAGCCCAAATGAAACCCAAACTAGCCAAAATCCACCATATGCCAAATTGATTGAAACCATTGACTCAAACCCATTCATAATCAATGATTGAACATGACCAAACAATCAATTGAGTCAAACTAAGCCCAATTAGCCATTTAACCTAAGTTGACACAAATTGGCCTAAAAAGCCAAAATAGGTTAAATCATGATTTGATCCAAATTAATTGCAACCAATGACTCAAGTTCATTCCAAATCACTTATTGAACTTGACCAAAGTCATAATTAAGGCCAAGTTGACCAATTGGTCAACTTGATCCAACCTAGCCCAAATTGACCTAAAAGGTCAAATTGGCCAAAATTCAGATTAAATCCAAATTAAACCAAACCAAAGCCTACAATCATTTTTAATTGACCAATTGAACTTGACTCAACCCTTAACCCAACCAAATTTGATCAAATTGGTCAACTTGACCAATTTGACCCTTTTGAATCCAAATAAGTCAAATCCAAACCTAGACCAAACCAATCTAAACCAATTGAATCAAAATATTCTAAATCATCATATGAACATAACCCAAGCTTTAGTTTGACCCAATTTAACCAATTGGTCAGCCCAACCCAACATAAACCAAATAACCCATTTGACCAACCTAAGCCAAACCACTCAAATCCAATTTATGGAATCGTGTGGGCTAATCTAACTCAAGTTAAACTCACCCTAGGTCAGCCCAGGACCTCCCCAAACCTAAGTCAACTCTCCCATCCCCATGACAACCCCTGAGCACTCAATAGAACCTTCTCCTGACCCACCTAGCCCAACTAACCCACTCTAGATTGACCATGGATCTTTGGGAGGTTAGTTGACTCACCTCCAACCCAAACCGAGCACCCAATGGATCCAAACCTTATAACCTTTGCACAATAGATTCATGGTAGCCTCCCATCGCTTCTCCCATCCCTGACGTACTACCTGAGCTTGATGGAGATAAGTCTGGTGGTCGGACGGCAGCCAGCCAGTGTAGATCGTTCGCATGCTGATGTCAGTCCATCATGAGTAATTGAGGAGTATACTCCCTCAATTCGAGTGAATCAAAGCCAATTGCATTGAGAGACTTCCTAAGGACATTTCAAACTCCCTCAGAGCAATCCCAAGCATCCTCAAGCCCTCCGCGATCAACATTGTGCATTCCCGAGCAAAGCCAAAATAGGACATCACCCCTTCAATCAATACTCCCTCTTCATCCAATCAAATCTCAATTACTCTTAGCCACACCAACACCATACCTAGTTGAGCACAAAAGAATCAATTCCCAAGCTTTGAAGTCATGGGAGGAGTGAGTTTGATCAAGACCGAATGCCAAAGGAGGGGAGCTTGGTCCACAGAGCACTTTACCCCAAATTAAGCTCAAAGCTTCTCAATAGGACCTCATCTCAACTAGGTGAAGCTACCTCCGACTACCCACCACCGGACATTAGCTCCGGTGAGGTAATTCCTCAAAATCGTAGCTATCAAAAAATCATGCTTGGTCTTTTTCGAAGAGAATTTGAATCCCATGTGAATTTAACCTTTGGATGTGCATCCACCCTCCTTCCGAAGGTGTGGGATCAATTTGATCCCAATCCAAGCTCGGGTGAGCTTGGATCGAATGAGGAAAGATGGGTGGTGCTCGTCTTTCACCACTCATGATGGAGGAATATCATACGCCATCTGTTCCGCATGATTGGAATGGATGGCTGTGATTAGATCATGGAAGATCTCTGCTATTTTCTCCCTTAACCCACGGATCGAATCGTGACCGTCCGATCTTAGATTGGACAGTCTACGGGAAAGCGCATCCGCCGCCGACTAAGTCAGCTCACCGATGTAAGCTTAAATAGCCAATCCCATCGTGCCATATGGAAAGCGCACCGCGTCAGCCGCCACATAGCCTGACTAGATTAAGGCTTTAATTAGGCTATTTTAATTAATTTTTAAGACTGAAATTTTCTAAATTCATAACTAATTGTAGAAAAATCCACAAAATGCAAACTTTAGCTCATTTCAAAGGTATTTTAGAGTAGAATCTAAGAAAATTATTTCTAATTGATATTGAATAGTGATTTTAGCTTAAGTAAGGTTTAATTAGAAATATAATTAGTTTAATTACCTCTTAATTAAGTATCCAATTAATCTCAAATTTTCTGTGAATTTCTAGGGGATGTCTTCTGCCTCCCTATTTTTTTGGGATTTTATTGGTTGCTTGATTAGGAGAATCAATTGATTAAGCCTTAATCACTCTTTTAATTTAATTAGTGATAGTTAGTGAATGAATAATAGTTTAATTAATTATTTAAGCTTAATTACCTCTATAGAGTAAGAACTTAGGGAGTGGGTTGGGATACTAATTCATTTCTAGATTTCCTTCACTTTTGGAATTAAATTGATGATTAATGATGTAATTGCTTAATTAATTTAATTTCAAGATAAAATTAGAGCTTAATTGAGTGTTTGAAATGACTTAGGGATTAAGATTGAGGCCTTGTCCTTCTCTCCCAATTAATTTCATCATCCTAATAAAAATGTAATCAAAGAATTCAATCAACTAATTAATAAGCTTGATTTAACTCAATCTAAAATCCACTTCATACCTAAGCAACCTTTAAATGATCTTGGGTAGCTCCTTGGGTGTTCAATAACCCAAGGTGAGAGATAATGAAATTATGGTTAGCTCACATATATGAAAAAATCATAAAAGTAGTTAGGTGAGATCCCTTAAGCCTAATTAATTATTAATCATAAGCTAATTGTATTAGGCCCCTTTCATTTCTTAGGAGCATTGCAAATTTACTTTTCATATGGTTGCATATCATATTGGCTTATTATTAATTAGTTAATTAACTTAAGGTGATATAGGTAAGGGTTAATTAATTCACTTATTTCATATCTTAACCTAACTAAAACATAAAATCAACCTAAATATTCATCATTAAACCAAATTAACTCACACATGAGGAATTGGATTAGGATTAGCAAACCTCTTTCATATTTCTTAAATCAAATCAAACTCAAGGTTAAAAATATCTTTAAGGAATTTTGGTTTATTTTAAATAGCCTTATTTAATGTGATTGTCCTTAGGAATTAATTTGGATGAATGAGATCATGTGCTTATATTCCTTTATTTCTTTCCAATCATGCTAAACATTGCTTTCCAATCGTGTGCTAACTAAATTAAATAGTTTCTTCTATGTCAAATTGCATGTGTAGACTTAAATTAAAAATAGGTGTGACTATTATTACTATTAAATCAAAAGCTATTTTCAAAAGCCCATAAATAAATTATAATATATGAAATAATGTTAATTACAAATATCTATAAGTTTACATGTGATGATAATATAAGGTATGTAATATGAAGTTCTCTTTCCTTACCTTACATGGATTTACATAGGATTTTCAAGTGTATAGTTCATTTGAAAAGAACACAACATTTACCTAAATCTACTCCTATGCATCTCCATGTTAAGACTTAGGAAGAATTCAATATCACATATGTAAATCATGTAATCAAACCAAATGTTTCTTCTTGCATGATTTCTTATTCCTGTGGTTCTTTTTATACATTCATATGTATTTGAGAAAAGTGGTATATTAGTCTGGGCACCCCAGAGCTATGAGTCTTTAAGGAGTCCTAAGTAGGTCTTGTACCTTATGCCCCTGGTGTAGAAAATAATGGAGTCGTACTCACTTAAAACTCTTATACATATGTATGTATGATGTGGCCAATGAATAAGAATCATAAATTAAATAAATAAAAAATACAACTTCTGCATGGGTTTTCCTATCCTTATAGTTTCTTATACATCTATATGTATCTAAAAAAAGTGGTATACTAGAATGGATACCCCAAGGCTGCGAGGCTTTAAGTAGCCCTAAGTAGGTCTTGTACCTTACGCCCTTGGTGCTGAAAATAATGGCGACGTACTCACTTAAAACTTTTATACATGTGAATGTGTATCTAGCCAATGGATAAAAAATCCCTCTTTTCTATTAAAAAGGCATGCATTCATAATTCAATCAAATGAAATATTATAATTCTAAATACACTTCCATGCATTTATCATTCAAGTATGCTAGAAATCTAAATTGCATGTATAGATACGCTTAGGATTTATTCATATGCATGATATACATAATGAAAAAGAAATAAATGAATATGTGTTGTGTGATAGTAATTTATTCTAATTAATCATAAGATGCCTTTGTTATTGAATGAGGTTACCTAAAGTGAACCTAAACTTAGGATTAATTAAAAAAATACATAATAAGCCATTCACTAAAGAAAATTGATTAATTAACTTGCTTTAGAAGTGATCTAAGGTAGGGATGAAAAGGGGGTCTCCTTTCTTTCTTCTCTTTATAACACTTAGTTGTTAAGTGTAAGCCATATGAAATAAAGAAAAATACAAAGCAAAAATCTTCAAATCAATTAAATCACTTAAAGAGAAATCAACCCCTTTATAAATTAAATCCCTCACACTTAGCAAACAACAACTCTAAAGCCTAGTTAGGACATGTCACACAAGCTTTAATTTGCACACATTAGACTAAGTCAACATTTTAGCTTTATGTTAGGGCGGTGTATGGTTTGATGTATGCTTATTTTATGATGTATTATTTTAGACTAGATGTTAGGGTGTATATGCGTAGTCTAGATGTTAGACCAATATTAGTCTAATCATATTTTCTACAGGAGGTCATGCTTAAGGGGCCACTATAATAAAAATATAAATGTTTTTGCTGTGCAGGTTGCTTATGCCCCTAAGCATAGCCCAAGTTAGGACAGGTGGGCTTGGTTACCCATGTGTGGGGTGCTAAGTCCAAATTATTCATATAACTGCTTGGGTTGTATGGTGTGTTTAGCTAACATTTATTTTACAAGTGTAACTAGATTTACTTTCCTTCTTTTTAATATAATTTTGCATTAGGATTAGGATGAGTGTTATGGCGGATTAGGATGAACATTGGTTAAAAGACCAAGTCATATATACCATGTGATGCCTTTGGAGCAAGCAACATCTCAATCAAGCCAAAAGAAAGAAAGAAATGGAGCAAATCAAAATGAAGGAATGAAAGATGAAGAGTGAAGAATGGAGATGAAGAATAAAAGTGACGAACCTCACTCTCCTTTGTCTACTTGGAAAACCGTTTCTTTTGCTCCACACCTCAGGGGTGGGGGGAGTGCTCTACTTTCTATAGGTTGTTCGTACAAGGGTTATCTTCTTCTTTTACTTAGCTGACTGACTTTCTATGAATAGAATAAATCTGACGGATCAAAGTCATAAGACTATCCAACCATGCCTACCTCTGAGTCAAATGGGATTTTTTTTAAAAAATTCTTTTGATTCGCACCTTATCCATCCAGGCTTCAAAAAACACCCCCATAACACTTATCCTTTTATAATTGTAATTATTTTTTGTAATCCAGGTTGTATAAGAGTAGAGCTCAGCTACCCATATTCTTTTTGGGTTGTACGGCGACACCCAATCGCACCGGCCTTTTATTCTTTTACGATAGCTTTATAAAATATATTTGGTATTTTGTTTAGCTTATGCATTAGAAATAACATGTCTTTTCATAGTTTCTTTATGATTGGTGATTGTTGTGTGGCCTGGATTTATTTAGGCTCTTAGGATAAAAATAAATTTTCTACCCCATTAATAACTCATAACTAAATCTCTAAAATAACTCATAACCTCACATAAAAGCTTAGGCATTAAATCAAGATAATAAAATATTTAGCAACCCCTTAGCTAGATGATTATGTTTAATATCATGCATAACCATCTTGTTCCACTCTTGTTAAGAGAGGGCTTCCATTTTTGCCAAATAGAATGGGCTTAACCTTTAAGAGCCTATGATGGAAGAACACCTCTTTCCCTTTTGATTTGGCCCATAATCAACTTCTCATGCATTTAGGCATACAAAATCCCATAGCCTGTGTCAAAATAAAGAGTCTCAAATTAAATGAAATTTGATAAAAATTTGCATTAGATTAAGTCATTATTCATACCCCTCATGCTCTAGTCTCTTAGGGAGTGGGTTTAAAGACTTATTCTCTTTTCTAAATAATAAAAACTAGCCATCTTACAAAATCATATGACTTGCCTATATGGATTTAAAGTGGAGGAGTTGCCACCTGTGTGATAATAAGTCCAACTGTAGTTTACTCTCTTGTGGAGATAAACCATATACCCATTTTTTGCCTTAGATTTAGGTTGTGTTTGGCCCTCGTCAAAGCTCCCTAGATTTAGGATCTGAGGTTGTTGTTTTCTTTTGCAGGCTACAAGCATAAATCCTCACCTCTTAGATATTTTCACAATCTTGTATTATGGAATTATAAGTCTAGATTTCTAATAAAATTTCAACTCAAATAAAGAAATCTCCTCAACATCAAATATATAAAACCCAACCATAGGATAAATTAGAGTGCTCACCAAGCTTCTTAGTATCATGAACACTCCCCACTCATCTCCTTTGGTTTCGATAATTACTCTTCTCTTTTGATCCATCTAACTTGATTTTCTAAAACACAACCAATTAATCGATAGTTCTATCTTTGAATTATTTGGAAATAATAATCGCCTACTTTAATCGAGAGTATTCCTAAAGAACTCACCTTCCTTAGGATGTAATTAACTATTGGGGGTTGCCCCCATAGGGAACTTTAGAACCAGGTTAAAATAAACCCTACTTTATTCATCCATGTAAAGTAGGAGAAAAATCTCTGGTATAGTTGAAGACCCATCATGCCTTTGGAGTCCTTATTAGGTAATTAGGTCTATCGTAGGGTAGTGACTTATATCTTTTGAAATAGTATACTATTCCTTGATATCGCACCCAATCACCTCAATAAGTACATCCTCAGATTTGCTTGGTGTCCCCCTCACATATACACACAACACACATACCAAAAATAAACACCACATTGCTTAGCTTAGTTGGCAACTTTCTCAGGTGAGCGAGGACATTGTAGTCAACTTTGGATTGATCCTCCACAAGCATATCCATAGGTGGAGCATCCTGTGGCGCTATCTGTTCGCTTGAACCAATGACTTGCTTACCCTTATCCTGAGGTGCTACCCTAGGAGGTAGAACTTTTCCACTATGGAGGTTGACTTTAGTGAGTTCATGAGATGATTTAGCGAAAAGTTCTACCTGCCTATCAGGTTCACCTACAGCTTCTCCTACAGGATCATCAGAGTTGGATGACTCAAAATTAATCTCAATGGGAAAACTCGAGTGATTTAGGAATGGACAATCCATTTCTAAATCAGAAGAAGAAGAATGATCGGAACTGGAGTTATTATTATTTAAACTTGAAGAGTTTTCTATAGGAATAAACTCAGGCAGATCATCAGAAGTGAGAGAAATATAAGTGAAATCAGCTTTCTTCATTAATTTCTTAGATTTGGATGGAGGTATAAAGTAGAAATCATGTAAAGTAAGCAGAGAGGATTTAACCCCATGCTAATACAGGCCAAGAAGAAGAGCAGGAGGAATTGTAGTAGCAACTGGAAAGAGTAGAATTGGTGGTTGCACTACTATACTATCCCGTGGAGGGTGTATCTTCTCTACCTCCCTCAAGTTTTCCTTAGCAACTTGCAAACCTTCCTTGGAGTTGGAGGGTTGAGCTGACTCAGGTACCTACAAGGGTAGTTTCCTAATCTTAGAAATGATTTTCTTGAAGGTTTGGGATAGGGAGATATCCCAACCTTCCTTTATCTTAAGAAGATCGCATGTATCCCCAAGGATTACTTTAAAAGAGCTAGAATGTTATTCTAATATGTATTCCTTGGGGATAATGATGGCACCCAACTTATAGTTACGCTCAAGCCAATCTTTAAAGGTAATGCAATCTTCTAAGATATGGCCTAACATGTGGTGGTAGGGGCAATAGTTTGGATCATGACTCACTTCCTCAGCCTCAGGCTCGTAACTAGAATTTCTTTAAGAGATTCTTAAAGATCTTCCTGACTACCTCCCTTTTGAATGAATAAGACTTATTCAATATATCAGCAAGAGTAGGTAAATAATAACTACCTGATGGTGGGTAGGAATACTGCTACTGAGGATGCTAATGAGGAGGTGAATGTGGTGGCCACTGTGGTAACTAAGGTGGCCGATATGATGGTCAAGGTGGTGGCAGAGAAGGCTGCTAAGCTCGAGGTCTATCTGACTGAACCCTAGCTGGCTGCTTCCCCTTATCAACTGCTGTGACTACCCCCGGCTTCTTCTCAAATACCTTTTGAGGTTTGGGCTTGCGTGACTGGTCTTAGAAAGGCAACTATCTGGCTTCCTTTTGTAGACTAGTTGTATTATTGCTTAGCTTCTCAAAGGTTTTGATTGCATGAAAACAACTGAGCCATGGCTACTCTTAAGGAGAATCTCCATGGTGTGTTGTTCAGATAGCTGTGGTTCGTATTTCATACTCAGGTTTTGTCACCTGAGAATATAATAAATAAGGGACTTATTGGGATTTTGTTTTGCTACAACGAGGTTGCCTATAGTAACCCTTTGCTGAGCTCCAGCAAACCTCTTGATGAAGAGGTGCTCTAACTCAACAAATGTCTTTATCGAACCGTTAGACAATTCAACATACCAATCAAATGCAACACCCGCTAAACTCCTAGCAAACAATCTGAAAAGAAGGGCGTCACTGTCTCTGGCGTTGCAACAACCGGCCCTGAAATGTGCAATATGTTGGCGAGGGTTCCCACTGGCATCAAAGATTTTGAAAGAAGGAGGCACGAAACCCTTAGGATATTAGACCACATCAAATTCCTCCAGGTAGGGTCTACCCTTTCAAATAGATGAGCCACCTTGGGCTCACACCAGTGCTTCCCTCATATGTTGTTCCACCATGTGCTTGATATCGTTCTCATGCATGTAGGTACTATCCACCACCTTCCTATGCAAGCTACCACTATCTTCCTCTACGTGAATGCATCTAGGATGATCTGAGGTATGTGTCAACTCTGCTATGTTGGCTACTATTGGAGAAGGATGTGACACTAGGGCTAAGTTATGTAATGCTGAAACTACTGTTCAACTCCTCAATTTTCTTCCCCATCTTGTCAATGTGATAATCTCTCTGTCTAAGCTGTTGAAGGAGGTGCTGGGTTGAATGGATGACATCATCCTCTTCAACCACAATACCTTCTTGACTCTGCTAGTCTTTATGGAGGAAGCTCCTGGTATTGACCATGTAGACTTCGGTCAAGTCCTCCAATAAATCATCCTCATCGGGGTCAAAACTGATATTTCCCTATTCATAATATGATCGATCGCTTCCTAGGATTTCCTCTTTTCCATAAAATACTATTCTAGAATGTCATCCAAGGAACGATCTAACTGTGCTAGTATGAACACTCGCAGCTGACCAGTAATAGGGCTATGCTCACTGACAGAAATGCATTTGCCACTATCTGCCACTTGAGTGCTATCTCTGGGAGGACTATGCTCGCTAGAAGATACATGCTCTTGACTAATTATCAGTGGAGTGCTGTCTCTAGGGGGATCTACTGCCATGGGAACTACAAAATTTTCTCCCTCCCCCTATGTTACTACTGCTACTATCAATTACGATGGAGGTGGTGGAATGACTATGACGCTCTTAGATCACCATTCCTTCTTCACCACAGTTGAAGTGGAAGGTCGAAGGAGCCTCATTTCAATGGGGAAGTAGAGAATGGGATGAAAATATGTCACCAACGGGCTTTCTCCCCCGGACTTTTTTTGGCCACATAGGGTGTCTATATCTCAAAAGGAAGGATGACAGATGGGGTGGTGTGGTGGAGACACCGACCATCGCCGCCAGAGCTATCCTATGACGATTATGTTTGTGATTATCCAAGATGGTCTGTAGCGTCGACTTGGGAAATCCACAAGAGCAAGATGAGGCATACCTTCTTCTCTCTCTACTATATGCCTGCACTACCACTCAGGCCTCTGTGTATCAAGCTTTGTTTATCTGATCCTTAACACTCCTTGGGAGCATCGACCTCAAGTCAAACAATGCACCAAACTCTGAGCGTTCGTGGGTTATGCCTATCTAGGGAATAACTGACCATAACCTAGTGTAGAGCTTCCTCCTCTCTAAGCACCTCATAATATAAGTTGGTGGCAATGGCAGTCCTCCTCTCCATCTAAGCTTGAGAGGGGATGGAATCTACTGCCACTAAGTAAGGGGAGACCTCCTTTAGTGAACCCTCCTCTACAACATGGGATGCTATTCGCCTCCACAACTGCTCGTTGTGATGCCACTTGACCTTTCGGCTCTTGTTGCAGTGCTGAGTATGGGTGTGTTGAGCGGGGCGAGAGCTGGAACCTATCTTAAAGGTAGGGGAGACTATCTTGGAGGCCAAGATAGCCTTCGCCTTTGAGGGGACCAACGAGGATGTGCCAGCCCACATCGGGGAAACAGAATGAACAACTGATGAAACAAATAGAGAACCATTGACATTGCTAGCGCTACCATTGAAATTGATCATGCTGAAGCTACTGCTCTCACAGTGGGGACCTTTACTGCCTTCATCTTTAGTGGAGGGAACTTAGGGTCAAAAGGTATGTCAAAGTGAAGTGGCCGCTACCTCCTCCTCCGACTATGAGAGGATCACAAGTAACTTACCTCAATCCATGACCAAATTGATTGAGATGCAGTGGTCAGGTGAGTCATGGGCCAAGTCAACACCGGACGGGAAGGAGAACACAAACTTGCAAGGAGCCATGTGTACTGAACTGAGCTGAATAGAAACTAACTGAGCTGAAACTCTGCATTTATTGGAAATATAATTGAATCAGTCCCTCACTTCAATATTCATCTTCAGAAATAACTTCTAGACTTGATTTGGAAATTTGAACCCACACTCAATAAATTTAGTTATGTTAAGTCTCATTGGAAAGATTTTGATAATTGGAGGAGAGACTTTGCCATATGATTTTGATTTAGAATCAATACTCAGCCAATTTAAGTAGGTTGGGTGGGGTTCAGATATTTGGAGAGACCCTTGAAGATATTTGTGTTGTGTATCTTATTTGAAAATTTTGATTTTGAAAAACTTTACTTAGCAAATTTAGGTATGCTAAGGAAAGGTTGTGATTATACTCTTAGAAATTTTGTGAAAAATATTTGCTTGTGATGATTGATTATGTGTGTGATATAGGTTGATTTGATTTGAAAGTGGGGCTTCTTACTCAACAAATTTGGTATGTTAAGTAGAAGACAAATGCATTTGATATGTGCTTTTTGATCTGGAAATGAGACTCTTACTTAACAAATTTGGCATGTTTAGTAGGAGCCAAATGTGATTTGATTTGTGTTTGAAAGTGACACTTAACAAATTTTGTATGTTAAGTGAAAGCCAAATGTGGTTTGATTTGTTTTTGAAAATGAGACTCTCACTGAAAAAATTTGGTATGTTAAGTGAAAGCCAAATGTGATATGATTGGTGTTTTGAAAATGAGACTTTCACTTAAAAAATTTGGTATGTTAAGTGGGAATCAAATGCGTTATGATTTGTTTTTGAAAATAAGACTCTTACTTAACAAATTTAGTATGTTAAGTGAAAGCCAAATGTGGTTTGATTCATGCTTTGAAAATGAGGTCCCTACTTAACAAATTTGGTATGTTAAGTAGAAAACCAAATGTGATTATGATTTACTTTTGAAAATGAGACTCTCACTTAACAAATTTGGTATGTTAAGTGGGAATCAAAATGTGATTTGTTTTGCTTTTGAAAATGAGGTCCCTACTTAACAAATTTGGTATGTTAAATAGAAAATCAAATGTATTTATGATTTGAAAATGGGATTCTTACTTATCAAATTTGGTATGTTAAGTAGGAGTCAA
The DNA here is from genome assembly GCA_021442155.1 of Cymbidium sinense. Classification (NCBI taxonomy): domain Eukaryota; kingdom Viridiplantae; phylum Streptophyta; class Magnoliopsida; order Asparagales; family Orchidaceae; genus Cymbidium; species Cymbidium sinense. The sequence goes on from CM038220.1 coordinate 138,320,227, forward strand.
ATGTATTTATGATTTTTGAAAGAGAGAAACACCTATTTAACAAATTTGGGTATGTTAGATAGGGCTCAATTTATTTTTGTGATTTTTGAAAATGAGACCTTCATTTGACAAATTTGAGTATGTGAAATGAAGTCCAAATGTGTTTTGATTTTCAAGACTTTGGAAAAGAGGAATCCTATTTGACAAATGTGAGTGTGTCAAATAGAATTTCAAATTGTTTGATTTCCCAAAAGAAAGGGGAATTCTCATTTGACAAATTTGGGTATGTCAAATAAATTTCAAAATATGTCTTGATTTTGTGTGTGGATTTCTTGCTTTTGAAAAGGGGAAACTTCAACTTTAGCATATGTGGAATATGTTAAGTGGTTTCAATTTTATGCTATTGTTTTATTTTTAAAATAAAATCTTCATTCAACAAATTTGGGTATGTTGAATGAAGGTGGTCATTTCCAAAAGTGTGCTTTGGAAAAAGAGGGAAACTCTAACTTTAGCATATGTGGAATATGCTAAGTGGAGTTTCAATTTTATGCTATGATTTTATTTGAAAATAGAATATTCATTCAACAAATTTGGGTATGTTGAATGAAGGTGGTCATTTTCAAAAGTGTGCTTTTGAAAAAGAGGGAAAGTCCAACTTTAGCATATGTGAAATATGTTAAGTGGAGTTTCAATTTTATACTATGATTTTATTTGAAAATAGAATCTTCATTCAACAAATGTGAGCATGTTGCATGGAGATAACTATTTTTAATAATGTGCTTTTGAAAAAATTTTGATTTTGATTTTGAAAAGAACCTCCATGTAATAATCATGGTGATTATTAAATGAGGTTTGGTTATATGAGTTTTGTGCTTTTTTAAAGTTTTTTATGAATTTTTTGCAAGATATTTTGTTATGTGAATTTTGAAAAAGTGATTTTGAAAAGTGATATTTTGCAAAAAAGAGTTTATTTTCTTAAATTTTAAGATAAACCTTGCCTCACCAAGCTAGTGATAAGGAGGTTCTAAATTTTAGTCATCTCCTTTCATGAGTTATTTATTTATTTATTTTTCCTATTTGAGGAATCCAATAGGGGTTTCAAGACCTACAAGGAGTGAGGTCCTAAAACCTAGAGGATGTTGGCTAGCTTCGCTTAAGAATGAAATAAGCTAAGTGTCAATAGAAGGAAAGATAGTCTTGGACTTAGATGAAATACAAGTCCACTATTGATGCTTAGAGATAATAATTGTCTACAGAGATGGTAAGTTATATGTGTATATGAGGAGACACCACGCAGATCTGAGGGTGTACTTATTGAGGTGATCATGTATGACATTAAGGAATAGTGCACTATCTCAAAAAATAGAAATCACTACCCTACAATAGACCAATTCACCTAATAAGGACTCCTAAGGCATGATGGGTCTTCAAATATATCAGAGATTTTTCTCTTATTTTACATGGATGAATAAAGTAGGGTTTATTTAAACCGAGTTCTAAAGTTCCCTATGGAGGTAAGCCCCTATAATTAATTACATCATAAGAAAGGTGAGTTCCTTAAGAATACTCTCAATTAAAGTAGACAATTGTTGTCTCCAAAGATTTCAAAGATAGGACTATCAATAAATTAGTTATATTTAGAAAATCAAGTGGGATGGATCAAAAAGGAGAGACTTATTATTGAAACTAAAGGAGATGAGTAGGGAGTTCCCATGATACTAGGACAACCTAGTAAGCATTCTAATCTATCATATGATTGGGCTTTATATATTTAAATTTGAGGATAATTATGTATTTGAGTTGAAATTTTATTAGAAAGCTAAGACTTATAATCCCATAATATAAGATTGTGGAAATGCCTAAGAGGTAAGGATTTATGCTTATAGCTCGAAGGAAAATAACAACCTCAGATCCCAAATCTAAGGAGCTTTAACGAGGGCCAAAGCACATCTTAAATCTAAGGTGAAAATATGTATATTGTTTACCTCCACAAGAGAGGGTAAACCACTCGACTGCTGAACTTATAATCGCCTGGAGTGGCAGCCAGCTAACTCCTCCCACATTTTAAAGCCATGTGGTCAAGTCATATGTTTTTCAAGATGGTTAGAATGTTAACTAAAGTCCTTAAACCCACTCCCTAGGAGACTAAACATGAGTGGTATGAATAATGACTTAGTCTAATACAAATTTTATCAATTTTTATTTGATTTTTGGACTTTTTATTTTGACATAGGCCATAGGATTTTATATGCCTAAATGCATGATGAAATGAGGTTATTGGCTAAATCAGAGAGAAAGAGGTGTTTTCCACCAGAAGGGAGACCCTCAAAGGTCAAGTCTTCCCCTATCGTACAAGGATGAAAACTCTTTCTTAGCAAGAATGAAATAAGATGATATGTGTGATATTAAGCATACAACATCCAGCTAAGAGGTTGCTAAATCTTTTAATTATCTTGATTTAATATCTAGGCTTTATGTGAGGTTATGAGTTATAGAAATTTAATTATGAGTTGTAGTTGGGTAAAAAGTTTATTTTCCCTAAGAGCCTAATCGTATTTAGGCCAAATATTAAATCACCATACACGAAGAAACTAGAAAAACACATGCCATTTCTATAACATAATTGTAAACAAAGCATCAAACACTTAACGTGAATGAATAACAGGTTGGTGCTGTCGGGTTCCACCGTACAACCTGAAAAAAGAAATGGGCAGCAGAGCTCTACCCTTATACAACCTGGTAATGTAAAAGAATAATTGCAATTACAAATGAATAAAAGATATGGGGGTCTTCCTATCTTTATATCTTCATTTCTTTGCTCCATTTCTTCATTTGGATTTGCTTGCTTCAAAGGCATCATAGGGCCTCCCAAGACAAAGTTTTCTAGCCACCGCTCATCCTAGTCCCCCATAATACTAATCATAATTCTAATGCATAATTACATTTAAAATAGAAAAAGTAAATCTAACTACACCTGCAAGACAAGTATTAGCTAAACATACCATACAATCCAAGCAGTTATATGTAATTTGGACTTAGCACCCTACACATGGGTAACCAAGTCCACCTATCCTAATGTAGATTATGCTTAGGGGTTAAGCAACCTGTAAAAGAAAGAATTTATATTTATTTTTAAGTGCCCCTTAAGTATAATCTCCTGTAGAAAATATGATTAGGCTAATCACGACCTAACATCCAGTCTATGAAGCATAGACCCTAACATCTAGTCTATAATAATACATCACAAAATAAGCATACATCAAACCATGCACTGCCTTAACATAAAGGTAAGTGGTGACTTAATTCTAATGTGTGTGTTAAGGCTTGTGTGGTATGTCCTAACTAAGTTTTAGAGTTAAGATTTTCTAAGTAAGAAGGGATTTAATTTGAAGGATGGTTTCACTTTAAGTGGCTTAATTGATTTGTGAGTTTCACTTAATATTTTCTTTTATTTCGTTTGGCTTACACTTAACAACTAAATGTTATAAAGAGAAGAAAAGAGAGGATCACTCTCTTTCATCCCTACCTTAAGTCACATCTGAAGTTAATCAATTCTCTTTAGTGAATGACTTAATACATATTTTAATTAGTCCTAAGTTTAGGTTCACTAAAAAGATAGCTTAAGATTAATTGGATTTAATTACTATCACATAATACATATTTATTCATTTCTTTCCATCATATATAACATGCATATGATTAAGTCCTAAACATAACTATACATGCAATTTATATCTTATCACACTTAAATGATGAATGTAAGCAAATGTACTGAGAATTGATGTTTCATTTGGTTGAATTATTTTGTCATATTAATTTGAAGCTCTATCTAAATTCTTATACAAAAGTGTAATAAAAGAACTATAAATCATATGACTAATCAATCCATGAACAAAATATGAATGCATCTTTTTTAATAAAAAATTGAGATTTTCATTCATTAGCTAAATACACATTCAAATGTATGAAAGTTTTAAGTAAGTACGTCACCATTGTTTTGTACCAGGGGAGTGAGGTAGGAACCTCCTTGGGGCTACTTAAAGCCGTGCATCCCGGGGATGTCCAGACTAATATACCCATTATTCTTAAATATATATGGATGTATGAGCAACCATAAGAATAGAAAACCATGCAAAAATTGTATTTGATTTGATTGATTTATTTGTGTTAATGAATTAAAGCTCTATCCAAATTCTAATGTTAAGATATGTAAGAATGAAACCAAATGAGTATGTCGCCATTGTTCTGCACTAGGGGAGTGAGGTAGGAACCTCCTTAGAGCTGCTTAAAGCCTTGCGTCCCCGGGATGTCCAGACTAATATACCCATTAACATTCAAACTTATATAAATCAACATATGAATGAAAGAAAGAGACTTTATTTCATACACTAAGCTTATATTCACATGCATCTCCTATGTATATGTAACTAAAGTCACAATCTATATTATTATTATTCATTAATAAACTTTTGAAAATATATTTGAGATTTAATAGTGATAATAGCCACACATATTTTTAATTAAGTCAACGCATGCAAATTGACATAAAGGATATCATTTTTATTTAATTAATTTGAAAGAAATGCATGCATGGATACAAGTGGCATACAACATTTTAACATGATTGGAGAGAAATAAAGAAACATAATCATGTTATTTTATTCAATCCAACTAATTTCTAAGGACAATCATATTAAATAAGATTATTTAAAATAAACTAAAGTTTCTTAAAGCCATTTTTGCTCTCATGTTTGATTTGATTTAAGAAATGTGAAAGAGGTTTGCTAATCCTAATCCCATTCTCCATGTGTGTGAGTTAATTTGATTTAATGAAAAGCAATTAGATGATTTTTATGGATTGATTAGGTTGTGGTATGAATTAAATCAATTAATTAAACCCTTACCTATATCACCTTAAGTTAATTAACTAATTAATGATGAGCCAACATGATATGCAACCACATAAAAAAGTAAATTAGCAATTCTTGTAAGAAATGAAAGGGGCCTAATGCAAATGGCTCATGATTAATAGTTAATTAAGTTTAAAGAACTCACTTAATTACTTTCATAATTTTCTCACACATGTAAGCTAACCATAATTTCATTAGCTCTCTCTTTGGGTTATTGAACACCCAAAGAGCTACCCAAGAGTTAATAAGGGAAGGTAGGTTTAATTAAGTTCATTAATTATCTAATTAAATCTTAATCATCCTTAATCAACAATATGAAATGGACTTAGGGAAAGAGACAAAGAAGGAAGCCTAAGTCTCAACCCCTAAATCTTTTCAATTAGTTAATTAAAGTCATATATGAATTGGATTTTGATTGATTTAATTATTTAATTAATTAATGAGTCTTAATTAATTAAATTTAAAGAGGGAATGAAGAAGACTTAAGGAAAAAATTAGAAGAGGGGTCCCAATCCATTTCCTAAGTTTCTAATCAAGAGGCTAATGAACTAATTAATGGATCAATTCATTTGCATTATCATTAATCGGAGAGTAATTAAGGCTTAATCAATCAATTTTCTAATGAACTATCCAATAAATTCCAAGAAAATAGGGGAGGCAGAGGTCATCCCACTAAACATCTCTAGAAAGTTTGAAATTAATTGTATAATTAATCAGATAGTAACTAGGCTAATTAAATTTTTAATTAAACTTTAATTAGGCTGAAATTACTATTTAAAATTAATTAATAATAATTTTCTTGGATTATCCCTTGAAATACCTTTAAAATGAGTCATCATCTATATTTTTTTGAATTTTCTAGGATTAGTTATAATTTTTAAAAGTTTTAAAAATAGATTAATTAAGCCTAATTAACTCCCTAATCCCATTGGTGCCACGTGGATGCAGACGCGGAGCGCTTTTTATATGGCACGACGGGATATGCTATTTAAGTTATCAAATCAGGATGCTGACTTGGATTGTGGCAGATGCACTTTCCTGTGGATCGTCCAATCTAAGATCGACGACCATGATCATATCCTGTGGATAAGGAGGAAACAATGGGGATCTAACATGATCAGATCAGGACCATATGTTTTGATCATGCGGAACGAACGGTCCGTGATCTATCTCCTTCGTGAACGGCAAAAGATGGATACTGTCCCTCTTTCTCCATTCGATCTGAGCTCACCAGAATTAGATTAGGATCAAATTGATCCCACACCATCAGGAGAAGAAGGTAAACACATCCAATGGCTAAGATCTCATTACATATAAATTTCCTTCGAAAAGGACCAACCACCTTTTCCTAAACCGATGATTTTGATGAATTATCTCACCTAATGCTGGTGGATCGATGGAGGTAGCATTTGGAGAAGCTTTGTTGAGAAGCTTGGACCTCAATTTGAAGTGAGCCACTCAGACAACCAATCCACACATGTAAGAGCTTTTGCTTCGATCGAACTTGGACCTCTGGTAGCTTGGAAGCTTGGGAAATAACTTGGTATTGCTCGACGAGGTGTGGTGATGGTGTGTTCAAGGTTGATTGAGGTTTGGTGGAGGATTGAGCAAAGGGGACTTCGAATTGGCCTCCCCTATTTTGGCTGTGCATGGGAAAAGAAAATGGGAGCTCTAGAGGCTTTGGAATGCTCTAGGAAATTCTCTAGGATTTCAAACTCACTCAAGGGACTCTCCTAGTGTTAATGGTGATGTTTTTGCTCGAATTGAGGGAGTATACCCCAAAATCGAGTGTGATGAATGGATGAGATCCATCCCTAAATTTATCTGCCAGTCACAGGCTGAGGGGTCACCGCCTCCATGTGGCACCAGAGTGGAGGAAGCTATGGAAAGAGTCTCCAAGGCTGATATGGGGGGGATCTTATTTTCTTTTTCCATAAGGTGCTCATTTTGGCTTGAAATGGGAAGAGGTGAACTCCCCTTGTTCCATGGCCCATCCTAGCTATTCTAGGGTGGGCTAGGAAGTTTAGGTGTGCTCTATATGTCAATGGGATGGCTACCCAAGTGATGGGAGAGTGAACTTTGCTAAATAGGGAAATAATCTTATGTGGGTAGGTTTGTCCAATGGCTAATTCCCTTGTGTGGGGTCCACTTTGCTTTTGGGATGATCATCACCTGGGTTAATTTGGGTCAGTCAGGGGTCCCATGGGTTAGTTTTGGGTGCTTTGGCTTCATTTGGTCAAATGGATTCATGTTGGGTTGGGTTGACCAATTGGCCAAATTGGGTCAAACCAAGGCTTGGGTTGGGTTCAAATGATGATTTGGAGAGTTTTAGTTCAAGTGGTATTGATTAATTTGGCTTAGGTTTGATTTTAGCTCAATTGGATTCAAATAGGTCAAATGGGCTAAGTTGGCCAATTTGATCAAATTGGGTTGGGTTAGGTGTTGGTTCATGTTAATTAAAATGATTGTAGGCTTTGGTTTGATTTGGGTTTAATTTGATTTTGGCCAATTTGACCTTTAGGTCAATTTGGGTTGGGGTCAAGTTGACCAATTGGTCAAATTGGGCTCAATATTGCTTTGGTCAAGTTCAATAAATGATTTGGAATGAACTTTTGCAATCAATCAATTTGGATCAAATCATGATTTGACCCATTTTGGCTTTTTAGGCCAATTCGGGTCAACTTAGGTCCAATGGTCAATTGGACTTAGTTTGGCTCAATTGAGGGTTTGATCATGTTCAATCATTGATTATGAATTGGTTTGAATCAATAGTTTCAATCAATTTGATATATGATGAATTTTGGCTAGTATAGGTTTCATTTGGGCTAAAGGTTGACTTGGTTTGACCCAATTCAAGGTAGGTGATCACCCTAGGATGATTTTTGATCATGACATGAGGTTTGGATGGGCTTAGTTCAATCCAATTTGGGTTTGATTAGAACTTGGCTCAAAAAAGGTCTTTAGGTCACTTTGGGTCAAGTGGACCTAAATGGGTCAATTGGTTTGGTTTTGGCTTGATTCAAGTTTAGTTGAACTCATACATGGATTTAGGATGAAAATATGAATCCAATTGCAATTGGTTTGGAGTCAAATGAATTTTGATTCATATGACAATTTCAAGTCAAAAGGGGTCAACATAGGCTTGACTTGAGTTGACTTGGATTTTATTTGATAATTGTAGTTTATGTTTAAATTTGAATGGTGATTGAGGGAATGATTGATTCATGCAGAAATCCATGAGTTTTGAATTGATTTGGATATGATTTGGCCAAGTTCAAGAAATTATCTTAAAAGGCTAAAATTGGAAATTGGATTTGATTTGGGTTTGGCTTTGGCCATTTGGATTCATATGTCACTTATATTTGTGAATATAATGAAGATATAAATGGGTTATGAGAAAAATCACTTGGGTTTGGAGTGATTTGGAAGCAAGTTTGACCAAGCTTAAGGATGTGGGTCAAAAGGGCTTAAGTAGGGAATTGATTTAGTTTGATTTATTTTGATTTAATTTGAATGGTTTGAATTTAGATTTCATTTATATTTGTGAATATAAATGAAGGAATGATTAATTTATAAAGAAATCAATTGAGTTTGGGTTGATTTAAAGGGGGTTTTAGCTATGCATATGAAGGTGGTTCATATGGCTTAGGAAGGGATTTTGGTATTTGAATTTGATCATGGGTTTCAATCATGTGATTTGGAATTGGGGTTGGAATTTGATTTGAGGTTGAATTGATATTTGAGAAAATCAATTGAATTGGAGTTGATTTGAATTTAGTTAAGGCTAAGTCCATAAGATAAAATCAAATGGCTTAAGAAGGGTTTTGGAATTTGAATTTGATCATGGGTTTCAATCATTTGATTTGGAATTGATTTATGATTTGGATTTGAATTGGATTTAAGGTTGGAAGCATGGATTGGGTTTTAGGCTATAGGGTAGACAAGTTTTCCTAAATCCCTAAGGCATGACCTATTCTCATGACTAATCCTTCTAAGTCTCCAAGCTTAGGTTAAGTGTTCACCTATTCACTAAAAGTATCTTAAGACTAAGAGCTCTTAGTGTCTATAAGAGTCCTAGATCTATGATGAGGGAGTTGAGAACTCACTTCAAAAGTGAGGTCAACAAATGGCTTCTTCTTTGTCATCAAGAACATCTTCAACTTCTTCTATCACTACAAGCACCTTGAATTCGACTTCGGGTTCTTGTTCTCTATCCATTAATTGTAATTGACACTGATTTGGGCACTCATTAAAGCGATGCCCAGGTTAGGAACATCTAAGAAATTTACTTGGTCCCAATTTCTGATATAAGCTATCTCGAGAGGTTTTGGGCTTGAAATTGCCTTTTTGTTCTACAGTGTTGATGTTGGAGAACTTGTTTTGTGTCTGAAGAGAGCTTGATTTGTTGGAAATAACTCCACTTGAGAAATCTAAACTATTGTTGGTGAACACTCACCATTGCGAGAGGGTTTTATATTATCAAGTCTACTGTAGCTCCACTGCGTACGCGAAATTCATGGTTTGAGATAATGATTGCACATAATTCATCTTCAATTTTTCTTGGATAGATTCTTTGAGCCCTCTTATGTATCTTGCCACCATATGTTGGTCTATTTCATTCAGATTATTTCTAGTGCTTAAGCCATAAAATTCCTCAATATAAGTGTTTATAGTCTGATCTCCTTGGACACAATTTTGATATTACAAATATAACATTTGTTTGAAATTTGATGGAAGAAAGTAGCTCCTCAGCATCTACTATATTTGTGTCCAGTTCTTCACTGTAGGTTGCCCCCCTTGTTTTTGGGCTTGAGTTAACTAAATCCACCAAGTTTCTGCCCTTCCCTTTAGTCTACATGCTACACATTTCATTTGTTTATCTGGCGGCGTGTCCATGTATTCAAAAAATGATTCAATAGGTTGCTCCTAGTCTAAGTAGTCATCAATTCGTAAATGGCCTTTGAAGAAAGAGATGTCTAATTTTACCTTAAATTCTCAGTGATGTTGACCTCAAAAATCATGCCGTGGAGCTCCATTATTCATAAATCAGGTTCACTATCAGAGTTAGAACTCTTACTATTGGGATCCGAATAGCTGGAATGAATTTCTTCAAAATTTGCCCCGAATGCTAGAGAAACAAGGTTAGCTCTTAAAGGCCTCTGTAATTCTTCATTCGACAAATTAAAATCTTTCCACACTAGTGTGGTTGTTAGGCTCACATGTATGGTTTCTTACAGATTTAGTTTTATAATTATAACAAATTGCGAATAAGAGGTTGTTCAAGTAAGCTTATTGGTTGATGATTTTCTTTTCATGTAAGGGATTTTGAGAATTGGCATATCCGATGCTTTAAAATATAAAAATATTTTAAAAACATTTTACATTAAAATAATTTATTTTTATTTTTATTCCACATTAAATGAATTAAATTTTAAAAAATAACAATTTATCACTAATATCATGCAATGTATAATATATTTAAATATGTATATATATTAAGTTAGCATAATTAATAAATAATATATTTATCATCATCATCATCATCATCATCATCATCATCATCATTATGTTTATAGTTTTACTATATATTAAAATAATTTTTTATCTTAAATTATTTTATTTACATATACATTTTGCTCATTTTTGAATGGCATTAAAATTCCAAAAAATTAAAGGGGCTGTTTGGGATCAATTTTATTTTGTATTTTTTTAATGTTATTTTTAAAAACATGTTTATTTGATGTGTTTTTTTAATTACTTTTACTTTTTATTTAAATTAATAAATAACATTATTTTTAAAAATATTCAAAATAGTTTTTAGATATTTTGAATATTTTTAAAAATAGTTTCTCACTCAAGCCAATTAATAATTATCATATGTTGGAATATTTATAATAATAAAAATAATTATTAGCACAATAATGATTTGAAACTCGAATCAATACTTGTTAGAAAGAGACTTAGAGTTTTTCAAAAGATCAAATGAAAATGAAATCTTAAATCACATAAACTCAAATGAAATCTCTTTTTAAAGAAATTATTATTTATGTAAAAGATGAGATGATTTAGAAGTAATAGAACTTGTTACTCACTAGCATTTAATATGAAATAATCACAAAAAATAATAATATATCTTTAGAACTTAGTAGGAATAATGAAGAGAAAACAACTTGTAACAATACACTTCAATTCATCAACCATGAAGCTTTCGGTCAACTTAAGAAAGTATAGAAATAGATGAGTTAAGCACAAAATAAATTGACAAAATACATAAGAAACTCAATCCAGGAAGGAGAACAAGGTCACTTAACATTTAAATCACAAACAAGAATGAAAGCACCTTGTTAAGCTTTCGGCCACAAGGAAATCCACCAATCCTCCAAGTTCTTTTGTACATTTCTCAAGCCAATCACTTGTAGGTTGGAGGATGAAAAAAGTGAATAAATTAGCACTTGATTCACCAAGAAGTGATCTCTAAAGGTTTTGCAAAAAAATTGGCCAAGAGAGAGCTTTTCTAAGAGAGATTTTTCCAAGAGGGTTTAACCTAGTCTAAGGAATATTATTTATAAGACAAACTGATTTGGAATTAATTTAAACATAAACCAATCAAAATAAAAATAAACTGCATGAGATAAAAAATTGGTCAAAAGAAATAATAGGGAATTTAATATGGAAGGTTGGTTTAAATAAAAATCAATTTGAAATTCAAATTATATAAGAGGGATTTCGTCCAAGGCAAGGAAGAGTGAAAGTTTAATTAGTAAGTGATTCAACTTGAATCAATTAAATTAAATTAATTTAGCATGATGAAGAAATTTGACAAAAAGGAGATATAGAAGGAAAATTAATTTAAGAAGAGATTTAAATTGAATAGATTCATCATATGACCTGATTTCTAATATAATTAAGAAGTTAATACTTATGTGGGTCAGCTGAGAGAGAGAGAGAGAGAGAGAGAGAGAGAGAGAGAGAGAGAGAGAGAGAGAGAGAGAGAGAAGAGTTTGAATTATTAACAAATAAGTCATGGCACAATTAATTATCCAAGTGGAAAATAGGAATAATTCAAAATTTGATTAATTTAAACTAAGCAAGATATATGGTCGGCCAAAAAGGAAGTTTCCATGATGAGATCCAATTAGTATTTGATGCAATATCATGGGATATTCAATCAATTCATCTTTAATGAATGAAGGAGAAAGAGATAACATACATGCTTTATTTAATAAAATCCAAGGAATATTAAAAAAATTCGTCCAAGCTACTTTCCTAAAATAGATTAGATTTATTTTAGTGTACTTAATTCAAATTAAATGACGATGGATCAGATCTTAGGAGAGTTTAACTCAATTTTCATTAAGAGATTAATTTGAATTTGAATAAAGATATAGTTAACCAAAGGAGGTTTCCAAAATAGAATTTATATAAAAGGAAAAATGATAATTCCATGGCTTATTTTAATTGAATTGAATTAACTCAAATAAATTCAAATTAATTTAAATTAAATAAACTAGATTAGCATATGATCAGCCACATAACATTTCATAAATAGGAGAGTTCAAATTTGCATATGTAATCAAAAGAATATTCAATTTGAATTCAAAATTCATTCAAATTAAAGATTCAAATAAATAAATTTTTAAATTTAGAAAAATATGTGATAATTATGAAAATAATTTGAATAACTCTCACACAATTTATTTTAGCAAATAATAATGAAAAAATTTGGCCAAAAAGATTTAGGATGAGAGATAGGATAGGAGAGAGAAGACTAGGATAATAAGAGAGAAAAATAATACCTTAAATAATATTTGGTTAATTAGATTCATGCATTGAATAAATGGATAATGAACATGTCTAAGCATGAGAATAATTTAATGAAATGCGAACTTAATTTAAGTTGCATGGAAGCACAATAAATAGAACAAGTTAATGCATTTAGTTCACATTATGCAAAATGAATATTTTGAAGAATAAGTGTAAATATAAAACATATAATTTATGAATAATTTCAAATAAATTATTTTGAAATGAATGAATGATTTATTTTATTTTAGTGAGCTTTTTTATTTAACTTAATATAGTTAATCCTAAAAAAATTTCCGCACAGTCCATGTCCAAAAACTTTAGCATTCTGATATAACTTAAGAACAAAGAGCTGACGAATATTTCCTGCACACTTGAATTTAACTTGATTAGTAGCATAAAAATATATATATTTATTATAAATATAAATATAAATTAAGAATGACATTCATAATGATTAATGTGAATAATTTATCCTGTAAAAAAATAATTAGTTCTTATTACACAAGGTTTGTTATCATCAAATCGAATGGTGAGATACACAAGGTGTGTAGTCAACAATCGATGTTTAACAAACATTAGACATTGGTCATTGGCATGCATTGGACTTGTGTCAATAGTGAATGTAAGAATTTAGACAATGGTCACTAATTAGCTTTATAGTTCTATTAAAAGGAGAAGAGATTGAGTGATCAACAAGGCATTCTTCAGATATTATTGGTTGATAAATGTAAGACATTGGTTGTTATAGGTGTTGAATGATAGTTGAGGGGATGACTAAAATTGAGTAACAATTAAAAATTACTTTGACCAATCTCTTGATAGTAGAAGAGATCAAGTGACATAGAAACAATGATTTAATGTCATTATTGGTAAGTTTTTTTAAAATAAGTATCTTATAAATAGTAATTAATAGTTTAAGTATGATTAAAAATTTTAAAAATAAGTATAGTCGTCCATTTAATGAGCGACTTGCTGGCCAGCTCAGTGCTTACCTAATGAAAGTCGCCCATTAAACGAGTGACTTGACTTTGATATGTAAATCATCTATTAAACGAGTGACTTACCTAATTTTTTTAAATGCATGTGAATTGTAAGTTAATGAAAATAAGTCTTTGGACTAAGAGAGCCTCCCCAAAAAATAACTGAAAATTTGTAAACCAAACCAAAATAATAAGATAGATAAACTAAAAATTATTAAAGCCTTAAAACCAAGAATAATGGATCAGGCTCAAGAAACCATAATTTTAGATTTATATAGATTGATTTTCAGAAATGACAAATAAAATTCAAGAATAATACATCATAAAAATTCAAAGACTAAAGGAACATTCTTTTTATGCATCCAAATTTCAACTAAGAAGGGTTGTAGATAAAGAAAATCCACAACAAAATGATGAATAACATCATTGACATCTTAAACATCATAAAGAATAAAAGTTGTAGCTAGAAAAATTAAACAAACCCAAAATTATATACCAAATAGCAAACTTGTTCCAAAAAGGAAAACCCCAAAGGTTAAGGCTCAGGAAGGCAAACAATAACTATAGATTTAGTTTAGGTTAAATTTAATATAGAAATATAAATTAGAAAAAAAAAACAACATAACAGTCCAAAGCATAGATATTAGATTTTTAGTAAGCATCCCAACTTCATTTTCTGACATAAAAATCGACATCTACAATACTCATTTTTCTAACAATTTTTTTGAAGTTTTCCCTTAATGTCTTAAGTAAAGATGACAAGCAGCATAAGGGAATATGTCGCTACACCCACGTACTAGACCTACATATTTGTCTTGAATGATACCAGCCCTTACAAAAATAATTAGAAGTATTTCATGAATGTAGAGTATAAATCAAAGACACACTCAATAGATTCTGGCTCTATAATAGCGAAAACTAGTGGGAACAAACTACTATTATTGTCAATTTCAACAACTATGAGAAACGTTTCATGGTACTTTCCAAGCAGAAATATGTCATCCATGCTTAACACTAAATGAAGAACTCCCATCCTAAAATTGATGGCCCAAATGCTTAGAAGACTCTCTAAAATCGGTGTGCAGTTGTTGACTATATCCTATAAATAGAGCTTAGTAGTATAGTATAAATCGCTTTTATGAATAGACTTATAGAGCAGTATGAGCCTTCCAACTATCAAAAATTGCTTTAATACTTTATGTCTTGCATCCCATGCCTTCATATAAGAAACTTTATTGTTAAATTTTACCTCATTCGCTCAATAATCTCTCATGGTTTTAAATCTATTTGAAGTCCCATCACATGTAATATGAAATACCTAACCAATTTAGATGTGCACTGATGATGATCACTGCTCATAGTTATAATGCATGTGTGTGCAGCACTCAAGGTTGAGATTCTCCAAACACCTCCTAATTTCTTGCTACGAGTACAATGTATGCTTTGACATGATCTAGTGGGATTACTATGTTGTGCGCATACAACTCTGAAGTTCTTCTGATTTGTAATAATTGTTTGGAGTTGAACATTATTGTGTATTGACCAACTAGTGATTGTAAACTGAAGCTCTTTTTTGTTTGAAAAACATATGCCTTCAGAAAGTTTATCTAGAATTTTAAAATTATCCGAGAAAATGATGATATCGATGGCTCATAAAAAATAACCTATACATCCCAATCTCTTATTGTTTCATAGATGCATAAACCATCATAGACTTCATCATCAGAAAGTAATGATACTATGAAATCCAAGACAAGTAAGAAATGACATGTTATATAAACTATGAAATTTTTTGTTTCATAGTGCACTGACTTCAAAAGTTTTGGTTTTAAATCATCTAAGTTCTTGTGTCATGAAACTTTTATGGGACAATTTCTTCCACTGATGTAAGTAGTAATAAAATGATCATCAACACATAGTTTCCATCATAGCATAAGATTAAGAAAACCAACTCTCGACTTACTGTAGAAGTAAGTATGATTATTTATTGAAATTAAAGTAGGTGCAAAGATATTAGAAAAATAATGGGTTAATTGAGTGCTAAACTAAATGAAACCCACAAACTAAAATTAAAATATTAAAAATTAGAAACCAATCTATAATAGTGGATGAGTAAATGAACATGCTTAAGCACAAATCATTGTGTGCAAAATTAAATCTAAAATCTAATACCTTTAAACTACATATTTAGAGCTCACCAATGCATAAAAATATTTATTTGTAATTTCTTCATAGTTACAACACTATTGCAATGAAAACCACTTAACTAATTATAAGAACAAATTACACATATGAAGTAAGAAATATACCTTATAGTCACTGTAAGGATAAGATCAGTCGAGATGGGATAGTTCAAGTTTAAACTCACATTCAAGCTTATTAGTGAGTGTGAATTCAAACTAGCTCATCCCGATTACACCCCTAATTGAGATTTGTCATGTTAAGAAGAATTTTTATTTATTTATTTTCTTCTCTCTAAATGATTGACGTCACTTATGTTTGTAAATCCATATACAAATAGAATAGTTACACTAAAATAATCTCACCCCTCTTAAATCTAACTTTTAAGATTAATTTTTCAAAGTTTTCTAAAGTTTATATGAATTGGCTTGAAAAACCTTCTTGCAAATAATTTAATCATACCGCTAAAATGGGAGAAAATTTAAAACATAATTTCTTGATCAACACTTTTGTAATGAACTCACACTTTTAAAATATACCTTATAGTCGACAGAAGAATGGGAAACTAGGGAAAGGGAAGATGGGGCAGAGGGAAGAAGTGTGGATGGATGGACCTCTTTTGGGCCGGTATGTTGGCAACGAGAGGCCGACTGGTTGAATTTGCAGATGAGAGTGGCCGGGCGGGGCTGGGATGTCGACTCTCAGAGAAGAAAGAAATCCCAAAATGAGAAAATACGGGTAATTTTATGCCCTAAGCAAGTCACTCATTTAACGGGCAACTTGCGCCATTTAGACGCTGAGCTGGAAAGAAAGTCACCCATTAATGGGACAACTATAACTATTTTAAAATTTTTTTGATCATACTTAAACAATTATTTACTATTTAAAAGATACTTATTTAAAAAAATTATCATCATTATTTTATGGTAAATGAAGGACATCATAAGTTAATGATAGTGAGTATTAATATTCATCATCTAATAGTTTCAAGGGTTTGCAATGATATCGATGTTGGCTGATGGATGCTGCCCATTAAAATACAATGTGGTTGAAGGTTATAGTGGGTTTTAACATTTGTTTATGATCATGGTCAAGTTGTGTTTATGATAGACGCTGGCATTACTTGATGAACTGTGTGGTTGTGGATGAGGGACGTAAATGTTGGTTGATGTCTAATGTGAAAGTAGTGGTAGGTTGAACTCTAAAATTCTATAAGTTTAAAATTTTAATAAGCTAAAATTTATCCCTCTATATATGTTCAATAGGGAATATTTTCAAATTTCAAGGGTATATTTTAGACATTTTTTATCATAACATTTGTGATTCTATCAAAAAGTTTGAAAAAATTCTCTTGATTATTTGATATTTTTTTAAGAATCTTAATTCATTAATGAACTAATTAAAAAAGTAAACTTAGGCTTACCATTTCTAGTCTCTTAATTACATCTTAATCTATTAATGGAATCTCCTTATTATAATGTTTCTTTTTGGTGTGCCTAAAAATATTCTTTGGTGACTCTTCATAGCTAAGGTCTAATTAAACTTGGTAATATTGCGACCATTTAAAATAATATATGAAAGATCATAATTAGATTGTATAAGGACTATTACGTAGAATAATACCATAGACATTTGCAAATTGGAGAGGTTGTGCCAAATTCTAAGATATTAAGCCAATTCTTTCTATTATCTTATATAGGCAAATTAATCTTTGGTTGACTATTCATTTTCTATCAAATCTCCCATCGTTAGGTTAACTTTAATAAATACACAATCCCCAACTTGAAATCTCACATTAATATGCTTCTTATCATAATTTTCTTCTAATGAATATGTATGAATATGATTAAAAATTAATATTTTCAATTTTAATTGTTCTCTAAATACAATTTTATCTCTAAATTCAGACTAACAAAACAATGATTTACAGTTTACATAAAGAAATTCACATATAACATACTACTAATAAATTTATAAGTACTATTATGTGCAAACTCTAATATTGCATTGGCTTACACTCATCAACAATAAATATTTTAGTTTTTTTTTTGTTCTATGCCTATAAATCTATCGCTGAAATATTATACTAAGGGTGTGTGTGAGATACATTTCTTGCTGTTTTGCTTTTAGAAAGCAACCACAACTAGTTTTAACTATTGGTTTTTTTTTTATACTATTTTTTAGAAAATTTTGTTATGAAAAGTTAATTTTGATAATAATAGCTTTTAGAATGTGATGATTGTAAAAAAAGTATTTTTTAAAAAGCTTCTTTCCCACAACAGTTTTAGAATCATCTTTTTAAAATATTATAACTGCTCCAAATAGACTCCAAGTTAAATTTTTAATTTTGTATTGGTTACAGAATTCAAAAGCAATTGGACTTAGTCATTAGTCAATCAAAATTTACTTTTTTATTGACGTCAATGATAATAAAAAAATAATAAAATTAAAAAAGATTTACATACAAACCTTATGCATTTAGATGTCTAGCACCTAAAATTAAAAATTTAATATTTCACTTTTAAAAATGAGTAATGTTGATATTTTTGATATAATATTAAAAATTGGGGTGTTATATGTTATGCGTAAAAATTAAAGTTATGTGTTAGATATATAAATAAATAAAAATTATATATATATATATATATATATATATATATCCCTAAAATGAACCATAATCACACCTGCGAGAATATCTAAGATCCAACTAACTAATAGTAATCATTAAATTTAAAACGAATTAATATAAGATAAAATATATCTGAACAGACCTCGCCACATCACCCGCCGACGACGAGTAAGCCGACAAGTTACGCGCTTCCAGAGCCACCTGATCATCATCTTGAATTTTCTGTGAATAATTAAAGTGAAATTGCCGCCACAGCAGCGGAAATGACGTGGAACTGAAACAACATGATGAGTACGTTTTGACCTTCAATTTTAAATACTTTGCTCTAGAAAAAGCTGTTGGATTGGTTGCCGCCCTTAGAAAATTCCCAGAAGAAGCACGCCCCTCCCAATTTCTGCAACATCCGAAATCTATAAATGGACGCCAACTCCAAATCTTCACAATCCCATCGCAGTTGATTACACCACCGACCAACTTGAATTTGAAGTCTCAACATATTCTCAGGCCATCAAGGCAAACAAAATGATGCCCGCCACCATGATCTCCAAAAAGTGTAATTTTTTGTCGTCGAAGCTCAACACTGGCTCTGGCGGGGGCGGAGGTGGCAGCTGCAAGTCTCTATTTGCTAGAATCTGCGGCATGCTCTCCCTGAATAAACCCCAAAAGCCACGTTTTTCGCCTTCGTCGGAGCCAGTGTTGGGGGCAACATCACCAGGACAGGAGTTAGAAAGAGTCTTTCGTTTCTTGGACGAAGATGGCGATGGCAAGATCTCAGCTGCTGAACTGTGCAGCTGCATGCATGGCATGGGGGAGGAGCTGTCATCGACGGAGGCAGAAGCAATCGTGGAGTCATTGGACTCAGATGGAGATGGCGTGCTAGGATACGATGACTTCGTTAAACTGCTGGTTACATGGAGGAAGAGGCGGAAAGAGAGACGACTATCAGGCAAGCGTTTTCAGTCTACGAGATGGATGGAAAAGGTTGCATCACTGCGAGTAGCCTCCGGCAAGCGCTGCGGCGGTTAGGAGAGGAGAAGAGCGAGAGTGAATGCAGTGTTATGATAAAGAAATTTGATCTCAATAGGGATGGGGTCATTTGTTTCGAGGAGTTTAAGACCATGATGTTGTAGATAGCTAATTTAATTAGAAATGTTGTCGTGTTTCAAGCTTTGCAGGGCTCTATTTATTCGCATAATTTGGAGAGTTTTTTTTTTAAAAGAATTCTTTGACTTCTAAACTGTAATCATATCACTTTTTTTTAGGATAATGTAACCATAAATCGTAAACATAAATTTTTTTTTTTTTAAAAAATAGAAGTGTTAGGATCTTCAGATAATTTTTTTATAAAATGCGGGACTATGAGAATTGCTAGGTCGAACTGATGTTTGACATTATCCTATTAGAGGAACTCATGTATGAGTTAAATACAAAGGTTGTCCATTTGATAGTGCTATGCAAAAATATTCCATGATAGTTCTTCATAGATATGACATTGTGAATGACATCATTGTATCTGTTGAGGTGTCGACAATAATCATTTGAAAGTTTGCTATTGAAGTTGCTTGTTTTGGGTTGCTAAATATATAAATATCGAAGCTATTATCCAATCAATGAATTAATGCCCACTTGCATGACCACATTCACATACGAAGAGAATGACATTCTAGAACTTAGGTATTGATTCAAGATGTATTAGAGGCATGGGCGGATCCACACTTAATTTTTTTTTTTTTATATTATAGTTTCTTCTTAAAAAAAAATAATTTTGCCTCTCCTAATAAAAAATCTTGCCCAATAAAGACAATTTTTTTTTCATTTTATTAGTTTTTTTATCCTAAAAATTAATAAATGATAATAAAAATTTTTGTTTGAAATTTTGATAATTAGTTTGCTCATCATGAAAAAAATGGTTAGTTCTGCCCCTGTCTGACAGGTGATTTTGTACTCATTTTCTCACTTTCTATTTATAATTATCACCAAAGTCGTTGAATGTCATGAACTGAAAGTACAAGATGTGTACGTTTGTTTCTAGCGTTTCCAAAAACTTTTCTAAGTTTAAGCAAATGAGAACCTCATAAATATGAGTGATGAATATAATATTAAGTTAGATTAGTCATAATGATATCCCAATATAAGATGAGTGGGGTGTTGGGTGGATACCTATTGCAACAAAAAAAAAAAAAAATTTGGAGTAGTTTGTTGTGCTGTGACTCGTATTTGAATCACATTAATGTGTACGCATAGTTGTCATTAAACTTAGAAAAAAAATATTACTCTATGATGAAGGTGATGACATCAGCATTATGCGTCGTGTGCGCTGGCGTCATTGGCCTTCTCCCCAAGGAAGCTGCCGTCCCATCCTCGCAAATGTATGAACACCAATCTTTGACAATTGATTTATACTACCAACCTAATTCATTTTGCAAGTCAAATTATTTATTATCTTGGTAGTTGACGTGACAAAACTTAACGATGCCTTCTATGGCAATGCCCGAAAGTTCTCATTTTTCGCCGTCGAAACTCAACGGTGATTGTGGCGGCTGCAGCAGCAAGTCTCTCTTTTCAAGAATCACGGCTTGTCTCTCCTTGGCCAAGCCCAAGAAGCAATGCTTACTATCTTTCCCAAAGCCACTGCTGTGGACAACATCACCAGGGAACGATTTAGAGAGGGTCTTCAGCAGAGACCGAACTAGTTCATTATTTCAGGAAAAATTTTAAATATTTAAATAATATAATAATTAGATAAATAAATAATATTTAAAATTAATATTTTGAAAAAAATAATAATAATTAATAAAATAATATCATTAAATTTATAAGAAAAAAAATATATGTGAGCAAGATTATTAAACTTATAAATTTTTATTTTAATTAATTATGTAATTATTTGAGAGTAATAGGTTAAATTGATTTTTATGGAGAGAGATTGATTGTATAAAATGTAAATTGAGGATGAGCAAAAGATTAAAAAATATTTTTTTCAGAAAAAAAAATAATTTGAGCCTACTCTCAACTCAAGGTAGGTCCGCCTTTGCTGTCAGATGATAATCAGGTTGCCCTGAATGCGAGTCCAATATCTTTATAAATAGAAAGTTTTGTGTGTTATGCACGTGATTCTCTTTATATTAATTTATTTTGATTTAACAATTGAGATTTTTTAATTTAGGTGACGATATTCTCGCAAATATTTATTTATGTTTATTTTTTAGTTAGTTTAATTTATTTATTTTAGATTTATTTATTTTAGTTTAAGTTTTTTATTTTAGTTTATTTTTTTAGGCTTAGATTTAGATTTATTTTTCACTTGAGTTTTATTTTTATTTTATTTTTTATATTTGGGCTTTATTTTTTATATTTAAGATTAAGTTTAGATTTAGATTTTTATTTAATTTTTTTAGATTTAGGATTTAGATTATTATTTTAGATTTATTTTTAGGTTTTCTTTTTTAGTTTAGGTTTAGATTTATTTTTAATTTATTTTATTTTATTTAGTTTCGATCTCTTGATTTATTTGTTGTGACGTTGTTATATTTCTTATTATGACCTTTTTATTTCCTTAAAGAGTGTTCAAAATGCTTTTGAATAACATTTATCCCCAATAATTATTTAGATTATTTAGGGGTGTGTACTATTTGGTTATATCTGAAGAATCAAGTAACACCAAAAATTTTTGGAATTCAATTGGATTTTGAAATTAGGGTTCAAATATTTGTTTTGATCAATGAAATATTTAGTTTTCCATTTTTGGATTGATTTACGAATTGAAATTTTGGAAAGAACCAAAAAATTGATTAAATAACAATAAATTAAAACCTATTTTATATTTCATAATTTCTAAGCATTATTCATGAAAGTAAAAAAAAAATTAATTTTAAATATGTTATATTTGTACATGAAAGCAACTAATTCCATTTTTAATTATACATTTTCAATTTTGCTTATTGCCTATCAATTAAATAATAAGAAATTACATAATAAATATAAATTTCATAAATAATTTTTAAATGTAGGTTTATCCAAAAACAAAGCTAAAATAATTAAAACAAATTGTTATTCAATTTGGGTTGATTTTTCATAATTATTTGATTTTACAATTTCTTCATCCAAATTGATTGAATGCACACCCCTTAATGCTTTTACATAATCAACAATATTAGCATAGGTATGAATTGTAAATGATATCAGTGAAGAGTAGAAGAAGTTCAAGGTGGATTCTTTTAAGAAAAACTACCTCATAACTCAAGATTTACCTCTAAAACTTGATGAGCCTTTCAAGAAAAATATTATAAGTATTTAAAAGTCTCTCATTTATTTTGACAAATCCTAAGTGTACGACAAAAATTCTGCATCTTTTAATAATTTTATGATTTGTAATAAATTCTACAATGAAAATCATGACAAGGCCAACATAAGTATGAATATCCTTATCTAATAAAATAAACCAAAGTGTCGACCTAACCCTTGAGTGTGTCAAGGAAGACCAGAAAAAAATTGTTAGTAGGTAACTCGAAACATCATTATAATGAGAGGTTGAAGAAAAATATTGGCAAAAATTGATGGCACCTGAAAGATGCGATGAGAACAAAGTAGCCTCAAGTAATTCTTTTTGAATAAGGTATCACAGTTAATCACATATTACATTAATGAGAGGTGTCATTGAAGTAAGATAGATCAAGTCCACCATAGTTGTTTGGTGATTATGGGTTGATAAAGTAAGACAAGAAGGATAAGTTAAACTAGAAGTTGAGATGATCCTAATGAGGCTATAACAAATAAACTTTAGTGTGATAGTGAGAGAATTTTTTATTGTTGCCATTAAATTGATTAGCCTTAACTTGTTAATGATTTTGTTATGAATGAATTTTATCATCTTATGATAGCACTCTTTTTTGTCCAACTTGTTTTATAAGCAAAAGTATTTAAGTTTGATGCTCCTTCATCTTGCATATGTGATCCTCCATGGACAAGTTAGAGGGCTTCTTTTGTTAGATTATGAAATTCTTATCAACCATTATAAAAATATTTATAAATTATTGGGAATGTTTTCCACAAATAGCATCAAACTTTTACATGTTAAAAAAATTATGAAGATAGAGAGTGAAAGTTTAATTTCTCAACATACACAAAATCTGCATGCATAAATAGACAAATTTAAATAATATGGGAGACTAGAGTTTAATTTGAAAATTCAAAATGAAAAATTTCTACAAGGTGTGGACCAAATCAAATGATCTATCATATTTAATAGAGATTAGGCAAGGTCTAATATTCCCTTTAATTAAATAAGATGTTCTATAAAATATAGATCTCTTATAGATGTATTGAGTATGTATCAAGTGATGATGGTTGGTGGTAGAGCTTTAATTATCAAGTGATGGTGATAAATAAATGATGGTAGATAGATGACGATGATCAGATGATGATAAAAGGCGTTGGCGATTGAGTAACAATAGTTAAATGTAATTATTGATGATGATCTTTAGTGTTGAATATCATGCAAAGCTTTATAGTGTTTTGATCACTATGCTATCTCTTATTTTATGTTTGGGTAAATCTTATATTGAGAATGGTGGTTTATTTATAATTTTGAAAGTAAATTTTTAATAATTTTAGTCAAAATTCAAAATACTCTATCAGATAACCTATGTTAATTTATTTGATTGTAGACCATTTAAGTCTTTTACTAACCTCAAAATTGTGTGATCCTAAGCTTGTAGGATTTCCTTCATAGAAACTATTATTTTGACCAGAAACATGAAAAAAATTAGAGATCATTTAGATATTTACTTAATATACCTATATTTTTTTTAACCATACTTCAATTGCCATTTCAAACTCATCTAAGCATATATTGGATTGCTTTTATTATCGTTGGGCTTTTACTATAAGATTGCTAAAATCAAAGTTCAAATGATCTTAAATTTAAGTTTGAATATTTTAAAATTCAATATTACTTAAATTTCTAATGATGTATAAAAAATAAATAACTAGTGCTTCAGGCTTGAAAGTACAGAAGCCACATTGATCAACTCCCTTCCACTTCAAATAAGATGTTCATTTATTTCTATTATTTAAAGACTTTGTTGAATTCTAATAACAATAAAATAAAGAAGTCAAATGATGGAAATTTTTTGTAATATTTAGAAGGTATTTTCACATATTTTCTAGTTTAAAGCATTTAGAAAACTTTTTACACTTTTAGACATTTTCATTTGATTTATTTTGATTGTGGTCTAAATTAAATAGAAATGTTTTAAAATTTTTGTTGCTTGATTCCTAGATCTGCCTTTAAGAACTTCATTATTCTTAGACCCTTAACTTCTATTTGACATATAGTCTAGACTTAATGTACTTATTCTATGTCAATTTTAATACATATGTTAAGTATTATTAATGTAGCATTTAATTGTGTGTCTACCATAGCAAAAATGTTAGGTTGAATGCATATTTATTATATTTTCTATGAGAAAAAATTAAAATAATAAAAAACATGAGGCTTGGCTTAAATAAAATGATTCATTATATTTAATAGAGATTATAACACCCCATTACTTGTAGAAGTTAGTGTTATAAAACATAGATCTCTTATGTAGTGACGACTCTTAAAGTAGTAATGGTTAATATAAGTCAATCAGATGAATATCATTGGTAGTCGAGTTATAACTAAGTGATGATAGTTAGATGATGATGAAAGAATGATGGTGGACATACACAATAATTGGTTGATGATAGAAGGGTGTTAATGGTTGAGAGACAACAGTAAGATGACTATAATTGCTAACATTGTTCTTCAATATTGAACATTTGTTAAAGATATAAAATATTTTTTGTGCTTTAAGCTCTCTCTCACTTTAAATTTAGGTCCTTTTCATTTGGAGAACAATGGTTTATTTATAATTTCAAGGATGACATATTAATTATTTTAGCCAAAATTTATAATGCATTATCAAACAACTCGCTAATTTTGTTTATTGTAGATCATTCTTTTAGTATTTATGTCATCTATATACCTCAAAATCAAGTGAGATTAAGTTTTTTGGATTCCCCTTATCAAGATTCTCATTTTGCATGTAAGAATGAAAAAGTTGAGGACTGTTTGGCCCATCGTTAATATTTAAAGTTTTTAATTGTACTTTAACTGCCTGACTTCGGCTGATTTAAATATAAATCAAACCAATTTTATTATCATTGGGTTCATCTTATCAAAATGTTCATTCCACTATAAGATTATTGAAAATGGAGCTTGGATGATCCTAAATTTAATTTAAAAATTTTTAAGTTTTATATTGAATCAAGATTTATGTTGAATGAGATGAAGTTTTGATGATTTATCAAAAATAATTAACCTATGCTTCATACTTGAAAAATACAGAGGACCATGCCAGGCAACTCTCTCCTGCCCATTCATAAATAAATCATTTAAAATTATCGACCCGCTCGAGTGCCCTAGCCACCGTCCCTCTTCGGCAATCTCTTCGCCTTTATCAGCGATCGTCCGGTTACATTTTTCTCGAGCCAGGGGTTTCTCTTCTTCTCCTTTCTCCCTTGCTTCTTCTGCCGCTATCTGACTTTTTTGCCGCCCCTCCTCGGTGATTTCGCTCTATTTTTGTTGCCTGATATCGAAACAGAGTGTTAGCGCTTGCACTGGTATGCCATACTTTTAACTATGGATTCAACTGTGGCTCCCCTATGGGGGAATCCAGCCCTGTCTCTTCCAGCTATGGAAGATAAGGATTCGACAGGGAAAAATGTTACTAATCCGATCAAAGCTTCTAAATCATTTAGGGATGTGCTTGCTGGTAAAGCGAATAATGCCGGTGAGTCTTTTGATTTCATTTCTACTACATTTGGGTACACCGTTATGTGTTCTGATGTTGTGGTGGAAAAATTGGCTAAGCCTTATGAGTTTGCTTTGGTTGGTAAATTTGCTCTTCGCCGCCCGTCTATGGAGAATATCCGAAGTTTTTTTCATTCGCTGAAATTGATAGGTGTTTTTTCGGTGGGTTTAATTGATTCTTGACATATTTTGATTCAATTGGCTAACAATTTGGATACTCTCGTATTTTTGCAAGACGTTCTTATTATGTGTTCAACTGCCAAATGCGTTTATTGAAATGGACTCCCTTTTTCGACATTAAAGAGGAATCTCCTATTGTTCCAGTTTGGTTGTCTATCCCTAACCTGTGCATTTCTTTAACCCGAATTCCTATATGTGGCTGTTCTCCAACCTCCAATTGGATCAAGCTACTGCTTCTAGCTCTAGACCTTCTGTTGCCCGTGTTCTTGTGGAAGTGCATATTACTAGAAAATATCTTAAGGAAATTTGGATAGGATTAGAAAAATATGGATATTTGCAAGAAGTAGAATTTGAAAATTTTCCTATATTTTGTTCACATTGCAAAATTCATGGACATGGCTTTGCCGAGTGTTTTGTAGCTCATCCGCATTTTAAAAAAAATTTCTTTGGTCTCCAAATCTACTCTTGGTACTAAGGAAATTTTGAATGAAACATCAAAGGAGATGGCCACCCAAATAACTGATAAAATGAGCCTCAAACTCTTAGGCATAAAACTGATCCCAAGCTGAATATGGCTGACCAATCCCTCATAGGCACAAATCTAATGAAGGATCAATTTCCTCATGGTGGATCCAAGTCTCAAATCCAAAAATAGCGATATTAATGTTTCCAATTCGGATTCAGGATCTCCTCTTGTGACTGATTCTCTTAATAATGCTAATTGTATTGTTATGTCATCTCCAATAGCCCAAGATCAATTGAATGATAAGGTTGGTTTGGAGGAGGTGCAGTACTTAGAGATAACTTCCACCCTGGATCTAGGGGTTTGTATTCTGCCTCATTCTAACCCAACATCCAATTCTTCTGCTAACGTGGACCAAAATCTAGAATCTAAGATGCATCAGGAGATGAACAATGAGTTGGAAGAAGGAGAACCGATAGTTAATCTTCAGGCATCTATAGGTAATAAACAATTAATTGGAATTTTCTTATCAAATGGTGAGGCTGTTGGTTTGGAAAATAATTTTCGTATTGTCTCAAATAGAAAAATAAATCACATAAATTTAAATCTCCTATCTATGCCAGAATTACTTGATT
This sequence comes from Cymbidium sinense, assembly GCA_021442155.1. Taxonomy (NCBI): domain Eukaryota; kingdom Viridiplantae; phylum Streptophyta; class Magnoliopsida; order Asparagales; family Orchidaceae; genus Cymbidium; species Cymbidium sinense. Next base: position 138,347,827 of record CM038220.1, read on the forward strand.
TGGCTCTTCTCGTCCTAAGTAATTGTCTCTTTCTTGATTTGGAATGCGAGAGGGATAGGCTCCCTCTCTATTCATAATAGACTTAGTAATTTAGTTTGCATTTATAACATTTCTTTTCTGACAATTTTGAACCCTTTATCCTTCCTTCTAACATCCAATCTATTGCTAGAATGATTGGCTTTTGTAGTTTTTTCGCGAATTCAAGTAATAAAATTTGGCTCTTTTGGAAAAATCCTTTTGCATTCCATATTATTCAGGACCTTCACCAGGTCGTGAATACTAAAATCTCCTTTGGAAATTGGTCCTGCTTTGGATCTTTTGTCTATGCTTCATGTAACAGGTATGGTAGAAGGAACCTGTGGGATGATCTGATTAATTTCTCGACCTCGATTAATGCTCCCTGGTTTGTGGGTGGGGATTTTAATATTATTGCTTCCTCAGCAGAATGAAGGAGTGGAAATTCTCCTAGCCTTTTATCTATAGAGGAATTTAATAATATGACTCTTGATTGTCACTTGACTGATCTGGGCTTCAGTGGATCCCAATTCACCTGGAACAACCATATAATGTGGCAAAGACTTGATAGGATCCTGTTTAATGATCTATGGTTAAACTCCTTTCTGAATACATCGGTTGAACATCTTAGTAGAACCCTATCCGATCACTCTCCTTTGCTTATTTATAAGGTTAAGACAGTCCCCATCCCTCTGTATTCCTTTTCATTTTCAAAATATGTGGTTGCTGGATACCAAATTTGGAGGGGTGACTAATAATTGGGGAGAACCTCTTTATCCTGATGATTCTGTTTTGGGGATGAAGAGACTTTGGTTGAAATTAAAAAGGCTTAAATAGTTGCTCAAATGGTGGAACAAAAACTGCTTCAAAAGCATTTTCACTAACTTAAAAGAATTTGAACAAGAGGTCATATCGTTAGAGGAAGAGGTTATCCTGGATACTTTTAAAATTATTTTATTAAACCATGCCAAAGATAAATTAACCAACTATCAAGATATGGAGGAAACTTACTGGAGGCAAAAGGCTTCTGCTAAAAAAACTATCGGAGGGAGATAGGAATACCAAATATTTTCATGCATTATACAATAAGAGAAAGGCCTTAAATCGCATTAAGAAAATTAAAAATTCTGATAATAGTTGGATTTCTGATGAAAATGAACTTGCTGATTTGAGTGTTTCTTACTTCAATAACATGCTTAATAATCATGTGATGTATGAGGAATTGGCAAGTCTTGAGATTATCCCCAAAATCATCACCGAAGATGACAACACAATGCTTACATCCTTACCCTCTGAAGCAGAAATTACATCAACCCGTCAGAGTATGAATTCAGAATTTGTGGCTGGCCCTGATGGATTCACTCTTCTCTTTTTTCAAAAATGTTGGAATATTATCAGAGATGATGTGGTTAAAGCGCTCTTGATTTTTTTAGAGGGACCACCCTCCCCAAATCCCAAATTCTTCTCTAGTACTTTCATTGTACTAATTCCTAAAATCGAAAACCCCGAACATTGAAATCAATTTAGGCCCATAAGTCTTTGTACTTTTTTCAATAAGCTCATATCGAAGATCCTAGCCAAAAGATTAGGTATGCTACTTCCCAAAATCATTTCTCCTAATCAAACTGGCTTTGTTAAAGGTCGTTCTATTTCTGATAATGTATTATTGGCTCAAGAAATTGTCCACGATCTAAATACTAAAGTTCGAGGTGGGAACTTTGTCCTTAAGTTAGACATATCTAAAGCCTATGATAACATTAGTTGGTCATTCATCTACAAAATTTTATCTTTATTCGGCTTCTCTGATTCATTCATTAATTTAATAAAAAATGATATTGAAAATTCTGGGTTTTCTTTACTTATTAACGGCAAGATGCACGACTTCTTTTCTTCATCGCATGGTATCAGGCATGGGGACCACCTTTCTCCGGCACTTTTCATTATTGTAGTGGAATATCTTTCTCGAAATCTTAAATTTATGTTTCTCAAAATGCCCAACATGTGCTATAAGACTAGGGGTGATTTTCTTATTTCTCACCTTTGCTTTACGGATGATTTCATTATCTTCTGCAATGGGTCTACCCATTACATTAAGAAATTGTATAAATTTCTTATTCATTTTGGGAGGGAAAGTGGATTTAATAGTAATCCTGACAAAAGTGGCTTCATTGCTAGTAATTCAATCCCTATCCCTAGGATTAATAATATTAAGAATATCACGAGTTTTGCCCATTATACTCTCCCTATCAAATACTTGGGTACGCCTTTTATATCGTGGTGCTAAAAGATCTTTCCTTTTTGATGAAGTAATTCAAAAAATCTATAAGAAAATCTCCTCCTCGGAGTTCCACCTTCTTTCTTTTGGAGCCAGATTAGTCCTTATTAAAAGTATTCTTGCTTCTTACCCTTCCATCTACTTTCCACTATTGTCCCTACCACAGTTATTATTAATAAAATTAACCGGCTTTTCAATAAATTCTTCTGGGGCTCAAACTCATCATCTAAAAAAAAGCACTGGGCTAGTTGGTACAAGTGTTGTGGCCCTTTGAATGAAGGTAGCCTGGGTTGTAAACCTTTACAAGTTTCTATCAAATGCTTTTCCTATAAAATGTGATGGAACCTTAGAAGTAATCACAGCTATGGTCAAATTTTATCCTTGCTAAATATTGTAAGGGTAACCATCCCCTAATTTGCAGCTTCAAAATGGAAGACTCCACTGTGTGGAAAAGACTATGTAACATTAAGTGGGAAGCTGAAGAGCTTATAACTTGTGTTAATTCTAGTTCATCATTTTTTTGGCAAGATAATTGGCTGGGTGCGGGTTCTATAGACGCCTTACTAAACACACATTCGATAGAAATGGATCAAAGTAAGTTATTTCATTACTCAGAATTCTTGGAATATAGCTCAACTAGGAGCCTATGTCCCTAATACTATCATTAACAAAATCTTGAATATCACCCTTACAACCAATAAAATGGATCAATTTCTATTCAACAAGTCTGCTACTGGTGACTTTATTTTTAAGGATGTGTGGCAAACTATTAGATCTAACAATCAAGACTCACCAATATTTTCCAAAATCTAGAGTAATGCTATTCCTGCTTTATTTTTGGTTCTCACATGGCGTATTCTTAAACATTACATTCCTGTGGATACCATTCTCCAAAAAAAAAAAAGGATTTCACCTCACTTCTAAGTGTCAATGTTGCTTTCACATAGAAATTTTGGATCTTGTTTTTATTAATGGCCCCATTACGGCTAAAGTTTGGTATTGATATGATAGCCTATTGTATACTTTACTATTTGATGGATCCCTTTCTATCGTACACATATTAAATAACTTCCTATCCTATGCTCCGAAAGGTCATGTCAAATGTGTGCTGGCTATTACTCTATTGTGGTACATCTGGATGGATAGAAATGAGGCTAAACATAATGACATTCCCATGAATTTTCACCACATCATTGCTAAAGCTAAAGGTAAAATTTTCTCCCTTTACAAAGCTAAACTTCTTCATCCGTTGAGTTTCAAAGATATTAAACATTTGGCTCACTATTTTGGGATTTTTCTACTGTCTACTGAATTTGATTATATCTATAAGACTATTTATTGGTCTAAACCTCAAAACCATACTATTAAGGTTAATGGATGGTTCTGTTGCTAACGAGTTCTATGGGTGTGGGGGTATCTTAAGGGATTTTAGAGGTCAGATGATTGCTGCTTTTGCTATTCCTTTAAGACCCTATTCTGTTCTTTTTGCTGAACTTTATGGCCTTCACTATGGGATATTACTATGCATTCAGTAAGGCTTTAAAAAAATCTGGTTTGAAACTGATGCTTTACTGCTCCTGAATTTATTAAACTACAGAGCTCATGGTAATGCTAAAGTCTACTATACTCTCAATCATACTAGAAGGCTTCTTGTTTCACTTGATTATCACATCTCTCATATTTATCAAGAAGTGAATTCTTGTGCAAATTTTTTGGCTAATCTGGGTGCAAAGTCCTCTATGGTTAAGATATTTTTTTATGATAATAGTCTCCCTTTATTTAGAGGATTTTTAAATTTAGATAGAACTAGTCTACCTTATATTAGGAAAATGTAAGCTTTTATGTTTGGCAGTTGGATATCATGCTGATTGGTGGAGATTTTCCATCTCCTATTCATTCTTATGGTGCTGGATTCACTCTGTATTTTTCTCGATTTTGAGGGGCTTGTCTTAGGATGTTGTAGGGAGAATTCTTTTGATGGTTGGGAAGGGATTTTTCATCATGCTTGGTGTGCCTTTGTTGGCATTATACCGTCCATTACTGCTATTAGGAGTTCTTCCTAATACTCCTTTGGGCGATATAACTAACTGCTATAGCATCCCACGGTTTAGACTGGATTTTTAGGGTATTTTGGTTACCTTGTCTATGGGAAAAAAATTATCTCCTCTCATTTTGAATTATGCCGGAAGTTGGATATCATTTTGTTACTCGGTGATGTTGTGGTTGTTGCATTATTCTATGCGAGAATGGGTTGTTTCTTTTGTCCTGGAATTTTGGGTGAATGCTGATTGCTCTAATGCCTTTCTGGTTCATTTAGGCTAGTTGTTCCTGCTCTGCTTATATTTTTTTTGGGTTGAGTGGTGGGGTTTTTTATTGATAAAGGTTGGAATTATATGTTTCTTTGGTGCTGGATATGTTTCCCTTTGGATTGGGAATTTGAGGCTGCTTGATGTGGGTAGTATTTCGCTTAAATGCGTGCCTTTCTGTTTCAGTTTATTTGGCTATTTCAAGTTAGGTTCATACGGATTATGGGTGGATTGGTGGGTTTATTTATTGATAGAGGTTGGACTTACATGGCTTTTTGGTATTGTTTTTGTTTCCCTTTGATTGGGAATTGTGCATTGGCTACATGTTGCTTTTTTCGGATAAGTGGGTTGATGGTAAAATTACAAATTGCATATTCATCGGAGATCTCTATATGCTTATCCTGGTTTTGTTATGTATGGCATTTATTGTTTATCTCGCCTTTCTTTTTTCTTAATTTTGTTATGCTATGCTCTCTATTCATAATTGATGGTTCAGAGTTGAAAGGTTATTGGGCTTCATTCAGTGGATAGCAATAATTTTCTCTTTAGTGATTATATCATGTTGTTGAGCTTTATCATTTTACTTTGGATGGACGATCGTATCAGGTTTGGTTGTTCTGACGGGTGGCAAATTAATCCGCTAATTTGGATGGTAGTATGTGTGGTACTGATGCAAATGTATGTGGCCCAAATTAGTGTGGATTTTTGTCGACCCCTTTTTTCTATCTTATGGTTTCCAAGATAATTATTTTCTTTTTATGGGTACTAACCGGCATCCAAGATGGTTTGGTGTTTCTTCTCTTAATGCGTTTTAGACATTTTGTTGGATCAAAAGCTCTTCTACTCCTCCCATTAGGATGGTGACATTGTCGCATAGGTTTGTTTCTTTGTAATTGGGTATTGTATTTGCTTTTGTTGTATGAGTTTTGTACTTAGATATGAGTTTTACTCTTTAGGTTGATTGTAGCTCTTTGAGCGGTAGACTCAGAGTTAACTCCTCTTTAAGGATCTTGCAACCCTTTTCATTTGAGCAATAAAATTCTCCTATATGTGGCTCCCTAAAAAAAAAATAAAATAAAAAATAAAAAAAATAAAAAAAATAATGACACATAACAATACATAGAAGAACAACTTCATAGATAATATTCACAACTAGGCATCTTTTGGAGAAGAAAAGCGATAAAAGCTCATATAACATCACACAAATAACTTGATTTATACCAATAGCTTATATACCATATTGAAAATTATAGGTAGTATCAATGAAATAAAAAATGGATTGGATAGCACCATGAACTAGTCCACCAATCGACCCCAATCAGCATAATTGGTTTTAGAGAAGAGAACATATCAAAAGGCTGCATTGCAATTGGCTGGAAACAAATTGATGCCAATTACTCTAACCAGCTAGCTGCAAAAAAGAAAGAAGAAAATATTGATCAATGATTTATGATCGGATGGGCGATGATATTATGTATAAATTACTAAACCTATATTTGGCTATCATAATTCCTGATTACTATTCTTTGATTCTCGCTTTCTTGGTATCTCATCTCGACTCTTTCCATAACTTCTTAAGCCAAAGGCTACAACTCACAGAACACATAGACTACATCCCTCACTACCCACCCTTCCTTCATCAGAGACAAGACCCAAAACTTTCGTCGCCAATGCACAGATCGCATTTATATTATTGAATCTTGATTTTTCTTTATAATGTTTCACTTTTTTCCACCAAATTTGATTTTTCTATACATTTGTATTATAGAAGAGAGTTGTGATTTCAAGGAAGAAGCAAATGTAAGTTTTCCTAATAATAGTTTTTTTTTAATTTAACTCTAAATAATATAGTCCATTTGTTTTTTTCTATGAGTTCTTGAGATCATAGAATATAAAATAATTAAAATATTAAGCTTTGGTGATTTATTATTATTTCTTCTTATCTATAAAATTTATCTTCTTTATGAGAGCATGGACTATCAAGCACAAGTTATATTAAATGAGATAGGAAGGCGAGGAGTAGAAATTCTTTTAATTAGTTTCATGTGTTTTGAGGTTTATTTTGAATAATTTCAAAGATTTTGAGACTTTGAGGTCTCATACACATTTGCCTTTAGCTTATTTTTTTTAGTTATTTAAATTCTAAGTAACTCATATGATATGTAGCTCTTCATTAATTTCATGAAATATAGAGTTGAATGAAGGATATATATTTTTCAAGTCACTCTATAGTCTCTATTAGGTTTGAAAGGAAATAAGCTTTTTTTGGTGAAGTAATTTGGATTGGAATTTTGATTTCAACCTATAAGACTTGATTCAAATTAAAATTATTGGGACTAAAAGTGATATTCAAATTAAATCTTATGGAGTAAAATACATTTTATTGTATAGAGATTAGAAAATATCTCTATAAACATGATGGGCTTCAAGCACATGCATATTAGGTTTATTTATTAGTCATATGACACATATTTATTATTGATTTATTGGCTTTTAATGAATTTATCATTTTGACTTCTTGAGTTCTTCTAAAAATAGAAGAAGCATCTTACACTGTGTGCATCTATTACATGGAGAGAGAGAGAGAGAGAGAGAGAGATCATTAAAGAGGTAAAATCTTTTTTTATTAAATTTATGTTTATTATCATAATTTTAATTCTTATATAATGGAAGCATCTAGATCATAACCTTTAATATCAACACATAATGTTCATGAAAAATTAGATCCAACATGAAATAAATTTAGTGAATTCAAAAGTGTTGATGGTTAAATGCAATACATGTATTTATATTATGGAGTCATATATGAAAGTTGAGGTATTTATATAATGAAGCAACACATTATTGGGTTGCTCTTTATAAAAAAAAAATCACATGATATTCGCTATAAAATGTAGAAAAATCTAAAAGGAATATCACAAAGAAAGCAAGAGACATAAGTTGATAAAGAAAGTGCAAATAAATATGATAATATTGATATTGTAAATGAGAGAGATTCTTTTCATTCAAAATCACAAAGCTCAACTCCACATGACAAAAAATTAGACAAAAGGAAGAGAAAAGTTGATCTAAAAAACTACTTTGTCTCTAGAACTAAGCTTGGATCACAACCTTCTATAAATTTGATGTTAGCATCAAAAGAGGCTATGCATCATGCATATATGACACTAGCTAGATGGTTTGATGATAGATGCATTCCAATAAATGTATTGAACTCACCATATGCACAAGAAGCCATTAATGTGATAGCTGCTATTGGACCTAAATATGAAATTCTATCATATATCGATGTGAGTTTTTTACTAAGGGATATAGAAGAATGCAAGTTACCGGTTGAGACTCACAGACATTCTTGGATGAAAACTAGCTGCACTATGATGGCTAATGGTTAGACAAATAACTGGAATATTATTGTGATTAACTTCCTATTTTATTATCTTTGCACTCTTACTTTTTAAAGTTAGTTGATGCCTTTGATATTATTAAGGTGCAAATACAACATACTCTTTATTTTGTAAAGTAGTTTATTGAGTTAGTTTAGAAAAATACAGTGCAATTAGTCACTATAATATTTCAATTTAATTATAAAAGAACTGGATAATTACTTCATAGAAATACGATAATATATATATATCACCATGTGATGCACATTGTTTGAATCTTATTTTAAAGACATTTGTGCCATGCCATATTGAAGAGATTATCAATAAGGCTTCCAAAATAATCATATTTATTTACAATCATATTTTCTTGCTTGCTTGGTTAAGAAAATGACATAGTTGGAAAGAGATCGTCCACTTGGAGCAACATGTTTAACAACAAAAGTTATTATTTTGATAAGTGTTAATGATCACAAACATGATTTGCAAGGATTGATAACCAATAAGGACTTAAATGATTTAAAGTTGTCAAAATAATGAAAGGAAAAAAGGTGACTTTGATTATAATGGATTCTAGATTTTGGAATGATTGCTTTATTAGGTCAAAATTAGTAGCACACTCAAAAGATTATTAAAAAAATATTAACTTTGATGAGAGACAATCACTTGGCTATCTTTATGATGGAATGCATAAAGTAAGGAGGGCAATCAAAGCAATGTTTAGAAATACAAAAAGACTTTATAAGCTATACATAAGTATAAAGAAGAGCTGATGGGATCATCAACTTCACTATAACATTCATGCTTCTACATATTTCTTGAACCCTCATTTTTTAGTATATTCAAGAATACTCATAAAATGAGATTATGTAAGGACTCGTTGAAATCATTGGAAATAAAGATACATTCTAAGCCTTACAATGAATGAGATGTGAATCTATTGAGATTATTTAGAAAGTTTTGATTTGTAATGTCAAGCAACCAACCTAATTAGTTCTTTATTGCATACATTTTATTATTTTTTATATTTTAAAATTAATCAATATTTAATTATTATTTAGATGAATGGTGGAAGTATAGTGTGCATTAGTCAATTTGAACCAAAAATTAAATGAAATTGAGATTTTTTGGACAATTGGTTGGTTTGAAAAAAACAGTTCAATTTTTGGTTGAAATTTTTTAGCTTATTTAGTTATTTATTTTTAGTTTAGTTTTTATTAAAAAAATTTGGGTAAAGAAAAAATCGATTAATTCTTTGCTTACTCATTTAGTTGAATAACCCATGTTTTGATTTTGGTTATAATTAAGAGTCACACCAGGAGTGAATGACGTGATTTTTCATTAGGTTAACAATAGGTTTTTTGCATTCCACCTCTTTGACCTTTCTCATTTCGCATTCACCATTTCACATTTCTACTCTAGCCCTAGTTGCTTATGCACTAAGAAGTGAAGTTCTCCTTGCCTTTGACTCTCCGAGAGATGAGAATCATTCATACCTTATCATTATTTTTTGCACTCTATCTTAGCTTCTCACTTGGTAGCATAGGGGTGGAGTTGCGTGGAGGGAAGGAGGGAAAGCTTTACTAGGTAAGATTTAAGGATTTCAATTTTTGGCTTTAGTATATCTTCATATTGATATTGTGTATATTTATATTTTCTTCTTCGACTTAGGCAGGGAGAGGTTAGTCTCCTTGTCATTTAATCTCTCCTACAAATGTTACAATTTCTTTTGTGTTTTGAATAATGCAATACAAATGCAATGTAAAATCCAATAATCACTTGTGGTAGGTGATGTCAGTGTGAGGAGGCACCATTGGGTGATGACAGCCAATTAAGATGTATTGTGATGGTAGGCAATGATGTCTGGGGCCAACAACAACTAGTGAAAGGTGACGATAATCGATGAGGGTAAAATGAAGACAATGAGGGATGGTTGGGTGACAACTTTATGCAAGTAGTGATACAAAATTAAAATCAATCCCAAATAAGCCTAATATTGGCTGAAATGAGTTCTTTTACACATTCAAGCGCAAATTTAAAATGATAAGCGCATATTTATGCAGCTTTCTAATTAATATATGAACATATTTTCGGAATGTTTACAATATAGTTAGTCATAAAATCAAAGAATTCAAGAATGAAAACAAAAGTTTATGCAAACGGAGTCCGGGAAGAAGGTAGTTTAAAATTTATAACATCATGAGCTTAAACTCCTCAAAACAAATGACTCCATCCCCATTGAGATCAAATCTCTTTATCATAACCTACATTCACTCACGCTTTTCTCCTCCTAGACGCCGCGCCTGCCGGAGACTACTCGCCGTGATGCAACCCTTTCCTTCCATCTCGTAAGCTGAAAACGCTTGCCTGATAGTCATCTCCCTTTCCTCCTCTTCCTCCATATCCACCAGATTAACAAAGTCATAGTAGCCCAGAACACCGTCTCCGTCGGAGTCCGACGATTCCACGATAGCCTCTGCCTCCGCCTCCGACAAATCCTCCCCGATGCTGTGCAAGCAGTTGCACAGTTCAGTAGTCGAGATCTTGCCGTCGCCATCTTCGTCGAAGTAGTGGAAGACCTTTTCCAACTCGTACCCTGGTGTTGTTTGCCGGCAAAATTTTTAAACTAAACTTGATTAGTGATTTATTTAGTTAATTAGGCAAGATAAAAAAAATTAATAGAATAGCTTTCAGTGGCGGAGGATGCCGGGTCAGCGGCCGTGCGTAGCGTCTTCCTTAAAACGAGCGAAAGCTCAGTTTCTTTTCTTCCTCTGCTTTTCATTGCTGCTTCAGCGGATCTACTGATCTAGCTTATTACCCGGATCCACCCCGACGTGTCGCCGAGGTGCTCGCCAGCCGGTGATTGCCGACCGGCGAACTTAGGCTTATTTTCGCCGATTTAGGTATTTCTAAGCGAAGAAATGTATTTTGTATGAGTTTAGGTTAGTTTAGCTAATTGTTATGATATTCATAAGAGATCATGATCGATCGAAAATGCTGGAAAGCTTCATTTTTTGTCTAATGCCTATAGGTTGTTAAAGGGTTTCTAAACATAATTTCTGCAATGTGAAGTCAATCAGTGCTAAATGCCTTGATTGAATTTTCTTTCATTATTTCTGAAAATTTTTTTTGTTAAGTACATGCCTTGATTGAATTTTCTTTCATTATTTTCAATGATAAATGCCTTGAAGTCAATCAGTGAGTTTATTTCGTCTCTTTTGCATGGGGGGAGATTAATAAACATTGTGTACATGATAAATTATCTCTTTTACTTAGAATGGATAATGGAATTTAGGCAGCACGGACACGGCGGCTTGCATTTCTCTTGTTTATTTTATTTATAATGGCACATTAAAACTGCGTTTAAAGTATTTTAAATTGGTTTAATTTGTTTATTTTTTCGTGCTGTTTACCTCAACGAACCCAGGTTAAGATGTCTGCCGGTGAAGCCCCATACGTAGGAGAGGCGACAAAAGGATACCTCAGGACTACGGTCCACCGGTGCACTCTAATCTTGCATAGGTAGACATGAAGCATCATCATGCGTTATTATTTTTTGATGTTATTTGCTAATGTATGTGCTTGTTTTCTAACGTGCATTTCTGTATTACGATTACGGTTTTGATTAGCTGCGTACACTTGTTGATGTTCGAGAATGGCACATTAAATTGCCCTCGATTCATGGTGTGATTGCGAGATGTTCCGTTGTCTCGCGAATTGGATCATCATTTCGACGCCATTAGTGGAATGTGCACGCAACACATTCCACTTTCTATAGATGAATGGCACGGGATGTTCGCGATGATCCTGGCGTTGATAGATGGCCTCCTCCTCTTATGGAAGTGTCGTTGGTGGAGGGAGGCGGTGGCCGGGCTAACGCGTGGGAGTTGATTGGAGCCCATCCGAGCCGGATCTGGGTGTCGTGATCCGATCCATCCACATGTCACCTCGCGGTTTCATATGGGTCGCGCATGCGCACGTGTTTACCTTACCTGGGTAGCGGTGGACTTTGATTCATACTTCTCACCGCACCGTTTATTATGCATGTCGAGCATATTTGCCATTGGTTCTTTTCTTCTTCGGCCGAGGATCAAAGTCCACCGCGATATCTCATTCTCTTGAGGATATTCATTCTTTGAGGGTTTCTGGGGCTTACGCTTGTATCTTTCTGAGAGGCATGCAACCAAGCGCGCAACATAGCAGATGTATTCATTTCTGCGGTATGGGCAGGAGCACATTCCACCTTGCGTGTTATATCGATGGTCTTAGTGTTGGATGTCGCTGGAATGAAGGTTTTGTTAAATGCCGAGAACAGAGTGGACTTACGGGATGAAGTGGATGGCACTAATAGCTGATCATTTTGACTTCTTTTTCGTTATGGAATTTTAATTTTAGAGTTACTTAATTTCTGGAGTCATGTTATGAATATATGGACATCGATCGCATCCTCATGGGATATATGTTTGAGGGAGAGAGATATGGTACCGATTTGTTGGAGAAGAGGGTACTGATCGTCGATTGATGTCGAGACGATTCGGCATGTCCATGCCGATTGATGTTGAGATCGTTTGTTATTGATGGGCGTGGAAAGGCCGACGATTGGAGCGTGTCCACTCATCATTGAGTTAGTTGTTGTGGATTTAAAGAGGATGATCGGAGCGGCAGCAGCCGTTACATGAGTGTGTAATCTGGGCTTCACTTTATATCTTGAAAACCGGTTCCAGAGACTACATCTCTGAGATCGTCGATGGTAAATTATGAAATTACAATTTGCTTTCCCATTTCATGAAACCGATATAATTTACTTTCTCATGGCGTGATCAAGATATATTTTGCTGAGAGAGAGGCGCGAAATTTCGAGAAATCCATCGATTATGAAGCGATGCTGGATCGATGCGGAACATACATGCATATATCGATAGCGAGATAGGATATAGCGTGGGCATTCGAGCGCAGCATGCACGATGGATGGATTCGTCCATCATCCCATGATGGTGCGATCACCTATCCATTCCACGCTATTAATATGCTGTCTTCGTCGCAGATGCAGCGCCGCCTTACCTTCCTCATTCCATTCATGCGCCATCTCGTTCGGCTAGATGCCACGTGTCTGGAGCATGTTCTTGGACCCGTGAAGCGGTGGGCGAGGAGGAGGATCGTCAGCGATCATTTCGCATTGATCGTACCATCGATCATCTTACACTCCACGGTAGCGATCGATTCCATGCCGGCATCGGCGATAGTTGTATTTTTTGTCATGTAGTCGTATTATCCGTTTTTTTTTTTATGTTCACAATTCAGTTTACAATTACACTTTTTTATTTTATCATTTAGTTTTATTTGGTTAACTTACAACTATTTAGACTCATAAAATTAACACTGATGTTTAATATTATCAAAAAATCATATGTATTCAACAATGGCGTTGTGATAAGATTCTACAAACGAGATAATATTTTTAATTTTTTTGCATCAAATTTTTCACATCTCCAAAGATTTTTAAAAAAAATTACATTTTGCAAAATGGGGATATCCGTCAAAAGTTATCAACATAAAAGTTGTAAAATTTATTATTCTTTCCAACGATCTTAGCGACGTTGACGGATAAGCGATATGACGAAAAATGAGTCTTTCGATATATTTTATTTTTTTCTTCACATCTCACACATTTGCAAAGCTCAACGGATAGATTCGAAAACGACGAAATAGAATTTTTCTTATCTTTAACCAATTCTTCTGACGATATGTTCAAAAAATGGGGGTCGATTTTTTTTTTAAAAAAAAAGTGGTAAGGAAGTCATCGCCAGCGTGACTGGTTGGGGCATGACGCCTATTTTGTTAATTTTTTTTCTGCTAATTTAATTAAATCTAATGATGTTTAGTTTAAAATTTAGCCTTCTTTGCCGCAGCACCGGCTCGGAGAAGACGGTGTACATGGCTTTGGCTTCTTCAGGAGAGCATGCCGCTGAATCTGACAAATAGAGACTTGCAGCTTCCACCGCCACCAGTGAGATCGCTGAGCTTCGACGACGAACATTGAAATTTCAGGGGATCATCATGGCGGGCATCGTTCAGTTTTGTTTCTTAGACAACTGAATCTTTGATGGGATTGTGGGGATGCGGAGTCAGCGTCCATTTATAGATTTCGGAAGTCGCAGAGATAGTGAGAGGACAGCTTCTTCTGGGAAATTCCGAAGGGCGGTGGCCATGAGGAAAATAAAGGTCAAATGCGACGCTAAATTCATATCTCAGCTTTCAGTTAACCGAAGTAATTTAAAATTATAAAATATCCCCTTCGGCTCATCGCATCCCCACAATCCCTATAAATGGAACAAATTCGTCAGGCAGATAATAATCAGACGGCTCTATATGCATGCGCGTTCAATTTATCGGTATACTGGTCAGGTGGGGAGCTCCTTGACAATACATTTTTTTATATTATATTTTTTAATTAGTAATTAAAATTATTTTATTTGAATCGAAATATTTTCACACAAACTTCATAATAATAAATTTTATTTAGTTAAGATGAGCCTAAAACAATAAAATTTTGATTGATTAAACAAGTTCTTCCCATTTCAAAATTAACTCAAAATCTATAAAAAAAAAAATTTGCATCTTGATGCTCTTCTCGCTCTCTGCATGTACAAAACATTTTGTACACACTTGGACCAATTTTGCCTAATTTCTACTATAATAATGACATCATTTTGAATAATAATGTATTAACAAAATTATTATCATAATTTTTTAAGTATATGGAGCACAAATTTATCTTATTTGATATCATATATATATATATTTAATGTGTAGTGGAGATAGCATCATATGCATTATCTTCAACATAGCTAATGAAACCATAGGCATTTTCCTTTTAACTTTAACCCATGCTTTTGGATTAAATTCATGCTAAGTGGCACCATCTATGTTCTCAAATCATTGCCCTTCCATATTTGACTTATATTAATAAGACATTGTATTATATTATTTATTATAATTTAAGTGGTTCATGTTCACAATCTGAAGGTTGCATTATTGTGCCCTCAGGGAATTAATTTTGAAATGTTGGATCATTTATTTTGTGCTTTTACTAATCCATTAATGGTATTGTATCTTTATTCTTAATAGAAGAACATGTAGTTAGTTTCACATGATTTAAGCTTTTAACTTTAAGTCCATGCTTCCTCATAAATCATTTTATCTAATGCATTTCACTTTCTAGCTTCATATCTTTTCAATGTGTTGAATTAATGATAAAAATATAGCGATCATGATAATCAATGATACATTATATTTAAATTTATAATTTATCAGCCAAGTCAAAAATAATAATTTTGAAAGACAAAGGTAGCCCTATCAAAAAGATTTATTAGCATTTGTTATGATAGCATGAAATTATATATTATATGTATTTGGTACTTCCTTGATTTCATATACATATGTGTCAAATATATCTACATTGTAGACCTGAGGATTACATGCAATTCTTATCACATTAATTCAAAAATTCTAACTCAAAAAATTATGATGGCACTGACTCTTAACTACTTCTCAATGATTTACCTTAAGTTGATAGAGGTAAATATTACCATCATTGCATGAATGAATATTATCATTTTTCAAGTAAGCATATATATATATATATATATACAAGCACTCAAAAAAATTGAAACTACATTTTACACTTGTGAAAAATACAAAAATTGAAAAAAATTACACTATTAGTAAGTTCATTATATGGTAATCATTACTATATAATTGGTAGTAAATTTCTCTTGATTGATGCAATAAATATTTATCAACATTTACTATATAAGCATAAAGTTTTATAACATGTTCATAAAAATAAAGCTCAATCAATCATTATCATTTTTAAAATCACTCAATTCTACCATGCAAAAACTTATATAAACTGATCATTAAGTCATAAATATTGATGAAAAAATAATGTTCTATTTGATTTTTTTTTTCCATCAGTGTCATTACAAAAAATAATTCTTCTTAGATTTTAATGATTTTTAGGCATGCCACAAAATATATGTTACTATTTTCACAAATGAAAGAAATATTTTCTTCATAAATTCACTATAATTTTTCTCTCCAATTATTGAGAAGACTCATCTCATAAACATGATTTTAAATCCATCAATGCTTTGTAAGAATATTAATTAGATATTTTACATTTACTTTTGAAATTCATTATATTCATAAATAAGGATCCCTTGTTGTTACCAATAGCTAATCATTTAATACTAATCATTTAAACATTCAATGAGATGGAAAGTTGATTATCAGTATTTCTCAGTATTTTTATTATTTCTTAATGTAAAAAATCTTTATTATATTGACCCATCTTTTTTTTAATTTTTTTTCTTCCATAATAAAATTGTAAATCAATGCTAAATACTAATGCTACAAATTTCAATAATATCATTAGATGTTTTAAGAACCAATTCCAATCATATAATTATGTCTTTCAAAGTATTTTACCAATTCTACATTTAAGGTTGGATATAGTGATTGCCACTCATTTTCATCAATAATAGCAATAGTTATTGACTCAAAAAGCCATTTACACTCATCATGCATGTATCTTGCAAGTGCATCACCATTCATTATACCAATTAATAGAAGGTCCTTAGTTAACTTCCAAACATTTTTGTAAGATAAAAATTCAATCAAGATATCCTTACCTACCATTAAGTGAGGGGGGAAAAAGGGGTGAGATGATAGAGAGGGATGGCGAAGAGATGCTAGGTGCTAGAGATATATGATTAGATGAAGAGATTGTTAAAACCCATGGCTAATTATTATTTTCTAAGTTCGATTGCTTTAAGGAGGAGGCTTTATTGGTATGGTAGTAGAAAGAGATTGCAAAAATCAACTTGAATTATCCGAGTTTCATATAAATAGTATTAGTTTTGCAAAAGTTATTACAAATAAGCTAAAGATGACCGAGCTTTTAATAAGTTTTCATGGTTAAATTGATAAGCTTGTTTATGCTTGTTTGATTAACTAAACAACTAAAGCTTGAACAATTTTATGAATACTTGATTGTTAAATGAATAATAGCTTGTTGCTTAAATTGTTTATGATTATAAAGAATATTATTTAAAATTCTTGAACAAACTCTTTCATAAACTCGATTATATCTTAATAAGAAGTTCAATATAATATTTGATTCAAATATTAATTAAGGCTTGATAAAACCCTTGTTTATGGCTCATTTATGATCATTTGAATTATATCTTTTATTTGGGCATTTTATTTCACATAATTTGAATTCTTTATAGTGGCATTATTTATAAAATCTAAAGTAGAAGGTTAAACCATTGAGTTTAAAACTCATATGACCATGTGGGAAGTTGTTTGAAATCATGTTTAAAAAAATTAATAAACTTTTGAAAGAACTAGCTTGTTATAAGATGAGATTCAAAACTTGTTAAATTAAATTTTTTATTTTTAACATAAAAAGATGGCTCATTAATGCTCAATAGGCTTAGCTCAAGTACGGCTCATTTATATTTTCAAATAAGCTATTCTTTTAAATCTTGATTAAGGCTCATTTATATTTTCATTAAAGCTAAAATAGAGATCAATTAGTTACAAGTACAACTTGAACAACCTCACACTTGACTTATTCATCATTTGAAGCCTTAATTACAAAGCTATATTTATTAAGACTAGCTGCAATGGCAATCACAAGTTTTATTGCAAGAGGAATACATATTCAAACAAACTTTTAAATAATATACTTATAATTATTTTATTAGACTTATCTATTCATATAAATCTAAAAAGATGTAACATTTAAAACTAATTTTCTTATCACATATGTAAAACCATATAGCCATGTATGTGTTCAAATAGCTTGTTTAATATTATAAATTTGAGCTCGATTGCTTTAAGAATAGTGTTCAAGCTTGAGCTTGTTTATCATTATTTTTATTATTTGTTAATTTCGGTTCAAATTGGATTATAACTCAAACGGCTCGTTAATAAAATAAATGAGCTTTAATCAAGCTTAATGCTTGTTTAAAGTAGCTTGTTAAAATGTAAATGGATGTATCAAATAAAGCTTATTAGCTAAAAAATAATAATTAACAATATTGTCACAAACAAGCTTAACACCAATCGAGCTAACCTTTTGAAGCCTTGTTACAAAGTTATATATTAAGAACATAAATCAATCAATCACAAGTTTTGTATTTCAAACAAATATTTAAAAATACTTTTTTTATTATTAATCAAATAACACCAAGTTTCTAATTAGTTTAAAAAATTTTGTAATTTATAACACATATGCAGATTTATTATTAAGAGGCCGTTGGAATCACTTTTGCATTTTATATTTATATTAATATTTTATTTTGTTTAAGTTTTGATTCAGAATAAAATATGTTTGATGATGATGATTATTTTTAAAATACTCAAGACATCTAAAAATTATTTTAAATATTTTAA
The DNA here is from genome assembly GCA_021442155.1 of Cymbidium sinense. Lineage (NCBI taxonomy): Eukaryota > Viridiplantae > Streptophyta > Magnoliopsida > Asparagales > Orchidaceae > Cymbidium > Cymbidium sinense. Next base: position 138,366,267 of record CM038220.1, read on the forward strand.
AAATTAATATTATTTATTTTATAAATAAAAACTTCTAAGAAATACACAAATACATTTTTAAAATAATATATAATAAAAATACAAAATAAAATTTATCTCAAGTTGGCATTATGTTATCAACTTTATGTTACTAATATTGAGTTTTAGAACTGGTTGGCATTTATCTTCTACTTAATAAGCATCCTAAACTAACTCCTTGTATCTTCACTTAAAAGTAATTTTATATCAATGGTTATAAGATATAAAATGTTCTTCTTAGCATAACATATATTTTATTAGTTTATTAATCATAGTTATGAATGAGAAAAATTTTTACTATATTTTGTTATTGGATGGTTGTAAGATTTATTAAGCAATGTATGTATATTAATGCTTAATGGTCATAAATAAATAATAAACTTATTATGGATGAAAAGGACTACAAATTAAGTTCTTGATAGTTTTTTAACTAAAAAATCATAAAAAATATTAATATCAACCAATATAATGGTTTTTTAACAAATTTTCATATGTCATTAAAAAACTCATCAACGATATTTTTCTAATGCTTGAATATTAGATTGATCTTAGCACATATTTTTATCAAAAAAAAATAGGGTCATAGCTCATTAAAAAAATTGTTTGTGTACAGTCTACAAAATGACTTGCTAAATTTTTTAAAGAAAATCCTACCAATAAATTTTTAATAGAAAATTCACCAAAATTTGCTTATATGAAGTTCTTGATGAGCTATATCAAAATTTTGCGGACAATATTTTTAAAGAATATTCTAGTAGATTACTCACTGTAGATGTTCTTGGTGAATAATTAACTAAAATCCTAAAGTAAAATTTTCTTAAAAAATAATTGCACGCCCACTAAAACTTAAATTATTCATTATCACACTCAATTTTAGAGTGAGGTCAACATGATAGTCTTAATTGAACTAGCATATTATGTGAAAATCTATTTTAAATAACTTAGCTAGACCCTAGCACTTCTTTAGCCTTATTGGAATCAAGCCCTTAGGCTCCAATAAATTAGAACCTTATGGTTACTCGTCTTGCATACTACAACATTTGGTGTGCATATATATTCAAAACTATTAGCTGCATGGATTCAAACCTTCATATTGGCCTTATTCACATATATTTTATGGGCCTTAATATGGCATAATATGACTTTAAAAAGAGACCATATTTCACCCTTAGATCACTTATAATACATTTAAGTTTACTCTTTTGCTCTATTGGACTGATCTTGTTCATTTTAGCTCAATGGATTATATTAATTAATGCTTAACTTATTATGGATTAAAAAATAAAGGACACAAATAGATCTTAGGGTGCTTATTTAAGTGATAGAATATAACATCAAAGAATAATATGCTATTCTAAAAAGAAATGTTTTCCTATAGTTGATTCAATCACTTAATTAGGATTCTAGATGGATCTAAGTGTATCAAAAAATTTTCAATGCCTTACATAGATGAAGTTACATGGGATTTTTTTTGTGCGTAGAAAACCCCATGGTAGAAGTTTATGTCTTAGCCTTGTTGTGAAATCCAGCACACACACACAGGTATTTAAAGAGTGAACAAGAAAACTCCAGAAATTTTAATGTGAAAAACCTCGAAAAGAGGGAAAAAAATCACGGGGTCTAGCCCTGCAAAAAGCTTCCACTATATATTTATTTTGGAGTACAATTTTTCCTGATAACGGGATTACATAATTGTATAAGAGAAGGGTTGACAATGGGAATCCCAAAATCAGACAACAACAAACCATATAGTCAGTCAAGTTGTAAATTGCTAGTAGATGATGGTGAACAGGGAAAAAACGATGAAGGTCATCATGATGGAGACAGAGATTGACAGAGGATCAGGTGGCGGCTGGGCGACGTGGTTGACAACCGCCGAGTGGTAGCATTGTGTTTTGGAGGATCTTCAAGTTTTAGAGCTACTCTCTCCTCGCCCCCCTCATAGAATGAATTTATATATTGAAGGAGAAGCGTCTAAATACATTGAAAATGAACCGCTCATCTCCATCAGACGACTCAAAATGATTCCTTTGATCATTTAATGTATTTTAAGTATTTGAATGCTCAAATCAAGTCAGAATTATGAGATCTTGGGCTCGTTAGATCCGGCTCGTCGAGACGCTCGATTTGACTATAAACACTCCATGTTTGAGAGCTATTTAGGGATTTAATTGATATCCCAAAGTTTTCAAGGATATTTTATGTGCTTGATCTCGACCAGTTTCAACTTCGGATCAGCTTGGTTTTAGCATCAAAATTTGTGCTTCGATTAGTAGTATTTTAAGTGTCATATCAGTTGCCCCCTATTTTTGGATGACATTATCTCAATCATCCAAAAATATATATGTCAAATACTTGAAAATGACAAATTCTTCAATTAAATTTGTGGGTTCATTAACCACACATTTGAGAGAAGATCTTAGAGCACAAGATTATGATCACGCAGGCAGGATGAGCGGATATGTATGCGAGAGTGCAAGATTTGGAGTTATGAACCCATTCAGAGTTGCGCCAGCACGCACGGCGCGGCGGGCTGGGTTGGCCAAATGGCGAATAATGAGGCTGGTGAACGGTCCCATGGTCGCATCGCGGGCACAGGTCGCGATTCTTGGGTCGGAGTTCTGGTCGCACAACGGCGAACGGGTCGCTGAAGGGCGACGGCTGAGTGGAGAAGCGAACCTCCGCGCTGGAGAGCGGTCCATGAGGGTTTTGTCTTTTGCCCGTTTTGCCGCTTTGCGTTTTGAGTTTTAGTTTTGCGGTTTTGATTTTTTTCCCTAATGGAAATTAAACAAACTTAGTCTCATTTGAACCTCACTTGAACTTGATTAAACCTTGATTGAAATCCAATTGAATCTAATTCAACCCAATTAGTACTTATCCCAAATTGACCCATTTAAACCCTATATGACAAAAATTCAATTTAACTTGATTCAAACCAAGTTAATTAAATCTAAGACCTCATGATTAGCCTAAACACTTGATTGAAAATTCCAATCCACTCCAACCCATTTAATTTCATCTATTAGCCAAATTAACCCAACTTGACCCATTTGACCCAAAAGATTCAAATGAGTCAAAACCCAATCTAGCCCAAATTGATTACAATCAAAATCACTAATCAACTCCAAATCGATCATTGAACATGTTCCAACATTCACATAGCTTCAATTGAACCCAATCAAGCCAATTGACGCATTTAATCCAATTTTGGCCTAAATGACCAAATTAAGTCAAATTTTAATCCAACTCAAATTAGACCAAATCAATTAACTCAATCCATTGCAAAGTAATTATTATTCATCATTGATCACCCAATTACAATCAATTGAGCCAAATTTGAATACTTAACCCAAGCCAGTTTGATCGACTTCACTCCATCTAATGTCACCAAATCTCCACCAATTTCAAATTAAACCTTCTCACACCTTCCCCTCACTCCGACAAGTCAAAATGAATCAATTCAAACACCAGAAAGTATCCCAAGACCAACTTCGGCAAGCTTCACGGTAGCGTTTGGTCTAGAGAGCAATCGGTGAGGAGGCAACTCACGGTCTTCTCAATAGGGCTTTGCCTCTTCAAGGAGAAGCTCTCTCAGTAGATAGACTGTCAGTCTTGAGCCTGATGAGATAATTTCTGATAAACCATAGGATTTTTGGTACTTTGTGAAGTAAATGGATGTTTCTTGCGAATCTAATCATAGGTCCCTCTTAGATTTCATCCCTGATCATTTTGCAATCATTTCCGCCATTGAATGAGCTTGAATTGAGTGGCGAAATGTGAACGGTGTCCATCTTCTACCACGGAAGATGAGATCATAGCCATCCGCTTGATTAAACTAATGATCGTGATTAATTGTGTGATAATTTCCTTATTTCTTAACAATGATGGGATAAATATCTATCGTCCGACCTGTGATCAGATGGCAGAGTTAAAAGCCCATCGCTAGTTAGTAGCCACGTCGCAATTAAGCAACCAATCTCGCGTCCAGAAAGTGTTACATTAGCAATCGTGTGATGCTAAGTGTGTAAATGGTTTAATTAGGGTTAAAAATACATTTTAATTAATCAAAACTTTAAAAAAATTTATAATTAATTATAGAAAAATACAAAAATACAAATAAACTCATTTTAGAAAGCTTAGACATAGGGGAATCAAAGAAAAATAAAATCCCTATGTTTTGCTTAATGAACATTGAATAATTATGGTTTGAAGTTTTAGGTAATTAGTTTAATTAATCTCTAATTATTTGGTTAAATGGCTTGGAATTTGATTAGATTGACCAATGGGATGACCTCTACCTCCCATAATTTTCTCATTTTACTTTAGTGATTTAGAAATTCAAAGTTTCAAAGCCTTTATTTTTTTATGTATTTAATAATTATTAAAAATTTAAAAGTATGAAATTAATTAAGGATGAATTAATCATGTAAACAGTCAAGATGACCAAATGAAATATTGACTCATGATAATTAACTAAATTTAGTAATTACTCTTTGTGTTTAATAAGCAAAGTAATTTAATGTAATTCTAATTGGTTTAAGGTATTTTGAAAGTAATTATTAATTTTCTTTTCTAATTTTAATTAATTTATTAAAACTGACATGTTTAATTTACTCAAATCATTTTAATGACAAAAATTAAATTCATAACTTAATTTGATTAAGAGTTTAATAACATAAATTCATTTATAAAAATCACATAAGATAATGTTAATTTAATGAAATCATGTGGGTTAATTAATCATTTGTTTTAATTAAATAACTTAATTCTTGAAATTAAGTTAAATTTGATTTGATTAAAGGATAATTATTTATCATGATTATTTAAGCCTTAAGAAAGCAAATAAGTCATTTTGATAAATTTTAATTGCTTTGTTTCAATTATTTATAAATTTATATTTCATTTATTTTATGCACTCATTTAAAATTTAAAGTTAAAAAAGGTTAGCATTTAATATGGTGTTGGATTAAAGATAGTGACTATTATCATTAATACAACTCAAATTATTTTAAAAATAATATGACATGATCATTAATTAAGCAATCTAAATCCTAATTTTATACATATAAAATTTATTACAAGTGATATATCAAAGTGAAACCTTTATTTTTTATGTTTAAAATAATCTAAAACTTTTCTTACCATCATCTCTATTCTTGCATGTATGTATGTGTATATGGATCAACAAGTATATAGTTTATTCTTTCTCTATTAATATTTGATTATTGTATTTACATAGAAATAACATGACTTTTTTTAGATTTCTTAAAGTGTGACTGTGTTTTATGTGTTTCCAGGATGCATTAGGTTCTTTAGGAAAAATTAATTTTTTTTCCCACTTAAAAGTCTTAACTAAATTTTAAGCAATTCATAACCTTATTTTAAAGCCTAGAATATTAATTAAGAAATAAAAGATTTTGCAATCTCTTAACTAGATGTATGTATTTTATAACATCATGTATATTACTTTCACCTTAAATTAAGGATCTCCATTTTTAATAAAGGCTTGACTTATAAAGCTTTTATAGAGAACAACACCCTATCCTTTTGATTTAGCTCATAACCAATTTTTATCATGCATTTAATCATAAACTCTCTCAAACTTGAGTCCAAAATGTTGAGTCAAAAGATGAAATAAAAATATGTAAATTTTATTGAATTAGATTATGTCATGACTTGCTCACAACCATGATCTAGTCTCTTAGGGAGTGGGTTTAAGATTTTAGATTCCTTCATAATTAATAACAGACTATCAATCTTGCATTTACATATGACTAGCCCATATGATTTTAAAATATAATGTTATTGCAACCACTAAGCAAAGTTCAAAAAAGTCATGATATTATAAGTGAACCAATATATTCCATTCTTAAAATTAAAACTATAATTTTGTACTAGAGCATTGGATATAAGTTTAGACTACTTATTTCTCCTTTTTTTTATGTAAGTCCTCACCTTGGTTTTGCTAATTATAATATTTTGCCTTATACCACTCATTAAACCCCATTACACTAATCCTAATTCCTATTGCACAAAATTACATGTTTATGTAAAAAGGAAATCTAGCTACACCTGCAAAATAGAAGTTAGCTAACATACATACAACCCAAGTAGTTATATTTTTTAAATTTAAACTTAACATTATAATCAATATCATATGGATTATGAAAATGAGAATACAAGCAAAAATTTATATTTATTTTTATTTTAGCAATTTTAGCATAATCATAAAATATCAGAAATGGTTTTAACATAGATACATATAAATAATTTTAACATTTAGTCTAAAATATTACATCATAAGATAAAACACAACATACAATATACACCGTCCTAACTTAGGACTACAAGTGGTGACTTAGTATTCTAGTGCATGTGCTAAGGATTGATGCGATATGTCTTAGCTAGGCTTTAGAATTATGATTGCCTAAGGTTTGGAATTATTTAAGTTAAACATTATGAGAGGTTTCACTCCAAGTTATTAAAAGCATAGGTGGATTTTAATTTGAATTTTCTTTCATTTCATTTGATATTTACTTAGTATCTATTTGTTACAAAGAGAAGAAGGGGGTTTGACCCCATTCATCTTAATCCTGAGTTATTTTCTAAGGGCATATTATTATAATTTATTTATTTTAGTGAATGACTTATTAAATATTTTATTAATCCTAAATTTAGGTTAATCTTAAAGAGTCCTATTCAATATGGAAGACATCTTAAGATTAATGAATTTGATTTACATGTGTGTTATATCAATCTCATTATCAATATCATGCAAATGATTTTTTAACTTAACAAATGCATAATGTAATTTTTTGCAATAAATGATTTAAGATACATTTTTGGTAGAAAAGTGGGATTTCATTCCTTAGCTAAGTATACATACACATGTATTAGAGATTTAAGCAAGTACGTGTTATTGTTAGCCAGGGAAGTGAGGTAGTCTAAGACTTCCTTGGGGCTATTTAAAGCCTCGTATTATTGAGATGTCTATACTATATACTTTCTATCTTAAATACGCATGAATATATATATATATAAACATAAAATAAAAATTATTCAAAAGTTTGTAAATTAACATATTTATTTATTCATGCAAAGTAAAGGTCAATCTAAATTCTAATGCAAGTATACATTTGAATGAAATTAAGTAAGTATGTAGTTGTTAAACTAGGGAAGTGAGGTAATCTAAGACCTCCTTGGGGCTACTTAAAGCCTAGTACTCCCGGGATGTCCAGACTATATACTTATTAACATTCAAACACATGTAAACATACACAGGAATCATGAAAATATAATAATACTTTAGCATGTTAACCTATAAGCAAATGTAAATCACATATAATATTCATAGCCAATATCAATTTAAATTTTCTTCATTAATTTATAATCTTGAAAATAATTTGAGATTTACTAGTGATAATAGCGACACCATATAATAAGATTAATTCAACACTTGCAACTTATACATATATAATTATATTTATTTGAAGACATGAATGCATGATATCAAATGACACATAAGTTTATAATGATTGAAAAGGAATAATTAAACATTTCCACATAATACATTCAATCACATTACTTCCTAAGGACAATCAAGTAAAATAAAATCATTTAAGGTTAACTAAAGTTTTTTATGGAGTTTAATTTTGGATTTGAATTTTTAAATCCTAAAGAGAAGAAATAATATTTGTTGTTTCACCCCATCCCATGTTAATGACTTAATGGATTGATTAAGTTCAAATCATTAAGCAATTAATTTAATTTCCCTTTCCTAAACTTCTTTAATTTAATTAACCATTTAACCATGAGCCTCAAATGATATACTAATGAGTATTTAAAATTTATAATGCACTTAACAAGACCTAATGCAATGAGGCTCATGCATAAGTGTTAATTAGATTAAGGAAGAATCTAATTAAGTACTTATATGATTTTTCCACACCCATGGGTCAAAAATATGTTTCTTAAGGATTTTATGTTATTAAACACATAAAGAGGAACCCATGAATTCAATTTGAATTACTTGAATCAATTTTCATCTTAATTTAATTTAATTTCAACATTAAATTAATTAATTAATCCTTAATTAATCTAAGCATTAATTAAACCTTCCAATGAAAATACACTTAGGAAAATAATTAAGAAAGATGTCCTAATTATTTTCGCTCATCACTCTGACTATTAATAGTGATTAAACATCATTAATGATTGGAATTTACTATTTAGCATTCTTAATAATTATTAAATTGATTAGAGAAGGTAATTAAGATTGAAACTTCAAATTCACCAAATTACAGACCTATAAATTCCAAGAAAATTATGAGAGGTAGAGGACATCCCATAAATTGAGCCTATCTAATTTTGGGTCAATTGACCAAGTAATTAATGCTTAATTAAGATAATTATTATAAGATTCAAACCTTAATTAAGCACTATTCACTTTTCAAACATTAAAGATTTTATTTTTACTAAATTTTCCCCTATTTACCCTTTCCCAAATGGGCTTACTCATATTTTTAGGAATTTTTTATAATTAGTTATGAATTTTGGAAGTTCTAGCTAATTAATTATATTTTAACACCCAATTAATCCCCTAACCCATGCCGACGCAGAGTGATGGCCCCACATGGTGCCATGGGATAGGCTATTTAAAACGCCTCATGGCTAAGTCAGCAGAGGATGCGCTCCCCACCGATCTCGTGATCGGACAATGTAGATTAATCTTGTGGTTCCTATAGGATTAAGGTGAGATATTAGTGGATTAAACCACGGATGTCCATTCTAATCACATGTAATGGGCGACCAATGATCTCATCCCCAAGTGGAGGAAGACAGACACCGTCCATCTTTCACCGCTTGATCTGAGCTCACTAGTGCTCGTGGGACGTCGGGATTGTCTCCAAAACATGCGAGGAGAAGATCTAGGAGGATCCTATGATGGAAATCGCATGAAATCAAAAATTCCTTCATAAAAGACTAACACATAGGGGATTTCTACTTTTCGTAGGAATTTACCTTGCCAAAGCTCAAGAGGCCCCAATGATTGAGCTTCATACTGAAGAGACAAAACTCTATTGAGAAGCTCTCAAGTTGCCTCTTCGTTTGATGCCTCTGTGGACTAAACATCATCGCTAAGCTCGTTAGTCTTGGAGTGCCTTCCAGGTGTTCAAATCGATCGATGATCGATTCGTTTTGACTCGTCGGAGCTTGTGAAAGGTGTGGGAAGAGTTAATTTGAGTTTGATAGAGTTTAGGTGAGGATGGACAGACGGGGCTCTCAGTTTCGAATGGGAGTTGGTCTCGTCGATGATGGAGAGCACTTGGGAATCGGGAAAGGCTCTCGACTGCTTGAAATCACCTAAGAAAGCTCTATGTGAAGTTTGATGAGGAGTATACTCTCCTCCCAAGTGAACCATCGAGAGATTGGCTCAGCCGGGCCGCTCGACAAGAACGGAGATGGCAGTGCTGCTAAGGTGGAGGGTTTTGAGGTTGAGGAGAGGGGGCTAGTATGGGGTGTACCTCTTCATCCAAGTGAACCAATGGTGGGCTAAGGGTAAGCTCACCCTCTCATGACCTATGGTTGAACCCACAGCCTTGGGGTTGGGTCAGGTCAATGGTCCAAGTATCCAAAATAAGCTAATGGGTTGGGGTGAGTAGGTGAGACCATCCAAATGGAGATTTTGTCCTATCTAGGTGGGTTGGTTCAAAGGTTTTGACCCAAAATAGTTTCACCATGGGTTGGACCCATTTGGGCTGACCTATGGTGACCCAAAGGCAAGTTTGGCTGGGTTTGGATTTGATTTGAATGGGTTTGACTCAATTTGACCCATATGCGGTTCAATTGGGTTACATTATCAATTGGTCAAATTGGGTCAAACCATAGGTTTGGATATGTTCAAATGATGATTTTGGATGTTTTGGTTCAATTGGTTTGATTTAATTTCAATTGGATTTGGTCAATATAGGTTCATATGAGTCAAATAGGTTGTTGAATTTGGTAAAATTGACTAAATTGGCTTGGGTGGAGGGTTGGTTTAGGTTCAAGTGATGATTTGAGAATGATTATAAGTGTTGGTTTGAATTAATTTATAATTGAGTTATATTGGGCTAAGTGGGTCAATTGGGTTGATTTGATCAAATTGGGTTTAATTGGTAGTTGAATCATGTTCAGTAATCAATTAATGATTGATTGGAGGCATTTGTTTCAATCAATTGAGTTTAGGATTTGATTTGACTCAATTTATCCCTTTAGGTTAAATTGGGTCAACTTGTGTTAAGAGGCTAATTTAGTTCAATTGGTTGTAATTGGTCAATCAAGGATGATCAATAATCATCATAGAGGAGATTGGATGGGTTGATTCAATCCAATTTGGGTTGGATTGAAGTTTGGCTCAATTTGGTCATTTAGGCCACTTTGAGTTAAGTAGAAGAGTTGAATTGGATTGAATTAAGTGTTGAGAAGAGTTCAATGATGAATTTAGAGTTGATTGATGTCCTTAATTATAATTGATTTGGGTTAAATTAGATTTTGGCTCATTTGAATCCTTTAGGTCAAATGGGCTAACTTGGGTTGATCGAAATGATTTGGTTTAATTAGTTTGATTATGAGTCTAGGAAGGGTTTAAAATAGAGGCTTGCATGTTTTGAGTGCTTTTGTAAAAGTCAATTAGATTGGTTTCAATTGAATGGGCTTGGCTTGGATCCAAAGTATGATGGTGGAATCGATTTAGGTTATGGGTTAGGTTAATTTGGCTTGGAGCTTGGATATAAAACAAGATTCAATCGGGGTTGGTAGTGTTGGCTTGAGGTTGGTTTTGGATGAGTGAACAAACATGGGTTTTGGGTTTATGCCACAGGATATGTGGAATTTGTTTGTCCTAAGGTATATCCTAAGCTTGAAGCATACCTTCCTAAGTATCTAGGCTTGGGGTTAATGTTCTCTTAATCACTAGAAGTGTCCTATGACAATGGAAAGTCTAGTGCTTAGAAGATTCCTAAGGCTAAGGAATGATGAGTTAATCCTCACCCCAAAAGTGAGGTCAACAATGCTCATATGTAAAACATAAAAATCATGTATTACTAATGCCAAATAAAGTTAAAGTTGATTCGTATCAAAGGAAATATCAACTCAATTAATGGATTTGGTCAAGATAGGGTTAGGTTGTGCTACTTATTGACACACATTATGCTACATCAATCAATTATGCAACATCAAGTGAGGATTAATTAGAAGCTGTGATGACATGAATTTAAACATGATGGGCCTAAAATTTTATAAAACTTTTGAGGAGGCTCTTAACATGAAAGCTTAGAAATTTTATGATGTGGCTTATATTTATGGTTAGTGGATTCAAATTTTACACTAGTTTGTGGGCATTAGGGAGAAACATAAACAATAATAGAATATATGTTAAAGAGAACATTTATGTATAGGATGAAAAAGATTATTATAGAAATTTGTAAAATATTTGTCCTTATAATATCTTGGGATGCATGAGCGAATTTTATTTTTTCAGTTATGATTGGTTTGACTCAATTTCAAATTAAGGCATAAGAGTACCTAAAATGTATAGAATAACTAAAATTTGAAGTAGGAAATATAAAAATTTAAATCATCTTATACTTACCTAATAAACATGTCAAGTATGTTATATGAGATATCTTGGTAGAATAAAAGATAAGATAGATATATATAATTATTAATGCTAAATATAGAGGCAACATAAAACTAAAGAATATTATAGAAGTTACTTATTATGAAAATATTAGGATTTCTATAGTCAGCTCTTGATATTGAATAAATAATTAATTTAACTAATATGAATGCTACATATGAGTAGCACAAATTTTTATTAAGAAAACATTAATGAGAATGATGCAAAAAAAACAATATATATGAAAATGAAAAGATTTTGAGACAGCTAATGATGAGTAAGATGGAAAACATATTAACATGGTGTTAAAAATATTTTCTTATGTTTTATATATTTTTATATTTTTTAAATCTTGAAATGACATAAATTGATATTTTTCTATTTCTGCAGATGGATCTAAAGATGGATATGATCCTTTCTAAAGATCATTCTTTCTAATCTTCAACAACAAGAAGAAGTTTACTATAGAATTGTGTGAGTAGAGTGTAGTGATTGGTATGACCTACACCACCATCAATTGTACTACTCTATTAGAACCTAATTTAGTATATCACCCACTAGTTCCTACACAATCTATGCTATTTTATCTATTCTCTTTATATCTATTATACCCATCACTCTCATCACCATATGCTAACCTTATTAGCATCTAGCTTGTACATAATTGACTTACTACCCTTAGCACAACATAGTTGTCATGAAAGATTGTTGACTACCAAGAAGTAGAGATATTCTAGTGGATTTGACTCAAGTGATTTACATATATATACTGAGCCTAACGACGACAAATAAGCATCTAAATTGTTTCAAAGAAAGTTTAATGCTTTTAATATTTTTTTTTATATATGTAGGTTCAATCTTTCAAAGTAGATAATTCATAAATATATAATGAGAGTAAATTTGATGCTTATATATCATGGAAGAATATTGTGAGTTTATGATATGTAGCTTCCATAGTTTGAGGTGTATATATATTGAATGCATAACTTTTTTTTTTTTGTATGAAAAAAATTCACTTTTGCACCAAAATCATTATAAAATATTAAAAAATGTTAAATGATGAAGGTCAACTCATCGAGATATATATTCACATTAATAAGTCTAGTGAGAGGCCCCCCAGATTTGTGTATCTTGAGGAAGCCTAGAGTATGTCCAAAAGAAAGTAATGAATAAACAAAATTAGGCTTCTAATTTTGGTTGCATGGGGAGCTCACTAGTTAATGATAGCACAAATTGCCATATTGAGTATAGAAAAAAAAAATGAATAGTCCAATAAATATATATTTATCATATGATTTGATTGTTAAAATTATAACTTTCAAATAGATATTACAAAAAAAAGGTAGAGACCCTACGATGTTGGAGTTACACATACATACACATTTATGTTAATGCCAAAAAGCCTATGTGAGTATTGGAATTTTTTAAAAGAAATTAAGTTATTAAAATATTTAAAAGTAATTATTAATAACTATGATCTTTCATAAGATGAATACGTACATTTGAGGGATATATAAAGTCAAATATCTTCCAAATGTGATGATTTTAATTTGTCGTGACAAGTTGTAAGAGGTAAGAAGAAGCGGAGGATTAAGAGCTAGGCTCTAGTGTATGCTACCAGTCCTCCCAAACATCTTACTTTGACTTAGAAAAGTTATATTAAGGAGGACAGAAGAAAGATGGTTGTATTTGTTAAAGACATAAATGCTTATATGATAGCAATACATGTTAAGAAGGCAGCAGTATGATAACAATAAATTACGAAAAAGAGAAAACATGTAGCTAATGAGGAAGATGAGGAGGATGAGAAAATGAAGAAAAAAGAGTAAGTGTGAGTTTAAAATTATTAATTTATTTTTTCTTCTATTAGAATTGAATTACTTGTACTATTTCATAATGATTTATAATAACTACCTTTTTATATTATGATGAACTATCTTTTCAATGATTCAAGGTCAATCTAGTGAGGATAAGAAGCCATATGCACAAGAAGCCATTAATGTCATAGCTGCTATTGGACCTAAATATGAAATTCTATCATATCATAGGATGTGAGTTTATTTACTAAGGGATATAGAAGAATGCAAGTTACCGGTTGAGACTCACAGACATTCTTGGATGAAAACTAGCTGCACTCTGATGGCTAATGGTTAGACAAATAACTGGAATATAATTGTGATTAACTTCCTATTTTATTATCTTTGCACTCTTACTTTTTAAAGTTAGTTGATGCCTTTGATATTATTAAGGTGCAAATACAACATACTCTTTATTTTGTAAAGTAGTTGATTGAGTTAGTTTAGAAAAATACAGTGCATTTAGTCACTGATAATATTTCAATTTAATTATAAAAGAACTGGATAATTACTTCATAAGAAATACGATAATATATATCGATCACCATGTGCTGCACATTGTTTGAATCTTATTTTAAAAGACATTTGTGCCATGCCACATATTGAAGAGATTATCAATAAGGCATCCAAAATAATCATATTTATTTACAATCATATTTTCTTGCTTGCTTGGTTAAGAAAATGACCTAGTTGGAAAGAGATCATCCACTTGGAGCAACATGTTTAACAACAAAAGTTATTATTTAAAAAAAGTGTTAATGATCACAAACATGATTTGCAAGGATTGATAACCAATAAGGACTTAAATGATTTAAAGTTGTCAAAATAATGAAAGGAAAAAGGTGACTTTGATTATAATGGATTCTAGATTTTGGAATGATTGCTTTATTAGGTCAAAATTAGTAGCACACTCAAAAGATTATTAAAAAAATATTAACTTTGATGAGAGACAATCACTTGGCTATCTTTATGATGGAATGCATAAAGGAGGGCAATCAAATCCATGTTTAGAAATACAAAAAGACTTTATAAGCTATACATAAGTATCAATAAGAGTTGATGGGATCATCAACTTCACTATAATATTCATGCTTCTACATATTTCTTGAACCCTCATTTTTTTAGTATATTCAAGAATACTACTGTCATAAAAATGAGATTATGTAAGGACTCGTTGAAATCATTGGAAATAAAGATACATGTTCTAAGCCTAAGCTTACAATGAATGAGATGTGAATCTATTGAGATTATTTAGAAAGTTTTGATTTGTAATGTCAAAGCATGCAACCTAATTAGTTCTTTATTGCATACATTCTTTATTTATAATTTTATTATTTTTATTTTTAAAATTAATCAATATTTAATTATTATTTAGATGAATGGTGGAAGTATAGTGTGCATTAGTCAATTTGAACCAAAAATTAAATGAAATTGAGATTTTTTGGACAATTGGTTCAGTTTGAAAACCACGGTTCAATTTTGGTTGAAATTTTTAGCTTATTTAGTTATTTATTTTAGTTTAGTTTTTATTAAAAAAATTTGGGTAAAGAAAAATCGATTAATTCTTTGCTTACTCATTTAGTTGAATAACCCATATTTTGATTTTGGTTATAATTAAGAGTCACACCCACGGGAGTGAGTCGATTGACAGACTGTGATTTTTCATTAGGTTAACAATAGGTTTTTTTGCATTCCACCTCTTTGACCTTTCTCATTTCTCGCATTCACCATTTCACATTTCTACTCTAGCCCCTAGTTGCTTATGCAACGAAGAAGTGAAGTTCTCCTTGCCTTTGACTCTCTGAGAGATGAGAATCATTCATACGCTTATCATTATTTTTTGCACTCTATCTTAGCTTCTCACTTGTCGAGGTAGCATAGGGGGGTGGAGTTGCAGTCTAAGGAGGGGGAAGGAGGGAAAGCTTTACTAGGTAAGATTTAAGGATTTCAATTTTTGGCTTTAGTATATCTTCATATTGATATTGTGTATATTTATATTTTCTTCTTCGACTTAGGCAGGAGAGGTAGTCTCCTTGTCATTTAATCTCTCCTACAAATGTTAGAATTTCTTTTGTGTTTTGAATAATGCAATACAAATGCAATGTAAAATCCAACAATCACTTGTGGTAGGTGATGTCAGTGTAAGGAGGCACCATTGGGTGATGACAGTCAATTAAGATGTCTTGTGATGGTAGGCAATGATGTCTAATGGGGCCAATAACAACTGAAAGGTGACGATAATAATCGATGAGGGTAAAGCCGACAATGACAAGAGGCGATGGTTGGTGACTGCAAATGACTGTGACTACAACTTTATACAAGTAGTGATACAAAATGAAATCAATCCCAAATAAGCCCTAATATTGGCTCACTGAAATGCGTTCTTTTACACAAATTCAAGCGCTCGAAAAATTTAAAATGATAAGCGCATATTTATGCAGCTTTCTAATTAATATATGAACATATTTTCGGAATGTTTACAATATAGTTAGTCATAAAATCAAAGAATTCAAGAATGAAAACAAAACTTTATGCAAACGGAGTCCGGGAAGAAGGTAGTTTAAAATTTATAACATCATGAGCTTAAACTCCTCAAAACAAATGACTCCATCCCCATTGAGATCAAATCTCTTTATCATAACCCTACATTCACTCACGCTTTTCTCCTCTCCCAGACGCCAGCGCCTGCCGGAGACTACTCGCCGTGATGCAACCCTTTCCTTCCATCTCGTAAGCTGAAAACGCTTGCCTGATAGTCGTCTCCCTTTCCTCCTCTTCCTCCATATCCACCAGATTAACAAAGTCATAGTAGCCCAGCACACCGTCTCCGTCAGAGTCCGACGATTCCACGATAGCCTCTGCCTCCGCCTCCGACAAATCCTCCCCGATGCTGTGCAAGCAGTTGCACAGTTCAGTAGCCGAGATCTTGCCGTCGCCATCTTCGTCGAAGTAGTGGAAGACCTTTTCCAACTCGTACCCTGGTGTTGTTTGCCGCAGCACCGGGTCGGGAGAAGACGGTGTACATGGCTTTTTTTGGCTTCTTCAGTGAGAGCATGCCGCTGATTCTGACAAATAGAGACTTGCAGCTTCCACTGCCACCATTGAGACCGCTGAGCTTCGACGACGAACATTGAAATTTCCAGGGGATCATCATGGCGGGCATCGTTCAGTTTTGTTTCTTAGACAACTGATCTTTGATGGGATTGTGGGGATGCGGAGTCAGCGTCCATTTATAGATTTCGGAAGTCGCAGAGATAGTGAGAGGAGACGGCTTCTTCTGGGAAATTCCGAAGGGCGGTGGCCATGAGGAAAATAAAGGTCAAACGCGCATGCGACGCTAAATTCATATCTCAGCTTTCGAGTTAACCGAAGTAATTTAAAATTATAAGTAGAAGCCTACTCATCCTTTTCGTCGGCTCGTCGCATCCCCACAATCCCTATAAAAGGAACAAATTCGTCAGGCAGATAATAATCACACGGCTCTATATGCATGCGCGTTCAATTTATCGGTATACTGGTCCGCAGGTGAGGTGGTGGGAGCTCCTTGACAATACATTTTTTATATTATATTTATTTCTTTTAATTAGTAATTAAAATTATTTTATTTTAATCGAAATATTTTCACACAAACTTCATAATAATAAATTTTATTTAGTTAAGATGAGCCTAAAACAATAAAATTTTGATTGATTAAACAAGTTCTTCCCATTTCAAAATTAACTCAAAATCTATAAAAAAAAAGATTTGCATCTTGATGCTCTTCTCGCTCCTCTGCATGTACAAAACATTTTGTACACACTTGGACCAATTTTGCCTAATTTCTATTATAATAATGACATCATTTTGAATAATAATGTATTAATTAACAAAATTATTATCATAATTTTTTAAGTATGGAGCACAAATTCATCTTATTTGATATCATATATATATTTAATGTGTAGTGGAGATAGCATCATATGCATTATCTTCAACATAGCTAATGAAACCATAGGCATTTTCCTCTTTTAACTTTAACCCATGCTTTTGGATTAAATTCATGCTAAGTGGCACCATCCAGTCTATGTTCTCAAATCATTGCCCTTCCATATTTGACTTATATTAATAAGACATTGTATTATAATATATTATTTTAAATTTATAAGTATAATTTAAGTGGTTCATGTTCACAATCTGAAGGTTGCATTATTGTGCCCTCAGGGAATTAATTTTGAAATATTGGATCATTTATTTTGTGCTTTTACTAATCCATTAATGGTATTGTATCTTTATTCTTAATAGAAGAACATGTAGTTTCACATGATTTAAGCTTTTAACTTTAAGTCCATGCTTCCTCATAAATCATTTTATCTAATGCATTTCACTTTCTAGCTTCATATCTTTTCAATGTGTTGAATTAATGATAAAAATATAGCGATCATGATAATCAATGATACATTACATTTAAATTTATAATTTATCAACCAAGTAAAAATAATAATTTTGAAAGACATAGGTAGCCCTGTCAAAAAGATTTATCAGCATTTGCTATGATAGCATGAAATTATATATTATATGCATTTGGTACTTCCTTGATTTCATATACATATGTGTCAAATATATCTACATTGTAGACCTGAGGATTACATGCAATTCTTATCACATTAATTCAAAAATTCTAACTCAAAAAATTATGATGGCACTGACTCTTAACTACTACTCAATGATTTACCTTAAGTTGATAGAGGTAAATATTAACATCATTGCATGAATTAATATTATCATTTTTCAAGTAAGCATATATAAGCACTCAAAAAAACTGAAACTACATTTTACACTTGTGAAAAATACAAAAATTGAAAAAAATTACAAATATGGTAATCATTACTATATAATTGGTAGTAAATTGCTCTTGATTGATGCAATAAATATTTATCAACATTTACTATATAAGCATAAAGTTTTATAACATGTTCTTAAAAAAATAAAGCTCAATCAATCATTATCATTTTAAACTCACTCAATTCTACCATGCAAAAACTTATATAAACTGGTCATTAAGTCATAAATATTGATGAAAAAATAAATAATGTTCTATTTGATTTTGTTTCCATCAGTGTCATTTCAAAAAATAATTCTTCCTAGATTTTAATGATTTTTAGACATGCCACAAAATATATGTTACTATTTTCACTAATGAAAGAAATTATTCTTCATAAATTCACTATAATTTTTCTCTCCAATTGTTGAGAAGACTCATCTCATAAACATGATTTCAAATCCATCAATTGTTTGTAAGAATATTAATTAGATATTTTATCTTTATTTTTGAAATTCATTATATTCATAAATAAGGATCTCTTGTTACCAATTAGCATTTAATAAGCTAATCATTTAAACATTCAATGAGATGGAAAGTTGATTATCAAGTATTTCTCCTTCTCAATATTTTTATTATTTCTTAATGTAAAAAATCTTTATTAGATTGACCCGTAACTTCTTCTTTTTTAATTTTTTTTCTTCCATAATAAAATTGTAAATCAATGCTAAATACTAATGCTACAAATTTTAATAATATCATTAGATGTTTTATGAACCAATTCCAATCATATAATTATGATTTTCAAAGCATATTACCAATTCAACATTTAAGGTTGGATATAGTGATTGCCACTCATTTTCATCAATAATAGCAATAGTTATTGACTCAAAAAGTCATTTACACTCATCATGCATGTATCTTGCAAGTGCATCATCATTCATTATACCAATTAACCACATCACAATCCACATAGAAGGTCCTTAGTTAACTTCCAAACATTTTGCAAGATAAAAATTCAATCAAGATATCCTTACCTAACATTAAGTGATGGGGAAAAAAGTGAGATGATAGAGAGGTGGCAAGAGATGCTAGGTGTTAGAGATATATGATTAGATGAAGTGATTGTTAAAACCCATGGCTAATTATTATTTTCTAAGTTCGATTGCTTTAAGGAGGAGGCTTTATTGGTATGGTAGTAGAAAGAGATTGCAAAAATCAACTTGAATTATCCGAGTTTCTTATAAATAGTATTAGTTTTGCAAAAGTTATTACAAATAAGCTATAGATGATCGAGCTTTCAATAAGTTACGCATGGTTAAATTGATAAGAGCTTGTTTATGATTGTTTGATTAACTAAACAACAAGCTTAAACAATTTTATGATTACTTGATCGTTAAATGAATAAGCTTAAATAGCTCGTTGCTTAAATTGTTTACGATTATAAAGAATATTATATAAAATTCATGAACAAACTCTTTCATAAACTCAATTATGTCTTAATAAGAAGTTCAATATAATATTTGATTCAAATATTAATTAAGGCTTGATAAAACCCTTGTTTATGGCTCATTTATGATCATTTGAATTATATCTTTTTTGGGCATTTTATTTCACATAATTTGAATGCTTTATAGTGGCATTATTTATAAAATCTAAAGGAGAAGGTTAAACCATTGAGTTTAAAACTCATATGACCATGTGGGAAGTTGTTTGAAATCATGTTTAAAAAAATTAATAAACTTTTGAAAGAACTAGCTTGTTATAAGATGAGATTCAAAACTTGTTAAATTAAATTTTTAATTTTTTTTTTTAACATAAAAAGATGGCTCATTAATGCTCAATAGGCTTAGCTCAAGTACGGCTCATTTATATTTTCAAATAAGCTATTCTGTTAAATCTTGATTAAAGCTCATTTATATTTTCAAACAAGTTGATCGTTTAAAATTCGTTGAACAATAAATGAATCCAACTCGAGTTAAGCTCAAAATAAGCTTGAACAAATATAAATAGAAATGAGTTTAACTTGAACATTATCATAAAAGCTAAAATAGAGGTCAATTAGTTAACAAGTACAACTTGAACAACCTCACACTTGACTTAGCTCACCTCCTTTGAAGTCTTAATTACAAAGCTATATTTATTAAGACTAGCTGCAATGGCAATCACAAATTTTATTGCAAGAGGAATACATATTCAAACAAACTTTTAATAATATACCTATAACTATTTTATTTGACTTATCTATTCATATAAATCTTAGTCTTACCCAAAAGTTACGGTGTAACATTTAAAACTATTTTTCTTATCACATATGCAGATTTCTTACTAAGAAATCACTTTTGCATTTTATATTTATATTTATATTTTATTTTGTTTAAGTTTTGATTCAAAATAAAATATGTTTGATGATGATGGTTATTTTTAAAACACTCAAGACATCTAAAACTTATTTTAAATATTTTAAAATAATATTATTTATTTCATAAATAAAAATTTCTAAGAAATACACTAAACAAATAGATTTTCAAAATAACATATAATAAAAGCCCAAAATCAAATTTATCTCAAGTAGGCATTATGTTATCAACTTTATGTTACTAATATTGAGTTTTAGAACTGATCGGCATTTATCTTCTACTTAATAAGCATCATAAACTAACTCCTTGTATCTTCACTTAAAAGTAATTTTCTTTCAAATTTCTGTTCAATTTCATCCTATAAAAATAATTTTCAAACTAATCAATAAAGTTCTTAAAACATACTTTTCATTGCACATATAAGATAACTTAGTTTAATGATTAAGAGCTTAGATTTTTAATTAATAGTCTTGATTTCAAATTATTGCATAGGTGTTATGAGTATATTTATGATTAAATTTGCTCAAATGTTAAAAAAACACATTTTTGAAAAGAAGAAAAGATATTTACAGTGTAAAAGTAAAAGAAATTAATAAAATAATAATAACCTTAACCTCTCCAAATTGTGCACACAAACAGTCCTACGAGCTTGCAACACGTCAACACTCTTCTAATTAAATAAGCTTTTACAGTAGTTAACTACTACTCACAGCCTTGAACGCCTCGAAACAAATGGCGACGTCAAACCTCTTTATTATAACGCTACATTCATTTACGCTGTTGTCTACTTGTCTTCTCCCAGCCGCCTCAGCGCCCGCCTGATGCTTCACTCCGTGATGCAGTCGCTTTTCCCCATCTCATAGGCTGAAAACGCTTCCCTGACGGTCCTTTTCCTTTCCTCCTTTTCCTCCATATCCAGCAGCTTGACAGAGTCAACGATAGCCTCTGCCTCCGCCAGCGACAGTTCCTACTCGACTCTCTGCAAGCAGCTGCACAGTCTGCAGCCGAAATCTTACCGTTGCCATTATCATAGAGTAAAGTAATTTTTAAAACTTTAGGTACACATTAATGTGATTCAAACGTACACATCTTGTACTTTCAGTTCGTGACATTCAACGGCTATGGTGATAATTATAAACAGAGAGAAAGTGAGAAAATGAGTACAAAATCGTCTGTCAGATGATAATCAGGTTGCCCTGCGAGCCCAATTATCTTTATAAATCGATAATTTTGTGTGTTATGCACGTGATTCTCTTTATATTAATTTATTTTGATTTAACAATTGAGATTATTTAATTTAGGTGACGATATTCTAGCAAATATTTATTTTTGTTAAATTTAATGACATTTTATTTGTATTTATAAAAAAAAATAAGCTTTAATAGATTGGTCATATATTTTATATATGATAAAGTTAATCTGAATGTTATGAAATTTCTTCTGACTAACTATAGTGAAGTTGGGATGGACTTACCCAATTTTTTATATTTGTTATAACATGGAGAAGCGTTAATCTTACTGGTAGCCGATTCAATATATATATATATATATATATATATATTGACGTACGAGATTCTGCTTGCGTGGAATTTTTTACACGATATTTTGTGTTCGATGGAGATTCATGATTTTTCTTCAAACGTCGGGGTTTGGAGGCGTCAGAGTATGCATACATCGTGTCAATTTTCCTCGAAGAGGCATCAACCGGCCTCGTCGGCGTCCGGGCGTGATCAAGGCGTATACGCCGTTGTTCGGTTTTCCTCGAAAGAAGCGTCAACCTAGTTGGACCGTCGGGTTTGGAAGCGATCAAGGCGCATTTTATCGTTGTTCCAGTTTTCCGAACAGTCGCCAACCTCGTCGGACCGTCCGGGTTTGAGGCGATCAAGGCCGCGGTACTTACGTCGTTGTTCGGTTTTCCCTCGAAGAGGCATCAACCGGTGTCCGGGTTTAGAGGCAATCAAGGCCCGCGGTACTTACGTCGTTGTTCCGATTTTCCCTCGAAAGAGGCGTCAACCGGCCTCGTCGGACCGTCCGGGTTTGGAGGCGATCACTGTTATGATAATCGGACGAGGTTGTGGCGATCTCGACGATGGGCGGCAACGGTTTGGTGGCGGTGACCAACGTGGTCAGCAAGAGAATCAGCAACGATAATGGTGATCAGCGGAATTCATTTGTCGGTGCGGTGCAGCGGCAGTAATGTGCCGGAGCGGTTGGTGGGCCGATAAGTGGTTGCGGCAGCTCGGAATGATGTCAGCAATGCGTAGAAATCGTCAGCCAGAATAGCCGGCGATGGTGATCAGCGAAAGGAGCGGACCAGCCAACGGTAATCAGCAGCGGACCGGTAACGATGGTTGGAGCAACCAACGGGATGGTCGGCAGCGAAGCAGCGGTATAGCGTCGGTAATCGGAGATGACCGGCAACGATGGTGGTAACCGGCGAAGATTGGCGACGATGGTCTATGGCGGTAGCCGGCAGCTAATCAGCAGCGGTATACCAACGAACGATGGCAGCAACGGTACCGGCGACAGTTGTTGGCGCCGGAGTGGTCGCAACGGCGATAGTCAGCGAGATAACCAGCGAAAATTATGGCGATAGTGTGGCATAAACAATGGCAGTAGTCAGCAGCGGTCCATTCTGGCCAGTTCGGCCGACGGTGGTCGGCAATGGCAACGGTATCAGCAATTGCAGCAACGTCGGTAGTTGAGATGACCGGCAACGATAGTGAAACCGGTGAAGGTTCGCGGTAACCGATGATGGTAGTGGTAGTGGCAAACGCAGTGGTTAGCGGCAGCAGAGGTGGTCGATAAGCGGCAAACCCAGTAGTCAGCAGTGGTAATAGCGTCAGATCCGCGAGATGACCAGTAACGATAAATGCCGGCGTCAGCAGCCGTGGCGCATGTCAGCGGCGAGCAAATTGATGGTGCGTCGGATGTGGTTAGCAACCAACAGCCGCAGCAATGTAAACAGTGCGGCAGTATCAGTATGTGAGATGAACAGCGATGATGGTGGTATTCCAGCGATAGTGGCAGCGATTAATTGGAAGTTAAGCGTGACGCTGATGGTCGGCCGACAGAGGGTGGTCAGCAGCAATACGCGATAGTCATGCGGCGCGTCAGTAGTCTGGGATAGCCGGTGGCATGGTGGTAACCAAGATTACGGCGATGTCGTGTAGTAGCCGGCAGCGTGGTCAGCAAGTGACCGCTGATAATTTAGGCAGCGGGTGGCGGCGGCAGCTAGCGGCGGTAGTCTACGGTAACACGGCGTCTAGCCGGGATGACCGGCGATGATGAGGATTTTGACTATTCGAGGTTGTTTATCGGTGTTACGATGATGTTGCTGTATGGAAGAGGTGGGAAGTCCACCAAGGACCTTTTGACCTATCCTAGGTTGTTTGTCGAGTGTTTGCTGATAATTAACTGTATGGAGAGGTTGAATTGAATCCGTTGAATTTTATCCGAGGTTGTTTGTCGAGTGTTACCCGATGGCGTTAACTTGTGTGGAAGAGGTTGAATTGAATCGAGATTTTGACCCATCCGGGTTGTTTGTCGAGTGTTACTCGATGATGTTAACGTATGGAAGTGGTTGAATTGAATCCGGGATTTTGACCCATCAAGGTTGTTTGTTAGAGTGTTGCAGGACGTTAACTGTATGGAAGAGGTCGAATTGAATCCGAGAATTTTTGACCTATCGAGGTTGTTTGTCAAGGTGTTACCCGGTCGTTTGTATGGAAGAGGTCGTGGGAAGTCCACCAAGGATCTTTTGACCTATCTTAGGTTGTTTGTCAGAGTGTTACCCGATAATGTTAACCTCTATGGAAGAGGTTGAATTAAATCCGCTGATGATTTTTGACCCATCCGAGGTTGTTTGTCAGAGTGTTACCCGATGATGTTAACCTGTGTGGAAGAGGTTGAATTGAATCTGCTGAGGATTTTGACTCATCCGAGGTTGTTTGTCAGAGTGTTACCCGATGACGTTAACCTGTATGGAAGAGGTCGAATTGAATCCGCTGAGGATTTTTGACCTATTCGAGGTTGTTTGTCAGGGTGTTACCCGATGACGTTAACCTGTATGGAAGAGGTCGTGGGAAGTCCACCAAGGATCTTTTGACCAATCCTAGGCTGTTTGTTAGAGTGTTACCCGATAACGTTAACTTGTATGGAAGAGGTTGAATTAAATCCGCTGAGGATTTTGACCCATCCGAGGTTGTTTGTCAGAGTGTTACCCGATGACGTTAACCTGTATGGAAGAGGTCGAATTGAATCCGCTGAGGATTTTTGACCTATCCGAGGTTGTTTGTCGGGGTGTTACCCGATGACGTTAACTATGGAAGAGGTCGGAAGTCCATCAAGGACCTTTTGACTTATACTAGGTTGTTTGTCAGAGTGTTACCCGATGACGTTAACCTGTATGGAAGAGGTTGAATTGAATCCGCTGAGGATTTTGACCCATTAAAGGTTGTTTGTCAGAGTGTTACCCGATGACGTTAACTTGTATGGAAGAGGTCGTGGGAAGTCCATCAAGGACCTTTTGACCTATCTTAGGTTGTTTGTCAGAGTGTTACCCGATGACGTTAACCTGTATGGAAGAGGTCGTAGGAAGTCCACCAAGGATCTTTTGACCCATCCTAGGTTGTTTGTCAGAGTCTTTGCTCGATGACGTTAACTTTATGAGGTGTAGGAAGTCCACAAGGACCTTTTGACCTAGGTTATTTGTCAGAATCTTTGTTCGATGACGTTAACCTGTATGGAAGAGGTCGATTAAAACATTTATTTGTGGTTGTAGCCAAAGTTGCTCCTTAATCATGGCCTTTTTTATTAGTATTACTGACTTGCTTCTCGAATTGATAATTAATTAGATATCCAGAATATCGATTTGGATAATCTTTTGAGATTAAGATTTGCCCCCCAGTTTCTGACAAACCTGAAGGAAAGAAGTTTGATGAATCTTCATTCTTTGCTTGCGCTCCTTAAAAGCTTGAAATACTACATCTCGATGGTGGTTTTGATCTTGTTGGGGAACTTGGTTGCCATACAAGATGATATAATGGGAATCAATTTTCCACAGACGGTTTGTTGCATGCTAGAAAATTAGTTGCGGTAGAGTAAAGTTTTTCCTTAGCTTTGTTGTGAAATCCAGCACACACACAGGTATTTAAAGAGTGAATAATAAAACTCAATTTTTATTGAAATATCTCAAAGAGCGAAAAAAAAACTACTGCAGAAAATCTTCCACTATGTATCTGTTTCAGAGTACAAAATATTCCTGATAATGGGATTACAAGATTTCATATAAGAAAGGAACAACAACTATGTGACAACGATCGTTGTACATTCTAGTAGTATCGATGATGGTGAACTAGCGGGCAATCATGTGGAAATGCGGGAACAATTGAATATGAGGGAACAATCCCGCGCTGAGGAACAACACCGGTAGAAATGCAGAACAATCAGGTAGAAGTCATCATGAGAGATCACAGATTGGCTGGATCAAATGGCGGCGGCGTGGCTGGTTGGCGACAGTGGCGGCGATTGTGCTTGGAGAATCGTTAGAGCTCTCTCCTTTCTCTTGCTTGGGCCTCCCTCATATAGGAATGAGGGGCTATTTATAGAGGAGGGTGCTTTGTAAATACATGCAAAATCCAACCACTCCTTCCATGACTGCTCATGATGATTTCCTTGATCATATGATGTATTTTGTGTATTTGAATGCTCAAATGAAGTCGAATGTAAATCTTTGGCTTGTTGGAACCGGGCGATTTGATTATAAACACTCCATATTTGAAAACTTTTAAAATTTTGATGTCCCAAAGTTTCAATGATATTTTAAGTGCTTGATGCCATTTGATTTCATCTGACTTGCTTTGATCAAGATTAGTGCTTATTTAGAGAAATTTTAGGTCATATCGTGAACATTCTACAAAATGACTAGCTAAATATTTTAAACCAAATCCTATCAATAATGTTTTAATAAAAAATTCACCAAATATTGCTTATATGAAGTTTTTGATGGGCTATATCAAAATTATGTGGATAATATTTTTAAAGAATATTCTAGTAGATTACTCTTTAAAGATTATTGTTGATACTAAGATTATCAATGTTATAAGTGTTTATGCTTCTCAAGTAGGTTTGTAAGTAAGCTCAAAAGAAAAATTTGGAATGAATTAGAAGGATTAGTACAAAGGATACCTCTTGAAGAAAAAGTATTTCTGGAGGAGATTTAAATGAACATGTTGGTAGAGTGGTAGAAGATTTTAAAAGTATTCATGGTGGTTATGGATTTGGAGTAACTAATGATGAAGGTAGGACTATATTAGATTTTGCATTAGCTTATGATTTTGTAGTTTCTAATATTTTATTTAAGAAAAGAGATGAACATATTATTACTTATAAAAATGGATCTAGTAAAACACATATTGATTATTTTGATAAGAAAATAGATATTAGATTGTAAAGATTATAAGGTCATTCTAAGTGAATGTTTAAGTACCAACATTGATTGTTAGTTTTAGATTTTAAGATGAAGACTGTAAGAGGAAAAATAAATCAAATTATTATCCTAGGATTAGATGGGGACACTTAAAGAACACAAATAAAAATATTTTTAAGAGCAAGCTATAAGAGCTTAAAATTTGGGATGTTCATAAGGAAGCTAATGTTATGTAGAAAAAAATAGCAAGTGAAATTAAGCAAGTTGCTAAAAATGTCCTTAGAGAATCAAAAGAAAAGCTTCTTTTAATAAAAATAGTTAGTGGTGGAGTCGAGGCGTCAAGAAAAAATATAAGAAATAGGAAGCATTATTATAAAACTTGATTTATATGTAAAAACTTAGAGAATTAAAAAAGATATAAAGTGATCTATAGAGATTCTAAGAAAATAATATATGATGCAAAAAATTTAGCTTTTAGTGATTTATACAATAAATTAGATACCAAAGAAGGTGAAAGATGTATGAATAAGTTAATCAAAGAGATAGGAGAAGTAAAGACCTAGTTTAAGTGAGTGTGGGATGAAAATAATAAAGTGCTTTTCTTAGAAAATGATATTGAAAATAGGTGGATGAGATATTTTGATAAACTTTTCAATGAAGGATCTAAAGTACGATTGATTTTAGCAACCTTAATACCCTAAACAAAAATAGAGAATTTTATTTTTATCATCGTATTAGTAAATGAAGTTAGAAGCTTTAAAGAAAATGAAATGTGGAAAAAAGCAGTAGGACCGATGATATTCCAAAGAAGTGTGGAAATGTTTAGGAGATCAAGGAATTTCTTGGCTTAGTAATCTTTTAATGTTATCTTAAAGACTAAAAAGATGTTAGATGAGTGGAAAAGTGTTTGTTGGTTCCTATATTTAAGAATAAAGGTGATGGACAAGAGTGTATTATAGAGTAATTAAGTTAATGTGTCATACATTAAAATTATGGAAGAGAGTAATTGAGCATAGGTTACGATGTGATACAAAAGTTTTCTCACAATCAGTTTGGTTTCATGCCGGTTGATCTACTATGGATGCTATACATTTGTTAAGAGGTTTGATGGAGAAGTATAGAAAGTAAGGAGGATTTACATATGATATTTATTGATTTAGAGAATGCTTATGATAAAGTTTCAAGAGATGTTCTTTGGAGAGTTCTAGAATAGAAAGGAGTTAATATTAGTTATATTCAAGTCATTAAGGATATGTATACTAGAGCTGTTACTTGTGTCCAAACATAAGGAGGTTTGACAAAATATTTTCCTATTTCAGTTGGATTACATCAAGGATTAGCTTTAAGCCCTTATCTTTTTTGCTTTAGTTATGGATGTTCTTACTAGGCATTTACAGGAAGATGTACCTTGGTGTATGCTTTTGCTAATGACATTATTCTTGTTGATAAGACTAGAGGGAGTCCAAGAGAAACTTGAATTATGGAGGTCAACATTAGAGTCTAAAGGTTTTCATTTAAGTAGATCTAAAATTGAATATATGGAGTGTAATTTTAGTTGTAGAAGTTATAGTGGTAGTGTTGTGACATTAGGTGAACAAGTCATTAATAAGAGAGTGATTCAAATTTAGGCTCTATTGTTCAAAATGATGGTGAAATAGATGGAGATGTTATTAGTAGAATTCAAGTTGGATGGTTGAAGTGGAGGAATACATCGGCTTGTGTGATAGAAAAGTTCCACTTAAACTTAAGGAAAATTTTATAAGATGGTGGTAAGACACGCAATGACTTATAGTGCAGAATGTTGGCCAATAAAAGAGAAGCATAAGACTAAGTTAGTGTTACGAGATGAGGATGCTCGAGGTGGATGAGTGGCTTTACTCTTAGAGATAAAATCACGAAATGAGTATGTTGGAAAAAAGTTGGAAGTAGCTCAGTGTGAATAAGATTAGAAAGTCACCTTAGATGGTTTGGCCACACAAATCGGCCTAATGACCGCCAGAGAGTAGATGCATTAGAATTGCCTTATGTTAAGAAAGGTAGAGGTAGACCTAAAAATACTTGGTTAAGATGTATAGAAAATGACCTTAGTATACTTGAATCAAATGAGAATTTGACACATAATAGGACACAATGGAGATGAAGGATTCATGTAGCCGACCTCACTTAGTGGGATAAAGGCTTGTTGTTGTTATTCTAGTAGATTACTCACTATAGATGTTCTTGGTTAATAATTAACTAAAACCCCAAAGTAAAATTTCCCTTAAAAAAATAAAAGGACGTCAACTAAAACTTAAATTATTAATTATCACACTCATTTTTAGAGTGAGGTTAACATGACAACCTTAATTGATGTCACTTCCACTAAAGAGTATGAACCCGTCCTAACTCTTCTGGATTGATAACTTGTCTTGATGGGCTTCCACTTAACACCTCCTGCACTTCAAAAATTATGAGATCAATCTTATAAAATAAAAGATAGCTAGATATTATTTATTATGAAAGAAGTCTAAGAATATAAACTTAATCCCTAAATTCCAAGATCATGAATGGTATGAAAAATGCTTCTTAGAAATGCAATAAATTTTAATTTTAAAATATTTTAGAAGTAAGAGTCATTTGATAAGGCTTGTATATCTAATTATGCATACATGAATGTAAATGAAAATTGGTTATGGGCTAAATCATAGAGAAAAGTGTACTTCCCCAAGAACGTGGTTATACTCATTGAATATATGCCCCTTATGTGTAATGGATAAAAGGGCCAATTCCAGGAAGAAGAAGAATATGAAGTATGATTATAAAAGCTAAGGTTTTTAATTGATTTTAATATTTATGCTTAAGGCTTTTGCCAGGTTAAATTATGAGTTGTATTATTTTAATTTTAACTAATTAATTTTAATTGAGTATAAAATTTAATTCTTATAAGCCTACCTAAACCTAGTATAATATTCAAACAATTACAATATCACATAACGAAACATATGAAAACGTTCATCTTTTCTAATGCGCAATGGAATGTAAGAAAATATCAAATAATCAAAATAATATAATAAAAGGTTAGTGCAATTGAGTTCAGCTGTACACCCCAAAGAACAAAAAGGGTAGCCAAGTTCTACCCTTATATAACCCAACCTAAAACTAAGTAAATGAATTGGTTAAGAGGGTCTTCATGTTTTCATTTCGATAGTGTGATTGCTCTAGGCTTCACAAGGCCTCTCAAGTCTACACCTTCTAGCCATTGCTTATTTAAGCTACATGACTCTAACCTAATTCTATTTATAAATTATAATTAAAACTCTAAAATAAAATTTTAACTAAACCAGTAAAATAGAGATTTGGTGAAGCATGCATACACACAAGTAATTATATTTTATATAG
Source organism: Cymbidium sinense (assembly GCA_021442155.1). Taxonomy (NCBI): domain Eukaryota; kingdom Viridiplantae; phylum Streptophyta; class Magnoliopsida; order Asparagales; family Orchidaceae; genus Cymbidium; species Cymbidium sinense. Next base: position 138,396,766 of record CM038220.1, read on the forward strand.
TTGGGCTTGATACCAACAAGAACCAAGCTCACCTATCCTAGTGGGCTATGCTCAAGGGGATTAACTAAGCAACACCTGCAAGTAAATTTGTTAGTTTTAAATTTATTACATCATACCTTTTCTTTAGCATAACCCCTTAGAAAAAGTTAATACTAGTTTAATAAACATCATCACAATATCCAATGGAGCATACATCTCTAACATTTAGTCTAAAATTATACATCACAAAAATAAAAATCAATACACCATAATAAGGCACCGACCTAACTTAAGTCTAAAATCAAAAAGACCTATTACTTTTTTGTGTGTGCAAAGGTTAGTGTGGTGAGATAAAGCTATGCTTTGATATTTAAGTGCAATTTAAGAATGAGATTCAATTTATTATCATTAGGAGATCCTAATTTTAATGGTTAATAACTTAAGGATAGATTTTTAATTTTAATTTTATTTTTATTTGAATTGAATGTAGTGTGTTAAAAAGTGTGAGGAATAATGGGCCCCACTTGTGGTGGAGCACACTCCTTATGCACTAGTCTTAATAGAGTCCAAAATAAATGAGTTTTATGGATTTTATTTTATTTGGTTAGTAAGGGTAAATTTATATAAGTTTTAAGTTGAGATTCTTTTAAATTCAAATGATTTATAATCTTATGAAGTCTACCTTAAAGTTAGAGAAACATTTTAAGGATTACTTCATGACATTTTTTTATTATTAATAGGGAAGCATATTTTAGTAGTTTTATCCATCCTAAATAAAAGTTCTTGCCCAACAAATCATGCACCCTTAAATTTTTTATTAATAAAGATATTCATTTTGGTAATTTTGTTCACCCTAAATAGAAGTTCTTGCCCAACAAAAAACGGAAAAAAAAATTTTTTCTTTATTGATTACCACTTTTTTATTTTGGATAATAATTTATATAGTAATAATTTAAGTTGATTATTTTTATCACACAACATGCTTTTTTTTATATATAATAATATTTTATTAAGCACTTAGAATTTAAAATTAATATATTGATTGATAATAATGATGACACAACTTAAATTAAATATCATTCATATATATATTTTTACAATGAAATGAATAAATACAATTAATAGCATACTCATCTTAAGATAATACCTATTTTTAAAGGAAGATTTACATACATACCACTTAATTCTTATGCATTTACATATCTAATACCTAAAGTTAGATATTTACTTATCTAACACTTTCCTATGCTCTTAAAAATGTGTATATCACTTTTAAGTACTAATGATGATATTTTTGATGTGATATTGAAGATTGTAGTGTTACATATGCAAAAAATTAAAATTTAGGTGTTAAATATGTAAATACATAAGAATTGAGTGGTATGTATGTAAGTCCCCCATTTTATAATTATACTTTTAAAAATTATTTTAATCTCAAGTGACTAATATTTTAAACTCAATAACTACAAAAAAAAAAAAAAAAAAACAAAAAAACAAAAAGCAAAACAAAAAAAAATGCACAGAACAATAGATAATTATTCATAGCTCCTTATAAAAAAAAGTAATTTAACCTTCCTAGCATTGTGAGTCTCAATAAAAGGAGTTTGTTACACTATTAACCATGGAGTAAGATTGAGCTCCGAGTCCCACTATTATAAACTATAGTGAATTTAATATTATTTTTAAATCTAGTAACTGAAAGTAGACTTTTTCACAAATTTTGATAGCTAAATGGACCACCATAAAAGTGATGCTAGTTTTGCTCTTAAATTTTAGGTTGAAATACATTTATAAATCATTTAAAAGTTTTTAGAAGGAATTATATATATATATATATATATATATATATATATATATATATATATATATATATATATATATATATATATATATATATATATTAAAATGTGATTAGAATTCTCATTTAAAAGGAATTAGGCTCTGTGCAAGGTAGCTTCATGATGCTAGACTGATGGGAATTGGCTGTTGAAACAACTAATATATTACCTAGGGATTAGATGGATAGTGCCACGATGTCATATTAGCATAAACTTGGACCCTAATATAGAGAGTAAGGCACATAGGTGTTCCAATGCAAAGCACTATAACATTAGAAGTAGCTCAAAGAAACCTAAAAATAGCCAGAAGAATAGTAAAGATAATACCTAGGCGATCGTCGAGTGGTGGCACGATTATGCTTGGAGGATTTTCAAGCTTTAGAGCTCTCTCCTCTCTTTAGCTTGGCCTCCCCTCGTGTGAAGAATGAGGGACTATTTATAGATTAGAGGGGTGGCGTTTCTGTAAATACATGAAAAATTCGAACCACTCCTCCATCAGACGGCTCAAAATGATTTTCTTGATCATTTGATGTGAATGCTCAACTGAAGTCAGAATTATGAGATCTTGGACTTGTTAGATCCGGCTGGTCAAGACGCTCGATTTGACTTTAAACACTCCATGTTTAATAGTCGATTTGATAATAAGCGCTTGATCTGGGTTAGTCTTGATTCAGAATCGGATTGCTTTCGACATCAAGATTCGTGCTTGGACTTGTAGAATTTTCAGGGTCATATCAATAATAAATTTTATTTAGTTAAGATTAGCCTAAAAGAATAAAATTTTGATTGATTAAACAAGTTCTTAGCATTTCAAAATTAACTAAAAATCTATAAAAATATTTGCATCATGATGATCTTACTTACTGCATGTACAAAACATGACATTGTTTTGATTAATAATGTATTAATAACAAAATTATTATCATAATTTTTTAAGTATGGAGCATGTAATCTCGATCACCTACTCTCTTGTGAGAAATTCATCTTATTTAGTATCCTATATATATTTACTGTGTAGTGGAGATAGCATCATATGCAATATCTTCAACATAGCTAATGAAACCATATGCATTTTAACTCTCATTCTTTTGAATTAAATTCATGCTAAGTAGAACCATCCACTGTAAGTTCTCAAATCATTACCCTTCCATGCTTTGCTTATATTAATAAGACATCGTATTATAATACATTATTATTAAATTATAAATATGATTTAAGTGGTTCATGTTCACAATCTGAAGGTTGCATGATTGTGTGCATGATCATGTAACAAATAATAATTTTGAAAGACATAAGTAGCCCTGTCAAAAAGATTTATCTCATTTGCTATGTAAGCAAGAATTTTTTTTTTTTTTTTTTTTTTCCTATGTAAGCAAGAAATTATATATATAGTGTGTGTGTGTCAAACATATCTACATTGTAGACTTGAGGATTACATGTATTTCTTATCACATTAATTCAAAATTTCTAACTCAAAAAATTATGATGGCACTGACTCTTTACTACTTCTCAATGATTTACCTTGAGTTGATAGACGTAAATATTAACATCATTGCATGAATGAACATTATAATTTTTCAAAAGGCTCAATAGGCTTAGCTCAATTAAGGATCATTTATATTTTCAAATGAGCTAATCTTTTAATCTTGATTAAGGCTCATTTATATTTTCAAAAAAGTCATTTGAAGTTCATTGATTGCAAAATGAATCCAACTTGAGTTAAGCTCAAAATAAGTTTGAACAAATATAAATCTAAATGTGTTTAACATGAATATTATCACAAAAGCTAAATCGAGTTTGATTGGTTAACAAGACACGAACAACCTCACACTCGACTAAGATCACCTCTTTTGAAGCTTTAATTATGAAGTTATGTTTATTACGACTAGCTGCAATGGCAATCACAAATTTTATTACAAGTAGAATACATATTCAAACTAATTTTTTTTAATAATATACTTATAATTATCTTATTAATCTTATCTATTCATATAAATCTTAGTCTTACAAAAAAGTTATGCCGTAACATTTAAAACTATTTTTCTTATAACAGATTTATTATTAAGAAGCCATTTAAAATCACTTTTGCATTTTTATTTTATAATTTTATTTTATTTTGTTTAAGTCTTGATTCAATATAAAATATGTTTGATGGTGATGGTTATTTTTAAAACACTTAAGATATCTAAAAATTATTTTAAGTATTTTTAAAAATAATATTATTTATTTTAAAAATAAAATACTTAAGAAATGCTCTAAACAAATATGTTTTAAAATAATATAAAATAAAATTACAAAATTAAATTGATCTCAAGTAGGCATTATGTTATCAACTTTATGTTACTAATATTAAGTTTTTGAATTGGTCGGGATTTATCTTCTACTTAATAGGCATCCTAAAATAACTCCTTTTTATCTTATATTAAAAGTAAATTCCTTAAAAATTTCAGTTCAATTTCATCCTATAAAAAAATTTTCAAATTAACAAATAAAATTCTTTGAAATATATATTTTTTGTACAAGATATCTTAGTTTAATGATTGAGAGCAGCTTTTAATCAATAGACTCAAGTTCAAAATATTGCATATGACTTATGAGTATATTTATGATTAAATCAGCTCAAATGTAAAAAAATAAAATTAAAAATATATATATTTTTGAAAAGAAGAGAAGATATTTACAATGTAAAAGTCAAAGAATAAAAAAAAATTATAAAACCTCTCCAAATTAAGCACACAAACAGTCCTACGAGCATGCAACACGTCAACACTCTTCTAATTAAATAAGTATTAAAGTAGTAATTACTCCTTAAACTCCTCGAAACAAATGGCGATATCGAACCTCTTTATCATAACCCTAAATTCATCTACGCTGTTGTCCTCTCCCAGCCGCCGCAGCGCCGGCCAGAGGTTTCACGCCGTGATGCAGTCCCTTTTTCCCCATCTTCTAGGCTGGAAACGCTTCCCTGATAGTCCTTTTCCTTTCCTCCTCTTCTTCCATATCTAGTAGCTTGACAAAGTCATCGTATCCCAGCACGTCATCACCATCAGAATCTGACGAATCAACGATAGCCTCTGCCTCCGCAGCGATAGTTCCTACCCGACACTCTGCAAGCAGCTGCAACGTTCTGTAGCCGAGATCTTACCGTTGCATCTTCGTTGATGTAGCCCAAGACCCTCTCTAAATCGTTCCATGGTGATGTTCTCCACAGCAGTGGCTTTGGGAAAGATAGTAAGCATTGCTTCTTGGGCTTGGCCAAGGAGAGACAAGCCGTGATTCTTGAAAAGAGAGACTTGCTGCTGCAGCCGCCACAATCACCGTTGAGCTTCGACGGCGAAAAATGAGAACTTTCGGGCATTGCCATAGAAGGCATCGTTAAGTTTTGTCACGTCAACTACCAAGATAATAAATAAGTTGACTTGCAAAATGAATTAGGTTGGCAGTATAAATCAATTGTCAAAGATTGGTGTTCATATATTGCGAGGATGGGACGGCAGCTTCCTTGGGGAGAAGGCCAATGACGCCAGCGCACACGACGCGTAATGCTGATGTCATCACCTTCATCATAGAGTGAAGTATTTTTTTTTAAGTTTAATGACAACTATACGTACACATTAATGTCAAATACGAGTCACAGCACAACAAATTACTCCAAAACTTTTTTTTTACCTAATATTCTATCCATCTGCGATTAGAGATATCGTTGTGATTAATTATAAATCTAATATCATATTCATCACCCATATATGTGTCGAATTCTCGTTTGCTTAAACTTAGAAAAGTTTTTGAAGCCTAGAAACGCATACATCTTGTACTTTATGTTACATTCAACGGCTTTGGTGATAAGTCCAAGCAGTTATATTTATAAAGTAATATTATAAAGTAAATCTAACTACACTTGTAAAATAGGGGTTAGCTAAACATACATACAAGCCTAAGCAGTTATATTTATAATTTGGACTTAGTATCCTACACATGAGTAACTAAGTCAACCTATTCTAACATGAATTATGCTTAGGCATAAACAACCTGCAAGTAGAACATCTATATTTACTTTTCTTTAAGCAAAAAATCTCTTGCATAAGTAAGATTAGCTATCAACATCCACATCCATGATCCAAATTCCCAACTCTGTCACTTCCAAAAGTTTGCTTCTTCGTACCACGACCCCATTCAATCTCTCTCAACACTACAAACATCTATATAATTCGCAGCCCACACAATTGATTAAACTCAAAAACCTTGAATTTTGAAGTTTGACCACTTACTCATCTCGACTGTCCAAGTCGCAAAGTCTTTATTGATCGAAACCATGATCTCTAGCCACTCCCTTTCGATGTCCGCCCAAACACATTCGTCGAAATCCATCAATGACTGTAGTGGCTCCTCCTTCTTTGGAAGAATATATGGAAGAAGCCTAGCAAAGTTCCTTCACCTCCTCTGCCACATCGGCCACTGCAGGAATCGACTTTCCGAGGGAGCACATTTGACTCAGTCTTTCGGTGCTTCGACGAAAACGGCGACGGTAAGATCTCAGCTTCGGAGCTCTGCAAATGCTTGCGAAGCGTCGGTGAGGTGCTATCACTGGCGTATGTTGAGGCTTTCCTGAAGTCGTGGGATGTTGACGGCGATGACAAGATGGGCTACGAGGATTTTGAAGCTGGTGGAAGTGGAGGAAGATGAGAAAAGGGAGAGGATTCTAAAGGAAGTGTTCGCAGCCTTCGAGATGGACGGAAAGGGCTGCATCACGGATAGAAGCCTTCGATTGGCTCTGCGGAGGTTGGGGGAGGAGAAGAGCGCGGAGGAATGCAGGGATATGATAAAGAATTTTGATCTCAATGGAGGTGGGGTCATTTGCTTTGAAGAATTTAAGCTTATGATGCTTTAAGATTATAGCCAGTTAATTTCCAGGTGTTAGAACTTTGATTTGAAGATAACTTGATTATATACTAATGTGTTGCTAGTATTAATAGCTAAGACTTGTGTGTGCA